>OW052220.1:321826939-323103546 GCA_932526605.1 Nephrotoma flavescens
TCCACTTCTGAGCTGAGTTTTTTCTTGCGCACCTTATAACTGTTGGTATGAATGATCTAGAAAAGCGGGAAATATCAACTCGAAATGTATTGGTGAGGGTGTCACTAAATTAGGGAGAATATCGAGCACTTCCATATCGAGTCGAGATGATGTATCTGGGACGGCATTCTGAGGCCCTTTCCTAAACCCGATATCGCAGTTAAAACCTGGAGTTTCAAATTGCATTTAGTTCATCTTCCTGTGGCATCTCGCAATGACATTATCCATTTAATACTCGCGTGATCAGTAATCAATGTTAACGGCAGGCCCTGAAAAATGGAACGAAATTTTGTCCCAAGAATATGTTAAGAAAAAAATAAAACAAAAGAATAAAGTGAGAACCAAAACACGCTGGTGTGCAAATTTTGTTTTGTGCTCTCTCTATGCACCTATTTCTCACCTACGATATCAATTAGTGAGTGTAATATTTTAAATTTTTTATTTAAGCATTAACAAAATTTCATAGCCGAAAAACAATTTTGGGGCTCAAACTTTTTTATTTTTTATTTTTAGGTCTATATAAATACAAGTACTCTAGCTCAAAATAAATCAGTAGGCTTTTGCTTTTTTTATTTAGTCATTAAGCAAACTTTCAAGGCCCATCTTCGATGTTTAAATTTTTAGCCTTATCCTGTGTGCCTTAAGTCGATTTTTTTGACTAAATTATGCACTAAACTTTTTTTGAGGTGACCTAACGCTATCCGCCGTTAGGTTACACACGAAAAGTCTCCTCGCGAGGTAACTTTTCATGTTAGTTTTCAAATGTCAAAGGTTATGATATTTATTTATATTTACCAGGCAACAGTTTTTGCGTGACACTTTTCTTTTATTTTTAAACATTTCGTAGTTTATAAAAACTTTTGCAAATAATGCAACTTCCATATCATTTTACATTATTTAAATTTAATTTTATATTTCGTTTATCCACGTAAAGTCGACAATTTAGTATATCGAATAGTCAGGCACAGCTTGTTTTGTTGCTGTTACTGCCCCCTATGAATTTTTATTGTGAATTACTGAGCAATTTAGTTTAGTTCATAATTTTGTCGAAAAATTTGACCTGAGGCACACAGCATTAGGCACAAACTTGGTATTTTTTGACGTTGGGTTTCCACTTCAGCCAGGCATTCTCGATTGATGATCGCGTAATTTACCGGGAGTACCCGCTATTAAAACGGCAATTTCATCCCATGACGCCACAAGAAGCCGCCCAAATGGCCTCGTATTTTTCGTCGTTGGGAATTTCATAACGGCCTCCATCTTGTCCGGGGTCATCAATCCTCTCTAATCAACTACATAACCTTATTATTCTATCTCTGTCAGTGAAACTTGCATGCCCTTGATCTGTTACAATGGTCATCTCGGCATGGTAAACGCCGTATTTTCTTTCGATTCTGGACCCAAAAGAATTTGCCAAAAGATCCAGACTCAAAAAATAGCGAATACGATCGAATCAGCTCAACAAACCGTCAATCGAGGGCAATATAAGTGCATCTTTCCTGGTTACAATGTGAAGCTTCCGAGCGTCAACACGAGACGAGCGCCACCAGTGGACCTTTGGCGACAGCCATTGGAAAGCTCTAAGCACTATGGCTTTCTTCTATAATGTTTATTGTAATCATCCGATCAATCTCGTCATATATTTGTTGTTGTATAGCAGGCGGTGCAGCATAATGCTGTTGTTTTATTGGCGGAGCATCTCCAACGTCTATCATGTGGTTCAAAAGGTGTGTCTGTCCGAGCCTCAATCGTTTGTTCTACAGACAGTTCCACTACAACTTTTAGCCGTTCCTCCTGATCGACAGAAGGCCGAGGTCGATTGTTGTGGGGCGAAACAGAATTTTGAGAAGAAGAAGCAGGTAAGGAATTTGGTAAAGAATGAGATGTAATGAGTAAGGGTTTTAATCTAACTTTATACCAAAAATCACACTCTAAGTATAAACGTTGTTGTAGATCGAAAACGATAAATTATGCCGTTTCAAGTTTTTTATTGTTGTACGAAATATTAGCTTTTACAAATCCATGCGTATCTTCAGAGGTAAACCGTTGGGGAACTAGACCACATTATTGAATTTCCGCACCATTTATCTTTGCACAATCATACGGTCGATTGTCATCCAAGAAATAATTTTTTTGATGTTTTACTGTTTGGAATTTTGTTGGAAAGCTGTTCGCACATCCCGAGTTCAAGGTCGGTGTAAACTTGGGAGCGGAAAACGAATGGATTCCTTGACAGTCGATTGAATAATTGGATTTGTAGATTTTATAAATGTTTGATTTGGCAATGAGCTAGACATTTTTGGTGGGTTTTGGCTAAACGCGAACACCTGTTTGGGAACTACTTAAATTGCTGAGCCCATCAAAAAATATTCCCCATTTATTCACAGGTTGTATGTAGAGCCTTGAGGCTTTTGTGGTTTAGGTCAGATCTGATCAATCTGACCATACATAAAAAGAATAAGTGCGGAATATTGGAGATTCACGATGATCTGCTCTAATACCGATGTAAACTAAAACCAATTCAAAAGTTAAACCCCTAGTACTAATTTACATAAGAACATAAATCAAAGAAAGAGATCAACCAAAGAAAATTATTCCATAAAACTAAATAAAATAAGCTAGAAAAGTAGGCTCCGCATTTTTAGCACCCCATCTAAAGTTTTTGACAAAATTGGTGATTGAATTCGTTCGGTAATCGTTTGGCCATTCCAACATAATGATTTAATGCAAAAATTCGTTAACTCATTATTTCTATAACAGTACTAATAATTTTATAAAACATTTTACCATAGGGATGACACCAATCGAAAGGAACTAGTAACCAATCCTCAACAAGCTATAAAGAACCAAAAAAAATGAAATATTTTTATCTAAATTGTATATTCCAATTGGATTTTTTTTTACTAATTTTGTAAAGTGAAATTCCCAAATAAGCGACGAGCCTGATTTTATTGAATTAACCCAATTTTGATTTTGTTTTTTTCTCAATAACCCTTTGGTGACCAAACACCAAAATGTGTCGATAAATCCTGACCTAACAATTACCTAGCGAAATTTATGGAAGACTATTTGATTTTTTTGCAATTTTCCATTTTTTATTTACCATTTAATCCTAAGTGACCAAAAGATGAAAACTAGTGACCAATCCCGACCAAACGAATTCAGTCATCATTTTTACCAAAACCTTTAGATGGGGTGCTAAAAAGGCGGATCCAGAAAAATACACAAATTAAAATTATAAAACAAAACATTTTTTGAGTTATCATTTCCAATTCATAGCTTGTTAATTCATGGTGCATCTCACTAACCCTAACTCGTGCAATGCTATTTGGAAAGCCTTTTTAGGCTACTTAGTGTATAAAATGATAGCGTGTAGAAATGCTATAATTGGGCTCGTGAAACATTTTGAGCAGCAGAAAAATTTAATGACTTTATTGTTAGATAATTTAATTCGATTTTCAATCACTTCTCTTCAACTGTTGAAAAGTTAAATGCACACTCGCGTAAATTATAAAATAATTTTTTTTAAGTTTGTCATATCAGTTAAAAAATAACTATACACCCCTGTGTAATTCACACTAAAGTTTAAATGCTTTTTAAATTTATTTCAAAATCGTTAGTTTACGATGTTGAAATGACGAGAGCTACAGTGCGCGAAATAGCTATATGGGACAATACATTTTTTGTTTTGTTTTTTTTTTAAACAAACTCTTATTTTATTTTCATTTGTGGTCATCATGTGCTAATGCAGATTGCATATAGATTTCATGCTTTATTTGTGATGGACTCAGGTTTTTCCTAACTGGAAGACGCCTTATTTCTCTTTTACTTCTTGCATCAACTTAAAGCTCTGGCCCTTGCCTTTTTATTGTTCCATATATTTGTGGATTTTTTAAATAGCTTTAGATTGTAATTTTATTTCTCCGTAGTTTTGTGGCTATCTGACGAATGGAGCGCCAGATTACCTAAAGCATTCGATCCTTGCTCGTTCATCGGTCGATAGTTGCGTCCCTTGTGGCATAATTCTTTAAAAATTACTTTAGAGTAACAAAAAATTACTTTTAATGTAAACAATAATTAACTCCGTTTTTATAATTCTACAGAATATTATTTTTTTTTTTTATTTTTACGGCACAACATTAAAATTAACTATAAAATATTTTTAAAACGCACTTGTCCCATATAGCTATTTCCTTCCACTAGTGGCTGTTAGAACAATAAATTAACGAAAAAGTGACTAATAGAAATTTTAATTTCAGTTTGTTAAAAATGTATTAATTGACAAGTTTTCCCATACAATGTAAAATAAAATTAGCGAAATGGTTTTGAAGAGAAGAACAGTACGAATTACTTTGTCCCATATAGCTATTTCACATAGTGTATGTTTGTACTCGAATAACCGGGTATATGTATATAAAATATTTATGTATATACATAACAAATCGGAAAAAATGATGTGTGCCAAGATTACCTTAGATTATTATATTTAAATTTTACAAACTTTTACAGCAAAAGCTTTCATTATTGCATATCACCACTCATACATATTCATTTTAATTTCCCCCGTTACAAAATATCCCGAATGGTACAATAAAAATATAGTTTGTAGTGTATGCCATATTAAACCACTATACCCCACCTCCATTTCGCTTGGGCTTTCACATTTCGAAAGCCTTTGTTGTTGTATTAACATTTATTATATCATTTTATGAATTTCAAATAAATAAATGCATGTACTTTAATACATTTTATGAATAATTTATATGAATTCTGGATATTCCGGAATATATACAAAAAAAAAAAAAGTTGGGTTCATATACTCGAATGTATGTAGCATACAAAATATGTGTATAATCTTACCATTTATTAGTAGCGAAAACGATTTTTTTATCGTTCCATCCTCCACCGCACACGTATAATTTCCATGATCGGCTACCACCATTTGCGTAAACACTAGAGCCAATGAACGTTTCCCATTATTACTTTCGCGCTCCTCGATGTGTATCCGACCCTTTGGATTCGTTATAATTTCGTTACGGGGATTTAACCATCGAATTTTTGTGCCATTATGCGAACTGCACGTTACAAAATATGTATCGTTTATGTAACGCAACACTTCGGATAATTGTGGCTGTATCGTTAGTCTATCGTATGATGATGTGCCCAATGTTGATGCTGGAACGAAATAAAAATGCAAACAATTATTTTTATGATGCTACACACACACACATAAAATATATAGTTATGTCGATAAAATAATACTCGTATTGCGACCTTATAATCGTTTATGGTACATAAAATCCAACATTTAATATGCGGATTATAAAAAATATCCATGTACATATATGAAACTACATAATATATAAAAGCTCACACATACGTTATATACGAGTACGATGATGATGATGATCATATGACGACAGTAGCATAATACGAAGGTTAAATATAGAACACAACCTCTGTTCAAGTTAATTAAATAGTGGCACAACTATCAAGAGTATATAGAATATTGTCAAAATGATAAAAATACATTAAATATTTTATGGGGATGTCATGCGAAAAGGTAGAAAGTTCATGATAGGTTACAATCATATCGTTAAAGTTTTATTGGTTATTATTTTACTGGATACGATGACGAACTTATATATGCTTTTTGGTGTTTTGCTTCATACTTTTCGAACCTTAAAATTTGTAAGAAAAGTTTTCCCATTGTACGAGTAACACTCTTGATTACATAATGTTTCACGTATTTTCATCAGGTTGTTAACGAACATATTGTGTGTCTGCGATGTGATGCGATGTGATGATGTAAGGGGATATTTTTGTATAATGTTCAGTTTTCGTTTTGATTAATCAACGTAAGTATCTCTCAAAGGTATTATGACAATGTCCACGTAAAATTCATTAATAAAATTTATGTTATTCTCTGTCCTTAGAGCTGTTGTACATGTTTAATGTACAGTGGAGGCCAGATTGATAAATCGATACATTTCATGTATGCAATATTTATCAGAGCAAGTAAAACACTTTAAATTAAATATTTATACATCGTTTTTGTAACCTAAATAAAGGATATGTGCTCCTCTATGTAGATATAGCATTCCATTTTATTATACATGTGTACAAACAAAATGAATACCAAATGAGTTTCGGGATAAAAGAAAGGAAAATATGTTTTCTTTTATTGCGGATTATATATATGTATGTACGTACGAGTATGTGTTGTATATGCTTTTGATGAATGAAATTCCTGTTCAAATGCGAAAGGAAAATATCCTTTATCAAATTTTTGAATTTATTCGTTTTTTTTTGTGGGCGAATGTGCTCCTTAAATAAAAAATGTAATCGTAAATAGGTGAACTCGGATATATGTATGGGTTTATTTTATGCTTTGGAAAATGATTTTTCTTTTCGTAACTCGTGTATGTACAAATGTGTTAATTTAATTTTAGTTAAATTTTATCCATTTTAGATAATCTTCTTTAGATTGTATTTTTTTGCGTAACAAAAGGGGCCAAATAATTTCTTTTTTAAATTGACTAAATTACAGGGTTTAAATAATTTATGAATTAAAACAATGCCCTAAGGGCTTGTGTTTAAAAGAACCGGGATTATTCCTATTTGCTAAACCCAGGTTAATCCTAAACATGTCGACATATATTCGAAGATATATGGGAACAGTTAGTAAACTTTTAGGAATTAGTATTAAAACTCCTTAGTTGAAACTAATTTGAAAATTATACTTTTAATAATTTTGCAAATTTTACAGCAAAAGTTGCTAACTCGTATTAGAAATTTTTTATTTTCCAGATTTATTCCTCTATTTAATCTGCAGAGCCACTAGTATTTTCGATTTTCAAGCTGAAAGTAATCAATTACGACATCGTTGATTGATGCCCTTCAGCTGCAAGATATGAGCCGACTTTCCAGCTTAATCCAGAAACATATTTCACCAAAATTATGCATATCTACAGTCCAGGAGAATTCACTATTCGGAATAACACTTTATACTTTATCTTTTTCCATTAATTGAGATCCTTACAACATTTGGTGGAAATTGGTGTACTGAAAGTGAAAGGTTCAGTGACGAGAAAGGATTAGTTAATCTCCTGAAAACTGTAAGAATAAATTTTCAACAAACAATGTCAACCCCACATATCATGCAGAACACCTTCTTCAGCGTCAAAATATTTGATTATTCCTATAGTTTGAATGCTTGGGTGGTTAATTTAAAGGCTGATGCGCGACTATGAGGCTTACCCGCATTCACAATCTGAAGTTAGTAACTAATAATTTTCTGAAGTGTCTGAAGTTAGTAACTAATAGAAATGAAATTCATCAACATTTTATGACGTTTCCGTCATTTAATTGCAATTTTTGTCGTTGCCTGTTTTTATTATCATCGAACGGCTTTTTGTGTAATTCTGATCCGGAAAGTGGCAATTCACAGTTTTCAAACAATTTAAACGTCGAAACATTTGTCCAACGACTGATATCTTCCACTTTTGTATCTTTACATTTCATATTCAGAAACATGAAGATCCCAAAGCGGGGCCGTATACCCCTTCCCCTCCTCCCTGTTATTATGATATTGATATGTGCATTTTGAGCGCTTCAAAACAACAGGATGCACAACAGGACCTTGGCACCTCGTAATTCATCGAGAAATGTACACAGTTTCAACCGGATTTTATCGTATAAGCAATCAGATTAAATTTCGTATACGTAGAAATTAATGTGACATAAAAATCCAAAAATCCTATCATGATTAGAAAAAATGGATGAGTGTACATTTCGATTATAATGGACGATCCGTTGAGTTTTATTAATAAAGCCGGAGATAGTAAGGACGGTTAATATGTCATCGGCTTGAAAGCGGGATTTGAACATTTTACAACAGTAATTGGTGAAAAAACCATTGACACAATAGCTGCTTTCGAATTGTTAAAGAAATATAAAGAGGCAAAGCTATATTAACACGACTGAAAACTTGTTGCAAATACTCACAATCATGACGCCGTCCGAACGGAATATTATAAAAAAATTTCGACTGCTCGTTAAAAATTTATACAATACCGAAGTTAATCTAGAAGATCTAAAAATTATTTTTATACACTTCATTTATGAAAATTTAGCGAATGGGTGGTATTTAATTTTTTAAGCAAAATTTTTTATAGCTGTAGGGTGGTCATGCTGCGGACCGAGTAGCGCAAACATAAAAATATTTTAACTCGAAGGGGAAATTTCATTTGGAGAAAAATTACTAATTTTCAGTCGGCTTAATAACTAAAAAAGCTTGGCTTTTTTACATTTCTAATTTTGGCCTAATTCTTGGTTCGCAGATGTTTTCTAATTATTCAGTTGATGTTCTACTTTCTTACAAAATTAAATTTGGGTAGGCTTATGCACGATTGCACAGAAAAATGACTAACGGCCGGTTAGTCGTGCGCCAGTTAAATGTTTTATATGAAATCTGTTTTCGAAATCAGAAAAAAATCAACGCAAACTTGATTAAATATATATTCTTTCCACTACTAGTCGTAGAAGGCATCATTATTATGTGTTTTAGTAGCCCGAGAAACAAAATTTCTCGGCTAGAGGTTATTCGTCAATTTTTGGCGCTCGAGCACCTCCCAACCAACTATGGCGACAACAATCCCATTAATCGACCAGCAAAATCAATCAGTACCGTAGCTGATCAATTTGATTTTAATTTATCAAAAAACAGTTTTAAAAACAAGTTAAAATCGTATTTTCTAAATTTTTAATAAGACCTTTAACAGTTTCATATTTGAAGTACTAACTGTTGTGTTATATAATTGTTTTATTTTTATAATTCTTACTTATTTACAATCTAAGTGTGAATAGATTATTTTCTTATATTTTATTTTTAATACATTTTTATTTTTTTTTTATTTATTTTCGATTTTAATTTTCTTAAATTTATTTTATTATTGACCACTAGTTAATAATGAAAAATGAACACTAGATAAAATGCGATTTAATGGATAGGAAGATTATGATTATTCCCTATATAAACAAAATGCAGTGTCATTTTAAATTTACGCTTACTACAATTCAGTAAAAAATTCGGGCTACTTCGACATAGTTAATATTATTAAAGTTCAAAGTGTTTGCCTTATCGAATGAATTTTCTTATAAACAAAAAACCTTAATAGTTGGCGTACCTGCTACGACTAATAGTGGAAAAAATAGTATATACACCACGCTTGAGAAGTGCTATTAGAGCCCTCGCTTTCTATAACACTCGACGCTCCGCGTCTCGGGTTATAAACTCGCTCGGGCTATAATAGCATACTTCTCAACCTTGGTGTGTAATATACTATTATTCCATGAAAATATTTAACGATTAGTTAAAAAGTTATTCAATTAAAATTGGCCGTTTAAATATTTATACGAAAGATAAATATTTTCATGGAATAAAAATTTTTTAATCAAGTTTGCGTTGGTGTTTTTTTTTTGTAATTTCAACTAACCGGCCGTTAGTCATTTTTCTGTACTACGAGGAATTTTTATTTTGAATAGGTTTTGTTTGTTTACTGATTGAGCCGCCACAAATTAGAATAAAATTTCGCTAGCCAGTCGATGACAAGTTAAGTTCACTAGTGAAAGTTTGTGTTCCTTTAGTCAACACTTTTCGAATCGTCGTTACTATAACCAGACTGTTCCGCCTGTCTATTACCAAATTATTTAATTAATCATTATTTAAAATTTCCATTTTTTAAGATTACAGTAGGCCTGGGTGGGCTCTCGAATATTTTCAATTTTTTTTTAATAACCTAATTGCTTATTTGTGTTCAGAACAGTTAGATAATTATTTGACTAAAATGATGCAATTGTTTCTAGAACCAATTCTGTAGACTAAAATAAGCTTGGCTATTTAATTTATATTTCGTTTGTGTTAAATTTTTATTTTGGGAAATATGTTGGCTTAATGGGTTCTATGATACCATACCAAATTTATACTACCATAAAATATTTTTATTGTTATCTTATCACCATGTCTTATCCATATCTACAGTTATGTTTCTGCATCAGTTTAAAACGAAAAATGTATTAGTTTTAATTGAATTTTATGAAAAGTTTTTTTTTCCACGAAGAGGAAAAGTTAAATTCTATAACTTTTTCTACATGAAAAGTTTCTTGTATATCAACCAGTATAAAATTATTTGACAAACTATATGGGGATCTAGTGAAACTAATTTATATAAGACACAATTAAAAATTACTAATTTGGGAAACAGAGCAAATATGTGTAACAATAACAATGTGAAAAGAATAGTGTGGTTTTTACAATTTTTCCAATCAACAATAGCGTAATATAACAGTACATAGAAGAAACGATAAAGTATATAGCTTTCAACGAGAAAATTGCATAAGGAAATACGTATAACAGAACATATACGAATACGTATTCCTATATAATACAGTGGAAAATTTAAATTTATTTTAGTTTCAGACTCGTAAATTTTGTATTTGTTCTGTTTACCGACATAGATTTTGGCATGCCAAATAAAACACTTTTAAATTAAATGTTAAGGATGTCAGACTGTTTAATCGATCTGTTTCGATATCCTTGGCTTCAATTAAATATTGCACTGGAGAATTGGAAACTGTACGTTGGTTTAATTAATTAAATTCCAATTAATTTAGAAAATAATATTTTATTCTTATGAAACATTTTTTGATAATTTAGCTGCCAAGTGATATCTAATCTAATATATTTTCGCTCGGTCAAAAATGCGGTTGAATTGGAAGTTTATTGTGGCATTAAGCATAATTACGAGTATTCAAGACTGATACATTAATTTTTAATTGTAGTACCATGAAAACTATAGACTACTTTATATAAAGTCAATATCAGTTGCTTCTTTAATTTTGAATACAGAACAAACAGAAAATCAACAAAAACTACTTTTTATCAAAATTTAACTTTCAATATTTTTGTTTTACTAGGAGAAACCTATAATTTTCACAATATTTACAAAACCAAAACAGTTCTTACAAAAAGGAATTTATCAAAATTTGTTATATCCGCATAAATTTTTGGAAATTATCTGGACCAGTTTTGTTATAAATTATATTTAGATTCTCTTTGTTTCTTTGTTCATAATCGTTTTTTTTCGCAGATGCCACACTTTATATTTTAAATTTGGAAAAAATGTCGAAAAACGATGAAACTCCTATGGACTCTGGAGGGCCAATTACTACCAAATTTCACTGGTACCTCCCAATTTATGACAAAAGTTTAAGTATGAAGTTTCAGTCATTACATCTGGACTAAAGAGAGGACAAAAGACAGACCCTACCACGAAAACCAATTTTCCGAATTCGGCAGTATAGTAAAAATCTCGAGGTCGAAAATTTTCATGATTACTATAATTACGCCACATTTGGCTTCCTATTCAATTTAAAGAACCCACGGTATTATTTCTATCAAATATAATATTTTTGGCGTATCAACCGAGTCCCATATTTTTCGTTTGAGAAACGTCTTTGTTTTATTCAATTTACTAATTTTCCAAAAATCACATCCAGAGCACATTTTGCAATCCTAAAATTAAAGCATACAAGGAGAATTGTATCAAAATGTTTGAAATCATTGCAGTCGTTTTTTTGCACTCAAAAATATCCTCTTCACAATTTTTTATTAAAATCGTTCGAGTCAGTTTTTTTTAAAGTAGGCAGCCGAATCCTACTTGACAACCTGCTAAATAAATCTCCCCGATTTTTAAACTTATCATAATCGATTGTTAACACTTAAAAACCGTTCTGACCCAGTTTTATAACAATCGTTCAACACGAATTCTAAGACCCACCACGAGGTAACATGACGCAACATTGTGCAACATTTTACAACATAGTGTTCTAACATCAAGCAATATAGCGAAACATCACGCAATATGGTGTTATGGCACAACGTGATGCAACATCCAAAAACATATTGCAACATCTCACCACATGGCGCAACATAACACAATATTGTGCGACAGAGCAAAACATGGTGCAACATCATGCAATTTGGAGCAACACACCGCCTGTACCACCAAGCACCCAGATGAATAAGGACTAAAATCGATTCTTGGCACTCGAAAAGTGCTGAGGGCTTTTATAAAAATAGTTTGAACCATCTTTTTCAAAAAAAAAATATGGGCCAATGCCGGCTCTTACCCCCGCTATTTTTATCAAAATCAATCGAGTCGTAAAAATAGAAATAGTTTTATCCCATGCCTTAGTGAAGGACCTCCTAAACGAATTTTTGAATTTTGTTGAAATCAAAACCTATCGAAATCGGTTGAATTCGAAACAATAATAATTGAAACTAGCCTGCTAAATGAATTTTACTGAAATCAGGGAAAAAAGGTTTTTGGTACTCGAAAACTCCAGAGCGAAAAAATAAAAAAATGGATGCCTGGCCCCACCGGACGACCATCCCAACGGATTTTCCCTAAATTAACACCTATCGTAAACGTCTCCTGGCACTCGAACACCCTATCTCACCAATTTTTATAAAAAACCGTGCGGGCCGAAGAAAAATTCAAGAAAAGAATGGCTTCACCGTAGGATCTTCTAAACATTTTGTCAGAAAGCAGGATCGTTATGCAAACGACATAATATTCCGCAATAGTATGATGGAACATATATGTAAGTAGTCCGATTGAGCAAGATATCCAATTAAAGTAAAACACAAGACCGAATACGAAGCACCATTGAGCAACATAGTACAAAATCGCGCAACATGGTGCAAAACGGTGCAACATCGCGCAACACGGTACAAAAGGTTATACATGACGGAACATTGTTCAACATTAGTTCTTCAACATTGTGCAACTTATCACAGCATAGTGGAACGTCACGCAACATCCCTCAACACGATGCAACATCAAGCAACATGGTTCTACATCACGCAGCATGGTGCAATATGAAGCAATATCCCACCAAATTGTCAAGCATCTTACAAAAGCTGTTTTGCTTTCGCAAAGCCGATTAGCTTTAATGTTAGAGGCCAATTTTGGTTTCAGCAATATTTGTTTATGAATTTCCAGTAACGAAAATATTTGTTCATCATAGTTGGCGGATTTATCAGTAGTAATTAAAGTAGAGTTGGCTTTACATAAAACTAAAAAAAAAAGATTTTCATAAAACCGATTCAGATTACAATTACTACTGACAAAAAAGCCCACTATGATGAACAATTATTTTCCATTACTGGAAATTCAAAACAAATATTGCTGAAAGCAAAATTGGCCTCTAACATTAAAGCTAATCGGCTTTGCGAAAGCAAAACAGCTAAAATAAACTTGCAGCATAACGCCATATTGTGTTACATAACGCAACTTGACGCAACATGGCTACTCATCTGAAGGGATCCTTATTGAGTTATTCAGAAAACAGACCTCCTTTTAATCGTTTAATTGCATTCAAAAACCTTGTCCGGCTCAATTTTACCGAAATATTTCAAGTCAACTAAAATGTTAGGCCAAGAACTCGAAAATTCCCAATTCGTTGGCACTCGAAAATTCCCAATCTATCAATCCCCAGCCAACTTTTTTAAAGTAGGTTAAATAATGACGATATAGTTCTAATTAGAGCTATAAATCTCTAGGATAAGTCAAAAACAAACAGTAAAGGAAAAATCGAATGGGAAAGTTAAACAAGTATTATTAAGAATATAATTAATCAAATACTTGGAGAGTATCGTGGAAAAATAAGTGGGAGGCCAACGCGGATTTAAAACACAACGATTTTATTGGCCCGAATGTAAACATTTGGTAGTGGAGGGGTGTCAAAAATGTGCAGCAGTAAGGCGACCTGTACGAAAAAACCGAAGACCAAAGCAACAATACAACATCGGCGCACCATTCAAGAGAATAACCATGGTTGTGGCGGAACCATTTCGGATTAGCCACTATGGAGTTCCGAAGGAAATTCACTCGGGCTAAAGAAAAAGTTTTGATTCGATTTCATAAAATTCTGCCAAATAATAAATAAGACAAGAGCAACGCCTAGTATATACTGTTGAAATGTTTAGCGTAGGTTGTGAATAAAAAACAGTGGGACATACGCAATTGTTTCTGTACACGATGATAAATTAACACCAGCCAGAATGATTTTAAGAGTAATCTACGATTACCAGCAGATATTAAATTTGGTACTTGTTCCATCATCAGCGTTGTATTTTTAAGATGCAAAATTCTGCAACATCCATTCGGTGTTATAGACTGCCTAGATCTTTTGTAAGTGTGGGATCGATTATTTTTCGGATGGCACGCCACTGAATCCTATTGAGTAAGTAGAGGACAATACCACATGATCAACCCTTCTCCCTCTACAAATTCCATAGCAACTTTGCTCTGTTAATTAATATTTACTACGAGTTCACATGGCTATATCTAAAATTTGACTCGTCGACTCGAATCACAATTTTGGCGTTTGAAAGGTGGATCCTTCCTCGACAAAATCCATACCAACCTTGTTCTGTTATTTACTGCGACTTCACACGACTATTTCTTAAATTTGACTCATAGACTCGATCCACAATAAGTATTTTCTTACTAATAACAAGAATGCTCGATGTTGAATTTTTCGATTAACCATGCCAGCAAATTATTTGTTATTTCATTAATTTATCGTTACAAAAATTGCTGCGCTTTAATATTTTTTTTAGTTTCGAGATGGTAATACGTATCGCTATTTGTTTACTGAAATTTTCTGTATTGGAATTTTATTTCGGGATAACAAAAAAAATAAAAAATGTCATGATAATAAAAATCTTATGATAATAAAAATATTTCGGGATGACATTCAAAACTACCGTAGTATAGAAAATTTGTCGGGATGACACTGAAAAATGTCGTGATATTAATTTTATAGTGTTGCCATCGCATTTCTTCGGGATATTTTTCGAGCTAACTTGACAGACATAATTTGGTCGCAATCCACGAGTACATAGTCTCTTACCATAAAAAGGTATTCGTTGTGACTTGTATTACGCGAGAATGTGTATTTGTGTTTTTTTTCCACTCCACTTGACCTTAGCCGTTTACCGTTTAGTTCTAACGAGGACTCTAGCGCTGAGGGCTCTAGCATTTGGGGACTGTATGTCTGATGATTTGCCGTTCAGCACAACGTTAGTCTTTCCATACGCTACAACTTTACACATGAGAAGAGATCGGTTGTAGAGCGGCTTTCACGAAAGCCACATTGTATGTCGGAAATAATTTTATTAACTTCAAGATACTTTACTAGCTGTTGGTTAATGTAATCAACAAAAATTTTGGCGACGAATGACACCATTGTCAACAAAAATTTTGGCGACGAATGAATGGTATTTGCGGGTAGATTTAGGCTGTGATAAAGTGTACCCCTAAACCATGTTTTAGAACTGATTGTAACATCTTACTATTCCAGACTTTGGGGTATTTTCAAATGAGAAAATTTAGCATGAATTGTTGTTGTACACCGTAAAATTTACAACTGAATTCACAATTCGGTGATACGAACCGAATTTTACAGGGTAAATACTAAACAATATTCCTACTCGAAACTTCCTTAAAGGTAAATCTTAAATACAAAATAAAACGTTTGATATTAATTTTGAATTCCGCGGAAATCAAAACCAAAGATATGTACGAGTAGATTATACTATTTGGACTCTTTCTGTTCTAGGCCTTTGAGAATTTGGCACAACTACACACATAAAACAGTATACAGTTTTGTTTTTGGTGTGGTTAAACCACAACGAATATTCTACAAACTCCCATGTAAGCATATTAAGCCAATTTTAAAAAACACTGACTAAACTCTTGTACGAAAATCACATTACTTTGTAGAATTTTTTACACGATTATGGTAGAAAGCAAAAGTTTTCTGTATATAGGTGGTAACGCAAGAAAAGTGTGTAACACAAATTTCATCGTGTTTCGAACTTTATTTTTTTGAAATACAAACATATCAACGAAAATCATCTCTGTGTTTTTTTCTTTCTTTTCACACTAGTTCTCACCTGTTATATATTGTTTCCGCCCCTATTCCACCCTCCAAATTGATACCGACACGCTAACGAAAAATTGTGGTAAAATTAATTATTTGCGATTTTCATCTTAAGGGAATTTATTTTTTTTTGTGTTTCCCTATATACATTCAACTTGCTATTCATTAAAATTTTTAAGTAAAGCAAAAAGAAAACTGGAACCGGTGTGGGGAAAATTTTATTATATAATTTGGTAAGAAAAATTAAAAACGACAAAAGAAACAGAATTTTTAAATAAATTTTCTTCAATTAATAAAGCAAGAATAACAGAATGCGGGAAAATTATAATAGGATACCTTACTAATACCAATATACATCTATAGAAGAAAACTGTTTAACGTGATTAGTTTCAATTCAAAACTCAGATTAATTAATGTGAAGTAAGAGTGACGTGAAAATCCATTTTACAGCGATTCGAAAATTAAATTTTTGATTCGCAACAAAAGCTTATTTTTACCACGCAACACACACACACACACAAGTACGCATAAAAAACAGGAAAAATTCCAAAGTGAATTTTGATCGCCATATCATTATACGGTTGGATACACACACATATGCAATATTTATATATACACGATTACATTTTAAAAGCATTACAAAAACCCATCACAACTGTGACAGATGTCCAGTAAAAATTCAACCGAAATAAAAACAAAAAACCAACACAGACCAGTATCCATTCTGAGAGAGAGATTTCTAATTTAAATGTTGCTATCATTTCGGTTATGGTACATATATATAAACGAAAATCTCATCTTGATTTACATTTTTTTTTTTTTATTACAGTGAAATGAAAAATGGTTAAATTTCCATTCGATTTGATTTTCTTTGTGCTGTCGTCGTGTTACACTTTTTGTTTTCTGGGCCAGTAATTTTTTGTGTGTGCTAGCTACAGTTTAAATGAAATTGATAAATTTTCCAACAGCAACAAATTGAAATGGAACGATAAACCTTTCGATGTAAAATTCATCAAACAATCGGGAAAATTGGTGAGGTTTCGACCTATGTATATGTACATATTATACACACCCACAAGTGAGACATAACGAATATTGGTTTCAATTTATAAACATTAACTTTTTGGTGGCTATATGGAAAAAAGTAGAAAATCCTATTTTGTGTCGAACGCGTAACAAGTAATTTGATAATTGAACTTTCTAATCTGTTTTTTTTTGTTTATTTGGACTTACTATATACTCGTATATACACTCGTGCACACCGAGATAACCTAGATTACAACTCTTGGCATAAAATCAATATACAATGCTGGCGAAACTGTATTCGAATTGTTCTCGATATCGACATTTCCATTTTGGGTTCAATTTCGTTTTCCTACTAAAATTTAATAAAATAATATTTAGTTGGTGTTCCATTACAGTATCCATATACTATGAACAAACGTTTATGGTATTTTAATGGTTTAAGTAGTATGAAATCGATGATGGCACGATTCCAATAAGTTAATTAGTAAAAAAAAAATAATTTCGCCACAACCATTCCACTATCGATAAGGCAATCAAAACCAATTGAAACGTCAAAATTTATCATCATTTTCGCAATTTCCAATAAAAACCAAATTATTACGTTTTATATACCATAGAGTTAAAGCAATAAAGTTCTTAAGAGTTTTTCGATTAACTCTTGAACAAACTAACTGAAGATCGCAGGGTACAATTACATAGACCAAACTATCGAACCAACCCGAACACACTCTAACCAAAAAAAAAGATAATAAAAAATTCTGTTCAAACAAAACTAAAAAAGGATGAAAACGATAACGAAATAAATCAAATAATTTTCCAAAGTATATAATTTTTCATCCTCCTTCCTGATATAATTTCGTTCCTCTCTCTTCTCTTTTTCTCTTTCTTCTTTATATACATATACTAGTGCGGTATATAAAAATCTTTATTTCGGGGAAAAATTATAAAATAAAGTTATAGATTTTCATCGTTTTCCGTGTACGAGAAAACAGTGGATAAAAGTAGTGGTCGCCTGTGATATATATACACCTAGATCCAAGTACATACGTTAAGATATATTACACACACTCGAGAAACCTTCTACAATGTCGAAGGTGCTAACCATTATTTTATACTTCCAACCTGCATAAGTTATGTATCCTCGACACTATCATTATCTCAACCACTATTTACACAACGAACGAAAAAAAAAACATTTTCCATTTTCACCACTAATATTCATATTATTTGTTGGGAAAATTGTGTTTTTCATTTTATTTTATGTAGAGCACAAGATAATGTATGTCTGAGAGGAAATGCAATAAATCAAAAGAAAATTTTCTTTTCATGTCGTCATTCCCTGTGCTTCTGTTCCTCCAGCCAATTTCTTAGTTTACATCTTATTTTATTATTTTTTATTGCTATTTAATGTATGGTATTTAAACTGATATTTCTTTAAGATTTACTAGTTTTCTTACACGTATATTCATATAAGAGAGTGTTATGTTACTTATAGTGGTTGCAAGATTGTGAAAAAATTATATGATTTATAATATTTGAATTATGGGCACGTTTTAGCAATTTGATTTGTCTTAATAAATATCGAGCACTGATTAACGTATATATATATACATAGATAAGTATAAAGAGGTTGAGTCAACGAACACAACAGATGTTGTTACCACGTACACCTAAAAAAATTAATAGACTAAAAACTAGAACATAAAAACTAGATGTCACACTATATACAGACAGATTTTGGAAATAAATTACGATAACTACATTTCCAATTTGACAACTCTATCGATATAGTTTATATCAGAATTTTTTTAATAGCAAACAATAACGGCACCCACACACACATACATAAAATGCATTTTTCGCAAAAAATTTATATTTTTCTATTTTAACGACTGTTTCAATGACCTGGCAACTAGTACTGTGAATAACGTCACATCCATTGCAAATAAAGTTCATTTGTTACGGTTCTTTGGTACACGTACACATGTTGTAAAATATGCGATCTACAAATATAAAAAAAATTACCTATATTGTTATCGAACCAATACTACCACATCAGGTGCTTTGTCCAATTTACGTTTTATAGAAATAACTCTGAAATCAATGGTGACATAAAAAGCTTTGCTTTTTGCAGCAAAGTTTTGTACATTGATGCTCAATCCATCCTATAATATGCCACTCTTTTTGCTGGTTGGTTAGGATGTTCTGTAAAACGATAGGAATATTTATGGGTAGTATGTTTAACGATATTAAACCGGATTTTGTAAAACCTCATAATGTCAATAATGATCCAATGATACAACAACTTCCTGAACCTGATTGTTCAACTTTTACATCACCACTGCTACACTGTGGAAATTCATCGTAATATTTTCACGACGTTAAAGCAGCTTCAGAAATCTGTCGCGTTTTAATGGCAATGTAATATTTTTTAAAACGACGGTTTCGGAATCCATCTTCGAATTACTCATGTCTCCGAACTCGTGGCCTTATTCTACCTTTGTAAAATAGTTGTGGCTTACCGTATAACAACAACCTTAACGCTGTGTCAAAACTATAAATACCTTTGTGTTTTTATACCAAATTGTAAGGGGACTCCACACTGAATCTCGTGAGGTGGTTCTAAAATCCTAAACAATTTGTTACGACATCTGTGGACATCTGTGGAGAAGTAGCCATACTCAAGATATTTGTTCTGTCGTGACATTTTGTGTTGTATTTTCTTTTTGCCCACCTCTATCAGTTTCGTAAACGCTTATTGAGTTTTGGAGCAAGACCAATGGGTATCCTTTTGCGTGTGTGCGAGCGGTTAAGGTATACACTAATATTTTTTTCTGTGTTTCTTGTTTTGAGGTTTTGGCGCGTCACGTTAGTTCTTTGTTTCGCGCTGCTCATCAACTGTGCAAGAGCAGGCGGCACATAAGAAAAAAATATTTTTCTGCATTTTTTTTTAGTTTATTGGTGCGAGGATTCTTTTTCGTAAGATCAGTCTCGTTTTGGTTTGTAAAACAAAAAATTCGAATTTGGTGTTTTTTATACGGTTAAGTTTTTTTGATTTTGGAATAAATTGTAAATCCACGAGCTGAAACTATAAATTAACTTTTTTTTTTATAATTTAAGATGAAGTGTAGTGAAAGTTTATATGGTTAATATATGGCTTATTTAAAGATAATGATTTAAGTAATTAATAAATGAAAATTTTAATAAAATGAAAGTTTTTTTTTGGTGTTGGCATGTGAAGCGAGACGATAGTAGAAAAATGTAAACTCGATGCGTCTTCACACCAGACATAAGAAAAAAATATAGTAATATCCTTGAAATAAGGAAATTTTTTTTCAGTCACCTTGGTCAAGCTGATTCCAATGTTTTTCGTAAATATGGTCGTAAATATCGGATTCATCACAAAATCGACCTGTCAAGTTGTACACATACAACGCTTTCAAAGTGTTTCATCAACACCCAGCCGAAGTGCGTCGTAGAGGAAGACCCCGACTTTGCTGGTGTGGCGACGTCAAACAAGACCTACTCGTATTAGGATTTCGAAATTGGAGGACGAGAGCGATGGATCGACACGGGACACGGATGTAGGACCATAGTGCGGGCGGCAGAATCCCTCCATGGGTTTTAAAAGCTATAGAGAGAGAGAGAGATAGATAGAGAGAGAGAGACTACTATCATATCCAAATGGATGAGGAGTTCCATTGCACTTCGTTCTAACTTCGGCTGTCCTGAATTTTTAATTACAAAAGCAGCGACATTGAGATATTAGCCGCACGCTTTTACTCTCCAATTTTTTAGTGTTCTGCGATAGTAGTACCTTACATTGCCCAGAAAAACAGTTTTGTAATCACCACCATGGTATTGTAGCGAAATATGCTCTCTCCAAAATCTGCAAAACAAACGATATATCAATTTTTAAAAACTCAGTCCGAAGATGACTATTCTAATTACTCTATGGCCTTCAATGAACTCAGCAGATTGGCCAACGTTTTACATATAATGGTTATATAAACCTGATGCAAGTAGATCTCTCTTTAACCCAAAGAAGAAAACGAATGGGTACCAGGCAACTTTTAAATATAAGGACCGTCGTTCTAATGACCCAAAAATTATTACGTTTCTATTTGCGCAATTTTTCAAACTTGCTCCGTTTCCTAGTAGTGATTTGACGTCGACTCATGCGCAACTATTAGAGAACCGAACAATCTGATTGATAATTTTTCGTTAGGTCCAGAAGGTTTGCGGGCAGTGGTTGTAAAAAGATGTGCTGGCCAGTTGGTTCAGCCGCTTATAACACTTTTCAAAAAATCACTATTTTTTGGAATTTTCTCTAACCTTCTTTATGAATGAGGAAAGGCTGCAAGTCTGATATTATATAGTATTAACTACTAACGGACTCGACAAACGTTGTCCTATGCTTGAATGTTGACTTGCCTGCTATTAGCGGGTTCAGCAAACGTTTTCTCGATATTCGAATTATCCGATTAACTATATATACTAAGTGACATTCGACATTGGGTCTGACATTTCAATGTTTTCGTCATTGTGTGATTTCTTGTTCAAAATCAAAAAACAAGTTAGGTTAGGAAATGGCGTTTCGAAATGAATGAGTGGCATATTAGAACTGAGAACGCAAATATCCTCAATCTTTGATCAGTGGTCCGAATGCGATGCAGAGTGTCGTCGCTCATTGAATATTTATATTTGTAGAAAACAGAAGCTTGCGACGGAAAAGTTGTCGTCAACAATATGACGAATAATTAGCGAATTTGATGAGGAGGGGAAATCAGTACTGCATCTGCAAGTGTGAGATCCCAAATTCGGCCCAGGAATGTTAAGCAACAACAAACGCAAAAAGAAGCATTCTCGTTGCTTCGGATGGACTGTGTGTAATCGGCATAATGTATTTTCTATGAATATGCAGTCATATCCTAGGACTGGAACGCTTCGCTCTTGTGCTTGGGGTTCACATTTTTGACTGTTTGTTCCACGTGAAAAATCGTGGTACATACATAACGTTTACATTAATGTAAAATACCTGGTCGCGGTGGCATAGTTCAGAAAACTTTGGTCGTGTGTTATTTTGGGCAGTTAATGCTTCATATATTCATGCGTATACGTCAAATACCACAGAATTTAACATCAGCGCCACCTGTGGTACACAAACCTAAGTATATGAATTATATTCACAGATGTTCAAATATTTATGACCTTCTTGAAAGGTTTTAACGGTCAATTATTCTTGAACTTAAGATTTTTTTTTTATTTTATAAATTATTTGGGGTTGGTGGGGGTGACATTTTTGGTTTATATGTTATATGCGAATATTTAAAAAAAAAAAATATAATATGCGAAAATATGCGAAAAATTAAAAAAAAAATAAAAAGAAAAATTTCGTCAAAAAATAAAAATAAAATTTCTAGAACCTGATCGCAGCGCTACCAGCCGTTTAGGGGGAGTTCAATTACAAACACATGTACAGAAGGATTATATATGTTTGTAAAGATTGGGGGGTGGTGAAATTTTGAAAAAATAAAAATTTCGTCAAAAATTAAAAAAACCATTTCCTAGAACACGATCGCATTGCCACCTACCGGGTCCAGTTGTGAATCGTACCCATCCAGGAACCTACTGAAACTCTCTCTCTCTCTCTGGCACTATATCCCATCAAGGGATTTGGCCCCTCAAATGAGGTTTCATAATCATATTTTCATTTCGGATAATGAGTGATTAGTTCATTGATCCTAAACCAGCCGTGAAATATTTTCATTGTCACCACCGGGTATCGAACCCGGGACCTCCGGTCGCTGGAGCAAGCATGCCACTGGGGTGGCGACCTATTGAAACACACACACGAAATTTCATTAAAATCGGTTCAGCCGTGTTAGAAGGTCACATACACACATACAGAACAATTATATATATGAGACCGATTGGGAAGCTGTCCTGTTTTCCCAAGCTGTGTGAGTGTGTCGTATATGATACACTGTGCTTTCACAGCAGATCTCTGTTCTCTGATATTCAGCATTGGTTTGAGGTCGATCCACCACGATACACCTGAACGAATTCAAATCATAAACACAACGCCTTCGATAAAGTTTCCAACGGCTTCATTATGCTCAAACATCGGCTTTCTAGTACAGCTCCGGCTCCAACTGGAGTCTTACATTATAAGTCGTCCATATCAAACCAAGAGTAGCCATTTGGGATCATGGTTATTCATTATGTCTATAAATGACGTTGACCACGTTATTAAAATTTCGACGATATGAAATTTTTTAAAATATTTCAACAAACGATGGCGCAAATCTTTTACAAGCCAATCTAAATCGCTTTGTATTATGATGCTCAAATAATGATCTCGAACCGAAAGTCGGTAAATGCCAATTAAATATTTATTCTCGGAAGCGCTTACCCTCTCAACTTAGAGGTTATTCCATCAATTGTGACAAGTTTTTTTATTAGTAATTTAACCAAAACTATTCATCTGTTCACAAATTTTACAACATATCTTCTCTTTTCATTACTTTTATTATTTTTTTAAGCGGTTGGATCGTTCTCGGCTTCAAACCATTAGCAGAAAACGTGCCAGCCTTCACGCATGAGTCCTACTAGCTATTGCTTGGTTGGCATAAAGTCTTAGGTTGGATGCAAAAATGAGAACGGAAAGCTGACTAATTGAGAGGTTTCATCTTATTTTTTGATAAGGCGTTTACAATTTCAGTCAGGGACACCTAAAACTACTTGATAGGGATTGGTCGGCAAGATCATCGAGTTTTGGACGTTTTGGATTGAGGGTTTCCGCGCGTATCAACACTTAAATTTTTGTAACAAGGTATTCGTATCGATTTGGACTATATTATTTTCAGTTGTGATGAACTGGTTATATAATTCATTTACCATAGATAATTGAGTTCATCGTAACCACATGTTTGCTCCTTGTGTTATTAAAATTTTCGATTTTTGAAAGTAGTCCATTTATGATGGCCTTGCGTTTTCCTGGGGTTCCGAGATGATATAGTTCGCCTTTGGAAGGCATCTTATAATAATAAGCTTAGTTTTTTTTCTATACATGTACGGGGAATGAACTGGTATGGAATCACTAGGAAATTTGAATTCACTCCGTGGTACTAAATATATTTAAAAATTTGAAATCAAAACTGTTTACCACACACGTGTTTTTTACTGAAATACACAATTGGTTGTGTATCCGGCTCGAAGTACCAAATTTTATTGTACAAGTTTACACAAACAAGAAGCAAAAAATGGAAAATTCAAATTTTATTAGCTTTTTTTTTTATTGTGTTTACAAAATTAAGTAATTAGTCTAATGTACTTTGGATGATACATATTTGTTGATCCCAATATACAATCCAACCAAACGTCGATTCCTGTAGAATTTCTAGAGGAGCATTTCCAATTTTAGAAAATATTTTGAAAAGTACATAATTTAACAAAACCAACGCGGAAATTACGATTTTTAAACAAAAACAATTTTACGCAAAAAGTGGGCCCCTCTCCAGTCCAGACGAATTGACTGATCAAAATGAAACTTCATACTTAAGATTTTTCAATAAGCTCAACTGTCCAAGGGTTCCAGTGATGGAGCAAATCTGTAAACCAGAATTGGTAGCTAGCCTAAGAAAAGATTATTCGTTTTTTATAGTTGTTTCCAAATATTTTAAAAGGCCATAACAAGCAACAATATTCTAAATATAATTTGCTAAGATATTGGTCCAAAATTTTTATTTCATTACTTTGGAGGTCCTAATATCAGAAGTGGAAGTGAAAAATCAGGCCTCAGCTCTGATCTTGTTTAATACTTACTGATTATATAAAGTACCACTGGTGCGGGTGATATAGCCAGAGTGAGAACTGTCTGGTTGTTAATTCTTTCAAATTCTGCTTTATTTTATTTAAAAGGTCCTATTTATACATAAAATTTCTGGTGTCTATTCTGTTTATAAGAAATAAAATTAAATTAAAAATGTCGGGTTGTGGAAATATTTCAGACTGACATTGAGCTTATCTCAATAAGAAGCTTTCGTATAAGCTTTTTAAGTTTTTTGAAATTTGTTGAAAAGTTAACTATTTACGAAAACCGAACAAGAACTATCAGATTCTAATAACTTTAAAGATTAAATTTTCCAGATGGGTTATAATTCGATACAACGAGTATGCACAAAGAAATGTTCGTCTGTTGCCACACAACTGAAGCGGCCATTTTAGCTTTCATTCAAAACGGTTTCTAAATTTTCATAAAAATATTTTCAACATTTAGACTTTAATTTGGAGGTGGCACTGAGCAAAGTAAAATAAATCACTGAAATCTACACCTGAAATCATTTTCGTTTCAAATGAAAACGGTAAATATGATAAAAACAAACGAATAAAAAAAAGCTCATTACATTATACTTCTTATTAAAATTATTTCTTGATTTAATTTAAAATATACGTTTACATTTATACAAGGAGAATAAACAAAAATAATTTAAAACATTGTTCCTTGCATACTTTATTTTTGTAAAACTAAAAGGAAAATAAAAAATTTAAACTTTTCTTAACTTATTTGTGTACCAACAACAATAACAACAACAACGAGGTGAACTTTTTTTTATATGTAACAATCAAATTTGGACAACTTTGTATTTTTTTTTATACCTCGAGTAGAAATTATACAATAAAATTTATTATACATCATACATTTCTACTTGGGTTTTCCACGATTTTCCAGAAAAAAAAAACAGGAACACAAACTTGTCTTCGGAATAAAAAGGAATAAAAAGCAAACTACGTACACACAAAACAAATAAACTTAACTTTTGTTACGGTGTTCTTGTATAGAAAGCTTCTCGTTAGGGTAAATATAAGTATGCATGTGTGTATGTGTGTGTGTATATAAGAAATATACCTTGAGAAAAATGACAGCAATTTTCTTCTCAGTAAAATGAAATATGTATATAAATTATTTATTTATTTTTATTTTTAATAAACGAAATAAATATTTTTATTTATATATTTGGCGTTTTTGGTTTATATTTCGTTCTTTTTTTTTTGTTCCGTAAACTGAGTAACATGAGAAACAACACGATGGTGTACGAAGAAGATGTCAAGAGAAATATACTTGCTTTGAACAATATTTGTCTTATTTTTCATTTTGCAGACATTTACCGTGTTTTATTATTAATATTTGTAAAGACGATTTTTTTTCTATTCTGCTCTACTTAATTCATTAGAAAAACAGAAGTATAAAAAATTAACCTCTAATGCATTCATGCTCGTTGTTGTTGTTGTTGTGTTCTGTTGTATAAGTAGCTGATGAAGCGATAAAATTAAAAGTATATGCATAAAAAATTGATAAGATTAAAAGTTAAACTTAATTACTTTTTTTTGGTTTCATGTTACATTCTTCACCTTGATTGCGTAACTCAAGCATCTTAAGTAATGAAAAATTGATGATATGGTAAAAGATTTTGCTCTTACGTGGGTTTTTGTGGTATACGTTTTTTGTTCCTTTTAACGATAATCTCAGTGTGTTGCAGTATTTTAGCAACAAGAAAACGGTTTTAACTATACCTGCTTCTATACAGGTTTTGGATAAAATAATAAACCTAAATGTTTCGCGCCATCATTGACCATTCCTTTTATACTCGAGTCTGGTGAGTTTTTAGGTGGGTGAAATTTTGAATTTCCCTTTCTTCTGTCGATAAAATCGTCCATAATTCGAAATTTTGCCAGATAGCGACCAATCTGACCATGCCGATTTGATTGACCAAGATCATAAGTATATCAGATAGATACCAATCTGACTATGCCGATTGACCAAGACCATAGGTATAAAATTTGATTATAGATTTGTCTGAGGAGGTTATAGGGCTAACATTTTTATTTTCCTCATCTTCTGTCGACTCTAATTTGAGTATGCCGATATGAGAGGAAATGACTGTTGCCTGATTTTGATTATAAGTTATGGATGGTTTTGATGGGGTTATAGAGGTGAAATTTTGATTTTCCCATGTTTTTCGATAAAATCGCTCATCATTCGAGATTTTGCAAGATTGGCACCAATCTGACTATGTCAATTTGATAGAAATTTGACCATACATAAATTTTTATAATAAGTTTTGGGTGTGTCTGATAGTTGAAATGCCATATTTGTTTCATACAGCCGAAAATAATCGATAAAGAAGTTTAATAATTATCAAGCAATCAACGGTTTGTAATTGTCGTTAAAACAGGTAGAATTTCATTATTAGTTTACGTGAGTGAGATGTAGGTATAGTGGTGAAATTTTGATTTCTTTATTGTGTCGATAAAAGCGATTGTCGTTCGACATTTTACTAGATACCCACCAATCTGACTATACCAATTCGATGGCTCATGAGCATAGGTAGAATTCGATGATAAGTATTGGGTGATTCTGATGAGGTTATAACTAATAATTGACAATATCAATTCGATAGCCAATGACTATTGGTAGACTTTGATTATAGTTTTGGGGTGGGTTTGATGAGATTATAAGACTGTAATGTTCATTTTCTCTTTCTCCTGTCAATAAAATCGATCATTATTCGAGATTTTGCCAGATAGGCATCAATCTGACTAAGCCGATTTGATAGCAATAACAAACACTGCGAAATATTAAGAAAATCAAAGTTTTACTCTCACCTTATTATACCTATACCAAAAAAACTTTAACCAAAAACTTCCTAGGATCGTAGGCCATCGAATAGGCAAAGTCAGAGCGGTGTTTGTTAGAAAAATATTCGAATGGCGAGCGATTTTATCGACAAAACATGGGGGTAATCAAAATTTTACCCATTACCTCCCAGCCCAAACGTAGAACTTAAATCTACCTAAAGTCAGTTTAAATCTAATTTTATAAAGTTTCCATAGTCAGACAAACATCGGTTATTTGGCAAAATCTCGAATGGTGATCAATTTTATCGTCGAAACAACGGAAAAAGAAACCTTTCACCAATATAACCTCATCAAACCCACTAAAAACAATCAAATTAATTCATTTTTCAAGACATTGTCCTGGCGCCTTTAAATAATAACCTGCTAGTAGGTCCAACTATTCAAAACCTAATAAGTATATATTTTATTCGATCCCGACAGCATGGGGAAAACCTAACACTAACCAAAACGTTTTACCGACTATGCACCGTCACATATATGGTATCGCTTCAGCTCCATTTTTAGCCACCCAATCACTTCCATTATGCCTGCGATAAATCCGCCATCAATTTTCCGATTGGTTCCGAAATCCTACAATTACGATCAGCGAACCACCCCGCATTTTTTAAAAATATTCCGCATGAAAATCGAGAACTTTACTCTTAGTCGATAAAAGAAGATCCCAAATCGATTTCCGATTAAAAGATTATTTCTAGAGATGGAAAGCATTAATGGAGTAAGTTGTTGCTTACGAAAAAATGCGTCAGCCACGATAGCATATGAGACTAGAGGACTAGAAGTACGCAAAAATTAAGAAAATGCAAGGGAAAAGTAAAAACTTTGAAGTTTGACAGCAACTGCATGCCTCATTATAAATGAACTTAGTTCAAAGATCATTGTGCTTATAATCTAATCCAAATAATTTATTTGCATACCGATTCCACAACCACGCTAAATTGGTTATCTAAACCACTCAAGGTTTGGAAAACTTATATATAGCGAACCGAACTCCTCACTTGCACGCCGATTGGGTAAAACATCCTATTTTTTTCCACAAGATAGAAAATAAGCTTTGGTTCAATGGTCTCGATTTCCTCCTGAGACATACCTATCAACTCCCGAATCAGTTATTCGAATCCTTGCCAAATTCGTGTGACAATGAAGCGATTCCAGATCTCATCTATAACCATGCCTCCAGTGGGATACTCTACTGTCGACGAACTCGTGACCGCTCTCTAAGTGAGCGCATTTCAAGTTACCGAAAATTATCCATCATAGTAGATTTGTTAGAAATCTGAGATTAAGACCTCACTAAAGAACCCTGATGAACTCCTTAAGAACCGCGGGGTGGTCATTTTTCGACGTATTCAAAAAACAACATATGGACGTGAAATTGAATCCCTAAATAAATTATTTCCGTTAAATACATCATCTATAATTTACATTCCTGCTGAGTTTCGCTTTAACCATATTGTATTGTGTAGATGCCTAAATTTTATAATGGATACATATACGCCACAGTAATGCAATCCTAAGGCTGTCTGGTGAAATTGAAGATTTTTCGTCTAAATTGATAATGGGCGATGAAGTCCATTTTCTTCTCAGTGGCCACGCCAATATACAGAACAGTCGGTTTTGGGAAACACACAATCCTCAATTAATTCATGAAACATCATTGCATCCACTAAACACAACTGTATGGTGTGGTATTCATGCTGGAAACATTATTGGTCCCTATTTTTTTGAAAATGACCGAGGTTTCGAAGTTGCTGTTCCTGCTGAATGGTACCAAGACATGATTCGAAATTTTCTTGTGCCTTAAATGGAACAGCAAGGACTAGAGGACATGTGGTTTCAGCAAGATGGGGACACAGCACACACAGCCCGTTCAACAATTCAATTATTGAATGACGTTTTTCCACGAGACTTTTTCTTATGGGGTTTTCTAAAATCAAAAAATTATGTGAATAAGCCCCAAACGACTCAACATCTTAAAGACAATATTCGTCCCGAAATTGAAAAAATTCAGCCTGAGATGTTGCAGGATGTCATGAAAAATACCTTAAAAAGAGCCGAAAGTTGCATAGCGAATCACGGTCACCATTTAGCCGATATAATTTTCCAATCATAACGAAAAAAAAATGTAAAGACCAAATAAACTTTTTATTTCGAATAAAATGATATAATAGGCACTGTCAATAACTGTACTTATTTGTAGTACCAATAATACAGTAAAATCGTTAATTTTAATAATTTTCAGAAATTATGCCGCGAAAGAAGAAATTTTATGACGAGTGCCAACTACAAAAGGTCCTGAGGGTGATGAGGTGAGAGCTGGTCAAATTTCAAAAAAATCGTTGGCTGCTGATTTTGTATAATATTCCGAGATCTACGATTCAGTTTAGATTGGACCCCAAATTCATGAAAATCCGACCAGGCCCATTAACAGTATTGACTGAAGCGAAGGAGCTAGCAATCGTAGACTGGGTTAAAGTATCTCAACGGTATCTGAACGGAAGGAAAATGTTCTTCATGCTGTCAAGGATTTCCTCGAGGAAAATAATCGGGGTCATCCTTTTGCTGAAGATGCCCCTCCATAACACTAAGAGTACCAGATCCTGTTTCATCTGCCATTGCTAATGTCACAGTTACCGATATATTCAAATGGTTCGACTCCATAGAAAATTATTTATTGGAGAATGATTTGTTTTCCATTTTGAGCGACCCCCCTCCCACTAAAATGTTTTAGCAGCGTAAGCGTTCAAAAATATCGGGAATCATGACTCCACCAATGATTATTTACCCATACAAATGAGTGCGAGAAGAAATCAGAAGCGCGGTGCCAGATACTTGGGGCTATGGGACTAGCGACAACGGATGGATGACTAAACAAACATTTTACGAACATATTTCGAAAATTTTTTATCCGCATCTTCGAGATAACAATTAAACTCTCAACTATTTATTTTGAAGATTGACATAGCACTCACCTTACTTTACAAGTTAGCCAGCTTTGCGTCGTTGAGTGTTTGGCAATATCTCAGTGCTAGAATGGAGCCGTAATAACCCTAGCACAAATCTCACCATGGACATATTTGGTCCTTTATTAAAAGAAGTTGTAGAAAAATCGGTGTCTTCCGATACTTTGCGGAAGGGATTTAAGGCATGTGGCCTTTTCCCATTGTATAAGTATGCCATAACACGTTCAAGTGCTTAGGTAGATCCTTAGTAGCGTATTTTCAAAATATTAAAAATTCAGATGGCACAGATGATTTTCATGAATGCTGTACTATTTTAGAAACCGAAAAAGTAGCAATGTTGGAAATACTTGATAACGCTGCAGATATTGAAAATAGGTCAGATGATTTTAAAACTTTACATAAGATTTATACCTAACTTAAGTTTAATAAACTTAAGAGAACGGTGGAGGGAAATACGGAAAACAAAGGCTCGCAGACGGATATTCCATCACTCTCGTCAGAAGGCATTACTGTCATATATAGATATTGCCAATATTAACGAATTTGTTTACAGCCACCAAGTAATTGAAAATATAAATGATGTTTGAAAGATAACAATACTAAATGGCCACGAATCAACAGGTATTTCTCAACTAGCTCAAATTTTGGTTACTCAAACGTACACCGGCATTAATGATAAAATTGACTGGTCTTCAGAAAATATTTTAACCGTTGATGGGAAGACGGATATCCCAAAAAAAAATCAAAAAAACTTTGAATTGGTCACTCTTCCTGCACTAAATGAACTCCAAAAACAGAAGCATATACACCCATGGAGGACATATATTAGAGTGACAGCAGGCACCATTAAGAAAGGGTTCAAAAGTTCAAAAAAACATGAAGAGTACCGACTCATTATGGATAAATGATGAAGAAAGGCGAAAGGAAGAGAAGACGAATATCAAATATCTCAAAGAAGAAAGGAAAGCTGAAAGAATTAAGAAGCACTTAAAGAAAATGGAAAAATTACAAAATTGTATTCGAAGGCGAGATCAAGAACAAAAAAGATACACGAACCATCGCACACAGTAACATCCGGTGCTTTAGCGTCATTACAATATTTATTCAGAAATAGTACAATCCACCACCTCATGTGCGAAAAGTTTTTTCACCTGAAAAAAATTTGGATGGACTCGGAACAAATTTCGTATGCCGTGGGAAAATGTGTTCTGAATGCACAAAATTTATGTCAGGGAATATGAACCCCGACAAATTGTACAAGGGAATACCACATTAAATGTTTGAAGGAATTAAAATGCTCATATCTTCCGAGCTTTGCGTGCAACTCATGTTTAGCTATGGCAAATTCAGAAAGAAACTGAAGACATGTAGCTAGCTAGCTATGTATAGCTATAGCTATGATTTGAAATGAATGTTTTATTTTATTTTTATGTTTAAATGGAATTTTATGTACCTGAGTAGACACTAATTGTGAAAATTTTATATTTTTACATGAGATTTTTATGTTTCTTATTATTTGTGATAAAGATAAATAAAAAAATAGTTGTTTGTGAACTAAAGTTTTCAATGTTTTATTTTTAATATTTTGTATTTAATTAAACTTGTATACAGCCAATTATTATATTTTTCAGGTGCCAATGATGATTGTATCAATGTGCCAATTATTGTACTTTTTGGGATGCCAATTGTCATCGTGCCAATTACTATAGTTTTGGGAAGAGATTTTTTTATTTTGATAATTTCATAAGCTTACCAATGAAATTTAATTAAATATTGTTTTTAGTTCACTAGAAGACTGTTTGAATGTTATAATCAAACTTCAAATGAACAATTTTTTATAACCCCTAAATTTAGAAGCTTTATTGTTAAGTTAAAATTTCGTTATGGGTGCCAACAACTGTGTTCGTTGCTATAAAATAAATATGTGGTGATAAAATAATATTTTGTGCCGGTGTGTTTTTAAGAAGGTAATAATTTGGTTTTGACTTAACGATTCATGCAGTAAAGTGCTAGACCAGGTTTGCGAGGATGAAGGGTACTAAAGGACGTTGTGGCGAAAAAATGGTATAGTTATAAGGCGAAACGCGATTATCATTTTGTGAGTGATAAAATGTTGTGCAGTTCCAGATCAGATGATGTTTATGAAGACCCCTGTTTTTTTTATTTTTTTTGCTAGAGTAAACAAGTTTTTTTTTCTCAATCAAAATATGCTGATTTCGATTAAATTAAGAACTGAGCAAGGTAAGAAATACAACACCAAATGTCAACATTTATTCTTGCGTCTGGAACGTCTTAACAGTTTGGTTCAACTGGTTCAACTCTGGGATGAGGTAATCTCTATGATACAATCGATTCGTACTTACGTATAGATACGAATATACAAAACTCGTCTCAGAAAGATTCCGAACCTGTTCAAATAGTTGATACTCAAACTGACAGCAACTTAAATTCAAAGTTTGAAGAAGTATGTTTCGTTCGGGAAATACGCGAAACGTATTCATTAGATGCTTATTTATTAGGAGGTAGAAGTGAATATGTCGAAAAACAGGAAGTGATCCTACCTCAAGGTCGTCCGAATATTTTTGACAGAACTAAATTTGGGTATCATAAATTAACAAATCCTATTCATAAATGGAACGTTACATTTAAGGGCGATGGAAGTTCTTCATTACTCGATTTTCTGTCACAAACCAAATTATTGTTTAACGCTGAACGAGTTTCAGATGATTATTTGTTACGATCTGCTTTTATCTTTTTGACGGTTCAGCTAGATTGTGGTATTGGGCAAATTATACAAAATTTCAAACTAGGCTATCTTTGGTTAATGCACTAAAGAGGGAATTTCTTACTGAGGATCACGACGTCTGGTGACTACACAAAGTCGATCAGAGATACCAAGAGAGGGGTGAAAGTTTCTTTTTGTACTTAACTCAAATTGAATTGCTTCACCAAATTTTAGTCGAGCCGATTCCAGAACAAACCAGAAATTAGCATCCACCAAATTAGATCTGTCAATCAATTGAAATCTATATGTAGAACTTTGAAGATTTAAAATATAATCTCGAAAAATGGGTAACTGTTTTTCGGGAACCCAACCCAAAACGTTCAACTGATAAATCACGAAAAATTTAGAGCTCTCTAGAGGAGAGAAAAAAGTTCCATTCATCAACGAGATTAGAAAATTCCCAAATTGAGAACGAACTTTTTAGTCTAAATCAAGAACAAAATGTGTGCCGAGTTGATAATGCAAAATAGTCGAAATTGATGAAATGTTGGAACTGTCGTAAAGATTATCATTCACAAAGTTTTTATTTTCGTTGTGGAAAGGCTCCCCCAAAAACAGTAAATATGGTTGGTATTGGGGGTCAGCCAACTCATGGATCTATGGTGACTCGATCAATTTTTTTCTTATTTTTCAAATAGTTTGAATTCCATAGGTTGACAACCGACGGCCGACCGTGCATTGATGTAAACATTTTAGACATTCAAATTGAGGGCCCGCTAGGTTCTGGTGCTAGCTGTTAAATTTTCGATACAAACGGTGACGTACTTCTTAAATCTCATGCATTAAATATTTTTAATGCCGAGTCTCAAATAGTTACATCTGATGGAACCAAACATTTTTTGTCTTTGAAATTGATTTTTGGAAGTTATTCAATATTACTCAGGTTATTAATTCTTTATCTGTTTACCTTTGGATAATAAAATTGTCCAACGGCAAATTCTCTGTGGCCGAACATTTAATTGAATCAAACTCAAAAAAATATTTAATTGAATCAAATTCGCAAGGCCAATAAAAAAACGAAACTATTCCGTTTCACCATTCGTACAAGTGAAATTGGATCAAGAACTCAATCGAATGTTACGTTTTGGCGTAATAGAAAAATCCCGTTGGTCTAATCTTTTAGTTTGTATATCTAAGCCAAACGGTAAATTGAGAATTGGTTTAGATTCGAGAAGATTAAATGCGGTGACTAAACCTGATACGTACCACATATTTAAAGCCACCTGGAAAGGTTTAAAACCACGAACTTTTTGTCCAGCGTGGATTTGTCGGATGCCTTTTGGCAAATCTCACTGGAATAATTATCGAAAGAGAAGATGATCTTTTCTGTTTCCCCTCTAGGACATTTGCAGTTCGTATTAAGCGTATATTTAGAACCATATGTGCTCGTTTATTATGGACGACATAATTGTATCCATTGAGAATCAAATTATTAGTTGCAAATCGACAGAGCTTTCTTCCAATTATCTTTATATTTATTATTATAATCCATATACAATAATTTACTTAATTAAAATACATAAATGTTGCGATAATTGAGAAACCTACCCCATCCATAAAATTTTGAGGGTCAAATACATTTTCATTAAAAACTAGACATTTATAGAGGAAAAAGCTTAAATTTAATAAAATCATTATCGTAATAAAAAACATAAAATTGAAAAATAAATTGAAAATTTGTAATCCTTTTTCACCAAAACAAAATAACTGAAAAATGGTATAAATATGGTATTAAACTTATAACCATCACCATAAAAATAAGAGAGGGAAAATATAAATAAATAAGGATAAAGGATCAATCGATTTATTTTAATAAAAGTTGTGCTTTTGTTTCTATTCTTTTATTAAGATAACAAAATACCATGAAACGACCTAAAAAAAAAATATAGATTTTGGTATAGGTTGAAAAATTCTTTAAATATTTTTTTCAAGAAATTCGCAAAAAAGGATGGATTTTTTTTTTTATTAACAAATCAAAATAGAATTTGATAAACGAAGTATTTTTTTATTATCTACCGTATTATATTGAAGTGGTGTGATTTGGTGTCATTAAGTTGGTGAACGATTAAATCTTACGTTTATAATATTAATTAAAATTTAATTATCCCCCTGTTTTATTTGCTTGTAAATATTGATCAACTTTATCATAAACTTTAAAAATTTAATTAAAAAATTTGCTGCCTGAATTATTTTGTAAGCCTTTTTTAAATTATAAATCATATCTTCCTGTTGGTCATGGTACTGGTACTCGTACACAATCCAAACAACAAAATCAAATATTTATTTAAATTTTGAACACACATACACATATATATATATAGACATAATATATCGGCTTAAGGATTAAAAGTTTTTAATAAGATACTTTTCTATTATTCAACACCCAATATTGTTTTATGTCATAAAATATTACAAAAACAAAAGATGTAAACTATTTTCTTATTTATCATATCATCAATATGCAAATCATTTTTAATATATACATGATTTTAATAATAATAATAATAACAAAATATAAAATTATATAACAATAATAATTCTTCATAATCTCAAAACTTAATCAACCCTTAAATTAAATATTAAAATTTAACCCTAATTTATTTAACTAGAAAAATTGGAATTTATTTATCCAAAATCATCATTCCTCTCACCCACACAAACCATTAAATTTATCAATACAGAGAAGCAACAAAAAATGGCAAAATAAACATTAAAGCAACTTACACCAATTGTAATTAAAATTTAATTTTTAAAACTATTTTGCTTTATTTATTAAGCCCTCTTCCTATATTCACACCTCATACTCGTACTCCGCACCGCACGACGAAAAAATTGAATTTTCTCAAGAATTAAGGATACATCATAAACCACCCACTCACATTGGAGGTTTTTCATTTTAACTCCCCCAAATACTTTTGTTGTTTTTGTAATATTTTCCAATGAACTATACATAATTAGTTAATCAACATAAACTATTTTTTTGCTACACACCATTTTTGGTTTATACTTTATTATAGTCTTTTAGTGTGTTGTTGTTGTTGTTGTTATTGGTGTTGTATTAGTACAGCTCACTACATTAAACGTTTAATAATATAATAACATTAATAATTATGAAGGAAATTATTATACAAAAGGAAATCTTACATAAATTGGAAATTATGCATAAAGTCGCGTCTCATAAAAGATTTTCATTTTGTTATGCAAGTTCAGAGTAAGAAGGAGCAAATGGAAAAATAACATCACGAGCTATTTTCGTTTATTACCTTTTGTGAAAATTAAAAGTAATTAGAAAAGTTGGAGCGAAAAAATTAAATGCATTTTAATTAAATAGTGCTCATGTATAAAAGAGAAATTAGTCGATGACTATAACTGGGAGGAATGGGAGGATAGTTTGTTCAACGTCTTTTTGTGTTTACATAGTTGTTAGATGCTTTGCTTTTAAATGCAATTTTCTTTATATTATTTCTTTGAGTTACAACAGTTGTTGTAATAACTGGAAAATATTCATTAAAATTATATAAATTCAATTAAGAATAATGGGAAAAGTTTTTTATTTTGGAAAACTTTTTTGTTTAAAATGTTTTTAATGCAACGATATTTTTTTGATATTGAAAACCCTACATTGTTTGCATTTAATGTCTTTAAATAATTAGATAATTTACAATCAAGAATTATTTACCATCACTAAATATTTCACTCAGTTCTCATTCAATATTCACGAGGTAAACGTCAAACCTGCATTATATGCCCTAATGACAATAAACTCTGATTCGTTTATAGGATGATAAATGTTACGCTTATGAAGGAAGTTAAAATTAAATTAAACCTAAATAAAAAATAATAAATTAAAAAATGAAAAACAAATATAAAATGTAGAGATTTTGGTGAAACTATAAAACAATGACATTTAGGCGATTTTCAATGCCAGTGTGACTTTTTTCAGGACAGTACTAGACACGATCTACCAAAAGCTAATGAACAGAGAATAATGACTAATGAGAAAACTCTAGTGAGAACATCAATAAAATTGGAATAGCACCGTTTAAATTTTCCAGCAATAATAAAATTACTACTATTCTTTGAATTTACGAAAAATCCATATTTTAACATAAACATTTATTTTCTTCGATGTACAAAAAAAGAAAAAAATTGTTTTGTGCTTTTCGTAAAGCATTTCTTCTTAAGTCTTAATTTAAATTTGATCCAAATAAAAAAATTTAGCCAAAAAGGGATCAAACAAAATATAAAGGGGACATTTGTTAGATTCGCCTTAAATTGACTAAATTCAAAAAGGCATAGGTAACTCGATCCGATTTTTTTTCAAACGCAGCTAGATATCATAATCGGTTCAATGACTAATAGTCGAGGAATGAAGCCGGAATGCGGTTTTTTGCATTCGCTTCCAAAAATTATTTGTGAAAACCGCCCCAATTTTTTTTTTTGAACAAACCGGAAATTTTATTGCTGCCAAAAATGCATTGAGACGGCTTTTGGAAGGTTAGAGAACTTTGTAAATAAGAGTCAGAACTAGCCCCAATTGGATTCCTGTGTGTTTTCGAGGTCGCTGATCACGATTATGATGTTCAAAATAACCCACAGCCGACCTCGAGCTCAGGAACGCAGATGAACGTCATCTCCGTGGATCTCTCTCGAAAATCACGCGAGGAAGGAGAGAAATTCGGCACCCGCTGTTTTTTGGGTCGCTGAATTCAAATATCGCATCGGCGAACATCCTCCGGACACCTAGAGCGCCCGAACCTGGACGCGGACCTTATTCCCTGAGAATTTTCCTGACAATATCGACAAAAAACAATCAGAAAATCATTGTATGGGCGTTTTTTGGGGCGCTTAATTCAAATTTCACGTCGAAAACGATCCTTCGAGCACCTAGTGTACCGAAACCTGGGCCTGGACGTCATCTCCGAGGATTTTACTCACACGATTGCAAAATACTAACCGAAAATCGTCTCATAATTTCATACATTCATTGATATGCAACTGTCGCCTGGGGCCCTCGAAATAGATGATCCAGTCCTGCAAAATTCTAAATGCCGAGTTTGAATAGAACGAGGAGACTTACGAGAATAATCTCCGGCTAGATCTCCGAACTTTGCCGAGCGGCCTTTCACTTTTCTCGCAACGCTCGAAACGCTTTTGTGTAGAAAACAGTAGAAAACTGTAGAAAAGAGAAGTATAAATGGAAAATATCCAGTATTTGGCTTAACTATTACAAACATATATCAAAGGACAATATCCGTTGTGTTTTATCAAATAATGATGACAGAACCAGTAAATCCGTAAGTTGAATTTTTAGAACATTATAATACAATTCAATAACCTGTATGCAGTAGATTCAGTGGCGCGCGGAATCTCCCGTAGCTGGCACTGGAATCCACGCAGCTAATGCGTGGCGCAAAGCGGCAGGCGCGGGTTTTTCTCTCCGTGTAGGGTCAGCTGGTGAGCACCCTTTATATACACGAATATTGGGGACTCTGATTTTTAATATTTTTTTTTAGCGCTAAAGTCTATTAATTTCGGTGGGGCTTTTCTAACGTCATTAATTTTGTTTCTCTTTTTTTTACGATTTTTTTTGAATCTCTAAAATTGTTTAAAATTGAATTTCTAGGATCATGGATAACCAGCAGCAATTGGGAGAATCATTCCTCAGACAGTTCGATCGTCACAATGAAGGCTACAGGAATCGCAAACATGGTTAAGGTTTCACGTACAATACGGCACGATAATCTCCATAATATTATTGAGGGTCGTGGTTCCATCCATGTGCTCGAAAGGTGTCGTCTCGCATGTATTAGGCATGCAAATCCACCAGATCCCAAATCCAAGAAAGCAAGAGTAGGCGACAATTCTGATGGAGTAGAAAACAATTCTGATGGAGTAGACAACAATTCTGATGATGTTCAACCTGTTGCGAATCAGGATAACTTCAAATTTTCGGAAAGTGTGTAATATGCGCCAAAAAAATTTATCGTAAAACTCCAAGCCAAAGTGTACCAGCAAATCTGCAAGACAAAACATCGTCGAGTATTAAAAAAATATTCAACTTTGGAATTATCTGTGCACGATCAAATTGTAAATAAGCTCTTGAACCTGGATGATGCTGAAGTCATAAAATACCACAGAACTTGTTCTACTAAGTGGGGTAAGCAACCGGCATATGAAGTGGACTATTCTATAGATATAGTATTTGGTTTGGGTTGAATAAAATTTTTTAAACGCCAATTACACAAATATTGACTTTCTATTCATGATATCGAATGAATCCTCCTCACATAATTTGAATAGAATCAACAATTCCACCCAGATATTGCAATATTGATGTCCGTCTCTAAAACATCATGTTTGGTTGACATTCATGGGAATGACATCGATCTTAAGGTAAAGCTGCCAATGCACCAGGTGTTCAGGGGGTCGTTTTCGACGTGAAATTTGGAAACATTTTGGGAATTTGGCGCAAAAAACGCCCCAACAATGATTTTCGGGTTGTTTTTGTCGATATTGTCAGGAAAATTCTCGGGGATGACGTCTGCGTCCATGTTCCGGCGCACTAGGTGTCTGGCTGGTGTTCGCCGACGCCATATTTGGATTCAGCGATCCAAAAAACCCCCGACCGTCGAGTTTCTCTCTTTCCCCGTGTGAAATTTGGGAGAGTCCCACAGAGATGCCGTTCAGGGCCAGGTTCCGGTGCACCGGGTGTTCGGGGGGTGGTTTTCGAAGAGCAATTCGGATTCAGCGCCCCAAAAAACCCCTCCACCGATTTTCGGTGCGCTTTTCTCGATCGTGTGAGGAAAACCCTTGAAGACGACGTTCGGAACCCGGTTCCGGTATACCAGGTGTTCGGGGGGTCGTGTTCGACGGGAAAATCGAATTCAGTGCCCCAAAAACGCTCCCACAATGATTTTCGAATTGTTTTTGTCGATATTGTCAGAAAAATTCTCGGGGATGACGTTCGCCAGGTTCGGGCACACTAAGTGCTCGGGGGGTTTTCACGGATGACTTATTTTTATTCCGCTCCTCTTTTCAGAAATGATTTTAATCATCAGGAATACACATTGCAGTTTATGGCAAACTACATGAATCTCAGGGATTTACTACTATAGTGGCTATATTGTAAATATCGATCCGCAAGACGGGGGAGGTGGCCAAGGATGGACAATTTCCAGGCCTGAACTTGTTACTGCCCAGATCGTTAGCAGAAAAGAATATATTTCAGACAGTGGCTTCCACAGCGGTTTATTGATTTAGCTGCTGTGGCTGAATTATCGGTCGGCGATTGATCGTCGTCGAGGAAAGACGTGTTTTTGTCTCTCCTCGAAATAAATAAATAATTTAATTTAAATGTGTTATAGATAACTTATAAATAACTAATAATTATATACTTATGTGTGAAACAAATATTAATAATAATGTTATAATAATTTGTGTGAATTGATAAGTAAAGTGAAAAGTTTTTAATATTGTATATTTATATAAATTTGTGTATGGTGTGCTTGACTGCTTGCATTGGTATAGAATATGTATACGTAACAAGTTTCACTTATATGTACATATTTTGATACCGTTGCTTGAATGCATCATACGCGTTGTATGTAAACCTCCAATATGTATGACTGTTTTGATTCCAAGAGATGCATAAATAAGATAAGTGTTATTCATTTATTCATTAACACATATTTTAATTATTAATACATACTTTTTCCAAATTTATTTTAAGTATATAAACATTTTAACTGTATTTTATAACCCATAAAGGTGTAGAGTACTAGTATTCTCATCTAGTGGGTCATTCGGGTATTGTTTGCGCGAGAAAGGGATTTTTAATTCCGTTGTTCTGTTTTTGTTACACTCGCTTAACAATTTCTGTTGTTGTTTTGCTACGATTATTTTTCGTTTTATATTTGCTGGTAATTTTGAATTCTACCTTTTGTTTGATATAACTTGTACATTATATACATATTTTGCATGTAGATTAGTATTGGAGGTAATAGCGGGATATACATTTCAATAACCACCGAAATCGTGGTTTAGCGATGTATATATAGCTAATTATATGCTTTTAGCTTTGCCTTTGATAGCCGTTGGGTATGTATGTATGTATTGGTTTGGTTGCTAAGAAACAGTTTACAAAATCAGCGAAGTTTTTGTTTTCGTTTCATTTTATTTATGTCATTCGTAATTATTATATATTTGTTATATGCATAGTTATTTACTTTTTGTGCTTGTGTGTGTAAATGTTTTTCTATATGAAAATAAACAAAAACAAACGATCAAATCATAGATTTTAGTTGTTGTTTTCCTTGTTTTTTCGCATTTTCATTGATTTCAGTTGTGTGATCAGTTTACACAGAGGCGGCGATGATATTGTGGAATTGTATTGCAATAAATTTTCTTTAATATTTGTGGTGGAGTGCTTTGCTTTGAATGGGTTTCGTTCTTGAGGAGTGGTTGGTCGGTGCCTGCGGATCAAAAACGGTTGTTTATGGAACATTGTGTTTCTCAACTTACAGAGGGTTATATTCATATACAATAATATGCTGTCGTGACCTGTATTTGTAACCTATTTTGGGCTAATTTAAATTTTTTTGTTTGGGAGTTGATGTTGTTATCAATTGTTGGTATAAGAAGGCAAATTTGCAGTTTTGCATGGAACCCTCCTTGCCTGAGGTTTAGATTTGTGTGTGCAGATTGGTCTCTTTGCTGAATATTATAGATGTTGTTGGAGAAGTTTGCCGTCAGTTTCACGAGAGATGAGTCATTTTATTGAAATTTTATGATGATCGGTTTTATGCTGGGGTTTTTGAGCTGTAGGATTGTCACGATACTTTTATAATCTGTCATGGATTCGTCAAGGCTTTGTGAAAATGGGTGTTTGTTGATTAGTGATGTTGGTGGGAGATCACTTGGTGATTGGTAGAGGTTTGACGCAGAGAGGATTCGAATCGTCTATTGGGGTTGTTTCGGAAACAACTTTGTGTGTTGCAGTGTGTTTGGTTTTTTGTTCTAGAGGGGGAGTCGAGTACTGGATAAACATAAAATATTTTTTCTGTACATTTTACTATGACTATTTATAAAAATAACTCTTTTCACAATGTGATTTCAGAGATTACTAGAATTTTACTAATATTCCTTCATCCAATTATTCAGCATTTGAGTATTAAATTATTATATAGTGTTAGGTGTTTATTATTAATACTAGTATTCAATGCAGTTCCTGATTAAGCTAATTTATTTAGATTTTTCTAATGAAGATTTTTGATTACAGAAGATCGTTGAAGTCGTAATACTTTCTAATTAAAAATAAAATTTAATTTAAAAGTCAGAAAAGCAGACAAGGTGGGAATTATATTGTCTATCGAGTTTCTAATAAATTTGATATTTCAGCGGATATTTACTTTTTGAAATTGCAGATATCTTGGAAGCTACAGTGTAAATTTGAAATGCAGTTAAATATTGCTGTATTTTGATAGTTTTTCAGGGATCATGACTTTCTTTAATTAAATTATTTTCTAGGTTGTCATGGAGAGGTTGGTTTGGGAGACTATAAATTGGTGAAGGTTTTGATTAGCTTGTTCTAGGTTGGATAAATAATTTTCGATGGTTGTTAATTTTATGATTTATACTTTTTTACGATTTATACTTATATTTTTATGATTAATACGATTGGATTATTTGGTTATCAAGGAACCTAAAGTTGTTTAATTTGTTTAGGTATTGGGGTTTTAAAACTATGGTATTGGGGTTCTATTTCATATTAGCTGTTTTTGAAACTAGATTTCATTTGGTCATTTTTTTTTTATAAATAAACATATTTGTATTATATTAGGGATGGCAAGGACAAGTGACCTTCACATTATATAATTAATTTAATTAATTTTTTATTTAACTACTTTTTATAAATAAATCCATTAAATCAACAGATTCACAAAGAGTCTTTCAGTTGAAGATAGAAAGAAGGTCGTGCGTTCCTTTCCTGTTTTGATACGAGTACTATAATATTTGGTGATTTCTGGTTTTGATTTATTTTAATTTATTTTGATTTAACTTGTTTTATGAGAACCAAAATAATTTAGTTAATACTAATCGTATAACATTATATTTATTTTATTCAAGTTAATTTAAATCTTAATAATGACATTTTATTTCAGAAAAGTAACTGCAACTTAATTAATTATAAATTTTAATTATATGTAATTATAATTTAAAAAAAAACCAAAAATAATTGTGTTGTCTTGTGCTAACCGTCTTATATTACATTTCAACTAACAATTTACTAACTATTGACTACTTAGGTGTCTGAAACCGGGTCAATTTCCATAATAATTAACAAACCTTCCCTATCCCTCCATCTTGTTATATGTAAAAGAGTGTGTGGATGGGCCCGGCGTCAACCGGGAATCTTACTTAGGTTTGGTCGCACATTCCAATCAATCAATCAATCAATCAATTAGCGGCTGTGGCTGAATTATCGCCGAATGAAGGAATACCCCAAAGAAAGGCTAGTACGAACAATTAATAGACCCACGACTTACCGATACCTACCATGATCACATCCTCAAAATAATGACGTTACTCCATCCTGAAAAACAAAACGATCAGAGAAAAACGACAACGTTGTACATGGTGAAAATTTGAAAAATTATTATTTAACATAAGTAGAACCATAACCGTATTTTTTGATATAAAAGAAAATTATATTCTATCTTCTATCTACTTCACTGATGTGTGGCTTTCCCGCTTTGTTCTACCATGAACATTTGGTTCTCTTAATATTCTGCCTATTGTTTCTGGATGACATTTTTTATGTGAATATTTTCAGCTTCCTCGGCCCACTTTGGAGCACTTTATTTGGGTGTTTCTTTTATTTTTCGGACAATCCATCTACAATATTTTCCGAAAAATATTTTACTGTGCGCTTTTCTAGGCTTATTTTCAAAACGAGGTAGATAAATGAAGCGTTCAATAATATGCTGAACATAAGATCTTGTTTTCACCATTTTTGCAATTTTTCTGTGAGTTTTGCCAATTTTAAAGTGTTTAATAACTAATTCACGCGTTTCAATACTTGTGAGTCGACCCATTTTTTTTTCAATTATTACCAAATTTCACTTATTTGCATATATTGACGCACTATATTGACTATAATCACACAAAAGGTTGCTTAAAACTGATACTCAAATTTGTGATAGAAAATTTTGTTTTGTGTAGGAAAAATACCGCTATTTTCAAAACAAAGAGAGTGCATCAATTTAGCTGTGAGATGTTTTTACGAGGAAATTTTGTTTTTTGTTACTATTTTGTTATAAATTGAAATTTTATATTTGTTTTGTTTTATGAAATTAACAATTAATACTGAACCTTATAATAAATGTAAATTAATAATAGATATTTATAGTTCTTTTTTGGATATTTACTTTAAAAAAACCAAAAATTGCTTGCATCATTTTGGCTGTGACCCACTGTATATATAAAAAGAAGAAAAGTATGTTTCCGGGAATCCGGGAAAAATTACACGTGTAATTCAACAATAATAAGGGTTTGATAGGGCATTGTTTGCCCTATCAAACCCTTATTATTCCTCACTTTGGGTGTTCATCTCTGAGATTTATGACAAACTTCATGAATCTCAGAGATGGACACCCAAAGTGAGGAATAATAAGGGTTTGAATTTACAACGACATCCTTTCATATAAAAACTATGGTTAGAGTGAATGTTAAAAAGTTCTATGCGTCCTGCGGTTGATTTCAAATTGGCATTGGGTGATTTTAATTCCACAATGAATGCCTTTTCGAAACTATAAAGCCACTATGAGAGCAAATATCTGAGATTCGTGTAATTTCCGAAAAGAAGAACATGAAATACAAAAAGTTTGATCTTTTCTGCAAACAAAATTTATTTTTATATTTTCCTTTTAAGAATTGTACACGTGGACAAATCTGTCTAAAATCTATATTTTGTCTAAAAAAATTAAATTTGGACACTCGCATAAATTTCTGTCCAAATTATAGTAGTGTCCAACAATATTTGCGAGCTAATAATTGTATGTTCGTATATTTATATGTATCAAGGATTTATAAAAATCGCGTTTTCGAGTACCAGAAATCAATTGCGATAGACCTTGATTTCAAAAAAATTCGTTTAGGGTGTCCTCCAGTGCGGCCCGGGTTCATTTTTCTAATTATTTTCCCCTGTACAAACGACATTGATGAAAATTGGTGTCCTGAATTCTGAAAATTCCTTTAGAAGGCCATTCGGTAGAGGCCCGGTTTCGATTCAAATTTTTTGTTACTCCCACGTTTTTGATAAAAATTGGTAAAGAGGGGTTTCCATTTAAAGGTATCGGTTGCGATTGGCCCAGATTGCGGAAAATTTATTTAGTTCGTCTTCCGGTGACGATCGGGTCAATTTTTAGTTGTTTTTCTGCTCGAACGGTTTTGATTAAAAATGAGGGTCCCCTTCCGATGGGACCCTGAAGGGAAAATTTACTTTGGCCTTGAATGATTTTGATAAAATTTGGAGAGAAAATTGGAGTTTCTGTTACTATAGGCCTGTTGTTATTTTGAAGCTTACTTTTGCCAAGTTGTTTGCTTAGCTTGATTGCGTTACAGCGAATGTTGTATGATAGTGCTAATCGCGATCCTCTCGAATAAAAAAATCGCCAATTTCTTTTTGAATTATGTAGTTATTATGACGTAACAAATAATGTATTTTTGCTCAGTATTTTGTCGATCTACCATATTTAAGCGGCATGAAAAGTATGTATGTGGGAAAAATTACGGAAATTGTTTTTATTTCTGGGTGCCAGAAATCAATTGCGGTGGTCTTAACTATGGGAAAATTTAGTTAAGTTTTTTGGGGTCGGTCACGTATCTTGAAGGCTTTGAAACAAAACTTGCGTGAAAGGATTTTCGAATGTCATGATTTGTTTTTAGCCCCTCTGGTTTCGCTGTTATATTGCGCCTTGTTCCACAGTAGTACTAAGTTAATCCTTAATCGAAGGGGGTAAAACTCAGAAAACATGATGAAAATGGAAATATAATTTAAATTTTAGACATGCCTACGAAAAATTTGCAATTTAAATGAAACTAAAGCATTTCTTAACAGAAAAGAATAAAACTTGGTTTATATGTTAAACCAAATATAGTTAAATATAATTAGTTGTCTTCTTGTCAGTCACACGAACTCATTAACATACTAAAATTGTAATAAGTTGTATAAACAGTAAGTCAAAATAAACTTTATAATAAAATATTTTAATGTCGTTTTGCTTATCTTTGGAGCGCTAACATGCGCAAACATATTGGATATCTCGGTGTGTTGGCCAATCTTCGATACAGCGAATTTATAAGTTTTGTTTATTTAATTTTTTTAAAATTTATCTTCAATGGGGCGAATAAAAAATGAGATTACTCAATCACAATGATATTGGGACTATCTATATGTCGCATGGCTTATTTATCGTTACGAAATTGTTAAATAAGAATTTTTGTATCTGCTGTAAGACATTTTTGTAATACAGACAAGTTTTTTTTTACTTGTCGGAAACTTCACTTTCGTATTCCGTCCAACCCTCTCAAAATTGATAAGAGCCACATCAAAAAAAATCTTACAAACAATAGATAATCAAAATTGGTTGAAATCTACTAGATTTCTTTTTATTTTTTAAATTCCAGTTTCTAAGATTTTTTCAAAAAGACTGTATACGCCAGGGTTAACAGTAAATTGATTTTGATCATTTGTACAATATTGTGGTACATCCATCAGTACACGATGCAATTGAATAAAATTTCAGAGTCAATTATTAGTCTCTGAGTAAAGAAAGTTAGAGGGAGGGTAATTACCGAGAAGTGTTTTCCTGCCTAATTAGAATTTAAATATTTCTTAATGGCCAATTCTATTTGACAAAAGTAAATTAATTACACAGTTCATCAATAAATAATGTTTCATCTCTGCCTACAACCAAAATAGGTATCCTCTAAATATGTATCCTAATAAAAAATATTATTTGAAAATTGTAAACTGAATAAATAATGAAAATAAATAAATATCGCTGTTACTTTTTGTACCGAAAAGCAACAATAAAATATTTTTTATAAATAAGGAAAACAAAGCCGTAAGCAGAATAACTTAAATGTTTTTATTAAATCATATTCTGTTTCTAAACCTTATTTATGTCAATCGATACATTTTGATTTAAACATAAACGAAAATAATGTTATAAAGTTATATTTTCATTAACATTCATGCAAAATCAACATATTAAAGTGCGGTCTCCCATCCCATTCCAATGCAATAATTATAGAAAATTACTTAAAAAATTAAACCACCCCATTTTGAAAAGTTTATTTCATATTCACATATCCCCCAGTAAAACCACAATAAAACCCCATAATTATCATATCTACTTGGTCTAATCACATTTTGTTAGAGTTAAACACAAACTGACAGCGACAATTATAGAAAAAATTAGAAATGAAATATTTTTAGATTTTAAATTATGCATTCATCAGAATAATAAAATAATTTCTTGATTTTATGGCATCCCCGCACGAATACAATATTCCTATTCATAAACCCAACATTAAATCGAGGAGGAGTATGAATACGTCATCTTTATACATTTTTAACATGTTCTCATGCAAACACCTTTCTGTGTTGTTTTCTTCTTCGTCTTCACATGATTAAAAGATACTTTTCTTGTTCTTCGCAAACTGTTTTCCATCTTTCATATTTTAATGTGTGTATATGAATATAAAACTTAGGTAGTATACGGTAGTATGTGCTCGTGTACCAGTACAGCACAGCTATGTACCAATGATGCCATAATAATCAGAATAATGATGGTACACGATGATACACATTCAAGAAGCATAGTTACATTATTATTATTATTCTTCATCTTGACTGTCATATTTAACTCAGAAACATTAAGAACTGGAATGGGAAATATAAGAATGGATTTTTACGAATATATCTTAACTCATTGTCTTGGAAAAGTATATTTTTATGTATAGTATAAAGAAAATCATGTACATGCTGTCATCATGGTTTCTATGCTGCGAATATAAAATACATTTTATGATATGATTATTTCGAGGAATGTTTTCAGCGACATTGCATGCAAAAATAATTGAAATGTAATCGAAAATTTATTTAGATTTCTAAATTTCCTAACATCGTTTGAGGTACACAAAATAAAAGCTCAGGCATATAACGGTATATAATTAACGCCAAATAATGTGTTCTGTTATTTGTCAAACGCGTTGGTACTATAATATATGCTCGGGGTATATACGCAAGATAATGGTTTGGTTAATGATTGTGACTGAATCAACATGAGATGACACACTCGGATCATCATGTTTATAAAAATAGAAATAATATATGTAATCATTGTTACTTATTAGATTACGTGAATGATAACGAAACGAGAGGATTTTTTTTTTTGAAAAAAAAAAAATATCATCGAAATAATATTATTTGATTAGAATTTTAATTATCTATTTTTTGTCAGTGTATGGGTGTATGAATGTGTTCTTACATTGCTTTCGTCTGCTAATGCTGTCGAATAAAATACGTGTGGGCCGCCTGCCCTGCGAGTGAAATGTGGATGTACTATATGGGGGGAAAATATCATGAGCAGCAGTTTTTCTTGATATAAGCTGCTTGTGTGAATGGAATACATATTAGATATTTTAATTTTAATTAATTTAATATATAAATGGATATTATACAGCGTGTCCGAACATAAGAATACAAAACGTTAGACAAAGAAATGAATTATTGTTATAAAGATGAATATAAACATTTAAATTTATTTATGTGCAGTGCAGGATGAATTTAGAACGCTCAAACGTTACACCTCTCACGTTTTCTATAAATTTTAAAACAGTTCCGACATTTTCAAATTTAATATTAAATGAATTTTAAAAAAAAAGTTCTTTTCAATTTATTTTATATCATCCCAGTTCGAAATTTGTCAACGTGCATGCGAATTGAACAAATGCGTTGTGGTCGATTTTTGATGGTATTTTGACTAAATGATTAATTAATGAAAAATCATATTAGTTTTTCAAATGACTTGTCCAATTGTAGTCCTCGTTTGCCGACATGTGTGAGACATGTCATATACATTTCTTCTTTCTTACGCGAAACATGAATGAAGAAAATTCATCGGACCCTCTTATCCAGTAATGGGCATTTAAGCGTCATCTACTAGTTTTTCGTGATCGCGTCGAGAACTCGTCGAAAATGTCAATAACGTCGACTACTTGTAGACAACGTCGACTAATCGTAAACAAGTCAACAACTACTTGAAAACCATGTCAGTATAGTGATTGAATGATCTACATATATTGAACTTTTGTATTCGTACATTTTAGGTAATTCAATTTATTATTATACCATGTACACCCTGTTTAAGTCGGCCATAAAAATACCACGTTTCTTGGTCAACTTATAGGTGGTCACCATAAGTAAAAGTATGGAAAAATACATGTAAAATTAACATCAACATCAATATGTTTGAAGTATAGCTTCAACCGGCTTGCTAATCTGACTATCACGACTTTAAGAAGGATTCTATATTCGTGCTGAAAACAGTTTCCATATCACATCATGCCAACCAATTCGAATTTCAACCATCCTCAAATCACTAACATTTTGATTTGCATCTCTTTCAAAATATCCTACTCTGAAAATGTCTGCATTCTATTAAAATGTCTGCATTCTGTATATTGCTATTCTGACACCACGGTATACCACAAGTCCTCCAAATTTGGAAATGTCAATCGAATGACTTACTTTGACGGTTATATTGGAAATATACCTTTCATGCCAGTTTATTTGCTACCGCACAATAACGCAGAAGTTCTATTTATAATTTTAGTTTTAGTGTTCAACATACAACTCTTGATCGGATAAGTTTTGGAAGTTGTGAGTTTTAATGGCCGAGAGGTAAATTTATATTTAAGCCTTTAATTGAATTGGGAGGAAAAGAAAGCCCTCCTCCTCCCCTTTCATGCCAGATGCCTCTTTCAAGAGCCCTGAATCATGGCTAGGATTTTTGGGAGCCACAATTATTTTTATTTGTAAAGAGGAACCACACTGTAAAGTATACAATTGATTTTACTTTATTTTATGTTATACTTTTTATTTTTAATGCTAACAAAATTTGAATTTTTATTAAACTGAATGTTAAAATTTTATTAAAACTAATATTTACAATCGCGATTACAAAAAAACTTCGAAGACTTGCCAAAAAAATGGTAATTCTAATTAAAAACAAAAAATTAATTTTCATCCCCACAGACTCAATGAACTAATCAATCTGTAATCCGATTTTAACTTGATTGCGGTACTATTTCTGAGAATAATTGACAAATGTGTGACCAATGTGTGGAAAAATAATTTAGTAAAAAAAATAATTAAGAATAATTGACCAATGTGTTGAAAAATATTTTCTTGCAAACAGACATACATTTTTCCAGAACCTTATTCCAGTTAAATACCAATTCACAAATGGTTTAGAACTGTTTGCTATATTTTATTATATTCTCCGTTATTAAGTTGGTTACTAATTATAAAAAGGAACGAGTCACAATGGGCTCTTCAAAATATCCGTCATTTTTGATAGGTAACTACTAGTACTAATTAGATACACGAGCGATCAAGAAGCTATGTGGTAAAATTATTAAAGTGGAGAATCAAGATCGATTGTAGATTTCCCGATAACTTTAAATCGGGTGGCAAAATAACGTGTGGGTAACAGCTGCAGGGAATCTTTCGAATTTCAACGGAAAATTATAAGATTTTTTTTCTCGATTTCTAGCGAGTACTTCCACTATACTTTTGAAAGACGGTTAAACCGTGGATAGTTGTAGTCAAATTAAAATCTAAAATTCAGTACTAAAAATAAAATATTCTAGAAACTAACGAACGCGTGATTAATTCATTACAAACCGAAAAATAGAGTGATTGTATTTGTGCTAACCCAGAATTAGTCCAATTCCATTTGAAAACAGTTGGAAGAAAGAATGTTTTTTTATTATTATCTTTGCAATCCGTTCTGGGGCCACGGCTTTAACAACACTTTCACGGTTTGTTTCCTTCTTCCTTACTTTTACGCCATTGCCAGCCAATTAGAGGACGTACGCCTATAGGTACGATTTTCGTAGAACCATCTGTACTGTACCATAGTTCCATATCAGCAAATAGTACTAGGTGCAGCAGATGGTCATAGTTGTGTTCTGTTTCATTACAATTCGTAAACTGATGATGAAAACTCCCTTTTACAATATTCTGAAGCAGTAGAGAGCAGTTCTGTTTCGTCAATCTTATCCCTGAATGAAAAACTCGGCGACACTAAATATTAAACCATTGTGTGCGTGTACGAACAATTTTTGGTGAAAAGTCATGCAACAAATGGTTTAACTCGACCTTAACTTAAGGTCTTACGGCCTTCCAAACGGAATTTAATGTATAATGCCAAAAATCTAATCTTCGGTCTAACATATACAGCCTTGAACATAACACATATGGATGATGCTCGCAATATCCAAGCATTGTAATTTTTCTATAAAAGAGTAACAAATCTATGAAACCTAGCTTTCACTACAAGCAAGTTCATAAACATATGCTTCTAAGGGCATAAAAACTGGTCAAATAACTTTGCAATATCAACGGGGTCATATAATTTTAATTCGTTCTTATTATTTATTTATATTGAAATAAGTCTACAAAGTCTACTTGAAAAATATTAAATTAAGAATACAAAATAAAATAAATCCGTGTTGGATTTGAAAATTTGGAATATAAAAGTAATGAAACAAGTAAAAATCAATGAGAGGCATAAAATTGCCTTAACATACTTTTAAAATCATCTTTAGTTATACAAAAATCAAATAAATAGTTAATTAAAATTAAACGTGTTCCGTTTAAGCAAAATGTGAGCAAACATAATATGCTGAAACAAATTAAGGGTATAGGGTAATTAGGCAAGAAAATATTTTACATGCACGGTGACAACCTTCGCGTTCACAATCGTTCTGGAGGCAAGCACGTCCCCCTTATAAATTGCAATCTCCATCAACATAGGAAAATTTCATTCACAAAAGCAACGACATACGCTAAGATACCAAAGTCCACATAGCTGGTGTTGGTATCACGCTAAATTGGGCCACGCAGCGTCGAAATGCAATCAACCCTGCACTTTTGTTAGAAAACAAATTGGATCCACAAAATACCGGTTCCCCAAATCAGTAAATCTTAAGCTCGCAGTTGCAGACCTAGCACAACCGTCGCTTATGCCGCTTATTTATTCGGGATTCAAAAATATCATCACATTCCCGTACTGCGCATTTGGAGCCATTGGATACCATTTGGACTCAAAAATGATGCACATACTTACGAGCGTTTCATCAACGAAATTGTGACAGATCTCGATTTTGTATATATTGACGAAATTTTCATAGCACCAAAAGACGAGAAGTAACAATTAGTCCATTTGGATCAACTCTTCCAAAAGTTATTAAATAACAGCGTCAATATTAACACAGTAAAATGTGTGTATGGGACAAGTAATCTTGTGCTTTTCAGTCACAAAATTACACCTAATGGCATTCTGCCGAAGGACGAATTAATGCAATTTGAGAATTCCCAGGACCACAAATTCAACAATTTGTTGAAATAGTAAATTACTACCACCGATTCATCCGACAACTTGCATAGATGTTTGCCCCAGTTCACACACAGTTGGCAACACTTCACAAGAAACCAAAAACGCATCAAAATTTTTCTTGGCCGTCAAAATGCATTCCTGCATAACAGCTTAGAAAATATTGCTCTCAATGATGCGTCCAAAACAGCAATAGCGCGATCTTACAGCAACTCAATAAAGAAGCTTACTATAATCTCTTGAATTTTACTCAAAGAATGTATCAGATGTCGAAAAAAAAATATTTCGCATTTGATAGAGAATTGCTTGCAATCTTACAAGGTCAGAAATTCACTAACTTTACCGACCATAAACCGTTTACTACAAACGATATCTCATTTATCCTGCCAAAAATGTAAAGTGCGCAACGTCACACTAAATCACCTCCCGGGAATTTAGAAATTTCATCAGATATATTGTTGACCACATCCATCATCTAATAAAGGATTCACATACATCTTAACCTGCGTTAATCGTCTTACGCGGTGGCCTTAAGCCTATACTGCATAAAAGATAATATTCACTTACACTACAATTAACCAATGACACGGTGATTGATTAATTGCGCTCCACAAGCGTGACTATGTTCTCGTGCGAATAAACAAGCCACCTTATAAAGGCCCATACAAATTGATACGACGAAACTGATCGATCAAATATTGGGAGTGAAGAAAACTTTCCGCAATTTTGGATAACACATCTTTCGTCCAACTCAAACAATAAACTCCATATATGGTACAATTCCCAAAACTGCATCATCGCTGGTGTACATAAAATCCATAATAGAGGGGACACCTTTTCACTAAAAAGGGAGTGATGTAGCTTCTTGTTTCATTAAATACAAGAAAAACCGGCACAATATGGCCAATCACTCCGTATAAACGGTTACATTTCAAAAGAATGTACAACAGCATATTGTACATACAAATTATTTTAAGCACAATCGGTACCAATTACCTAACAAACAACTAACTACATACTCGTACAGACAATATTCTGTGTTCCCTATTTTTTTTTTGTCCCTGCAATCTGTTCTGGGGTCTGCTCAAGGCTCTCCCTGCTCTTTCGCGGTTCGCTTATTCCGTTCTTACTTTTACGTCAGTGTCAGCCAATTCGAGGACGTACGGCTGTAGGACCGGTTTTTTAAGACCATCTACACATTGCAAGCTCCATGCCAGCCTATGCTGACATGGAAGATGGGCCCATGAGTTTTGCACTCCGACAGGGGGTCATAGATGTGTTCCATTTCACCACAGATCGGAATCTGGTGATGAAATTTCACTTTGCATCTCGCCCCTATCGGGATTCAACTGGGTACCTCCCAATCCAAATCCCAAAGCATTAACCACTGTGCCATTTGGTCGCTGTTTTCCCTAATTATACCAAAATTTATTTTAGAAAAATCATTAACAAAACAAAATCGGCTAACACGATGCTCGTTGAATACAATACTATAGCAATCATATCTTGATGCCCCGATCATTCAAGGATTATGATAATCAAGACATAAAGTTTATTTCATCCTTAACACGATGGTGTCGTAATTGTTACCATAAAATAAGCAATCGTTGCAATTAAATGCAGAGGCGTATGTAATTTTGATGATAAACGTGTTTACATAACCAGATAACTAGTCGAGTATGGATTTTAATTATAAATCTGAGATGTGATATAGAAATTAGTTTACCAGCTAAATGAAAATCTAAAAAAATCCCTATTCAAGTTTGGGATTTTAGAAAAGCAGCAACAGCAGCTCAACACTAGCCAAAATATTATTTTAATTAAATACATTTTTTTATTAATTCTTAAAATTAAATTAAAGTTTGTCTTGGTTGTTTATTTTATTATTGTATTTTTACTTATACAGAACCAAAGCCTTAAATATTTAGTGTGACATAGTAAATGTCAACATCTAGTGGCTAGTAAAGCTAGTGGAACCCACCCAACAACACATTACCAGATACTTTGAATAATTATAAACTAATAATGGGAGCTAGTTACCTGCTCTATTAAAAATGTTGGGCTCCATCCCTTTCAACTAAAGCGATGGCTACTGCTAGATTCAGAAAAGTTAGCAGAACCCAGATGAAAAAATGGATTAAAACAATTAAAAAATTAAAGGCTAATTAAATGCCACATTACAATTTTTATTGGTCCGTTCATTCTAGAAAGAGCATTAGACCTTTATGTATAAAAGCTACCAGAACCCAAATCAAAAATCGATGACGATCAATGACGATTAATTAATCAATCCATCACAAGTAATTTGTTTACTCATGTCATCAGATATCAAGTCGATACCTGATATAAATTGATGAAACAAATAGATATTTTACTGATGCTCGTTAGGGGTTTAGTCTATCATATATCGCCAAAATCAATTATCTAGACGGACACTAAAACGTAGACAGTTTCATAATCGTAGCAGATGGAAATGCAGCATTATCGATCTATAATTTCAGCGTCCAGAATCGTTCCATTTAATAAAAATGGGAAAATTAAATAAAAAGTATTTCTGTAAAACGAACATGGAGTTACTTATTACAAAACTGAAATATAATTAATCAAATGTTTACTTTACGAAGCCATCACCTTTATAGAACCTTAGTGCCTCGAAGAATATCCAATTAGATAATATAAATAATTTATTGAATATGTTTTTCTATTTTTTATTGTTAATTTATTTTTTGTTTATTTTGATAACTTACGAATCACAGAATTGGTAGTACCTGGAAGAAATAAAATAAAATTTCATTAATAAAATTACTCAAGTTTTAATTTAGACGACGAAAAATGAAACGGAAATCAGCAATGCAAAGTAGTTTTAGATGTCGGCACAATTACAATCAAAATCTATATCCGGACACCCAACGAAGTATGTATAACACGAACGAATGACAATTTAATCAACTTCCATCTTCTTTTATATTCAGGAGTCGACACACAAAATAATATGTATGTAGATATAGTCAAGTAGAATAAATTAAATTTATTTCATGGATTCTGCTGGGTTCTGTGTTACAAATAAATAAAACCGAACGACAGAACGAAATGTAAAACTACGGACAAGAAAATTAACAAAAAACCATAAAAACCAAATTAAAACCAAACATAGAAGAAGTACATGGATGGAAATGAAAAAAAAAATCTAACAAAACACTGGTCCAGGAAAATCTTATACTTTGTTTTCGCCCTTTCTTTCACTCTAGTTATGTTTCTTTGGCTTTGTGTATGCCAGGAAATGAAATAAACTAACATAAATTATGTTCATTCTACCATAAAAACCAAAAACACAATACAACTGATTTTCATTTCAAGCATGGAAATTTAAATAAAAAAAATCTAAATAATAAGGAAAATCTAATAAAAACCACAAAACAGACAGACAAACATTTAATTGTTATATGGTTTTAATTCTTAATTTTGTGAGAATACATAAATTTTTAGACTTTAGAAAAGTTAACTATATATGCTTTTCTTGGAACACGAAAGAAACATCAATCACCACAGTTAACTATACTGACTTATATGTTCTAATAAAACCACTGGTAATATGTCTGTGCATGTGGTAATAGAATTACGGTTTTAAAGTATATATACTTTATAGATATAGGTCCATTCATCTCTTAATTCCACCAACTTAAAAATGTATTCATGTCGATTTCAATTAACTTCAGATTATAAATACAAATTAAAATTTATTTAACTTAACGAAAAAAAAAGACGTACGCCCGTATACATAATATATAGAACATTATGTCATATACAAGCTAACAATAAATGACATCAGAATAATATTTAATATCAATCCAAACCAACAGAAAAGTCAAGTTCCTGCAACATTTATAACATTTTCCCGCCCAACCAAAAAATTACAAAACATAAAAACATTTTATTTTCCCCGCATATATCTTTTACAACTATCAATCTCGACATATGACATGGCTTTCATAAATAAAATATAAAAGCAAATTTCTTTTGTATTTTCCATTTTCAATATATGTACGTACGAGGATGTATGTGCGGTATCATTAAATTTTTAACAATCACCATCATAATCATCATCATCAAGCGTGGTGTGCTTTAGAGGCGAGATCCGCACAAATCCTTTTTTTTTTGTTTTAAATTTTTTTTTTTTATATCTCAGATTTACTCTACATGGCTTACACCATTTTCACTCAGATACAGCCGTATTATGTTACAACGATATATGCTTAAATAAATACATAGACCCAAAATAATGATGACTATCATCTGCGGTGATGATGATAACTTTTTTGTAACGGTTCTTTTATGTCTTATGTTTATTTTAGATTTTCGGAGTTTTTTTTAACGATACCAAGTCAAAAAAATACAACACTTGGTATGAACACGAACGTGTGTAAGTAAGAGGGAAGTTTGAAAAGTTTATGAACTGGAAAACCGAGTAAATCTGATTCAAATCAAGTTCAATGCAAAAATCGCACGAAAAATCCTCGTCGCTTTGAGTTATCGACACAGTATATGAAACGCATCTGAAGTTAGCACCATTATATCTGCTATTTTTTTGCTATTCCAGATTCCCAAACTTTTTTAGTTCCAAATTGTTAATATTCTGAACAGAGACTATGAGGTACCATACCGCACGAATTTTGCAAAGGAATCTTCAACTACAAAAATTGGATTATAATGTTTAACTGCATATGGGGGATATGGTGCAAGCACTCTTGCTTCAATTAAATGAAATGAACGCTAAATTCAACGCGAAATTGGATCAGCAAAAAATCGGCCACCAAGGCGAGCAACAAATTGCACAGTTGGCAGAACTACTAGCAGAACAAGGTGGGCGATTTGCCGAGTTAGAGCAGAAGGTAAACAATAATTGCACACTCAAGATCTCCAAGTTCAAAAACACAGAAATAGAGTTTCCAGAGGTGAAAGTTGATGGCCAGCTAAGAAAGTTCGAAAATAAAATTAAGCAAGTGGAGGACCGCCTCGAAACATATACGTAGCAAGCTATTGATGGCCAGCTAAACAAAACATTTTCAAGAGAACCAGTTGTTGAAAACTCTAGAGAAATTTTAAAAACCTCCGACATTCGAGGGCGAAATCCTATTTGAGAATTGTAAAATGCAGTTTCAAGCGGCATTGCAGCCTACTTCTAACTCACTCATTTTGGCTCTTCGTGAGGAAGCTGCAGATGTTTTGCAAATTGTATCCGCAACAGAAAGGAACTATATGAGCAGGTCATGACAGAGGTGAAACTAAGGTATGGGCAGTCACACATCAGAGAACTATGCCAGATGCAACTACGCGGACAAAGCCTGCAAGACTTCTAACGAGATGCAACGAAGCTAGCGTTCAAACTTATGGCAGTGCACCGATAGATGTGTTGAACGGACTAACAGTGGGCATGTTTATCAGTGCTGTCAAGGACGATCTTCTGAAACTTCATTTAAGAACGAATACTAGAGGTAAAACCATGACTAGGGTTGGCGTTGGCTTTAGAATATGACGCAGCTATAAACCAAGTTTGGCACTGACACACTAAAATTGCATAAGGTGGATGCGCAGGATATCACGGTGCTACAAGAAACACACGGTGTACGAACTGGAGCACATTTAGGAATTAATATAACCTTGGATAAGACAAGTTACGCTTCTAAATTGCCGCAAGGACAGCGAAGACTGGTGCAACCAGTGTAAAGTGTGTACTGCGAGTAAGGACCCGTAAATTCGGGCCACAGGAAGAATGCAGAAATCCAATGTTGGAGCAGCACACGAACAAACGATTGACGTATTGACTACCTCAGCAAGTGGATCTACTTCAGCCTATCCGATTGTAACTCGGATCAAGGTAGAAATTTCGAGGCGTACTGGTTTCAAGAACTGTTCAAAATTCTTAACATAAACAAAACTCGTACCACACCATTATCTCCACAACTAGAAGGAATGGTAGAGAGATTTAATCGGACACTGGAAGAACATCTTCGGAAAGAAGGATCGACCCCAATTTACGTTAGGGTATTGCAGTGCAGTGCATGATTCAACAGGGAATTCATCTGTCATCTGCTGTTTGGAAGAGATCCACGCCTAACACGAGAATTTAAGTTTGGGTTAGCAGAAACCGAACCAGTCGCGCAGCATGAGTCCGTAGTCGATCTAAGACGGTGAAGAAACTGCATTTATATTGAAGTAAGCAAAATTGTAAAGGCCAGCGATAGAATGAAAGCGAGATCTGACTTAAGAACAGAAAGCGAAGAATTTGCAGAGGGGGATTTGGTTTGGATTTGCAATTGCAAAACTCACATGCAACAAAAAATATTTCGCACAGCGATAGACAAATATAAAAGCGCGACCAATTTTGGGATGCAGAGTGAGTTGTAATTAAACCAGTGAACACTGCAAGTAAAAAGTGAAAAGTATACAGGGCGTAAAGTAGCAAACAGTAAAAGTAACCAGCTAAAGTAAACAATTAAAGTGAAGAATAAAGTGAATTTGTGAGCAGTGAACGGGTGTAATTTGTGAATTGCTGGAGAAATTAAAGGTGGTAGGGAAAAAGACGGACATATAAGAAGTCAAAATCCCAAAATGAAGTTTTGAATCTTAACAAGTTATTGAAAGAACGAAAAAATTGTTGTATCGTAATAGACGACGAGACTTACTTCAAAATGGATTTCTCGACACTTCCAGGTCCCCAATATTACAGTAAAAAAGAAAGATGAGGAGCTGGACGAATCAATTACTACCAATGCGGCTTAAGATCTCGTCCGGCGAAATCTATATGAAGGAATGCCTTCAAAAATGATCTTGCCACAATTCATTATGCTACAATAACCATGGAGTTTATGTAAGCCAATAACATTGAATTTGTCACAAAAAATTGCAATCCGCCTGCCATCCTGGAAGACCGACCAATCGAAAAATATTGAGCTTTAGCGAAGACGGAATTGAAAATGAGCCGTAAGCTGCTAAAAATGATGTAGAATTCCGCAGTACAGATGGAAATGGGTATCTGCTAGAATCCAGATGGTAGATACCATCCAGAAGCTAATGCTTTTTACGCTATTTGCCGTAGGCACTTGGCGAAACACACTTATACCTAATAAACACATTTTTATTAATCACTTGTTTTTTTATATTCTGCGAAACAAAAAACAAGTGATTAACAAAAATGTGTTTATTAAGCAGAAGCTAATGGCTTTCATTCGGGAAAAAGTGAATTTTCCCTGAAAAACTAACAAAAAGTCCGAATGACTATTTTTTTTACAAAGTATTTTTTACAATATTGCCGATTATTTTTAATTATTCATTTAAAAATAACGAATTTCCTTCGGTACACAAAATATAATCTATATACTAATGGATAATTTGTCATCAGCGTCAGAGCGGTGAATTTGTGATTTTAAATCATTTCAAACAACATGCCGCATAATTACATCGGAATGAGAAAAAAGCATCTACTTCAAGCATTATAGCGGTAGTTTTCAGTACTAAGCCGCTTCAGCTACATTCATGGCATGTTTTAAAGTCCAATAATATGCAGCTCTTATATTTTCTGAAATTAAGGAATAATTGCTACTAACGCTAAATTTTTTGTGGTTTTGTCAGTACTGAAGTTAGGAGCTATACTCGCATGTGTGTCCATTTTCATCACCGATCATAGTCACATGGTGAAAGTAGTTTGCATGCTGCTCCCCGGCGTCTTTTTTCTCAACGCCGAAGATGTTCTCCTTCCATTCCATATTTAATCTATCGTCTATTGCTCTCTTTTACTTTCTCTTTCTCTTCCTACTTTACTCCAGTAGTAAATATTCCTATTTAGCCCTTTACTTTTAACACATTTTTTTTTGTTTGCTGTTTGAAAACATATTATTTAAAGTGCAGATTACAAAATTAGATGATTCCAACTAATCGGTTTAAACATTGCTTGTCAAATAATTACCAACATCAACAACATTATTTTGGATTTCTGAGAACATATAAAAGCACCCTGGTATGTAATTACATATAATAGAGAGGAAGATATAGGAGAGGCCAACAAAAGCGCTAATTGAAAATTATACAATAACAAAACGAGCTTTTTCACACACACACAGACACACATACTCATTGTTGCTGTTCTGGAGGTTAGCATTTATGTGTACGTGACATTTAAATTTAATGATAACAACAATTAAAATATTTTATTTCTTGGCAAATTGTTTTAGGTTTTGTCGTTATATTTTTACATATTTATGATTTTTTAAGCGTTGTTTTGTTTTGGTTTTCTGGCGGCGGAAATTTGGTAAAACTTTGCTCAAGTATATATTGTGTAGAGTCATTTTCCTTTCAAATAAAATTGTTTAACAATTGCGTATATAAAAACAATGTTTTGTAAGTTTGGTTTTATGAAGTTCCGTTTTTTTATTAGTTTTTTGCAAAAAACTTTACAACAGTCCAAATGAAATCATACTTTAAAATGTCAAAAATGCGTCACACTGTAGAATATTCGTAATTAAAATAAACTCAAAAATTTATTGCGTTTTTAGGGGGGGTCGAACTGTTCATTAATTATGATTTTATTTTCTCATTTTCATACGCTTTTGATTACTTAGGACACAGGACGAAAATTCTGATGTCATTTACACAAAATAACGTCGTTTGTAGGACATTTTTTCATTAACCCTAAAAAATGCTTGTATGTGCTACATTTTCATTCGTTTTTTATATAGACTTGTGTCATTACTTTGTGCTTTAACTTTTCTTTTTTGATATACGCGTTTGGGCACAATATTAAAGTCGGAAGATGTGCCGAATCATAAAAAGGTTTTAAGTAATTAAGCTTAGAGCTAATAATTTATGTATTTTGTATATGTATCGCGATTTTTGTGAATCAGGGCAGATGAAAATCAATAAAATGTTACATACGTTCATCCATATATTCAGCAAAAGAGGGTGGCCATTATGGCGCCATATACTTTTTTTTTGTTATCCATTTGTTTGTTTTTTTGTTTTGCTTCCGCCGTTTCGAGTATAAATCGTAATTTTATCCTCCTACAAACTTTATTCGAGTATATATAAAGATTCATCGTATAAATTTATATAAAATTGACAAAGCCGCCACTTGGACGTCGTACATAAATATAATTGAATTCTCAAGGTAGACATATCAAAATGAAATGCCAACATTAAGCTTTTAATTGAAGTGCATTTTCAATTTATTTTAAAATTGCTCTGGGTACACAAAGAATTTTTTGTTAGCACAGAAAATCACTTGACGGTATCAAATTGAAAGTTTACGTATATGTACATATGTATGTACTTAGCAAGAAATATGTAATTTTGTTAAATTTTTTACTTTACTTGATAAGTTAAACTCGCTCTTTCAGCTTGCAAAATCTATATATTTTATATTTTACAGGTAATATTTTTTTTAATATTTCTACTTTATGATTACATTTCAATTTATATTTTCGATCGATCGATTTATAAATTGTAAATTGAAAAAAAAAAATTAAATTCAAATCAGAATATAAGATTTGTAAGATGTAAATTTTTCTAAGAACAGATAAGGAGTGAGTTTGAAAAGTTTACACTTATGTGGTCCTGCTTTATTGAGGACACAATTGCAGGCAATATATAAATATAACATAGAATTAGTTATAATCTTTAGTCTGTTTGTATAACTTACTTAAAATGTGTCAATAAATTAATGTCGCAGTTCTAAGTATCTAGGATTCGTAAAGATTAAAGTTTGAAATTCACGAAATCACCGAACATTTAAGCTTACATTTAAATGGTTGTAACCCATAAAAAAATTTTGTGCCAAACCCAACATTTACAAATAAGATTTTTATAAACACTTACAGAAAGCAAGAAATTTAGCAGGTGGATTTGAACGAGAAATTTCCGTTGTCTTGGGATAAATATATTTTATTCTGGTTTATAGTAATTTGCTTGGGTGATTTTCACCCAAAAAATGCAATTGTTTTAAAAAGCGTTAACAACAAATTATCTACTTTTTCATGCCAACGTAAGTTTTATCACTACAACTTTTGCATAAATTCGAAAATCTTCATTTCAGTATGGTTTGCGACCCAAAAATTCATATGAATGAATTCGTATAAAATCTCATGACGCAAAAATTCTCACAAAAAGATAAAATTACAATTCATGCAAAACAGTTCCATACAAAAACTAATATACTTTGTCAAGGCGATTCTTACCGAATAACTTTGGAAAAACCATCCTTAATATGAATTCGAGATTTCTTACATACTCGTAATTTATCAAAAAATACAAAAATATAATTCTTCTGGTAAAATAGGTAATTTATATTTCTATAACTATTCATGCAACTTTTGAAAAAATCATCTTTAAAAATGCAAATAAAATAATTCACTTTTGTTAGAACGATTCGTACCAAATACAAATGTAATTTTTGTGTAAATCGTATTTTGCTGGAATTCAAAGTGTCTCACAAAAGCAAGAAATTACGATTTTTCCGAAAAATGTTTCAAACCTAAATTCAATAATTTGTTAGAGCGATTCATACCTAAGCTATTTTTAAAGAATCCGTACTCTGTTTAAATTAGACAGCCCCAAAACTTGTGACGCAAATATTCATACAAAAAAATAAAAGTGATAGGGACTGAAACTTGACGAGGCAATCTGTATGTACTTCGGTGTAAGAACTTACAAACCCGAAAAATTCAGCAAAATTTTTCAACCATGAATGTCTTATATGTCACATGATTTTATTGGAACGAGCTAAATGTAACTCTGCTTCTAGCGCAACAACGATAGTTTTGAATACTATCGTGCATCAACTTATTTTGCGTCATTCTTCAAAACGGTTTTACTGATATGAAATACGAGTATACGTATAGACCAAAACTCGAGTGTTTGAAATAAATTGTAGATAAATTACCCCTACATTTTGAAAACGATATGCCACATGCTCATATCGGAATGAGGAAAAATGAATTTGGAGTATTGATATGCTTCAACTAACGTTCTAGCAATCTTCAAGTGAAAGATTTCAACATGGCGCCAAAAGGAATAAAATTACCGTAAGTGAACTTAAAATAATTACAGTTTTGGAAAGAAGGCAACAATTTTCGGGAAATTGGAAAATTGGTGAAAAGAAGTCATTCATCTATTCAGAAAGTAGTGAATAATTTAAAAAACAGGTGCTCTTATATCTAAACCAAGGTGTGGCCCTCCATCGAAATTATCATGTCGCGAAAAATGTGATATAATAAGAACGGTTAAGAAAAATTCACCAACAATAGCTTCTTTTTTGCAAAGAATATTGGAATAAAGTTGAACAAAAAAATTTGTCCTAATACCGTTCAAAAAATTCTTAAAAAGAAGGGGTATCAAAGCGCGAAAAAAACATTTTTCTCCGATCGTAGGAAAAAATATATCTTTCCGTTGATTTTTCGAAACGAAAAGCTCATGATTCCAGTATGTTGTATTTGTTGCTAAACAACAAGTAATAATAGTACGAGAATATTTTTTCTGGCCTAGGCCGGGAATACATTTCACTATACTTTTGAAAAAAAAAAACAAAATGTATTTAGGTCTTATGATATCGTGGCTAACTAAGCAATAATTTTATGTTATTTTCGATTTTTTACTTTGTTTTGATTTTTTGATATGATAATTAATGAATACTACTAAAAATAATTATGGGTTTATATTCGTTTTAAAGTCTGATCAGAGAAAAAATAGAATGTACAATTAGGAGGAAAAGTGCATTCCCAAACTCTATCGCCTCGTCCGCAAATTTCCACTATCGTCCGGGAATGCAGTACTTTTCATACTGTTAAAGTTAGCTGAAAGTTTCCAGCCGATAGATAATGCAGATAGTGTCTTGAATACAGCAAAAATCAGTCATGAACTCGAATTTAGGAGAATTTAGGATCGAGTTATATCATTCGGGTAAAGGAGAAATTATTTCAGTTTATAGGAATTTAAAAATCGATAGGAGCGAGAGTATAAAGAGAGTTTAAAAATAGTCAAGACACTATTTGCATTATCTTTAGGCTGGCAACTTTCGGCTACCTTTAACAAGGTGTACTTTCCCTTCTAATTATACAATATACTATTGTATCAGAAATCAATCGGTTAAAAAGAATTAAATTTGCAATTGAGCATATTAATAAGCCAAACCGGTTCTGGGAGAAAGTCATTTTCTCAGATGAGAGTAAATTTTGCATTTTCGGTATAAAAGGACGGAATAGTATAAGGAGAAAAACAGGTACAGCAATAAATAAAGAAAATTTAATACCAACTGTAAAACATGGTGGTGGTGGAGTAATGGTTTGGGGTGTATGGCGAATAAAGGTGTGGGTCACTTACACTTTATTGAATCTACTATGATTAAAGATGGCTATTTAAATATTTATAAAAAAATTTAAAACGAAGTGCTACATATTGCGAAGTGCTACACACGAAGTGCAACATACATATTTCAACATGACAATAACCCAAAGCATCATACCGCTTGGATAGTAAAGTCGTGGTTGTTATATAACGTACCAAAACAACTGCACACACACACCTCTACAATCACCCGAATTAAATCCCATAGAACATCTATGGGATCTATTAGAACGTAGAACTCCCCAACATAACAAAATATCGAAAAATATGTTGAGGGATGTATTACAAAATGAGTGACCCAAAATCGGTGAGGCGGAAACCTCAAATCTCGTCCGTTCGAAAAGGATACCCTACCAGTTATTAATTTACGTTTTCAAGCTGTTAAATAAATAAACTACCTTGATTGGTTGTACGCAGACTTTTTCCGCTTACTCTTGTTTAGTTTGTTTTTGTGTGTGCTTGTTTTTTGTTTTTTGTTATATTGATAAAATAGAATAGGCCAATGAATATAAAACCAAATATATTTATGTGAAAATGTTACGTTGTTTGTTTATTTTTGTGAGAACATTTTTTAATGGGCGGTGTACGCAGACTTTTTCTTGCTAGTGTATATATTTGATGATAATTGAATATTTAGTTACAAGTGCCAAAAAGGGCAGATTTGTGAACTAAAACGTTGATTACAAAATTATTGAATTTTTCCAAGTCTTTTCAAATGATATGCCAGATTATACGGATAGTACAAACTCCATAATTGCAACCAATTAAGGTTCACGAGCGTTGCAAAAATAGAAAAGTTAAACATTGAAAAATTTAATGAAACCTGTTGATTTTTCAACAAAGATATGTATCTTTAAAATAAAAATCACAGAAAATTATAACTTCGTATACAATTCAATTTAAATCAGAGACATTCAGAAAGCATCCTATGCGGGAACTTTGTTAGTCTTTGTTTTGTCTGCCCGATCTAATACATAACAGTTAACGCCTTGTTCATGTTTAACTTGAACATTTTCCAAACTTTTGACTTCTTCATCGGATTCATTTTCTAGCACTTGTTATACCCACCCCGTTAATCTCTTTAGGCAAGGAGTTTTCGATTATCCACTTGTTAACTTCATGTTCAGATACTTCGCTAGGTGAGATTTTATATAGTAAAGTCAATATTGGACTAAAATTTTCTGCTCTCTCTTCTGTCGCTATTATTACGGATTACAATTACTGGGATGTCATGTTCGGAGTAATAATCGTGAATTTACGGCATTATTCGTTCCCAACACTTAACAATTTTTATCCTTTTAATGCAGTCTCAAATTCTGTCCCCAAATTCCGTCCCCAAATTGTGTCCCCAAATTCTGTCCCCAAATTCTGTCCCCAAATTGTGTCCCCAAATTCTGTCCCCAAATTCTGTCCCCAAATTCTGTCCCCAAATTCTGTCCCCAAATTCTGTCCCCAAATTGTGTACCCAAATTGTGTCCCCAAATTCTGTCCCCAAATTCTGTCCCCAAATTCTGTCCCCAAATTCTGTCCCAAATTGTGTCCCCATATTCTGTCCCCAAATTCTGTCCCCAAATTCTGTTCCCAAATTCTGTCCCCAAATTCTGTCCCCAAATTCTGTCCCCAAATTCTGTCCCCAAATTGTGTCCCCAAATTGTGTCCCCAAATTCTGTCCCCAAATTGTGTCCCCAAATTCTGTCCCCAAATTCTATCCCCAAAATCTGTCCACACATTCTGTCCCCAAATTCTGTCCCCAAATTGTGTCCCCAAATTCTGTCCCCAAATTGTGTCCCCAAATTCTGTCACCAAATTCTGTCCCCAAATTGTGTCCCCAAATTGTGTCGCCAAATTGTGTCCCCAAATTGTGTCCCCAAATTGTGTCCCCAAATTGTGTCCCCAAATTGTGTCCCCAAATTGTGTCCCCAAATTCTGTCCCCAAATTCTGTCCCCAAATTCTGTCCCCAAATTCTGTCCCCAAATTCTGGGGTTAAAATCGTGTTCACTTGATTTCTTGTGCAAATGATTTGACAAATTTTTTTATACGTTAATTTGGTTAAATTGATTACGTTTTGGTACATTGGCTGAATCAATTCGGTACAGTTTGGCGGAGGGCACATTATAAGCATAAGTCCATCAAAAGTACATAAATTTTTGGGATCTAACAAAAATGAGCGACCGAAAACAGCAAAAAAATATTTTATAAGCTTTTGTTAAGTGTGGCAAGTAAACCAAATTACCAAATTTCTTGTCTCCGTAATAAAATGTTTTTCAAACTATTCTTTGAACAACTTTGGTCATCCATGCATTTTTATTTGTCAGATATATATTGGATCACCGATAATTTTTCAAAAGTTTTTAGTTGTTTAGCATTTGCGATTACAGATAGTTGCCAAAAAAATAATCTGTCCTCTAGAGATTTTTCGGTCTCGTGCACATGTTTCTTTATGCCGAACAAGCATTTTATTTGGAAAAATTCTCCAAAATAAACCAGATCCATCCGCATTGTATACCTTGTCGAATGATAAATTTAAATGTTTCATTTTATCGTGCAAATATTGTTTATTCGCGAAATTGAACATTGTTTATTAAAATTACTATTATCGAGGTACAATTTTATTCGGTCGCAATTCTAAAGTTTTATAATAGAAAATTTACATTGTTGCAATTACCAAGTGTTGCGTTTATCGAGTTTGTACTGATATTCTATAATAAACGAAAATATTTCTATCAACACCAAAACTGAACTAAAGTATTGAAATTGTTGTCTAATCCAAGACCTTTAAAACGATATATTACACGAGTATATGGAAAAAATGTGTAGCAATATCGTGATATTGAGTGATTTTTTGTGATCAATGATTTCATATGGCAGGCAAACCGACCTACTTGCGGTACAGATCCCGAAGGTTTCAATTTTTCGAATTAAAAGTAAAAGAAGATTGAAGAAAACAAAGTCGAATCGCATAATCTTTTCTTGAGATATCATCGGTACAGTCATCTAGACGGACGTACAAATTTTTGTTTGCATTTTTAGGATCAGAGACCTTCAAAGCATCAAAAGCGGGCTAGGGCTAGGGAAATTGTCTGTCATTTTTATTAACATTCCAATAACTTGGCCTTACAAACCGAAGTTAGTTACAATTAATCAAAAAAAAATGTTTTAACGGGTTATCCAAAAATAAAAAATTCATGGAAAAAGTCGTCATACAAAACATAATTTACGTTGATTTAGGGGATCGTTTTCTACCCAAAAATTTAAATAAATGCAAATTTTGAATAAATCATTTTTATAGAAATTCCTCATTAAAAATCCTTTGAGGTGTCAAAATAACTATATGTAATCGGATGGTAAGTTGTCGGTTAACTAACTGAAAGTCTACTAAGGTTACTCGGAGATAAATTTAGTGCTATGCTGTGTGTTAGTGGATACAACTTAAGGTTTATAAAAAACATTTAGTCTGGTATGTAACTACTACATATTTGTGCAAAAACAGGAATTACAATCCTTCCAAAAATGTGTCCTAAACTCGAAAATTCTCATTTATCCCTTTTCACCCGTATGTCACTCTGGAAGTGACAATATAAATTTACTCGTATATAAGTCTGTAGACCAAAAAAAAGTAACACACTGTAAAAGTTTACAAAAATTAAGTCTATTTATTTCATTTATTACTAATATAAAATAATTATCTTAATTCATTTAGTTAAAAATAATACAAGTTGACACACAAGTTAAAAATAATACAAGTTGACAAATAAATCGAGTGCAATGAAATGGTTTTTGATCCAAAAATTCAGACAGTAAAAGATATTTACTGTTTATCCAAAACACGATTCATACAAAAAACAATTACTTTGCTGCAGTGATTCTTTTCCCATACAAAAATATTTTGTGCTGCAAAATACAATGCATAATGTAAAATTTCTATTCATCTAAAATACGTTTCATACAAAAATCCTGCTGTCTCTAGAACCATTCGAATTAATTTTGTCTGAAAATTGTGCATAAAATTTCAAATCTATATATTTACGATTAAATTGAATACGTCGAACTCATGCAAACATATTTTTGAAGAATTTTTAGGTAAATTTGTGTTTGGATAAATTGTTTTGGGAACAATTTTGCTTTGGTAAAAGTTTGTGTATTGTAATTCTTTTTAAGTTATAACAGTTTTTACAGTAGAACGACATATAACTTTTTGTTTAGATTTGTGTCCTTCATGACCTCGCGCATTTATTGTACTTGCTTATTGTACTTACGTCACCCTATGTATATATAATTCTACTAACCTTGATCGAGCAACGTTCGGTACACCAAGGACTAAAAAAATATGCGTGTCAGCTGTGACGCGCGGCAGGAGGCAAAGGGGTTAAATAAACGAATCGTATATAAAGTTTACACAAGCAGATTTGGCTCCCCCCTCTCCGCGCGTAATGCTGGGTCCTCTGTATTGTGTTATGCGATTAAAATTTTCAACTTCGACCTGTTTCTCATTACGAACCCAATTTTCTCCTCTCAAGAGGTGTCCGGAGACTTTGGCAATTGAGAGAAAAGATTGTCACATTCCCTCTACTGATTTTTTCGAGTCAATACGATAAATTGTATAAAGATGGACAGTAGAAAGCTGGGTCAGCTACGAGACAAGTTCGTAATGGCAACATCGTTTCATTTTCTCGTCAACTATGGTAAAAACGTTTACGCTCATCAGTAGGTGCAATATGAAATACACATTTTTACATGTTTTGGCACTGATGCCGTTAGGAAAAAGAAGGTAAATTCATACGACATAATTTTGATCACCTAATTTAACTTGCGCCAATTTGCCTACTGGCCCATTAACTAACCCTTTATCTACGTACGGGTCTACGGGTTTATCTACGACGAAAATCATTTCGTATGGTAACCCTCCTGCGTAAATCGTGCAGCTCTTTTCCCAGATTATAATTTCTATATCTTATAATTTTAAGAATTTTCCGTTCTTTCAAACTGTGCTAGAGTGACGTCATCAAATTATACGGGTTTTTTTCAACCTTGCCGAACCAAAACTAAATATCAAATGCCAAAAACTAAAAATCAAAATATGCAAAAAAAAAACTCGAAAGAAAGACAACATACATAACGACTTCACTTTTTGTTAACACCCGATTTCGCTACCCATGTAATTTGTGTACCTCGAACTACATATCGAAAAACGATTCTTATGGAGTAAACTCCAAAAATCATTTGTACAAGAATTTTTCGGCTTTTCGGACAAAATATTACTTTCATGGACACCCATTCCTGTGGTTTCTGATTTAGTGATTATAATTTGCTAAATCGATATGTTCGATATGTACTTTGGTCGTTGCAACCTGATGAGTAGACCAACTTTTTATCAGTACGAAACCAAGCTGCCAAGAAGCTACCTAAGGGAGTTGTCTTTTTGTAAAGCTTTGTGTACCCTGGGGTGGCCTGGGGTTAAAGGTTTGGGGGAGGAGAGTGCATTTTTTCTACTTTTGTGGTAAAAATATTGTTAGTAAATGGCCTCTTTGTTGTCTGCGACTAAAATAGTCGTAAACATTGTATGAGTGTTCATGAAAATAATATTTTGTCCGAAAAACCGAAAAAAATTCTTGAACAAATTAAATTCACGGACGATTATAAAATCCTTCCAAAAATAATATTGTGAACCGACCTTGAACTTTCATGCACTATACTTTCGCTCTATATTTTTAAGTAGGTCAACTTTAATATTCTCTATACCCGCAATAAAAATATAAAAGCCACGTAGTACGTATTCGAATTATTACAATTCCAATTATTCTGGTTTGTTTGCGCTCGCACCTTGCTTCAAGAACAATAAACGTATAAAACAATAAGCGTTATAACCATAACCATTAAAATTTGTGTCATCTACTCGTATATAAACAAAGGCAAGTATAATAATAATAATAATACAAAATAATAGAATAAATAGAACATTTTACAAAAATAAATGGGGAATCGTTCATCGTATATTCCAAAATTAAATAAAGATAGAGACTTTTTATTTGTTTTATTTTTATAATAATAACGAAAGCTTTTCAGACTGACGAAAAATGTATTCATTAAATAAACAACCATTGGTCTTTTCATTCACAATTTTCTCTTTTTGTGTATTATAATTTGTGGATGCGGAGGGGTTATGAATGAGAATGGGTACGATAGTATACAAAAGTGTATGGAAAGCCCCGGAATGGTGCACTCATATTCTTCTATAATTTATTTTATTTAATCAAAAATATAAGGATTCCCAATTTTTACAGTATACATATGCCATCATATTTTTTCATGAAATTTACTAACGTATTTTGGCGCTTGAAAGGAAAATTTTCCCATTTTTCTATCTTAAACACAAAATATAATAATAACAATAACAAGAGATTATACTCGGGAAATATATATTTTGTTTCACTACTTTCGCGCTAGGTTATTATTTTTCATTTTGTGTTTAATAAGGAAATTTGAAAATTCTTTAAATTTATAATAAAAAAAAAATTACTTTGCCATAATAAAAGTAGATGGATCGTTTTCTTGTAAATGTTTTCTTTTAAATGCACGAAGAATAATCTGATGAGGACGCTGTTTTAGGAGGATTATATTTACAAATGAATATTTTTTTTCGTGTTCTAAAAATAAATTCCCGGGAAATCAATTCATTCGTAATTTGGCAAATGTTGCGTTTGTTGCCAACAAACGTATAATAATGTTAACGTACCGTGAGGCAAATAATCCAATAGGACCGGTAAAGAAATTCTTTTTAATTAAATATTTGATGATAGAAATGCCAAACCGCAACTATGAACATAACAGCTATATGCGTTATACATAACATGTTACATACATGACAAAAAAAATCGAGTTAAATTTTAACTATTTCGAATACACAAAAACTCATATTAAAAATGCTTAAGGGTAGACATTAACTATGAAGTCCCGCATTTTGAATCATTTGCAATATACAATATGTTTATATAAATTGGATATGCAACTGAACATTAGAATATACATTTTTCATTTTATTTTAATCACTCAAACCCAATAACAAATACGAACTTTTCATAATTTTTTGGCTCAGCCATAAATAGTTGCCGCACATTTGTGAAGGCCAAGAGTGTTGTAGAGCGCAAAAGTGTTTTTAGTTACGTTTTGTTCCTACATATGGCGCTTGGTCGAGGTATACAAAAGCTATTTTTACTGCTGTGTCTTGCTCATATCAGCATGAATGTTCGCTCTTATATACACCACACGTTAGCTATAGCTGTTGTGAGGTTTATAAATATGTTTGATCTCATTTGCACATTGTAGCCGTTTTAATTTGTTTCACTATAAAAAAGGTTAGCATGCCTTGATTATTCAAAAACTAAAATTAAAAATGTATAATTTTTTCATTTGTTGAAATATGTTGCTACTATTCATTTCACTTAGTAAGCCGTGCGCGTATATAAACCCATATGTGAAAATAAAAAGAGTTAAAATATCGAAGTGGAATTCAAATCAAACTGGTTTTCGGCTAAGATAATACGAAAAATGTACACTGTTAAATTTAAAAATATTCCAATTGGATTTCTTTTCTACTGAAATTGAAATATTTTTAGATAATCTTTAACATTTATATTAGAGATGTCTCTGAGTGTCTAATAGTGTCACTGAAAAAATCAAACTGTTTTCTAACAATTTGAGATAAACACGAGACAATTGTGATGCTAATTTACGAAAGTTTTTTTAATTCTGAAGACGGCTATTTTAGACAATGTTTCCACCTTTATATCTCCGATCTCGCAGAGATGCTCACTGGGTCTCACGTATATACGTCATACCTACATGCCCAGATAGATCAGTCTATGAGTGTGGTGAACGGGATCTAATTATTATGATTTTAAAATTGTTTAGAGGCATTTTCACGTTTACGATTATGCCCCATCCAGGACTGTTCACTGGATCTAGATCTCTTTCATATATTCGAATAGGTCAGAAAATTTTCTATCAATACATATTATGAAAACGAAGTACGAATGATGGTTTTTACCATGTTTTCCAAAATTTAAGACTTCTTCATTTTCAATTTTATTCTCAATTGGAAATTTTGGTATTTCCGCTAATTGAAATTTTACACAATTGACACTCCCAAATAAACTAAGAACCCCATAAAAGCCATCATTATTTGATCAAAGAGATGGTCACAGGGTCATGTTTATCAATATTTTTTAATAGTTCAAAGTTTCAAAATTCGATAGTTCCGGGCAGGGTTCGGTTATAATGGTATTTACTGTGCCATACACGACTTAGAAGTTTGCCCAATTGACGCAATTGTCATTACCAAATTATTTATTTTATTTTCCTATTTTCATGTTTTGTTACAGGATTTTGTGTAGAAGGATGAAACTGGTCCACTTGTTGCGGAACGAATTAACTAAAAATAATATGAATAACAAAAGAATCTTGAAAATTTGTTAATTGTTTTAAGCATAGTAAAAATCATCATAATAGACTAGGTGCTAGTCACTCTGAACTTTCCTAAAGTACAAACGTGACTCTGTGTACATTTCTATGATTTTTGTTCGATTGTTTTTACAGTAAGTCGGGCTCGTACCTTATTTGAGAATATCAATTGGGTAAAATTCTAATTGGAGAAAATACCAAAATTTAAAATTGAGAATAAAATTGAAAATCAAGAAGTTTTAAATTTTGGAGAATATGGTTGAAATCATCATTCCGTGTCCCGTTTTCTTAATATCCATAGAAACTTTTTTGACCCATTTGACCCCAACAATTGAAAAAGCATCATAATTAGATCCCGTTCAACACACTCAAAGGGTGACGAATGATCTATCTGAGCATGTAGGTGAGACCCCGTAAGCCTGCATCATCTCTATGACCGATAAAATAAAACTGATAAACGAGATCTCAATTTCCATACATTTAAATTACAAAGACAAGTGTATCATCGAATGTTTCTTTATTTCCATTACAAATTACTGACCTAAAATGTTGTTACGGACGGCTCAGCAGCCAACCCGCAGATTTCAACTAAGCTCGCAGAGGCCTCGCATGGTGGTTTTGCCGGCTAGATCTCAGGGACAAATGCTTGGTTCATGGAAATTTGAGGCTTGCGATGCTCCTGGCCTACACCGTGTTTACAGATAACTCCAACAAAAGAAAACGCAAATTAAAAAAAAACCCGGATGTTCCGCCGAAATTTGTCGGACGAAACTTGAGAAACATTGTGAAATAATTATCACCGGTTGTAACAGACCCAGAATGGAGTGTCCTCTCTTATCATACCAAATTGACACAAACTTTAGTAATTCATTTAATTTAAAAAAAATATTACATCGAAAAGAAGAAAGCAAAGAAAATAACTTAATCCGAATGCCGATGGGAATCGCAGTACAGTTTTTTTATTCATAACCGAAGATAAAGCAGAAAAGAGTAAGTAAATGATTGCTAATTCTACCACGTGGCTAACATAGTAGTAAAACAAAATACGTAAAAAAAAAAATTTAAAATAAAAATTACCGCAACAAAGTAAAAAAAATAAATTTGACACGAGACCAACGTGGCCCAGAGTCACGCGCACGACCACTGTTATATGGTGCTCGATTACACAGCTTATATTTAATAATTACCAAAATTTGAAACTTTGAAGAAGATTTCATTTGAAAACGAAATTTTAAATTAAAAATAAAAAGGTCACCCTGTAGATTGGTGGTCACATGGCCACCGGTAAACACCTAGTTGTACGTTGTCTCGCCAAAAAATAATCGTTATCGCCTCGATGAGCCGTCACCAAAATTATGGTTGTTCGACTCGATATGCCGTCAATAACTGGTTTCTCGTTAACTGGCCACCCCAAAACTTTTGGTGTACCCTTAACTGCTAAAATTCGTCACGCCACCCGAAAATAAATAGTTCGTGGCACTCGTGGAAAGTAATGCAATAAAGATTCATTTGCGGATTTAGGCACTTTACAATTTTTCTGTTTGTTTGTGGTGTTGAGGTCCTCATGAACCTAGATATTAAAAAAAATACGTTATACCTCGAAAACCAGCCTTATGGAAGTCCAGAAATATGGTTTTAATAACGTAAATAAATTGAGTGAAACGATCACGAGAATTAAACACATTATTGATTTGGTTTGGCTCTAGAGATAACATTTTCTCAATAACATGATTTGCATTAACCGACAAGGCAGTTGAGCAGCATTTAATTCGAATGTCGCATCTAAGAAAATGCGTTAAATTAATATCACCAAAAACAAAGACGATGGAACTATAATCACAACCTTCAGTAAGTGAAGTGATCCTATTACCATGCTTCATAGCGGTCCAAGTTGGAATTAGAAGTAATATAATGAAAGGTATGTCGTTTACAAGAAAAATGGCAAAGAACTAAAAGGTTCAAAAATTTAATTTGCCTCAATACCAACAACACTTTTGTTTTTAACAAAACTTATTCCTTATGCAGCACAGACGGATTGACTAATCTGGATGCAACTTTGTACTTAAGGTTTTCATATCATAAATTGGGAGATTCCAAACAATTATGGCCAATATCGGTTCATCGAAATAAAAAAGCTTGCGTAGGAGCTTTGTTTTTTGCAAATATTTTGAAAAGTATATAGGTTTTATGAAAAAAAAAACGATTAAAACTAAATAAAATTTGTACTCTTAAATCAATAATTAGAGTTTTCTTGGATGTAAAATTAACTGAATAATATAAAACCAATTTATTTCGCCTAGTTTCATGAATGTTAAATTATATTTAAAATTCTCAAATACGAGCATTACACTACTAATTCAAACTGACTGTACAAATTTGCCTTAATCCAGGGAATGCAAAGCAAATGAGGAATCTATCCGTATTGTCCTGGCGCGGAGATATTCTATCGGGTGATCCCAAAGTTACGATTGTTATCTTATGCTAAAATCTAAATTTTTAGTTATATTTAGTAGACAGAATCCTAATACTGTATATTTTAAAATGTAGGCTTCGGCCTCCATTCGAAAATTACTAATTTTAACCTTAAAATGTATAGGACATGACACTAAATTAGTTTAGAAACTTCAAAATATATAATAGAAATTTCGTGAAAAATAACCAAATAATAATTATTATTCAACATCAGACGTCGTCAAGGAACTTATTTTCTTTGATCTACTAGTCACCATAGAGCATTGACAAATACATCAAAAAGAAATTTAATCTCATTCCTAAACATGTAATAAAACTAACAAACAGTTTTTTACTGTCATAAAATTAACTTCCAACAACAACAACAAATAGGAAAATCATGTTCACATTCTAGTATAAAGCTTAACAATAATAAAGCTTTAGCATTCTTAACCCTCTAAATCGTTTTAAATTATTAACAAAAATAAAATTAACTTTTCATTTAGATACCATTAATTCGATATAATTTTCGTAAAATAAAATAATCGCAGCAACAACAACAACAACTAATCTGATATTTTTCCAACATAAACAACTGAAAAAAACGGAAAAATTAAATAAAATAACAATAAAGCTTTTTTTTTGCTACACATACAACTTCTCTTAAACTTAATTGTACTTTTTGATTTTTGTTTTCCTTCTTCGACTTCTTTTGTTTAGATGTTTTACTTTCAACCAAATACAAAAAAAAAAAAAATAACTGGAATGGAAACAGAGAAAAATGTGCGTGTTGTTGTTGTTTTTGTTGTTGTTATTATTTAGAAATGAATGGGTAAATCAAAGTAAAATAAAAAGGCAAAGTATATAAAGTTATAAAGAAAATTTGTAATTTAAAAAAAAAAAAAGAAATACCCGAAGAAAATAATAAATAAGGGAAATTAAGGGAAAACGATTGAAATAGGAGTTTTAAATGGCAAAAAGGCTTATAACCTAAATTTGATAAATATTTTCCAATTAATTTTATGTTTGTGTTTTCAGGAAAAAAAAACTTTAGGATACAAAAAATACGACATTTATGTGAGTGGGATATTAATTCAGAACAAAACATTTATTGTTTACACTCTGGCATTTTTGCTTGTTGGGTTGCGTACATTGCGTTAGACATTTTAAGACATTTAAATATGTTTAGGAGGTGGTTGATTCAAAGATATATATACACACACACACAAACAATATTAAAATTCTTTCGAGATTTGAGAAAAATCAAAAGCAACCGGAATATCCAACCGAAAATATTCGACCCACACTATTATAGGAAATAAATCACAAAGCATAAGGAGAAAATAACCCAAAACAAATAAAAATGAATTAGGTAAAAAGCTAAGGGTCGCATGGTTAAAAGTTTATTTTCCCAGAAATATTTTCTTTAATTATATTTTTATTAATTTTCTTTCGTTTTATTTTTTTATGTTACGCACAGAAAATAAAAACAGTTGTGATTATTATTAATTATATTCGGAAGCTTATTTTAATTTTTATTTACTTTGCCACCGGGGTGGTAACCAAATGAAACTGAATTATATGCAGCCGGGGGTATGGGCTTTATTGCTTTTTTTTTTGCTAATAAATTTCCCGAAATTAATGATGTAAAAATATTTGTTAAAAAATGTGATTTTCCTTTCGTTTTATTTGTGTGTTTGTCTGTGTGTGTTGGCGAAATCTGGTACAATTTTCTAATTAAGTATAAATGAAATAAAAATAAATTAGTTGGAGTTGAATTAATGCGAATATCCGGTCACTTTTATATAATAAATAAGCAGAAGTAATATGGGTATATTGCGTATTTATGTACTGTAAAGATAAGTTCGTGTTAATTATGTACGACCGTTGCGAAGTTTATGGACCGTCGCAGGAAAGCTTAAATTGAGAGATATGAGATTGATATGACTAAAAAAACGCATATCAGCTTTTTCGCAATTTGTATCAATTCACAGTCTAATTTTTCACTCTTGTATCCAATGTTATTTACTGTTTTAACATTGGTCTTTATGATGAAAATTGAATCTGGTCCGAAAGCACGTCTCTCGACGTTTCAAAGATCACTGATTCCGAAAATGCAAAAAAAATTGTCCATCCGTCTGAATGTCTGGATGGATGTACATCTGTTCCTATGATACCTTAACAACGGCTTATGCGATTTGATTTTTTTTTCGCCAATCTTTTTTATTCTTTTAGTTCGGAAAGTTGATAGCTTATGGGATCTCCACCTCAAGATGGTCGGGTACCTACCATTGGGAATCACCCAAAATATCACCCAATACCACGATATTGCTTTATAAATACTCTTGTATAGTATATAGTTTGAAAAGTGTTTGGTCAAACAACTTAAGTTGATGAATGGTCGTAAACCATTGAATCGGTCTTGAAGAATGCCGTACGTTTATTTGAACTCCTTAGTACTCAAAAGTGCCGTTGTGGCGCTGGAAGCGTGACAAGTCAATGAAAAGGTCTTGAAAAATAACACAAATTTAGCTGAAGCATAGTAGTACCACCATATGTTCCGTATAAGGGAACCGATATTTCAAAACGCAATATAACTGAAAAAAAAATCCCCTTCACCCGCCTGATAGAACCCGTTCCTAAACTCCCACTCCTATTGATTTTTCAATTCCTATAAATTGATTTTTTTTCTAACTAAGGAGCGAAGCGACCCGCCTGGTATAACCCCTTGCTATACTCCGCTCCTATCAATTTTTAAATTCTTATAAACTGAAGTTTTTTTTTTATAACTAGGGAGCGAAGCGCTCACCTGATAACCAGGTCCTATACTCCCACTAATATCGGTTTTTCAATTTCTATAAACTGAAATTAAATTTCCCTTTTTCCAGAATGTACATTGCGAAGCGACCAGAGCCGACCCGCCTGATATAACCCGAACTCCGCTCCTGTTGGTTTTTTAATCAATATAAACTAAAATTAAATGTCCCCTATGGAAATTATAAATAACAATTGAAATAAAATAATTGAAATAACTAATTTTTTTTTATTTTTATAAAAGCCGGGGCCGGTAGCCCAAAATCTTAAGGTATAAAATGATTTAAAATAATCTTAAAAGCATTTGTGCTTCAAAAAAACAAAATATTTTTTCGTGTTTGGGTTAATTGTCATTTAAGGCTATTTGGGGTCATTTAAGGCCACTTGGGATAATCGAGAGCTACTTGGGGTCATTTGTGGATATTTTCATGGCCATATTCGTAATCAGCACACTAAAATATTTTAGTATACCCAATTTCAGAATTTTTGGAGGTAGGACCTATTCGGAAGTATATCCACGCAGTTAAAATTTTCGGCCGTCAGGTGCAAATCGAATGAAAAATTGAATTTTATTAAAACCTTCAATGTTGCACAGTTCTGTATCTTGGACACTTTCATTCATATATTTATTTTTAAAATAATGGTGAAAATACTCTGTATATTGGACAACCTCTTGGACTCTCCGTATAATATTGTAGTAAAATTTTATTAATGAAAATGATTTGTTTTTCATTCAAAACAATTTGCTGAAATTCGGATTATGAGTGGTGATCATAAACGGGTCCGATTTTTGTTCAATTTATTTTTACTCTCAAAAGCAAAATTTCTAAAAAAAAGAAAAAAGAAGAAGAATAGTGAAAACTAGGATAGGGAGGAAAAGAATGTTGTTTTTTTGGTCAGTCGGTAATGGCATCGTGGTACCAAACACATTTAATTTTACAGTGGTGGAAACCAATGTTTCGTGGAATTCGAGCTCGACAATCTTAAATACTTGGATGAGGCTTTTGACGTTTGGTGAACAATTTCACGTGAGATAATTTTTGTTTATTGCACTGTTTAAATAACACCGCTAAGGTGTACCGCGGTGCCTGATAAAATGTATGTACGAGATACGGCTTCTATCTCGTAATGGAAAAAGCCGTATCCATAAGAAGCTTTACTGTGCCGAATATGTTTCTTTCTTGCCTAATCTCACCAGCACATATCAACTATTGGGCCTTGGTCGTTGTTAAGTAAACGAACAAAGCTGCGTCGATGATCGGAAATGTTCATGTACAAAACGGAATAGTTTATACCGGGATTGGACTTGTGCGGCGGTGGTGACCTTGGAAAAACGTAAACACAAAACATCAACGATTTTTTTGATTTCTTTACGTTAATATTCTGAGTTTTTGTTTAATTATTTTCGTTGTCTAAACTATTTATTTGTTGTTATTCTTGAAATTTATTTTTTTACAAATTTATTAATTATAAGATTTTTGGCTGTTAAACTATTGTAAGTTTACACCGTTTCATTATTTTTTGTGATATTTTTCTTATTTACTATTTGATTTTCTTTGGAGATTCGACCCTGGTATTTTCTTTTCTTTTGTCATCATTAGTTTGCTATATCTTATTCTCATTCTCTTATGAATTTTCAAATTAAAATGAAACGATAAAGCGAGTGAAATGGTTGGATGTACTAGGTCAGGTAAGATACTGTGTAAATTTTTTTCTTTAATATGCTTTGGTTCATTTGAGTGTTTAAAAATGTAAACCCACGACAAACGCAACCTCTAAAGACCTCTGTTTTTGGAAAAACTACCATGTCACCTCTTATAAGCATACCAAAAGCACGAAAGTATAACATAACATAGCGAAACATAACAATATTTCCTAATTATTGACAAAGGAGCATTTTTTATCGGAAATTCATTTCATAAATTCAATTGGTGCTGGTGGCCAATTATTCCTTTGGTACTTCAGCCCACAATTTCACTGCTTTGGCGCTGGTGATAAATTAATATTACTATAATATGACATGATATTTTAATAACAAATTTTTATAAAATCAACGAAGAATTAGACAATTTTTCTGAGTCGTTTTGTGAAGAAATTTTTCATTGTGTATCATTTTGCGACCAATTTTCTCTTTAAAATTTGGCGATGTTTCCTAATGTCCAGTGAATTTTTCGGGTTTGACAATTTCCAGACCGAAATTCTGATTACCTTGTGATGTTTCGGGTTTAGACCAACCGGATATTATCCTGTGAACAATAATAGTTTGCGCTCCTTACAATAAGAGGCGGAACTATTTCTATTGCGATTCCAAAGCAGACGAGAGTTTTAATTTATTTTATTATTTTCCTATTTTATATTTCACAAAATAAAGCATTTAGGATGAGATTTGGTTCAAACAAATAAACAATTTTGTAAAATGTTTTTAGTAAAATTTGTGCCAGACCAAACTCTTTTCGATAAACATTAAACTCAATAGATTGGGTTTCTAACATGGTTTTGAGAAAGGGATCTAGAATCTATATTTGTTGGCCACTAATCATCCACGACAATAATCATAATTATGTATGTTTTGATTGGGATTTTGCTTTGAACATTTTAGAGAGATCTATCGTTTAGTATTTTCTAATAATTTTCCAAGTTAATGCGACTCTATAATATTTTAAAACTGATATAAAAAAGCGATAACCAATATGCCCGTTTAAAATATTTCCAGGTGACAGATTGCTTTTCGTTAAGAGATAATACTGAGATATTCACCGTTCATCACTTGCCCTCATAAAAATGAGATATAGGACGAATTCTCGAGTAATACGGAATAACTGAGAGAAAAATTATCATCTAGGACTTTTCATATTGCCAAAAACGATTTTCAGCGGTAATAAACAAGTTTCAGGACAGTTGACTTTTTTTCACCATGTCGCCTTAGACAAGTAGCTTTTGAAATTAAAGCTAGCTTTTGAATGAAATGTGGTAGGTTTACCGTTTATTAACAATAATATGACTCATACGAGAATACATTTTATTTCAACTAAAATGCTGCTCAACAAATTTTTGCCAGGTCCAAATTATGTATTTCAAGCGATATACCACCATAGTTCTGAATGGTAAGATATCAAAGGGCCGAATGTCGAAGGGCCGAATTTCAAAGGGCCGAATGTGTCGAAGGCCAAATGTCAAAGGGCCGAATGTGTCGATGGGCCGAATGTGCCGAAGGGCCGAATGTCGAAGGGCCGAATGTTGAAGGGCCGAATGGGTCGGAGAGCAATTTTTTTAATTTTGTTTTTAGAAATATATATATATATATATATATATATATATATATATATATATATATATATATATATATATATATATATATATATATATATATATATATATATATATATATATATATATATATATATATATATATATATATATATATATATATATGTATATATATATATTTATATATATATATATATATATATATATATATATATATATATATATATATATATATATATATATATATATATATATATATATATATATATATATATATATATATATATATATATATATATATATATATATATATATATATATATATATATATATATTTATTTATTATAATTATTTTTTTTATTTTTTGTTAAATAATACCTATTATCAGAATTCGGCCCTTTGATACATTCGGCCCTTCGACACATTCGGCCTTTTGACATTCGGCCCTTCGACATTCGCCCTTTCGACACATTTTACCTTTTGACACATTCGGCCCTTCGACATTTGCTTCTTTGACAATTGGCCCTTCGACATTCGACAATTTTGAATCCATTCCTTCTGAATACTAAAGTGTTTCAGCTAAGTTTTTGATATTATTTTTGAATTCCCACACCGTTGCTCAACCCTATCTACATGCGACCCTTTATCTATACAAATATTGGAATTGTATGAAATAAATGGCTATAACAGCATTGTTTGTTGTTTGGTTCAAGGTATCTGAAAAAATATGACGTATGATGATATCGAAATAAAAATTGTATTCGCCTACAACGTTAAATTTACGACATTCTTCATATATTTTCAACGGTATATACGACATGTATATATTCCAAAAATAAAACTAATCGTTGCCACCACCAATTTACAAAGTAATATTAAAATTCACATTTCGGAACGGATAACACTGTTCGGTCCATTATCAGAAACTATATACTGATATCCGCAATATTGTAATATCTTTCCAATGATAATCACCCGACCATTAGAGAAATATTAGCTCCCCCTCTGGTAGCTAAAGAAGGCCAATCTGCCCCTATAATTTTAATGCCAAAAATTGTTGTTAGGCTGTCTGAAGATTTTCGCAAAAACTAAATATTTTGAAAGTCTGACAGGGCAAACCAAACTGTTGCTTGATCTAATTCTTTCCAAACGAAATATCACAAACGAAAATACTGCAAAACCATATCGAGATTTATGACTTTTTTTCTTTCGGAGGTTTCCTATGACAGGTATTCGATTCCCTATGATACCAAAGTCCCAAAAATTTGTCGACTCTCAAAATTAAAAATAGAAAGGATAGGTGAGAACAAAATTCAAATTCAGACACAAGATACTCTCAGAATATATTATCGATATAGGTAGACAGATTTTATTGGTTTCAAAATACGGAAACAGTTTTTTGAGACCTAGGACCGAAGGTAATACTTGGATTGTAAAGAATTAGTGTGCTATTACCAGAACAAGAAAGACAGTGCAAAAGATAAGAAACTCAGTAAACGACGGCTTAGACGAGATAGACCAATTTTCAGATTAGTCCGCTGGCAAAGGCCGAAAATTCCCCTTGGGAAATACACCATCTTAGAATGATCAAATTTCTAGAACTAAATACAGAAAGTTGAGGGAGTAGTAATTGAGTCACTGCAAATTTGTTAAAAATCTGTAAATATTGACGAAAATGAGTTTATAAAGACATGGCTTTTCGCTTTTAATTGTCCTATGATCTTTGATATTTTATTGAAAGCAGCCAGGAAAAGTTGCAACGGTTTGTTTCCAAAAGAGTGAATTTTGTGGTGAAATGGGACGTACACCTATGACGGATTTCAGGCCAACCAAGTAAAACGACTAGTTTCTTGCTATTTATCTCATACCAGTAAATTATAGAAATTATGGTCTTTCTGACAAAAATCGAAAAGTATATACAGCAGCTGTAAAAAAACAAGGTGGAACTGCAGAACATCGTTAATCCCCCTAAAGTAAGTCATTTCTATTCGCTCAATCGATTTTCAGAAAACTGCTGCAAGGAGTTAATTAAGTTGCCTTCAGCATCGCAAATAAATATTTGCAAGATTCAGGAACCATATATCTTCTTGGTGGTGTTGTTTCTGGATTGTATATTTTTAATTTCAAAGCTTGCAATAAGAAAAAACAAATTTTCTGCAATTAGAAAATTTAATTTGGGAATTCTCAGTTCTTAAATTTTTGGGATCCCTTCTAGTAACCAGTATCGAGTTACAGATCGGCTTTTGCTACGGGTCTATATTGTAAGGTTCCAGAATCGTACGGTGACCGGTTCCCCAAACTAGCCTCCAGTATTTTGAAATTCGGCATTCGCTATTTTTTTAAGGAGATCCTCTTTAAGGTTATTTCAGGGACGTAGCTCATTTACACTCTTATGGTTCTGTACCTCGCAATTTAATGACTTCCATGTTTTAACTGAATCAGATCAACGCAAAGCTCAAAGCAAAGCTTGTCTAATTTCCACTGTTTTTCTGATATTCACTTCTGTGATTTTGGGATAAACACCTCCATTTTTTTTAAATTTATAGTTACGAATATACGCAATTAACATTGATTTATTGATCTGTTCCTTAGTACACCTCTTTCATCGAAAACAGCCACACTGTAATGTAATTCTTTTGAGACCCCGTGCAACCACGCTATGCTTATCATCTTATCATTTTTAAGCAAGTTAAATGGTGTGCATAGGTAATTTGAGATTCGCTGAAATAGAATGAAAAACATTTTTTTAACGAAAAAGGACCACGACCTGTGTATATGAAAAGGTTAAAATAACTTTCCTAAAATAACATTTACCGGTATAATTTATTGATTTATTTTTATGCTCTATATAGACGTTAAAGGTGTACGTACCTTTGTTTATTTTTGTATACAGGAAAAGTGGAAATTTTATACCGATTAAAAGGTCTTAAGGAAATAATGTTTATTCCTTATTGTGATTTATTGCGGTGCACGTAGGAAGAGAAAAGACAGAATTTTTGGCAGCTGTCTTAATTGATAATATTTCGAAATAATTTTTTTTTTAAATTATGATTGACTAGAACCATTAGGAATTAAGTTACCCCACACCTTCGTCAAACTTGATATATAAACACAAAATCTATAACTGACTCTATCAAATCCAATACTTCACACAATTCTGACTCAGCAGATCTCCTCCCATTTGTATGTAATCTTTGAGGGAAAATCAAAATAAAACAAGTTAACATTATTTCCTGTCAATTTCGATATAAAAATGTCCTTTCAATCGTGAAAGCAAGGCAAAAAATAAATCGAACACATATAGTAAAAAGCGTCTATAGATCGTCTGCTTAGAGATTTTATTTTTATTATTCAAATCATGTAAAATGTCGTTGTAAATCCTTTTTTATTGTCATATATCGATATATTTGTGTGTTCTATAAAATCTGTTCGAGATTCTGTTTTAATTTCTCTCGTTCCCCAAAATATTTTGCATCAAGGAATTTCTCTCGGCACAAAAAAAAATATTCAAACTGTACACAAGGAAACAATCGAACCAAAAATAAAGTTAAATATTCGACCCATGTCAGGAGATAAAAATTCGGTATAACAAGGCGAACAAAAAAGCAAATTATTTTTATTTCTTCTTGTTCATTCTGACGGGTACAGCGTTCTTGTGTGTTTATGCGTGTACAAGAGAGGAAAAATTAGAAGGATATTTTTTTGATTGTGTGGTCTGGGTAATATTTTTACTTTATATCGATAAGGATAAATTGTTCCTGTCATGTTTCTTTTTATGTTCTCTCTTGTATTTTTAATTCATTTGCTGTATATTTATGTTTTGTCGAGAGGAGTTTTCATGCCAAGTCAATTATATACATTATGATTTAAGGATAGCACAAACACAAAGGAAAATATATGTTTAGTTAGGATATCGAAATTTTATCCATTCCGAGAAAATGTTACTCCCAATTAAACAATTAAAAATAAATCTGTACACCACCCCCACCCACCAACGTGGATATGTATGTTAAGAACACGATACACGATTTGTGTATAAGGCGGTGTTCAATAAACTACGAAAATACGTCACTTGAATGCATAAACGTTTCACCCTTGTTTATGTACGACTTCTAGAAGTATAAAGTAGTATAACAACGCTTTTAGCACCATCCCTGTTACAACAAAATAAATTTCGTGAAGAAAACTAATAATATGACGGCGATGATGACGACGTCGACGTCGACAAAGAAGAAGCAAAAGAAAATTATGTTTTTCCAAATCAAATTTTCATTAATATTAATAATTTGTTTTTGTTACATGGAAAATATTTTGCCATGTTTTTTTGAAAAACATTTTTGTGCGAGTACAAAAAAAGGAGAAAAGTACAAAAAATATAACAGAAGTAAAACGAAAATGTAGAAATTGAAATAAAATCATGTTTTGAATTTTTAAAATAAAATTGGAAAATTTATTTGTATGAAAATTTTATTTTCTTGTTGGCAACACACACACACACACACACATTCACAACATCAAAATAAAACTTCAGATAGTTTTTCTTCTACTTCGTCGTCGTAGTCTTACCGCTCGTGCTTGCTTGCTTCTTGTTACACTCGTACAATATCGAGGAACACAGATGGAATTTATTATGAAAATTATTTTTACATGAATTTTTTTTTTTGGTAGAACTGAAGAATGTCTTAATCAATGTCATTCCTTGTGTGTATTATAATATACATATTTTATTATGTATATAGTGTAGTGTTGATCATGGTGTGTAGTTTATTTATATGTATGTAGCAGAAATGTAGATTTCGTGCTTTATTTTCTAACGCGAAAGTGTTGAATATGTTTTATTGATTTTTATTTGGCACGTCACATAGGAGTACTAAATTTTTTTGTCTAAAATTTAAATTAGGTTTAAAAATTTAATAAGCGTAAATTAGGGTTACAGTTAATTTTATACGTACCAAAAAAGTTTCATAAACTTTCATTAGTTAATTTATATAGAATCCTGTATACAGTGAAGTGTTCACGTAATTAATTATTTTCTAATTTATAATTAATATTTACATACGACATTTAACAAATTGTTAATCTAATCAGCATCCTTGTTACATGTAGTACTGGATGTGCCTAGGAGAAATACTTGCAGCGACCATATGGTAGTACGATTTGGCTGGATCCGTAAGATGAGGGTCTTTCCGATGAATAATTCGTTATTTTCAAAAAAAAATTGATTATTTCACTAAAAAAAAAAAATCGAAGGCGGGTGGTTTTGCCAGCTTTCGCTCAGTAGAGGACAGCGTACTTTTGAAGGACTAGTGAACTGTGCTGACCGCCAGAGGATGAAATGAATAAGGTGAAAAATTATAAAACTATAGGATGAACAAAATTGACCAAGTCCCTGTACATCCTCCAAAAATTCTCTCTTTTATTTCATTACTGAATTCAAGATTTCAAATATCAACGAACAAAATACAACTTTTGACCGTAGGCCTTTAGTGTACATATCTCATAAATTAATTATGTCACAAAGGAATTATAGTTTGCCCGAATTAGAGAGTCTGGCTGAGTTATTGGCTATCCTTTAATTTCGGGCATATGTCGAGGAATCGCCATTCTTAGTAATCACGAACCACAAACGCCTGAGACTTCAAAGTCAACTCAGGACGTTTAGCTCATTTTTCAGGATGTGTAGCTTACCCGCATTCAATTTCGATGTGTACAATAACCTCATACTGACTTTTGAAAATAATATCTGGAAAAACAACATTCATATATGGCAAAATATTCATAACTTTAGCACCTAACTGTTCTTATCTGGCAGAAAGTGAGATTCCGTGTTAGAAATTAGTTGTAACCGAGGAACTTAGGGAGTCCTTAATCGAAGTCGCTCAGGAACCCTGTTCTTTAACACATTAATGTCTATTTACTGCAATACTATTTTAATTGGCCATCATTGTCGATTGATGTCAACAATTTTGCATCTTCTTGCGAGTCTTGTAAAATTAATGAAGCGTCCAACCAATGTACTCGACCTCCCTTTTCTTCTCCATTATTTAGACCTTGACAACATATGTGGACTTTTTGGAACCATATTTCCAAAAAGGATTTGTTGGATAGTTAGTGATTTCGGCAGTGTAGACGGCAGAAAATTGCTTTTTAGTTGATAAATAAATTCATTATAAAACGTGCCTTATTATATTCTCGACATGATAATGTCTCCGGAGTAACAGGCGAATTTGACGAATCAGTAACCTGTACAACTCACTTCCAACTTTTCGACCTTTAGAAATCACCAGGTAATAGCAAGTTGTACAAGTCGATGAATTTTCAATTGCTTCAGTCTAAATTTTTGGATTACAACACATGTTATTTAAATAAGCACATAGTTCACGCAGAACTTCACAAGGTAAAGTAACTATGAAATATCAATTTAAGCACTAATTTATACCAACAAATTTTAACAAAAGCCACTGGTTATGACACCTTGCATTTTTAACAACAATATAAAAAATAATGTTGGAAATTTTTTTTTTAACCAAAACTAAAGAGTCATTGAAAAAATATTTAGTGGTATGTGTTGCTAAAGATTTGTGTGCGAGCAAACATGAGTCGCCACACATAAAATGGCGAGAGCATTATAAAGCCATTGCACCCACGCAGTAACGATATATACTCGTATTATATGTGTCAAATTTTGCTCCATAATGGCGATAGCCCACGAGAGAATGTAAACACGAGATCACCATGCAACAGCATCAAAACCAGCAGACGACAACAATAACATCGTGACAACAGCAACAACAAAAAAATAACACACCGCTTCAAATAGTTTTAGTTGTTTAATTTAATTTTGTTCCAGTTTTTTGTAAATAAAATAATTTTTATTTTACGATGGGCATGGAAATTACATGACCCATCCATGATCCAGTGGCTCGCATCCAGTGGCTCGCATTGCACAGTGAACAATCATGGTGGATCTAAGATTCAGCAATACGCATCAGTCAGCTGTCGCTTTCCTTTTGTCGCATGGATCTCAACCATCAAAATGAAAATTCTCTTTGAATCCTGACCCTATCGGGATTCGACCCCCGTACCTCCCGATCCAAACGGCAAAGCTTTAACCACTGTGCCATTTGGTCGGTTGGTATTTAATTGAAGACAGCAGATTTTACAACCATTTTCCATTTTTGTAGACCGGAATTAAATACAGTCCTTCCAATTAGATGGAAAGATACCTAATAAAAGTGTTGTTTGAAAAAGAAGTGTCAGTGGATCGGCCAGTCTGTCTACATTTTGTCTATTTTCTATAGAACAATAGCTGGAGCACCATCTATGGCCCATAAGAAAAATCCTCATTCAATCTGATATTTTTATTAGCCACAGTGTCGTAATCAATTTAAATTAAGTTAAGAGATCTTTGATTTCCGTCATGTATACTAGGTTGTTCAGGAAGTTTTGTCCTAGGTTCACAGCGCTGTGAAATTGTTTTATTTTTCTGATTCAAATTTTTTCCCCCAAAAACTTTTAATTTTTTTTTAATTTTCTGCTGTAACCGAGCACCAAATTACGGTGGTCGTTCATTTCTCCGTGGTCGCACGTCGGTCTCGCTTTCATTTACTTTCGGCGGCCATATTTTTGGTGTGGTTGAGTTTATTTTCGCGTGGTTATTCTCTATTTTGTTCTTCTCCTGATTGATCCCCATGGAAGAACATCCACAGGGTCGGAGTGGTGAATCCAGCGTATGTGTCGCCCATTCGAGGACGACCGTCAAATCTACGCAGTCCCCCCGTGGCACTTCGGCGGTCCCATGTTGTCGAAGTGTGAATTGTGGGGGATTAGCTGGAGGTTTCTCTGGGTGTAGAGAGGCCAGGTCTGTTGAAGAGATGTCTCTATCCTTTAATGCTGCCTCGTTGTGGCTGGGCATCGACCTTTCGGGGTCCGTGGGTCATTCGGGGGTTCTCCTCAGCAGACTGGGTACTTGTCACTCGGGGAATTCCGATTGCCGCCGGATAGACACACCTGGTTATTATTAATTTTATTGCGTTCCTCAAGTTTTGTTCTAAAAATTCTGGTCGACTTAATTTAATGTCAGATTTATTTGATTTGATTTTTCTGTTCCACGGTGTAGGTTAGGAACACGCTAACCTTTAATTCCCCCACGACCTATGCCATTACCCTGAGATCTATCCGACAAAACATCACCGTGAGAGAGGCCTCTGCGTGCTTATTTGAAAATTGCGGGTTGGCTGAGAGCCATCCGTAAAAAGATGCCCACCAAATTTTGCAAGGATCTCCCAATTAATAGAAAAACTTTAAGTATAAAGTTTTATTCAGAAATGTCAAGCCGCCTGCTCTGTAGAGATGCCGAAATTTCATGAAATGCAGTTTTTTTTATCAAAAAACCTCGTCATTTCCGGTAAAATTTATAAAAATAAATTTTTGTTTTTAATCGTTTTTATAAGTAATTTGGCATTAAGTGAGCAGATAGTGCAGCGAAAAATATGAAAAACAAAATATGTTTTTAATCGTTTTTCGTAAATGAATATATTTTTCAAAATATTTGCAAAATTTTTAAAGCTCTTATGGAAATTGCCACTTCAAATGAACCGAAGTTTTCCCAAAAATTATTGAGATATCAAAATTTATGGAAAAATATATAGTATGAGCGTAAGGGTTGTGAACCGGCCGAGTTTTTGTTAAAAATGTGTTTTATCTAAATTGACATTTCCATTTCCAATTCCATATTGTTGCAAATTAAATTTAGCATTTTTTGGTTCACAGTGAGGTACTCCTGGAAAAGCTCCCCTTCTTCACGCTGTCACTTCACGTGGTCTGATTTCAGCCAAACATCACAGGAATCTCCAAAATTATTGTTTTATCCTTATCAGTCAACCCACTTGTTCTGTACATAGGTCGATTTTTTTTTGATGAATAACAGTTTTTCGTCAAAAATCGTTATTCCCGCTTAAACTTTGGAAACCTCATGTGAACCAGTATTGTTGTAAATTTAATTTAGGATCTTTTTTTTGGACATAATCGTTTTTCTTGCCAATGATTTACTTTTAAAAATATTTGCAGAAAACTAAAAAGCTCCAATAGAAGCTTCCGCTTCCATTGGTGTAGACCAATTTCGGCCAAAAATCCCTGCAGTCTCCCAATTTTTAAAAATGACTTTAGTATGAAGTTTTTTCCTGATCTGTCAATCCGTCTTGTCTATAGATAGGACATAGATATTCGGTCTGCTCGGAACTACCCAAGCGCACAAAACTATTAAAAACCATTCTGTAGGACTTGGGCGATATAACGAGATCTCAAGGTTAACATTTTTGATGATCACTATAATTCATTTTACTATGCCTAATACACAACTGAAGTGTCTTTTAATATTTTCTTTTCATCCATTTTCTTTCCTATCCAGCTGTTATCCTAGTCTTTATGTTCAGGAACTTAAATTCATCTCGTTACCACCACGGCAGAGACAATTTTACTAAATTTCTCCTAAATTTAAACACGTGTCAATGTGTTAGTAAATCTTTCAAGTAATGCGATATTGAAACACAACAATCGTACCAGTGGCGCTATTCTGGTAATTCTTTGGGAATAGGGAATATTTTTTTGTAGCAGCTATTCCCAAGACATTTTCCCCAATTCCTCGTTTTTAAAATGATAGTTCTGTCGATTGGGGAATAAATTTATGGAAAAATAATTTAATTATTCGCATCGCAAAACAAGAAAACAAATGTCTAAAAATATTTTACTACTTACTTTTTGTTGATATTTTAATCGAATTTTATTTAAAAACTAAATTTTGTTTATTAAACTGAAAAATTGGATGTTGATATTTCTAATTGATAGTACCAATTTTCAGTATAAATTTATAGCCATGATATTGCTAACAACAATAAATTTCCTAGAATACACTTTGGGGAAAAAGGGGAAAAAACTGCTACAAAATTTAAAATTTCCAATCCCTGGGAATTACCAGAATAGGGCCACTGAAGGTAAAAATGGAGTGAAAAATGTGTAGAATTAAACAGAGACATCTATATTCTAATACGAAAAATACCTATTTAACAAGCTAAACTGCGTACAGGAAAATAAAATTCAGCGGTGAAATTTTCACTTTTCGCTTGTGTCATTTTTATATGTAAAATTTACTATGGCGTGTGAAATCTAAATGAAAGCCATCGAAAAAATCAATTATACAAATAAGAAACAATTAAGATGCAGTTGTGATGAAGTTTTCCAATATCTGGATAAGAACATTGATAAATGAGTCAAAAACTGCCCAATGTCGAAGTTGAATAACCAAAATTCAATATTTCCATTCTAGAAATCACTATAGATTAAGCTTAGTCCAATTAAGATGAACACACATTTTGAAAAATTTCGGTATTAGGACGAAAACCACCCAAGGTTAGGCGTTCCGAAATCCACTATAGACTCTTGATTTTAAGTGAGGCTTAGTTGAGCTTCAAAAATTTCTCTTGGCATTAATTGGATTAAAACAAAAACTACTCCTTACGTCAGATGGTGAACGCAAAATATCAATATTCCCATTCCAGAAACCACTATAGACTTTTGACAGTAGATTTTTAGATCCATTCAAGATGCACACGTGGTTTGAATAAATTCTCGTAGGGTTAAATAAGACAAAAACCACGGCCACCACGATCATACGTTGAACGGCAAAATTTGATTATTTCCACTCTAAAAAGCTCTATAGACACTGCTGAGCTATAGATGCGACAAATATCTTATTTAAACCGGTTTACGCCAAAAGAATTTCTTAGTCTATTGGTCTTAGTCGATCAGGTTTTCTTGAATAATTTAAGGCTTGAATAATTTTATAAGGCTTGTAATTTGTGTTCGCTGTTGAGATTCCTAATTTTATCGAAGTTTTCAGCAGGATCGATTTTTAACTTGTTAGGTTGTTACTAACGCTTAAATGAAGCAAACCTTGCCGTTTAGAGAACCATGTTACTGATTAGTAGCGGGAAGCACTGGCAAAAGATCGATTATTTCGTATTTAATTTTATCCTTAAAATATTTGGGTTGCAAATAAAGCAGCCCCAAAATTTTCCAGGGGTGGAATTCAATATATATAAAATCAAAAATAGAATAAATGTTAACCTTTTTGTGTGCAAAAGTTATTCCAGAATGTACTCATAATGTATATATAAAAAAAAAACGAAATCGAGCAAATATTTTGATTTTCCAGTTGAACATACAAGAAAATTGTATATTGAATTTTATGTTGAAAAATGTTATAATATGTCGTTTATGTTGTTGCTCTCAAATACATGTGTGTTGTTGGTTTTTTTTCTATTATTATTCTAATAAATAAAAAAAAATGTTAGAAAATAACAAACACAATATGTTATTGTTGAATTTTAATGAGTTGATTTATATTTTCCATTAATTTGTTGTGATTTTCCAACGAGTTCTGGTATGTTGCTACTCGTATACATATCGTCCCACTTTTCCATAAAGAATACAATATATAAAAATGTTCGGAATGAAATTCTATCACTCGGTGTTGTGAAGGAAAATTTATTGAAATAATGGATGGATAGATGAAAAATTGTAAAAGGGTTATGTTATGAATATTAACAGGTTCATATGTACCATTTTTTGTATACTTCGTATAATATTAGTTGAATGTACATGTATGTGAGTGCTGTGCCGGGAAAATGAGATACAACACATTATGTAGTACATTTTAAATTTGTAACATTGTTGCTGGTACGAGAAATTTTGGTAGCATATTTAAATTTTTTATATAAATTTATGTTATGAGACTTTAATTTTAAGTTGAAATTGATTCTGACTAATACAGTTGAATACATTGTGGTACATTTTAATAAATTTAAATTTTTCAGCAAGCATTTACCTAAAAACGAATTGTACCAAAAATAATTATGTAACGCTTCACTACGTACTGAGCTGAATTAAACACCCAAATACATATACTTATTTTATCCATAAAATTTTATCGAATTTGGATTGCACAATAAAAATTTAATTTTGCACTAAATTTTCTTTATATATGCCGTATAAGAAGGTAGTTGGTTTCTGAGAGGAACAATTATTTTTTATTATAACCTGAAAGTATATCGCCATTTATATAGCAACTAAATAATCACAGCGATTCGTTACAGCATTAACGGATGGTAGTACAGTATATAGTTTAAGCTGGCAAACTTTTATTTTTAAGTTGCGTCTTTTGTTTAAAATAAATGGCAATACTTAACAATAAAATTTCACTAAAACTTTATAACCTTCCGAAAACAAAAGAAAAACTTTCCTCCACAATTTTTTGGGGGTTTTTTAAGACAAAACTTTGCTATCCTTTTTGCTATTTCACCTCATAAAATCTATATACGAGAGAATACGAAAAAAATTTATATTTATTTATAAGGAATACAATAAAAACGATGAAAATTGTTATTTTATTGAACATAAAAATAAAAAGCACACCAAAAACAGCTTTGTGTGATATAAGAAACTATCCTTTGGAGAATATTTCTATTTTATTGTTATTGCTGGCAACTTTTTTCAAACATCTTAAAGATAAGAGTAAAGTGGAGCGCACACATTATTTGTGCCATAATTGTCACAGTTTAGAAGCAATACAAGCTATTTTCACTCCCCTGACAGTTATAGGAACGATTTTTAAAGTATATGAAACACTTTATCGAACGCGGCAGTTTAGTTGTTATACGACTGTATTACGTACACCTTGTCTACACGTTACATAATATATTTATATCCATTAAACAAACCGGAAAATGTTTATAATATTGAATTTCAATTTAAATATTATAATCCATCAACCCTATTTCTCGAAACAGTCGAAAACATATTTGACGGAGCATGGGAATGGGTTAAATATTGTATTTCATGTGCCCTCGATTCTTGTTTTTCCGAGTTTTCATAATTTTGTGTTCGTTTCGAATTCACAACAAAAGAATATAATAATTTCTTTTCAATCCATTTCATCTTCCATGTTTTTGTTGCTTGTTTTGTTGATGTGCAGCGCTGTTCAACTGAATTAAAATATTCACAGAAATTGGAAAATTGAGAAAATATTAATGTCGTTTTGTATTATGTCAAGAAAAATGATATTGATACTTTTTTTTTTTTGGTTCATGGTAAACAAGACAAATTTTCTTGTACCTTTTGAATGAGTTAATCTTATTTTGGTATGGAGACTGACACAAATAAAATTATGTCGGTTGGAAAGTTGTTGTTGTGGTGTAAATTTTAGTCGCTCGACAATAAATCAACAACAATATGTCGGTCCACCACAGTGTGGCCACGATGCGTCTTTGTCGGTTACCTCTTCACCTATAAACAAAATATAGTAAAGTGGGGTTTTTTGCAGCACATTTGCTAAAAATAATAAATAATTAAGGTTTTTTTGTGCTTTACGTGATTTTTATATATGAAAATGAATTTTGACGAAAAATAATCATCTCACTAAATATGGGGAATTTTACATTGTGCTTCACTGCTCACCTACTAGATTTTTTAAGTTTTGTTTTTTCGTTCCGTTTCGTTCAAATATCCAAGAAATAAATGAAAATAATTTTACACATACACGTGTCGCACTCGAGGTTTGCATAAAGAAACAATTGCTGCTTGAGTTTTGTTTGAAAAATATGGTCTGTGAACCGGGTCAGGAAGACCTGCTTCCTAATATTGAGATAAAAATGTACAAAAAAATTAACTCGTAAGCTTCTGGTTCACTTATGCTACAACAAAAATTAAAAAAAAAAAATAATAAATTTAAATATTTTTTGTAGTAATCTTTTGTGGTAATCTATTAAAAAACAATTAATAATACAAAAAGCACGCAACGAGCGCTGATAATAAAATTATTTAAAAATAATTGAATTAATAACAAGATCAAAATGTAAAAAGGTTGGTTGAAAATTTATTCTTTAAGATTATTTATTCATTGCAATTTTTTGTAAATGTTAAGCTTTTAAACATTGTTGCAAACATTTAAAAAGATGACACTTCCGGTACACAGATTTTCAACAAATTTCGCAAGAATGTTCCAATTACTGGAAAAAGTTTAAGTATACAGTTTTTTCGAATATTAAATCCGCCTGTACTGTAGAATTTTGGCGAAATAAAGTTTTTCTATCATTGTTATAGATTCGTTATTTCCGGTAAAACTTAAATAATGACTGGAACTAAATTTCTTTGAAATTTAATTTACATTCTGTTTGTTTTTTATATTTTTTTCGTAAATACTATAATACGTATCAAAATATTTGCAAAAAAAATCAAGGAAACCTATGGAAGCTGCAGCCGGTTTTGTATAAAAAAAACTCTATTTTTAGGAAATCTCGGTTTGAATTTTTAAAATTTAGCATGTTGGAAAATTGGACTCTTAAATGATTTTTTGACAAAATTCAAAAATGAGTTTGCGATACTTCTAGAAAACGGCTAATAGGGATGGAATTTGGATGGAGGACTAAGTGCCCGTGAGAGTTATCAAAGCCGTCAGCCTCTACAATTATTCCATTTCAAAATGTTGCATTAACAAAATATTGCTTTTTTTGTAAGTACCAAATCTGGCGATTTCAAAATTAGAAGAAAAGAAAACAGGGATTTTGAAAACCGGGATTTTGAAAACGGGGATTTTGGAACCAGGACTTTGAAACCCGGGATTTCGTAGTATACCCAAAATATACACTTACTAGGTATGTTTTCTGGTTCATTGTAGAAATCCTCTCGTGCTGTCATACGTCTTTTTTATTTTTATTCTTGTAGACATTACTTTTTACTCGCCACAATGCTGGCAAACTTCTAAATTCATTCAAAAACTCAGAATAAAATTATCTATTGTGGCCGGCTACTTCCATTGTATGTATTTAGATAATGCAGCTGCTGTAAATCACCATACATGCTCGATATGATTGCTTCAACACGATGATTGCGAATGAAGCTTGCGGATGTACGGGCTCCTTTATGCTTTACTTCTAACTAACAAATTTGCATTTTATTGCAAATCTACTCACAAGTGTTTGCAAATAGTTCCCACCGCACACCATAGAACTCAGCTATTGTGTGTAAATGATCGATGTCGAAAGTAAATGAATTCCTGTAGTAAGTGGCGCCATGTATAATAGCGTACCAAAACATATGAATGATTAGATAAAGTCAAAAATGCCGAAAATGCGAGAAGGGTCTAAGCCAAACAGTTTATTATATTTTACCGTATACACTTCTACAGTGGTTTTAAGCTGACAGTATTTCTGTGTTTTTGCAAGTGGCAGTTTACACTTTGACAATTTCAAAACAAGCAGAAATTTGACAGCGGAAAATAATAGACTACGGTACTCGCCGCAAGTGGCAGCACTATCACTAAAGAGAATTAATCTTGTCATGTAATTACCAGCGGAAATTTTTTATTCATTATGAATCGCTTTTTTACTAAATGAAACATCTCAACATCATCAGTCAACAAATTGATTGATCTCCGAAGTAAAGGAACTCGGTAAATGAAATCTTGAAATTTAACAATATTCTGTCTTTCCGCCATTTCTTAACGAATTACTAAGAAATTTGGATAATTGTATTGATCAGGGATTTTAAAGTAACTTTTGGACAAAATTCTAGGATCTGTTCGTGCTGGACTAAACTGGCCATTTCATAATCAGTCTTTATGAAAAATGGTATTTGTACTTTTTAAACGATATAAATAAATTTTAAACAGGAGGGAACTCGGTCACATCTTAATTAAATTTTATAAAATTTGCATGTATGCGATGCGTCAAAAAATTTATGGATTAGAATTTTCACTGTTTTTCACAATTTTTTTTGGTTTTCTGCGGCCGTATAAATTATTTTCAGTTTTTGGTCAATATCTCAAAATCTTTCACTAGTAACCAATACTTTCGGTTACTTTTATAATAGCTTAGGTCATACTAAAATTACTTAGTAAATTTAGGGAAAATTTATTGACTAGAATTCTTTTTTGATTTACTGCGGCCATATAAGTTATTTGAAATTTTTGGTACCGTAATCTCTTAGTTTCCCCTGCCAAATCCCCGCTATCTTATACAGCATTAAATTGAATTATAACTTTACACAAAACTACTGCTATATGGCGTATATAGCCACTTGGCGAAATACACTAACATTTAATAAACACAATTCATTTGAAATAAAAAACAAGTGGAAAATTGTGAGATGGCAAATTCTAGATGAAAAACGATAGGGAAAACCCACAATACAAACCCATATACGCTTTGTCTTCGAATATTCTACTTTCTCGACAAATGGTCAACATTGTCCATCCGAACAAGAATTATACGCGTAGACGCACATCTCTGATTCTAGAAAAATCTACTATGAAAAATAATAATTTATTAAAAAAATAAATAAAAACGCAACGAGCGTTGAGAAGCGAATTAGTTGGAGAAAAAGGAATACCAGTACGCCTATTTTGATCCAAAATTAATAACAGGAGAGAAGAATTACCGGAACGCAATAGTGTAGAATATATGTGTTTTTGTATTAGTAACAAACAAATTTGTTCGGACGTAACGCCACACTATTCGCAATGTTTTTATTTTAGGTTAATAATTTTATATTTTGTAAATTAATAAATTTTATATCCCTTTTGTGTTTTACTAACACAATTGTGTAGGTACGGCCAAAGTACCATGTCATAAATTTATTTTTGGTTGTGATTTGAAGCAACTTACATATTTTTGTATTCCTTTAAAACTTATTTTTGTTCGAAAAATGACACTAACTATACACACAATTGTGTTGGTTGTACTTCAAATCAAGTGCAATATTTTATCAAAGACGTCATTACATACTATATGGTTTTTTACTCACACATTTGTGTGGTTTGGACTTTAATAGTCATTTTTTGGTTGAAAAGGGATATTTTATAAAAAAACACAATTGTAAAACATTTCGTGTTCAATAAAACGGCACGTAAAAAATAGATTCACTTTTCTCAAAATTTAGCATAATTTTGCTTTTGTCAAATTATGCTAAATTTTGAGGAAAGTGAATTTATATTTTACGTGTCTTTTTATTGAACACGAAATGTTTTACAATTTATTTTTTATAAAATATAAAATTTATTAATTTACAAAATATAAAATTATTAACCTAAAATAAAAACATTGCGAATGGTGTGGCGTTACGTCCGAACAAATTTGTTCCCCATCTAGATACCATGGGAAAATGTCACAAAACAGGAGTGGAAGCACCAAAAATTTGAAACGATCCCACCCGGTTCGATAAATTTTGGTGCCTATGTTCACAAAAACAACACACATACATGCGTAACAAATGACAGCACACTAATTCAAAATTGTGTATTATACGTCGTATACGTATACACAAATTTGTGGTTTCGTCTCCCAATTCTGGATCAAAATAGGCGTTCAGATCGAAACAATAAAATCCAGCTAGGTTCATACAAAAGTTTTCGTAAAGAGTGATTTTTATTGTTCATGTAATTTCATAAATTTCGTTTTTGTGTTCACAGTTTTAAATCATTTGCATTGACAAGGTATCACACCGTAGAGATGTCTAAGTAAATCCAGGTATGCTATCACGTAGTAAGTACTGAGCCTAATACATCTTTTATAGAAGCCAACGTAAATATGCGACCCGTCGAAGCATACATTTTCTATTTTAGAATTAAAATCTATTATGGGGTTACCGTACTCTTTGATATGGCTTACACCTGAATATATGTAGCGCGCAATTCTATCGACACAACTTGGTTGCAAGTTGGTTAAATGGATCGTTTTGGTTCTTTCAACATCAATTAACCATGGATGAGCCATGCCACCACAGAATGCGTTTTACTACATCGGTCGTGTTCTTGGCCTTGAGATGCAATATGGGTCGAGTTGTCTGTCCTTCGTACCAACGAGCCCCCAATTTCTTCCCCTGTATGTTTGAATTATGTTATATTGGAACAATCAATTGTTCAACGCCTGATATGTGTCGACAACCAATCCAACACTTGTTTTGTGAGTCTGTGAAAATCGGAATTTTTGTTACCTTAATTGTTAACCATCCTTTGTGTTTACTACTGCATACTACCGCCATTACTTCGTTACTGGTTTGTATCCACTTGGGATTCGAATTGTTGAATTTGAACGTAAATCTTCTTTGATTTGTTGCCACATTTTCGGTATGTTCGATGAAAGTGCTTCATCCAGTTTAAGCCCTACATCTACACTGCTTGAAGTATATGATTTTCATGCGTATAAAAATCGGTGAAAGTTAGCCAAGCGGGTCAAAGATTCTGCTAACATCCGATAGACAGGTTTGCTTAGTATACGTGGGTCGATTTTGCATTTTCGTTTTTAAATTTGAATGCGTCTTCACAAGGATTTTACTGAAGACATAATACCTTTTGCGAATCGCCAAGTTCTCTAATGTCCATGATATCCTCACTTGCATCTTGAATAAATGCTTGATTCATTTATTCTTGAACTTGTGCCCTTGAATTAATACTATTGTATGGCATGTACTGCTTCTGGCTGGTTTGCTTGTATCTTGATACTAATTTCTTTAACTTAGTTGTACTGTTTCTACATAAAATATTCTGGTATGCTTGATGGTCCTCATAGGGCGAACATACGCGACCAAAATTTTAAAAGAATGTTGATTAGCGGTGATTGCACAATAGCTCCAACCGATAAAATATCGTTTAATAATATTCCATTTGACGGTTTCGGTAACTAGATCCTCGTGTTTTACTAGTACCCAATTCGCCAAGTTCTTTCACCATAACCCCTGCGTTGGTGCGTTTAAGCCGCAACACTTGCAAACACTCCTCCGAAATTGACGATGCCTCTCACACGGAGTTTGGTAATGTTCGATCCGTCTGGCAATGTTTGACTTATCTGACTTACGAATGGTAGCATTCAGCTTGGTGGCAACCAAACTGCAAATTTCTTTGAATTCGGAGATATTTGCTAAGCTAAGCATTTCCCGCTCGATCGCTTGAAATACGCACAGCAATTTCACTTGAAACCGTATTAAATGACAAGAGTCAACGGATTGATCGAAATACGCTTGGTTTGAATGCGAAGATACGCTGTGATCTTGTTTGCGGTTTGGACAGAACTAAGACTAAATCCTTGGTAACCCACATCAACTATTATTTGCACAAAATTAATTAAAGACTTTATATAGTAACGACAATTATTTTGAATAAATTGAGCACGTTGTGTAATTTATTTTTAATAGCCGAAGCGTTTATTAACTGAACGGTATACACTTGAAGGTGCGGATCAATTGACCACTTACATGTGTTTTCAGAAACAATTTCACTGTTTTTTGCTGTCTCATGTGATTAGTTTGATGTTTGAATGGCTAAAAATATTGCCACTAAAGTAATGATGCATGATTCTCGTAACTGTGCAATATCCAGTCCCTACGCGGGTGCCAATGTTACTATGGAGGTTGATAATATCGATGAATCTGGGATGGTTGGTTTTGCATGGTAATCTCCAAAATTGATAGATTTCTAACTTTTTGTTATAATCTCAAATAAATTTATGAAAACTTTATAAATCGTTTTTTATTTACTAGATGTTATCTTAAATGATATCTCACTTCCTCTTAATACTTTTTTCTCACTTTTTCCATGCAACCGTATTTGTTCTAGACAATGTTTCGTTTTAATTTAGTGCTTCGTTTTAAGCTTTTTCAAAACTTAAAATGCGTAATTCTTCGAATTTATATTGTGAAATATAAAATTCTACGAAGAAATCATATGAGTTTTTTCTCAAAAAAACAAGAATCATGGATCATAACAAGTATGAAATATGGAAAAGCTTTATGTAGAAAATCATATTTAACCCAAGCAGTCTTGTAGTCATATTGGCTTCCTACGAATACTTAGAATGTATACTTTTAATAGTATTATTATCTTCATGATATAAGCTCTTTGTTCTTGTTATAAAACTATACAGTATACAATTAAGGGAATTAACTACTATAACAGTATCACAACAAAAGCACTGTGCACACAAATAAAGCAGCACACAACTAAAAACTAAATTAAATAAAATTAATGACTTTTTAATCGGATTTTTTACTATTTATTTAATTTTTGTTTTATTGTGAAACAAAGTCTTTTGAGCTTTCTGATCAGAGAAAAACAAAAGCTTTTCGTATATGTATACGACGTACATATATATAAACAATATTTGTATTATTTATTTAACATTAATTTTAACTTGTTTTTGTGTTATTTTAACTTTGGGTTGTGAAGTTTATTTTTATTTCCCGAAAGCAAATGGAAAATAGAGATACACGAGTTCGTATATTTTGTTCAAATTTATACGAGTCTACAGAGAAAGAGAAATACATTTTTTGGGAAAACTAAAAGGTGGTAACATTTTAGGTTTTATTTTTTGTTTGTTATTTTCATTTGGTTGATAAGGAGAAATAGTTAGGAAAAAAAAACAATTGAATAGTACTTTGTAAATCTTCTTATAAAATAGTTTTAATTGGACTTATAAAATGAATGGTTTCGTTTGTTTTATTCGCCTAGTTTATTTAACAATAAAAGGATTAAATTGGATTTTTTGCAAAAGTTTTGTTTTTCTACCAAACGGGAAAGATTTGTTATCAATTAGAAAGTTTAATTAACTGAAAGACAGTTGAAAATCGGATTGTGTTATAATAGAACACAAAAAAAGATTTGTCACACAATACGTTATGCTATAATCTCTTGAGAGAGGTGTTGATTAATAAAATTAATTTGGTGAACCGAATCAGCAATATTGACGATTATCAATGCATCATTAATCATTTTGATTTATAAATTATTCAAGCACAAATAAATTAACCTTTTATACAATTTTTTATCGCATTTAACAATTTTCAAAAACAATGAGCTTTTTCCCCTCTGCTTCCCATTTCAAAAGTTCAATTTATTTTACTGCACGTATCATGTGCCCTCTCTTTGAAATGAAATGAGATGAATAAAATTAATGTTAATATATCGCCATCGTACACAGCACACACACACACACACATTATACATATTATGCCGTTCCCTATATATATATTTGATAGCTATAAGGTTTTTATTTTTCCATACATTAAATAGGAAAAGTTGGTCGTTAAATTTCATGAATTAAATTAAAAACTAAAATAGAATTTTTTGAATTTTTTTGTAGTTGCTGTTTATTTAAAATAGAATTTAAAAATAATAACAATAACAACAAAAATTGTGTTCTCCTGTACCGAATTAGGTAATACGAGTTTTTAAAAGTTTTCTTTTCAATACACAATCCATACAGAGTTGGGAAAATGAAAATTGTGTTATTCTTATTTCCGTATACATACACAACTTACATACATACATTGTTGTTGAGAAAAAATACAAAATATCCATGGAAAAATTGCAACATGGTTGGTATTTTATTTTTTCTTAAGTTTAATTATGTTAAATGTTCCATGAACTTTTTGTAATGTAATTGTGAACATTTCTTGGTAGATAATTTTTAAAATGTATATATGTAGATTTAAGTTTTATATTCCATACATTTATTTCGTTTCTCAAGGATTTAAAGTGATTTACTTCGAAGGATTAATCTTTTTGTTGCTGTATAAAGTCTAAATCCCTCGTAGCGTATAATAGAACTTTTGAAGTATGTATTTTACTTTTATATGCTAAAGGAAATATGATCGATGTTAAAAGAAAATCTGTTTTAAAATTACCATCATAAATTGATAATCATCAAAGTCAAGCACCCGTTTCTAGTGTTTTCACCTGTTGACCGTTTGTGCATATTAAAAATATTATTACATACTGACAGCCACCAGGTGTCGGGTTTCTATTCTATGTGAACAATTATAAAAATGTTTCATGATAGCCCCATCTGATTGATTTACTTGTTGATTAATTGAGAGTGACCGGTGAAAGAGTGAAAGGTTTGTTTTTTACACTTTTCATTGCCGCACTTTTTAGAAGTTACACTTTTCGTTAGTTCACTTCGGTATTTTTGGAGTATTCAAGTTTTATTTAATTACCTTTGAAATACGACTAATTCTATGTTTCAGAATTACCTTCGTTGTTATTTTCGCAAATCGTACACAAACTAGAACTAAATGACTACCACATATAAGACGGAGTTTATTTTTTCAGGTAAGGCTCGACAGTTTGACTGTATAAGAGCGCTAGATCATTTTAAGTTGATAGCAAAGTTATATGGCCGCTTATACGTTGATCCGTTGATCATCATCATATTACACATTTGTGTTTTTCTGGCACATAAGACAATATATGGTCACTTTCTTCTGGAATCCGAAAACCGTTAGTTACATGCTACCATTTTTTGCAATGATAAATGACGGTGACAATACTCGATTATTTTTTCGTATCGTACCAAATAACGTTGTTTTCTTTTCCTATGGTAACCGATAACTGCGTAAGCCAATTAACGGTAGTGATATTTCGGACATCACCTTATATTAGACATAGGGTTGCAGTCCACAGTAAACTTTTAGTTTTAAAGTATACAATGGCACCGAATCAAAAACAGGAAAAAATCTTATACACTATTTCGCCTCCTGTCGCCCCGAAATTAAAATAGAATTTATATTTAAAACTTTAAACCTTTAAACTTTTGCTTTCCGGCTAGAGCAATCTCATTTAAAAGATGCGTTAGACGGAATTGAGGCGCATTCTATACACTGGCATGTTTATTTATTTCATTTGTTTTAATAGTGATTTGGGTACCAATAAGTACATTAAAATACAGGAAATTTAAAGCTCGTACCATCTTATTTTGCACGAGTCTTCCTAATTTAAAATGGAATAGGGTGAATTCCACACAGTGGTTAGTAACGGAGGATGAGGAATGGTTTGTCGTATCTCTACGATTTTTGTCGTAACTCGTAAGTCGAGAATATTAGCAACTTAAACAATCATCCTACAGCAAAACTGATTATTTTTCCTCAATTTTTCGAAAAACTGTTGGGTATACATAAAAGTGTATCCAATTATGTTATGGACCTTTCAAATAAAATAAGTTCAAATTTTATCCGTCAAATAAAATAAAATGATTATGTTGTGGCCAACACCCAACTTTCTTTTACCACGAATGTATACATAGATCTTAAATACACCAATCTTGATTTCTAAAGTGAAAATTTAAACTTACCGGATTTTTGTTAAAACTGTCTTGCATAATCTAAAATCATTATTCCTGCTTAAATTTCAGAAAACCAACAAGGTCAATCATTATTGATCGAAAATTATATTTTAAAATTTATTTAAATAATTTAATTCTTTGTCGTTTTTTGTAAAAGTTAAACCGTTCACATGATTGAAAAAATTCAAAAGCTCCGATAGAATCTGCTCCTTGCCGTACATAGTTTCTACCAAATTTAATTAATTAATAGACAAAAGTTAAGTATAAATTTTTCCAGGAGGCGTAAAGTAACTGCGGAAGAGCAGGGTTAGCCTTGAGCCCCAAAACAGATCGAATAGTTAACAATAAAAAACAGTATGAAGTTTTATTTAAAATAAATAAAATAAAAATATTTTATCAAAACTCACTTACAGGAAAATTTAAAAAATGTTCTGAACTAAGTTTGTTTGAAATTTATGTAATTAACAATCTTTTTCTTTTGAATAGTTTTTTCATAAATGCTGTATACTTCCCAAAATATTTGCGAAAAAATAAAAAGCTCCGACGTCGGATGAAAATCACAAGCATCTCCCACTTTATGAAAATAGTTATGTATGAAGTTTCATCCCGATCAGTCAATCCGTCTGGGCTATAGAGTAAGCTACATTTTTATTTTGCAAATGAATTGACTAAAATATTGATAAATTTTCAAATGATATGACACAGCCCTAGACAATGACGATAGTTGGATGAATATTTCTCTAGAAGAACTTGAGGAAGATTTAAATTCTCGTTATGGTGTTACCCATTTAACTACAATATAAAACAGTGATCATTTAGCAGCTCAATTAACTGGATAATTTTACGAATTATCAAAATTTGATGGAATTGAAATTCAGAGTAGCGCCAGCAAAAAATCACCCATATCATGCAAAAGCATGAAGTAAAAAAATCGGCTCAGAACACATTGGTGATTGGTATTCAGTATTCAGTCGACATCCTCAAATCATACCGAGAATTATTCAAAAAATGATATTGATCCCGATGGTTTTCAAAATCAGAAGATGATTAGGAATCAAATTTTGATATGAGCGGAGACGATGGGTGAAATAAATTGGAAAATTGCAAATCAATCGATATTGACATGAATGTACTTAGGGATGTGGTAAAGTAATCAACCAGGATTGGGCCGGTAGGGCCGCATATCTAATCTGCTTACATCAAAGGGAATAGGGCTGATTAGACTTTAATATTTATTTATTCAAAGAAATCTATTCTGTGATTAACATGTATGGTTTCAGATTATATACTTTATTAAAACAAAAAAATAAAAAAAAATTTCCAAAAAATTTCAACAAAAAAAAAATATATATCAAATTTTTTAAAAAATAATTCTTAAGGATATTTTTGAAGTTGTCCTTTATAAATTAAAGTCAAATACGTCGTCGATGATACTGAATGATTTAGACATCCTATTAATGGGGATGTTTTCTCCATAATTTGCAGAATGGTGTTTTAGTGCTAAAAGCATGATACACATGAAATCCAAGTCTATGAACGAATGAATAGTTTTAAATTTTTTTGGATTTTTATCAGCGTATGACTGCTTTAAGCACAGTTTGCTTTTACAGAACTTTTTTACATTGTTTGATTTTGTAGTTTTATTTATTAAGTTTGAAGCTTAAAATCAAGCATTATATATTTTATGTTGATGCGAACAATACCGATCAGGCGATAACTATATAGAACTGAAAATGTAAGTATAAATAGTTTGGAGCTAGCTGAATTGCAAATTAGAGGTTGTATGTAAGACTGGAGTTCCATTATTATGTCGGTGAGCTGGCGGGCCCACTAGGTAGTAGAGGATCAGCAATACTAAAACGCACTCGATTTAAAGACTCATCCTTCTCCAAAATCATGGTAGATGAGGACCATCGACTAAAAGTTATCGCACAGGGTCTCTAACTCGAAAAGACTTTTACAATTCCGAATTATTTAGTTTTCTTGAGACGCTCAAGTACCATAACTCACGTTTTCACCACAGATAATAAACTTCGTAAAAATAAAGTGTAACGGTGAAACTCCGAAGTTAGTAAATATTCGAACTAAAATTTCAAACAAGCATAGTTCTATTTGATCATCGGCTTTACTAACTCTTACGAGTCAATAAGTCTTGTGTTTCAAGTGAATCCAATATTCGTGTCTTCTACTTTAATTGAATCAAAGATGGGCGAATTATTTTCCTCTTTGTGGGGTGGTCAAGGTGCAGTATTTGATTTTCAGATTTTATTTATGCTATGTAAAATGCTAATTAATTCTGAGATTGGCCATTAAAATGCTCCTAAGTGTTGGTAAAAATTTTGTTAATATATCTTTGAAATCTATAGAAATGTCATCAGCATATCTAAGAATTTTACGTAATTTACCAACATATTCCATTTATCCATTCTTATAAGAAACATTTTTCACAACAACAAAATTATGATGATTGTATATGATTTTTACATCTGCCGATGGAAACGATTTATGAAAAGAACTTGATCCTTATGGGCTGTTTCCGTATGGGCAGATTTACAATTCGCTATGTAGCCGAATCCAAAAATGTTGTTTTTAAAAAATCTCTGCATGTGCGTGGTTCCGTGGAGAATAACACCCCGATTCTGAAGCACAGTCACTGAATGAAAAATGTTCTTAGTTAAAACTTTTTGTCTTTATTATAAGTTTAGTCTTAATTATGAGTCATTTCATATTCTGCGCGTAGTCTGCGACCAATAAAGCCACAAAATATGTATGTCTTATGTAAGATTTTTTTTTAAGACCAACGCCAACCAACACTATGCGTAAAACCCGAAAAGTGTCATAATTAAGGCTAAATTTAAATCAAAGTCAGAAAGTCTTACCAAGACTATTTTTCAGTCACTGACTGTGCTTCAGAATCGGAGTGTAAATGTCTGTAGCTTCTCTGCAGACCAGCTGGATTGACAGATCGAGAGGAGTTTTTTCTTTCGGTTCACCTGATGTGACAGCCTTCATAGGAGCTTTTTCATTTTATGAAAATATTTTGGAAAGTATTTCAAATTATTACAATTTATGAGAAAAACAACTGTGCAGTAAAAGACTGTAAATTAATTTTACAACAATAGGGGACCATGCCAGTTTTTCAAAAAACTTAGCTGAATAGTATGATTTTAAACAAAAAACAATTATTAAATAAAAATTCGACCCTGCACATCCCAGACGAATTTTTAAGCTTTTTCCATAAACTGGGAGATCCCAGGGAATTTTAGAGGTAGATTAAATTTTTTGATTTACAAATTAAGTGTGCTGTATTGGAGATCTAAAATTCTTGAAACAGCTGATTCAAGAATTTATCATTTTGACTCATTTAATCAAATTGATCAGTTTGATAAATTTCACCATCTATCCGATTCATCAGGTATAAGGACTCTAAGATCAATCACCACTACCTGCTGCTTCCAGAACATAGGAATTGGTTTAATTCACATCTACAATTAAAACCCCGTCATCACAATTACACCATTCATCTACAATTGCACTATATGGTAAAGTTCACTTTAACTGAAAAAATAATACTTATCGTTTTATTAAGTATACAACTGTATTGAGTATACAACTATGTTTTTGTTTACAAATAATTTTGACTTATTAGCACTTTCCAGTTTTAAATTTTTTTCACGTTTTGTTAAGTTGTTATCAAAATTCTATATTTTAAAGATAACAGTGCACTCCCGTGATTTTTTAGTGAAAAATTAGTGAAATTAATGTTTGTGAGATTTACAGGCCACCAGGCTCTGACACTACATATTTTTTAGAAATCTTGGAACAACTACTATGTAGCAACAAAACCAATTCTTACTTTATTATAGTAGAAGATTTAAACATGTCTATTAATAAAAATTTAAAACTAATTTCTGAGTATAATTCGACCTTATTAAGTCATGGCATGATTGTTACTAACACATTTGCTACGAGACCAGTAATTCGTAATATCCTGGGTCATGGATCATCAATCAGTGATCATAGTTTTATTTTCTCCAAATTCGTCTTTAAACCGTAATACATAAATAAAAGATTAAAAAATAAAGCGGTAAATTATGACAAAGTTAATCAGTACTTCGATGAATTTTTATTTTCAACCTCATTTGACATTCACAACCCTGATTCAACCCTAAAATTATTCTGTGAAATATATAATGAACTGGCTGGTAAATATTCGAAGTCTAAACAACTACAGGTGAAAATGAAAAATGCTAGTAATTGTCCCTGGACCTTTAGAATCTAATAAAAGAAAAAAATCGCACCCTCAAAAGATTTAAATAAAGTACGAACAACTTTTTGTTAAAAGACAGACTTACTGAAAAAATGATCAAATCTAAAAAAATATTACTCTAAAAAGCAGTATGTATTTCAAAAATGTGTTCAATAATTTAAATCAAAAGGAAGTATGGAATCATATAAATCAATTCATAAAGCACATAATACTAAAGCGAATATCCATTCCATTGTACAAAGTTGGCAACAGCAACAGCCTCTCTTCTACAAGTAACAGTAACACTGAACTGTGTAATCCGCACAATAGTAAATCTAACTCATTTTTTGTGACCAATTTCGGTTACTGAAACATATAGTATTATTGATGGTTCGGATATTAATAAGGGTGGTGGGTATGATAATATTCATAATATTGTTGTAAAACATAATTCAGCATTTTTTTTCTCAAATATTGACGGATCTATTCATTGTATTGTTTGAAACCAGCATTTATCCTGATTGTTTGAAGATTGCAAAAGTGACACCAATATTTAAATCAGGTGACTGTAAAGTTGTTAGTAACTACCGACCAATTTCTGTTTTGTCTGTGTTCGATAAAGTACATGAAAAATTAATTGCAACTCGTATGACGGAATACCTAAATGCTTCAAATTGTTTTTACTGTCATCAATATAAATCGCTTTAATTGAGATCACTAGTTTGATATACCGATCTTTCTACAATCAGGAGTATGTACGTGGCATGACCCTAATGCTGCACTAGCACTTGTACCACAATCCAATGAAAATGGTACTGGATTTTTTTTACAAATTAATTACAAATTTGTTACACAGTTAGAAAATTTTTTACAGGCCCCGTTATCCTGCAATTCGTGTGTGTTGCAATATTTATCTTACGTTGCAATATTGGATTTTTGTGATACTGGATTTTTTTACAAATTAATTATAACATATTGGCATAGTTCAACTGCCAAAAAACTACCCCTAAGGGGTGCAATTCTTCAAAACCCATATTTTTGGTTAAACCATGATTTTGGCATTTCAGTTAGTATTTCTTGAATCGTAGGGGGGGCTGTATTGTAATTTTTTACAAATTAACTACAACATATTGGCATAGCTCAAGCCTCCCAAAAACTTCCCTACGGGAAAATGGGGTGTAAATGGGATAGTACTGGAATCTTTTTACAAATTAATTACAATAAAATGGCATAATTTAACCATTAAAAAACTACCCCAAATGGGAGAAACCGTTAAAAATCATTGTATCGTACTGGGTGATACAAGAAGTTTTTACAAAATAAATTACAATATATTGGAATAGTTCAAATGCCAAAAACTGCCCCCAAAAAATGCAGCTCTTCAAAACAATATTTCTCTATATAGGTAACACCCCTCAAATAGATACCCATGAATTTATTACAACAGCCCACACCCATGAAAATCAATCAAAATGTATCGAATTACTTTTCAACTAATGCTTCATTAATGAAAATGTACAAAAAACAATGTCAAATTTCAATATGAATTTTAAAAAAATGAATATGAAAGACAAAAGAAAGAGAAAAAACAAAAAAAAAACTTAAAAATTAAAATTCCGCTTAACTGAGTGTTGCGGTTAATTGGATACCAGATAATCGGGCTTTTACTGTAAAATGAAAATTAAAAATTTTCAGCTAATGCATTCGTTAGTGAAAATGTGCAAAAAACAATTGCAAATTTCAAAAGAATTAAAAACTCCATATTTTAATTCATAATTAATACACAAATAATAATTCACAAATGAAATGCATGTTTTTTATCTTTCTTTACAATACAACAAAAAACTGTAACAAGAAAAACAAGATACCATTTTCTCAAAAACGTAAAATTACGCATGTATTTATATGTATTAAAATAAAAACAAATGTAAATTTTATGTTTATAATATGAAATAAAATATGCCTTTCTTGAGTCATTTTGAAATTAAATTTGTTTTTGTAAAACACCTTTATTAAGTCAGAAAATTTGTTAAAAGTATGACTTAAAAAAAGTCCAATTTTTTCATATAAAACACCATTTTTAAGTCTACCTTTTTAATTTCAGCATTTTTTAATTCAGGGAGCCTTATTTTTATTCTGGTTTTCGTTTTAGTGGAGATCTGTCAATATTAGTATCTATCAATTTTAGAGTATTTGTTGTACTTAATAAATAAACAAAAAAAAAATAAATAAAATAAATAAGTTAAGGTAAAAGTCAATTAAATTTAGAAAAAAAAATAGTCTCAACACTATGTTTTTGAACATAGGATAGTAAAATACTATGGTGTGGTGACGATATGTTATATTTCTTTGCGCAAGATACTCAAGTACCATGATCAAAAATTTAATCATAAATTGTGATAATTATTCCTCAACCAAGAAAAGGATAAATTTACAGTTTATTAAGTATTATAAACTTGAACGAATTAAGCAAATACATAAAATGTTTAACTTTTATATTTTTGTTGAAAAAATATAAATAGAAATTCAAAAGTCACACAAAACATAATTTCACAAAAGTCCATATAGAGAACCAATCTAACTTATAATATTTATTTTAAGGACTACCCATGTTTATATTTATATAGAAAAAAAATGTTTGTGCTTCTTAAAGATTAAAAAACTTTATCTTCTGGTTTGTTATGTATGTGTATGGTCTTGTGTCTGTGTTCATATTCCGAAGATATACAAATAAAAATTCAAAATTCATTGGTCTGCTGGGAATTTCTATATAATTTAACTTTAAAAGCTTAGAAAATATTTTTATTATAAATAAATCTGTTATTCAAATGATGAAAAGTAAAATTGGAAATAACTTAATCGTGAAATGGATTTTGAATTAATTATGTTTTGATATCGCAAGGGATTTATTAAATACTCAAAGCACAGAGAGGTTTTATGATCCAATTTTATTATAAGTGCGTAGATCAAAATGCATAAAACGTTGGGCATTACGATTTTTATTACTCTGTTAAGGGCGGCCTTGCGTACACACAATATATAACGTTGCTATATTTCGTTTTACCTAATATAAAATAATCTACCGTAATTTTTCTAAAAATTTAAATGTTTTCCCCCAATTAGTTGTGTAACCCATTAAATCCTCCTATTTTATACCGATGTACAAAAATTAAATCGAACATAACACTCAATTTTTAAAGTACGGTAAATTCGTATGTGGCACACATCTGCTTTATATATTATATATAAAAAAATACTGGAATCATTAATATTTTATACATATTCTGTGGATACACATTACACAACACATACATATATAATGTTACCCAATATATTTTTTATTAATTAATAATAAATCAATATTTATTTTGTAATCTCTGTCATTTTATAGAAAATTGAAATATAACAAAAAAAAAAAATATTTATATATGTAAAATAACCACCCCAAAAGGATGAAAAACCCATTTGTCATATGTGCAAAAACACCTCATACCTTTTCTATATTATACGAAAATAGCATAGAAATTTCAAACCAATTTTTTGTGTGTGCTTTCAATTTATCAAACTACAAAATAAAAATTTAAGTTTAAAAATTTAATTATTATCATTATTTCTAAAAAAAAAAATTTAAAGTAATTCTAGGAAACACATAAAAAATAATTTTCATAAAAATGTATATGCAAATTGGCATGTCTCAGTTTACAGATGAGTAAAAATAAATTATGATTTACAATAAATTATCATCAAATGGAATATGTATTTATGTAAAATAATTGGAATTTTCTGAAATTCGAATTTAATTCCGTATACAGATGTATGGCAGATTCTTGTGGCTGCTGCTATGCAACATACATATATTCAATATTCGTAAATGTACATATATATTTATGTCGAAGTCAACGGAATATTTTTAGTTGGTTATTTATTATTTCTAATTTGTAATAAATCATATAAATATTTTGAACATAATTTTTGATATATCAAAAAGCTAATTAAGTTTTTATATTTTAAGAAAGATAATTATTGCTTTAAGCGAAATTCAAAAATTATTATGTTTTTGATTGGTTTTAATTGAATTTGTTGTTTTATATACAAATAATGTTAACATAATTTAAATTTCAGTTACTATATCAATAATATACAATTATTTCCTTTCATTGATTTGATTATAGCTTAGGCTCTGTCTCTTACATAATTTTAGACATCTGATTTACAAAAAAATACATTATTTATAAAATATTAAAATTCCATTATTTTTCGCGTTAACTACTAAAATTTAGCCATTAATACACTGCGGTTCAGTTGATAAGACGCACAATTAGTACCCAGTAAAATAGTCATGAACAAAAATTTAAACACAGCAATCTAACTTCACTTTTCTTTGTTTTTTTGGAATATAGTTTGACGCATTTAATTACTGAATACATTTCGGTGTAAGTTGTAAAAGTTTTTTCAAGATTTTCAAAACTTACCTTTCAGTAGCTGATCGAGAATTAAAATGGGTAGAAAAAATATTTTAAATGTGGCAGGAAGGACAAAAATCGATGTCTGCCACTTGGAGGGATTTAGTAAACTAAAATAACTTAAAAACTTAAAATTTTAAGTGCTGTTTTTAAAATTCAAAAAATTGAAAAAACCACCACAAAACCACAATTTTAAAAACTCAAGCAACAAAGATTGGAATTCGCCTAGAAACCCATTAAATTGTTTCTTGGATGAAAAAAATTGACTTAGAGGGAGTAGATGGCTATAGTTATTATTTTCATGACATTCGCAAAAAATAACAATTTTTTATTCTCCATCATGTCAGAAAAGGAGGAGTAATGGTATGGAGTGCAACTTCTTAGTGGGACACTATTAAATTGAATTTTGTTTGCAATAAAATGGGTGGAAATCCACATAAGAATATGCTGCAATTAGTTTTTCCAGAAATTCATGAGCTATTTGGGCCTCTTCAGTGGATTTTCTAAGCGGATAATGAGTGCATGCACAATGCCCGGTTCTAAAGTCGTTGATTACGAGCCAAAACGACCAGTTATTATTATGGTCACCTAATTCTCCTAATTTAAATAACTCACTCGCAAAGTTTACGAAGGCGGTAAACATTGATTTCGTGTTGAATCTGGCTAAAATTTTCATATTCATAAGAGAACAATCTTCCTCCTTCTCGTAATCTCCTGTGGACTGTTTCAAACATTGAACTGGAACTCGGCTATTTGTATAACGGTTGGCCTATTCACGCTCCGCAGCTCATTCATTTTCAACACACACACACATACACATCATAAATAAAATGGATACCAGCGAGTTCTTCAAATGTGTAGCGTCGCATTTTATTATTTCTTATTAAAAATGCGCAAACAAATTATTTTCAAAAGGTTAACAACGTTTTTGTTGCAAAACATTTACTAACGATTAAAAAGTATTAACAAATGCAACAGTCAATTGCTAAATTGTTTTTTTAAATACGTTGAAAAACGATTGCTTTGGTTTTTCATAATTTTCAACAAGTACAAGTAAATTTAGTCAATTTCACTGAAAAAAATAATCGGTGATATTCACAAAAAAGCGGAGTAATATTTAACGAAAAATGATCAAAAACTCAGCCACACAAGCGCTTTGTATTTATCGCGATTTTAGCAAATCAATTATTACCAGTTGCTGTGTAAATTTTATTATTTTTATTTCAGGGTGGATAAGCAATATTTGCTATTGCTTTGATATATTTACTCTGCACTTTGTAAAATAATTCAGAAATTGTTTACAGAGCGCATGGTAAATAATGACCGCAAGGTGGATAATGGTTTGTAGTGCTTTTTAAAATTTGCGGATCGAGAAAATTGCAGCGCATTAATATTTACTCTGCACAGAAGCAAACACTCGAAACTTCTAGATTGGAGAAAACATAATTTAATATTTAACATATTAAAAACCAATTTTAATGAAACACATTTTTTATAATTAATTTTTTTTTATTCACTTTTCACAAAAGGCCATCGATTTTTCTTAAAATAAAGATGATAATTATTTACATCTCCGGTTTGGCAATAAACTTACGTGTAAATTTTCATCAACCATATTACTCCTTTAACAGCCTCGAAAGATATTGAATTGCTGTAATGTTGCTAATAATTAAATTCTCCACTTCTCCATCAACCATATTACTCCTTTAACAGCCTCGAAAGATATTGAATTGCTGTAATGTTGCTAATAATTAAACTCAAACCTCTTAATGTTCAGGGAACTGAGTTGGTCCGGTCCTCTTACATTGCTTTATAAAATTCTGAAATTAAAACAAGAAAGCAACAAATATAAGTAAATGTACATTAAGTTTTGTAAATTTAATTTGTGTTTACCATACAACATTTCAGCACTTTTATGGTTTAATCCTCAAGGTTAGCGGCCATTTGTTACGATGCGAAGAAAGGTTGCAAAAAAACTGCAAATGAAGGTTAAAAATAATTATAATTTATATTTTATTTTATTTTGAAATAATTACCATTTTTCCCAACAAATCCGGAAACTAAACAAACTGGCATTTTTGTGGCAATTTGTGTACTGCTTTACATTCACTTTAAGACTAATCTTTGTTTGAAATTTTAAATGAAATTTGAGAACAAAATGCAAAGTCGGATAGAATAAATGATTTGATTGGTTATAACCTCTCCGCAAAAATTATTTTACAAAGTGCAAAGTAAATTTTGAAAAGTATTTGAACATTTAAAACCCGCTTTGTAATTTATTCTCAACGAAAAAATAATTTTTTTTAATTTTTATTATCTTTGCATTGAAAATGATATATTCAAATTGCGCAGGTCAAATTTACCTAGCATGCATTGCAATATGATTAATCTAATTTGTCATCAGACGCTGCTCAGCAATAATTTTAATATTTGAAAATGCACTGCATATATTGCACTGCAAATTTTACAAGGCTCGTACTTTATTAAAAGATTATTGGTAATAATTGCAAATTTGGGTTTACACAGCAAAATGTGTAAATATCTCCGCGCTTTTTTTTTCAGTGTTTTTACTTATAATGATTTTTTTACTTATAACAACTTAAATCATCTTTTTTTTAACAAGTACATCATTGAAGTGTTAAAAAATAAAAATTATTAAGTGATTATTTTAAAAGAGAAGAAATTATGTGCCTATAAAGTTATAAAAAAAAACAATTGAATTATTTTTGGCATTTACGCATGATTCAAAAAATTTGAAATGCAATTTAATTGGTAACGGTTCACTGAAAAAAAATTAGTGGTGAATTTGATTAAAATAGTACTTAAATCAACGAAAAAGCGATCAATATACGGTCAACGAAAGTGGGTTATCAATTGAACCATTATGTTATTCAAATCAACAATTAATATTTTGACTTAATTTATTAGAAGAAATTTATTGAATTTGAATAAATGAATAAATTTAAAGCTAAACATGTTTGTTAAATTTGACAAAAATTCATCCAATTAATTACGATTCTGCAGAATAATTTTATTCAATATGACTATGTTTTGTTAAATTTCACAACTCCGTTAGTTAATTTAATTAGAAAAATTAGTTGATTTGAAGATGTTTCATTTAAATAAATTAAATAGATTATTTAAACTAACTAAATAGTTTATTTAAATTAATCAAATAATTTAATTAAATTATTTAGTACAAACGATTATATATATATATATATATATTTTTTTTGTTTATATGGAGGTATGGGTTGAGACTGGTTCTCTAAATAAAATGCAATGATTGTCCATAGTTTTTTATTTTTACTTTTATTTCACTGTATAACAATAAACATAAATTATATTCACACTTCTTGTATGTCTTTAGATAAAAAACGAATATAAAGGCTCGATTATGATTATTAACTGAGAGCTAAAAAAAGGTTCTCGACATGCGCATTTGGTTTATTGTATTTAGTGTTAAATTCGTAGAAATCATTTTGAATGAACCGCCTAACAAAATACGATGGCGTATGATATTCTAAATTTAACAAATTAAATAACTTAAAACAAATATCTATTGCTTCCAGAAAAGTGTTTATAATATATTTTGTGCCGTCAAATTAAACGAAAGATCCAGTTGGAGCAAACAGGGTTCCGGTCACCAGAATTAAAGGCTGAATCGCTATTTTATGCGCTTTCCGTCTTAGTAGTTCATCCTCGCACTCCCCAGCTGTAAGGCCAACAATAATAGAACTCTGTTGCGAATCAGCAATTCAATATTTGGTCCGAATTTTTTTGTTATTGCTGGATTGCACCATGGTAATATTTGGCACAAGAAGACTGTGCAATAAATAAAATAATATGCAGCTCTTGCCATCTAAATTGGATAAAATATATTACATTAATATTTGATATTTGTGGAATGTTTATTATTAATCTTACTTTCAGAAATATATGCCAAATTTTTGCAAATCAATAAACAATTTCTTAGCAGATGCATCCTTTATTTTGTCTGAAAAAATTGACACGATGTTTGTTTAAAACTAAACTTCCAGTTTTTGGAGGTAATTGATGAAAATCAATATTTATCTATAAATAAAAAAAGACATATAATATTAAAAAAAACACACACACACACACACACAAATTTTGCCGTGCATTATAAGAGGCCATCAAATTCATGGCATCGTACCGGAAAAAGGTAAAATTTTGAATAGAGACTACCATAAAAATGAAAAACAATTTGTGAAAACCAAAGCTAAATAAACAAGCTTTTACTCAGAAGTATTTATTGTTTTTGCTCCATATTTACGAGGTATAAATAAAGAAATTCAAAAAAAATTTTAAAAAAAATTTTCATAGCTTATTTAATATAATATAATAATACTGCTACTGTAAGTTAACATATATTTTAAGCTACCCGTTATATTTTTATGATCAGTAAACGAAAGGCTAATTTTAAAATTTGCGATTTCCCAACGATATTTGAATTTTAATTTCGCTTAGCTGAAAAATTTTGATTTTAAACTTACACCCTTTGAATTATGGACCACAGATATATAGTGCGTCTAATTTACCGGTATTCACAAAACAATGTAATTAAATTTTATTATGGTGGCACAACACGAAATATTTACAAGACTTTATCTTTAATTTATGCTTTAGACAACCTAATTAAACTGCATTTATTATAAAAACACTAATCAAAATCTAAAAGATGAAATTGCAATGTGAAACACATGTTTTCTAATCATATTTTTGTTTCGAAGCTTCTGTGTCAATGAGCTAAAAATGCCTGAAAAATTAAAATTTAATATTTGGTTTTGTTTTAAATGTTAATTTAATCAAATGTTTTCGCCTTTTTCGATGGAAAATTTGAGAAGAAATTATTTTGATATCAGAATTTAAATTTTTAAAACAGTTTCTTCTAATTGACACAGACACTAATAAAAAATTTAATAATAAATAAATATTTAATAATCAAAAAATTTGAACTTACTTTTCAAATATGCACTTCACGCAATCACTTATGTTTGGAATCTAAACACGAAATGCTGTTGAACGCATGTAACTAGTCGGTTTCCTCCTTCCACTTTCTCTTTTCCATTATTTTTCTTTAAATTGATACACATTTCGTCAATTGAGCGGGTTTTGACAAAATATATTTATTCAAATTAAATAAATTTATTCAAATTAAGAACAAATGAAATCAGAAAAAATATAGTTTATATTTTTTGGCGGGTGCAAATGAAGAAATTTAATCAAATTAGCTATTAATTGCTTACTTTAACTTTTGAATAAATACCTTCATCAATTTGAATAACTAAACCATCAAAAAAATTTGTAATATTCAAATTGATTGAAGTTTCATTTAATCAACAAAATTTAGAATAATTTGAATAAAACTATTTCTTCAAAATTCAACGAAATGCGTTATTCAATATGATCTACGATTTTTTTTTTTCAGTGTTCATTTCCTGAGATATGCTTAGTAGACTTTTCTTCATGACATTAACCCAGCTAATGTCCTAATGCGACACACTGTAGAGCAAAGTTTGTGTGTATGTGCATGAAGAGTAGATGTCATAGAGAACAAAAGATAACTAATCTTCATGCATCCACACAAACCATGCGTGATACATTTTATACGACGATCAACAAATTAACGACAGTTAAGTTTTGTCCATGACCTAGGAATTATTATTGATAATAAACTGAGCTTCAACCACCACATTCACTAAATAGTTAGTAAATCTCTCATAGTGCTTGGTTTTATTTATGCGAGTTACATCGAATTTTTGCAATAATCAATCATTTTTGGCCCTTTACGGTGCGCTCATGTTAGATCAATTACTGAATATTTAACACCAATTTGGAATCCAAATTATGCGGTACATAGTAATGCTTTGGAGAAAGTTCAGAGAAAATTCACTCGCTTTCTTAACTTTAGAATGAGATTACCCTACGAACCATATCGTTCCCGCCTGGAGAGATATTGTATATATACAATATCTCTCCAGGCGGGAAGGATATGGTTCGTAGGATTTGTTCATCTCTTATCTCAGAAAAAGTGAGCAGGTGATGTGCAAATTTCAACGCTTAGTTTGAGCACGACTGGTCGCACTAAAACTATTTGGCTCAAGAGACCGGATGAATCACCTATATTTTCGACCGAAAAATTAAATACCTACCAAGTTGAATCCGGAGCATCGGGTAAACAAATGAAGAATTTAGCGACCTTCATTCGAAGTACAGCAGGGCGAAAATCTATACCAGCCTATTATACAAAGCAGGCTTCAGAGAGAGCTAAGCTCTAGGAAAATGTGTATTATTCCGGAATTTTTGAATTTGAGATAGAAAAAAAACCCTGTCAAACAGAAAAGACCTGTGATTTGGGTTAATGATGAAGAAATCTTTGATACGGTAATAAGTAGACGTAATCTTAGTGGCCATTACGTTACCAAAATACTGGCTGATGGTGGGCAAGGTTTCTTTAAAGTATGTATGACCATCATTCCAGAGGATTATCTGTCCGAATCAGATTCAACCGAAGATCATTCGTCGGCGAAAAAATGCAAAGTAGACAAAGTAACAAGTGTCCATAAATTAATTATGTTGGCAACAGTACATGCGATTAAGGAGAGTTATGAGAATATGAAGATATTATTTGATTTGATGAAAATAAACGACATTCCGTTCAAATTTGTGTCTGACCTAAAACTCTTGCTAATTGTCAACGGCCAACAAACAGCTACCTCCTCGTTCCCTTGCCCATATTGCTTCGTGAAGCTGCAAGATTTAAGGAATCGCATAGACATTAACAGGGTTGATCCTCCCACGAATGAGGAGAACAACGGAGATTTTCCCGATGAAAAACTTCTGGCGAGGAAAACTTACGGCGATCTGCGCAAAGATTATCAAGAATTCGTATCTTTGGGTAGCGATAAAAAAGTTGCGAACAAGTCCAAGAGTACCATACATACACCTCTATTCGTCGATGATGGAAATGTTCTAGTACTGCAGAAGTGCATTATTCCCGAATTGCACATTCTCCAAGGGTTTGTGAATTATTTGTTTCGGACAGCTCTCGTACCTGTTCTCGGGAAGGAAAAAGCTCTGCTACGGCCCAGGAAATTAAAATTGGCATCAAAAAACTATCACGGAGAGGCTTTCGAAGGGAATGCCTGCATGCAGAACTTTACTTAAGCGAGCAGATGTGTTATTGGACCCAAAAATCAGTGAACACTTGGGCGGATCTCCAGCTCTTCAACCATTCATTGCGGCTTTCAGAGCTATGGATAAAATTGTCCACTCATGGTTTGCGGTAAGGAGGGTTCAATCCGAATTAAGTCATCATATTAAAGATTTGAAGACAGCTCTTCTCGCAATAGACGTATCTGAAACTCTTAAATTTCATATTGCTCTATGCCACATTGAAGCAAGTATCGAATTCTTGAACGATGATGAAGGTTTTGGTTTATGGTTCGAGCAGGCTGGCGAATCGATACATAGAGAATTCCTAAAGTTTTGGAATAGACGTAAAATTAATAATCTAGATGATCCAGATTACCTGATTAGATTGAAAGCAGCTGTTGTCGATTTCTCATCGAAACATATTTGAATTTCCACGGAAAACGAATGAGTTGTATCAAAGTAGACACAATTTTGGAATATATTAGCCGAGACTGTCGTTTCATAATGACATCTTGATTGAGGTGTATCTTTTGGAGCGATATATTTTGCATGAGAAAAATTGAATAAATAAGCAATAATAAACATGTTTTGTAATGAAATGAATATGTTGTCATTTCCAACAATGCTTTTCACTGAGCTAAGTATTTCATAAAATATAGCTCCCTTATTTCATCCCTAAAAAACTTGTCTGAGTCCCAAGGGACAGTTTCTGGATATTCTCAACCCAACCGAACGTCGGATATTTGGCATTTTTGAAAAAAATCCGCTTTTTACGCAAAGCGAGTATGACTAAATATTTTGTGGTTCTGCTCATATATAATGGCAAAATTAATATTATGCAATATGTTACTCGGAAAGAGAATTGTTCTGGCTACAATTTTCACTATTTTTGAGCCTAAAAATGTTGTGTCTTGTTCGAAATATCCCAATTTGAGTCATGAAGAAAAAGGTTCGCTATGTTTATTCAACCATGAAATTTATATTCACGGATTCACGAAAAAATCACGTTTAGAAACAGGTATGATTTGACGGTAAGTTTTTTCTATTTCCTGGGGACTTTGTTGATGATTTCCCGTCAATATGGCGGATCGTGTTCGTGAGAAAACTTTCATTGCCTTCGAGACACCTGTGGCGCTATATAAAATTTAAAATCTCATAATTTATTCGGATTTAAAAACGAAAGTTAAACTGAACACAAATCCATTCAACATCAGGAAACCCTTAACGTTTAATGTTAAACCTTTTAAAACAAATTATTGTAAAAACTCTGCTTTAATTCGTATGCAAAATTCTCATAATATTTATTTTAATGATTTAGAATTTAATATTGGTTCTTGAGCTTACAAAAAATATGTATTTAGCCTTTTAGACAATTCTAATCACCTTTAAGATTAAATTTAAAATTTAAATTGTGATATTTTATTAATCTTTTCGATTATTTTTAATTTGAAATATATACTAATTCTATTTTATTTTATTATAATTATTACAACATTAATCTTGTTTATGCTAGCAAGTAATTGGGATTTTTTCCCGTTTGTTCACTTCACATTTTGAAATAAATAAATAACTAAACAATTGCGACATACTTCTACTTATTGTGTAATGCGCGGCCGCAGGAGCAGGCACACCTCCAACAAAAATGTTGGATAATAGGCCAAATAATAGTGGAATCACTCCACAAATATACGGCATTTTTTCTATCAATTAGTAATTGTTGAACTTTTGTTAAGTGGCAGTTGTTCGTTGAGGGAAACTCAGTACGTAAAAAAATCTGACTTGGGGCCGTATTCTTGAAATCGGTCGAAATTTCCCCAATCGGAATACAGTTTGCTTTGAATTCTCTATTTTGTTCGAATTTTTCGCTGGTTTTGAGAGGAAAAAGATTTAATTGATTTGTTTTTTCTCCGTTTAAATTGAGGTCCCCATAATTTTTAAATCTAAACTTTATTCAAAAAAAAAAACTAAAATTTGTTCATTATTGAAAAGTTAGATTCTTTATGTGTGGTTGAAAATAAATAAAGACACATTTTGAATCAAAATTGGATTGGAAAGCTACTATTATTTTTAATTAGGCATTATTTATATTTAAAAATTTTGCAATAAACAAGAAAACCAAAGAATATTTAATAAATATTGTTGTTTTGTTAATATCTAATGATTATAATTAATTCTCGACATTGTCGACGTGAGTTTTATAACTTTCGACATACATTGTAGACAATGTATCAATGCAGTGTACTCGTACACAATGTATTAATTACGCAATGTAGGCAATACGGCACAACGCTGCTGCCACATGCAATTGAAGTTGGCCGATAATGTCAGCAGAAACAATTCTGGATTATCGACATATTTTGTATAAGGTGGTAGTATAAAATTCTGATAATGCTAGTCTATATAATTAAGTTATTGAAGTTAGCTGAAAATTTTTGCTGAAAAAAAATTATTATCGAAACACCAATTCGTGTTAGGGAGCATCGAATTTGAATTGTTGCACCAACAGTGAACACCAGTGCACGAAAAGAGGACATATTTTATGTAGCATCATAGTCAAATAAATCAAAAGCTATGGACGAGACGCATGTTTAATTATAATTTGGACTTGGTAAAGCTAAATCAATAAATTAAAAGCTGGATGCATGGGATCCAACCATTTACGAGGCTGAATCCCATGCATACAGCTTTTAATTTAATTGACTCCGATGTTACATAAAATGCGCTGATTTTTGGCACAGGTTCACCGTTAGTGCCACAACTCAGATTCATTGTCCCCTAACACGACAAATTTGTATCATGGGATCCATGTTAGTTATGTATTGGTCTAACTTCACCCAGTTCAAATTTCCACCCAATCCAAAGTTTTTCGGCTGAAATTTTCGGCTTACTTCAATAAGATGTAAATTTTTGACTATTATTTTGCCCTCTCGCTTTTCTCGATATCATCGACTGCCTTGCAAAATTTCCACCCTCGTCAAAATAGTTGTTTTCGGATAGCTCGTTATCACCTATATTTTCGCCCCATTTATTCTATTTCTATGTTAGTATAGGAGTTCGGTACTAACATAGAATGAAAAAAATCCTGGTAGTATAAAGTAAGCTTTATTGAACCCTCCATTCTCGATATAGTGGATAAACATTATTTGAGCAATCTGAATATTATTCAATATTATTACATTGAACACTTTAATTCAATGTATAGATGAAACAATAAACAAAAAATTAGTTAAGTCTGTTTCCGCCAAAATTTTACTTTTCAAATCTTTCTTCATTCTCATCCACAATCTGTTCGCTTTCTTCCTCGCACTATGAATGGATAAACTAGTAAAACTTAAACTTAAACACAAAAATGTATCGCTAGCATTTCTGACATATTAGAAATAGTTTCACACATAAAAATTGTGTCCAATACACTTGTAAATGGTACTGAGAGCTGAGGATTACAAATATAACCGGGCTTGCCACCACACCCGGAAAACTATAGAAGATGCGAAGTACCGAAAGTGCGAAAAGTTTAGAACTGCGTCTGCCAACCCACTATGCTTCTTTATCTCATGTACTTAGAGTATTATACAGAACAGATAGACCATACATTTTTTTAATTAAATCGTTGTCTTATATCTTGAGCAAAACTTTCAAAAACAAAATCGTATTAGGAACAAAAACAAAAATTTTTAACATGTCATTTTAATTATTAGTTGAAAAGTGAGTATTTTTGGGAGGGTTGGTTGGCATCCAAGATATAAAAAAAAACTTTATATTTCTTTATACGTATATAAGAAATGAATCGAGACAAGAGTGGATAATCATCCGTACACAGCATGACCACATATGGGATGTTTTTAAAAACTTCAACGAAAAACTAAAACAAAAAATAAAAAGCTCACAGATTTATACTTTTTTTATGAATCGAACCAATAATGAATTTCGAGATAAAAGCAACAGTAAAACTTATAGAAAAGTTCGACAGAATATTATAAAAGTTTCACATTTAATTTCTTCTTTTATGTGTGCACGCCACATCGTATATAGAATTTTATTAGTTTCTTTGATCTTGTGGCAACTCGAATTTTTCTGCAAGCTATTGATTTATTAATAAAAAAAATTAATTATCAATTATAATCCGTATTCGAATTGAAATCGTCTCTCTAATATAGCCTGTGTGCTTGAAATATTTTTCTACCAAGCTTTAGAAATTTCATTTAAATCTTTGAACTAATAAAAATTAGAACTTTATATATTTTATTTATACTAAATGTGTTAGAGCTTTTTAAACACTACAATAAATTGTATTATTAAAAACTCGGTCTCTCCTTTACAGCAAGGAAAGCTTAATGACATTTCCATTCATAATAACAGAAATGGCGATAGCATAGAAATTAAATCCTCCTTTGGAAACGAAGAAATTACACTCAAGGGCAAAATTAATTGGAAATTAGGTTATTTGGAAAACATATTTTCAAGTTTTAGGTATAAGATATATAATTTTGTAATTAGTTCATAGAAATCATAAATAAATTAATTAAAAAGCAAATTGTAGGAAAAATTTCACGCTACATTATACATCTGGGCATAAGTAATTGGAATTTTCTCTGTACATGTCGCAACAAGAATTTTTGTTAAAAGTTTGTATTTATGATTATCAAAATTTTAATACTGAATGGAAATGGGAGCTGAGAAATGTCATAGACGACAGCAACTAATCGCCGTTTCGATAGAGAGATCATAAAAGTGAAAATCATTCCATTGTTTCGAAAATGCCTAAAAACTTTATAGGAGCGAAAATCAGCAACTATTTTGTGGTTGTTTGTATAAAAGTGTTCATAGTATACTGTTTTTAATTACTCGTAGTGTAATTTTTGTTTGTACATTAAAAAAAATTGTGCTAGAACTTTAATTTAGTTCAAAACAATAAAAATGTCGATAGTAAAGCTGTGTGCAATGTGAAATGTTTAAAAAACTTCTTAATAAAATTCCTGGGCCCTGTTCTTGAAATAGGTGGAAATTTCCGTAATCGGAATACAATTTGCTATGAAATTCTTTATATTAATAAAAATTTTCGCCTCCTACTTTCATCATTTTTTCAAATTTCTTTTCTTTTTTTAAATTAAGAAACATACTTTTTTCCCTCTACTAAGGGAAAAAGTGTGACTGCAGTAAATCGATAGAAGTCGGATTTTTTCGCTTAGTATGGAAATCAATAATTAAAGCTAGCTGGCGAATAATTCTAGTAATATAAAGAATTTCATAAATGCGTTGAAATTCGTAATGGATGTAGTACAGGGTTTAGGTTGGAATTGTTGTACTAGATAATGAAATTCGAAAACTGGACAACACACCCCCAAATGATTTTCAGTGTGGTCCAATAAATCGACTCAATGACCTGGATAATGCAACGAATGTTCAATGTCCGTGTGAAATCAGTACTGCTGTATGGATGTGAAACATGTAAATAGACGCATGTGATCACTAGAAGACTCCAAACTCACGATCACAAGCGAATAACTTCTGCCACAAACGAGGCAAATTGAAATTGAGCACGAAATTAAGAAACGAAAGGGGGGACGGATTTTACGAACGCTAAGGAAAGGGACTAATGATACAACAAGAAACCAGGGGAAATACCAACCCCTCGTTTCAAACCATCGAAATAAAATTTATTTCGGGGTTGATTATACAAAGTCATTCGGTAAAATTTTTATTTCATAATTCCGATTAAAGTGTCAACGATTATTTCAAAACTCGACCTGTCTAATAGTGTAGTGAATATTACAAGCCAGTCTAAGAACGTGAACAGCGCGATGCGAGGTTGGTTTCACCTTGCGGATTTACATTTCGAGTTATATCAAATTAAAAACAACCGGACTAAATATTTACAAATCATATGTCGACGGTACCTCAAGAATTATGCGACACGACGGCAACCAAATTGTTAACGAATCTTCCAAATAGAGACCAATATAAATATTGGAAGACAAAACAGTTATAGAGGCACATGTAACGGGAATCGAAATAGGTGATCGCAGACCATCTGAGGTGTTACGACACAGAACACACCTCGCGAGCAATAATTTTACAAATAAAATATTCGGATAACTGTCAACTCAATCTCTCATTTTCCTCATCCACAAAATAACGCCTAATGGTATTATGCCTTCATCTTAAGGAATTAATGCCATTAAGTAATTACCAGCCACAAACACAATTAAACGACTACAGCAGTAGTCATGGTCAACTTTTACCGTCAATTCATTCCGAAACTGGTCTAAATTCTCGTCTCAATTAACGGACACTTGGTTGCACTGCTAAGCAAGCCAAAAACTCCGAAAAACATCTCTGGCCTGACGAATTTCAAGATGCATTTATGCAAAGCTAAAAACCGAATTGGGTACAATCGTATCGAATACTGCTGTTGGTGTAATATTACAACAAAACAACCACAAATTTGGGAGCCCTTGTGATTCTTGTCAAAAAGTTCTTGAATAACTTACGGTTTGTTAATTGATCAAACACTTTGGATATTTGGTCAAGATTAGAGCAATTCAGTCTAAAACTGAAAGTAATCCACGAGGCACGGCATTTGCATTATATTACTCAATTTACCACAGATAAAAACAACGCTGTCGCGAATACGCTATAACGCCTGATCGACAATGAAACGGCACAATTGAACGAACAACCTACAATCAAAACAGTCGAAACGAATTTCAACTACCACAAAATCATTGAAACACATCAAAACCAGACCTTGAACTTCAAAACTTAATTTCTGATACCGAATGTCGCGCTACTTTGAACTATATAATGAACCGTTGCGACACAAAATCATTCTACTTCAGTATCCGCAGTAGGAAATTGAGGTGCCGATTGGACGATTCAAAATTCCACCCGGTCGATTTGAGCACATTCATTTAAATATAGTGAGTCCTCTTCCACGAAATTGTATATTCTGCACAAACCATTGCCAAAACATTCAGAAAAATTTAATTGTATCTGAAAAAAGCCTGAAACCAAATTGCCAACACTTCAGACAATATCACGAGATATAGCGTTTCTATGCAAGCTGGGTAGGAAATTCGTATCAGGGTCACAGTTTGAAATAAATTTATACAAAAAAATTACCAAAATATTTTCATTTGTGGCGGTTTTCACAAGGATTGTCTAATGCATCGGTCAATATCACGAAGTTATATCGAAGTGATTGGTTATCTATAGTTCAGAAAATATTGTAATATTTCTACCTAAGCTCGAATAATGGTAAGTAGACTCAGTCTATGTTGTGAATTTAAACGTAAAATTAATATTTTCTATGTGGCGGTTTATACAGAGATTACCTAACACTTTGGTTAAGAATCGTGGCAGCCTAAGACGCCAACAATCGAGTTGGAAAGTTAAAGCTTTTAAACTTGACACAAATCAGACAGGAGATGTGGACAAAAAGCACGTGCAAGAATGCTCTTCTTTTTAGTTAACTGTCAAGAAAATATACAACGATTTAAATCCACATAGACATCACGGTTACTACGCCATCCACTTCAAACAAATAAAACTAAATTCACAAAACAAGATGTCATCTGAAATTGACCATAAACAGAGCATTCTATAAATCATTTCAAATATAAAAAAAAAATATTCTCTTGTACACAGCAAAAATAAAACTTTATATTTTTTGTACATACAATATCTGTTAGTAAATAAATAAAAAGCACTAAACTAACATTTTATATTTATAACTTTGAAATCAATTTCGACATTTTGTGCTTTTTATGATTTTTTATTATTTAAAAACGTTGAACTAAAAATAAATATAGATAACAAACATGTACATAAATATTTTATTTGATAGTAAAGCGCTCTGAAGTTTGTAACAGATGGTTATTAAAGTCTTTAGGGATGCTCTGTTATATACAGTGCGCCATCAAATTATAAATAAGTTTAAAGTAATACTGACGTTAATAGCTATATTTTGTCATATCTCGGATTCAATCCATATTGCAACCGTTTTATATTAAAAATTAATAAATTCATATAAATCTAATATTTTTTCAAGTGTCAGACAATATAATTTAAATTAAATTTAATAAACATAAAATAATAATGATAATATTAATAAAAGCTTGTACGGAGTACATTGAAGGAAGACAATAAAGCAGCAAACGTTCTTCAAGATTAATTTAATTTAAATTTTTTTTATATTATACATTATAGCATTTATTATATTACGGCAAACGGCATAGAGAAAATAATAAAAGCTTTATAATTCTAATAAAAAATTTAAAATAAACTTTTACAAAGTTAAAGTGAAAAAGCTTTTTTTTTCCTTATACATATATAGTCATTCGTATAGTAGTACATCTTCTAAGTTCTGTGTGATAAATGTGATAAATTTAACTGTATTAATTCTATTTAAATTGAAACATTAAAAATTTTCATTCTCTTCTGTTCATAGCATAATATACAGTAGAAATAATTTTCATTTTTCTAATTTTCAATTTGTGTTTTCTTGAAACAAAAAAAAAATAAAATCCAACAACAAGAAACTTGTGGATGTTATTTTTAAGTTAAAAGTTTAAAGCTTTTAATAAAAATGTAAACTTTATTTTTGTTGTATGTTTTGCTAGACATTACGTTGACAACTTCTTTGGTAGAAATATGAAATATATGAATAAGAAATATTTATTTTACTTTTGCTGGTTAGTTTAAAAGCTTTCATTAAACAGATCATTGTAAAGCGTCATGGAATTATTTGTTTGATGTACAAAATTAAAAGCAACACAAAATTTATTAAATGTAACAACATATTTTTTTTAAACCTGGGGAGTCTGAATTTTATTTCTTTGATAGGGTGAAGGATAGGATGCGTTCTTGTTTCAGTTTTTCGTTTGAAATTTTTTTTGCTACTACTTCTGCTACGAATATTACTGTTTTTTTTCTAACTTACTTACTCACATATTAGTTAGCTCTGTAACTTATCACAAAATGCTATAAAACATAAAACCTTATATATCAAAGCTTTTCTATTATTACTCCTCGAAAACTATATAGCATAGAAAAAGCTCCTTCCTGTAGACCAATTAAAAGTTTTCTTTTTATTTTATAGCTACAAAATAGAACAAAAAATGCTGTTTCAATTTTTTTACAAATCTAAAACAATTTTCCAACGGTTTGCCTTCTAAGTACTGCAGGTGGATAAAGTTATAACTCTACAGCAAAAAAGCATGTAACATAAAAGAAGCAAAATAAATAGCGTTAAGAAATAAATAAATAAAAAAATTAAATTAATTTGAAGTAGCAAAAGTTGCAGAATGAAATAAATAAAAAATGTAGTAATAAAAATTTCGTTTTTTTTTTATCTTCAACGAAACAGAAGCATTAAAGTTTATTGAAGGAACAATATCTCCTCTACACCATGCTAACAAGAAAAAATAGTACGTAAAAGAAATAAAAATAAAAATTTCTCGAGGATATAAAAAAGCTCAGAAAAACTTTTAAAAATATTTCTCGTTATAATTACATAAATTCAAGTATAAATTCCATAATAAAAGATCAAAATGGTAGACCTTATGGTTGTGGCAAAGATAAACAGATTAATTTACATATTTTTCCAGACAGCGAGCAAAAAATGTTCTATAGCTCTAGCTATACACATTTTAGAGTGTTCCCATAATAAAACTTTTTTAATATTTTTTTAACCGATTCACTATATACAGCGAATGTTATTTATTTAGTCACTCGATCATTTGCTTTTATACACGAGATTTCCCACAAACACTGTTATTAACAATAATGATGATGATGTTTAAAATTGTATCCAGTTATGTATAAGGGTGTCATCTGGATATAAGATTAAAATGTCATTTATAACGCAGTTATAAAAAAAAATGTCTGCAGTCAATTTTCCAACCATTTTCGACAAGAGGGCGAGAGCAAAAAATAAAAATGAAATTCGTAAAAGTTTATCATAGAATATTTTTCCAATATACATAACGTCGCGACAATGGTATAATCAAAAGACAATGAATATTGAATTAGAATATTGAGTAGCTAAGAGTTTAGCAAAATTGAATAATTTATATTCAAATTTGTTAAGAGATTACAATGTTCTTGTAATATGTCTGGAAAGATTTCTTTGTATTCTTAACTAAATCAAAACGAAATATAATTATGATATTAGATAGCATATAGATATAATATTAAGAAAATTAACAATGAAGAAATTATGATGAGCAACAAATTCCAAGGCACGAATCAACAAAAATTTCTTACGGCTTGCATACGCTATACAACAGTGTGCACCCCCCCCCCCCGCACACGGAAAATCCGTAGATGCACAACATAAAGAAATATAAAAAATATTAAATTTTATAAGCCAGTACGAAACTAACGGTACTCCTAATATATTAGTTTTCGGTACTACACACTATGCCGTACGCGACACAATGTACGAAACAGTTTCTTTTAGCCGAAATACTAGATTTACTTTCACCGTTGTCTACGATCAAATGAATATACTTTTTTATTTTCTTATCATTCGTTTCGAACTCGCTTCGTTTGTTTCTGGCGATCGGTTTCTTTTTGTTTAAAAATGTAAAACAAGAGAAATCAGAATGGGATATGCCAAAAATATATCGCACGTAATATGGAAAAGTCACACAATTCAAAAAATAAAATCGCGCTCTATCATTTTCGGTGAGGAAACAAAAATGTTTTGATCGCGGGATATGTAATCTAACATTGCACGTCTTTCTAGTGAAGTAACAGAAAAAGTTACTTTTTTGAGTTGTGTCACTTTACCACATCATGTGCGATATAAAATAACTGCGTCATACACATAAACAAACGTTCTTTTTTTTTGTAATCTAAGATTTCTATAAAGAAGTGTGAATAATTAATTGTTCTTGTACCGTGTTTTCGAGTTCATTATCAGATGTTATTGTAGATACTGGGTGTATCACATGTACAACTTTTATATGAAACACAATTTTATTACATATTTAAATTTTTTGTTGTTATTTCTGTTGTTCTTCTGTTGCTATTTCAGCAAATGTTGTCCTTAAGTATCGAGGTTGTGGTTGGTTTATTGCTGTACACCTTTCCCTTCAAGTACCCCTGTAGGAAGACACAGGGATCGATATCAGCACTTTTTGACATTATTAGAGGTCACTAGTAACTGTTACAGCATCACCTCTCGCATCCTCAAAGATGATGCCGCCGGCCCAAATGGCACAGCATACGTGCATTACAGCAACTGCAACTTAAATTTATAATATTTCAATTCCACAAAATAAAATATTTAAAATTACTGACATAGGATACGAAACATGACGTTATCAATGTCATTCATTAAATCCGGTGATAATTTTCATCAAAATATCACACAATTTCTTGCCATAATTTCAAAATATTACTTGATTGGAATTTAATTTCAGAACTCGAAAATATTTTGTCATTTTACAGCCGTTCGAGTTTTAGTACCAATTTGATCAGAATATAGCCCTCAATGGTACATTGTGACCCAATTGTTGGATCCAATTTTGAAAATGGACACGCATCAATCACCACGACAATTCATTTTGTGTTGTAACTAATTCAATAAAATATTTTGTCCAGTTCTGCAAGATATTGAAAATGTGGGCTGACATGTTGAAACTATCACTATTTTCGCTTCGATGAAAAAACCGTGTTACTTTGATGAAAATTTAAAAATGTACATGAAAAAAAAATATGTTTTCTTCCAAAATACCGTTATTCTATCGAAAATGAATCGAAGCGAAAATAGTGATAACTACAACATGTCGGCCGTGGTTTATATTATTAAGTCCTAATTTTATATTAAGGCTGTGTGCCAAACATGAGGTAAAAGTCAATTTTAAGTAAATTTTTCGGTAAATTCAATTATTTTTCAAAAACTCTATGGCATACTGATCGAAAAATCTTTCTTAAAATCGGTTTTTACCGTAGTAAATGATTTACCTTAAGTTTGGCACACAGCCTTAGTATGAGGTTAAATGTTGGAATTATGTAATAATTTCATAAGAAATAGGTTTCGTTTCACCGCATTTACTTACTGTTTCTATTGGATTCCTTATTTCATAAACCCAGCATTTTAGTGCTTCACTTTCACTATACAAAATTCTCATTCGATGAAAATTCTCAAAATGCCGAATAGAGTTCCACTTGGCTATATTTTAAAACTTTGTTGCGACTGTACGGCCATCACCATTTTATCTTATATACCCTTTGTCTTGTTCCATTTTAATCAGTTGGTTTGATTCCTTGCTAGAATTCATTGTAATCGGTTGATTGTTGGTGTCTAGATTTTTGTACACCGTTTTTGTTTGTTGGTGCGACGAAAGAGACCATGGAGTGAGAACAATGTGTGCCTTTGTCATGCGTGCAAGCAAATAAATGCTGATTGTGTTGTTTTGGTGTTGCTCTGCTCGTTAAGTGTTTGGAGCGAGACACACATAGAAAATATATTTTTCTGCATCGTGATGTGGTGCGCGAATTTTTTTAGTTAGTCGAGTCGTGATTTTGAGTTGTAATTAAATAAAAAATAAGGGTAGTTTTTGGATTTGGATAAGTCAGGTGCGACTTTAATATGAAATAGTTTTTTTTTAATAAAAAACTTATGGATGTAAAAAAATAGAAATCGAGCCTAGTTTTTGTATTGTGTATAAGACAAAAAATTGTTTAACTACCTGGAGAAACAGACGTAATAAAATTGTATCTTAGCTTAAAAAATAATATAAGCAGTATACGTGTTTCTATATAATACTGTATAACTCTATACGAATGTTTGGGAATTTAATAAAATTTCAACGAATTTCGGTGTGTTATCGGCGAGGTCCACTACAACGTTTTCGGCAGGTACCACATTTATCGGTGTGTACCACCGTAATCAAGGGGTGCCAAAATTCATTACGGGTGGCACAAATTATTCACGTGACTCGAAATTTATCAACGGTTCACCGCTTTATCATCGGGTGCCGCATTATTTACATATTGTGACCATTTAAAGCTACGGCTATTGCGATCCCATGCCCAACGGTTGTATTGACTTATCAAGGTGAAATTTTTGTACATTCGGGATTGGCAAGACAACACCCAGCCACAGTGTAGACATGTGGCCAGCTGAGGCTATTTGAACAAGTTTGAAGGGAAGGCAAAAAGGTCACACATTAAATACGGGTAGCCATTTATTAAACGAGTAAGGCGGACGACGCCCAACGGAAAAAAAATTATCAAAGGCAAAAAAGGTCGCCCAACGAAAAGAAAAAACAAAAAAATATATACTCGGGTTTTGGCGAGCTCGTGCCCAACGGTCTGGGGGCGGCGACCCTGAGAAGTGTTTGCGGTCTCTTGGTGCCCGCATCTGGTTTCGAAACCAGCGCTTGAGGCCATTTGAATTCGAATGGATGCGCGCACCAAGGCACCTCTCTCGGGTATAATTTTTTTTTATTTTTAACTATCTGTAATTACGGTGTAGACCCAAAGCACTTCTCCCTGAGATCTAGCCAGCAAAAGATCATCGTGTGAGTCCTCTGCGTGTGCTTAGATGATATTTGCAGAATGGTGTTGAACCATTCCGTAACAACTTCTGAGAAAATATTGTTGTACTCTATCTCCAATCCACCTAATATACCAAATCTTACTAACAGTTCAAATTTCTACCATAGCAATGGCTGGTGATTGATTTTCTTCAACGCTCTACCAAAGATACAACCAAGCATAGATTTTATCGATAAAAAATATGATATTATAAAATTTTATTTTATGCGAGAAATTGCAGAAAGTAAAAGATGCTAAATCTATTTTGGTTTCAAAGTGTCACCTTTCATGAAAAAATTATTTATTTTGTTTTGTTTTTTGAAATTTGATTGATTATTGATTAATTTAATTTAATATAAAAAAAAGGTTGTATGGTACTGAGAAAAGAAGTTCCTTTTTAGTATTAATATTTAAATTCCCCTATTTGTTTATGAAACTTTTCTTATAGTGTTTGTATGCGTAAAATTAATTTATAAACATTTAATTTTCAGTATTTCTGATCCAAAACTTGCATACAATTAAAAATTAATGACCGCTAATTAACGTCGTCATTCCGGCGTAGAAACATAGTTTAACGATTTTTCATATTTTTAAACTAAGTTTTGTATTTTCTATTTCTATATGTCATTTCAACAATAGTCTTGATATTGATATTGATCGATTGATATCATATTTTGTTTAGCATCACAGTAAAATTCAATAAAAGCTGAACACATATGATTAGTGATAATTTGGCCTGGATGCAGTTAGACCAATTAGTAAATGGATCTAATCTTTGTAATTTTCCGTGTTAAGGATTATCAATAAAAATTGATTTCACATAATTCGCATATTTAAAGGTAATATGAACTGTGTGAAATTAGAAATTGAGCACTAACAGTGAACAACTGTGTCAAAAATCCAGCTATTTTCGAATTGGTTTAACTGCACCCGGACTAAATTTCCGTTAAACGTGAGTCGAGCTTTTAAGTTATTTGATTATGATACTACATATTATGCATGCTAAGATTTTTAGCACAGGTGTTCACTGTTAGTGCTCAAATTCACTTGACACGACAAACTTTAAACATGAAATGCAGCAGTTTACAAATTTGTCTAACTTCACTTATTTCAGTAACATGTAATTTTCAGCTAACATCATTAGAGCTAACTGCATAAACTGAAAATTTGAATTCCAAAATCCTCTTAACCCTAATGTAAGTGAAGAAAAAATATCTTAATTAAAGTAATCGGATTTTTTTATTTCCGGCTGTGGCACTATTCTGGAAATTCCCCGGGAATAGGGAACTGGGAAAAATAATTTTTTTCTGACATACTAAGGTAAAAAGTTAGTGGCAATTTTTTTGAAAGCAAAATAAAATTGGGAATAACTTTCCCTGATAATTTCGCTATTGAAAAATTATTCCCAATTTACAAATATTTACATCAAACTTTTTTTCTCAGTAGGCCAGAAAAAAACTGATTTATTGATAAAAGCTATGTAAAATCTTTCCCCAGTTCCCTATTCCCGGGGAATTACCAGAATAGTGCCAGATACAGCAAACACAACCATCTCACCAATTTATATACTATAAGGATAAATTTTTTTCGGCTGGAAAATTTTGACTAACTTCAATAAGGTATTAAATTTGCAGAATTCTATTGACGATCCGTGATTGTATCACGGTCACGAGAAAACGCAAGTTCACAGTGTGTTGCATAATTTTATAACCACTCGTTTGTTTGACTTTTTAAAATACCGGATTAAAAAACTTCCAAACTTTTAATGCAGAAAGTTGGATAAGGAATATATAAAGCAATATATACAGCAAAATATAAAGAAACCATTACAAAATTCAAAGCAATTTTTTAAAATTGTCTTGCTGCATAACTAAATAACCAATTTTTTAATTCAATAAAATGTTAATAAAATAAATTAAAATAAAAAGATTAATCGAAGGTCCACCTTTGTTTCCTGCTATTGCCAAAATCCTATTCGGCATACTTCTCGCATTTAAATGGCTAATTTTAGTCCATTTTTTGTCTCAAATTTGCGGTTATAAATTTTTCGAACCAATACTCCTATAAGATTTTCGAGTGGGCATTGGTCTGGTAAACATCGGGCCCATCGGCCCCGTATGCAGTTTTCTGTAACTATGATTTTGTACTCCGGCTCGCATGTGCGGAGCATCATATTACTGGAAAATCTATAGCTGTATTCTTGATGTATGTATAAACACGACAACAGATGATTTTCTAAGAAGCCAATGTACTCAACGCTGTTCATTTTAGCGAATGGAAAAGTGTAAGAATTCCCGCTGAACAGAAAGCCTTTAAACTATAGACTATACCATTAAACTACCATCGCCATACTTCCGATTGGAAAAATTCTTTTGCGCTTTTCTAAGATCTCTTCAATAGTATTGAGTGCCATCCGGACCATCAAGATTATATTTGTTTCATCGGAAAAAGTCACATGTAATTAAAAAATGGCCAATTATGATAAAATCGAAAAGTTACCTTAAAACCAAAGCTAATACATTTCTAATAACCTTGTTTGCCCTAACAAGTTCAAGACGAGCGGGTTTGTGCCGTGGCAATAACTTTGGTGCTGACATCATTTTCCTATATTTCAGATGCCCAGCAACTTTCAAGCATCGGCTGACTGTGCGTTTAGACGCATTTATTTAATTTTCCTTTTCAAGCGATTAAGGCTTTTAAAAGAATTACTGGGGTCTTTAACCAACCCACGAGTTTCGCGTGAACTCATCTTTTTTTTTGTCCTCCGGTTTTCTTTATTCCATAAATAATCGGATTACATAAAAAAACGAACATGGTTCAAGCTTCACCTGAACCGCATATGTTTGGTAAAACATAAGGTTAACAATTAAAAATGACGTATGTCATCGCTAATTACAAGAAGTCGTTGGTGATCCAAACACTGCAGTTCTTTACGGAGATCGTGAATTTTGGGGGTGTGATTTTGGAGGCCATGGAACAATTTGAAATTGTTTTTAGCCCTCGATTTAACAGAACCCGATTTAACGGCTTACTCGCTCAACATACTAATTACATGAGTGACCATATTCCAGAGTTTCTTCCAAAAATTATTTAAGAAACCCATTTCCATCCAGCATACCCAGTTCCATCATAATCGGTTTAGAATTATTCGAGTTCCGTCCCAGGTGGCCATATTCCAGAATTGCTTTTAAAATCATTGAAGAATCCCATTACCATCCAGCATTCCCAATCTCATCACAATCAGTTAAAAATTGATCAAGTTCCGTCTCAGGTAGCCATATCCCAGAATTCCTTCTCAACATCATTTAAGAATCCCACTTCCATCTAGCATACCCAATTCTATCATAATCAGTTAAGAATTTATCGAGTTCCGCCTAGGTGACCATATTCCAGAATTTCTTCCCAAAACTATTTGCGAATCCCATTTCGATCCAACATACCCAATCCCAACATAATCGGCTACGAAATACCTGAGTTCCGTCCTAGTTTAAAAATTCGATCTGATAGATTAAATTTAAAAGTATTCGGATTTAACGGACAATCGGATTTAACGGACTTCCCAATTAGTCCGTTAAATCGAAGTTTTTCTCTACAACAGTTTACGTTAAAATGTCACGTAATCAACGCAACAATTTAACGCAACATTTATCATAACAGTATTTAACGCAGCATGTAGCATGACCCAAAACTAGTCCCCTAAATGTTTTACCAAACATAAAATTACTAATGGTAGCATGATTTTGGTTTAATTTTTGCCCAATTTGTCTAAACTAAAAACCTTCTTCGGAACTGGCTAGAATTATGCCTTTTTCCATGTATGAAAAATACTTTCCAAGTGTTATTACTTTTTTGCGACATTGATTTTTATTCGGAAGACTAATTAATACTAAGTTTTGTTAATTTAAAAAGGTGAGCGAGAAAAATGATCAAAAGTAAAAAATATTGGTTTTTTGTTTAAAACAATTGAATTTTGTAACGGTTTTTTAGAATTTGCTGTATTATTTTATCATTTTGCATTAAAAGTTTGGAAATTTTGTAATACGTTATTCAAAATCCAAAAAAAAAAATGAGTGGGTATAGTTGTGTATCACTGTATCATACACTGTATCATCGGATTCATTAAATCCAATCGAATTAGATGGTATGGCAAAAAAATACGCTAAACAAAGTATGCCAGCAACAACCACGTGAAAAACGTACAAGAGAACTCCGAGTTTTCTGGCAAGCCGACGCCGAACAAAATCTATACATACGTGTCGAAACTGGAAGGCGAGGGCGATGGATTGGAATCGATTGGATGGAATCGAATATAGTCGAAGATTAAATAATAACTTAGCGGATTTTGTTATAAGTCATATTTAAAGAATATATTGGTCGTCTGAGCAATGGCTGAAACAGTTTAATTATTTATTGGCTAGAGATCTAAATCCACATATCCTTATTGCTCATACGAAATTAATACCATAAATTTCATAAACCCCTAAAGGAATTTTACATTTTAAAATTCAAGTATGAATTGTATAAAATTTAATCATATTATGTTTATAATCATAAACTTACAAATACGTACTAAAACTATGCGATTTTAAATTATGTTCCCAGCAGCAATTTGCTAGTATTTTGCCCCAGTTTGGGAATTCAAGTAAACAAGAACGGGATACAAAATATTTTAGACGATGCAGTTTAGAAGAATTTTTATATGTTTGCTTTGTATAACAACACGATATAATTGCTTCCCGTTTAAATGGGGATTGCCCTATAACCTAAAGTTCGTATTACAAATACATATTTAAAAGGTATGCCATTATATTAAAAAAAAATTTATTGAATACCAGCAAGTGCCAAGTTGTATCCAGAGAATTATGACATAAAATGTACAAACAAAAAATTCTTTAAATATTTTAAAGAGCAATAAACCACTAAGCGAGTGTACACGAGTAGATGTGAATACGAGAAGTCAAATTGTACACCACTAAAAGCAGCTTAGTCTTTTTCCATTTGAAATATTTTTCTGTACGTTCCGCAAATATTTGCGAAATATTAAATATGGTGAGCATTTTAATATTTTTGGTCTCTGTATACGTATTACAATATATACGTTTACAGCATTAAACATCAATTTTATGTTGGGTTCCATACATAACTTTGGATGATAACTGAATATAATAGACAGAATTAATTAATTTCTTCACACCGTACATTTTACATGAACACATCACATTTTCTATTCAAATTACAAAACACGTAATTAGTCACGAGTTTTCCAATTACATATTTCAATGTTTTTCATTAGTAACACCATTGAAAGCAGTTTTCCGTACTTTTGTATTGTATATAGCTACATATAGAAGAAATCATCAACGAATTTTAGCCGTAAATTATAAAGCTAAACAATATCCATTGAGACGTACCGTATACATGAACCCATTGACTTTTCACAAATACTGTGTAGTACACAAAAAATCAAATTAACTTTCATTAGTTTGGCAGTTTTTTTTTTATTTAAATTTTCATGAAAATTCTCACTCAACAGTAATATTCAACTCTTTTATACGTATACGTATAAAATATAAAAAAAAAATAAATTAACAGATTGAAAATTTTCCAACCGAGATAAAACACTAATTCTCAATTCACTTGTATCCCTGTACATAGATAGATAGAAAACTGTTGTGGAAAAGTTTTTTTTATTTGTTTTGTTGTTTCTGGATTATTTTTTTTTTTGCTATTTAATCCAACTTGCGGTATTCTAGAGAATATTTTTTCTTTTGAATCTTTCAAGTTTAAAAATTACTTTATATATGTTTCAAAAAATAAAAGCTTTTTTAGTTTTTTTTTTGTGTTTGAGTTTTGTGTTCATGTTACGTGGAAGTATTTCTTTTCTCGAAAAACTGATATCATTCATCCGTGATGATTCCAAAAAAAAAAAAAAAAAAAATTTTGTATATCCTTATATGAAGATGTGATTCTTCAAACTTGGTGTATGTATTTTGATATATATTCTTAAAATGGAATGTTAAGAGGAAAACTTATCATCCAAATTTAAAAGAAAATGAGTGATCGAAATTGATTGATGTGGTTTATATAGAAAAAAGGGCCAAACAAAAAAATCAAATGAATTTTCATTGGATCCATATCAATGTGATTTTTTTAGTTTTTTTTTTTTTTTTTTTGATTGAAAGGATACAAAATCTCAGTTAAAGTACTTTGGGAAGATTGTGGTTTAACTTTTTTCATGCAGTATTAAAATGTTGAATGGAAAATAAATTTGAATAGGGATGAATAATAATACGAAAATTTTAAATTGGTAAATTAACTGTATATTTTTTTATACGATTAAAACGATTTCATCTGTGAAATATGTTAAATTGGAACCTCTTAAATAATATATCCTCTTTAATTAAATTTACATACTCATTCTCTATATGTACCATATTCTTGTAATCAATAAAATTTTGTACAAAACCTAATTCTTTTTGTAAAACACTTGTAAAAAATAAAATTAATTTATCAATTTATTTTGACAACATACATCTTGCAAAGCCAAATGAAATTAAATAAGAAATGAAAAATTTTAACATTTGTACTCAACAGAACAAAAAAATATCGAAAAAAATTTCAGCACATGAGGAAATTCAATTTTATTTTATAAAGGATAATAAATCAAATTAAGAACATTTTTCTCCCACATTGAATCTATTTTTTTCTATAACGAAATTTCTAATTACAAATTGACCAATTGTTTTGTCTGTGTACATAAGTCCGTAAAAATTTAGGGAACTCAAAAGATCTATATCTTAATAATATATTTCTGTTTGTAATGTAATAATTTAAATAAATGTACCGAGTATTTTCTATCTACAGTAATTATTACAAAATTAATACCGACATAAATATTTTTTAGAAAACTATCTCACACTTGTGTGGGAAATTTTAATTAAAACTATTAAGAAAATTACTTTAAATTTATTTTATGTTTTGTTTAATTTATAATATTACTGATATAATTAAAATGTGTAGTATTTACCACACCAAGGAATCTATGTATGATATATATGTACATAAAATATGTTGGTATGTAGTTGGGACCAAATTCTAATAGGAGCTTACGAATCGTATATTTGTAGTAGGGGCCTGCCATCTGAATCTATAAACAAAAATAAATTCGTTGGTCCTAGTATTTTTCGAAATCACAAGAACCAAATAAGTTTGGTAAAATGCCTTAAAATTGGTAAGGTAGTGAACAGCTACTTCGGTTTTCAAAGTCTCGGTTTTCAAAATCTCGGTTTTCAAAATCTCGGTTTTCAAAACCTTGGTTTTCAAAATCCCGGTTTCTTCTAGTTCTAATTGCACAAAATAATTAATAAAATTTTTTAGTTGCAATATTTGGTACTAGCAACATTTTGTAGTCGCAACATTTTGTAGTTGCAAGCTTAATAAAAAAAGCAACATTTTGTTAATGCATGATTTTAAAATGCAATAAGTGTAGAGTCTCACGGCTTCGATAACTCTCACGGGCCGACCACTCAAAGTAAAAAAAAGTAAATAAAAATGATAGAATGTGTGCCTTAAAAAAGACGGGAGAGGATCGGAGCTGCATTTTATAAGCATTTTTGTTTATATTTAGTATTAGTATTCCATGTGTAACTAAAGAAGGTTCTATCTATCCAGTGTGATTAACGTATTTCAAACATCACACCTATCCACATTCACCCACACCCACACCTGCCTAACACCCTAAACACCCTAAACACAGAAATGTCTAAATCAATAGAGCTCTATCCCATGAATTGGTTGCACTTTTAGTGAAGAAGTTAAGTTGATATATTTATCCGTCCCAAGTTATCGTGGACACAGGCGGACAGATGGCAAACCTAAACCTTATAGCATTTTTTTTAACAAAAATGCTTAAAAACAAGCGAACCGTGGGGATGTTTCACAGGTGTACATGATAATTTTATTATTTATTAAAAATGAGAAGCTTTGACTTGTGTTTGACTTAAAAGTTAAAATCCATATTTCTTACATGTTCTCTGCGAGCTGATTTCCTTTAAAAAAGTGAAAGGTTGAATATGTAATAGCCAACCTACCCGATTTTTGGTAAAATTATTTTGTGTAATCAAAAATTATAATTTCTTACTTACCCAATTTATGCGTAATTTCATTCCGAATAGCCAATCGCCTGCAGAAATTTGGCAGAGAAATAAGTTTGCTTTATCAAAACTTCTTTTCCGGTAAAATTTACAAAATTTATTTGAAAACCCATTTGACAACCAAACACTTGTTTAAAGCATCTTCCATTGAAACTAAATTCTGTATGATCTAAGGCAAATTGTAAGGTTATTTCGTTCCAAAACTGTTTTACCAAATTAATCACTAAAGAGGAGTTTACATTGATCACTGTTTACCAACTACGCCTAAATATACAAATCTGTAACCTATTGGTAAAATTACATTTCAGTTTTTTTTTTAAAATCTCCCGTGTTTCAATGGCCGAAAAATTATTACCGATGAAACAGTTTAAAATTTTAGACAGAAATTTTGATAAATTATATAAAGGATAACCTAACGAAAAAAAGAAAAAGAAAAAATAAATTGTTTTAATTTCTTTATTTAATTTAATTTTTTATTTTATTTTTTGTACATATGTATAGTCGTATACCTATTATCAGAAGGCTGACATAGGTCCTAATGTTTCAGGTGGCGGATGACAAATTTTCCTTCACCAAAATGTAACGCTGACTGGATACGTGGAATTTCATAAATATCCAAAGAAGAAAATTAGTAAAATACATAAATTCACAAGAAATTCATTTATGTTTAATAAAAGAAAAATTTACAATATCTTCCATAAAACAACAGATTAAAAACATTAAATTTCTAAATGCAAAAGAAAAAATCGGCCCTGGGACCCATTCGGCCCTTTGACATTCGGCCCTTCGACATTCGGCCCTTCGACAAACTCGGCCCTTCGACGTTCGGCCCTTTGTACCCATTCCGTTTAAAACACATAAAATTACACAAACGGCACAATATTGATTTCACAATTATTAATTAAGAATTAGCCAAGTCAGCATAGACTGATAAAAAAAATTTTTTTTTTTTACAATATTCCCTTTATCTCCGCCATTTCTTAACGAATTGTGATTTTGTAGTACTGTATAAGTATTCTAAATTGAGTTTAGGAATAAGTTCTAGAATCTGTTCGTACTGGACTAAATTTGGTTTCTAGGATAACTTCTAGATTGAAATATAAATTTAGGCTGAAGTTTTTTTAAATTTAAAGATTTAAAGATGCATTTCAAAGTGCATGAAGGCAGCTTCTTGCCACAGCCCTCCGACTTGCGGTGAACTTGGAGGGATAAATTTAAATGGTATTTCATTTACCAATAAAAAATTAGACAAACAGTTAGCATTTTTTAGTCATATAAATAGTTTCACGCTCCAATAAATTTGCTGGCGATATCACTGTTGAATATCTCTTCACATATTCCCCTACGAGCTATAAATCGTCGCAATGCTGCTAAATATGCGATATTGTAGCAAAACATCCGAATATACAAATATAGATTTTGTATGCCCCGGGGCTCTGCATCTGTGTGTTACCTTAACGGGACCTGCATAAACAACCCCAACTTTATGAAACGGTCTAACTAATCGTTGGATTTGGAAGATCGCTCATGACTTGATCTGACTCCTAAGATGACTTTTCTAATCATGTTTCTGTCTCCAGGTATTCAATATTTTTGGCCAAAAGTTGACATCATTAATGCTGGCCCAGCATGTAAGTATTTTTCGTGGTGCTCTCGTACAATAAGTTCTACTATTTTTTCTTTCCCTGGTAATATTGGTAGGTGATTGACATCATACGTAATTAGTGATTCATCATGAAAGGGTTTAGGTATTTTAGGTTGCTTTTGCTTGGTTTGGATTGTATGTGTCGGATAATGATTATTAATATATGGTTTAAGAGTTGAGAGCGGACAAGATATGGCGGTAAGGAATTTTTAGGTATAGTTTTAATTTAAGGTTTATGAATCTCGGAATTTGCACTATTTTGGTGAAACTGGATGATTTTTCGATTATGTCGTCCAATACGTTGAGTATAATGGAGCGTTTACGTGGAATGATTGATGTGTTTGATTTCGCAGCTCAATGAATCACATTGACCCGTCACATCTCTCGGCCATGCTGTTGGATTTCCGCGCCATTGCGGTCCATTCCGCCATAAACTGGCTTTTATTAATTTATCTGGATCGCGCCCTCTCGTGAACGTGCATGCCTCCATTGCGAGCGGTTCATATATTGAATCTCACCAGTCCGATTCTTAACAAAGGTAGTCCATCTCGTATGGTTTACCGAATGCCAATTTAAAACAATGGTGGAATTAGTCCACGTCGATTTGAATGATATTTGGAATTGAATGCATGCGATTGCGGAAATATATAATAAAAATGGCGACTAAGTAATGAAAAAGAGACACGCGGCTATAAAGGGAAATGTTACCAAGTTAGTTAACTACATTAAAAATATTACGGAAGAAACGGAAGTGGAACAAATGAAGTGAAATCATTGCAGTCGAAGGCAAAATAGTTGAACTAGATGAAAGAGAAAAACCAAATCCAGATTTCGAGGAAAATTATTATACCATGGTTAGTTACAGCATGTCCGGCAATCATACAGAAGTGAAGGTAACAAAAATCTTGATAACTAGCCATCAGCAAGTGAGCATATCGCTATCGTTAAAAATAATAATTATAATTTGTTAAAATAAAAACCGAGTTTTTGTGAAACCAGCTGATTATATATTAAACTACAATACACCACGGATATCTAATCAGCGATACCTTCTGTACCACAACAATAATAATATCACGGTACATAAATTGGTTAACCTTCAAGTTTAATTTTTCAGTATATAAATCCAGTGTGGTGTCGAGTGCTTGCCATATTTACACTCCTCCATTTTTTCTATGAGGTGAACTTTTAGTGTCATAAGATATTAAGCCTTTTGGCTGCGTTTAAATTACAGATAAATAAGATAGATAACACCCTGTCGTCAGGTATATTGTTGGGTTTTACATTTGGAAGCTATGAGTTAAATTTTGTGATTTGGAATTTGAGCTCGTGCACAAATGCAAGCTCATACACAATTTAACGTTGTTTTATCAGATTTTTACTGCATTATTATTTATTTTTAATGTTTATTTGGTCTAAATAATTGTGTTGAGAACTATGCTATTATAGCCCGAGCGAGTTTATAGTAAGCGAAGTCTATAATAGCACTTCTCAAGCGTGCTATATATACTATTTTTTTCACTACTAGTCGTAGATTACACATCAACCATTACGGTTTTTTGTTGATAAGAGAATTAATTTGATCAGGGGAACACTTGCTCTTTAATAATATTAACTATGTCGAAGTAGCCCGAATTTTTTACTGAATTGTAGTAAGCGTAAATTTAAAATGACACTGCATTTTGTTTTGTTATTTGAAGTTTTAATTTTGTTGAGTCAAATTTGCATTCAACTAAAAATGATGGGATTGTCTACATATTCAAAACTTGTTCATTAGGATTTTCTGTTTTATCTCAGATCCTCAATAAATGTAGATAACAGTGATAAAGTGAGTTGTCCTGAATTTATTTTCATAAAAGTTTGATTAATTCCCACCTAGGGCTGAAAACTAAAGGTCGGTATTGGATGAGAGCTGTAATTGGCGTTTATTTTCAGGTTTCAAACGATATTTTATCTGCGACATCTTTTGATTATAACCAGATGTTACCATATACCACATTTATAGATATACCACATTTTGTTTATGGTTTCTAACAGGTGCTTGTTGTGGTCGGAGCAGCTATAAGTTTTAGTTAACCACCCAAATAAGTTAAAAAAGGTTGCATGGCAAATACAAACGTTCTTTTATTTAAATGGTGATGGGAATAATATTGTTAAATTAATAAAGTTTCATCAGCATCCACCTTTTTGTGTATGGAATCAAATTATTTAATGTTTGTCCCACATATAAATTTTTATAGAAATAAAAATTAATAATTTATTAAATTTGGGATTTTTGTATAGAATTAATATCAAAAGTAATATTTTTCCGAGTGTGAGAGAATCACTTATATACTTAACTCTGGTTTAGGATATGGAAAGGTAGATGACAGTAGTCGATTTGAAATTATTAACAAAACTTTAAAATTATACATTTTCGGAAGATTTTAATCGACAATTAAATTACTAAATAATAAATATTATTTCAGAAAGTAGTACTATTTTTTGTCATATTTTTTTTCGTTTACTTAATAGTGTAATAGTTGATTGGACGGAAATTTATTTGGACAGATCGTGATGGGGGTTACACAGATTGTGATGATTGGTGTGGGGAATCTTTCCATCTGCATCATAAAAATTAATTTAATTCATTCATTTTATTAAGCTCGTCCATATCTTCAACTTTCACTACCATAAGCATTTCTTTAAATTTATTTAATTTTAATAGTTCGGAAAAGATTAACTTAATACATTTTTATATTGTTTAAGAAGCCAAAAAGTACTAATTTTCTATTAAATTTCAGAAAATCTTCAAATGCATGTAAAGTAATAATATTTTTTCCTTAGGTGGCTCATTTAGTAGCAACTGATAAAGTCCAATACCATTAATAACTCACATTAGTTGCCGTTTACGGTCGCTAGGGGTTTACAACTGGGCGTTCCGTCCTGAAAAATACTTTTCTTATCCTTTCTTCTTGTTATATGTAACAGGCTATAGGAATAGTCCCGGCGTTATCCGGGACACTTGTCCAGTACTTGGTCCTACATGCCAACCGATGAATCATTCAATTAATTAAAATTCTTTCTAAAATTGTTTTGGAGTACTCCTGCGAAAAGGATAATATTCCATTGGAAGTGTAGCGTTCATTATACCATAAATATGCAATGATATTAAATTCTATATATGATAAGCTTATATCTGTATAAGCCAACCCATTTAAATTTAAACAGTTACTTCAATGCGTCTAAAACATTTAGCATGATGTTTGATATATACCTCACAATAACAATTTTGGAGCACTTACATAATACAATAATCTAAAATTCCGCATTTTCGCGAGATAACAAAAAAAAATTCAATTGAAATAAAAAAAAAGGTTAATTCACTCAAAGCTTTTGCTCTCTTTGTGTATAAAGCTTTTATTTTCCGCAAATCTATTTAAATTCTTCAATAATTGATTTTATTTTTTGCTTTTTCATACCCCTTCGTTCTCTTTCTTGCAACTGCAAAAAAATATCTTATGAAAGGAAACCTCAAAAATGGAATATTTTATTTTTGAATTTTATGGAAGGAAATTGTGATTTCGAAATTTAACACCGTTATTATTGCTCTGATTTTGAATTAAAATTGTTTTTTTATTTAAATATTTGATTATAAATTTTCTTGCATATTTTTCTTTATTTTTCAAATTTCCTTATTTGATAACAACTTATCTACGAGTATATAAGTATTTGGAAGCCAAATACGAAACAATAAATTTATGTTTATCGAAAAATTAATTGGTTTTTGTAAGTCATTTTAAAATTGTAATTTTAATTATTTTTACAGGTATTTTGTTTCCTTATTAACACGAAACGTACATACAATTTTTATTTTATTTATATTTGAAAAAATTACATTTAATTTTTTATAAATATTTTTTGTACTAATTATTATTTATTACCGTACATAATTTCCCGTAGTCAATTTCTACGCACAACTTACTGGAAACAATGCTCAGCATTTTTTAATTACTCGTGTTATACACACACACAGAAACTTTTATATCAATGTTAGTGAAAGTTTATTTTATTTTATTATATGAATTGTAAGTTAGTGCCTTATCATTGTTATAAATATTTCATCAACATTTATAAAAAAAAAACCTAACACAAAATAATTAAATTAATTCAAAACGAGAGCTTTTTAATATTCTACAGATGAAAAAAATAAAAAAAATGGAAATTCAAAGTGGATTTTCCTGTTTTTATTGTTTTTTGCATATTTTTTGTTTTGTTTGAAGTTTAATTACATTTTCCAAAGGATTTAATGAGTTCACAGTTCACTGTCAAGAAGTTTGTGTTGTTTATATTTTTTATGCCATTTATATTTTATATTTTGTACATTGTTGTAATAAAGTTTGTAATTTTAATTTAATTAAATTAGTTCCAGTTAAAAACTAAGTGATAAGGAAATTTTTATTTTCCAATTTTATTGTAACTGACATTTTTGAAAGTCATAGTGATAATTCATCGCTAACATTATAAAAATAATTTTATAAATCTCGCATGATTCTGTGCTAATAATCTACTCAGATAAGACTCGAATTCTGTGCCTTTTCGATTTTGCTAATTTAATTCATCTTGATGATAAATATATATGTAATGAATTTTAATTAGATTTATAATCTTATTGTTTAAAAAAAAAACCACATAATATAAAAAAATGTAGTACAACAAAAAGAACAAGGCATAATAAAAGAGGGAAAATTAAATAAAATTCTACTATAAAAATGTCGCAGTGAAGTAAAATTTTTGTTATTTATATTGTTTTAACCCATTTATTTGGTGGTGCTGTAAAATTGTTGTTTTTCTGGGTTTTCTGACGACAGAGAACTAAAATTGTAACTTTATTGTTTTTATTTTAATTTGGGAAACATTTTTAAATTAAAGCGTTATACATGTAGTAAAGTTCTCGTACATAATTTATCCATTTTATACTTGATTCACTGTAAACGAGTTGTTCTTCTGTAAAATAAAATTATTTAATTTAAATTCATAAATGAACACAAAGGTTGGATATAAACTTCACCGGTAAGTGCCACATTAACCGACATTTGGGGTAAACGCAATTATTTGTCAGAAAAGCTCTTAAATAAAAGCAAAAAGTTTATTAAAGTCAATTTTTAGTGTGAATTAATAATTTTTTAAAGTTGCTGTATTTCACTCAGGTGGATATCGGTTTCTAGTTAATTAAGTTGATTGAAACAGTACGATTATTCGAGTAGAAAATGGTAAAAAAAATTTTATCAGTGACCATAATACTTGGTAAATAATTTGTTTAATGTGCAACCGTTGCTACTCGTGATTTTGGAAAAACTCTCGGTTGATTTGGCTGTAGGAGTAGAGACTTGCAAAGAGGCTCGAAGCTTTAAACAGTCTATTTATCTATAACAAGATCAACGATTATTTTTTTTACTTTTCTAGCTTTTAAGCACCTGTGTTAATAAACGAATTTTATTATTTAGAAAATATACCTTCTGGGTGCATTCATGCGACTGGATATAATCTTGGAGCCACCTTTATCCGAATCTTGGAGCCTTCTTTATCTTCTCAACAACAAGTTAATGTTTGCTATATTATAATCCCCTCGCTGATGGTTAAAAGGATACACGATTATCATTAAAATTGATAAAATTTAAATTTTCATTTACATTTTGAATAATATTTATTAAATAATTTGGTTACTGCCTTCGAATCCTACATAGAGAGAATGCAAACGGAGATTTTCATCATTGATTACGATTGAACAATGTTGGAGTACAAAACTCAGTACCAACCCATATTCCATGTCAGTGTTGACATGGAGCATAAAGGGAGATGTGTGTCAAGTGTCAGTCAATGGAAAAGGGAGTGCTAGTGATTAAGTTTTTACGATGATCATAACTTTAGTGGTTTCTAAATTAATGAACTGAGCTCAACCACTAAACCACACTACTTTTTATTTGATATCACGGCCTCGTTTAGGGTTGTTAGTTACCCAAATCGACTAACCACATTTAACAGCCCTACAGTGTGTTATTTGAAGATTTGAAAACGTTTAAACATAAAGAGAGAATACCGAATAATGATAAACCCTAGTTTATGAAAGTAATAATGTGTTAGAAGCATTCCTCAAAATACTTAAAATCTGGTCCTTATTTTGTCAAATACTCGTATATTGGATTAAATGCCTACAAAGTAAACCAGTTTTGTCAAAGAATTCGAAATTTTTAACTCCTTACTAAATTTCATCTAAATTCTAAATGGCTTAAATATCATATGCTTTCAATTAGATATATTATTTTAAAATTGTAATCTCTGGTTTAAGGGTTATAGTAGTTTTTCACCACAGGCTAGACCGAAGGAATGCTTTTTAAACGCTTATAACTTTAAAGGAGAGCATCTACGGGCGGACTGATACATGTAAGAAAGCTTTCGCTTTGATCAAGAAATCCAACAGTACCATTTGTGTCATTCAGTTGCGGGACACAAAGTATGGGTGGTATTTATCATTGAAAAGGTTATGAAAAATATCTCAAATCTAGCTAAATCACCTTTTAGTATTTACAACTATGCTGTTTCATCGCTGATGATATAGATATGTACATTTCTCTCATTCTGATATAATCGTTTAAAGGTGTTCGGTGAAGTTAAATTTTTTTTCAGCAATTTAATTCACAAATCTACCATTTTGGCCCAGGTTTATACATAGAATATATGTGTTGCAGTTCAATAAAAAGTTTTTGAATAATGCCACAAATTTATACTTGGGGCAGCGTCCAGCGTATTACTCAAAACTACTGTTCAGCGCTCTAAATGCAGTTACATTTGGCGAAAATATATTTTGAAAGGTCTTGGAAAAGTTTCCATTTTGTTATCAGTTAGTTCATAACTACACCGCTTGGCCGCTGGTCTCTAGTTGTGTAGTTAATATAAGCGCGAGTTATCATTGAAATGATTTTGAAGTTTGTTCTAACCTTACCTGAAGCACATTATTATTCTAAAATAGCATTTTGACGCTAACGACAGGTATATTTGTTCTCATTCTGATGTAATCATGTGGCATATCGTTAAGACAAAAAAATGTTTTCCAAATCTACTACTAATTTATTTTCCAAATCTACTGTTGCCACTTATCACATATTATGCCTTTGCCAATGGATCGCCAAATGTATATTTAACTAGCTAACCCGGCGAACCTCGTTCCGCCCAAAATTACTTCGTTCCGAGCAAATACTTTTGTCCTTCACGAAAATTGATTTTGATGAGAAAAAAATCAAACAACTCAACTCAATTTTCAATAGACGATTGATTTGAGTGACCATTCCATTCTCTTTTTCATCGAATTCAGTACTAAATTGTTGAAAGGGAATGAAATGTCAATTCAAACTCAGGCATCTATCGAAAATTGAGTTATTTTTTGGATTTTTGCTCTCAGTGTGGAAATCAATTGGATTCAGTTGGGATTTAATAGAATTCATTGTATTTTATTCGAGTAGAATTAAATTGAATACAGACGCAAATCAATACAATGCCTTGTGGTAAACAATATTTTTCGTTTTGATGTCCTGCGCGTAAATGAACAACGATGATGGTTTGCCAACTCTCGAACACGCGACGTACAACTGACCATGAGAAAAACACGGAAATTGCAGATTTATTCCGCACATTTCCAACGGTTGACCTTACGATTTGTTAATCGTCATAGCGAATATCAAACGAATGGGGAGGAGGAATTCTCGAATTTAGAACATCCTTTCCTTTAAATCTGCCCTTGATTATCGTCGCTTGAATCACGTTGTTCACTAGTTTCTTCACAGCCAATCGCGTTCAGTTACACAATCTCGTATGGTTCAGATTACGCAGAATAATTATTACAGATCGTACCGTGAGCATCAAGTTATGCGGTGGTATTCTCGGCAAATCAAGCGCATTCAAAAACTCGGTCGGATATAGTTGGTTGCTTCATCTTTATTGATAACACAGTCAACAGATTTGTAACAACGCATTACCTCTGCGATTTTGGTTTGAATCAAGTAAATCAGAGTGTCAACATCCTTGTTCTTCGCTGTAAAAATTGCTCGTTTACTGACCCAATCGTGATCCATATAATTTCGGAACATGATGCAAAAATTCAAAGAAAACGAAATCGATCCAGTCAAAACATCAACAGGAATTTGAAATTTGCCAAGTGCCAACAGTTCTTTTGAAAAATCAGCAGTTCATGAGTCGTTATTTAACGCGATGTTCATATTCGTGGTCAACTTCAACTTCTTCACATAGCGCTACAAACTTGATGATTTCAGACATGCGTTGAGTTCATCTGCAGCTGTTAATGAACGCTTCCAATGATCGTTTATGTGCCATTGTATACTCGTCCCAGATGATGATTTTGCATTCTTGTATTACCTTGGCTATCGCTGAGTTCTTGGCAATTGGGCACACTGGCTTGTCATTCATGTGGATATTCATCGGCAACTTCAATGCAGAGTGTGTCCGATCTCGAGCGAATTGTGGCCAAAAACAATTAAATCAGAAGAGTTTTACCTGTTTCTTTCGTCAACTGCCGTCATCAATGCGATCGTTCACTTGCTCTTATTGCAAATCACGATTAAATGCATCGTGCATCGAACGAATTGGTGTGGTTATGCCTAATTTTGACAAGTAGCTGCCTGACATAAGCACGCACATGTTTTTAATCATGATCAAAGCTTCGTTGCGTATCTCGTCGTTCAGTTCAAGCTCATAATGTGATGGTGTAGTGCGAACTCGATTCAAATGTCGTCAGCCATTTCGTCCTTTTATTTATTCCACAATTCGAATGCGTTCGATGGATGACACATATGACGCTGTGACGATCGCGAACAATGTACAAATTTGATTTGCCGGCGCAGAAACAGTGGCATCGGCAAGTGCTGAGTCCCAATGTTCGTCGCTTTCCAGCAATTTCAGACGTTCGCAAGCCTCGTTAACTTTGTGATTTTATCAATTTATTTCACGATTTTCTACGATTTTTCAAGCTTTGCATCGACTTTTCACGCTTTACAGCGTCGAAAATCATCAAAGCATGTGGAAGTTTCAAAATTTCACAGAAAAAAAAAATAAATTTTCTTCTGAATTTTCCTAAAGTTCCCGTGTTTTCAACTCAGATTTCCAATTTTTCTCTTCTTAAAGACCAGCTGGATTACGTACACGCGAAATCCCTTAAAAAAATAATTTTTTCATTTTTCGAATTTCCGACTTTTCCGGTGTATTTCTTTCAAACCTATTTTCGCTCGAAAAAACACTATAACTATACACACAATTGTGTTGGTTGTACTTCAAAACAAGTGAAATTTTTTATCAAAAACGCCATTCCATACTATGATTTTTTACTCACATATTTGTGTGGTTTGGACTTTAATTGAGCCATTTTTTTTTTTTTTTTGGTTGAAAATGGGAAATATTTAGATAACAGTGGCACTATTCCGGTAATTCCCTGGGAATAGGGAATTGGGGAAAGATTTTATATGTATTTTCTATTTTAAAATTTTTTTCTGGCATACTGAGGTAAAAATCTAGTGGTAATTTTTTTGAAAACAAAATAAAATTGGGAATAATTTTCCCTGCCAATTTAGATATGGAAAAATTATTCCCAATTTATAAATATTTGCATCAAACTTTTCTTCTTAGTAGGCCGGAAAAATAATATTTGAACTGAAATTACATATAAAATCTTTCCCTAATTCCCTATTCCCAGGGAATTACCAGAATAGTGCCAAAGGACGGGGAAGTTCTAGCTCACGTCTCTTTCTGAATAGCGGTTCAATTCTGAAATTGAAAATTGACTTATTGATTTGATGACCTCCAATTTCTTTACCAGGATTTATTCAGAGAGGGTATCTGTAAACTGCCTGCAAGTTGAAGGAGAGTTGTAGCTGCGATAGAGCATATACTTTCAATAAATAATTCTTCCATTTTCTAAACAAGCAAATGTGTTTTATTTTAAAAAAAAAGGATGGAGTCATATTCACACACCTGATACTTTACGTTTAAAGTGCGAGATCGTATATTCCTGAAAAATATATTGATGTAGCCAAAATTTTAGTAGACCTGAATAATTGATTTATTATTTGAAAATCGTAACATACGGTACAAATTTGTTAAAAACATAAACTTTTCGAAGTATTTTTACTGGTTCACACTTGGGTAATGAAATATACAGACAAATGCAAGATAGAAGACAAGTAATTTAAAAAAAAAACTTGAACAATATTATATTCTTGCTACAAACGTATGTACATTTAATTGAGAATGGAAACTCCCAATATAAAGCGAAGGGAGCAATAATAATTAACAAAATTAAACCACAGTATTTAAAAGGTAACTGTCACGTGCAAAACTACGATTTAGCCGATTCCTGCCAAATGTTCATGGTGGAACCAAAGAAAAACAAATACATTCGTAATATACGATTGTGACCATTAAAAGTGTTGTGCTTCTTAACTTAAAAGGTAGTGAAATACCTAATTTGCCATAACTACTATAGTTATAAAAGAATTATATATTATGCGTGAGTGGTAAACATAAATTCAAAAATTATGCCGAAAGGGGAATTAATTTCGACGAGTTATGACTCTGATAAAATTTGTTCGCTTTTCGATGATGTGCGCAAACATAAGTAAAATTCAAATTTCTCAAAATATATTTGAACGAAATTTTTTGGACATTCAGTAAATCAAAGCTACAAACATTTAATATCTCAATGTATCTTTTTTCAAACTTAAATAATCACCCTATGCGAGCCAATCTCTGAGATTTTTGATATTTTGGCATGGTGTAGTAGAATATCCGTTGATATATACTAGCTTTATTGGCAAAACTTTAAAAATTCGACACAAAAGCTTTGATCATCATATCGAAAAAGGGCTTACTGATTCACATATCTCAATGTATCCCTTATCGATAGTATATATGTCACTATGGCAGCTAATCACTGAGTTCCTTGCTCTGATATATAGGCCGACTATTTGTAATCGGGTAAAAAATCAATTTTAAGGCTGCGGGCTAATAGTGGAGTAAAGTCAATTTTAAGTAAATTCATTTATTTTTGAAAAACTCTATTTCAAGCTGATCGAAAAATTTGTTCTTAATCCGATTTTTACCACAGTAAACTATTTACCCGACTATTGGCCCGCAGCCTAAGAAAAATTTTCGGAAAATTCAAATTTCTCAAAACTTTATGGTAAACTGATCGTGTAATCCGGACTAAAATCGATTTTTATCGTAGTAATAAATCTTTTACTATGGTAAAAGCTGGTTTTAGAACAGATTTTTCGATCAGTTTACCATTGAATTTTTGAAAAATAATTGAATTTACCGAAAAGTTTACTTAAAATTGACTTTTAGTTTTTCTAACTCCCTTGTTGTTTTTATTGGGCATTTCTGCGTTCGGTTGTCTCTATTTGTTCCGATAGCCCTAAATCCCATTTGTTTCAACGTATAAAACAAAAGGTAAACACAATGATTGTTGGCATTTTCAATTACCGACAACATGTTTGTATAATGATGTTGTATACCAAGCGGGTTTGTCGACGGTTCTTCATTTTGAGCTTTTTCATAATATAACGTAAAATAGTAGCAATATCCAGTTGATCCCCATTATTATATACATATTACAAATTATTTTTTTATGGAATGATGACCGCATTATACTTTACAATCATTTCATCAATGGACTCACTTATGTGTGTCGAAGGTTCTAAACTTTCTAAAGTTTTTATTTATTATTTCGATAAGCGGCTTGATTTTGAAACTTTTATCAATTTTATAGACGGTGGCTTTTGTGTTGTCTACAAAATTAATGCAAGATTTGATGTCCATATATTCCGAATGAATGCATTTTTAACAACTGGTATACCTAAATCTTCACACGTAACCAGTAATCTTGGTAAGGTGTGACACCCATTAAATATCAAAAATCCAACGAAAATTTTTATCTCGTCACTTGATACAGAATGCCTCTGTTTGACCTTTTGATTTGTAACATGCAGTCGTAACAACAACAAAAGTTCAAATATGTCTAGCGGTCTAGAATTTTTAAGTGTGGTTTGTACATTTTCTAGTAATTTGTTAGATTCGTCTCCAAGTTCTGGCCAATTGTAATTAACATCCGTTTTTTTTTCATTTTTCAATTGCATCTAACTATAGATAGATCACTGACTTTTGCGAGCCATTACAAAAACACCACTTTAATTATAAATTTTCAGAATCTCAATTTAAATGTTATATGGTTTGAGCGGACAAAAATGCAAAAATTATCAACTTACCTTCAAAGTCCTGGCAATTGTGTAACAAAATATAATTGTAAATGTGTTTTGTAAAATTATGGTAATTTTAATAATTTACATGTGTGCACCGCTGCGATTGAAAAAACATACTAAATATTTTTTCAAAAGGATTTTTGCTAACAATAAACAAAACATTGCAGTAAAAATATTCCGTTATAGTTTTTCCAATTCTCTTTATAAAGGGTTTCTTGTATTGACCTACATATAGATGACTGAGCTACCCCATATTGGGTTAACATTATCGATTTCACCACAACAAGTAGTCCACCACTATTAATGAAAATTTTATTTTAGAATGACGTTCCAATAGGAAAGAAATATGCTGATAACGAAAGCCACTGTAAACGGTGGCAATAATTATCAACTCAGTTGTAATTTAACAAGTGAAGCGTGCGAGATAAGAAGAAAAAAAAACAGTGTAAAAAGTGAAAGTAAATAGTGTAAGTGCATTAGTAGTAAACAGCGAAATTAGTGAATTGCTGAAGAAATTAAAAAGGTGTTGGGAAATGAAGATTGTAACTTAAATCTTTGAGTAATTTTATTTGCAAAATCGAGTACTTACCCCTATTAAAATTGCAAACTTTCATAAATTTTTGGCCAACAAATAAAATTGTGCCCAAAAACTTTACAATGAACACTCGCATAAATTGCTGTTTAAAAACTATTGTCCTAGAACTTCACATCGGTCTTTTGAATCATTTTCAAGTTTTAAAAATGGTAAATTTTGGTTAGAAATGACGTCACATTTGATACACTCTGCATATGATGTTTAATTTTTAGTACTACTTGTAGTTTTTTCTACCACGCAAAATGTTTATACAGTAGTACATTTAAAACATTACACGGAAATATTATTAAAATATTTAAAAAAAAACAATTTTTTTTTCATATTAAATTTCAAGTAAAGTTCTGATAAATATTTTTACTTAATTTATTTTATACATAAGAGTATTAATGATAACGTTATTATATATCATTAATAAATGGATGAATAACAATCACATATTTATTCAGCCAAGTGTATATAGAAAACATAATGTATTATGTATGTACATATTTTTCCAGATTATGTTAAATATGTATGATGATGATTACAGAATTAAAATCAAACGACATACGAACACGATTGAAGCACAAGAAAACGAAAAGCCTCTTAACTTTATAAAAATAAATAATTCGAGAAGCAAGAGCTTTTTTTAACACGAGCAATACAAATGTATTAAATAAGAATATCGTTATACTGAATATTTTAATGCTCTTGTAACCGTTTACGATATGTGATTTGAATGGCAATAAAGATTAAAAAATATTTTTCCAACTGATTATATATATGTTCCATATTTTTAAATAACCTACCTATGTGAATTTACCTTGGAACTGTACATTAACTATTTAATAACTGCTATGCTGGGTTGGTCACAACATATTTACATTATTACTGTATTATAAAGCTTAAACGATGTAGACATGCTATACGCCCATAAAAATTATATTACCTGTTATTTGCATGCAAATTATAAAATACATACCTACATATAAAAGCTACCTGTAACATCTAAATAAAATTCTAAACTAAAAAAAAACTCTATTCCTGAGAGAAAACTCTTTGAATTCTTTTTGTTGATGATCATGATGGTGATGTAATTAAAAAGCTTAAAATTTTATCATACAAATTTTGTGTTTATTAAATCACTAAAAACATGCCATACGGCCGTAAAACGGTGTATGTGACTTAATAATGCAATTTCCAATTACATTAAGTAAAAATTACAATAAAACAACGAAAAACCTTGTTAAAGGCAAAAGTCAAATAATTTTAAATGAAAAAACACATACACCAATACCAACAAAATGTATAGTTCTATATACTTATACATAATTACAATAAAAATAACAATAAACTTAACAACAATAACAAAAAATAAACGAATAAACCAGGCGAAATGGAAAATGAAAATGTTGTACCATAAAGAAAATCCCGATAAGAAAAGTGAAAACGTTGTTTGTATATTTTTTTTATCACTCAATTAAAATAAATTAAATAAAGCACAAAAAGCACAGAGCTTTAAGAAAAAAAGATATTTTTAATGAATTTTCTTCTGTACTTTGTGTTATGGTAATACTAATAATATTAACAATAAATTTAATTAATTATTACACTGAATTGTTGAATTTCGGTTTTTATTTTAATTGAAGTTCGTTTATTCGTAATTGTATTTTATCGCTAAATTTTGACTATAAATTAGATTTAATTTGTTTGTGGTCGGATCTGGAGGTGCGGTGATATCTTCCGATCATTATGATAAAAAATTGCGCAACTGTAATAATTTGGTGAAATGTTTATTTAATTGTTATTGCATAATGTTTTACGTAGTTGAGCTTAATAAAATTTTAAAGAAACAATGGGGTCGATTCCGGGATCTAAAACTTTATGTTATGTTATTTTTGTTTTTTCTATACAAATTCCAATAGGAAGCGGGGAAATAAAATAACATAACAGCAATTTTATATCACGAGAGTCGGGCCGATTATCTCAGAAAAAACCTTTCATTAGTAAAAAATATGGGTTACTATTTAAAATACATCATTGCGACCATGATTTTCCAAATGAGTAACTCAAGAAACGCCACAATTTTTTTTGTCTTTCCATTTTATTGTTTCACAAATATGCCCATATTGACATTCAATTGTCTTTAAAATGTTTTGAGATGGCGTTTATAGTGACAGAATCGAACAAAAATGGTTCCCGCCAACTAAACTTCTCAATTACACAATAAACGTCTCTCTTAGAAATATCTCATTCCGCAACATAATTTAAACCGAATTGTAAATCATAGTAGGCATGACACATCACAACGAAATCATGATTAATAGTTTGTCTCTATAGTATTGCGCACATTTTCGAAGCTCAGTAGTTTTCAAATTATTTTGTATAACGTGGTCCACTGCGACAAAATACGATTTCGTGATTTAGATATCAAATTATTTATTCCTTTGTCGTTAAAAACTTGGCCATGAATTCAGTGGAAATGTGATATTATTCAAAACATAGATTTTAGTTCAAGTGCCGGCTTGTTGCCAATATTGGTTAACCAGAAAGAAAATTAAGGAGCTCGTAAACAAATTTAACTATATTCAGTTTAAGTGAATAGGCATGTGGAAGCTAAATTTAATAAAATTCTTACCGGACAAGAGGTGCAGGGGTTTATGACTCGGCAGTTGGACCGGAACGTCCTTACTTTCGCTAGGTTCGACCACAACAATGAGCCTCTGGTTGCGCAACGTGCTGGTGGTACTCTAAAATTGTGTGAGCATGTGAATCGGTTGTGTGTGCGCGAATGATAAAAATAGTATTAATTTACCTTAAAAGGACATTAAATACATTAGAAGATTAATACTCTCCTTCAAAAATTATTTAAGTTGATAAATAAATCGACCATATATATCTTATCTGATCTAAGTCACACAGTTTTGAGATCGTAATTCCGAAACTGTCCTTTACCTGGGGCTCAATTCGCGTTCCATGAAATAAAAAAATGAAATATTTTTTTCGTTACAGTTAGTTATTTTCACGGAACTCAAATTTACCCTTAGACTGAGTTGCTCAAACAATTGTGAAAAATCTAGATTTCCTAATTGGTTTGGGTTCTTGAATGAGTCGTTGTATAGTAATTTTTCATTTTTAGTATTTTCGAGATGTTTCCAGAATAATGGATTTGATTATTTTTGAAACTGTTCCTAAAAATAAGTATTTCAATAATTTATTTTAATTCCGAAATTTGCAAATGTATATAATATGTCAAGAAAAATATTTATTTTGACCTAAATAGGTCTGTTTTCTGAATATTTTTATCAAGTGTATTTAGTTAATTTTAGAATTTGATAAAATGTATTTCAATCCACAAAATCTATTATCAATGATATCGATACATGTAAATATGTGTATATGGGCAATTTTACATCAATAAGCTCACTAATTTAAAGTATCGAGGAATAAATTATCAGAGAAACTATTTTACTAGTGTAATATACAGTAGTGTAATATAGTAGTGTAATATACAATTGACAAAGATACAAACAGCTGCGATTTAAGATAGCCCCAAAGTAAAACGCCTAGAGGCGTAAAATCACGCGAACTCGACGCTCAGTTTCACAGACAACCAATCACTCAAGTTGTTTATTATCGATTTGTAGCGCTTGCCGTTGACGATTGTGCAATGCCAGTTTCGCATTGGAAGAAGTATGGACAAGTGGTTCCGCCAAACCAAAATCCGCAACAAACCTTTGACTTTTTCGAGATTAATTTCGTTCTGGTGTATCTCGTGTGGATAGGTATCATATCAAATCTGACAACTTTGCTTGTTCACATATCCATTCCTCCAAAAATGGACCTTGTCACTAAAGTTTATTTTTTCAGCCAAAAATTGGCTCAATTTCCAGCTGCTTCAGAGCGCGACACATCAGCGACTTTAGTTCTTGTGTCAGTTAGATTTTATACTGATGCAGATGTTTTCCGGGTGGAGCGCTGATTTTGAATATAATATAAAATTGGATGATTTGAATACGCTGTTGAATGAACGCCAAAGCGTTCATTACGATTTGCCATACACTATTGAACAATTAACTACAAATTTGACAGATGGTGCTTTAACAACATGGCTGCTATAGCCTAACACATTTCGAGCGTTCCTATTGAAAGACCCATCTATAGGATTTCGGAAACTGTTGGTGGGTTTCTAGTACTAGAAAACGATCTTGATGAGTGTTTGGTTCAAGATCGTTCAGGAGGTCCCGAGTTCATTTTTCTATTTTTTCTCAGCTCAAACGATTTTGATGAATATTGCTGAGATGGTTTTTGAGTTTCACGAATCGATTGCGATGGGTTTGTATTTTGTAAAAATTGATTAATTGGAGCCCGAGTCCCATTTTTTTAATCTTTTTTGAATATTTTGATAAAAATTGGTAAAGAGGATTTTCAATTATTTTATTATTTTACTTTTTATTTTATTTAATCATTTCGTTTCATTTTATATACATTTGAATGGTTTCTTAACAGTACAATTTAGCTATTTAAACAATATTTGTTTGAAAATTGAAAAATTTGACAATAAAACTAAAAGTAAGAATTTTTAGAAACTAACAAGTTGTTTTTAGTTAAAAATTTTGATTCATACTATACAATTAATGTTAATTATACAAGTTATATGACTTGTTTGCAGTTTAATTATAATTAGAGACAAAAACAAAAAATTAATTTTAACTAATCATAATACAGAAATAAAGGTGATCTCAGAGAACCTTAGAATTATATAATTACACAATTACAAGATTACAACCAGCGTTCAATATCTAGAAACCACCATTAACCATTTTCTAAAGATATTTGAAAATTTTAGATATTTAGTTGCCGATCTATTACCAAGGGCAGTTTATAGAACAAACATCGTGCCTTATAATGAAAAAATTTCCTGCAACATTCCTTACTCGTGAAAGGAACCAAATTTCAGAATTTTTTTTGGCACCTACGGTTTTTTAAAAAAATTGGCGAAGGAAGTTTTTCGTTGTTTGCTATGGGTGTTAATATCGGGAACATCCATTCAGAAAGTCGCTCGGTCCTTTTTAATTATTTTCGGCTTGTACGGTTTCTATAATACTTGCTGGGGGAGCGTTCTCGAGTATCAAAAACCGATTTTGAAGGGTCTTATTTTCAGCAAAATTCATCCGGTTGTGGTCAGTGGGTTGGGTTTTTTATCGTTTTATTTGGGTTGGACGATTTTCATAACATGTAGCGGGAGAAGGTATACGAATGCAACGAAACGATTACATTGCGCTCTGTTTTCTTATTATTCATTCATGTAAAATTTTCTGGATGGATGGACATGTTCCACCGCTCTATGCTGGGCGAAGTTGCATCATGTTGCTTGATGATGAGTCATGTGGCATAATGTTGCACCATGTTGCGTCGTGTCGCATCATGATACGCGATGTTGTGCATCATGTTGTGGAATTATGCATTATGTGTAGTTATATTGCACCATGTTGCGTGCACTATGTTGCATCATGGTAGCTCGAAACCTTCTTTTAACTTTTTATTTGGTTTGAACGATTTTGTTAAAAATTGGCAATTACAGCAGTTACAATCGTTACAGGCATTACCATCGGCGGGACAATAGTTTCAAAACGATTACAATGCATTCCGCTTACTGGATAGTTCTGGATAGTACCATGTAATATGTTGCACACTGTTGCGTTATGTTGCACCATGTTCTGTATGTTGCACCATGTTCTGAATGTTGCATCATATTGCATTGTGTTGCGTGATGTTACACCATGTTGCTATATATTTCACTACGTTACGTCGTGTGTACCATACTATAACATGTTGCGCGAGTTACGACATCCAAACATCCCAGATGTTCTTAACAACAACAACCACATTAGGAATTTTATTTCATTTTCTTTCCCACAATTTAATTTTATCAAATTTATTTTTTATATTAACATTTCATATTTCAAATTCTTGTTTAAATGCTTATTATTGATTTTCCCATATTTTATTTCATTTATCACATTTCAATTTTATTCTCACAAGTAATTTTGTTAACGTAATCTAACAGGTAAATTTTTATAATTTTTATATTCCATTTTCATTTTTAAAAAGATTAGATTATATTTGGAAGCGAACGACGGAACATCGTTTGTAGGAAGTGATAGCTTGTGCTTGAGTTATATTTTTAAGTTAAATACAGTGTCTTGCTAAATTGTGTATAAATAAATAAATAAAGTAAAAGTATAACTTATTGTTAAGTTAAATACAGTGTCTTAAGTTGTTAAATTGTGTATAAATAAAATAAAAGTTATAATTCGCGATGTGTCAGCATGATGCGCAATTTTGTACTTTGTAGCGTTACGTTGCATGGTATTTGGCCTTGTGCTTTTCATTATTTAGATATCGAGCGTTATGTTCCATCATATTGAGGAATGTTGAACATGTTATGTTGGTTGCGTTGCGGTAACATAATAAGGGACCTACTATTTTAATTATTTTTCGGCTAGCACGATTTAGATAACCAAAGGAAATAGCAAGGAATCAAATGCCAGGAATCAATTTCGATGGGTGCTTATTTCGGAAAAAAACGTTCGGTGGCCCTTCGGTAGAGCACGGGAATCTTTTTTTAAACGTTTTTCAGCTCGAATGATTTAAGTAAAAATTGCAATAAAAAATTTAGAAAAAAACTTTGAAGATTGGACACAGAAGTCAACAATAAAATTCGAATATTTGTAAACAATAGATGTATTTCTTGACGCTTCATCTAACCTGGTTCAGTGGTTCAGTTCATGTTACGTTAAACAACACAAAGACGCTTACTAGATTTCAAATCAAAATTTGTGATTTGAAACTGATTTGGACCAAGTTTTTCATATAAAATTTGAACTGAACTGGATCAAAAATGGATGAAACACGGCTAAGATAAAGATACATTTTTCTTATAAGATGTTATCAGTGAATAATTTGTATAGGTAAAATATTTATAATTATATCGATCATACTCCTGTTTATAATAAAAATTACAGTAACATGCCATTTTTGATTGGAAAATATAAATAACCAAATAACAAAAAATTTTAAACAAACCAGATTATATGAGTAGAACCATCTATAAGCCCATATATAATCCACCTATATTATTGGTACCTAAAAAGGACCATGATCAACCAACACAATGAAGATTAGTTGTGGATTTTAGAAAACTTAATAATATAGTGATAAACGATAAATTTCAACTCACCAGCAGCTCGATTCTGGTTTTTCCTATAGGAAAAGAATTAGGAAAAATATTTTCATAGTATTTTTGTCAAAAATATCATTTTCTGGCCTACTAAGAAATCATGTTTGATCTAAAATTTTATAATTTAGGAAATATTTTTTCCGTATCGAAATTGGATAGGAAAAATATTCCCAATTTAATTTTGTTTTTGAAAAAATTTACATTAACTGTTTACCATAGTATGCCAGAAAAAACATTTATGTGACAAAAATACTATGAAAATATTTTACCTAATTCCTTTTCCTATAGAAAAAACTAGAATCGAGCTGCAGATTAGAGAATATCTTAGACCAATTACGAAAAGCGAAAAAAATTTCAACGCTCGATTTGTCGAATTGATGGATTTCACCAATTCAACAGAGTCCCGCTCGGATTTAAAGTTTTTTCAACCCCATTTCAAAGAATTGTTTCTATTGCTCTTTCCTTGGTTGTTAAATTAATCATCATAACAAAAATTTAATGTTAACTTTTGAAAGTTTAAGGAAGCACAATCTTATATTAAATCCGAAGAAATGTAATCTAAAAACTGAGGTGATCTACAAACACAGAGTAGTAGTTACAGATACTACTAATAGAAGTTTTGAAGTAGTAGCAATTGAAACAGTAGGCACCCTTCCACCATATAAATCAGCGGTTATACTATCGCGGGAGTTTAGTTATACTTTAGAATTTTAAAATTCAACAAAACCTTGTAATCTTCTTGGGCGCTTAAATATCGAGATAAATTTTGAATTTTCTTTCTTCAAAAGAACTACAAATTTTGGAAAGTGTTTGTATAAAAAAATTATGACTCTGGCTTCCACTATATAAAAATAATAATATGGCATTTTTGCTTGACGAACAAAATTTGAGAATGTCGAATATTGTATTTTATTTTATAAATTTTAGCGAATGTTCTAGTGGAAAATGGTTCCATCGACTCAATGTCTATAGAAGACACTGTAATACTAGATAAGGAACAAAATCTTACTAAACGGCAAAAGCGGAAAGTACTTTTTATTATCAAAATTCAAAATTCATCTCGAAAATTATAAAATGTCTAAGAAATTCACAAAGTTTTGTTGAAATACTACGATAACATTATTTTGTAGATACAAAATTGTTGTAGTCAAAATTCTAAATTTTTTGTAGGTTTCGATATTACTTTGTATAATTTGAATTATGCTTTCCAATTTTTGAATCAAGTTACTTACAAATTTTCGTTCCAAATCAAGTATCCATCATTTGTTATAAACATTTTTTTAAATTTTGAGAATGACGAAATATACCGTCGGAACGTCACGGTTTTATTAATAAAGTTATACTAAAACAGTGTTAAGCTTTAATCCAGCAAGATAAAATATTACTTCAAAAAAAGCTTATTAAATTAAAAGAGAATAATTAGAGGTGTTATACAAAACAGTTCATAAATGTGATGAAAAAGAAATCCGTCAAGCCGTCACTTACTGCTGGTCTAGGTAAACCACTTTAATTATTTATGTAATAATTTAAAGTCACTAAAAACAACTGATTTTTTGACTACAGAAGATTATTTTCTTGTTGTCGTTCGCTTCTAAAACGAGTACCTACTCAGACATTTTCTTATATTTTCATTTCATTCTTTGTATTGTTATAATATAAATATTCATGATGTCGGTATAAAAATAGGAATAATCCGTCTAGATTACCATTTAATCCTACACACAAAAATGTTATAGCGTTTAATATACTGACCTTTTCGTGTTAAGGAGCATTTATCAAATTTTACAGTTTGACCGATTTCGTGATATACGTACACATTCTTAAATTAAATTTTCAACAATTTTTCGATGGCAAATCAATAAATTAAGATTTTCATTCACCTCAATGAAAACACAAATTCATATACTACTGAGTATATGTATGTATGTATAATCCTAACAGAAAGTCTGCGATTAAAAGCACAATTTTCTTAATCCGCCTTAAACAAAATTCCCATTAAAATTAAATATAATCTGAATAGAAATTAAAACCAGCACAAAAAACCAAATTTTCTAGAATTACAAAAAAAACTCAAGACTTGACGGAAAATGTTTTTTGTGCTTCGTTTCACATTAAGTTAACACAATACCAACAATATTATTGATTTTTGAAACCCGTTATAAAGGAATACAAACAATTTCTAACTAAAGTAGAAATTGCTATTGTCTTAAAAGAAAAACTGTTAGTTTTCCATATCGCATTCTGTTGTTGAGGTCTTTTGTAATATTCTTTGTTCTTTCCATGTGATTAACTAACTAATCTTTTGTTAAGTCATATTATTTACGTACATATGTATGTAGTTGTGTAACTATAATATACAATAAATAGTAACAACAATAGTGCGGAAAATAGATTAGAGAGGTAGTATAACGTGGGTAGGGAGCGTAGAGTATTATAAAGTATAAACGTATATCTGAAGTATTATACAAAATACTACTATATCGAGAGACAAAGGTCAGTGATTAACCATAATGGAATATGAGCTTTTTATGTGTCTTATCTCCCGTCTTATTTTGTATATGTATTTGGAAATTAATACCATTAATCATCTTATGTTTTTATGGTCTTATCTGTAGCACGTATATATTACGAGTATATGTTGATAGTTGGGAATTATGGATCAGATTTTTAAAATATACGTAATGAAATGTTTTATATAATTACCGAATTAATTAATTATAACATCTCGCATGTAAAATATCCACTTTGATATTATAGTTTAATGTGAAAAAAGGGAAAAGTTTTTTTTTATATTAAAATTTCTTGTATACCATTTAGTATATAGGCAAGCAACATATGGTGTCATTAGTACTGATTTTAAATGACAACATTTTAATTTTTATTCGTTAATAAGTATGAAAAATTTATATTTTATATTTAACGAAGTTTGTGGGAAATTATCATCTGAATATTAATGGAATTATTACACTAAAACTAAACTGAAATAAAAATTAATTTAAATAAAGCTCTACGTAGTTGTAACTTTTTTATATTTTTGAGCCACGAGAGATTTCAAATTATTCATGTTGCCCTGCGCTCCCAAATCGCACATTAATTTTCAATACATAGAATTAAATCAATACATATTATTTATACTGCAAATTTTTATATGCAAAGGAGTACTATATACTTACAGAGTGTTAAGAATACTATTAAAATTTCAATTTGTGTTGCACACCACATTTTTTAGTAACAATAAAAAAAAAAGTTTCGTTTTTATTATAATTATAAACAAATTTACTAATTAGTTCGTTATGTACATAATTTTATATGTGCTAAGAACGAGCAAAATAAAAACACATAATATTTTTATAATTAACAACTACACTGTAAAAATTAAACAAAACAAAACAAAACGGAAAACTTTAAACCACAGTTCACAGCACAGAAACTATAATGTATGCAATTGAGCTTTTTTTATATAATACGTATAACCCGAGCGGATTAAAAAAATCTAAAATCCAATTTTGACATTTAATCGTTAGTTTGGTCAGTTTTTGGCAAACGATTCATATGTACCTTATTATCAAATAATTGTAGCGAGATAATAATTATTTTGTTTAAAAAACATTTTATTTTATACCAAAGACAATCATATACTAGATGTAGATGTTTCGTTTTATAAAATCCAAAAAAAAACCACTGGTTGTTCAGAAACGTTCAATAGCAAACACCTTCAATGGCAAGTTGCAATGAGAAAAAAGCAATCAGTTTCGAGAGTACTAGGAAAAAGTAGAGGGGTGAATATGTTGTGGCCAACACTCGATTTTCGTATAATCAAAAGTCATTATTCCTGATTAAATTTCAAAAAACCAACTAGGTCAAACATCAATGAAAATTTATTCGAATTATTTAATTCTTTATGGTTTTAATAAATGAATGCTATACTTGCCAAATTTGCAGTGAAATATGCCCAAAATAACAGAAATTAACAAGAGTTAGTAAATACACTATTAAAAAAATTCTAATAAGAATTTCGAGTCAAAACTAAAAACAACTTACACTTTTCATAATAGCACGAAAGAAGATAGAAGTTTATTCCTTTTGGAAATAGCTCTTGATTCATTTGAACCTGTCAACAGGGTAACTTTTTCAAATAGCGAAATTTTCCAACAAACTCTACGATAGCAAAAATTTATCAAAACTTAAACTTCTCAAACAAATAAAACCGAATATGAAAAATATGGCGCCTATTTACGTCTCTTTCTTATACTGTTATTTCGATAATATAGTTATTTCGGAAAATTTTTTGTTTAACAGTGTAATTATTAATACATGTTTGTATATTAAACATTTCTTATTGGATTTGTAAGAATGTCCCAAAACTTACGCAACGTTTGAATTAAATAGAAAATTAATTATTTTAATGTTTGCAACCAAAATATTAAAACAATTTGGTAGCAGACAGTTTAGGGTTAGTAAACATGGAGGACCTCGTTTCGGTGAGCAGAATAAGCCACCTAGATCATATGATTTAACACCAATGGATTTCTTTCTATGGTGGGGTTATTCAAAGGTATATGTCAACAAGGTGGAGGTCATTTGTCCGATGTGCTATCCCATACATAACCCTATCCTATGTACTTTATGTTTCAATAAAAATAAAATAGAATTGAAAAATACTGTGTTTTCTATTTAATTAATGTCTTGCGTAAATTTTGGGACAAGCTTCATATGTACACGGGATTTTTGGTGAGCCAAATTTTACAACCGTTTAACAAAATATTTCGTAAAACCTAAGAGCTCGTATGAAAGCTGCCACTTCCGATATACAAATTTTCACAGAATTTCAGAAAATAATTTCACAATATATGAAAAAAGCTTAAATATGAAATTTCATTCCAAATTATCAGTCCGCCTGGATCATATAGATGCCGAATTTTGGTGAAATCAAATTATGTACTCAAAAATTTCAAAATATTTCCAAAAAACGAGGAAGCTCATTTGGAAGCTGCCTGAATTTTGACCAAATATCATTAGGATGTCTCTATTTATAGAAAAAGTTTAAGTATGAAGTTTCATAGCACTGCACAAAGAGATTTTTTGAAAGCTACTATTTTTAAGTTCGGTTTTTAAGTTAGGTCAAAACTTTACACGGTTACTGTACTTTATTTTACTACGTCAAAAACAGTAAAAATTATATTGTATAACAATATTATTTTTACTTTTAACAAATCTTAATTAATTTGGAATCGCAAGCTGTTTCTTCCGCTATTTCTTAGATAGTTACGTAATGTTGGAATCTAGTTTATATCGGAAATGTATGATTCCTCCAAGATAACGCTCTCATTAGAATCTATTGGAAGCCTTGAAAATGCATGTACGTTTGCTGCGTTTATAATTAAAACCTTGAAGAAATATGGCGTAGCGCTGCACTATTGCTGAAAACTAATAATTTGCTCAACTTGAATCCGCAATATTCAATTTCGTGCTTTAAAAATTCTGTCTTTCTCAGATTTATTTTTAAACCGTATTCGTAGTGGCGTTTTTGAAGATGAATTTTGTCAGTTGTCTCTTCATTACCTTGAACAGTATAATGAATTGTGATTGCCATTTCGCTAATGCACAATTTAATCCATATATCATCTGTGTACATTTGTACAATCCCTTGTGCTTACTCAACGTTAGTATGTGGTTTAATATAGTGACTTTAAAATCACCATAGAACCGAACGCTGCCATCTGCTTTCGTGTCAGGTACTAAAAGAGTTGCATATTCACTATTTGCCACTTTCGGGCGATAAGTTTTTATAACTGTGAAGTTGATAAGTTTTATTTTCCGGTTTCGACGAACTATTAAACATTCTTAGAAATTTTACCACAAACTTCTTGACAAAAACCAAATATTTTATATTGTAAATTATCTTCATACCACCACTGTTTTAAACACCAAATTCATGACAAGAGTTTCCCCACCATCCCAATTGTCCAAATTTAAAAACTCATATTTTTCATTTTATTCTTTATATTGGTAAGCATTTGATCAACCCATAACTTTACGAATTTAAAAATTATAATTTCCCAAAAAAAATATTAATTATTAACAAGAAATATAAATCGCACTAGTCGTTCAAATCGACTATAATTACGAGTCGTTAAACACTATGCGCATTCGTAAACTCCTTATTAAAACCACTAACATAATTACAACCACTAACATAAAACCACTTGCATAATTACGAGTACTATACTTTCTGTGGTATCCGGCCATATAATCGTAAACACGAAATCGTCAACCACAAGCAAGTTAATATTTAACCATATAGCCACGTCACCGAATAAGACCGAAGAACTTAGGCCTTTATTCCATGTGAAAAATCTGCTGTCAGGAAAAATGAAAGCGAGAAAAAAATATAGATTTTACTGGTTGTGTACGAAACAAAAAATGGTTGTCATCAAAATTTTACTGAGAATATAATTGTGATAGTGTTAGTATGCTGCCATAATTTTGCTATAAAAAATGTAAACTGAAGTATTTGTTAAGACAACATTCTTCACACATCTAAAAAATGTATGTAAAGATAAGAAATTGTTCTCAAACTCATTCAAAATAAATCGTTCGCAATTTTTAAAGTCAAATGTCGATTTGTTTTTTTTCGAGTTTAAATTTGTTAACGTCAGTGGTTTTTTGTAGTACATATATATATAAAAATTAAGATATTAAAATATATATAAAACAAAATCGAAATGTACGAAAATGTACAAATTGAAACTTTTATGAAATTTTTAGGTTATGGCAAAATGTAAAACCCTAAAATTTTACTAAAAAAATGAAATACAAAATATTTCTTTTCTTTGTCACTCTTATGGAATTTTAAGATTATTTTGTTTTGCGTTTTAGCAGTTTAAAAAATTGCTGTCAGCAAATGTTTTCCATGGAATTAAGGCATTAATCGTAACATCAGTAAATCGTAGAGCAAGTTAATCGTAAGACCAGTTAATCGAATAGACAGTTAATTGTAAACATGCTCGTATCGACGATTTTATCAGTTCCCAAACGATTTTACTAAATTTCCAGAAATAAAATTTCGAAGAATAAATTTCCAGAATAAATTTCCGGAAATAAAATTCCATCGATATCAAGTACATTGAATTTCAGTAATAATTCGAAATATTCGGGAAATTAGGGTAGAAATGGTTAGGCCCAACTACCCAAATACATGACAACACGAATATTATTTGATAAGATTATTAAGGGATTTTTACGGTATTTTTTTAATAAAAAAAAATTATTTCTATGATTTCGTGAGTTTTGATTTCAAATTTCATTAGAAATGATGATGAGTGATAAAAAAACGCCAACAGTATACCATTATAACAATATACTATTTAGTCAGGAGTAATTCTATTTTATTTGTATTATGACGGATTCGAGATTAGCTTCAGAAAAGCTGAATCTAAAACTATAACACTACATTTTGCAAAAAAATAGTAGGCATAAGAAAATTTTTTTAATATGAGATCGATTGATGAACGACTGATCTAAGAACAGTGGCGATTTCATTAGCATCTTTCTGTGGTCTTTTTTAATATGGGCACGAATTGCTTCCAGAATAGATCGATTTATCCGCTCAGAGACATTGCTCTGAGGCGAGTAGTAAGCGGAGTAAATACCAATACCAAAACTTTTATTCAAATAAGCATATTCATGACTTTTAAATTGAGAGTCGTTTTCTGAATAAATATTCTCAGGTGCGCTGAAAATATAAAAAATTTGCTCAAATAACTGAATAGTTACTTGTGATGCAGCTTTGCTTAAGGGCTTCAGAATGTCAAGAATACCGTTGTGAATCCTTTAGAATAGTCTTTAAAAAAATACAATTTTCCATATTGGCGGTCGTGTGATCGTATATTAGGAGCTTTTGTTGTTTTGAGAATATGGCAATGGGCAGGATCTATAGTTTTACATATACCTCATAAAGGGCATTCATTAAAGTTTTAGACAAGAAGAAATTGGAAGATCACATAAGCATTGGTCAAATCCCAACTGCTATGATCGAAAATATGAATGACATTGATCCAGACGAGAAGTGGTTTCACCAGGATGGCGCTACGTACCATACAGTGACGGCAACCATCGACTTATTAAAATCAAAATCTGGCGATAAGTTGAATTTGAGAAATGAACCTGTCAATTGGCCTCCAAGGTCGTGCGGTTCGACGCCTCTCGATTATTTCTTGTGGGGCTACGTGAAGTCACTTGTTTATGCTGATAAACCAGCAACAATTGACGCCTTGGACGTCAGCATTGTTCGTGTTATTCGTGACATACGGCCAGCAGTGCCCGAAACCGTTTTCAAATAGTAATGTCATGTATTGATCTTTCAAACAAAAAACCAAAAAATTAAGTAAATACGAGAGAACACACTGGTGCGCTGAAAATCAATTTTTGAGCTCAAACTTTTTTTATTTTTAAGTCTATATGAATACAAGTACTCTAGCCCAAAACAGGTCAGTAGGCTTAAGCCTTTTTTATTTAGGCATTAAGCAAAATTTCAGGCACCATCTTCGATGTTTAAAATTTTAGCCTTAGGCTCAAACTTGGGATTTTTTTGAAATAGTAAAGTCGTCTTCTTATAAATGTTAAGAAAAGAGAGAGCTTTATCGTTTAGGATCTGAAGAATAGAAGGAATCTGCCTATTATTAAATGTTAAACACGGATAAAGTAATTTAGTAACTCTCACAAGTTTAATATTACCTCTACAGATGCCGACATGTGTCGCAATATAGTTTACTAATAGAAAAACCCTCCAAATAGTCATTAATTTAAAAAATAAAACCTCATTTACTTTCTCTACATAAGTAAACAAAAAAAAATACGAGAGCAAGTGGAAAGAGGTATATGTTAGAGTGGAGGTTTCTACTGTAAAGACATCAGGAATATCTGTGTACAAAACACATAGAGGTAAAGGTCAACGATTAACCATGAAGGAATATAAGCATTTTTTTGTATCTTATCTCTTGTCTCATGTTGTATTTTGAAATTAATACCATTAATCATTTTGTATTTTTATAGTCTTATCTGTGATATACGCACATGAGCGTGTATATACTCAAGTTGAATACGAGTAAAGTTTACGTATATCCGTTGATAGCTGGGAATTACATACATCATTTTTCGTGTGTTAAAATATTTTCGTCTCAAGAGGACATAAATTAACATTTTCACAAAGTGTTTTTATTTCGAGCGAAATATAATTTTTATATTTAATAATGACTGAATTAATTATCGTCTCAATATCTATATACTACTTCGGTATTTGTTTAATGGGAAAAAGTTTTTCTTTGGGGGTGGGGAAAATAAATTTTCGAATTTATTTTTTTTTTTTTTTTTTTTGCTTTCTTGCTTGTGCCATTCGCACAAACAACATATGGTGCCATTTATAGCTCTGATTTTAATGATTTTAATTGACAATTTTTCAATATGATTTGTGATTATAATACAATGGTTATTTGTTTGGCAAGTTGATTATAAAAGTATATTTTATTTCGTAGCTACTGGCAATGGAAAATATGGTAAGCGAGTTTGGTGTAAGTACCATTTTGTGGATTTAATCGTTCGTTCAAAATTGAGTTTATAATTTTTCTACTTACTTTTAAATTTATAATTTATATTTTAATTTATAATTTTTAAGAAAAATGGTTTAAACACTTACACAGTTTACGGTTTAAAAAATAAAGGTGGGGCTGATTATAAATTTATTGTTCCCTTAGTGGCTTTAAGGACCTTAACCTGATATGGTCAATATAAATTATATTTTGATCACTATTAATTACAAATCTATAATCTGCAAAAAATAAACGAATTGAGTGCCGTTCCATTTTGTATATATTCAAACACAATTAATCAATTTGACAATTATAAATTTGTATGTACAAGTAGAGCTGAAAATTGAAACATGTTAATGACAATTTGACAAATGAGCAATCAAATTCATATGCTTTTATGTACTGCATAAAACAATATTATTGACGTGCCGTTGAATGTAGTTTATACTTACTATTAGTTATTTAAATCGACTATGTTTTATATTAAATATTAATTAGATAACAACTTTTTCAATAAATCTGTAATTTTTTATATAGTAGCCTTCCGCATAACCTAATAACAGGTTTCGCTATCCATTTCGCTATGCAAGATCCCAAAAGTATGTTCCATGCTCAGGGTATGCGTATTTAAATAATGCTTTAGCTTTTTTAGAACCAGGACTATATCTAAAACTTAAGTTGAAACTGTAAATCTTTCGGTATATTGTAAATTCTTATAACATGCTATTTTACTCATAATCAGTTAGTTAGAAGCTAAGTTTAGTAACAGATGTAATGAAAAAAATTCAATCATCTCATCAGACCATGTCGACTGAGTATTACAACCCGATGATCAGACTTTGGGTTGTATATATGTATAAGTGAGCACATGTAGCAAACAGGCTCTCACAGAAACATAGTAGTGTCATATTCGTATTATCGTGCATTTCCGCGTATATCGCAATTTGGTGGGAGGTTTTGGGTCCTCCAGGTGTCTAACAAATATATACGATAAATACAACCTTAGCTCTTCTAACTCAAGTGTTGGTTAGAGCTAATCATTTTTTTTCAATGATATCGGCTAAACTAGTCGCTTCGACCCAAATGCCAAACTTTAAAAAAGCATTTCAACGCTGAAGTAAAGCCAGTGGAGCGTAGAACAGCCGTTTACCGATTTTAAATTATTAAAAACAATCCAAATGAATCTGCAGGCAGAACTCAAATCCCAGGGGTTACTACACCAATACAATAATATCGAATAACTTCGAAATCCTTGTAAATGTTTCGGTCTGGATCAGAAATGAAATTTTTCGACAAAGTTTATTTTCGATATTATCGAAAATTTACGACACATCTTAAGATGTCGAATATCGTTGCGAATACATAAAATATTAAATGTTGGATTTATAATTTTAATTATAAAAAATAAAATCTGTTTGTGATTTTTATATTTTTGATAAAATCTAAAAATTCATAATAGGTATTTTCGACGTGGTCAGATTGGAAACTCGATCGAAAATTTTATAATACACCTATCCCCACGTCGTGATTCTCGAAAACTATAATTCGATAAGAATCGATTTATTTCATCGGTGAGTGAAATACACTAAGTGAATGGAAACACCGGCATAAATTTGTGTAATTTCGAGCAACAAAAATGCCAAGAACATTCAAATTCAAGCCCAATCGCCATATTAGGCCATCGAAACCAACCCAACCAAATTCGGAAGCCGAAAGAATTTACAATTTGTTGGAATTAGCCATTCTTTTCAGGATTGTCATTAGGTATCCATTGGGATATTTTGCATCGGACATGGGAAACCATGAGTCATTAAGCCATTTTCGATGTCTGTAGAGCTAGAGCAGTACGCAGACGGGAAACAGGCCATCGAACGCAATGGAACTTGAGGCAATCCGTTCGGGGAATTCAAACCATCAGCCCAGTTTAAGCCAAACGTGCAGAAACACATAAAGATGAATTTAAATTTTTCAGACATTGTCACATGTTAAAATCTCAATCAATTCGATTGGGAGAACCGTTTGTCTACTCATACGAGTCAAACATAAAACTTCTAACTGGAAGGCATCGCTCTAATCGTAACATGTTGTATTTTCAGGCTAAACTACAACTAAATAAAGAACGAGCGAAATGAAGACTTAATGAAATTGACCTATCTAGATCGAGTCTAAACACATATGTAGAGGCAAATGTGAATGGAGTTCGTAAAACAGGACTGATGGACAGCGGTGCTGATTGATGCATAAAGCTTTAAACCGAATGCGTTTAATATTGTCCCTATGACGATGCGGGTGGACGAAATAGTAAAGAAATCAGATGCCATTACTCGCGACAACCGAGTTCCAAACGTTACATCACAATGAAGTTGGGAACTCGATTCCAACTTTCAAAAGTCAGGGCTATACTAATTTGTTTAAACATAAGATAGACGTGCTGAGTAACCAGAGACAACACTATCCGGTGTCTCCAGCCGTACAACTCGATATGGATCAAATTATTAACGAAATGTAGGGCGTCTCAAGGTCACAAAAAATATTACTTATAGTTTGGATTTCAAAGACCCATATTGGAAAAAACGACTTTCGATATAACAGAGCGAAAGGTATCAATGTTTGTGTAATGCCATCTGGCTTATGCAATGCTTTTGCTTTTGTGAGTCGTCTAATGGATATCCTAATTCCGCACGAACTGCGCGAAAATATTTCCATTTATTCAGACGATCTGTTAGTAGTTTCTCCAACTTTCAGTCCAAATGATTAAAACTTATTTCCGAGAAATTAACCGTGAATATTTAGTGGGTAAAGTCGGCACGTGCTCTTTAAAACTTCTATTTTACGTTTTTTCTAAGCCGCTTTTAATTTGGCTAAATTTGCTCAAATTTTTTATAGTCAAAGAATCAATTGTTGATAAATGAGACGGAGAACTTAAAACAGAAGTTTTATACTACTATAGTTTATAGTTAATGGGAGTTGCTCTGAAATTGCTCCCCGAACATTTAAGAGATAAACTGACTCTGGAGTAAATGGATATCCTCTATATAAACAGTTCAAAAACAATTTTGTTCGAATACCTATAAATAACACTTTAGCGGTTCCATAAAACGCATATCTAAGTTCTAAATTCAATGCCCATATATTAAGGGTAGTTAAATATATATATCGGCCCATATACTAGGGGTAGTTAATAAAATATTAACAGCGCTTACTTCAGTTTTCTGTCGTAATAATCACACAGTCTATGCGTCATATAGTGGATAAATTCAAGTGAAAATATCCACTATTGGATGTTGCTGTGCCAGTGAAACAACGCACCGGTTGAAGTACCCTTAAATATTGCAGCCGTAAGTGCTTCAGTTCAAAATGAGCTAAACCCGTCGATTCCACGCCGTTCACACCAATTGGGAATCTTTCAAACCACATTGTGGCGAATTTTACGTAAAGATCTTGACTTACAATCACGCACCCTTACAAGATCAACCTAGCTCAAGAATTGAAGCCTCTTGATAATTTGAAACGCAAAAACTCCGATTGGGCGCTGCTAAAGTTTGAAGAAAATCCTGAATTTCATCGGAAAATCTTCAGCTTAATGGCTTTGTCAACAAGCAAAATACGCATTTTTGGACAACAGCAACCCTACATGTGTTTTAAGAGACTCCATTGCTGTTTCATGAAGGTATTGTGATTGGGTCATATTTTTTTGTTGATGCAAATGATCGCCATGTTATGGTCAATTAAGTTCGCTATCGTGCCATCTTCGGGGCAACAGTTCGGGGAATCATGTGATCTCGAGCAATGGTCCGATCATGACTTTTAACGCCGTTGGATTTCTTTTTATGGGATTACTTAAAGTCGTTGGTTTATGTTAACAAAGTTAGAGGAGCTCAGGGACAATATCTAACGCGAAATTGCCAATGTTTCGGCCGATATGTGTGAAAGAATGGTGAAAAGTTGGCTCCAAAGAGTCGATCGCTGCAAACGTGCTTGCAATGAAATTCCATGATTAAATACTTGGTATTTTTTTCAATCGATATGAATTTTAGTGCTTAATGTTGAAAATTAAAAAATATGTCATTTATCATCATGGAGTCGCCGACAACACAACAACGCATTTAGATTGTCCAAATTTATTATGTAAATAATCGTTCAAAAACGAGAACATTTCGTGAATTACGTAAAAGTTTTGGTCGACATGGTTGTCCTACTAAACGTGCAATTGCCAAAACTATTGATCGTTTTGAAGTTAAACTGGCTCGTGGAATTGTTCGTAATGACGAGCACATCAACCAGGCATCGTTCACAAGAACTAAATATTTCAAGAACTACGTTGCAATGCATTTTGCATGCTAATCTTCGTTTGCATCGATACAAAACTCAACTAACTCAAAAATTGTAGCCAACAGACCATTTAAATCGTAGTCATTTTGTAGTCATTTCATTTGATGCTTGAACAAAATGAAGGTTTTACATCAAAAATTTTCTTTAGCGATGAAGCTCATTTTCATCTTAACGAGTAAGTCAATAAGGAAATTTGACAAATTTGGGGAGCGGAGAGTCTTCATTATATTCACGAAGCGCAAGTTCATCCTCCAAGAGTCAATGTTTGGTGTGGTTTATGGGCTAGTGGCATCTTTGAAATAGAACAGGAAAATGCCTTTACAGTGAATGGAGAATATTATCGCAACATGTTAACTGGTGGCCCCGATATGCCTCGCAAGTCTCGCAACAATCCATTTATTGTCAACAAAATTGAAGTGAAATTCCTTGAAAATTCGTCATCGATGTTCGGATGCAGGCCTGTAGACGAAGCCGTAGTGGGTATATGAACAAAATTGTTTTTTATACATAAATGGCATAAAACCAAAGTAACAGATGGTCCACCCTAAAATTGTTATGTCCTTAGTAATAAACTCTTTATACCAATAAATATTAATCAATAGGCCGTGATTGTGCTCGTATCGAAATAAATCAAAACGAAAAAAAAGGGCTGGCAACGGGGCGTACTCGTAAACATAAAGACGGGAAAAGCGAGCTGCGAAAGAGTTGGGAGAGCCCCGGCTCCAGAACAGATGGCAAAAATAATAAAAAAAAATGCTGTTCATGGGCATTCACACGCCATCTATGCATTATCTGTACATTTGTCAGATAGTCAAATGATATTCTTTAATGAAGGAAAAGAAGAAGCTGTAAGAAGAGCATGGCACCACATTGACAGTTTCTTTTGATTTAAATCGTTTCAGATTTCGCAGCCCGTGGTATTCTTTGTCAAAATATTCCAAATTCTTTCCAATAAAAAAAAATTGACAGCTACGAAAAAGAGGCGTAAATAAAATTAATGGAAGAATTCTTGCTATTTCATTTATTACTACTAAACGTTGGATATACACCCTCTGATGATGCTGCAAGAGAACTTGGCATTTTTAAAGACGATCTGGAGTGAAAGCGTTGCAAGAGTGAAGGTTCATTGTAAGGTTCCTTGGCTTGTGCGGCTATTTGTTATGATGCTCATTCATTGTTTTCCGAATATCCCATTAGATTTGTGAAATGGATATGAAACACAAATATCTATATGTACATCAAAGTTTAAATGAGAACACTGCAATTTCAGTTGTACTTTGAGATATTCAAACCATGCGGGGGAAATGAAATTTCATCGTGCACCGAGCATGGCTTACCTGAACCACCACTAATACACCATGATATCGTAGACCCAAGTACTGTGAATGCTGACGTACTGTGTTGCTGAGAAGAACTTAGAAGATGGACAAATGTTAGCATTGCTGAATAAGGTAAATTTAATTTAAAGCAATATTAACAAAAGCTTTACCCGGTGCCTCGCCAATAAATTATTGTTTCTTTATTGATGGCTCAGGTGGTGCAAGAAAAACGCTTTTACATAAATTATACATACATTTCGGGGCAGACAACAGAATGTGTACAAAAAATGATGTAATTATTGATGGGATTAAGCTTCTATGGCTCTTTCCGAAGTTCTTGAGATGATTGATTACGTTTTGCGAGATTTGATGGCAAATGAACACTCATATGATGAAAAAAAATTAGTTCTTATGAGAGATTTTCGACAAGTCAGTTGTTCGGAATGGAACCAGATCTCAAATTGTATCTAAATGTTTAAAAATGAGCCCGGTTTGGAATCCTTTCGAAATATTTCAATTGAAAATAAACAAGTGAGTCAGAGAGCAGGAAACTAAATTTGCAACATGGATGAGCTTCCGTATTAACGAGCGCCTGATACGTAGGATTTCAAATAATTCAATGATTTACACTTTTTGTTACCAACATAAAATATCAAATGCTGAGAATTTTGGTAACATGGTGTTAAGTAAACTAGAATGCGACGCCAAAGTTTATCGTAGCATTGAATGATTAAAAGAGCAAATAAACTTCTCAGTTGAACTTTTTAACACTATTAATCAACCCGGCCTACATGAGATGGAATTAAAAGTATAATGTCATTGCCATTCATTATCAGCGTATTCATTAAATATTAATAAAGCTCGCGGTTAAACTTTTGACAAGGTTGAAATATTTCTTCAAGATCCAGTTTCTACATACGATCAACTGTACGTTGCTTGCTCAAGAGTCAGAACCATGGATTCCTTAAAGTTGCAAATTGTTGATGGGCCAAAGTAAAAGAAATTTGGTGCTAATACACTAGAGGACAACATTTTGTATACGGAAATTTTACAAATAAAAATATATTTAAATTTTGAATAGGATTTGTAAAAACATAATTATGTATTAAATTTGAGTCGGATAAGTCAAATTTTTTTATTTCAAATATATAAATAGATAGTGGTAAAGTTTCGACGAGCAGGATCATCATAGCTAAATATTAAACGTACCGACCTACAAATTAATGCCTACACATAAAAAATTTCGTAATATAATTTAAAATGTATAAAAATATCAATATATTACAAAAAAAAAAAATAAAAATTTCATTTTAATACAGTTACAATTAATCAATCCCATAAGGGACAATCTCAGGTGTTTCAATTCAATTCAGCAATTTGCAACCGAAAATAAAATCTCATTTTATGTCAAACCCATTTCAAATTTTATGGAGTTTATTTCATATCGAGAATCAATTTACCAAAACGAGTCAGAATTTCGATCGAAAAATTTATAAATTATAAGTATTAGTCTCAAGGGAGCTATATATAGTTATAATAATTATGAAAAGCAGAATTATTTATTTTTAATTTAAATAATTATTTTGTGTATTTTAAATCAGGAGAGATATAAAAATTATAATTTTGTATATTGTGTACAATAAAAATTCCCAAAACTGTAACAAATGTTTAAAATATTAAATTTAAATAATTTTCCTTACCGATTATTAAAAATAACATAAAAATTCCAATCACAAACTTTGTTTTTCTCGCACACCACATTTTTTGTAAATAACAATTAAACTTTATTTTGTAACAATAATAATATTCACTGCATATATTGACTTAAGAATAAATTAAATAAATAACACAATATTTTCACAATTAAACACTGTTAAAAAATAAATAAAACAAAAAAACGGAAAACTTTTTTATAACTGTAAAGAACAACGAAAGCTTTTATTTCGAAAACACAAAAAAAAATTCACTGTGCTTGTATATCGTACGTATCCCGTTTCACTATGTTATATAGTTTGGATTATCCTTATTCGCTAAAAAGCACAAAACTGTATTTTCGACTTTTTATGACACTGAAATTATTCACCTTTCTCGTATAATAAACTAAAGCACGGTAAAAAATAAGTTTTTAAAACTTTTTTAAAGTGTCGAATCAAAATATTTTTTTTTATTTTTTTGTAAATTATAAATTTTATTATTTTAATATTAAATTTTCTACAGCGGAAATCACTCAATAAAAGGTCGCGAGATAAACTAAACTGTGGAATACAAAACAAAAAACACTTTTCGCAAGCTTTTTCCAGTTTTATTGCTGAGAACATAAGAAAACAAAAAAAAATCCGAAATCTTGGTGGGGAAATTTCCGTAAAATTAGTTATGCGCATGAAGAGAATTTTTATGGTTGGTGATATAAACTGCAGTACCGACATTTTTGTTTGTACGTACTATATACAATTCAATTTTGAAATAGACAAAATGTGTTGAAAAATGATTCAAACGGTGTGAAAAATTTCCCATGTATTTTATCACACAGGTGTATCTTATAGTATTAAGGACATAAACGATTTTGTCGTTTTACGGAATATTTTTATGATCGATAAATAATCACCTGCGGCTAAATGAGCAGCACAATGGTTAAAATTGTGAATCATCGATAGCATTTTTACGTCATCATTACAAACTGATAATATAGGGTCGTAAATACGAAATTATTAACTGCCTCACACAATTTTGTACTCACGACGCATAGAGATAGATTATAGAAAATCTTTCGAAATAAAATAATAATTTATCTTAATAAAACGTATATTGCTATAATAACTTTGGACAGAAAAATATATAAGATAAATATTAAGAAACAGTTAATTAATCATCAGAGTTAATCCAATTAAAAATAATGGTTATGTTTCACCCCCGCATATATAGCAATATTAATAGCCGGATTATGTGGTATAAACACCCCACATACAGCATTTTCAACTTTCCTGTCCATTAACCTATTAAATTACCTAAATATTGGTTACATTTTTTTTCGGTTTTGTATAATAGATATAATTATAGTTTTAAATATGATTTGGGTTGCCTTACATAATAACTATCAATTCCATGTAATCATAACTTCTTTGAATTTTTAAATGGAACAGGCCAAAAATGTATCCTAAATAGTTTTTGTTCCCAAAACTAAATTTCATTACAAAAACGAACAGTTCGCCCACAAAGACCAACAAAGTATGGAAAAAGAAAATTCTTTGTGGAAATCTAATCCATTAAATTTCCATGTCACTTAATCTATTTTACTTTATGTTTTGATTTTTATCCAATTTTATATTTATTATTTTCGTTTTTACTTTCTCCACATTCATATATGCGGATAAACTAATAAATTATGTATTGGGTTGGTACGGACTCTTTGAGAGGCTCATTTTTAGGATTTTTTTTTATTCATGAAAACTAACAGTATCCTAAATATTTTGTGGTGTGGTCGGAGAAGGTGGAAAAGAATATTCGTTTTAAATGAAATCTAATTTATCTTTTTGAACCCTTTTCAATAGTTTCTGGTCAAAATGATGATTAAATGTTGGATAAGATTTTGGATTTTTTTTTTTTTATGTTTGTGTATCTGTTTATGTTCCATCTTCTGCTTTTGTAAATCGGCAAACAGAATGAAAATGAAATTTATATTCATAAAGAGTCGGGCATTTGAATGGATCAATTGAATTGATATGAATGTTTTAGAATATTTATTATGTATGTACGGTGAGATGATTAATGAAGATTCATGTGTGATGACAGCTGTAAATTGAAAAATTTGTTCGATTACCTTGAACGGTACAAGATATAGTACAGCTGATGCTCAGAAGCATTAGACGATTGATTGTAATCCGTAGAATGGAAAGAGAATTTAAAATTGTTGTATCTATGTGCCAACGAATGCTGTGAAAGATGAACGAGAGTACAAATTGCAGAAATAAAGCACACAAGTTAAAATGGCTAAACTCAACTTTAGCCGAATTTCAAAATTTTACGTAATCATCGTACAAATAATCAAAATTCTTTTGTGATTTCTGCAATCGAAAAATATAACGGCTAAACGAAAAATGTATGCGAACAAGCATTTGGTAAAACGGCTAATCTTAAATACTAAATGATATTATTTTTAAAATGTTTTTTTTAAGAAAAAGTCTAAAAATCACTTGACCAAACGATTCGTATAAAATATCAGTAAAAATTGATTTGGTAAAGTGACTAAACTTAAAATGAAAATTTTTCTGGTCATCTTTTTGTGTAAATGTAAAGTGATTAATCTCACCGGTGTGAAGTTTCAATCAATTATCAAAAGCTACACAAAGTAAAGTAAGTAGCTACACAAAAAATCATTTTGCAAAAGTGTATTTACACAATTTAATCAAAAGTGTAGTGATACACAGAAGAAAACGTAGCAGGGTTGAATTTTGTTTATTTAATCAAAAAAATTATTTTATAGGTACTTTAAATTTAAAAATCATGATAAACAAAAATATATAAATCATCTAAAGGTATTTAAATATATTTTAATAAAAAATTTAAAGTAAATTATATATCTATGAGGTTAAACGTTTTTATATTAAACCGTAGTTGTTAATAGGTAGATGAAAATTGTACGAGTATTTTGTGAATCCCATTAGCTTGTCTGTACCGATTTTAGAATATCGCTCTGTTTGCGATATTTAATATGAAAGGGTAGGGGTAGGTTGTAGGCCATAATCAAGTGATTCTATAGCGATGCCTATTCCGATCTGTGAATGCCCTCGGATTCTGTGTACTCTTATGGATTATGGCCTACAACCTACCCCTACACTTTCATATTAAATATTGCAAGCGGAGCGGTATTCTAAAATCGATGGGAAATTCCCCGAAGGTTACGTTAATATGGCGGTTATCAAAATTAATCTAAAATAGTACAGACAAGCTAATGGGATTCACAAAATACTCGTACAATTTTCATCTACCTATTAACAACTATAATAATTAACTTTAAATTTTTTTACATTTTTAATATAATTTAACTTTACATTTTTTATGAAAAATATATTTAAATACCTTTAGATAATTTATATATTTTTGTTATCTTGATTATTAAATTTAAAGTACCTATAAAATATTTTTCTTGATTAAATAAAAAAAAATTCAACGCTGCTACGTTTTCTTCTGTGTAACTACACTTTTGATTAAATTGTGTAAATACACTTTTGAAAAATGATTTTTCGTGTAGCTACACTTTTGATAATTGATTAAAACTTCACACCGCGATTGATCTCTAGTTTAACCGTTTTACCAAAATTTTTAAAACATTTTGAGAAGTTTAATCTTCGGTTTAGCTTGTTTTTTTTTTATTTTTTTTTATTTTTATTTTCCAAGAAAAAAAAATACAATTTTTTTTATACAGGAAAATATTTGTTACACAAAGCTAATATTTCAAAATGGTTAAGAATCTTATACTATAAAAAGAATACAAACTAAATTAAATTAAATTAAATTGAATTGGCACAAACAAATAATTAGTGACAAAATTATAGCTTTCAAACAAATTAATAAATATAAGTAAAATCCAACCAAGTATCAATGAAACAAATCATATTCTGTAATAAAATTTGAAAAAAGTTTATTTTTAAGATTAGATTTGAAAGTAGAAATTTTCAAGGTTTTGTCACTGTCATCTAATTGATTAAATAATTCTAGTCCATGGTAGAGGATACTATTTTGGGTGGCTTTAAATTTATATTTTGGAATCCGATAATTTAAGTGGTTGCGAGTTTGCCGCTCACCGATCGATAAGTTAGTCTGGAAATCAATTGTACACCTAAGAAGTCCATATCTAACTTTGTAAATCGTCAGTTGATATTCGTAGAGGATGAGGTACTTCAAGGGTAGTATTTCGTCACTATATATAGGATTTTTGTTGGTGTTAAAGGGGCTAGTTGTTTGATTGCCTTAATGGCTTTGTTTTGTATGATTTGTAAGTCATTGATGTATGTAATGTTTGCTCCTCGCCAGATTTGTATCAGATAAGAGAGATGCGAGTTAATAAAACTAAAATAGATGTTTTTCCGCATAAAATGTGGGATGAACCGACTGACTCTTCTCAAAACCGCAACAATAGGTATTACTTTAACTCTGATACTGTTTATATGATTAATCCATGATAGCTGAGAATTAATAATCAACCCAAGGTAAGAAATGCTTTCAACTCGATGTATAACACTATTATTAAAATTAATTTCATCTATTACAGCAGCAGGTTTATGTTTTAAAAAAAAAGTTATACAACTTGTTTTTGATACATTTAATTTAAACTTATTGCAACAGAGCCAATTGTGGATTTTAAGAAGATCATTTTCCATCGCAGTTTTCTGTTGTGGAAACGATTCAGAGCTGTAAATTAAAACAGCATCATCAGCAAACAATTGCAATTTTCCCTCCAAACTAAGATCAAATAGGTCGTTTATGTAAAGTAGAAACATTACTGGTCCTAGGATCGATCCTTGTGGTACTCCGCGCTTCACAGTAATTTTTGATGATGTGTGACTATCAATTTTAACAACTTGTGTTCGATCTATTAGGTAATTTTGGATTAGTTTGATGAATTTACCGCAAATTCCATAATGGTTTAGTTTAGTCAAGAGTGGTCTACACAATCAAACGCTTTCATTATATCAAGAAACAAACAAGAAGTTCCTTTTTTTTGTTCTATGGAACTGTAAATATTTTCAATCAAATTAATACTAGCTGAGAGTGTACTACTTGATTTCATAAAACCAAATTGATTTTTATGGATGATTTGATTTGATTCAATACGCTCTAAGAGCCGGTTATAAATAATACGCTCAAACACTTTACTGAAAACTCCAGATTTGAAAATTGGAGTAATACGAGCTGATTTCATAAACTCAGGGAAAATGCATTGTTCAATCCACAAATTTAGAGTGCGAGTCAGCAAGGGACACAACAAGTGCGAAAGTTCTTTAATTATTGCTACCTTAATATTATCGACCCCTTTTGACGATGTGAGCTTAACATTTTTGATAATATGGTAGACACTTCTTCTTGTTCTACTGCGGATAACACAGACAGTTCGCGATATTCTTTTGGTGACAACTGCAACGCAATAGGTGTTGTACTGCTACCTATATCAGCTCCAACATTTACGAAGAATTGGTTGAATGTATTTACAATTTCTTGTTGATCGCGTATAATGTTACCGTTTACTTTTATTTGATTTAATGTCGACGATTTAGTTGTAGGATTTTTGGAGAGAATTTCGTTAACCAGCTGATACATTCGTTTAGCATTTGGCATAACTGATTTGAATTTTTTACTGTAATAATTCTTTTTAGATTTATCTATCTGATATCTAAATTTGACATTGAGTGATTTAAAAGTTTCAGAAAAATATCTGTTATTTGGGTATCTTTTAGTAAGTTTATAATATTTGTCTCGTACTTTAAGTTGTTTATAGAGTTTATCGGTGAACCGCGGTTTTTTGTAAGAAGAGGCTTTAATTGTTTTTGTATATGTCACAGTGTTCAAACTAATTAAATTAACAAGTTCATTGTAGACAGTTTCAAACGAGGGGTCATTGAGCTATTAGTTGTATCATAGACGATAATACGTTGGTATAGTTGGTTTTTACCACATTTAAAATAGTTGACACTGAATGTTTAATAATGTGGTATTTAAAATACAAAAAACGCCGAATCTCCATAGTATATTGCAAATTGGCTAGATGTGTTCGTCAAGATATGGTCCAAAATACTCTTTGAGCTGGATGTTAAGCGGGTTGCAAATAATTCATCAATTTCATTAACTATAGTATGATTATTGAGTTGTAAGGTGGATTTGTAGTTAAGCACCTGTGGATTTGAATTTTCCAATAGATTGATGTTAAAGTCACCAACTATGATTTGGTTTTTATTTGTACTAGTAATCTGGTCAAGATTAAAAACGATCTATGATTAGTGTGTGGTGGCTTATAAATCCCTAATAAGTATAAATTTAATTTTCGAGAAAAAAGTGTTATGCTTTGATTTTCTTCAAAAAAGCTTTCTCGCTCAAGAACGTAAAGTCTAAGTTTCTCTCGATGAAAACTGTTACGCCCCCTCCGGTTCTATTTTCTCTAATACTATGGAACGAATTATAATTTTTTAAATTAAAATACTCTGTTTAACAAAAATTGATTTGAAATATCTGTGGTTTAAAAAATTACATTTGGAGTTTAGCTTTTTTACAAAAATTAATATTTTTCAATTATTAAATAAACTTGATATTAGCCGTTTTTCCAAGTGCATAGAAATACTTTGTTAAGGAATGGTTCAACGCCATTCAAAAAAAATCGTACCTTAATTAAAACAACAAAAATACCGTTGCGACCTTGGTGCCGTCATGCCATGGGCAACTTCCGTACCCGGAACTCCTCGACTGACCGCCAAAATATGTTGGGCGTTGTCTCGTCTTTACAAAAAAAAAAAAAATCCGTTGCGGCCTTGGATGACCGTCATGCCACAGGTGCGACAAATCCGGACCGTTGGGCGTCCACCCGCCTTCGTTGGGCGACTTCCCGCAGTCGCGGTTAACTCTTGCCTGGTTGGGCATTACTATCTGTATTTTGACGAGGTGGCCTCAACTGACCACCGGTAAATAATATTGGGTATTGTACCTTATCGTAAATATGAACGAAAGAAATGGCCTCTCCTGGCCACCCGTCAAATCCGGTGTACACCCATCGATCGGTATATGAAAACAAGTAAATTTCACTGCCGACACAATAACTTTATTCAATTGGTTAATTTGCACTCGATTAACCAGAACTTTCCTTTACTCGCGTCTTAATGATTATTATTCAATTTACGGTAATATTTTTTTGTATTTTTTTTAGTATCCGCAAACTATAAATGCAGCTTAAATATTTTTTTTTTTCGTTTAGCCAAGGTTAAAAATTGCAATCACATTTTGTGGTATTTTTCGTCCTTTTTTTGTTTTTTTTTTGATTGTTCATTCTGATTAGCTAATTCGACTTTTACTTTCAAAACCTGCAACACCCGAACTAAAGATAAAGAACTGAATCAATTATCCAGAAAGAAGCGTTAGGATAGCTGCTGCAATAAAAGCATAAAAAGAATGGCATTAGAATATTAGTATGAAATCCCAATGGGCTATTGCAACGTCAGCAGGAATTCTCTTGAACATCAAAAACATTGATGTTTGTCTCATATCCATTTGTTCGAGACACAAAGCGATGAAAAGTAGCGGTTGAGAACAGTTCCGTTTACAAAACATTTACAACTTCTAAATGGATCGCCTTTATCGAAAAACATATGAAAACCGAAACATAAGGTTGCTTTATAATTTGAAACATTGCCTGGGCTGGGATGTTCTAACATCACCATGTTTCGATAATTTATCGAATTTTATTTCTCGTTTCTGTAGAATAAAATTTATCTCTATTTCAATTTTTATATCATTTACCAGCCTGCTAGATTGCAACATTGTGATGTTTCTACTGTGTTTCTATCACCAAATAATTATTTTTCGATTGTAGAAAGAAAATAAGTGAAATAGATATAGTTCAAATATATTCTAGTAGACTGTGATAGCAATAGAGAAGAAATAATTGATACACGAAACAGAAGTTAAATTGATTATAGCTGAAAGAGACGAAGACTACGATAAAATATCGAAAAATGGTGATGTTAGAACATCCCAGCCCTGGGTTCGATCTCAAACAATGTCCCATATAGGTTTTCCGCCGATTTAACGTAATAACAATTTTCGAGACTATGAACCATTGTGCCAATAAAATAGTGGTTCACATAGCTCAAGACGAAATATACTCTATATGAAATTAACCGCTTTAGCCGCTCGACTTTTAGAAAATAAAAATCTAACAGTAGAAGGGTTTTTTACATCTTTCGTTCGGAATATAAATGCAGGTCATATTTAAATTTCAACAGATTGAGTTCATTCGTGGTGGAATTAGGCCATATTTCTGGCGATATTGATTAAAATGGTGGTCTTGGAAATAACTGAGGTTCTAAAGTGTTTTTTGGAAGAAGTTCCGAAATAGACTTACCTATAGTAAACGAACTCATTGCGTAACAGATCACAATGAAGTTTGGTATATTTTATGGGTCGGGATGGAACTATAAAATAATTTGTAGAAGAGGTTATTCCAAAACCAACTGAGTTGGAACTAATTAAATTTTCGGCTGATTATGTTGAAATGGATTATGTTGGATACTAAATTGAAGACTAGATTTTATTCTAGTATTTCGCAGAAATTTTGGACAACATTCAATTCAGCTGTGGATGCTAAACCTAGTAACCTGGTCATTACACAAAAATTCCAAAAAAAATAATTGAGGGACATTGACATTTCTCCTTGTTTTTGTTATTGTTTTGTGTTAATATTAGCCTCAAAAGGCCTCCATATAGACCATCGTCTTTATACATCGTAAAATATTTCTCTGATTCATTCAACAGATGGAAAACAATTTTTTGATAATTAATTTTAAGTTTATCACAATTTATTTGAGTAATGTAAGAATATTGGGAGGTTCATAGCACAGACAGAGATAATGCGACTATAGGCCAATAGGCCTCATCCAAGAGCAGTGTACCCCTTCCAGTAGCCCATGGAACCTGGCTAGGATTCAATGAACTTACATATCAACCTGAAACTATAATTTAATAATGTGACTTTATTGAGGCGGCCAAATCCCTATACATGATAGGGATGGATGTGTAGAGCCAAAGAATGGTTATTGAGATGAAGCCTTCAATTTATTTTCATTTATACCATGTATCTTAGATGGCAAGTAAATAAACATTAAACCTTTTCTCAAATTCAAGAGAGTTTATAAGATCCTTGCCGATTTGCCACACTCTGGTAGACTTTGAACCGGAATTATTCCTAGCCATTGACAAGAGAACTTATCCTTTGACGCTCACAACCTTCAGTAGCATTTGAACAGAAAATGTATGTTTTGGTCGGAACGACGTATTTCTAAATTAAAACCAACCAATACACCAATATCCCAAAGATGATTGGAAACTGGGTTTTCAATATATCTCCTCCCATATGATCGTCGTGTTTAGAAATTCAGGTAATTTTTGGATTTATATGGCTGGTCCATTTGCACACTGACGTAGATTTCCCGCAATCCGCAGTTACTCCTTCGATTAATATTATCCTGTTTCTGATTGAAATCATTGTTATCTTATTTTTAAACAAAATACAGAGCTGTCATTATAAACTACTTTGTGCCATGATACTTCAATGTTCAAAATCCTCGCAACGCTACAATAAAAAACAATAAAGAACTACGAAGATTGCGCCACCTTAGAAATCAACATTGGCAAAAAGTAATTAAAATTGTTAGTTTGCATTTACAGTCAAATTTCCCCATATATGGACATCTATAACAATTTTAAGGATTTATCTTGAACTGTCTAATAATCACAACAATCAAATACCAATCCGACATTATCTTAGATCCTAAGGGTAAATAAGGGTTGGGAAAATCACCAACTTAAAAGATGATTTTTCATGCGGCCCAGATGGTTTGCAGTCCAACATGTAAGAAAATGCAGTGTTAGTCTGGCTAAGCCACTTAAGGCCATTTTTCAAAAATCACAAAGCCTATTACAAAACGGATATTCGCAATTATAGGCTGAACGTTATCCTGCGCTTCACAATTTTGAAAGCATCGAATATGTGACGGTATACTTTAATTCTTATCTTTTGCTTTCTGTCTTTCAACATAATTTCCACCAAGGCCATTCCATGATCAGAAATCTTACCGAGTTTCTATTGAATATTTGCAGTTACCACTGATTTTAGAAAGGCATTTGATAAGGTTTTTCACAGAACTATTATATTTAAGATTCATATCTGTGTATGTGAGATCAGGTGATCTTCAGATCGTCAAAATCATCTACTTTCACACCCACATATATATTGCCCCAGAGTAGCCATTTGTAGACCATTCTCTTCATGTCATCTTATAATAAACGAGGCTGCTGGCGGTAATAAGAATTCGTCCATCTCCGTATGCTGAAGATATCTAGATTTATTGATCCATCTGATCCCCCCAGTATTCGAATTGATTAAAAAAAAATATTATCAACCTCTGCGCTTGGTATAGTCAAGCGCTGGGCTAAGGTAATATTTGGTTTTGGCTGATATGCTTCCGGCGACGGACATGAAAATCAGGCAGATCTAAGGAAAACAGTCTACTAAATATTGCAGCAAAAATTATAAACTAATGTTTTGATTTGAATTACTGGTTGAAGCTGCTGGTTTTTGGTCTGCCATATAGTTTTTCGGTTTTTTGCAAGTGGCAGTTGATACTTTAACAATTTTAAAATAAACTTTTTAACAGTTTAAAGTTTAAATTTTTTTCGAAATTATTATGTTTTTAAAAGTAATCAATACATAAGTGGTGACATCTAAAAAGTTTAAAAAATTAATTTTTTTTTTTTTGTATAAGAGAAAAAATTGTAACGTGGCACTCTTCTGGCGTTCCCCTGGGAATAGGGAATTGGGAAAAATATTTCCATAATATTTTTGTCGAAATTATACTTTTCTGCCTTACTGAGGAGACTGATTGAGTTTGGTGTAAATATTTTCGAAACAAAGTAAAATGGGAAAAAATTCTTGCTACAAAAATTTTGGGGAACAAAACTTTCCCAATTAAATTTGTTTTGAAAATTTTTGCACTAAACTTTTGCTTTCAAAACTTATAAATTAATTCGTTTAACAGTAATTTGCCGTAGGCACTTGATATGCACTTTTTATTAGCACTTGTCTTTTTATTTAGCAACAACTCTTGATGATGGCCTAACGAGCCGAAATCGATCGAGTGATTTTTTAAACTTTTTGAAAAAAATGTTTAATTAAAATATGCAAAATTAAAATATTAAAACCAACTACTTGTATTTCAATTTAATAAATATTTAAACTCGATATATGATACTATCAGTGTATGTGTTTCATAAGCTTATTGTGGTGATTTTATATTCATGATCGCATAGCAATTTGGTTTCATTCACACGTAATCCACAACAAAATATGCCACCGCTATCAGATTCAAATTAGAGCAACTATCACAGCACCAGTGCAGATATTTTTGTGTCGCTACAAAAAATCTAAAAATAATATTCAGTTGTAAGCTGATAAAAATTATTTCACTTTATGAAAACAAAATCCCAATTGCTATGGAAAAACGTAAACAAAATTGGAAATATTATTTTATTTCGAAGTCCATAATAGGACCAGTGTATAACAATACATATTTCTCTTTTCCAAAATAAAATCGTACTGACTTTATTGAACCCACATAATAAAATCCATCTTATCTAATGTCTGTTCATTCAAACAAACATTTGAAATGTATTCTATTCATATATTGTTTACACAACAAATAAAAAATACTATAAAATCTTCCATTCTTTTAGAAAAATATTATTAATGTCAAAAACAAGAACATGTTGATTTTAAACAAAGTAAAATAACATAAACAAAATTCGTTTAATGTTTAAAATCGAAATTGTATTAGGTGGAATATTTACTTGGTACTGGTCTTTGTACCTGTCAAGACGAACTATTACACGTAACTCTATTAAATACTGAAAAAATAGAAAATTCGCATTTTATTTGAATCTTGTCAAAAAAATTTAAAAGTTTTTTTTAACAAAGCTTAAAGAATCTGCCCTGGTACATCGTATAACTTAAAGCTGAACTATATAGTTGTATTATTTTTGAACCCAAAACTTTTTTATTCTATTATATATTTTTGATTGAGAATCGGAAACATAACATTTCCATTAAAAGATTAATTAAAAACGAAGCAAAATGTAATAAAAAAATTTGTTCTTCACAGAGAGCTTTACATTTTTTACTCTATTTTAATTATTTGTAAATAAAGTTTTCTCGATATTTTTGAAAGCAAAAAACAAATAAAAGTTTTGAAAATATTGAAAAGAAAATTTTTTTGTTAATAATTAAATTGTTGCAGACTATAATTAATTAAATTAAATAATTTGATTTTTTGTTTGGTGGTAATGAGGTATGAAAATATTTTAAATTTACGTGTGATAAGTTCTACCTATATCACCATCTCATCATACTCATACCAAGGAAATAAATTTTTAATTTTGAAAAACATAAAAACTTTTTGTATTTATAGAAAATCGATCAATTATAATTGACCCAAAATGATTTATTATACCAAAAGAGAGAGAGACACACACACACACATGTACAAGATAACACCAACTAGCTATAAACGACATTTGTTTCGTCATGTAATCAATACCACATGACACAACATAAAACTATAAAAACCTCGAAAACTTTTTACATATTTTGTGTTAATTTTAACTTCCTTCTCGTTTAGTATCGACATGTAAAATATTAGATAAAATTTGGAAAAAAATAAAAATTTATTTTATCAACGAACCAGATACATGTGTAGCTGTATAATTGTGTATCCTGTTTTCGAAACTAATTTTTATCAAAATACTGATAAGTTCGAAAAGAAAATATTGATTATCATGGACAGTATTTTTACAGAAATCTAAATTTAGATAGCCATATTTTTGGATGACGAAAAAAAAAGTTTCCGATACACAACTTTTGTTATATACAAAAGCTGAGATATCATTTTTAACATGGACAAAATTTCCAATAAATATTCTACTTGACCAGAAAAGTAATATGAACTTTCCACTTGTGTTTGCACTTGAGTGGATCCTATTTTATCATAAAAGTTTGATATTGGACATTTTTAATTAATTAAAACTTTATATTGGAAATAATTTTGAGACTATTGCTTCGTATTCTGGTCATGCAATAATATTATGTCTAGTACCTTAAAATATTTTGTAAAAAAGTCGTATGTAAAATTGTGAATCAATAATTTCTGCCTATCACTGCTGGTTTAACATAAATCATCTATCGGTTCAAAAGCATTCTTGGATTCGGAACACTGTCAATATTTATAAATTGCGTTACAAGGAATTCGAATTATGAAGCAGTGGTGATCTATCTAGAGGGGTTTGTGTTGAGTTAACAACCCAACCAGTAAAAAAACAATTCTTAAGAATCTTCAACAAAATCTTTGGATAATTTATACTCGAATTTACAATAACGACCTCGCACTCGAAATAAGGACAACGATTTACTATTTGTAACATGGAATGTGTTCAGTGTAAACCGCCAGAAGATCTCCATTCGCTATTATGATCAGGCATCTCAGTATACAAATTCGATCGCACTACAATAAACTAGATTCGATCCATAGACAACCTGATCTGCGTCTCATTTGAGATAGTATAGATGTCCCAAAGAAGATGAAATCAAAACATGGTAAAGACACTCAGTGAGTGGGTAACATAGATGTTATAATACAGAGAAAAAAAAATTTTGGTCACCCTGTGCGTTCTCGAGTGAGTCAGTCAGTGACATAGAAGTCTATATTATGACTTTCCAATTTTCCAGTTTTTCAATTTTCCAATTTTCCAATTTGCCAACTTTCCAAATTTCCTATTTTCATATTTTTTATAGTCCTATTTTCCAAATTTTCAATACTCCAATCTTTCAATTTTCCTATTTATCCGTTTTCCAATGTACCAATTTTCCAAATTTCCAATTTTCATATTTTCCAATTTTCCATTTACCTATTTTCCAATTTTCTAATTTTCCAATTTTATAATTTTCCAATTTACAAATTTGTAATTATTCAATTTTGCAAATTTCGAAATTTCCAATTTTCCAATTTTTTAAATTTTCCATTTACAAATTTTCCAATTTTCTTATTTTCCAATTTTTTTAACCAATTATTAAAATAAAATGGTATCAACTAATGTTCCACCTAGGGATTTATGAATTGTCATGGCACATCCTGATACTAAAGGAAAATGATTTCGTTTTCGTTTATTGTTTTTGTTGTGTACTGTTATTGTTTCGTTCGCCTCGTTCGATTACATTTTTCGTAACGCATTTGCCAGTTTAGTGCCCAAGTCAAGCGTGCCTAAAGAAGTTTTACTTCAAAAAAAAAAATCGTAACACGAAGGCACGAAAATAGAAATAAAAAAAAATTTGTTTAATGTTTTTTTCTAGATTTTCTAGAATATAGAATTTTCTAATAAGTTTTTTTATGGATCAGGTAAGTCTCAAAATGCACTCATCGACATTCCGTCTACAAGAAAAAATTGTGTTTATTTCTTCATTATGCAGATTTGCTTTTTTAAATTTGGGATCGTTAAAGTTGGTAAACTATATGTTTGTGCTCTAACGAAATGAATATAATTCACAATATGACGCAGACAATAATTATGGTGAAGGACAGTAACAAGACGAACTTGTAGATGACGTTATAATTTTTTAGATTAATGAGCTCTACGCTTCCTTATCTAGAGCGGGGAGCGGGAGGATATTTAAGTGTCGATTAAACACAGGGTCGAATAAAAATCATATAAAAACCCCAATATGTACGGAATCGTTTAGATATCGAAAAACCATTCATTGCGAATTCTGTAGCTGCAGTGGCATCAAGATTACCCATCATACAAGGATAGATCTATTTGGACCAGAGACAAAATAAAATTCTTAATCCTGCCAAATCTACAATCGTTCGAGACTATAATACGCAATGACAGCCTACAACAACTGCGAGTGACAATCCAATATTAGGCTTCAAAAACGCCCCATCCTTCTTCCAACGGTGCTACTTGTAGATCGACGACATCATCATATTTGGTAAAACTGAATACAAACACTTTAAAAACATGGGAATAATCTTCAGAGATCTTGAAGAAGCCAATATGGAGATGCAACTTAACAAGTGCGAGTTTTAATGAATGAGGTAAAATCCCTTGGTCATCTCGAAAGATGGGTAGATGATAGACAAATCCGAAGAAAACAAAAGCTATAGGTAAAAGTGTGAAGAAACTCAGATAATTTTTAGGCGTAGCAGGATTTTATCCTATGCTGGGAGAGAGCTTTTAAGAAATGCTGGCCATAATTTGGGCAACAACGAGTCTAAGAAACTTTCTTTATGGATCAAAAAAGTACGTATCTTTACAGACCGTCAACCATTTAATAAAAAATAATAATTCCAAAATGATGCGCTGGAAGGCGATATTGGAGGAATATAATTAATAATTAAAATGCAAACCGGGGAAACCAATTGGTTCAAGTATAAATCCTATGTCAACTACGCAAAACTCGTCACAGGGTCTTATTCCCACAGTGGAAAGCCCGATTAACCCGTTCAGAAATCAATTGCTACTAATTGTAAGTGAAAAAATCTCATACCAAATAATTAATCATTTTCTAAACAGACGGTTCACCAGTGCGGACATAATAAATCACTTTAAACGACATCTCAACTTTCATACTATTAAAGGACTAAGAACAACCGAAAACATAATAAGGAACGTTCAAGAAGTGTACCCAATCCACTTCTGCAAACCAATAAAATCTAAAGCAGCGAAAGGCATTAAACAACCACTACGAAATACTCTTTTCTTCTTTAGCGTGTCAAAAGTAGCAGTAATACATAATGAAAGATCCGTTTATTCACACCTAATTATCTTTAAAGGTAAATAAAGCGAAGTAAATGGTCAAGTGAATAGATTTTACTCTCTCAGAAATAATGAAATGTCTTAAAGTGTATGACCACTAGATTCATTCGACGACGGGGAAAAACCCCATAGAACTGTACTTTGGCAGAGTTCCCAATGCGATTCACGAACAGTTAGGAGACATTCGAAACGAAAATATAATCAGGCTATAAACTAAACAGGGGAAGACTTAAAACTTCATAACAAAAAACGTGAATCCATAATAACGTACCAACCTGAGCAGGTAATTTAAGTAAGACACAATAAAAAGTTAGGATCAAAGTTATAACTAACAGGTACAAACCTGAAGTAGTAATGGTAAACCGCAATACCACCATCCTCACAGCATCCTGAAAAGTAGTTTATAAAATTAATATTAGACCCTTATATCCCTTTCAATTACAGCTTCATTCTAAGCAGTACATCACCGAAATTCAAATGCTAGACTATACAAGTTCACAAGTAATATCTATCAGTGCGGGAAGGACAAAAATACGGAAAGGCAAATTTAAACTGATACACTTACTCGAATTAGAAAACTATCAAACTCAGTATTGAACCGAAAAATGATTAAAGACCATCCTTTACTACCGCTTTTGAAACTCGAACTTGTAAAGTTTGTGACATTAATGCAAAAGCCTTAAAATACATAGAACTAAACGCTCGATCAACGTTATCGGTAGTGTTTGGAACTGGCTATAGCCGGACATCCAGATCATGAGGATTTCGAAGAAATCAAAGACAAAATAAATCATGTATTAGAGAATAACAATAAACAAGTATTTTGGAATAATAATGTTTTGGAATAATAATAGTAATGTACATTGAGATAATTAATAACATCACAAGAATGGCCAATGAGTGACAATACAAAAAGACAAGCAAATTACATGTGAATTAGCATTCCACATTCAATATAAATTAAAAACTAGAAAAGAGGAAATATTAAATATAAAATATGTAATTCGTTGGGCAGGAGTTAGGAGTTATCAATTCACTCATTTTATCTAATACTGGAATAAACCTAGCCATTAATACAATAGAAGCCGATAATTTGCCATATAGTACGCAAGAAGAAGCATCAACATTTTTACTAACAGCTTGTGTTTACTTTACATAATTTATATTCCTATCACAACGCTGGTGCTATATGAGAATAACGGTAAAACCCGTAAAATGAAACAATAAAATCGCAGAAACTAAATATGAAAACATTATTTGAAGTCACAATCAAATTTATAGCGTTATCAATGAGTGTAAACCAATCAATTCTCTGTCGAAATTCTACGAAACTCCGTTTTCTGATAGTTCGAATGCGGACATTCGAGTTTGAAAGGGAAACAGTTAACTCGCGGCAGCGAACCGATTCCCAAGCATATTTTTACTGTGGATAATTTTATGTAAAGTAATTTTAAGTCAGTAAATAATAATAAAATCTTGTATCGAAACTTAAATATTGTTAAAAATTATTGTAAATTAAATTTCAAACAAAATTTTTTCAGCATATTTTTTTTAAATTTTACCGAAAATGACGAGTTTTGATAAAAAATGTTCGTCACCAAAATTACGTCTCTATACGATTCTGGAAATTCCCCGGGAATAGGGAACTGGGGAAAGAATTTATATGTAATTACTGTTCAAATATTTTTTTTTCCGGCATACTAAGGTAAAAAGCTAATGTTAAATTTTTTGAAAACAAAATTAAATTGGGAATAATTTTGGCTGCCAATTTAGATATGGAAAAATTATTCCCAATTTATAAATATTTACATCAAACTTTTCTTCTCAGTGAGTTGGAAAAAAATATTTGAACGGAAACTACAATACATACAAATTCTTTTCACAGTACCTTATACTCGGGGAAATGCCAAAACAGTGCCACATGGACCGTATTCTTGAAATCGGTGGAAATTGTCCCAATCAGAATACAATTGACGATTGTAAGAAAACGCAGCAAGCGGAAGAAAAAAAATTTCGTTATTTCTCCTTCAGGGACATTTCGTAATAACAAAAAACACGCGTATTTTCAAATTGGCATTGAGACTAGGGAAAGTACAGAAAACACCACCAGTGGAAAAAAAAATGAAACTTGCATCTGAAGCAAGACACTTTTTCCATTTCTAAATTGATAATTTTAATATTAATTGTAAAATTTATAGTTTGTATATTTTAATACAAAATACAAATAATATATTACACTTTCCAAGATCACTTTTCGTAGATAATTCATAGAAAAGCCTGACTACACTCTTTTTTGTAGTAATAAAATTTTCCGCGAGAGCACAGGAGAACAAGTCTCAATAACTGGATTATTTTCGAATCGCTAAATTGACATAGCTCGTTGAGCTCAAATTTTCCCACTATGTGCCAGTCGTGCTCCTCCAATTGTAAATTTGCTTTGAAATTCTCTATATTATTCCGTAAGCTGGCTGCTTTATGCTGAAAACAGATGTGCAGATTTTCTGCATGCAGCACCGCATGCAGATCTGTACGTAAAACACATGAGCATAATTATTTGACACTTGTGTGCGGCATTTTTTATTTAGAGTTAAAGCAAGCTATCAACTTTTTGTCACACAGATAAATATTTTTGCAATTGAAATGTCTTGTATCGTATAAAAATTGTTTTTTTTTGTAAATTCTGTAATTTTCTCCTCCATCTTGACAAAATTTACTGTGAAAAGGGGAAAATATCAAACAATGTCGCATGAAGTTGCCGACGATTTTTAGTTTTATTTTTTTTCATGTTGCCAACACCGACGGATGCGCAGTCAAATTAGGAATAGAGACGACGTGCAGAATTCTGCATGATATGCGTCGTACATGTATTTTCAAGTTTATTAGTATTTGTCTCCCTACTAAGGGAATAATTTCAAATCGGTTTACCCAGTCGAAGTGTTTCCCTTAATTTAAAAAAAGAGAAGAAAATTAAAAAAAACGTGATTAAAGTTGCCGACGAAAAATTCGAATAATACAGAAAATTTCGAAGCAAAATTGTATTCCGATTGTGAAAATGTCCACCTATTTCAAAATACGGTCCAGGCGGATTGACTATTCACAATAAAACGTATTCTATTCGACTATTCACAATAAAACGCAAACAGCTTATTTGCATAAATTGGAAGTTCCTTACGAAATTTAGTGGAAATTTATGATTTTTAATCTTTTAAATTTTTGACGTTTTTTATTTTATGTCGTTTTCAAAATATTTATAAAAACCGTGAAAGTTCATTTGCAAACTGTCACTTCCGGTATAGCGTTTTCATCCAAAAATCACTTGGTACCCTAGATTTATGGAAAAAACTTAGTGATAAAGTTTCATTCCGATGATTCAATCGATACAAGGGCTGACATTTTGCTAAAAAATAGTTTTTTACTAAAAATCGTAATTTCCGCCTATAAATTTTGATGTTGATCGGTATCGTCGTACCGTGTAGCAAAACTAATTTAGAATTTCTAGTTCAATGTCAGTTTTCTCGTAAACGATATACACAAACTTATACATGGTGATATAGCGAATAATCTACCACTTCCCGCCCATTAATTTTCGCCAAATTTCGACCAGACCTCCAAAATTATTGAAAAAACTTATACGTTACGTATACGTATCAAAGTATACGACAGTCAGTCCACCTAAAAATCATTTCTTCTTAAATTTTGCACCAATTTCGTAGCAAACTTTATAAAAATATGTTTGGTTATAATTCTCAAAAAAAGTACCGGAAGTAGCAGCTTTTATATTGGCATTCTCAATTTTTGCGATGATGTTGCAAAGTAGTATAGCATTTACAAAAAACTATGGGTTAAGTCTTTGTCATTTTTTATAGATTCAAATAAATTTAAAGATTAAATTTTCTCGAGTTGATCTAGTCTTATTTTTTGACATTAAATCAGGGATAATAATTTTAAATTTTACAAGACAGATTTGATTTTGATTTAACAAGACATCGAAAGTTCGATTAGTTTAATTTTTTGCTATAGAGATCTATGTCTGTATACATTTGAGATTTTCACCTCCCCATATTATTTTATTCGCCTCAAGCGATTACGAAACTTAATTAGAAATATTTATTTGAATTATTTAACCGCCACAAAATTGTAATCAAAATTGCAGGATTGGGAATAATTATCTCAAGGAATATTTCTCCAAAAGCGACAACATATACATTTTAGAGAACACATAAAAAAATGCTAATAACTTTGAAATTCCTAGTACGTAACAGTTACCAGCGTGGAACAAGCAACTCCATAATTATTTTTTGAGTCCCGTACCTATAAAATCAGTAAATGCGAAAAATAGAAAAACTATGTACTCACCAAAAGTACTTGAAATTATATTTCCTCATAATTGCTAATACCATGATCAGTAACAAACTGTTTTTATAAAATTACGGTGGTAAACTATTTTCCACAATCACATAACAAAAGAATATTATAATAAAAATGTAAACTAGACAAAAAAAATATAATTACGATTTTTTTTTTTGTTTCTGTTAAAGAAAACCACAAGAATAAATTTAACGAAGCATAAAAGCTATAAGAGTGGTAAAAGAAAAAAAATGTAAACTTTTATTAAAAATAATTACGTGTTTCTTAAGAATTTTTGTGTGCTTTCATCGAAAATACGGAAAATAGAATACAATACACAGGAAAGTAGAGCTTTTTTATGTGAAAATAAAAAAGTTATTTGCGCTTCTTATTTATTGTTGTAGAGAGTGCTGCGCTAAAATGTTCCGTTTAAATCTTTTTTGATATATCTAAATCGCATTATTTTGCTGCAGGAAAAAGTTTCTAAATAATTTTTATGAATTTCGCTTCTACAATGTTTCGGTTGGCATTGTTCAAAAAAGTTTGCAGAATTCGCCACAGTATCGCTAAATTGGAACTCTTTTTAAGGAATTCTTTAGGGAAGACCAAAAGTATAATGTATACCGCACCGAAAAGGAAATATGACGACAAGGAAGAAGACAAATTATCATTATTCATTTATAGTGAGATTTTTGATGATTTAATCTGTGCAGTTTGATCATTAATCATCCTTATTAAAATATAGTAAGTTTGTTTGAGTTTTATCTGAAATCTTTTTTTTTTTTTTTGTTCGCTCTTCCCGCTGGTTGATAATGATAATGAAAATATTTTTAACGGTATTCAGTAACAAAAAGATTTTGGTTGTTTCGTTAAAAATAAAAATTTTACGAAATATTTTTAATACACTAGACAATATAAATTTCTCTGTAATGGTATAATCTCATATTATTCTATCAGCCATTTAATTTGTCTAGACAAAAGCGAGTGACAGACAATACAATTCTATTGCAGAATAATTATAATAATCACATTAACTCGTTGTAGATAATAAAAATAATAAGAGTACGAAGAAAACCTAATTAATTTTTTCATGTCAGCTAAATTAGCTAAACATAAAATTTTATACAACACTGCGATAAAATGTGTGATAATAATTTTCCTCCTCTTTTCGTTATTATGTTTCGGAAAATGCTCTGTCTACTGTACACACTCGTATTCTCATCTACACAAATTATTAAAATGTATTTATTAGAAAAAAAGCAAAAATGAAATGATTTTACTTAAAAATAATAAAATAGAATAATATTGGGAATTAAGCCAAAAGAAGGAAAAATCTTCTTACAGCAAAACAAACATATCATTATGTCAAAACAACAAACTTTTTTATATTACGTATTCAGATAGTAAAGTGCTCATTTTGGCTAGCTAATCCGAATTTAAATAGCACAATAAAATCGTATTGTTTTGTTAAGCGTTTATAAAAGTTTAAAAATAACCATACCGATTTATCTAAAAAGTTTTCGAAATTTAGGCGTATCTTTGTAATGTTAATTTTAGTTTCCATGTATGCTCCGCATTGATTCGATGTTCGATGGATGTAGCTAAATTTGTATCAAATTTGTACTTTGCATTAAGAAAGCAAGTAAGAAGTTGGATTTTAGACGGATTTGGACGTTTTGCAATTACTTGCACATTTTGGGACGATTTAAAGAATGACAGATATCTTCCGTCCGTCTGCACTTTTTGGGCAGTTTTAACATTGAGAGATATACATATCTCAATAATTATTACAACTATTCAATAAAATTTGTTAATCAACTACTAAATTGGCAAAATACATGCCCAGTCCTTCTCAGATCAGAAGCTGCGAGATGTATGTCAAAATTTCAAAAAAAAATTATATTTCCATGATTTGAAATGATTGAAAATAAAATAATTTATCTTTTTTCTTTTAATTCTTAACAACATTCTCATTTCTGAACTAATTTATTTTTTATAAAAAAAATTGTGCTCGAGATGTTTTGCAGATTTAACATTCACTATATCGCCGAAGTCAGAAAAAGTAGTTTTTAAAACAAAATGTGTTGGTGTGTGGTGCAGGGAAGACTAAATGTCTGTGTCTTCTCTTCAGCCCAGGCGGATTGACTTATCGATATTGTATATTTCTATCAATACATAAATTTCTGTATCAAAGTACAATTATTTAAAACAAAATCAAATATTTTTTCCAAAATTGGCATTCGGTAGAGGGTTATACGAGTACTGCTCTGAGTTTTGAGCTTATGCTTTTCTATCAAAGGATGTTCATGAGAATTCATGCTAATAACCGTTTTTGTCTTTATTTCAGTTCAAAATTTTTCGAGTACTAGTGTTAACTTAACTTAATTTTGACATGAGCTTATAAAGAATGCAAATTTTTGTTGAATTATACATATTGAAATATCGGCAACGGTAACCCCCAAAACTCAGATTCCCCAAAAAATGGTAATTGGCATGGATAGCCCTCAAAATTAAAGGCATTTCAACACAGAATTAAAGCAAAAAAAACGATTTGTTGAATGGTACATACTAAAACATTTGCTCTAATTCCCCAAAAAGTGGTTGTTGGCTTAGCTTGGATGCTCCTGAGTACCCTATAATAGAAAAGGATCTCAAAGTTAATGGCAGTACATAGCTCAGTAAATTTCAACACGGAATTAAACCTACGATAATTTTGTTGCTCAAAGTTAACGGTAATACTCGAATAATTTCGACACCGAATTTAAACGAACGAAAATTTTTGTTGAATGGGTAGGTACATATTGAAATGAACCCTCCAGAACTCCGATTTCCCCAAACTTTTAATAGAAAAGCATCTAAAAGTAAATGGCAGTATTTGAATAATTTCCATGCGGAATTAAAACGAATAGCAAAATTCAATTCAATGATTTATATACAAAATGGTTAAAATGGTTTTAGAACTCTACAGATCTTTAGTTCTCCTAAAATTGATCATCTAGAATATATCAAGTTTAACAGGAGAGCAATTTTTTCTAATTTAGTATTCGTAGATTATTGGCAAATTTTCTTTCAATTAATTTAATAATTATTTTTTGGGCTGAAAATAAAATTCCGTCTATCATGACATTTTTGCGGTATCACGACAGTTGACATTTTTGGGCTGACAGTAAAAATATGGCGGGGTTTTCTCTGAGTCGAATATTTTTTTTTTGGGTTGACTATTCCAAATAACTTCTTATGGAATATAGTTTGGGCTCTTACTTATAGATATATATAGTTAAATATTAAGGCCTCAATAGTTTTTTGGATTGGATGTTGGGCCAGCTACATTTCCATGTTTTTGATGGAAAAACGAAGGAGTGCGTGGTGGTCAACACTCGATATCTCTTTACCACCATTGTAATACACAGATTTCGAATACACCACAACTGATTTCTAACGCAAAAAATAAACCGGACTTTTAGTAAAATATGCCTTGTGCGAGTATAATGAAATATCTTTATTCATGATAAAATCTTTTAATTAATTTAAATCTTTTAAATTTATATGTCGTTTTCAAAATATTTACAAAAAACCGTGAAAGTTCCTTTGCAAACTATGTTACGAGATGGATCAGCAGCGGACCCGCAGATATCAGGGAGAAATGCAACAGGTCGTAGTGTTTGAGGCTTGCGTGGCTCCTGGTCTACACCGTGATTACAGAAATTGTAAAACAAATAAGACGCAAACTAATTAAATAAAAATCCGGAGTTCAGCTGAAATTCGTCGGGCGAAATTTTAGGATTGGAGCAAATAATTATAACCGAGAGAGGTGCCTTGGCGCGCACCCATTCGAATTCAAACAACGCAAGACGTTGGTTTCGAAACCGGATGCGGGCATCAAGGGACCGCAAACACCACGGAATCTCCGCTCCCATCACATCGAAACGTCAAAACTTTAGCAATTCATTTTATTTAAACAATAGCCAAGAAAGCGGAAACCACCAACTCATAACAGAAAATATACGAAATGAAAATAACCGCAAAAAAAAGAAATGTTCGGGCGATACCAATCCAAGGTCACGCGTGCGACCACCGTTTTGGTGCTCGATCGCAGTTTTTAAATTTAAATAAAATATTGAAATTTGAAAATAAATTTTAATAAGTACCAAATTGAAATTAAATAAAAAAAAATAAACCCGGACCGTTGTGCGTGTTTCGCCGTAACCGTAAATATAACTCGAAATGCAGGACGTTGACTCGCCGATCCGTAAATAAAATGGGGTGGCCTCACCTGACCACCTATAAAGAAACTGTTGCGCTTTGGTTCTCCTTAAATCGTTGGGCACGCCCTCGCCAAAACCAGTATATATTTTAATTTTGGTGGGCGACTTTTTTGCCTTTGGATACCGCTATATCGTTAGGCGTCCTTCGCCTTAAGCGTAAATTAAAATAAATCCAACGTTGGGCGCCTTCCCGCATCTATAAATTGGTTGGGGTATTGTTGGGCGTTGTCTCGCCAACCGTAAATATATTTTTTGTTGTTGGGTTTCTGCCGTTAACCCAAAAATGGCTGAAAACCGTAGAATTTGGCCACGTTAGGCCGTTCGTAAGATATGTTGACGACGACACTGAACAGTAGCGTCTCGTTCCCTAATTCAGCGCCACAACAACACATCTTGGGTATGTTAACTATATGCTGAACTATTAATCAAATGACGCAGAATTTGTTTGTTCTATTTTCACTTTTCAATTTATTTATCCAATCAATAAATAACCGAAATTTATATTGATTATGAAAAATTAGTTTTCTTCAAGAAAAATAATTTCACTTCGTCACACAAAAACATACGCATTAATATTTTTTTTGTAATTTATTTTTCGTTTCGGCTTTTGTACACATCGAAATTATTCATGAAAATTCCACAAAACTCAGATTTCATTGGGAGAGCAAAAAAATATAAAACGGATTCACTATACTTTAAAAAAGTATGTAAAAAGTTTTAAAGTTTTTTCATTCCCAATAAAATTTTAACAACAAATTCTTAATCACACAAAAATATGGCTCAAAAACTTAACTTAACTTTGATATTTTACAAAATCCCAATCAAGACTGACTCAAAAAAAATTCTCGCATTATGTGCCTCTCGCTCAAAACAAGAAACAACAAACACCTAAATAAAATATACCAATATGCATCGTACTTGCTCGTACGCACGCACAACGGCACACATTGGTCTCGCTCCCAAAATCGATATTCGGTGAGGCTATAGTAGATTTAAATTGACACGCCACAAAACAATAAAAGAAACCGCTCATTAAATTCCCATTGAATTATTTATAGTATTGCTATTCACTCATAGATGGCAATGTTATAACGATCAACAGCGAATTTAAAATTAATAAATTGAAAATGTGGAAAGAAATGTTATGACCAATGAGTCGTAACAACTGTCACTTCCGGTAAAGCGATGTCAGCCAAAAATCACTTGGTTCCCTTGATTTGTAGAAAAAACTTAATGAATCGGTACAGGGGCTGAACTTTGTGCTGAAAGACAGTTTTTTGTTAAAAATCGTAATTTCCGCCTATCAATTTTAAAAAAATGATGTTGACAGGTATCGTCGTATCGTATAGAAAAATTAATTTAGAATTTCTAGTTCAATGTCGTGTTTCTCGTAAACGATATACTTTTCAAAATATTTGCACAAACGCAAAATCTCCTATGGAAGCTATGGTAATTTCGGTGGCCCGACTTTGGCCAAAAATCACTGAAATTTTCAAATTTATAGAGAAAAATGAAATTCATTGTTTCACCCCGATAAGTCTGGGCTGCTGAGAGAGAGGTCTCAAACTTTTAGTCTGCACAAGTCACACGCATGCGTACACACGTTCACATGGCGATATAGCGAATAAGCTACCACTTCCCGAGCACTAATGTTCGTCAAATTTCACTAGAGCCTCCAAAATTATTGAAAAAAAAACTTACGTATAAGTTTCGTCCTTAACAGTCAATCCACCCAAAAATAATTTATACTGAAATTTTTCATCAATTTCGTAGCAAATTTTATAAAAATATGTTTGGTTATAATACCTAAAAACATTTGCAAAAATTCAATGATCCTATGAAGAAATATTTTAATAAATATTTGGAAAAAAGAATCAGAAAATAAGAAAGTTTTCCTTAGGAGCTGCCACTTCCGATAGACAGATTACTTCTACATATCACTAAGATTATTGAATTTATGCAAAAAATCTTTAGTATTAAGTTTCGTTATAGTCAATCCGTATGGGCTGTAGAGAGGCCAAATTTTTATCTTAAAAAGCTGTTTAAAATCGCCATTTCTGGATAAATAAAAAAAAAATAAATGTTTTGCAAAACAGATGTGGACTGATATTGTTGTAAATTTGATTTAGATTTTTTTAGTCGTTTTTCTCATTAACTTTAAAAATATTCAAAAAAAAAAACGAAAATGGTCGTAAGGAAACTGTCACTTCCGGTGAACCGAATTTGGCTAAATATTGCCCAATTTCTAGAAAAAGCCTGGGAACAAGTTTCACCCCAAACAATCAATCGATCTGTGCTACATGGATCAAAGGATCTCCCAATTTATGATAAATCTTTATGAAGTTTCACGCAGGTCAATCAATTCGTCAGGGCTGTGTATGGGCCGAATTATTGTTGAAAACCAGTGTTCTGTCAATTGGACCGTTATTTTTCGAAATTTAATTTACAATTGTTTAGATCATAATAATTATTTTCTCATAGAAGAACTTTTCGAAATATTTGCAACAATCGATAAAGCTCCTATATTGAAACTGCCTTAAAGCTCATTTAGGAATATTACATACGGACATTTTATTTTGGCCTCGTAAGGCATATAACCAGATTTCGACATACAGGAAATACTCCTGATGATGACCTAACAAGTCGAAATCGATCGAGTGATTTTTTTAAATTTTTGAACAAATTTTGTGTTTACTAAGTGTATGTGTGTTTCGCCAAGTTTGGCGGCACGCAGCTGCAAATTTTGACTTGTTTTTCTTTGTTTATCAGTGTGATCGGGCAAAAATATTCAAAATAATTTTTATTTAGTTGTCTACATATTCTACAATGCATACAAAAAAATGTATGTTTGTGTACGAGCAGTCAACAGGCAAGGCATGCGAAAGACTCAAAAGCTCGCATACCGAGAAACAATAAAAAATAATTTTGCTTTTGGATGCATATTTCTATAGGTGATGTAACCATAATTTTCCATTTTCTTTGTGTTAATTATAATTGATTAAAAAATTGTTAGAAGCCAAAATATAAACTATTAAATTTTGTAAATAAAAAGTTTTCATTAAATTATATAAAGGAAAAGAGTTCGCTTTTATAGTAAAAACTTGTTTTATTTAATTAAAGTTTTATAGAGATTTTTTTGGTTTCGGTTTTGGTTTTCACTATTCACATCTGCACTTTTAGATACACAAATTTTATAGCGGATACATGTTCATCCACCTAGGCGTTATAAAATTATTATTATTTTATGCTAAAAATAGTTTACCACACATCCAAAATAAAATTCAATAAATTTTTACCGTACGTTGGATGGATCCCAAATACATTACTAAAATTCTTTTCAAAGTATCGCAACTACATATAGAGTATGTAATATACCCCTTGTATCTGCGTCATCATAAACCTTTCGAATTTACTAGCTTTGATTGGATCACTTGTTTGTTTATGTTTATACTTTTTTCAATTTTATTTCATTTTCCCATAAAATCTTCCCACTTGTACGTTAACCTTTTTAGTTTATCCGAAAGTTTTTTTTTTATATTTTAATAATATTTTACGATTTTATTAGAATTTTTGACCTTATATACTTTACGACTTATTTCTGTTATTCGTCTCGATGGTGTAGTAAATCGAAAATAAACAACAGATTTTTTGATACAAAACCGTTTGCATTGAAATTAGTTTGTGTTCAGCCCTGTGCGAATTTTTCCATACTTTTAACTCTATTTTCCTATTGTGTATGATTGATATTAACATGCTGTTGCAATATGTGAGAGAATAAATTTGTGTGTTGAAAATTTTTTGCAATCAAAATACAACATGTTTTTTCATTTCTTTTGCTCTCAATTTTTCAATTTTCCTTGTACCAATATTATTGAAAATCTTCTTTCCATGGGAAAAGCACCAAATACGTAGAATCAATATATTTTATACTCGATGACTTTTTTCGCTGTTTGATTGACATTTAACATAATTGTAATAAAAATAAAAATCGAATCGGCAACAACACTGAAATTGTCTCACATCGGTTAATTGAAAAGAATGTCGCAAAATATCAATTTTTTGCGTTATAATGTATGGAATTGAAAAATGGTTTTCCATGTTTTGTGAATTACTTTATCTCGTTGTATATCACTTGCTTGACGTGTAATCTGTCAACTGCTATAATCGCTAGGAATGCATTAGTATGATATCGATATCTTTAAGTTTACCATTTTCTTATTCTATTTTTATTCTTGAATTTTCTTAGGTATATAGTGATAGATAATTTCTCATACGTCCCAAACCAAGCAAACTAAGCCATTATTTTCGTCAAAAGTATTACTAAAGAAACCCATTTTAAGACAATTTTCACATAATGACTTGTAAACCTTTTAAGTAACTGTGTTAAGTAACACTCATCGACAATGCTATGTTAAATTTCATCTTATGTCAAATGTTCTAAAAAATTTGAAAATGTTATTTTTAATAATTAGTGCGTAGGTTGCCCAAACGGTTACCAATACCAATACCAATACCAATACCAATACCAATACCAATACCAATACCAATACCAATACCAATACCAATACCAATACCAATACCAATACCAATACCAATACCAATACCAATACCAATACCAATACCAATACCAATACCAATACCAATACCAATACCAATACCAATACCAATACCAATACCAATACCAATACCAATACCAATACCAATACCAATACCAATACCAATACCAATACCAATACCAATACCAATACCAATACCAATACCAATACCAATACCAATACCAATACCAATACCAATACCAATACCAATACCAATACCAATACCAATACCAATACCAATACCAATACCAATACCAATACCAATACCAATACCAATACCAATACCAATACCAATACCAATACCAATACCAATACCAATACCAATACCAATACCAATACCAATACCAATACCAATACCAATACCAATACCAATACCAATACCAATACCAATACCAATACCAATACCAATACCAATACCAATACCAATACCAATACCAATACCAATACCAATACCAATACCAATACCAATACCAATACCAATACCAATACCAATACCAATACCAATATAAATATCACAATATCACAATATCACAATAATACATTATCACATTATCACAATTTCAAAATATCACAATATCACAATATTACAATATCACATTATCACATTAGCACAATATCACAATATCAATATTAACATCGCTAACTGAAAGACGGTGCTGGAATGAAAGTAACGAAATGGTGGTGGCAATTCTATGCCGCACGAGGAAGAAGGTACTGAGCTTCACCAAACCAGGATAAATAACATCCAGGCAGCTAAAGTATAATTTCAACTGCACTTGGCGAAGTGAAAGTGATTTTAGTCGGTGAGAGTCCAGTACTACCTCAGGTGGTGTCCATGAGGATTTCCCCTCTCAAAGTAAAAATAAAAAATTAAATACTTTAAAAACAATATTTGTTGGACAAATTTCCGGAAGTTTACCACGCCAAAAACACGAGCATACTGAGCTTCCGCAATGAGACAGTTGCTCGTTATTCTATCATCAATGGCATAGGCAATGTTATAAAAAATTACAAAATAAATACGTTCACAGGTGATACTTTACACACTACTTCAGCCCCAACTCTTCCAGCAAATAGTAGAAAGTAAACGAAGATCTCGCGAATCTTTGGAAATTGCTGTTGTTTCACACACTATTGCTGTACATCTCAAAGCTAAGGTGCATGGTTCGGTCAATCAAAGCAAAGTTCGAGAGTAACACAGATATAAGACTTTTTTGGTAAAAAAACAAGAACAACTTGAACATTTCATGAGAATTAAAGACGTGTTACAGGAGAATTAAAGACAATTAAAAGACATGTTAAAAATATTAAACTATTGCATGCTAAGTGAACCTTAAAATTTAGAGTACGGTCAACTCATTAAATTACTACACATATTCGTTAAAGCGAAACTAGTTATTTATTAGTTAAATAAAATAAAATTTAGTTAAATTAAATAAAGAATACGGAGATGTCAGTAAATAGGGCGCCAAAGATTTTTAGAAACGATTTCACGATTTGTGAACAAAATGGAAAGGTTCGAGATTTAGTCTTGTTTAAAGATGACAATTTACATATGTAGATTCCCATGAGGGATGGGTGAAAAGTTAAAAATACAAATGGCCCCGACCAAACACTATACCGATAAATCAAACTATTGAAAGTTTGACGCCACTGCACAAGATTTATAACAAACCCTAGTCTGAGACCATCGTGTGAATAATTTAAATTTGTCAAATAAATAACCCTTTCACATACAAGAATCGTTATAAATTCATATGTTGTAAACGCCACATAATAACGAACAGAAGCTCATCCTTTTATTAATTCCATTATTTTTGAAATCGTGTTTTATACTCGCGAGCATAAAATATGTATTTGACTGATTGAAAATATGTTGTTATTTTTTCTTTTGTTTTTTTTTTTAATAATACACAAAAATATATTGACAGCTTTTCCGAATTACCATTTTTATTGAATTGTGAAGCATAAAAACATCAAACAGATGTACAGCAGTTCAGATAGGTGTTGCAAAAAAATTTTTTCAAAAAATTGATTATGTTATGATAAATAAAATGTAATAAGTGAAACTCAATTATGCAGCCAAATATAAATTTACTTAAATTTTTATCAAAAAGCGTATCCGATATTTGCACGAAATATTTTTTCTGTGATAAATCTTGTTGTAAATGCACCATTTTTTGATTTGAACAAATTATTGCTTTTTCAACTTAATTAATACAGTTAATGAAATATTGGATCAAAAATAAGCTTCAGATTTAGTTATCCTATTTTCTAAATCGAATTATGTATGACGATTCTTTAATAATGTCAAATTGTTTACTTGTATACTAATTTACTCTAATTGACTACTAATTTAGCAGCATATGGCATTTACTAGACGGGATCACCTAACTCTGCTGATTTTCATCCAAGACTTTCGTTGCTGCTGGTCGTCCGACTATCCGTATTCCTTGTGTATTCCATTCCATAGATATTTTCGTAAATTTTCATTTGTTTCGTGAACGATATCCCACCAGTATCGATCCTTATATTTGTATTTGGTCTATTAAATTATCGCTTGCTCCTGATTTATTGATGAGTTAAGCGTACTGGGATATGAGGAGAGGTTTCGTTGTGGTTCGAAATCGGGATTCCAAATCGAGATGATGAAACAAGTGATGATGGCGAATGCGAGACAAATGAAAAATATTACTACTGCAAAGAAATTGGTTTCTTTTGGGGAGCTTGGAATAAAGTAGTTTTGGCAAATTTCAAATTTTGATTCATGTTTTGATTAATATTTGTTTCGATTTCCGTACATGTACTTTTTACGCCACGCCTTCTTCTGATGGGTGATCCTTTACTGGCGGTCCTTCGAATTTTAATTCCATTCCATAACGAAATTTAAACTTTTCTTCGAGTTGTTCTATTCATCCCACAGTCATTTTCTAGGCTGGCGATATCATTCGAGAAATCGTCAATAGTGTGTCCGAGGGATTTGCTTAAATTTAAAATGTCCTGTCCTATTTGTTTTGTATAACTGTTAATGACACGATTTTCAATATAATTCTCTTTAGCAACATGCAGTAAACTATGCCAATCACTCGAGCCTTCAAGATTCGAAATCAATTTTTACTTTTTACTGTTTGTCTTTATCTTGTCAGATGCGACTTTTAGTCTTAAAGCGTGTTTCTTATATTGTTGCGGTTAGTAGTGACAAATTCCATCCAATGTGGCGGTTTGGAATATAATTGTTGTGAACTAACACGGCACAAGGGTATTTCGTAAATCTATCTTCGGATTAAATAAGATTTTTTTTCAAAAAATCACATGGCCGAACAAGCTTTTATGTCGATTATATCGAGATAACAGAAAGCATGACAACGTATCTCTCCCATTTTAATTTCTTTTCCGTAGTAAAATATAGAAAAATTTCAGTTTCGAAATTTTTGCAGATTTACCATGCGCTATGTCGCCGATGTAAAAAGGTGGCTCATAAAAAATGTTGTGTGTATGTGCGTGGTGCCGAGCTCACTTAATGTCTCATGCATAAGCTTTCCTCATAAATTGGGAGATCCAAATGAATTTCGATTGAAATCCGTTTTTCCGTTTTATACAAATATATGTAAAAGTATATGGCGTTTTCAGATTGTAAATTCAATTTCAATCCAAACTTATTCAGTTAATTTAGAAACATTACCAAAAATGTGTTAATTAAAAACAGCTGTTTTCACCAAAATTTGGCATCTATGCAGTCATGTGGCCCTATTCTAAAATCGTTCCCCGGAAATATAGCAAACTGAAAAAACAATTTACATATAATTTCTGCTTGGATTATTTTTTTCTGGCATACTGAAGAAAAAAGTTTGTTGTAAATTTTTATAAATTGGAAATATTTTTTCCATAGTGAATTGGCAGTTCAAATTTTTCCGAATTTAAATTTGTTTTGAAAAAAATTACCACTAACTATTTACCTTAGTATACAAAAAAAACGTAATAATTAAGGCATGGATTTCACAGTGAAACATTTTTTTCAGTAAATAATACTGGGAAACCGAAAAGAGAAGAGTATATGTAAATTACGTTAGAGCGACAAAGGCAGCAACTAGTAAATTTTACTGAACATTTTTTTTTGTTTCTCTCTAACATATGAAGGATTTATATTTTTATCTCGTGCTAATTTAACTGAAAAACATTGTTTCACTGTGGAATTCACGCATTAAACGAAAATTATATGTAAATTCGTTCCCCAATATAAATAGTAGGAGATCTTCGATTATTTGCCAATTTCATGTAGAGCTACCTGCATCTAGCAATTCCATTTTATATAGCTAAATTGATCATTCAATCAATCCGGAGGCTCTTTTGATGTTATTGTGTTGTGTTTATTTAGGGCCAAATCGATAGACACAATTACAACTTTTAGTGGTCAATTTTTGGATTTACTATTATGATTCTTCAAAACCGTATATATTTGCAGTTTAGAATCTAGTTTCCTTTGTGGGTGTGAGCTTTAGTGTCTGATAGATTCTCCAAACCATATCGTTGCAAAATTGACGCACCCAGTTTTGCATATTAATTTTGGATTTTTAAAATAAATTGGTTTAAGTTTCTTATTAAATATATGTAGGTATTACAAGCAAATGAAGTTGTTGTTGTTGTCAAAAGAGTTTTATAAATTACATTACATACTTTCTACAAATCAATTGTTCATCATCTGAGAATACGTACGGTTGAACTTATACATTAAGTGGTGCTTCTAATTCTACATAGTGATCTACTAATTTGCCTTCCGGAGTGTCTCGCAATTTAATTTCAATTTTCGATAAGGCCAACTGTTCAGCTAAAGGGCTCATTACAGCTTCCCATCGATAATGATTGAAATCGGACATTTTTCTGAATCAACATAACGCAGGATTATGGAATGATATGATTACCATTTAATTCTTTTTTAACACTAATACGTTCTGCTGGTATATTCCATTATGATAACGACTGTGACGAATTCAGAGTTCCACTGGTTGCAACAACAAATCGATGACAAATGACGATGGCTCTGTTAGATAAAAAAATATTACCGCTGCCGTCAAATTGGTGTCTTTAAGCAATAATTTGTTCTATTATAGATAGATGGTGCTATTCTGGTTATTCTCCTGGAATAGGGATCCCTAGAAACAATCCAGATAATTTCTGTTTAAATTATTTTTTTCTAGCCTACTGAGGAAAAAAGTTTGATGTAAATTTTTATAAATTGGGAATAACTTTTCCATAGTGAATTTTCCCCAATTTTAATTTGTTTTCCAAAAAATTACCACTAACTTTTTACCTTAGTATGCCAGAAAAAAATAATTTAAACGGAAATTATTTCCTCAGTTAACTATTCTCGGATAATTACCATTCACAGGTGGATTGACTATTCGGAATAAAACATCATACTTAAATTAGCTTTCTCCATTAGTTATGAGATTCTTGCGAGATTCTGTATATCGGAGGTCCAGTTGGAGCTTTTTCAATTTTTGCAATGATGTTGAAAAGTATAACATTTACAAAAAACAACAAATAATTGAAAGATTTGTATAAATTTAAAGATTAAATTTTCAACCGACAAGGGATGACCTCATATTAGTTTTCCACAATCTAAGCAGGAATAATGTTTTTTTTTTTTTGATTATACAAGACAGTTTTACCAAAAGTTACATGATCTAATTAAATATCATTTCTGACTATATTGAAAAGATTAAATTTTGTACGAAACTGAAAATAAGTAAATTGCAACATTCCTGAAACTAAACATTTCTTCTCTTGTCGGCCCAATTTCGATCTACACGAATTTGTGGTCTGACGAGTAGGGATATAAACTCATACGAATATTTTTTCTATTAGATTATATTTCATGTTTCCTTCTTTTGTTTTGTTTGCGGAAAAGTAAAAGTCAAATGAGATGAAAAATAAATCGAATAAAGAAAGTTCAAAGTAACTGAAAATATGTGAAACGAAGTGTGGATAATTTTAATTTAATTTTTTTTTATGTTTTGTTGTGTAGTGTGTGTGTGTGCGTTTTATGGTTAACGAAAGGTTATAAAAACGGAACAATTTTGATTTCCCATTTGTTTCGGTAATGTTGCGTAGAGAGTGCGAACGAGAAGAAAATTTGTGAGGTAAATCCGAAAGAATGTTCATTCAAGTGTCGCACATAGGTACACATACACACAAACGATTAAAGTATGATGGGATATCCATCGCAACAAAGCAAATGGAAAATGATTGCAAATTCCTTATATTGTGCAAATACGTTCTTTGGTACATAAAAATCTGTTCGTAAAATATTTCGTGTTTTATAATATTCTCAAAAATATGTCCATGTTTTGATTTTTCCCTGTTACTTTTAAAATGAACAGTGACATGTTATCCACACACCTGTTTCGAACAGCAAGAAAAGTTGTATATTTTCCTGTGTGCTGTGTATTATTCAAATCATCATAATACCAAATTGTCATCACCACGTAGCAGTACACCAGTCTGTTATTTGTAGGAGTCAAAAACACAACAGCTCGAATTGTCATGAATATAACAATCAGCATAGAGTTGAAAAATTATTTTTTTTCCACTGTGCCTCGCATGTTGATGTAATGTATGTATGTTGTTTTTCACTTCAATGATTTTTTTTGTTAAGTTTAACTTTTCCTAGTTGTATTCTAATTTTTTTCTATTCTTGTGTACCTACTACCTACTACCTTCATATACATAGAGATATAAATAACGAAACAAGAAAAGCTCCAAAAATGCCTGCAAACAAGGCTTATTCCAACTTTATATTTTTGTACTCATTTCATCATGTTTCATGCGAAGTAAACTTTTTTTTTACATTACTTTGTTGTCTTCGGAAAATTTGATAGACAAAAAACACGGGAAAACTTTTGTTAAGAGAATTTGTATTTTTGTGGATTTGTTGTGAAACGTAAAACGTTTAATAAAATACGTCGCTGGTCGAATAATAAAACTGGTGCTGGCAATGAATAGAAAATTTTGTTTCTACTACATAGGGTTAGCCCGTTATAAATTCTTGAACTTCGCCAATTTTTTGGCCTAAATCGATTTTCCGCCTAATTATATAGAATAACGAGATTAAGATTAATGAAATTAAAAAGGATTGGAAGTTAACCAAATATGTTTATATATACATAAATTTATGTTGTCTGGATGTGAATATTTACGAAACGTATACACAAACCATTGATTGCTCAAGGAGAATAAACCAGAAAATGTATCGTAATAGAATTTTGATTTCTTTTTAATGAAATTAAAGGGAAATGGGAAACATAAGTAAGTATCTATAGAGGTAAATGAATGTATAAGTATATATGTTTGTGTATGTATATATAAGGGTTGTACTTTTGCGAAATATATACCTAACGTTATATACATACATACATACGTACAAATTTTTTGTGTACCGTAATAATTCTCATAAATCATTACTTTTCTTGTATTTTCCTGATGTTTATGGGTAAATTTATGTTCTACTTAAAAAATCATAAATTTTAGTTTATGTATATCCACATTATTTTAACCGTTCCGACTAATAACGATATCATAAATGGGAAAAGTATTCTAATCGCGAAATTTATTTCGAAAATTCAGAATAAATGAAATTGTTGTGGGATATTGTATTGTCGGAGGAATCGAATGGGTCGAATGCTTTATTTTATTTCATTTGTTAGAATTTACATTTTTTTATATCCCTCAATTTTAATAAAATTTAATTTCACCCACATGAACGTATAAAAAAGCAATGTTCAACGTGTGTATGCGTGAACGGAAAAATAGGAAAATCTTCACGAAATTGTAATTTTTTAGGTGATCACCATCAATTATCATATAAATGTTCGTATATTATGTATTTTACGTATAAAGCATATTATTTTAAATTATAATTAATTAATTGATATATTTTTATTTTTTTTTCTTGGGTATATAAGGGTGAATTTTTACAATATAGAGGTAATGTTACATAAAAGTATTGAAATATTTAGTTGCTAAGTATATAAAATTTGAGATGTTCTGAATTAATCTAACAGGGGCAACCGATGTAAAAATTTAAAATGCCCGATAGTCAACGTTTGTGGGATTTTCGTACAATGTGGCATTTTAGTGTAAGGTGGTGTAAAAAAATGGAGGAGTGGCTATGTTGTGGCCAACACCTGATTTTCTTTTACCTCTGAATGTATATACATGTGCATTAATAAGTCTTTAGAATAAAACAGTAAACATATTTTTATAAAGTAAAATTCACTTTATTTTTCAACATTCAACGTTATTTCAACGCTTTTCTAATTTTATCAAACCTTCTTTAAAATAAGTGTTCATTTCAGCTATTTGTTCATCATTTGACCCAAATCTCTTTCAACCAAGCCATTTCTTCATGTTTGGAAATAAGAAAAAATCACAACAAACTAGATAGTCGATGAACAGAATGCCACGTGCATTCTAAAAGAAAATGGCCATAGCCTACCAGGTGATACAACAACTTTTGCTTACTTTCCAAGCACTTGAAGCCGCTTCTACCAAATGTGTTAACTGTTATTTTGATTCTGGCATGCAGTAATGGATCCATATATTTCATTAACCGAATCGATGAAAAATCCATCTGGATGACGCTGAAATATATCCAAACTTTGCTAATTCGATTAATTTTTTGAACATTTGTTAAGCATCGCGACACCTATCTTGCTGGCACCTTTTGTAGATGTTTACAATGTCAGAAATCTCGCGCAACTTTATACGGCGGTCACTCATAATGATTACAAAAGCTTTTTCGACCATTTCTGGTGTGGGACTGTTTTCGGCATTCCTGGACGTTAAAAACAGTTGAATTTTGAAGGTCAACACTGTTTCCAACTCATCGATGATTTGTTTTGGTTCTAAACCTTTTAAATGGAAGTATTTAATCACAGCACCACATTCATTTTGAAAAAATCAAAAGTGGCTTTATAAAAACGACTCTAACTAAGATACTATATTCAAACAAATCGAATTCTAATTTGACAGAACATACCTCATGGCTTTTCGGACAAAATATTATTTTTAATGACACACATACAATGTTTAGGACTTTTCTAGTCGTAGAAAACAAAGAGGCAATTTACTCACAATATTTCTACAAAAATGTAGAAAAATGGACTCCCACCCAAAAACTATTTAAAAAATGAGAACATCCTTAGGTCTCTCTTGGCTGTAAGGGTTTCAGTATTTTTACACCAGAAACCTGGGGTTAAAAATGGGGGGAAAAGCTTATTTTTCTATTCTTTTGTAGACACATTGTGAGTAAATGGCATCTTTGTTTTCTACGACTAGAAAAGTCCTAAACATTGTATGGGTGTCATTAAAAATAACATTTTGTCCGAAAAGCGGAAAAAATCTCAAATAAATTAATATCACGGACGATTGTGAAATATTTCTTAATACCACAGGACAGACAAATTAAGTGATTAGTAGTGACGCTTAGATGGTATTATTCTATTAACCCATTTTTAAAACGAAAAATTTAACTTAAAGGTAAAACTTGAACTTCAGAAAACCACCTAGCTCAACCCTCGCTGAAAATTTAATTTTTAAATTTAATTGAATCTCTTAATTTTTTGTAGTTCAGTGAATCCGCCACTTTCGGTATACAGATTTCAAGGATTACACTAAATTTCACAAGTATCTCCCAATTATTGAAAAAAGTGTAGGTGTAAAGTTTGATCCGGAATAGTCAATCCAACTTGACTATAGAGATGCCGAATTTTGGTAAAATAAAGTTTTTTTGTAATTTCTGGCAAAATTTAAAAAATGATTTGAACAAATTTTGTTTAAAACTTAATTTGAAATCATTTTGTTTTAATCCTTTTTTTGTAAATGTTATATAATTTTTCTAATTTTTGGAAAAAACGGGAAAGCTCGCGCAAACATCATGAGGATCTCCTAATTTATGGAAAAAGCTTAAGTATGAAGTTTCATTCCGATCAGTTAATCCGTCTGGGCAGTACTTAATTAGGAGTTCCTAGTCGTGTTCGGCCGAAATCAATTCACTGGACGTGGTAGCTTCTATAGCAGCTTTTTGTTTTTTCTAAATATTTTGAAGAGTATATAGCATTTACAAATAACGATCAACCCTAATGTGAGTGATGCTCATACTTAAAAATGAGAAATGTTACAACTTGGACGAAAATCGAAAAAAATAATTTAATTACTCAAATTAAGGTATTTTTTCTTCACTCACACTAGAGCTAAAAACAAGATGATTCCAAATGAAATGACGAGTTTTGGTAAGAAAAACTTTATTTCTGACTTTTCGGAATTCTGAATTCAAATTTAAACAATAAATTTTCAAAAAAGGTTGGCTTTCATGCTTTTCTGACATCTAAGCAGGTTAATTGTACAAGACAAAAAATGTAAGACAAAAATTTTATAAATCAAGTATGGTGTATCCGAGATCTATTAGTGATAAAAGAAAGTTGGCTGTTTGGAATTGACTGCAGACGATTTGAGCTTTAAATTTGTAATTTAAAGTTTAAATTTACCACTTTTAAAAATTTATTACATCCAGGCCGCACTACCAGCTTGATCTGCCCTACATACGGTCTTTGGAGGAACATCTGGCCCAATATGTGGTAGTGGTCTGGTGTAAATTAATAATAAATTATTAAAGATGGTGAACTCGACATTTACATATCTGAAGCCTATAGTGACCGAAGCAAAATTTCGCTAATCTGACACAAAAATAATTTATTATACATATATCTGGATAAGGTTTACTTGCCCTTAAGTGTTTAATGATAATAATCGTATTGGGGCGAAATTTACCCTTGTGCAAATTATTGAAGTGGTTTTGAACTAACAAATGGAATGTAATTAATTTGTAATAAATTTTGGTAAAAGCATACCATCCCGATATCATAGCTACATTAAAAGTTACAATTTTAGGTGAACCGACCATTTATTCCACGATACAGTAACTGTAAGTTCAAGATTTAGTTTAGTGAATTGTAATAAATATGTAACAAATTATGGCATTTTCATTGAGGCGTGCTTATTTAAAGCTCCTTAGTTAAATAATCTATCTCCTGAAGGCTTACTGTGCTTTTCAGAAATGACATCAATTTAAGTAACCGGTGACAGTGTTGGTTGGGTTACATTTATATCTTGGATGCTGTGGCTTTATGAAATCCGTGTTAATCGGCAGTCCACACTTGAAGCTTGATAGCCAGAACCGCATTTCCCAATTATTCTTCGAAATTTTAATTTTTTTTTAGAGAACAATTTAAATTTGCCTGCGGTAAACGACCGATCTAAACATTCGGAACAAAACCATTTTAGGATGGGGATAGAATCCATTATTATATTAATTCTGTTTTATTAAAAGTTTTTTTACTTTAGAAGAGGCACAACTGTAACTCTTTTCATTACAACACATAAAACCACCGCAAACAAAAATTTATTCCCACAATCATCAAATCACATTTGAACTCGGTTAAAAATACAAAAAACACGCTCGAATAGAACGAATATTTGGTTGACTAATTTGGTTTCAAATACGTTTTCGCTTTAATAAGAAACCCACACCTTTTTTTTCTTCCTGTGGTGAGACTCCGAAACAAGTATTCCCAGAAAATCATTTTTTTAAAGACATTACATTGATTTTTTATTTTTCTTGTGAAATTTTTTCAGCAACTTAGATTGTCGAATCCGCCTTTATCGAATACTAGAGTTTTATATATTCTTAAACAGAAAGGAATTAATCAAATTTAAAAATAAGTCTAGGAACTCAAAAATATCCAAGCATCTACACTAGAAAGCGTCTCTTGTGCGAAAATTTGCAAACCGCAAATTGATTCATAAATAATTTTTAGAATTGCTTGGTTGCCATCCAAAAACAAATTACATATATCCGTTAATACAGAAAAATTTAACGATAAACCTATTTTAAGTTAATATTTGTTTGCTTTTAATTTTTGTAATCTGTTCTGGGGCCGAAACACTCCCAACTTTTTCGCGGTTCGCTTTTGACGTCCGACCTTACGCTGTAGCCAAATCGAGAACGTGCGTATAAACGTGCGTGGGACAGTATTGACATGGATGATGGTTCGCTCATGTACTCGAAATTTCATAGTTCTGCTTATTTCCATTACCGATCGTATTGAAATGATAAAAAATTTAGTTTTTAATCCGGCCCTGCGCTTGTCGGGGTTCAAAACCGATAGTTTCTTCTTATTGAAGCTTAACGCGACCTATAATTCTAATTATTTGTAACCAGGTAGCGTAATTTTGTCGCGTCCTACGAGCACGTGATTTAACTACGATTGGTGTGACTTTTTTTATTCTATTTCTAATTTCATATTGATCTAAGTGGTTTTTGTTTTGTTTTACCATATTTTTTCATATCCTTAAAAACTAAGGAACTTTTATTTTAAACTATTTTTTTCTCTAGATGTGTCGACGAGTTTACTATAAAAGTTAAATTTTAAATTATACTTGCTATATAGGTGCATATAATAATATAATACTATACACACATATAGGATGGTACAGCAAAAATTCATGATGATGATTAATTGAATTGGAAGATACTAGGTATAGTGATTAAATGACATGTTTAAATTTATGATGAAATAACCTTTTGGCACCCAACCACATAATAAATCACACATTCAAGTGTTTTACATATAATACAATGGTTTCAATGAACCTGCATTGTTTAATTTATCATTCATTCCTCAAATCATCACACATCATATAATCGCTGAGGACTTCGGAGACCACATCTAGAAAAACGAAAAATGTTCATAAAAAAATCTTGCTCGAACAGAAACAAAGAAAATTATTTATCATCATCGCATGAGATAAAAGAGAACAAAAGCGGTTTTAGAAAATAAAAGTCTTCGATTTTTGTGAGGGGGATTGGCGGTGGCATGGTATGAAAAAATATACTTGACGATAGCAAAAAAAAAAAAAAAATTTGTAGAATACATCAGTGAATGTAAATCTGATAATAGTTTTGCTGATTTGTCATTTCTGCTATTTTAATGTAACACTAACTGGATAGAACCTTGTAATGTTAACATTTTTAATTTGACTCTAACTAATTAGAAATGATATACAAGATATACAAGAAAGGACGGATTTTTATTCGTCGCTGATCAATCATTTCGCTAACATACAGGTGGAATCACAGCACGGATAAATCCACATATTTTTATTTTTATTTCAAATAAATAATTAAACACATTTGAAAAACTCAATTTATCCAAAATTGTGACAGATTTCAGTAAAATATAAAAATGTCATCATTTTTTTATCCAGTATTTGGTGTGAGTGCATGTCCATGTATAGTTTTGGATAAGTACTGGTTCCGATACAGGTACTTTATCTAGATATTATTATTTTGTATCGAGCTTGGTAATTTGAATAATTTTTTTGTGGATACCTGATGGATTAAAACAACTTGAGATTTCTCATGTGTACAATATTATTTTAGAGATAAAACTTTATGGTTACATCCGAAAATGTACCAAATATTTTATAAACAACAATACCGCCCTTCTCTATATAGACCAAACCAAAACACTAAACAAAAATTTTAAATCTAGTTTTTAGTTATTTTGAATTTTAGAACCACATCAACCACAAAATAACATTAAATATGAAAATCACACTTCAAATAAAATAAAAACAAATTTATTTGTTTCCTACGAGCACAAAAAAAGTACTCCATTTACAATTTAATTTTATTTTAAAAATTTTAAAATCCTTTCCTATTTTTAATTTTATATTTACGTTTATATAGAGAAAAACCAACAACAATTATTATTAAATCTCTAAAATTGAAAAAACTAAAAATATTGAGCTTTTAATATGATTTATTGTGACACTGAATAAAAAATAATTAAACACTTTTTGTTGTTGTTTTTTGGTGAAAACTTTTATGTTTGATGCTGCGGTGATAGTAATGCGATTGCGATATAACGTAATTCGTGCAATTTTGCTTTTAGATTACTAATGGTTTTTTACAAAAAAAAAAGCGCAATGGTTTTGCGTTTTTATTTAAATAAAATTGGATTAAACGATTTTATGTAGCCTAGCGTCAAGTGCACGAAAAATTCTGAAACCGTTCAAGATAAAAATGGTGAGAGACGATTCACCATTTGATCTGATAAAGTTTTTTAAAAACGTGATGTCATAAATGTTCCATATTTATTTCTAACAAAAATGAGTAAGTAACTCGTATGCAGTAATTAATCCAAAATTTTTTAAATATCTCTAAATTTTAAGTTTCAAGTGGAAACTATATCTTGCAGTGCTGTTATGGGCTTGTGCTGCGGCTTAAGCTCAGGAGCTTGGGTATGGGTTGTCGGAGTATAAGTAGATCAATTTTAGACCATAAATAAAAATCGAATAAAATTTAAAACTATTCTGTACCTACCCAATTAGTTCCACCCTCATCATTACAGCTTGTTTATCTCATAGTCACTAAAAAAAAATGAACACATAAAATAAATATAAACAGGAAAAAGCATCGTCATAATTATTACAAACCACAAAAAAAATGAAATAAGAATAATCCAATTTAAAGTTATAAAATATAAATTATTTAATTATGTTATCTAAATTCAAAATAGAATTTAAAAACAACTAGATACACCCTAACTAATTAAAAAAAAATTTTAATACGTATTTATTTAATTTACGAAAAAAACAACTTTATATAGCTTTATATAAGTAATATTATTTTATTATTATAATTATGCATTTATAAATATTTATTTGGATTTTTTTTGTTTATCACTTCATGCATTTATTTTCTATTTTTGTGCTTCCTGAAGTTATTTTTAATTTATTTATTTTAATTGAAATTTTTCTCTTATTATTGTTTTATTTATTTATATTATTTATTATTTTTCCTCTCTCTCTCTCTCTCTCTGGCACTATATCCCATCAAGGGATTTGGCCGCCTCAAATGAGGTTTCATAATCATATTTTCATTTCGGATAATGAGTGATTAATTCATTGATCCTAAACCAGCCGTGAAATTTTTTACTTGTCACCACCGGGAATCGAACCTGGGACCTCCGGTCGCTGGAGCAAGCATGCTAACCACTTTGCCACCGGGGCGGCGATTATTTTTCCTACTACTTAGAATTTATAGACACCATTTTTTAATAATCAGTCCGTGTGTTATCAACTTATATTTGTGAAATCATAATTAATTTTTAAAATGTTTACAATTAATAAATACGTAGTCTTTAGGTACTCATGCATGACTTCATTAACAAATTTTGTTATTTTCTAGCTTGGCTTTATTTTATCGACCAAAAACAAGATTTTTCATTCACAAAAATAAAATAAAATGTTTAATTAATTTTATTTTTTTTATATATTCAGGATGTCCCAAAATTGGCAGATCGAACGAGACAAGGTGATAGGGGAGCTCATTTCCAACAAAAACAGCCGATTAAAGATTTTCCGAATTGTTGATGGTGCAAAAGTTATTCCACTTTTAGTGTTTTTTAGTGAAATCACATGCGCGCCCAACCAAGAGTTCTTTTGTTTAACTTTCTGTTTTAATACAATCTAGAGGCAAGAGTGTGCCTTTCCAAAAGCTTCATTATCTTCTGCCAAATAAAAACTTTGGTTTTGTCAACCTTTTTTGTTTCTCAAAAATTATTGTTAATGTTTAAGTGACGCCAGCGGGAAAAGAATGTACTACAGAAAGTTAACCCACTACCAGAAAAATATGCGATACTAATGCAGATTTTAAAATGTTATCACACACCGAGCTATTCACACATTCTAAGTTTTTATAAATTTTGTTTTCACAAAGTAAGTCGCGTTCATCAAAAAACGCACTTTACAAAATTTTGAGTTCTAAAATACATACTTTGTCAGAAATAAAACAAAATAAATAACATATTTTTTGTTTATTAATTCTTAATATTATTATATGGATTTCCTTTGATTTTCCCAGATTTTTATAGGCTTTTCAAAAAAAATTTCCCCTATTGTTCCGGATTTTCCAAATTTCCGTCACATTTTCCGTGGATTTTTCGAATTTCCCCCGAATTTCCCAGGCCCTCCCCCGGTTTTTTTGGGTTTCTTCCGGATTTCCTCTAGATTTCCCACAGATTTGCAAGATTGTTCCATATTTTTCCGGATTTCTCGGTTTTCTTTCGGATATCTCGGATTCCGGGGGAAACCCGGTAAATAATATTCAAAATAAATAAAAAAAAAAAAATTTTATTCATTTTGTTATATTTGCTGACAAAGCATTATTTTGCTGACAAACGCGACTTACTTTTTGAAAAATTTGGAAAAAAAACGTAGAATGTGTGAAAAGCCCGGTTTATGACACCATTTTAAAATCTGCATTAGTGTCGAATATTTTTCTGATAGTGAGTCAACTTTCTGTAGTACATTCCTTTTGCGCTGGCGTCACTTAAACATTAACAATAATTTTTGAGAAACAAGTGTACAAAACCAAAATTTTTATTTGGCAGAAGATAATGAAGCTTATAAAAATGATTTTATTGGAAAGGCACACTCGTCTAGATCGTAATAACACAGAAAATTAAATAAAAGAACTCTTGGTTGGGTGTGCATGTGATTTCACTAAAAAACACTAAAAGTGAAATAACTTTTGCACCATCAACAATCCGAAAAAACTTTACTTGGCTGTTTTTATTTTTAAATGAGCTCCCCTATCACTCTGCTTTGTTTGATCTGCCGATTTTGGGACACCCATACATACAATATAAGATTTACTATTTTTTTATTTTTACTTTTATTTGTGTTACTTTTATTTCTTTTTTAGATAGTCTGTTCAAAAAAAATTAACCTTTATTCTCCCAGTTCAAATCTCGAAAAACTTTTTCAATAATTTGTTAAAAAACTTAGTTTAGAAAATCGCAAAAACATCTTAGCGTATTGCTAAGCCATCTTGGATAGATGATCTATTGGTATATTTATTTCCCAAAAAAAAAATTTAGCATTAATTAGCACAAATTGGGCTTAATCGGTATGCAAAGTTTCATTTTAAAATTCGAAAGTTTCGCTGGTGCAGTTACCCACACTTTCAAACCATTTTGAAAAATTGAATTAAATTAAAAAATTCAGTCGTCTCATTCACTGCAGTGACCAAACTACAAAAATACTTTAAACTTTCTACTCTGTAGACATATCTCACACTATGTAGGACAGGATCTGATATTTTTTCTTTTAAAAGTTGGATTGTTCGGAAGATGAGCTTTTGGATTTTACCAACAATTCAACTGGCCTCGATGATTCTTCACGACACTTCACGAGATTTGTTTTAGCAAACTGTCACACGCATTTATTTAGTATAAAAATTTTCCTAATTCAGGGCTTTTACCGAATGCGGTACCACCGCAATTTATTTGACCAGCGTGGAAAATGCCATTGTGCTAGTACCTTACTATTTTTTTCTATACCTTAATGCCCATCATTGAAGTTACGATCTCCAAACTGGGTAGTAACATAAGCTTAGTTAGCGACTGCAACACTAGTCCAAGGTGGATAGCATGTGTGCGTTGGATCCAACTATTTCTTCAAACACAGCCGTATGGTGCAACTTTGAAATCCACTTATTCATCGATGACGAATGTACACCTAATGTGTTAAAACAGTCGCGAGTACTTAGATATTCACATCGTGATTAATTCAATTTACTCTTACTTAAAAATTATATTTCATTTGGAATGCGCGAAAGTCAAAAAATCTTAGCGTCACAAAAAACAACATAATTAATTTCTCACTTTACAGAGACGAACGCAAGTACAAGCACTTAGACACTTTGTAATTCAATTAAAACGACTCAGCACAGAAATGAAAAGTATCTGTGTGAAAAAGCATGGAAAATCTAAATTTCCATTTTTTTTTGTTTTATTTATATATTTATTAAAACACAAAATTCATATTCAAAAAACAATTTAACAAGTTGTCAAGTAATTTATGTTTTCCTTCTACTTGTTTGTCATAAAAATGCAAAAGTTTTTCCTCTCATTTTCCGTTTATATTTCGGTTTGGTTTTCTATTCATGCCATCTTTATTTTATTTAGGGACTTGCTTTTTGTTTTTCCGGGTAATGTTTGTATTTTATTATTTTATTTCATTTTTGGTTCATTTTTTTTTTTTTTTTGGTTTGGACACACAACATAAAATATTTATAAATTTTAATATTCGTGTCAAGTTTATTTGAGAACATGAAAAATAAAAAAAAAAATTGAATGGGAGAAATCTAGACACAAGTAGCAGTATAATGTTAACACAGAATTGTTTCACATACAGAATGTTACTTAAATTTATGTAAATCTTTAAGAAAAATTTATACAAATTGCTCTACTGTTTCCTTTTGTTGTGTCTTATCATTTGATTTAACTGTCGTTTGAGTGGCTTCAGGTTATCAACTTGTTTGTGTTTTATGATGGAAAATTATTCATATCTCAGAGTAGGTACAATGACAAGTAGTGTCTTAGGAATGTGTCAGGTAATATACATAATTTTTTATGTATTTTTTTTTTGTGGTTTGATACTTTGTGTCGAGAAATTTTGATGAGATGAATTATGTAAACTGCTTGTGTAAATCTACTGTTGATAGGCGATATAGCACCATATTTTATGAAAATGCAATACAAACTTTTTGGCAGTATGAAACGAGCAGTAAATCGCCACCCTTTAATTTACATGGTGTACAGACAGTTTATAAAATAGTCAAAAGCTCCTTTTGTCTTCTGTTTGTACGACAAAACTCGGAAATGTTGATAATATAACTCCCAGTAACATGAAATTTATATTTTTTTATTAAGAAATAACTTGCATAGTTCATACATGTGTAGAACTAGTTGCTACATGATAGTTACAATCATAAAATTTGGTCGTATATACTCGTAAAGAATATGGAAACTGATAAAATTTATCATTTTACGTACAACTTCTAACTCACACAGAAGAGACATCTATGTATAAATAAAAATCATTTGCCGCATGTATGAAGATCAACAGTTGAGAACGGCTCGACCGATTTGGCTGATTTTTTTTTTTGTTGTGTTCTTAAAGGTGTAAATAGAACCAGAGATACAGCGACAAGATACAACGGCAAAATACATTTGTCTGCTGGCGATGTCGCTTTGGTAAACACAACAAGCGCGTCAGCGTTGAAGCGACAAAACATGAAAAATAATAACAAATTAACCTTAAATATTTCATTTATCTTTTTATCGACTCTATTTAAATTTTTTTACACAAAACATTGTGTACAACATTCAGATTTGGTTGAAATTCATTTAAAAATAGTTGTAAAAAATGTTTACCAACATAATAATCTGAAACTTATATTGGTAGTACTGCAGCGCCGGCGACAAAATTAGAATAGATTCTAAAAAAAATTCGGCGACAATGTCGTCGTCGCAAGCGACATTGGTTGTGTTAGCATGCTGTGGTTTATGTGTATTTTAATTTGACACGCGTTGTATCTTGTCGCTGTATCTCTGGTTCTGTTTATACCTTAAATGTCAGGTCAAGGCTTGCTTGATAGAAAATTTTGGGATAATCCACAAGAAAAACCGAAATTTGGATATCATTTTTGTATAAAAAAATATAAAAGATGGCGTCGACGTTCAGTTTGACAATTCTGCTGCCACATGTTTTCATAATAATAACAAATTCCGCATTGAATATTGATATTTGCAAAAAAAAATAAATTGAAAGCGATAGTTCAGTTTGTTATCGCGGTGATGATCATATCTTTCGTGCATTCAAAATTCATCAATTTGAATTTAGTTAAGTTCATTGTTATTTGGTGGGTTGGAAACACTGAATTGATATTAGTTCGTGGTTTATTTCCTTACCAAAATGCTACCAGTGAGCAATGCAAGCCAACTACATGATCGTCGAGTCAATGAGACGGTTGATGAGTGGAGACAAATCGAATAAGAATTTCTCAAGCGCGGTCCATTATGACTCCGGAACAAAGAATACGGTTGAGTTCGACTGGCACAGTTCGAGCTTACGCCCAAAACAATTTTGAACGTCAATAAAGCAGACGGTTAAACATGACAATTCGAAATGGGCTTTTGGCGTCCAGATACGATTAAAAAGTCGATTATGCCGCGGATGTATCGGTCGACTTCGGAACAATGAGCATCAACCGCCAGCATTATCTGTACGAGCGGAATGTCAAATTGACACCGCCACCATAGAGTCACTGGCATCATTGCTTTCTAGCCAAGTAACTCGATCGAAGCATTTCTTGCAGAATATACAGTTCCTTCCAAATGACAACATTTGGGGTGAATATTATTGAAGCACGTGGTTTTTTAAGGCAATTTTAAGGTAAATTCAATTTCGATTATAGCACACATCACATACACAAACACATTACACAAACCAATATCAACGATTCTCAACGTTTCCCTGCAAAGTCCACTAGGGAATAATGTGAACCTCCGAGGCTCATAAATTAAGAATTTGTCTTCAATTTTTTAGATTCAAGGTAAAATTTGCCATCGATTTGGACATTTCTGTGTTTAGGGTGTTCGGAGATATGTAGGGTTTTGTTAACCCCCTTCATTAAAAGTGATAAAAAGAAAATTTATTTTCTATTATATTTTGATTTCATAGAGCATGTGAATGTGGAATAAAAATATATCTCGTGTGGATGTGGGTTTGTGTGGATGGTGTGGTTATGGGAGTGGTAGAAGTTGTGGTATGGGAGGTGGAGGAGGGTGGGATGAGGTGTTTTGGGTTTGGTGTGGGAATTTGGGGTTTGGTGGATGAGGGTTTGTGTGGGTGGTGTGTGTGTGGGAGTGGGTATAGAGGTGTTAAAGGGTGATGATATAGGTGGTGCGGGTCAGGTGGGTTTTGGGGTTTGAATGGGATATAGGGTGGGGGTGGTAATAATGTTTTAGTGTGTTGGTTTGTGTTAATTTTTGTGGAACAGCTATTTTGTTATATTTTATAGGCAACAAAAATGCTTATAGAGTTTGGCTCCGAACCTTTCCCGTCCTTTTTCCTTCAGTAGTAGGAAAAAATTATGGTTTTTAATTTTAAAAAATGAAAGCGATTTAAAAAAAATGATTAAAATAGCCGAATCTCAAAGGACATTGTATTCCGATAGAGGAAATTTTTAGAAATTTCAAAAATATGGTCCCAGCTCGCGAATCAAAAGAAGGCCAGCTTGGTGAAAACAAAATACTAACCAAACTATTCAAAAATAGTTGCTTTCCAATCGACCACCGCAAGCTTTAAAGGGTTTTGTCTTTGCTAAAGTAACTACTCACAACTGTTCTACCTTTTTATAAGAAAAGTTGAAAGCAGTTACGATAAATTTGTCCGCTAGGTCATTGCGTGTAGCATTTTTCTGTCAAAAATATAATTGAATATCGTATGTGAAGCGCTAATAAAACTCCGGTATACATTTTTTTTTATTAAAAAGTTATCACAAATAAACTACACATTTAGTAGTTTATTTGTGATAACTTTTTAAGGTAGGATATATTTTGCTTTTGTCGTTTTTGTGCTTTCCAATCGACACTTTAGCCAATACACATTTTTTACACTTACAAATACTTGCGGTGGTCGATTGGAAAGCAACTAATAGGGGCACATGCTCGATCATCTAGCAAGCAAGCATTATGCTAGCGCAAAACCTGGCTACTCGATCAATTTTACCAAGCAAATTTAAATTTGAATTTACTTTTTTTACAATTTTTTTTTTGTGTTTTTTGCGGTTGCACAGTACACTTTGCGGTTTAGAAAACTGTCCAGCAAATTTTTATATTATTTTACTGTGCAATCGCAAAAACAAACAAAAAACGTTTAAAAAAATTAATTCAAATTCAAATTTGCTTGATAAAATTAATTGAGTAGCCAGGTTTTGCGCTAGCATATTGCTTGCTTGATAGCTGATCGAGCATGTGCCCCATAATTCTCAATTTATAAAAATTCATATCAATTCCGCAGTAGGCCAGAAAAATATATTTTTAACACTATGTAAGTTTGTCCCCAATTTCCAATTCTCTGTGAATTAATAAAAAAAGGGGCACTGAATTGGAATTAATATTGTCCACATCATTTTTGTTTCAATTATGCTTTTCTGGCCTACTGATGGATTTGGTTTGGTACAAAGTAAAATGGGAAATAATTTGTCCCAATTAAAAATTTTTGGAACGAAAAGTTCCCATTCACCCCATTTAGCTTTAATGTTAGAGGCCAATTTTGCTTTCAGCAATATTTGTTCATCATAGTTGGCTTTTTTGTCAGTAGTAATTGTAATCTGAATCGGTTTTATGAATATCTTCTTTTTTAGTTTTATTTAAAGCCAACTCTGCTTTAATTACTACTGATAAATTTGCCAGCTATGGCTGTGAGCCAATTTTAAGGTAAATCTAGGGTAAATGCCGTTTTTAGCAGTGTATGCGGTAAATTGAAATACTGTACTAAAAGGTAGGGTAAAGCGAAGACACAAAAGGTAAATAGTAGTAGATTTTGTTTTTGCTAAACAAATCATGAAAATATGGCCGCCATGTTTCTAAACATAATTTTTTTTTATATTCACTAGCATTTCTCATGAATTAAAAATGCGCTTGTATATTTATGAACACAGTTTTATTTTTTAAAAATTTTATCTATTTTTTCAATAAGTTTATTGTATAAATTACGCAACAAATATGAGCAAATATACAATTTAAATTTATTCGTATAAACAATACGAATAAATGTAACAACAACAATAAAATTTGTCATTAGTTCGTGTACCTACATACCAACCATGTATCGCCTTTAAGCCGCATTTACATAATTTTATTTACTAGAGAATTGGTACGATTTGAAAAGTAATTTGTACTAAAATTTCAATTTACTGTACTAATCGATTTACCTGAGAATTGGCCAATAGCCTATGATGAACAAATATTTTCGTTTTCCTGGAAATCATAATCAAATATTGCTAAAACCAAAATTGGCCTCTAATATTAAAGCTAAGCGGGATTTGCTAAAGCAACGCAGCTGTTGTTTCTAAATCTAAAATATTTACATGAAACTGGTTCTATAGTAGGCCAGAAAAATGCAATTCCGACAAAATATCTATGAAAATATGTTTTCCAATTCCCGATTGACAGGGAAAGCCAGAATAGTGATATTAGCAGAGCCATCTGTTATTTTAAAAAGCCGTAATATTAAATATTGTAATTAGAGGGGAAACTTTTTCTATGTTTTGATAAGAAACAATGTAAAATTATCAAATTTTGAGTAAATATTTGTGCATTAAAATTAAATTAAGTAAATAAAGTTTTTATTTTATACGATTAAAAACATATTCAAAAAACACATGTTTGAAAATCAGCCATTTGTATTCAGTATTTATTTCATGAAAATGAATTAAAGAGAGGCAAATTTTTAATGTCTTTCTATAGAATTGAACTTTCTGTTTAGTTGTGTGGGTTAGTAAAAGTAAAGTTGTATGAAAAGCTAACCAGTTTGTACACCAATAAGTACATAAAGCGATAAAAAACAATTAAAATTTTAGTTTTGAGACGTGTTGTATTTGGAGGTGCATAGCAAAAACATATACACGCCGATTAGGGTTTGATGTAAATACGGTAGTTAACATAATACATATTTTGCCCAATCACTGGTTTTATGGTAAACGAGTCACTTAAAACGACAAACTACACGGCTAGCAGAAGCGGCGTGTAAATTCATCGATCAAATTAAAATTACTAATGAAAATTTGCACATGAATATGTTTCCAAATAATATTTCGATAAAAACAACAAAAACATATTTAAAAAAATTTTAATGTAAACTAATTCTTATGAGGAAGAACAAAAGCTTCCCCTCTATTTAAAGCTTACGATAAAAATCGTGAAATCTTACGGCTCTTATATCCAGGTGGCTCTGACATTAGTCTTTGAAATAAGCGTTTATTCCACACTGAAACATATTTTTTCAGTAAAAAAATACTGGGAAACCGAAAAGAAGAGAGCATACATATTAAAATTACGTTAGAGTGATAAAGACAAACAAATGTTGCCATAAAAAGTATTGAGTTTCATACTTTTTATGGCAACATTTTCCCCGCTTACTGCCAGTAAATTTTACTGAATTTTTTTTTTTGGTACGTTGCGAAATTATATTTTTATCTCGCCCCGTTTTTACTGAAAAATATGTTTCATTGTGGAACAAAGGCTATAATGCAGACTAAGTTAAAACCGTAAGCAAACACAAAATTTACCGCGATTTTCATTTATCTAGATTGAAAATTAAATTATAATAATCGTAATAAACAAATTGTGGTGACAGACAGAAATCCGATTTTTGCGGGTGTGCCTATCTAGTTATGAAAACTGTTTTGAAAAAATCGTGCACAGACAGACAGACAGACATAAATAACTTAATAATCTAAATGACGAGGTTATCTAGTTTATGTCTGTTTAAGGTATAAGAAAAGCATAACTAGATTAATATTTACGCCTAAGTGCTTACTAAATAAACGTTAAAATACTATTTGTAGATAAAATAAATTTGCAAAAAGTAAAAAAGCCTTCCATCAATTTGATTAGTTGATAAAATACATATGTATTTTGAAATTATTGAAAAACACTAATTATTTCAACAAAAAAAAATTCTGATGATTTTGTATTTTATTGTTCACTGTCAAGTCACTTATTTTTTGTTACTTGTATTCATAATTAAACGAAACCAAAAAAAATGTAAAATTGGTATTTTTAAATAAATATAGATATAAAATATTTTATAGCGCGGCCAGCAGCTACAAAAATATAAAAAATAAATAAAATAAAATGCTGGGGAACCTATTTTTATTTCCTGGTTAATTTAATGTGGCAAACCAAACTGTCCGCAAAAAATATAAAATAAAATAAAAATTATTTATAATTTTTAATATTTTTATTTTATTTAACTTTAATTTTTTGTGTTTTTATTTTAAATAAAATACAAATATAAATTTAATGAAAAAAATTAAAATTCTTCTGCTTGTTTGGCTGATATTTTTATATGGAAAAAAGGATAACATCACACACAGCCATAAACCACCATCCAAACAGCAAAATAAATATAAAACTTAATATTTTCCAGCAAAACAACAAGACTATAAAAAAGGACATCCCAAAATAAAATTAAAATGAAAATTATATGTTTTCATTTTCATATACGAATGTACGAGTCTACTCTTGTATATTTGTTGGTTTTCTCTGAGGTTTAAATTTTACAAATTGGGGTTTTCTCTCTATCTGTCGAGAATATTTATGGTGTGATTTTTGTGATGAGTATGCTGTTTTATTCTGGGTACATACATATTGATTTTTTTTTCTAGTTATCCAACTAAAATATAGTGTTAGTCTTTTAACTCTGTATTTGCAAGAACCTTCCGAATCCAAACCACTAACTTTATACAAAGTACTTTATGTTTAACATAAGATAAATAACTTTACACAATCTTTTCAAAAATGTACGTTCCATGTTATTAATTTAAATTGTTCACAATCCTAATACTAGACCCGAACATTTAAACTACTCAATTCAACTCATTGCGCTTCTGAGAAATACGTTTTTAATTGTGGCCCGGGTACTGGCCACATAATAAAATGGATCATGAATTTCTGTAAATTAATTTCTATAGTACATTAAATCCATTTTCACCGTATTTAAAAAGCAATTTTCATGTAGCTAATTTTCCATCATTCAATCAATGTAATCCTATTTTTGGAAAATTTTATCTGTATAACCGAACCATTAAACTACAAATCTAGTAAAAACTATTAAATTTTTAATTAAAAATTATTTATCCATTTCCATTTTAATTACCCAACATTTCAAATAACATTAAAACGTTCCATTTATATTATTTGAAATGTACTCGTATGTGTATACGGTAAATACTCATTTCAATTAAATTAATTTATTTGTGTGATGCTACCCTAGGCAGCAATACTTTTTTTTTGTTGTGTTCGTTTTTCAATGACAAATTATATTTAACGGGAAGATGTAAGATGACTAAGCTATCAAAGATCACCAAAAACAGCAACTCGACAAATTTTAAAAGGGTTTAAAAATTAAAATTGGGTCTCTAAAGGAATACAGTGTTGTGCCACTGTATGTAAACAACTGTTTATAAAATGTATAATATCGTATAACGACATATTTAAAACCTTATTAAAGTCAAAACCTATACGAAAAATAAATTTGTATCATAATTAGAAAATATAAATACATTTAATTTTATTCAAAAACATTCCATTAAATTATAAAAACTATATTAATAAAATATGCAAAGTTAAAGTAGTATAAAATTTTTCGACAGAAGTTGTTATTCAAAATTTACACTTCGCAACATCCAACGTGTTTAAACACAATTTATTTTGTAAACAAATTCACTGAATTTAAGAACAAAAAAAAACAAGACAACAGTGTTATCTGTACTGTATTTTTTGAAAATATTAATTACAAGAGAAATAACTTCAGACTACTCTAATATTTTAGCAAAACAAAATAAAAAAAATTACTACTACATTGTCCTTTTTCTGCTTTCTCGTTTTTCAATGTTCGCATAAATGTTCTCACTTTGAGAATATTTAAAAGTTATAAAAAGCAAATAATAAAAGCACAAAATTATACAAATGGGGAGACCAGCAACTTTTGATTTTGAAGAGAGACCCAAAATTCATCAGTAAGTAAACCTCTTCTTAGAATTAAAGATTTCCATTAACAAATATTTTTATTTTATCTGTTACAGTAAACGTTGTACGATACCGGATGGTTTTTTAAATTGTTCTGTTCTACTTTGTTTATTGTGACATTTCTGTTGCTGTAATTGAGTACTATGTCTAATTTATCAGCAGCTCCATCAAGTTCGAATTCATTAAATGTAAATTCAACCTAAAATACAAAACTGAAAAACGGCAACATATTAAATTACGTTGATACTATTTATCGAAGCAGAAAAAGGAAATGGATATGGTCGTCGCAAATTTTTTCTAAGGGTGCAATATTTCATTTAATATAATAAACAAACTTAAACCATCATATTCGACACTTGTCCCAAGTCGAAAAATTTTATCAAACAGACTCTTAGAGATTAATTACGATGGCTGTTTTAAAGAAATTCATGCGACCCTATCTGAAAACTCCAAAATATTAGTTAACGGATGGAAAAAGTCAGTTAATAAAACTAAAACAGTAATAAGTATAATTAATAATGCAAACGGGCCAAAGGCGTTTTTGGATGCTGGGAATTTGTCATCTACATCTGAAAAGGGAGATAAATTAACCGATATAGTATGCGAATCGATAGATTTAGCAAAAACAAAATATTATACTAATGTTTATTCGGTAATTACTGATAATGCCTGTAATATGGAAAAATTGATAAAAATTTAGATTATGTGTTATGGCACTTTACCAATAGTGTGAATTCTGTACTTAAGAAGTTTAAACAAAGTAATATGGCGAAAACAGTATTAATAAAAGGTGACAATCACATCAAATTGGCGTGTGATACTCGATGGTGCTCTAATCGAAATTTATATGAAAATTTACTAAACAATTTAAAAAAAATTCAAACAAATTGCTGCAGATCAGACGCCAAAAAAAAGTTAAGACAAATATACCAAGTTATTTTTGATGAAGATTTTATGGGACAAAACTCAAAAGAAATGTTTGATCCTATATGTAATTTTATAAACACTTTCTAGCGAGAAAAGACTACTTTAGCGGATGCTGCTTTTATGTATAACTATAAATATTTTTTGAAAAACGCCAGAAAATGGCATTAAACAAATATGCTCTGTGGGTCTATTCTGTCTTTCCCTAGGAATTAGGAATTAGGAAAAAATAAATCTTTGTAGCACTTTTTCCCAATTTTTTTCCCCAATTATCCAAAAGTGTATTCTGGCAGTGTTGGGAATAAATTTATGAGGAAAAGGAAATTTAGTTTAAGTGTCGGTCACCCACAGTGTTTTAAAACTTATTTTAAAGTTGTCAAAAATTATTAACGACATTTTCGATATTTTGTTTTGTTATAAAATATGAGATCGCCTAAGTTTGAGATTTTTGGATGACGACGAATTCGAAAGAAAACAGTTTATTCGTTTGCTGCGAAACCAATTACGGGACGCGTCGATTAATTTCATATAAAAGAAAGTGAGTGTATGACAGTATACAGACTCACACAAAAATTAGTGTTTATGTTAAGTAAAAAAAAAAAAAAAAAAAAAAAAAATCATATTATTTTTCATATAGCTATTATGATTTTTATTAAGTTATATTTTTTAAATAAAATTTGAATTTTTTTATATAAATGACCGATGTTATTCGGTTAAAATTCCAAATTGAAAAGAGAAGTTTTATTTTTTATTTATCCCGTAAACGACCAAATGCATATACAAATGTTAAAATCTGGTGATAAAAATCACCACCACAAAAATGATAAAAATCTGGTTTAAACCATTTATTATTGGTTTGATTTTTATTATTTGGCTACCACATTACATTAATCGTGATAGATTGTTGTTGTTGTATTTTCTATTTGCTGATTTATATATAATTGAAGAAATCAGCCGCTACAATTTTTTAAAAATTATCTCTATGTGTTTTCCAAATGATTATGTAAAGTCAAATGCATTCTAATTCGTTAGGTTATTTATTTTATTCGAATTATAAATACAACGTATGCCATAGTAATCAATTTAAATAATCTTTCCCCGTGGTATTTCATTATTCCTAAAAAAAAATTGCGAAAAATATTTGTGAAAACTGCAATAATTAGGAAAAAAAATTTTCCTAAAAAATATTTTCCTTGTCGCCAGAATACACTTTTAAGGAAATAATTCGTAACTGCAACAATACTGTCAATTCTTTCCATTTCCTAATTCCCAGGGAAAGACAGAATAGACCCACTGGTAGCTTATTATATGCATCCTTATTACGATAACGACCTTTTAATTGGTAGCCAATTTGATAAAATCAATCACTTTCATTTAACAAATTTAAATGGTCAAGGAATTCAGGATTGGGACATTTACAAAAACAAAAGTGTTACATATTCCAAACTTTATGCTCAAAAGAAATAAGAAATCCAGGGGTGGGATGTTATAACATCACTCTATCAGAACCCAAATCGAAAATTAGAACGGAAAACAATAACAATTGATATACAAATAATTTTAGGTTCATTATGGCCTAATCAAATGCCACATTAAATAATTTTGGGCTCCACTCGTTTTTGGCCAAATTTCAGGCAATTTAATCTGAGCTAGCAGAACCCAAATCGAAAACCGGACCAAACCCAAAATTAGAACGGAAAACAAGAACAATTGGCATTCAAATAATTTTAGGCTCATTATGGCCTCATCAAGAGCCACAAGCGGTTGAGATGTGGTGGGAGATTTGCCTCGCCCTGGTTGGCCTCAGCTGAGTTAACATTAATAAAGTGAAGGAAATATTGACGAAAAATCATCATTTAGGTTTGAGAGAGATAGCCGCTCCACTTTCTCTGACTCACGAATCAATTCGTACCATTGTACGCGATTGTTTGGCACGCGTTGCCGTCCGACTAGTTCCGAAAGACCTGAGTTTTCTTCAAAAAGTCAATCGCGTAAAGATCGCTGAAGGCATGCTAGAACTAGTCAATTCTGACCTCACATTCATAAAACGCATTATAAAAGGTGATGAGACATGGGCTTACGAGTTTGACATGCCAGTCAACAGCTTCGAAATGGTGCCTTCCGACTGAGCCAAAACCGAAAAAACACGTCAAAGTCGATCAAAAGTCAAGTTAAATTGTTGAATGTATTTTTTACTTATCGCGGTGTTGTACTTTCTTGGAATTCTTGGCAGTTATACGGCGTTTAAGAGAGCAAATTCATATAAAAAGGCCAGTTTTGTGGTAAGAAAACAGCCTAATATTATTTGTTTGTCAATTAATCTTGTATCCCGTTCTAATTTCGGTTTTGGTGTGGTTTTTGATTTGGGTTCTGCTAGCTTTAGATTAAATGACCAGAAGTTTGGTCAAGAAAAAGTGGAGCCTAAAATAATATTACTGGGGCATTTGATTAGGCCATAATGAGCCTAAACTTATTTGTATGCCAATTATTCGTGTTTTCCGTTCTTATATCGGTTTTGGTCCGATTTCCGATTTGGGTTCTGCTAGCTTTAGAATAAATGGCCTGAAATTTGATGAAAATCGAATCGAGCCTAAATTATTTTTACTTGTGCATTTCATTATGCCATAATGAGCCTAAAATTGTTTGTTGTCAATTGATCTTGTTTTGCGTTCTAATTTAGGTTTTGGTCCGATTTTCGATTTGGGTTCCGCTAGCTTTTTAGTGATATAGCCTTACTTTTCTCCTAGAGCGAGCATAATAAAAAAAAATTAAATAGGACATTTAATTAGCCTAAAATTAACCTTTAATTTTCCAATTGTTTTTAAACCGTTTTTTGATATGGGTTCTGCTAACTTTTTTTAAAGCTAGCAGAACCCGCGTTTTAGGTGGAAGGGATGCAGCCCAACATTTTTTAATACAGCATTTAATTAGCCTATAATTATCCATACTATCTTGTAATGTTCTGCCGTATGGGTTCTGCTAGCTTAAGGGTGTACAGCGTATATGTCTATACGATCGAATTTGACTTTGTTATTTTTACATTTCCAAAAGAACGAATTTATATTTTAACTTTTTTTTCGTTTCTCACCGAATAGAAATAAAAATAAATATCGTGGTTTCTGAAAGAGAGGAGAATAATAAAACACTTTTTTTTCAAAAAGAAAGGTAAATAAAAAAATCCATATAAAATATAAACAATTTTGGAAGAGAGTCGAAAAATTACAAATAAACGAAATAACATATTTTAAATTTGAACACACGTACAAAAGAATTATATATATATATATATATATATATATATATATATATATATATATATATATATATATATATAAATATATATATATATAAAGATTGGAGCGTGATGGGGGTGATGAAATTTTGGAGTTATAGATAGATATTTTTTAGTTATTTGGGGTTATATGTTCGAAATGCGAGAAATCTAAATAAACTAAAAAAAAATCGTCGATTCGAAGAAAGAATTTCGTGGTCCAGTAACCCACTCAAACACACACACACACACACACACACACACACACACACACACACACACACACACACACACACATACACACACACACACACACACACACACACACACACACACACACACACACACACACACACACACACACACACACACACACACACACACACACACACACACACACACACACACACACACACACACACACACACACACACACACACACACACACACGCGCACACACACACACACACACACACACACACACACATACACACACACACACACACACACACACACACACACACACACACACACACACACACACACACACACACACACACACACACACACACACACACACACACACACACACACAACACACACACACAATTTCATTAAAATCATTAATTCATTTGGAATTTCTTTGATGTGGAATGGGCACACATTTCTTCTAACTAATTGATAGCGCAAGAGGTTAAAGTGGGTAAACAAGAATCTACATTTCAAAAATGGCTTCAATTTTATAGGTAAAAGAGGAAAGAGACGAAGGTGAAGCCGGTCTTTTGAAGCCGTGTATGGAACGGACCAATACATACGAAAAATAATTTGCTACCAAACTGCATACAAAAATATTTTGCGTTGTGCTAGTGGGTTTCATTGGGGGGGATCATTCATGATTCATGATTGGGAGACTAGTAAATGGATACATTATCAGGACATGGTTTATACAACATTCTACAATGAACGACGATGAATACTTCTATCAACAAATCATCAAGTTTTTTTTATAATTCGATTTTGCACAATTTGTTTTATTAAGAATTTTCAAAAAAAAATTTTTATTATTCAAAACTAATTTCTTTTGATAATAATTCACAGTTAATTAAGTTGTACTTAACAATTCATATTATTTATAAAAATTTGTTATTTCTTACTTAGACTTAAAGTTAGTTCAGATATAGTGGATATTAAGTTAGCTATAGGGTTTATTGGGGTTTATTAGTTAAGATCTGCCTTGTATATTATGAGTTACCACATTTTTGTTATATATTATGATTTACCTGATTTTGAAAAACAAACTCATTTCAATAATTTTGTTAAATTCAAATATCTATGGCTTTTCTATTTAATTTTTTTAATATTCATTCAACGAATTGAGTAGTTTCGTAAGTGATACCAAGGAAGGTGAGGTTGGTATGGCTCTATATTAGATTTAGGATTTAGGTGAGTATTCTTTGACTGCTTCCTTCTCTTTTTGTTTCATATTTTTGTTAGTTCTTTATATTTGCTCCTTAACTATTCCTATCATGCGGTTTATCAAGATTTTTTTACCCTTCAAGAACACCTACTCCATAGCTCTGAGCTCTAGCTGGGCTTATCTGACCACCTTGGAGACTCTGGATTAATAATCATAAAAATTCGGTTACGGCAGATGTTTTACGAGCTATGTTTCGGCATAGTCGGATGACCCACAGTCTCAAAACCGTAACAAACTATACAAACTTTTAGTAACTCTTGTCTACCCGAGTGCAGGATTATCAAATGTTTTCAGAACCTATATACTACAAGGGCCTTCTGAGAGTTCTCCCTCGAATGGCCTTTTTTGTGGTTCACGCACTCTTTATGGAAATTACTTCTGATCCCGCAATTTACCTTATCGTAGTGTGTTCCCTGAAATCAATTTCTCCGTATTGATTTCTTGAGTTAATCATATCATATGTGGCCTTTGATTTATTTATTAATTCAATTTATTAGTTCAAAAATCACACTGTCTTGTTAATTTCATTTCCTTTCTTGGGCGCAATTATTATTTATTATTATTATTTTATTTTGTATTTACATAAAACCTCTCAATCAACAACAATTAAATTCATTAAAATTAAAGTAAAGTTCAAAATTACAAATTATAATGCTTTTCCCCACTATTCTTTCTTTTCCTTACTCGTATAGTCGTATTACGTAGTCCATCTCCCACCCGCTTCTTTTTTTTATAGAAACAAAATAAATCTAACGCAGTTTAATAAAATCATAATAGATTTCTTCACAAAATCAGTTTCGAAATTAAACTTTTTAATCATCGCCTTCAGCGCCCACTTATTTTTGCGCTTTGTCGTTTGAAAATGGAAACTATGACCGGAGGATTTTCATTTCTCTTCAATGACTCTTCGATATTTTGTAAGTATTTTGTTTCAATGTAAACTTTACTGTATACTAAAGTAAACGACTATAAATACTTATCCCTCCCCCTGTTTTGCTGGATATATGCGAAACTTGGAAGATCATCTACAAGATTTAGTGTCCTTAATCAGCTTGAATTAACAATTAATGAAACTTTGAAGTTTAAAGTTTAACACATAGGATCCATGGGGGTGATTAAGCCTTCAATGAAATAACCCACTATAATATATACGTGGGGTCAGGTTTGGAGTACAATGGGTTTTAATTTCAAGTTACTAAAATATGCCCATGTAATGCAGCTGTGAAAGTCGCAGCGGCGGATCCTGAAGTGTAAGACTGAAGATACAATACAAAAGTGTGCAGTTCCACAAGATTTAGAAGGCAATCCTTTCCTCCACAAAATGATGTGTGATAGAGGACTCCAATTCTGCTTAAAAAAATTAAGCCGGATGGTCGGATTGGAGCACAACATCACAATACCAGTTGTTGCAAAACACAAGGGAAATATAGTTAAGGTTTGAAGCAGTACGCTGCGTTAAGGTTCGATGCAGCTATCAGAATTAAAGACTGGCTCTAACTTCTTACACCGCAGAATTCGCAAAAAAATGGAAAAAACCTGATTATCTAATTTATCATAGTCAAGTGTCAACATTTTTTTATAATAGATATCTTACTCATAATTTGTATTGAAATAATCCTGTGCCGAGAATTTCATAAATTATAAAAATATTCAGACAACCTGTCAGAGCGCTTAAAATACCGAAATGCATGTAAAGTTTAGAAACTTTAACACAATGTACAACACATTTCATAAAGAGCTTTTATTCTTCGTTCTGTGCAAACATTAAACCCCACCACAAAATTACCTTTAAAATATTTCAACAAAAACAAGTTAAACGTTACCATAAATTTGTTAATTTAGAAATTAAACTGAAAAGTTGTGTAAACAACAAACATACATTAAAAATTTCAATCATATTTTGAAGAAAACTTTTAACCCAAAAAAAATGTTTTTTATAGAACACAACAGCAACAACAACAATAGGTTCATATTAAAATATAAATAAAAATTAAGGATAATCACTAAAAGTTTCATCAGAATGTTGTAAAATTGTATCTGTGTTATTTTCATCCCGCCCGCATGTCTCAGATAAGAAGTATATACAGAGCAACCGAATCCCAATTCATATTTTTAGTAAAATTTTGGCAGGAGTACATGCGGAAAACCAAAAGTTGTACTAAACATATAACCATATATGAAATGTACTGTACAAAGCTTTCGAGCTTTAGTTTTTTTCTTCATTCCAAATGCAAATTTTTCCTTTTTTTTATGTACTCGGATTTAAATGAACATTTTGTGTTTTTGGAGGATTTTTTATATACTCCTGTACGGTATCTAGTTCCGTCCTGTTTCAAACAACGAGGAGGGAAAATTATACTTTCAATGGGATAATGTCAAATTTATTAATAGGATCATCTTTACAGCAACAATAAAAAACAACAACAACTTTGAAATGGGGAAAAGGTATAATTTTGTTTTTGTTTTTTGTCGTTTCTAGGTTTTTCCTAAAACCGGATTTGTGATTTTACGTTTTTATATATACTACATCAAGGAATACATGTACAGGTTTATGCAATTTTACGGCATCTGGCGTCCAGATTTTTGAATAAATTATGGAAATTTTTGCTTCCGTCTGGTAGCATGAAATCATGTTAAAACAGAATTTAGAAGTGAAAATATTTTGCCCATTGTTATTTGGTATAATAGCGATTGGCATATCATTAATTTGGTATTGTTTGCTTTTCTTCTCTACAACAGCTCCTTAATCTCTCCTATGCCGTATGTAATAATAGAATGACCGCACAATTATATTATTTACTTCCCCATCGGAAAAATTTTAAACATCCCAAAAAATTAATATTTTCCTTTAAGGCAGTACAAAAAATACGTTGATTTGACGAAAGATTAAAGAAGATCAAAAGTGGTTAGAGATTTTATTCATCTTACAGAGCACAACACAAGAAAGTATATATACTGTGTACAATATACAAAACAGTAATAAAAGGAAAAAATTTGTTTCCTTAAAAACATCAAATCCTTTGGAAGGCAACAACAACAACAAAATACAAAAAGGAAATAATTTGAAATTTTTCTTTCCTTAGAGGGAAAAAATTTAAGAAGTTTAAATATATAAAAAAGGATAAATCCTTTAGGTTGCTTAGCATGAAAGTGTAAAAAATGAAGTCTTATGTATATTTACCAGTTGTGCTGTGTTGTGTTGTGTATAGTGTGACAGTAGTACACAGATGATAATTTATTTTTATTTTTAGTGTGTTATGTATATTATTTTTAAAGGCCATTATATGGTAAAAAGGAATTTTAGGATTTTATATCCTTTGCAAATTCTATTTTTTTTTTGTGAATTTGTAAAATATGAAAATATCCTGTGTTTCCCATTTTTAGTTTTTACTATACTTACCATTCCCTGATTTACGTTAAAGGTTTCAAATATTTTATTAAAAGGGTTAGGGAAATCAAATATGAAATGATGAATATTTTCAACAAATTAGGGATTTGGCGGAGAAATGAACTACTGATCTAAGCCTGGATTATCTTAATGTATTGTTTAAAAAATTCAAATGTGTTTTAGTATTCAGTCCATTATGAAGTACCCGATATGAAAACAGAAATTATGCAAGTTAAAACCATAAAAGTTGGACAAATTTCACTCTGACGATAAACATACATATTCGTCTGCTGACATACATAAAATACCAAATCTTCCTGACTTCTTTGTAACCAAAGGAGTTTTAGAGGACTGCACGTGCATTGGAAATAGTAAAGGACCTTCGTCTGACCACTCATCTGTGATCATGACTTTGAATACGATGAAAATATAAAAAATATAAAAAATTCTGAGTACAAAGAAAATAAACTGCAATAACATGTAAAACCATATAAAGCCAGCAAAAACCATACTCTCTAGAACCAAGCTAAGTGTTTCTTGATTAAGTGGATCGCTTTGATAATGTCGTGGCAATGGTTTGTGTTAACATATCGGTCATGCAGTATGATTCGGGCCATCGAGTGAAAACATTCCAGTCCGAACAACGGAAGGGAACCTACTACTTATATCCAAATTTATTTGTTCGAATCGACCGGTTGGAATTTCAAATCGTAAAATCGGCACCTTAGTACAAAATTGGACTTTCGATCGTTTGCAAGATTGTACTCTACGGTTTAATTATTTGTTTAAACTAGGCCAGAAATAGCGAGTGACAAACAACTTACGAGTAGTGCGGATATCCGGATGTGAGATGCTGTGTGTAAAGCGTTGAAGATTTTGTGTCGTAACGGCTCTGCGATGTATGGGGCGATTTGCGCCTGCCGGTGTATCACAATAGGTTTCGTTTGTCGTTTGTTCATCTGATTTTGCAGTTTCAATATCGGTCATTCACATTGTCTTTACCGTTCACATATCGGATATCTGTGCCAAATTGGCTGATTTAATCCAAATGCCTTGCTTGACGTGAATTACTTTCAGTTTTAGACAGAATTGCTCTAGTCAGAGGCTTGTGGTCGGTATAAATGGTGAAGTCCCGACCTTTTGACGGAATATCTTTTATGTTTCACAGATAGATAGATCGCAAGCAATTTCTTGTCGAATGCGAGATATTTTCGTTCAGCATTCGAGAAGAATCTCAAGGGCTCCCCACAGTTATTATGATGCATCAATTGTGATAACGTCGTTCTGCAAATGTGACAGTAACGCGATGGTACTCAATTCCGTTTTTGATTTTAATTATTATATAATTTTGGCATTCGTCGCGCCAACAGCAGTTTTTCGGGGTATTAGAATTCTTTAGCAGAGCGGCCAAGTGTTCGTGGATTGGAGTGAGCGTTTCAACTATAGCTTCAAGAGGTTGTTGTCTCGGCCAAAAGTTGCATGGCATTGATTCACAGCAGAGTCGCTAAATCATTCAGCCGGTTTCGTTTGATATCGACTAATAGAGCAAATTTACTGATAAAATCAGCGCCAACGGTTGCTTTTAGGTCATCTAAAAGTTGGCAACATTTTGCAAAACCACGGCCAACGAAATGAAATTTTTCCATTTACCAGTATTTACGTCGGAAGAATTCAGACGGTATTGCGAAGATACCAGCATTTTCCTGGCTTATAAATGGTTTTTCGGCGATTTCTAACATCAGCGCTCGGTAAACCTTGTAATTGTATGTTACAGAACGTTAAAGAACGGTATAACAAGTATGTTAAAGAACGGTTTACAAATCAAATAGAAATTTAAAAGGAAAGATAAAACACATTGTACCAATATACGATAACATTATGTGATAATAATGAGCAATTTTCCAATAATTCCAACTTATAAAGGATGGTATCCCAATATCCAGATGCGACCTTGTTCCAGAACTACCGCTGCACCGCAATCCGCAATCACTCGTGCACCGTAGATTTTAATAACACAACATAAAATCGTATGCGGTCGAATTTATTAGCGACACCGCTTTACTGAGATGTATCTCTTTAGTGTACTCATTCAACAACATAGTTCGAGTATTTATTGGCCGTACTGTTGATGTTAGTATGTTGTCTGCATTTCGTACTAATTAATTTTCTTTTCAAGATTTCATTCAAAAATTTTAAATTTTTTTCTTGTTATTTAACAAATGACCCTATTAAGCTGGAATTCCATTACTGCGGCTTTTTTTGTGTAGAAAACCAGAAAGAGATAAAATGAAAAATCCCTATGTGTGTGAGCGGCTCAACAGTAAAATTTTTTTTTACTTGTTGTTGTAGCGATTTGGTTGCCATAAATATAAATAAAAATTACAAATCGAAGTATTTTTTATGGCAACCAAAATGAAAAATACCCCCACTCTCAGCAAATTTTTAGTATTTTACTAATTTTATGGTGAGCACTTGGCTCATACATTTTATATGTTTGGTGGAGTATAATATAAATCGCGTTTTCATGATAAATTTTTGTTAATGCCCAAATTAAAATATTTTACAATTTTTAATTTTTATTATTTACTCTGTATTACATAATTTTAATAATGAGATATTATTTAGGTTATGTTACAAACGCGGTCAAATATTCCCCTTACTTTTTTATAGGAAGGCATTTTCCTAGTTTTTAATTATTGAAAGGAAATAATTAAAAAAACGTAATAAAATGATGCCTACAAATAATATTTAGATGTTTTAGTACTTTAGAGGTATAAATAAAATTGATTTAACAATAATTTTCAATTTTTAACTAATTTTGGCTATAATTTCGTAGTTGTCAAATATTCCCCTTAAAATTTCGCTATAAAATAAAGATAGTCTGTCTTTGTCGGATTTTTGATATTATCTCTTTCTGGTTTACTGCACAAAAAAGCCGCAGTTATGGAATTCCGGCTTTAAAGTTAGCCGAAAGTTTCCAGCCAAAAGATGGTAATGCAGATATTGTCTTTGCTATCGCAGCCGTAAAAATTAATTATAGCCGAAAGATACATTACTTGATATACATAGTTCTGTATTATTTATACTATGTTTATTGGTTCGGTAATAATCCTAATTACCGAAATTTGGAGCAAGTCTGGAGGGGATAAGGGGAGGAGGGTGTAATTTGATATATTGTACCAGAAAGTCTGAAATTGTCGAAACTAAATAAATGAAAAGTTCTGTAACTTTTGAGTAACCTACTTTACCATCAACCCCACTATGTTTATTAGAAAAGTCATAGGCTTAGGTACGCCCACGCAAAATTTGGATGAAGTGTGAAGGGGATAGGGGGGTGTAACTTGCGATAATGTACCTGTAAGTCCAAAACTTTCGAAACTAAATTAATGAAATGTTCTGTAACTTTTGAACAACCCACTTTACCTTCGATCCCACTATTATTATTAGAAAATTCATAGAAAGTTACAGAACATTTTACATACAGAACAAGTTACGGAAGGATCGAAGGTAAAGAGGGTTACTCAAAAATTATAGACCATTTCATTAATTTAGTTTCGAAAATTTCGCGATTTCTGTTACATTATGTTATACCAAACTACACCCCCGTATCCCGTTCAGACTTGAACCAAATTTCTTATGGGCTTACCAAGGTCCATGATCTTTCTAATAAACGTTGGTTGTTCAAAAGTTAGTGAACATTTCTTTATTTCTTTAATTTAGTTTCGAAAATTTCAGACATTCTGGTACATTATACCCCCCCCCCCCCCCCCCCCCCTCCCCTATCGCCAACACACTTGCCCCAAATTGGTAACCAATTAACATAGTATAAATAATATAGAACTATGTATATCAAGTAATATATCTTTCGACTATAATTATTTTTGCCGGCTGGGATAGCAAAAACAATAGCTGCATTACCATCTTTCGGCTGTGGTATCAAGACACTATCTTTCGGCTGGAAAATTTCGGTTAACTTTAACAGTATTAACAATACTGTTTTATGTCTATTTTAGAATTAATGCTCGACTTATGCTTCACTTAATATTTTAGTTTTTTATTTATGTTTATTATGATTTACACGTTACACTTATTCCAAAGTACTTTATACTATCGGTAATTTAAGTAAAAGAAATTAGCAACCACATTCAATGAAATGAAACCCCAATTAGTTGCAGTGTAAGAAATAACAACACCGCTATTATTTTAAAAATTGTCATTTTTTTACAATTTTATACTTTGTCTTTAATTCGGAAAATTTTACGATGTACACAATATTATTGGTACTTTTAATTAATTTACATCCACTGACTACCTAAAACTCACTTCCATGTGATAAAAAAATTCCATCTTTTCACAATTTCTTTTACTTGCAATTTTTTTTGTTTTATATGCTTTTTAATAACAAACCGGCACAAAATTTAGTAATTCACACCGAATTTTCATACAATTTTTTTTTTTGGAAAATGTCACAGACCGGCTTCGTATAGAAGAAAAAAACTTTTATTTTCGGTTACTATGGTGCACTTCTAGATTTACTATCAGTGCTTCGTTTCAAAAAAAATCTAGACTGCCGCCTATCACGTTCCCATGAACCCATCAAGGAAACAGCCTTTGTGTTTGATCAAACAGTATTCATATCGAACGATCGTTTCGAAACGAAATTCGCGCCAACAATCATGTTTTGCTTTTATCTATTTGATTATTAAAACGTTAACCCTTACTTGCGATTGTGAGAAAATCGTTTGACTGTCGTTGCATTTTCTCGACGACACAATGAATGTTGAGAAACACATTTGTACCAATACAAATATGTACTTAAAATATTTTTTTAATCAATCAGTTGTTTTATACAAATTTTCTTAGTGGAAATGTGGGGCACTTTATTAATGCCCGGTTGCACAGAAAAATTATTAACGGCCTGCTAGTTGTGCGCCAGTTAAAGGTTTTATATGAAATGGATAGGAACCAAACACACAATTTATCGATAAAAAAATTACATCATAAAAAAACATTTTTAGGAGAAACTGGAGTAATCAAAGGCTACCAGACCTATTTTGATTTTAAAATGAACCAAATATATCACAAAATATTAATTATATGCTTCTTAATCACCCAGTAATTTCACAGGACTGCTACAATCTTATTTGGAATTTTATGTATATTTTATGTGTTGTTGTTTTAATGGATAAAATATGCAATTGGTTCCTACCCTGTTTCCGCGATCAGAAAAAGGTCAACGCAAACTTGATTAAATATATTTTATTCTATATTATTATATTTGGAACTCAATACGGTCGCGCACTTTATCGTCTTGGAAGCATGCGAAAACGGATTTAGAATTTTAAGCCGCAGACGCTATCCGCTGCCTTAATAAATTAAATGAACCAATCGGTTTTAAAGATCAAATATTTCGTGGGTTATCGTATTTCTTTAAACGGAACTGAATGGAACTAAACACTCTCATCATAATGAAATATTTATGGTTGTGTTTTGAAAGAAAATGGGTTTGCAAAATAGATTCATGTACTATGCGTAACAGATACCCACATATCGTCACAAATATAATGTAAAATTTTTACGATCATAAATGGAGCTTGTTTTATGTGCATTAATGCTTTAATGTTGTTTTATGTATTTATGATAATGTTTAGCATAGGCGTGTTTACACATTGAAATACAGAAAAGTTTGCTGTTAAATTTTTTTGACACAGGCCTGGTTCGTTAAAATAAAAGTTTAAATAAATTTCGGATGAAAAAGTTGTAAAAGCTTTAATACACGAATAAGCCACTATATGTAAACAGTTTTTTTTTCATACTAACTACTTGTATTGCTGTATTACGTTTTCAATACTAAACTTAAACTCAACTAGCAAAATATTAACATTACATAAAACATTCTGGAAAATAAAATAAAAAATATTCGACACTGTGGTATACGGTAGACGAGCATTTATGTGAAAAAGAGAAAATTTACTTTTTACAACATCATTCATATGGAAATCCGACAAGTAAATTGAATACGAATTTTACTACTTCTACTGGTGTACACACATATTCATAATATTGTTTTGTGCTGTGTGAAAAAATGTGGAAATTTTATTTTTATTCCAAAATAAAAAACCAAGAACAGAATTTCGTTCATTTTTTCACGATAAAACAACAATACTCGTACCATCGTAATAATTTTATGCCAAAATACTCGTACTCGTACTGTGGTATATAGGCATATTATGGAATATGGATCAGTATAGCACACAGTTAGTTCGTGTGTCACCCATAAATTTTTATACGCATTCTATACCACATTAAATTTGCCAGAAATGCGATTATGTTAAGACCGAACTAAGCACAAAATTTGTATATGCCTGTTTCCTAAGATGAGCTTTGTGTGATATTTTTTATATTAATGAACATAGGAATATACATATACTAATATGTAATGTTCACTTAAAGCATATTAGCATGTTTATGTGCAGCTGGGTAAGCTGAAAATAGGTTTCAAATAGACGAAAGAAAACCCCACGAAGTAATGAGAACGGCTGTCCAAAAATGTGCAATCTCGAAAGAATCTACAATAGAAAATTTTCCACAGAATCCAGAAAGTTTTATTATAATCTCATCACCAAAACGGTGGGTTATCAACTAAAGCGCTGATTACAAAATTTTTGGTATCTCGAAGACCTTTTGATCAGTTTGTCACATAATTATATATGAATGAGCTAAACATTACTTCTTTCAGTAATATAGTGGTAGTTTTGAGGGTATGCTATCAAAGGGCCGAATGTCGAAGGGCCGAATGTGTCGAAGGGCCGAATGGGTCGAAGGGCCGAATTTTTCTTAATTTTTTTTTTGTTTTTAGAAATATATTTTTTTTATTTTTTTATAATTATTTTTTTACATATCCCTTTTTCAAACAAAAAAAAAATTGGCGGCACTATTTAAGTTCAAACCACACAAATGTGTGGGTAAAAAATCATAGTATGTAATGGCGGTTTTGATAAAAAAATTTGGGTAAGATGAAATTTTTTTTTAAATTTTCTTTGTAGGATTGTACATCTATTGTTTTTAGGAAGTGCAAGCCAAACATTTCGAGAAAATTTTCACATTTTCCGAGAAAATGTTTACCTTTTAATTTTTTTGGTGACAAATTGCGTATTATTTTATTCAAAATAGTACAAATGTGTAATTTTTTTTAAATTTAGAAATTTTAGAAAACATTGTATTTTAACAGTTTTTCGACAGTACAAGTAATTTTTCCGGAAAAATTTTGCAATTTTTCTAGGAAAATTTTATTATTTTTTTTTTACTTAGTTTAAAATTATAAATAAAATTTGTCACTTGAACAATTGTATAAATTTTGGAAAAGCGGTGGTTTGGGGGCCAGCCCTCATTCTCTAAGGTGGGGGCAACCCCTATCCTGTAAGGTGTACAACGAATTAAAATTATATTAAAAGAAATTTTATATTTACAAAAGTTGATTTTTTTAACATTTATGGCACTATCAGAAGAAGCGATAAGAGCGATAAAAACTCGTTGATCTGTGTGTGCATTGTTAATAAAAATAAATAAAACTAAAAAAAAATTTGAAAAAATAAAAACAGGAAAAAATTTTCCGGAAAACCAAAACGTTTTATTAAAATAACGCAAATATGTAATTTGTTACCCGTTTCATGACAGTGTAATTCGAATTTTTATCATTAAAATTAAGATTTGATAACTAAAAACGGCAGATTTTTAATTTTTGATGAAAAAAATCAAAAAAATATTTTTGGAAAAACTGCAAATTTTCCAGGAAAATATGGTGATTTTCCAAAATTTTTGGCTTGCACCTCCTAAAAATGATAGGTATACAATCCTATAAAGATTTTTTTTTTTAATTTTCATCTTACCCGATTTCGGCGGTGTATAGGTCATCTACACTTACGCCACAAATTTCGCTTGTGTGGAAGTACAACCAACACAATTGTGCATTTATTTATATTGTTTTTTTTTCGAAAGAAAATAATTTTAAAAGGAATGCACAAATGCGTGAGTTGGGTCAAAACACATACAAAAATAAATATTTCACATGGTATTTTTACAGTACCCACATAATTGTGATAACGGGCAGGAAAAGGGATATACCTATTGGTGACGCATGACAAAATTTTCCTTCAGCAAAATTTACCGCTGACTGGATACGTGATGAAAAATAGTAAAATACATAAATTCATAAAAAATTCATTTATGTTTAATAAAAAAAAAATTACAAAATGTTCAATAAAACAACAAATTTAGCTCGGCCCCTCGACATTCGGCCCTTCGACATTCGGCCCTTCGACCCATCCGGCCCTTCGACACATTCGGTCCTTCGACATTCGGCCCTTCGACATTCGGCCCTTCGACATTCGGCCCTTTGTACTCATTCCGTTTTGAGTACTAAGCAGCTTCGTTTAAATTTGTGGCAATTTTCAAAAACTTGTGATGGGAATAATACAAGGCAATATAGCGAGATCTCATCTCATGAATTAATGTACAATAAATCAGCAGATTGATCGGCAGATTTCGAACGGTGCCCGAACACTGGAATTACCAGCGAATCGTATGGCGAATTTCTCTAGATGAGTCCGGTCTTGGGCTACATTCGCGTCCTTCGGATTCATCATAAGCACAACATCGGATGTTCGTGTACCAACCAAACGAATGATATTGGTACTCGACATATCAATAAATTAAGCGGTGCCAAAATTCATATCTTAAATATGGTACATTTACGAAGATAGTTTGGGAAATCACTGGAGGCTCACAGAATCGATCGATGGATAACTCATTAAAAAAAATCACAGCAATCTTTAACTTTACAGATTCACCGACGCCACTGAAAAAGGTTACGGATCGGTGGTGTATACTCGTACAATAATTGGCAGATAGATCTGTCAAAGACTGTTCCTTCAACGACTAAGGTCGCAGCACTGAAAACGGTCAGCTTGCCACGTCGATAGCTTTATGTCAGCATACTCCTCGCCAAACTCAGGCAAAACATAATTCAGTCACTCGACAAGCCACAGGTTGAAATGTACGTGCGGATCGACTCGCCTCTGTTACTTGGAGGCTAGAGACGTTTGTAGCCAATCGAATTTCGCAAAATATGACTTACCTTCAATCGATTGAAATTACGTCGACATAAAACATAATCTCACAAATTGCGCGTCTCGTGGTGTTGAACCTTCATCCGTTTTGGTGGACAGATTATGTTTGGCTACTAGCATCACAATGACTTATTCTACTTACTCGCTCGATATTTATCGCTCGGAAAATTGCATCGCATCACGACTTTCTGCAGATGCTAAATTCAACTTTGACGTCCCAAACGCTCAGCAACGCGTTCCAAAGGCGTCATCACCGTAATCAAGCTAAATTTGTCATTTGTATTCTGAGAGCCCATTTCGATTTCGGCGAGTCGAATTTGCCATTTACCAGGGCATGCATCATTCTCTCCAAAGACAACCAGCTGACGAATTTAATTATTTCGCAAGCACATCGTATAACGATACACTGTTGTGGACGATGTTGGCACACTATCGAAAGCATTATTGGATTTTAGGGATCAAAACTTTAGTGCGGTGATACGTACATAAATGTGTTATCTTCCATCGCATCGTATCAATCAAAGCCCCGGCGGTGCATCGACAAAGGACTATATTTGCACCCTCGTATAATAGCCTTCGAAAGCGATGCTTACATTTGGAGCTGGTGGCCAAGTTCACCATGAATGCATTCATCGCATCGTGAACCTTTTCACCGCGAGAAGAGGCCACATCCAAAATCTATACAGCGATTGTGCAACTAACTTCGATAAACGCCGTTGAAACAGCTAGCTGATTTGTAAATCCGCCAATTTTTGGGTATTGGAACAAAACGACCGGTTCTAAGATGGGATAAAACAAATAATACCCACATGTTAGTAGATCAGCCTGAATTAGTCTTTACAACGAAAATATGGGAAGCATTTTTTTAAGTCGAAGAAATGGACATTGAGAATAAAATTTCATTTTGTGGATTTGGCCGTGGTTTCATTTGGATAGAATGTAAAAACCAAAGTTAACTAAATAATGTCCATGCAAACAAAATTATAGATTAACTAAATCTAAAAAATATGTTTGGCACAAGCTCTGATTGAAACGGGCATTAAACCACAATTACGACGTGGTAAGCAATAAAATAGCGAGGATATTTTTCAGCCAATGAAGCGAAATCGCAGAGAAGTACGACCGCTTGATGATTTAAAATATGAACATGTCAATCATTTACCACGACATAACCAAAAACCAGAGGAAACTAAGTGGAATCAGCAAGGGTGTAAATATAAATCCCATTTTAACGTGAAAAGTGCAAAATTTATTTATGCCTTAATCGTGATAGGAATCGCTTTTCAGATTTTCACCGGAAGCCTTGAAATCCTAAAAACTTTGCGGTGTTTCTAAAACCAAAAACTGTACTTCAATAGTATAAAGTCTGAATTTAAAAACAAAATTATTTTGTGGTAATTTGTTCCGAATTCGGAACTCGATAAGCAGCCTTAACCCTAGGTCCGATATATTTTTTCTTGCATATTTCAAATATATGTCCCAAAAATAGCTCAAAAATCCCATTTATTTTTTTTTTCATAAACTCGGACTACGGTTATTTTGACAGGATGCTATACTGTTTTTATAAATGTTTGAAAAACCTGCTTATGATTTGGGGTGGTGAGTGGAATAGAAGCAATAAATACGAAAAACAATGCACCATCGACGTAAACAAACCATTGCTAGGATTAATACAAATTTCTGACGGCCACTTGGAAACAGCGCAAAAGAAATTGGGAAATGGAAAATAATGTAACACAACCTACCTCCTAATGCTAGTTTGCCGTCAGTGGTCTGAAAATTTGCTTAGTACGATTTAAGGTACCTAATCAGAAAGCCGGTAGAGAAAGAACGCTGAAAAAATATCCGCCACGCCAGCCGGAACCATATCAGCCGCAACCACGCCAGCCGGAACCTAATAAACCGATGGTATATGGTTATATTACTCAAACTAACTAAGAAACAAGAAGCACGACGAATTGTCCATCATTGTGCACTCTATTATTTTTCCGCCGGAACTTTATAATCACAGCCAGAACCTGAAATAATATAATGCTGGATTTATAAGGTTCCGGCTCAAAAATTATATAGCGCACAATGATACACAATACATCGTGCTACTTGTGTCTCGGCTAGTTCGACTGTAGAGGGTATGGTTCCAGCTGGAATTATAAGGTTTTTACCGAAAAACTTATACGGTTCCGGCAGAAAAATTAAATAGTGAACAATGATGCACAATGAATCGTGCAAAGAAATGTTGGCTGTTATATGTTTCTGGGTGTATCTATCAGGTTTTTGCTGGAGTTATAAGGTTCCGGCTGAAAAAGTATAATCTATTGTGCGACTTGTGCCATAGTTAGTTTGGCTATATAGGGATGGTTCGGCCTGAAATAATTAGGTTTCTACCGAAAAATGAGACATTGCTGGGTTTATAAGGTTCTGGATAAAAATTATATAGCGCGCAATGATGCACAATGCATCGTGCTACTTGTGCCTTAGTTAATTGAGATATTATATGGCCCTAGCTGGCTTTATCATGTTTTGGCTTGAATTATGAAGTTCTGGCAGAAAAACGTAAAGTACACAATCTATTATGCTAATTGTGCCGTAGTTTGTTTAGCTGTATATAACCATTCCATCTTTTTCGGATGGAATGATAAGGTTCCACCAAAAAATCTTATAATGCTGGATTTATAAGGTTCGAGCTATGTAGTGAACAATAACGCACAATGCATTGTGCTACTTGTGTTATAATCGGTTTAGTTCCGGCTGATATGGTTCCGGCTGGCGTGACAAACACGAAAGAAAGCTTCAATAGAAAAATACAATATTTAAAATGCCATTTAATTTACTGGTCATAAACTATGTAGTTCAAATTATTTGTTATCTATATATAGTCAATGTTTTACTCGTATTTTATTAAAACAGCAAATAAATAAAACTATAGAAAAATGCTATTCGTTATCTAATCTTTTTAGTAATTTATACTCTTAATTTAATTTCTATTACAAATAATTGCGGTTTGGTAACCGTACTTTAGATTAAAAATATTTTATACAATGTTGGTATGTATTAAAGAATCAATTCAATTCCACATATGCTGCTTTATATTATATCATAACATTATACATATATCGAGTTTTAACTTTTTAGATTAAGAAAACACAAATGCAAACGTGACATTGGGGATTTTTATGGTTCGACAATTCGAGACGATACACTATACTGAGTGTTACGATAACATGTTATGTATATAAAACTACAGACAACCATATGGTTTATTTCAGAATTGTGCATATAGAACATCAATCTTCTAAACACATTTTGTTATCTATGTAGTTGTTACGTGGGTTTAGAGAATCTTCACAGGAAATCTTTTATTATAATTAAATCAAAACACAATACGTCATGTTGTTAACGAAAATATATTTCGGTATATGTAGAGTCGAGAACCGTTGGAAAAAAAATTTCCATAGTACATAGTACATAAACAATTCAATATTACAAATTAAAATAAATTATGCATGTAGAAATACGGTAACCGCAACGAAATAATTTGTCACTCGCATTTCATATTAACCGCAAACAAATTTTTCCAAAAACACACAACATGAGGAGTGAAATTAAACTTTTAAATTAAAAGAACATAAAAAGGGTAAACTTTCCATTTTCCATTATTTTTTTGGGAATACAAATTGGGAAAAAATCCTGCTAATTCCCTTTTTTCTCATGTTGGGTTTTGGTTCAAGTACTATTCCTTGCGGGAAAAGTAAGAAAATCAAATTTAATTTTTTTTTATTTCATTTTTTATTATTTCTTCGCCTTCCTAATTTTTATTTTATTTTTATTTTCTCAAGTTTTCAATTGTCATTGACGAAAGTTGAAAAAAGTTTAACCGAAAGTACGGTACAAAAAAGTTTGTTTTATTGTTTTTTATTTCATTTTATGCCTATAAAAAAAAATTTCCCGAATTACATAAATTTTTCCATTTTTTCTCTCAAATCCGCATCATTTTAATACGCTTTGTGTTCGAGTACGCACAGAAGCGAAATATAACATGAAAAGTAAATTTAATTTTTTATTTGAACATTTTTTTTTTGTTTTTTCAAATTCGGATAATTATTTTGATATCCAAAAGCTCATTTCTCGTCCTGCTACTATAAGCTCAATTTAATAATATCTTAAACAAATATGTATTGTCCAACTATGAAAAACTGATCGCCGGCCTAATTGAGTCCAATTTATATTTCGGAAACTGCCTGAAGTTACATTTTTTTTATAGCACTGACCTTTTTTGGATCTTTCTCACATACTTTCGCTTAGTTATTATTTCAAAATTGAGCCGCAACAAAGAAATTTAACATTTCGGTGTTCAGTGCGCACCTTGACTGGTGAAAATAGTGATTCAACAATGGAAAAAGAATGCTAATAATATGTAATTAACATAATGACAACTTACGTGAATCAAGCGTTGCTACAGCCTTCATCAAAAGACCAAGGAGTTAATACGTAGCACGCCAAGAACAAACGACGAATTCGTAATTTTGCTGTGTGCGGTGATGAGGAACTCGATGGGGGATACGGTAGACGCGCTCACGCGGAAGATTATTACCTCATTTCAATCTCGAACTACAAAACCGTAAAGAGATTCAGCCACTGTCGAGAACCTGCAAGGTGACGTCAAGTAGAGCAGTTGCTCGATGCAGAAGTTACCACAAATCAACGTTTCAGTATTCAACGGCGAATAAACTTCATACTAAAGCTTTTATCAAAAATTGGGAATCACAATGATTTTTGGTGGAAATACATCAACAGGAGCTTTTCGTGTTTTACAAATATCTTGAAAAGTATGTATATCAATTACAAAAACACGATTAAAACTAAATGATTCTTAATTAGTTTTGCAACAATATCATCCCCAGTTTCCCAAAATTTAAGAAAATTACGATTTTTTACAAAAAACACCTTTCAGTAAAACCGTACAGCCCAAACGGATAGATTTATCAGGATGAAACTTCATACTTCAGCTTTTTCATAAACTCGGAGATTGACCCGAAGTGGCAGCTTCCGTAGAAGCTGTGTAAATTACGAGTTTTGAGAAAAACAAACTTTATTTCACCGAATTTTAGACCAAAACATCATACTTAAGCTTTTTCCATTAATTAAGAGGTCCTTGGAAATCTGTGTACCGGAAGTGAAAGCAAATTGCAGAAACGATTACAATTAGTTCTGATTTCTGAATAAATGATTTGGGAGTCCATTCGCGCCATATTGAACCATGTTATCTGATGTTGCATCTTGTTGCGTCTTGTCGCACAATATCGCATCATGTTATGGAATGTTGCTAGAGGTTGCATCGTATGCTCCGTCTAGTGTACCACGTTGCGTGATCTTGCACCGAGATTCGTAATGTTGCATCATGCTGCGCGGTTTTGTACCATGTTGTGTCATGTTGCATCGTATTGGTTGTGTTACTAGCATTATAGTGTTGGTTGCGTTTTAAAATGTTGGTTGTTTGGAGTAAAAATTATGATTTGTAACATTCGCTATCTAATTAATGTTTCGACCTTGGTCTCATGGTGGGGCGCGGGTTTTCTTTAATAAATCGCCTGAAATTTATTCCGTTAGGTACTTATTTATGAAGATCGTTAGTAGGGCTGCAGGTAATTTTTTAACATTTTATTTGGCTTCAATAATTTTGATAAAAATTGTTAAGTCAGGTCTTTCAAAAGCAAGGTAACGATTACAAAAGCTGACCTGATTTCTGTTTAATTCATTTAGAAGTCCTCCGGCTTCATGTTGCACTATGTTGCATGATGGTGTTTCATTTTACGTGACATTGCACAATGTTGCGTTATGTTGCACCAAGTCGTGAGATATTGCACTACATTATGGAATGGCGTACCTCTTTGTGGTATAGTACAATGTTGCAGTTTGTTGAGGGATGTTATGTAATGTTTCAGTATGATGCGTCATGTTGCATAAAGTTGGGGGATGTTGCTAGATCTGTCAGCTTGTTGCGTTATGTGTGCCATGCTGCGTGGTTTTATATCAAGTTGGGTCTTAGGACTTGGGTCAAAAGACTTTTATAAAAATGGATGAGACTGGTTTTCGAGAGATAAGAATCGATTGTAATGAGTTCTTAATTCTAAAAATTGGTTTACTGGGTTCTTATATATGGTTCCGATTCCTATGTTAAAAAAAATCGGCTTTAATGATTTTCATAAAAAATTTGAGAAAAAAAATATTCAAGTGTTAGGAAACGACAGCACTATTGATCCTACATTTGGGAGATTTTTGAGAGGTGCTGCGATCTAGCCGTTATGTTGAGTCTTGCTCCATATTAGACCTACGTCATTATATTCTAAATTTTTGGACATGCCTCTGGAAAATTCTCAATTTAAATGAACATGCATTTTTAACATTTCGAATGTCTTTCAACATAATTAGATTTCTTAAATATCAACAACCAAAATATATTTTTGATAAATTAGAAAAATCGTCTAATCTCATGCAAATCAGGTCAGCTTGTAGCAGACTCAAACTTTTAAACTCTTCTTTTTTGTAAGGGGAAACAGCATACGGGACAGATTTTTAGTTATTTTTCGGAAGGAGTACTTTGAAAATACCAATCCTGCCTAGAAATATAAAATGTTCCACGTCTCACCACGTTTCAGACCTGGGTGTACAATCGCACTCCTCCAGGCGTTCGGGTATTTACTTAAATTAAAATAAATTTTTTTTGTTAATGTTGGAGCCAAGTCACGGTCAAATTCCTTCAATATTCGAACTGAAACTCCGCTAAGTACGGTCATCTTATTTTCGTCGGTTGACTTCAGGTTTCTTTAACTACAATACACAAAAGCCACCATCTGCACATTCCAATGCTGAAATGGATGTTTATGATATATTGAATCCGAGGCGATATCAGGTAAAAGTTGCGTTTGGAGATTTTCAACTCGAGAGCATTGGCGGCTTTCATGTTATCGGCTCTTTTCGCTTCCTTAGAACAAATTGTTTCCGAGCGTGTCGTGGGGCCTTACATTGTTGGAAAAAGCAGTTTTTCGAGAGGCAGGTTTGACGACTTCTTTTAAAAAGATTTTAAAAGTTGGATGTGACATATTTATTCACTCCAAGTAACACGGTCTCAGTGAATGGAAAACAGCGTCATCTATTTGATTGTTACAGAAATAATGGTTTCCCCAAGGTAAATGTTAAAAATAGGCTGTAAACCACAAAGTCAGTATCGCATCTGAATTCCAGTTGTGTTCCGACATATATTTTTATGGTTATCAGGTTATGGTCAGAAGATCCAAGTACAGCCTCAACACGTTCTTTCAAGAAATGGGGGATCGTGGTAAGATAAATATCCAGAAATTGTATACTCTTGTAGAATTTTATCATTCACATGTGATCTCTATAGTTACAGATTCCAAATGTTTCATTTATTTTGGATTATTAATGTATTTATGAGGAGATCTACGTTAAGTTTGCTTCAATATGTCGCCTCGTTCGCCTGCAATACACTTTTGATGTGTTTCATGTTTTCTTTGATGTAGACGAATCTCAAAACACGAAACTTCCAGTAACCACCACTTTCCTTATGCATCGTACCGGTGGTTTCTTGCTCAACGTGTTATATACAATACCTATAATCATTTTAAGCCGGAATTACAACAAAAAAAAATTATCAATTTTTTGCGAAAAAACGTGATGGTTAGCCTTACCCTTTTTGAACGGATAAAATTTATAGTAACGGATTCGGAATGTTTCGTTTATTTTGGATTATTGATGTATTTATGAGGAGATCTACGTTAAGTTTGCTTCAATATGTCGCCTCGTTCGCCTGCAATACACTTTTGAAACACAATGTGGACGAATCTCAAAACCCGAAACTTCCAGTAACCACCACTTTCCTTATGCATCGTACCGGTGGTTTCTTGCTCAACGTGTTATATACAATACCTATAATCATTTTAAGCCGGCATTACAACAAAAAAAAATTATCAATTTTTTGCGAAAAAACGTGATGGTTAGCCTTACCCTTTTTGAACGGATAAAATTTATAGTAACGGATTCGGAATGTTTCGTTTATTTTGGATTATTGATGTATTTATGAGGAGATCTACGTTAAGTTTGCTTCAATATGTCGCCTCGTTCGCCTGCAATACACTTTTGAAACACAATGTGGACGAATCTCAAAACCCGAAACTTCCAGTAACCACCACTTTCCTTATGCACCCTACCGGCGGTTTCTTGCTCAACGTGTTATATACAATACCTATAATCATTTTAAGCCGGAATTTCAACAAAAAAAAGTTATCAATTTTTTACGAAAAAACGTGATGGTTAGCCTTACCGTTTTTGAACGGATAAAATTTATAGTCACGGATTCCGAATGTTTCGTTTATTTTGGATTATCAATATATTTATGAGGAGATCTACGTTAAGTTTGCTTCAATATGTCGCCTCGTTCGCCTGCAATACACTTTTGAAACACAATGTGGACGAATCTCAAAACACGAAACTTAACCACCACTTTCCTTATGCATCCTACCGGCGGATTCTTGCTCAACGTGTTATATACAATACCTATAATCATTTTAAGCCGGAATTTCAACAAAAAAAAGTTATCAATTTTTTACGAAAAAACGTGATGGCTAGCCTTACCGTTTTTGAACGGACAAAATTTATAGTCACGGATTCCGAATGTTTCGTTTATTTTGGATTATCAATATATTTATGAGGAGATCTACGTTAAGTTTGCTTCAATATGTCGCCTCGTTCGCCTGCAATACACTTTTGAAACACAATGTGGACGAATCTCAAAACACGAAACTTCCAGTAACCACCACTTTCCTTATGCATCCTACCGGCGGATTCTTGCTCAACGTGTTATATACAATACCTATAATCATTTTAAGCCGGAATTTCAACAAAAAAAAGTTATCAATTTTTTACGAAAAAACGTGATGGTTAGCCTTACCGTTTTTGAACGGATAAAATTTATAGTCACGGATTCCGAATGTTTCGTTTATTTTGGATTATTAATGTATTTATGAGGAGATCTACGTTAAGTTTGCTTCAATATGTCGCCTCGTTCGCCTGCAATACACTTTTGAAACACAATGTGGACGAATCTCAAAACACGAAACTTCCAGTAACCACCACTTTCCTTATGCACCCTACCGGCGGTTTCTTGCTCAACGTGTTATATACAATACCTATAATCATTTTAAGCCGGAATTTCAACAAAAAAAAGTTATCAATTTTTTACGAAAAAACGTGATGGTTAGCCTTACCGTTTTTGAACGGATAAAATTTATAGTCACGGATTCCGAATGTTTCGTTTATTTTGGATTATCAATATATTTATGAGGAGATCTACGTTAAGTTTGCTTCAATATGTCGCCTCGTTCGCCTGCAATACACTTTTGAAACACAATGTGGACGAATCTCAAAACACGAAACTTAACCACCACTTTCCTTATGCATCCTACCGGCGGATTCTTGCTCAACGTGTTATATACAATACCTATAATCATTTTAAGCCGGAATTTCAACAAAAAAAAGTTATCAATTTTTTACGAAAAAACGTGATGGCTAGCCTTACCGTTTTTGAACGGACAAAATTTATAGTCACGGATTCCGAATGTTTCGTTTATTTTGGATTATCAATATATTTATGAGGAGATCTACGTTAAGTTTGCTTCAATATGTCGCCTCGTTCGCCTGCAATACACTTTTGAAACACAATGTGGACGAATCTCAAAACACGAAACTTCCAGTAACCACCACTTTCCTTATGCATCCTACCGGCGGATTCTTGCTCAACGTGTTATATACAATACCTATAATCATTTTAAGCCGGAATTTCAACAAAAAAAAGTTATCAATTTTTTACGAAAAAACGTGATGGCTAGCCTTACCGTTTTTGAACGGACAAAATTTATAGTCACGGATTCCGAATGTTTCGTTTATTTTGGATTATCAATATATTTATGAGGAGATCTACGTTAAGTTTGCTTCAATATGTCGCCTCGTTCGCCTGCAATACACTTTTGAAACACAATGTGGACGAATCTCAAAACACGAAACTTCCAGTAACCACCACTTTCCTTATGCATCCTACCGGCGGATTCTTGCTCAACGTGTTATATACAATACCTATAATCATTTTAAGCCGGAATTTCAACAAAAAAAAGTTATCAATTTTTTACGAAAAAACGTGATGGTTAGCCTTACCGTTTTTGAACGGATAAAATTTATAGTCACGGATTCCGAATGTTTCGTTTATTTTGGATTATTAATGTATTTATGAGGAGATCTACGTTAAGTTTGCTTCAATATGTCGCCTCGTTCGCCTGCAATACACTTTTGAAACACAATGTGGACGAATCTCAAAACACGAAACTTCCAGTAACCACCACTTTCCTTATGCACCCTACCGGCGGTTTCTTGCTCAACGTGTTATATACAATACCTATAATCATTTTAAGCCGGAATTTCAACAAAAAAAAGTTATCAATTTTTTACGAAAAAACGTGATGGTTAGCCTTACCGTTTTTGAACGGATAAAATTTATAGTCACGGATTCCGAATGTTTCGTTTATTTTGGATTATCAATATATTTATGAGGAGATCTACGTTAAGTTTGCTTCAATATGTCGCCTCGTTCGCCTGCAATACACTTTTGAAACACAATGTGGACGAATCTCAAAACACGAAACTTAACCACCACTTTCCTTATGCATCCTACCGGCGGATTCTTGCTCAACGTGTTATATACAATACCTATAATCATTTTAAGCCGGAATTTCAACAAAAAAAAGTTATCAATTTTTTACGAAAAAACGTGATGGCTAGCCTTACCGTTTTTGAACGGACAAAATTTATAGTCACGGATTCCGAATGTTTCGTTTATTTTGGATTATCAATATATTTATGAGGAGATCTACGTTAAGTTTGCTTCAATATGTCGCCTCGTTCGCCTGCAATACACTTTTGAAACACAATGTGGACGAATCTCAAAACACGAAACTTCCAGTAACCACCACTTTCCTTATGCATCCTACCGGCGGATTCTTGCTCAACGTGTTATATACAATACCTATAATCATTTTAAGCCGGAATTTCAACAAAAAAAAGTTATCAATTTTTTACGAAAAAACGTGATGGTTACCTTACCGTTTTTGAACGGATAAAGTTTATAGTCACGGATTCCGAATGTTTCGTTTATTTTGGATTATCAATATATTTATGAGGAGATCTACGTTAAGTTTGCTTCAATATGTCGCCTCGTTCGCCTGCAATACACTTTTGAAACACAATGTGGACGAATCTCAAAACACGAAACTTCCAGTAACCACCACTTTCCTTATGCATCCTACCGGCGGTTTCTTGCTCAACGTGTTATATACAATACCTATAATCATTTTAAGCCGGAATTTCAACAAAAAAAAGTTAACAATTTTTTACGAAAAAACGTGATGGCTAGCCTTACCGTTTTTGAACGGATAAAATTTATAGTCACGGATTCCGAATGTTTCGTTTATTTTGGATTATCAATATATTTATGAGGAGATCTACGTTAAGTTTGCTTCAATATGTCGCCTCGTTCGCCTGCAATACACTTTTGAAACACAATGTGGACGAATCTCAAAACACGAAACTTCCAGTAACCACCACTTTCCTTATGCATCCTACCGGCGGATTCTTGCTCAACGTGTTATATACAATACCTATAATCATTTTAAGCCGGAATTTCAACAAAAAAAAGTTATCAATTTTTTACGAAAAAACGTGATGGTTACCTTACCGTTTTTGAACGGATAAAATTTATAGTCACGGATTCCGAATGTTTCGTTTATTTTGGATTATTAATGTATTTATGAGGAGATCTACGTTAAGTTTGCTTCAATATGTCGCCTCGTTCGCCTGCAATACACTTTTGAAACACAATGTGGACGAATCTCAAAACACGAAACTTCCAGTAACCACCACTTTCCTTATGCATCCTACCGGCGGATTCTTGCTCAACGTGTTATATACAATACCTATAATCATTTTAAGCCGGAATTTCAACAAAAAAAAGTTATCAATTTTTTACGAAAAAACGTGATGGTTACCTTACCGTTTTTGAACGGATAAAGTTTATAGTCACGGATTCCGAATGTTTCGTTTATTTTGGATTATCAATATATTTATGAGGAGATCTACGTTAAGTTTGCTTCAATATGTCGCCTCGTTCGCCTGCAATACACTTTTGAAACACAATGTGGACGAATCTCAAAACACGAAACTTCCAGTAACCACCACTTTCCTTATGCATCCTACCGGCGGTTTCTTGCTCAACGTGTTATATACAATACCTATAATCATTTTAAGCCGGAATTTCAACAAAAAAAAGTTAACAATTTTTTACGAAAAAACGTGATGGCTAGCCTTACCGTTTTTGAACGGATAAAATTTATAGTCACGGATTCCGAATGTTTCGTTTATTTTGGATTATCAATATATTTATGAGGAGATCTACGTTAAGTTTGCTTCAATATGTCGCCTCGTTCGCCTGCAATACACTTTTGAAACACAATGTGGACGAATCTCAAAACACGAAACTTCCAGTAACCACCACTTTCCTTATGCATCCTACCGGCGGATTCTTGCTCAACGTGTTATATACAATACCTATAATCATTTTAAGCCGGAATTTCAACAAAAAAAAGTTATCAATTTTTTACGAAAAAACGTGATGGTTACCTTACCGTTTTTGAACGGATAAAATTTATAGTCACGGATTCCGAATGTTTCGTTTATTTTGGATTATTAATGTATTTATGAGGAGATCTACGTTAAGTTTGCTTCAATATGTCGCCTCGTTCGCCTGCAATACACTTTTGAAACACAATGTGGACGAATCTCAAAACACGAAACTTCCAGTAACCACCACTTTCCTTATGCACCCTACCGGCGGTTTCTTGCTCAACGTGTTATATACAATACCTATAATCATTTTAAGTCGGAATTTCAACAAAAAAAAGTTATCAATTTTTTACGAAAAAACGTGATGGCTAGCCTTACCGTTTTTGAACGGATAAAATTTATAGTCACGGATTCCGAATGTTTCGTTTATTTTGGATTATCAATATATTTATGAGGAGATCTACGTTAAGTTTGCTTCAATATGTCGCCTCGTTCGCCTGCAATACACTTTTGAAACACAATGTGGACGAATCTCAAAACACGAAACTTCCAGTAACCACCACTTTCCTTATGCATCCTACCGGCGGATTCTTGCTCAACGTGTTATATACAATACCTATAATCATTTTAAGCCGGAATTTCAACAAAAAAAAGTTATCAATTTTTTACGAAAAAACGTGATGGTTACCTTACCGTTTTTGAACGGATAAAGTTTATAGTCACGGATTCCGAATGTTTCGTTTATTTTGGATTATCAATATATTTATGAGGAGATCTACGTTAAGTTTGCTTCAATATGTCGCCTCGTTCGCCTGCAATACACTTTTGAAACACAATGTGGACGAATCTCAAAACACGAAACTTCCAGTAACCACCACTTTCCTTATGCATCCTACCGGCGGTTTCTTGCTCAACGTGTTATATACAATACCTATAATCATTTTAAGCCGGAATTTCAACAAAAAAAAGTTAACAATTTTTTACGAAAAAACGTGATGGCTAGCCTTACCGTTTTTGAACGGATAAAATTTATAGTCACGGATTCCGAATGTTTCGTTTATTTTGGATTATCAATATATTTATGAGGAGATCTACGTTAAGTTTGCTTCAATATGTCGCCTCGTTCGCCTGCAATACACTTTTGAAACACAATGTGGACGAATCTCAAAACACGAAACTTCCAGTAACCACCACTTTCCTTATGCATCCTACCGGCGGATTCTTGCTCAACGTGTTATATACAATACCTATAATCATTTTAAGCCGGAATTTCAACAAAAAAAAGTTATCAATTTTTTACGAAAAAACGTGATGGTTACCTTACCGTTTTTGAACGGATAAAATTTATAGTCACGGATTCCGAATGTTTCGTTTATTTTGGATTATTAATGTATTTATGAGGAGATCTACGTTAAGTTTGCTTCAATATGTCGCCTCGTTCGCCTGCAATACACTTTTGAAACACAATGTGGACGAATCTCAAAACACGAAACTTCCAGTAACCACCACTTTCCTTATGCACCCTACCGGCGGTTTCTTGCTCAACGTGTTATATACAATACCTATAATCATTTTAAGTCGGAATTTCAACAAAAAAAAGTTATCAATTTTTTACGAAAAAACGTGATGGCTAGCCTTACCGTTTTTGAACGGATAAAATTTATAGTCACGGATTCCGAATGTTTCGTTTATTTTGGATTATCAATATATTTATGAGGAGATCTACGTTAAGTTTGCTTCAATATGTCGCCTCGTTCGCCTGCAATACACTTTTGAAACACAATGTGGACGAATCTCAAAACACGAAACTTCCAGTAACCACCACTTTCCTTATGCATCCTACCGCCGGATTCTTGCTCAACGTGTTTTTTACAATACCTATAATCATTTTAAGCCGGAATTTCAACAAAAAAAAGTTATCAATTTTTTACGAAAAAACGTGATGGTTAGCCTTACCGTTTTTGAACGGATAAAATTTATAGTCACGGATTCCGAATGTTTCGTTTATTTTGGATTATTAATGTATTTATGAGGAGATCTACGTTAAGTTTGCTTCAATATGTCGCCTCGTTCGCCTGCAATACACTTTTGAAACACAATGTGGACGAATCTCAAAACACGAAACTTCCAGTAACCACCACTTTCCTTATGCATCCTACCGGCGGATTCTTGCTCAACGTGTTATATACAATACCTATAATCATTTTAAGCCGGAATTTCAACAAAAAAAAGTTATCAATTTTTTACGAAAAAACGTGATGGTTACCTTACCGTTTTTGAACGGATAAAGTTTATAGTCACGGATTCCGAATGTTTCGTTTATTTTGGATTATCAATATATTTATGAGGAGATCTACGTTAAGTTTGCTTCAATATGTCGCCTCGTTCGCCTGCAATACACTTTTGAAACACAATGTGGACGAATCTCAAAACACGAAACTTCCAGTAACCACCACTTTCCTTATGCATCCTACCGGCGGATTCTTGCTCAACGTGTTATATACAATACCTATAATCATTTTAAGCCGGAATTTCAACAAAAAAAAGTTATCAATTTTTTACGAAAAAACGTGATGGTTAGCCTTACCGTTTTTGAACGGATAAAATTTATAGTCACGGATTCCGAATGTTTCGTTTATTTTGGATTATTAATGTATTTATGAGGAGATCTACGTTAAGTTTGCTTCAATATGTCGCCTCGTTCGCCTGCAATACACTTTTGAAACACAATGTGGACGAACCTCAAAACACGAAACTTCCAGTAACCACCACTTTCCTTATGCATCCTACCGGCGGTTTCTTGCTCAACGTGTTATATACAATACCTATAATCATTTTAAGTCGGAATTTCAACAAAAAAAAGTTATCAATTTTTTACGAAAAAACGTGATGGTTAGCCTTACCGTTTTTGAACGGATAAAATTTATAGTCACGGATTCCGAATGTTTCGTTTATTTTGGATTATTAATGTATTTATGAGGAGATCTACGTTAAGTTTGCTTCAATATGTCGCCTCGTTCGCCTGCAATACACTTTTGAAACACAATGTGGACGAATCTCAAAACACGAAACTTCCAGTAACCACCACTTTCCTTATGCATCCTACCGGCGGATTCTTGCTCAACGTGTTTTTTACAATACCTATAATCATTTTAAGCCGGAATTTCAACAAAAAAAAGTTATCAATTTTTTACGAAAAAACGTGATGGTTAGCCTTACCGTTTTTGAACGGATAAAATTTATAGTCACGGATTCCGAATGTTTCGTTTATTTTGGATTATTAATGTATTTATGAGGAGATCTACGTTAAGTTTGCTTCAATATGTCGCCTCGCTCGCCTGCAATACACTTTTGAAACACAATGTGGACGAATCTCAAAACACGAAACTTCCAGTAACCACCACTTTCCTTATGCATCCTACCGGCGGATTCTTGCTCAACGTGTTTTTTACAATACCTATAATCATTTTAAGCCGGAATTTCAACAAAAAAAAGTTATCAATTTTTTACGAAAAAACGTGATGGTTAGCCTTACCGTTTTTGAACGGATAAAATTTATAGTCACGGATTCCGAATGTTTCGTTTATTTTGGATTATTAATGTATTTATGAGGAGATCTACGTTAAGTTTGCTTCAATATGTCGGCTCGTTCGCCTGCAATACACTTTTGAAACACAATGTGGACGAATCTCAAAACACGAAACTTCCAGTAACCACCACTTTCCTTATGCATCCTACCGGCGGTTTCTTGCTCAACGTGTTATATACAATACCTATAATCATTTTAAGCCGGAATTTCAACAAAAAAAAGTTATCAATTTTTTACGAAAAAACGTGATGGTTAGCCTTACCGTTTTTGAACGGACAAAATTTATAGTCACGGATTCCGAATGTTTCGTTTATTTTGGATTATTAATGTATTTATGAGGAGATCTACGTTAAGTTTGCTTCAATATGTCGCCTCGTTCGCCTGCAATACACTTTTGAAACACAATGTGGACGAATCTCAAAACACGAAACTTCCAGTAACCACCACTTTCCTTATGCATCCTACCGGCGGTTTCTTGCTCAACGTGTTATATACAATACCTATAATCATTTTAAGCCGGAATTTCAACAAAAAAAAGTTATCAATTTTTTACGAAAAAACGTGATGGTTAGCCTTACCGTTTTTGAACGGATAAAATTTATAGTCACGGATTCCGAATGTTTCGTTTATTTTGGATTATCAATATATTTATGAGGAGATCTACGTTAAGTTTGCTTCAATATGTCGCCTCGTTCGCCTGCAATACACTTTTGAAACACAATGTGGACGAATCTCAAAACACGAAACTTAACCACCACTTTCCTTATGCATCCTACCGGCGGATTCTTGCTCAACGTGTTATATACAATACCTATAATCATTTTAAGCCGGAATTTCAACAAAAAAAAGTTATCAATTTTTTACGAAAAAACGTGATGGTTAGCCTTACCGTTTTTGAACGGATAAAATTTATAGTCACGGATTCCGAATGTTTCGTTTATTTTGGATTATTAATGTATTTATGAGGAGATCTACGTTAAGTTTGCTTCAATATGTCGCCTCGTTCGCCTGCAATACACTTTTGAAACACAATGTGGACGAATCTCAAAACACGAAACTTCCAGTAACCACCACTTTCCTTATGCATCCTACCGGCGGATTCTTGCTCAACGTGTTATATACAATACCTATAATCATTTTAAGCCGGAATTTCAACAAAAAAAAGTTATCAATTTTTTACGAAAAAACGTGATGGTTAGCCTTACCGTTTTTGAACGGATAAAATTTATAGTCACGGATTCCGAATGTTTCGTTTATTTTGGATTATTAATGTATTTATGAGGAGATCTACGTTAAGTTTGCTTCAATATGTCGCCTCGCTCGCCTGCAATACACTTTTGAAACACAATGTGGACGAATCTCAAAACACGAAACTTCCAGTAACCACCACTTTCCTTATGCATCCTACCGGCGGATTCTTGCTCAACGTGTTTTTTACAATACCTATAATCATTTTAAGCCGGAATTTCAACAAAAAAAAGTTATCAATTTTTTACGAAAAAACGTGATGGTTAGCCTTACCGTTTTTGAACGGATAAAATTTATAGTCACGGATTCCGAATGTTTCGTTTATTTTGGATTATTAATGTATTTATGAGGAGATCTACGTTAAGTTTGCTTCAATATGTCGGCTCGTTCGCCTGCAATACACTTTTGAAACACAATGTGGACGAATCTCAAAACACGAAACTTCCAGTAACCACCACTTTCCTTATGCATCCTGCCGGCGGATTCTTGCTCAACGTGTTATATACAATACCTATAATCATTTTAAGCCGGAATTTCAACAAAAAAAAGTTATCAATTTTTTACGAAAAAACGTGATGGTTAGCCTTACCGTTTTTGAACGGATAAAATTTATAGTCACGGATTCCGAATGTTTCGTTTATTTTGGATTATTAATGTATTTATGAGGAGATCTACGTTAAGTTTGCTTCAATATGTCGCCTCGCTCGCCTGCAATACACTTTTGAAACACAATGTGGACGAATCTCAAAACACGAAACTTCCAGAACCACCACTTTCCTTATGCATCCTACCGGCGGATTCTTGCTCAACGTGTTTTTTACAATACCTATAATCATTTTAAGCCGGAATTTCAACAAAAAAAAGTTATCAATTTTTTACGAAAAAACGTGATGGTTAGCCTTACCGTTTTTGAACGGATAAAATTTATAGTCACGGATTCCGAATGTTTCGTTTATTTTGGATTATTAATGTATTTATGAGGAGATCTACGTTAAGTTTGCTTCAATATGTCGCCTCGTTCGCCTGCAATACACTTTTGAAACACAATGTGGACGAATCTCAAAACACGAAACTTCCAGTAACCACCACTTTCCTTATGCATCCTACCGGCGGATTCTTGCTCAACGTGTTATATACAATACCTATAATCATTTTAAGCCGGAATTTCAACAAAAAAAAGTTATCAATTTTTTACGAAAAAACGTGATGGTTAGCCTTACCGTTTTTGAACGGATAAAATTTATAGTCACGGATTCCGAATGTTTCGTTTATTTTGGATTATTAATGTATTTATGAGGAGATCTACGTTAAGTTTGCTTCAATATGTCGCCTCGTTCGCCTGCAATACACTTTTGAAACACAATGTGGACGAATCTCAAAACACGAAACTTCCAGTAACCACCACTTTCCTTATGCATCCTACCGGCGGATTCTTGCTCAACGTGTTATATACAATACCTATAATCATTTTAAGCCGGAATTTCAACAAAAAAAAGTTATCAATTTTTTACGAAAAAACGTGATGGTTAGCCTTACCGTTTTTGAACGGATAAAATTTATAGTCACGGATTCCGAATGTTTCGTTTATTTTGGATTATTAATGTATTTATGAGGAGATCTACGTTAAGTTTGCTTCAATATGTCGCCTCGTTCGCCTGCAATACACTTTTGAAACACAATGTGGACGAATCTCAAAACACGAAACTTCCAGTAACCACCACTTTCCTTATGCATCCTACCGGCGGATTCTTGCTCAACGTGTTTTTTACAATACCTATAATCATTTTAAGCCGGAATTTCAACAAAAAAAAGTTATCAATTTTTTACGAAAAAACGTGATGGTTAGCCTTACCGTTTTTGAACGGATAAAATTTATAGTCACGGATTCCGAATGTTTCGTTTATTTTGGATTATTAATGTATTTATGAGGAGATCTACGTTAAGTTTGCTTCAATATGTCGCCTCGTTCGCCTGCAATACACTTTTGAAACACAATGTGGACGAATCTCAAAACACGAAACTTCCAGTAACCACCACTTTCCTTATGCATCCTACCGGCGGATTCTTGCTCAACGTGTTATATACAATACCTATAATCATTTTAAGCCGGAATTTCAACAAAAAAAAGTTATCAATTTTTTACGAAAAAACGTGATGGTTAGCCTTACCGTTTTTGAACGGATAAAATTTATAGTCACGGATTCCGAATGTTTCGTTTATTTTGGATTATTAATGTATTTATGAGGAGATCTACGTTAAGTTTGCTTCAATATGTCGCCTCGCTCGCCTGCAATACACTTTTGAAACACAATGTGGACGAATCTCAAAACACGAAACTTCCAGAACCACCACTTTCCTTATGCATCCTACCGGCGGATTCTTGCTCAACGTGTTTTTTACAATACCTATAATCATTTTAAGCCGGAATTTCAACAAAAAAAAGTTATCAATTTTTTACGAAAAAACGTGATGGTTAGCCTTACCGTTTTTGAACGGATAAAATTTATAGTCACGGATTCCGAATGTTTCGTTTATTTTGGATTATTAATGTATTTATGAGGAGATCTACGTTAAGTTTGCTTCAATATGTCGCCTCGTTCGCCTGCAATACACTTTTGAAACACAATGTGGACGAATCTCAAAACACGAAACTTCCAGTAACCACCACTTTCCTTATGCATCCTACCGGCGGATTCTTGCTCAACGTGTTATATACAATACCTATAATCATTTTAAGCCGGAATTTCAACAAAAAAAAGTTATCAATTTTTTACGAAAAAACGTGATGGTTAGCCTTACCGTTTTTGAACGGATAAAATTTATAGTCACGGATTCCGAATGTTTCGTTTATTTTGGATTATTAATGTATTTATGAGGAGATCTACGTTAAGTTTGCTTCAATATGTCGCCTCGTTCGCCTGCAATACACTTTTGAAACACAATGTGGACGAATCTCAAAACACGAAACTTCCAGTAACCACCACTTTCCTTATGCATCCTACCGGCGGATTCTTGCTCAACGTGTTATATACAATACCTATAATCATTTTAAGCCGGAATTTCAACAAAAAAAAGTTATCAATTTTTTACGAAAAAACGTGATGGTTAGCCTTACCGTTTTTGAACGGATAAAATTTATAGTCACGGATTCCGAATGTTTCGTTTATTTTGGATTATTAATGTATTTATGAGGAGATCTACGTTAAGTTTGCTTCAATATGTCGGCTCGTTCGCCTGCAATACACTTTTGAAACACAATGTGGACGAATCTCAAAACACGAAACTTCCAGTAACCACCACTTTCCTTATGCATCCTGCCGGCGGATTCTTGCTCAACGTGTTATATACAATACCTATAATCATTTTAAGCCGGAATTTCAACAAAAAAAAGTTATCAATTTTTTACGAAAAAACGTGATGGTTAGCCTTACCGTTTTTGAACGGATAAAATTTATAGTCACGGATTCCGAATGTTTCGTTTATTTTGGATTATTAATGTATTTATGAGGAGATCTACGTTAAGTTTGCTTCAATATGTCGCCTCGCTCGCCTGCAATACACTTTTGAAACACAATGTGGACGAATCTCAAAACACGAAACTTCCAGAACCACCACTTTCCTTATGCATCCTACCGGCGGATTCTTGCTCAACGTGTTTTTTACAATACCTATAATCATTTTAAGCCGGAATTTCAACAAAAAAAAGTTATCAATTTTTTACGAAAAAACGTGATGGTTAGCCTTACCGTTTTTGAACGGATAAAATTTATAGTCACGGATTCCGAATGTTTCGTTTATTTTGGATTATTAATGTATTTATGAGGAGATCTACGTTAAGTTTGCTTCAATATGTCGGCTCGTTCGCCTGCAATACACTTTTGAAACACAATGTGGACGAATCTCAAAACACGAAACTTCCAGTAACCACCACTTTCCTTATGCATCCTGCCGGCGGATTCTTGCTCAACGTGTTATATACAATACCTATAATCATTTTAAGCCGGAATTTCAACAAAAAAAAGTTATCAATTTTTTACGAAAAAACGTGATGGTTAGCCTTACCGTTTTTGAACGGATAAAATTTATAGTCACGGATTCCGAATGTTTCGTTTATTTTGGATTATTAATGTATTTATGAGGAGATCTACGTTAAGTTTGCTTCAATATGTCGCCTCGCTCGCCTGCAATACACTTTTGAAACACAATGTGGACGAATCTCAAAACACGAAACTTCCAGAACCACCACTTTCCTTATGCATCCTACCGGCGGATTCTTGCTCAACGTGTTTTTTACAATACCTATAATCATTTTAAGCCGGAATTTCAACAAAAAAAAGTTATCAATTTTTTACGAAAAAACGTGATGGTTAGCCTTACCGTTTTTGAACGGATAAAATTTATAGTCACGGATTCCGAATGTTTCGTTTATTTTGGATTATTAATGTATTTATGAGGAGATCTACGTTAAGTTTGCTTCAATATGTCGCCTCGCTCGCCTGCAATACACTTTTGAAACACAATGTGGACGAATCTCAAAACACGAAACTTCCAGAACCACCACTTTCCTTATGCATCCTACCGGCGGATTCTTGCTCAACGTGTTTTTTACAATACCTATAATCATTTTAAGCCGGAATTTCAACAAAAAAAAGTTATCAATTTTTTACGAAAAAACGTGATGGTTAGCCTTACCGTTTTTGAACGGATAAAATTTATAGTCACGGATTCCGAATGTTTCGTTTATTTTGGATTATTAATGTATTTATGAGGAGATCTACGTTAAGTTTGCTTCAATATGTCGCCTCGTTCGCCTGCAATACACTTTTGAAACACAATGTGGACGAATCTCAAAACACGAAACTTCCAGTAACCACCACTTTCCTTATGCATCCTACCGGCGGATTCTTGCTCAACGTGTTATATACAATACCTATAATCATTTTAAGCCGGAATTTCAACAAAAAAAAGTTATCAATTTTTTACGAAAAAACGTGATGGTTAGCCTTACCGTTTTTGAACGGATAAAATTTATAGTCACGGATTCCGAATGTTTCGTTTATTTTGGATTATTAATGTATTTATGAGGAGATCTACGTTAAGTTTGCTTCAATATGTCGCCTCGCTCGCCTGCAATACACTTTTGAAACACAATGTGGACGAATCTCAAAACACGAAACTTCCAGAACCACCACTTTCCTTATGCATCCTACCGGCGGATTCTTGCTCAACGTGTTATATACAATACCTATAATCATTTTAAGCCGGAATTTCAACAAAAAAAAGTTATCAATTTTTTACGAAAAAACGTGATGGTTAGCCTTACCGTTTTTGAACGGATAAAATTTATAGTCACGGATTCCGAATGTTTCGTTTATTTTGGATTATTAATGTATTTATGAGGAGATCTACGTTAAGTTTGCTTCAATATGTCGGCTCGTTCGCCTGCAATACACTTTTGAAACACAATGTGGACGAATCTCAAAACACGAAACTTCCAGTAACCACCACTTTCCTTATGCATCCTACCGGCGGTTTCTTGCTCAACGTGTTATATACAATACCTATAATCATTTTAAGCCGGAATTTCAACAAAAAAAAGTTATCAATTTTTTACGAAAAAACGTGATGGTTAGCCTTACCGTTTTTGAACGGATAAAATTTATAGTCACGGATTCCGAATGTTTCGTTTATTTTGGATTATTAATGTATTTATGAGGAGATCTACGTTAAGTTTGCTTCAATATGTCGCCTCGTTCGCCTGCAATACACTTTTGAAACACAATGTGGACGAATCTCAAAACACGAAACTTCCAGTAACCACCACTTTCCTTATGCATCCTACCGGCGGATTCTTGCTCAACGTGTTATATACAATACCTATAATCATTTTAAGCCGGAATTTCAACAAAAAAAAGTTATCAATTTTTTACGAAAAAACGTGATGGTTAGCCTTACCGTTTTTGAACGGATAAAATTTATAGTCACGGATTCCGAATGTTTCGTTTATTTTGGATTATTAATGTATTTATGAGGAGATCTACGTTAAGTTTGCTTCAATATGTCGCCTCGTTCGCCTGCAATACACTTTTGAAACACAATGTGGACGAATCTCAAAACACGAAACTTCCAGTAACCACCACTTTCCTTATGCATCCTACCGGCGGATTCTTGCTCAACGTGTTATATACAATACCTATAATCATTTTAAGCCGGAATTTCAACAAAAAAAAGTTATCAATTTTTTACGAAAAAACGTGATGGTTAGCCTTACCGTTTTTGAACGGATAAAATTTATAGTCACGGATTCCGAATGTTTCGTTTATTTTGGATTATTAATGTATTTATGAGGAGATCTACGTTAAGTTTGCTTCAATATGTCGGCTCGTTCGCCTGCAATACACTTTTGAAACACAATGTGGACGAATCTCAAAACACGAAACTTCCAGTAACCACCACTTTCCTTATGCATCCTGCCGGCGGATTCTTGCTCAACGTGTTATATACAATACCTATAATCATTTTAAGCCGGAATTTCAACAAAAAAAAGTTATCAATTTTTTACGAAAAAACGTGATGGTTAGCCTTACCGTTTTTGAACGGATAAAATTTATAGTCACGGATTCCGAATGTTTCGTTTATTTTGGATTATTAATGTATTTATGAGGAGATCTACGTTAAGTTTGCTTCAATATGTCGCCTCGCTCGCCTGCAATACACTTTTGAAACACAATGTGGACGAATCTCAAAACACGAAACTTCCAGAACCACCACTTTCCTTATGCATCCTACCGGCGGATTCTTGCTCAACGTGTTTTTTACAATACCTATAATCATTTTAAGCCGGAATTTCAACAAAAAAAAGTTATCAATTTTTTACGAAAAAACGTGATGGTTAGCCTTACCGTTTTTGAACGGATAAAATTTATAGTCACGGATTCCGAATGTTTCGTTTATTTTGGATTATTAATGTATTTATGAGGAGATCTACGTTAAGTTTGCTTCAATATGTCGCCTCGCTCGCCTGCAATACACTTTTGAAACACAATGTGGACGAATCTCAAAACACGAAACTTCCAGAACCACCACTTTCCTTATGCATCCTACCGGCGGATTCTTGCTCAACGTGTTTTTTACAATACCTATAATCATTTTAAGCCGGAATTTCAACAAAAAAAAGTTATCAATTTTTTACGAAAAAACGTGATGGTTAGCCTTACCGTTTTTGAACGGATAAAATTTATAGTCACGGATTCCGAATGTTTCGTTTATTTTGGATTATTAATGTATTTATGAGGAGATCTACGTTAAGTTTGCTTCAATATGTCGCCTCGCTCGCCTGCAATACACTTTTGAAACACAATGTGGACGAATCTCAAAACACGAAACTTCCAGAACCACCACTTTCCTTATGCATCCTACCGGCGGATTCTTGCTCAACGTGTTTTTTACAATACCTATAATCATTTTAAGCCGGAATTTCAACAAAAAAAAGTTATCAATTTTTTACGAAAAAACGTGATGGTTAGCCTTACCGTTTTTGAACGGATAAAATTTATAGTCACGGATTCCGAATGTTTCGTTTATTTTGGATTATTAATGTATTTATGAGGAGATCTACGTTAAGTTTGCTTCAATATGTCGCCTCGTTCGCCTGCAATACACTTTTGAAACACAATGTGGACGAATCTCAAAACACGAAACTTCCAGTAACCACCACTTTCCTTATGCATCCTACCGGCGGATTCTTGCTCAACGTGTTATATACAATACCTATAATCATTTTAAGCCGGAATTTCAACAAAAAAAAGTTATCAATTTTTTACGAAAAAACGTGATGGTTAGCCTTACCGTTTTTGAACGGATAAAATTTATAGTCACGGATTCCGAATGTTTCGTTTATTTTGGATTATTAATGTATTTATGAGGAGATCTACGTTAAGTTTGCTTCAATATGTCGCCTCGCTCGCCTGCAATACACTTTTGAAACACAATGTGGACGAATCTCAAAACACGAAACTTCCAGAACCACCACTTTCCTTATGCATCCTACCGGCGGATTCTTGCTCAACGTGTTTTTTACAATACCTATAATCATTTTAAGCCGGAATTTCAACAAAAAAAAGTTATCAATTTTTTACGAAAAAACGTGATGGTTAGCCTTACCGTTTTTGAACGGATAAAATTTATAGTCACGGATTCCGAATGTTTCGTTTATTTTGGATTATTAATGTATTTATGAGGAGATCTACGTTAAGTTTGCTTCAATATGTCGGCTCGTTCGCCTGCAATACACTTTTGAAACACAATGTGGACGAATCTCAAAACACGAAACTTCCAGTAACCACCACTTTCCTTATGCATCCTACCGGCGGTTTCTTGCTCAACGTGTTATATACAATACCTATAATCATTTTAAGCCGGAATTTCAACAAAAAAAAGTTATCAATTTTTTACGAAAAAACGTGATGGTTAGCCTTACCGTTTTTGAACGGATAAAATTTATAGTCACGGATTCCGAATGTTTCGTTTATTTTGGATTATTAATGTATTTATGAGGAGATCTACGTTAAGTTTGCTTCAATATGTCGCCTCGTTCGCCTGCAATACACTTTTGAAACACAATGTGGACGAATCTCAAAACACGAAACTTCCAGTAACCACCACTTTCCTTATGCATCCTACCGGCGGATTCTTGCTCAACGTGTTTTTTACAATACCTATAATCATTTTAAGCCGGAATTTCAACAAAAAAAAGTTATCAATTTTTTACGAAAAAACGTGATGGTTAGCCTTACCGTTTTTGAACGGATAAAATTTATAGTCACGGATTCCGAATGTTTCGTTTATTTTGGATTATTAATGTATTTATGAGGAGATCTACGTTAAGTTTGCTTCAATATGTCGCCTCGCTCGCCTGCAATACACTTTTGAAACACAATGTGGACGAATCTCAAAACACGAAACTTCCAGTAACCACCACTTTCCTTATGCATCCTACCGGCGGTTTCTTGCTCAACGTGTTATATACAATACCTATAATCATTTTAAGCCGGAATTTCAACAAAAAAAAGTTATCAATTTTTTACGAAAAAACGTGATGGTTAGCCTTACCGTTTTTGAACGGATAAAATTTATAGTCACGGATTCCGAATGTTTCGTTTATTTTGGATTATTAATGTATTTATGAGGAGATCTACGTTAAGTTTGCTTCAATATGTCGCCTCGTTCGCCTGCAATACACTTTTGAAACACAATGTGGACGAATCTCAAAACACGAAACTTCCAGTAACCACCACTTTCCTTATGCATCCTACCGGCGGTTTCTTGCTCAACGTGTTATATACAATACCTATAATCATTTTAAGCCGGAATTTCAACAAAAAAAAGTTATCAATTTTTTACGAAAAAACGTGATGGTTAGCCTTACCGTTTTTGAACGGACAAAATTTATAGTCACGGATTCCGAATGTTTCGTTTATTTTGGATTATTAATGTATTTATGAGGAGATCTACGTTAAGTTTGCTTCAATATGTCGCCTCGTTCGCCTGCAATACACTTTTGAAACACAATGTGGACGAATCTCAAAACACGAAACTTCCAGTAACCACCACTTTCCTTATGCATCCTACCGCCGGATTCTTGCTCAACGTGTTTTTTACAATACCTATAATCATTTTAAGCCGGAATTTCAACAAAAAAAAGTTATCAATTTTTTACGAAAAAACGTGATGGTTAGCCTTACCGTTTTTGAACGGATAAAATTTATAGTCACGGATTCCGAATGTATCGTTTATTTTGGATTATCAATATATTTATGAGGAGATCTACGTTAAGTTTGCTTCAATATGTCGCCTCGTTCGCCTGCAATACACTTTTGAAACACAATGTGGACGAATCTCAAAACACGAAACTTCCAGTAACCACCACTTTCCTTATGCATCCTACCGCCGGATTCTTGCTCAACGTGTTTTTTACAATACCTATAATCATTTTAAGCCGGAATTTCAACAAAAAAAAGTTATCAATTTTTTACGAAAAAACGTGATGGTTAGCCTTACCGTTTTTGAACGGATAAAATTTATAGTCACGGATTCCGAATGTTTCGTTTATTTTGGATTATTAATGTATTTATGAGGAGATCTACGTTAAGTTTGCTTCAATATGTCGCCTCGTTCGCCTGCAATACACTTTTGAAACACAATGTGGACGAATCTCAAAACACGAAACTTCCAGTAACCACCACTTTCCTTATGCATCCTACCGGCGGATTCTTGCTCAACGTGTTATATACAATACCTATAATCATTTTAAGCCGGAATTTCAACAAAAAAAAGTTATCAATTTTTTACGAAAAAACGTGATGGTTAGCCTTACCGTTTTTGAACGGATAAAATTTATAGTCACGGATTCCGAATGTTTCGTTTATTTTGGATTATTAATGTATTTATGAGGAGATCTACGTTAAGTTTGCTTCAATATGTCGCCTCGTTCGCCTGCAATACACTTTTGAAACACAATGTGGACGAATCTCAAAACACGAAACTTCCAGTAACCACCACTTTCCTTATGCATCCTACCGGCGGTTTCTTGCTCAACGTGTTATATACAATACCTATAATCATTTTAAGTCGGAATTTCAACAAAAAAAAGTTATCAATTTTTTACGAAAAAACGTGATGGTTAGCCTTACCGTTTTTGAACGGATAAAATTTATAGTCACGGATTCCGAATGTTTCGTTTATTTTGGATTATTAATGTATTTATGAGGAGATCTACGTTAAGTTTGCTTCAATATGTCGCCTCGTTCGCCTGCAATACACTTTTGAAACACAATGTGGACGAATCTCAAAACACGAAACTTCCAGTAACCACCACTTTCCTTATGCATCCTACCGGCGGTTTCTTGCTCAACGTGTTATATACAATACCTATAATCATTTTAAGTCGGAATTTCAACAAAAAAAAGTTATCAATTTTTTACGAAAAAACGTGATGGTTAGCCTTACCGTTTTTGAACGGATAAAATTTATAGTCACGGATTCCGAATGTTTCGTTTATTTTGGATTATTAATGTATTTATGAGGAGATCTACGTTAAGTTTGCTTCAATATGTCGCCTCGTTCGCCTGCAATACACTTTTGAAACACAATGTGGACGAATCTCAAAACACGAAACTTCCAGTAACCACCACTTTCCTTATGCATCCTACCGGCGGTTTCTTGCTCAACGTGTTATATACAATACCTATAATCATTTTAAGCCGGAATTTCAACAAAAAAAAGTTATCAATTTTTTACGAAAAAACGTGATGGTTAGCCTTACCGTTTTTGAACGGATAAAATTTATAGTCACGGATTCCGAATGTTTCGTTTATTTTGGATTATTAATGTATTTATGAGGAGATCTACGTTAAGTTTGCTTCAATATGTCGCCTCGTTCGCCTGCAATACACTTTTGAAACACAATGTGGACGAATCTCAAAACACGAAACTTCCAGTAACCACCACTTTCCTTATGCATCCTACCGGCGGTTTCTTGCTCAACGTGTTATATACAATACCTATAATCATTTTAAGTCGGAATTTCAACAAAAAAAAGTTATCAATTTTTTACGAAAAAACGTGATGGTTAGCCTTACCGTTTTTGAACGGATAAAATTTATAGTCACGGATTCCGAATGTTTCGTTTATTTTGGATTATTAATGTATTTATGAGGAGATCTACGTTAAGTTTGCTTCAATATGTCGCCTCGTTCGCCTGCAATACACTTTTGAAACACAATGTGGACGAATCTCAAAACACGAAACTTCCAGTAACCACCACTTTCCTTATGCATCCTACCGGCGGATTCTTGCTCAACGTGTTTTTTACAATACCTATAATCATTTTAAGCCGGAATTTCAACAAAAAAAAGTTATCAATTTTTTACGAAAAAACGTGATGGTTAGCCTTACCGTTTTTGAACGGATAAAATTTATAGTCACGGATTCCGAATGTTTCGTTTATTTTGGATTATTAATGTATTTATGAGGAGATCTACGTTAAGTTTGCTTCAATATGTCGCCTCGCTCGCCTGCAATACACTTTTGAAACACAATGTGGACGAATCTCAAAACACGAAACTTCCAGTAACCACCACTTTCCTTATGCATCCTACCGGCGGTTTCTTGCTCAACGTGTTATATACAATACCTATAATCATTTTAAGCCGGAATTTCAACAAAAAAAAGTTATCAATTTTTTACGAAAAAACGTGATGGTTAGCCTTACCGTTTTTGAACGGATAAAATTTATAGTCACGGATTCCGAATGTTTCGTTTATTTCGGATTATTAATGTATTTATGAGGAGATCTACGTTAAGTTTGCTTCAATATGTCGCCTCGTTCGCCTGCAATACACTTTTGAAACACAATGTGGACGAATCTCAAAACACGAAACTTCCAGTAACCACCACTTTCCTTATGCATCCTACCGGCGGTTTCTTGCTCAACGTGTTATATACAATACCTATAATCATTTTAAGCCGGAATTTCAACAAAAAAAAGTTATCAATTTTTTACGAAAAAACGTGATGGTTACCTTACCGTTTTTGAACGGATAAAATTTATAGTCACGGATTCCGAATGTATCGTTTATTTTGGATTATCAATATATTTATGAGGAGATCTACGTTAAGTTTGCTTCAATATGTCGCCTCGTTCGCCTGCAATACACTTTTGAAACACAATGTGGACGAATCTCAAAACACGAAACTTCCAGAACCACCACTTTCCTTATGCATCCTACCGGCGGATTCTTGCTCAACGTGTTTTTTACAATACCTATAATCATTTTAAGCCGGAATTTCAACAAAAAAAAGTTATCAATTTTTTACGAAAAAACGTGATGGTTAGCCTTACCGTTTTTGAACGGATAAAATTTATAGTCACGGATTCCGAATGTTTCGTTTATTTTGGATTATTAATGTATTTATGAGGAGATCTACGTTAAGTTTGCTTCAATATGTCGCCTCGTTCGCCTGCAATACACTTTTGAAACACAATGTGGACGAATCTCAAAACACGAAACTTCCAGTAACCACCACTTTCCTTATGCATCCTACCGGCGGATTCTTGCTCAACGTGTTATATACAATACCTATAATCATTTTAAGCCGGAATTTCAACAAAAAAAAGTTATCAATTTTTTACGAAAAAACGTGATGGTTAGCCTTACCGTTTTTGAACGGACAAAATTTATAGTCACGGATTCCGAATGTTTCGTTTATTTCGGATTATTAATGTATTTATGAGGAGATCTACGTTAAGTTTGCTTCAATATGTCGCCTCGTTCGCCTGCAATACACTTTTGAAACACAATGTGGACGAATCTCAAAACACGAAACTTCCAGTAACCACCACTTTCCTTATGCATCCTACCGGCGGTTTCTTGCTCAACGTGTTATATACAATACCTATAATCATTTTAAGCCGGAATTTCAACAAAAAAAAGTTATCAATTTTTTACGAAAAAACGTGATGGTTACCTTACCGTTTTTGAACGGATAAAATTTATAGTCACGGATTCCGAATGTATCGTTTATTTTGGATTATCAATATATTTATGAGGAGATCTACGTTAAGTTTGCTTCAATATGTCGCCTCGTTCGCCTGCAATACACTTTTGAAACACAATGTGGACGAATCTCAAAACACGAAACTTCCAGAACCACCACTTTCCTTATGCATCCTACCGGCGGATTCTTGCTCAACGTGTTTTTTACAATACCTATAATCATTTTAAGCCGGAATTTCAACAAAAAAAAGTTATCAATTTTTTACGAAAAAACGTGATGGTTAGCCTTACCGTTTTTGAACGGATAAAATTTATAGTCACGGATTCCGAATGTTTCGTTTATTTTGGATTATTAATGTATTTATGAGGAGATCTACGTTAAGTTTGCTTCAATATGTCGCCTCGTTCGCCTGCAATACACTTTTGAAACACAATGTGGACGAATCTCAAAACACGAAACTTCCAGTAACCACCACTTTCCTTATGCATCCTACCGGCGGTTTCTTGCTCAACGTGTTATATACAATACCTATAATCATTTTAAGCCGGAATTTCAACAAAAAAAAGTTATCAATTTTTTACGAAAAAACGTGATGGTTAGCCTTACCGTTTTTGAACGGATAAAATTTATAGTCACGGATTCCGAATGTTTCGTTTATTTCGGATTATTAATGTATTTATGAGGAGATCTACGTTAAGTTTGCTTCAATATGTCGCCTCGTTCGCCTGCAATACACTTTTGAAACACAATGTGGACGAATCTCAAAACACGAAACTTCCAGTAACCACCACTTTCCTTATGCATCCTACCGGCGGTTTCTTGCTCAACGTGTTATATACAATACCTATAATCATTTTAAGCCGGAATTTCAACAAAAAAAAGTTATCAATTTTTTACGAAAAAACGTGATGGTTACCTTACCGTTTTTGAACGGATAAAATTTATAGTCACGGATTCCGAATGTATCGTTTATTTTGGATTATCAATATATTTATGAGGAGATCTACGTTAAGTTTGCTTCAATATGTCGCCTCGTTCGCCTGCAATACACTTTTGAAACACAATGTGGACGAATCTCAAAACACGAAACTTCCAGAACCACCACTTTCCTTATGCATCCTACCGGCGGATTCTTGCTCAACGTGTTTTTTACAATACCTATAATCATTTTAAGCCGGAATTTCAACAAAAAAAAGTTATCAATTTTTTACGAAAAAACGTGATGGTTAGCCTTACCGTTTTTGAACGGATAAAATTTATAGTCACGGATTCCGAATGTTTCGTTTATTTTGGATTATTAATGTATTTATGAGGAGATCTACGTTAAGTTTGCTTCAATATGTCGCCTCGTTCGCCTGCAATACACTTTTGAAACACAATGTGGACGAATCTCAAAACACGAAACTTCCAGTAACCACCACTTTCCTTATGCATCCTACCGGCGGATTCTTGCTCAACGTGTTATATACAATACCTATAATCATTTTAAGCCGGAATTTCAACAAAAAAAAGTTATCAATTTTTTACGAAAAAACGTGATGGTTAGCCTTACCGTTTTTGAACGGACAAAATTTATAGTCACGGATTCCGAATGTTTCGTTTATTTCGGATTATTAATGTATTTATGAGGAGATCTACGTTAAGTTTGCTTCAATATGTCGCCTCGTTCGCCTGCAATACACTTTTGAAACACAATGTGGACGAATCTCAAAACACGAAACTTCCAGTAACCACCACTTTCCTTATGCATCCTACCGGCGGTTTCTTGCTCAACGTGTTATATACAATACCTATAATCATTTTAAGCCGGAATTTCAACAAAAAAAAGTTATCAATTTTTTACGAAAAAACGTGATGGTTAGCCTTACCGTTTTTGAACGGATAAAATTTATAGTCACGGATTCCGAATGTTTCGTTTATTTTGGATTATTAATGTATTTATGAGGAGATCTACGTTAAGTTTGCTTCAATATGTCGCCTCGTTCGCCTGCAATACACTTTTGAAACACAATGTGGACGAATCTCAAAACACGAAACTTCCAGTAACCACCACTTTCCTTATGCATCCTACCGGCGGATTCTTGCTCAACGTGTTATATACAATACCTATAATCATTTTAAGCCGGAATTTCAACAAAAAAAAGTTATCAATTTTTTACGAAAAAACGTGATGGTTAGCCTTACCGTTTTTGAACGGATAAAATTTATAGTCACGGATTCCGAATGTTTCGTTTATTTTGGATTATTAATGTATTTATGAGGAGATCTACGTTAAGTTTGCTTCAATATGTCGCCTCGTTCGCCTGCAATACACTTTTGAAACACAATGTGGACGAATCTCAAAACACGAAACTTCCAGTAACCACCACTTTCCTTATGCATCCTACCGGCGGATTCTTGCTCAACGTGTTATATACAATACCTATAATCATTTTAAGCCGGAATTTCAACAAAAAAAAGTTATCAATTTTTTACGAAAAAACGTGATGGTTAGCCTTACCGTTTTTGAACGGACAAAATTTATAGTCACGGATTCCGAATGTTTCGTTTATTTTGGATTATTAATGTATTTATGAGGAGATCTACGTTAAGTTTGCTTCAATATGTCGCCTCGTTCGCCTGCAATACACTTTTGAAACACAATGTGGACGAATCTCAAAACACGAAACTTCCAGTAACCACCACTTTCCTTATGCATCCTACCGGCGGATTCTTGCTCAACGTGTTATATACAATACCTATAATCATTTTAAGCCGGAATTTCAACAAAAAAAAGTTATCAATTTTTTGCGAAAAAACGTGATGGTTAGCCTTACCGTTTTTGAACGGATAAAATTTATGGTGACTGTTTGGTGTGAAATATGGTTCAAAGACATCAGCAACGAGCCGCACTAACAATCCATGGCGACCGGTATTATGCCATGTTAACTGGCTAACTACAATTGGCCAACTACATTTGCTAACAATTATTGCATTAGAAAATACTAAAAATATAAAATTTAAAAAGAGGTTTTGATTCAAATTCGTAACCATGGGGCATGACTTTTGCGAAATGCGTCTTAAGTTAATTAAATTGTATCTAAAAATTAATTCTTATATCTAAATTTTGTTAATTGAATTTTCATAATTTTGCGACTAAATAAATATATGCAAATTTATTTATGTTTGTGTATACAATTTGGTGTTGTTGAATATTCAAATTTGAAAATTGAATATTAATAAGATTTTAATGTGAAACCCTTTGATGATGATTTTTCTGAATATATTTCACAAAATTAATTTGTGTTCAAACATCTGGAGGGTGTTGGTGTATAATTGAGTGGAAAAGCATTATTTTATTTAGGTACGAATAAAATTCAAATTGAATCGTAATGAGAAAAAAAAATATTACCTCCGGTACTATTACTGTATATCTCACAAAGTTAATTATAGTAATATGAAAGCCAAAACTATAAAAATTATGACCGCATAAAGTACTCTCGGTATATTCTTATTTTATCGTTTCGGGATTGAAGATGTACGAGATATTTTCTTATGCTTAAGTATACATAATATAATATTATGATCATATATATCCGTCATAAAATTTACGTTTGTAATACTTACGTATTATGTTGCTCTACTTTCTGGAATCGATTGTACGCTAAGGAAATGGGTAGCCAATACCCAGTACCAAAATAAATAAAATGTCACGTACAAATTAAATTGTTCGGTATTGATATCTTTTTCGTCTGCACATAGAAGACATGGAGCGCGATGGTGTATACGAAAAGCTCAGTATGGTTTGAACATTTTTAATATCATTTTTAATGTTTAATTTATGATTATGGAATGAACTTTTTGTTTCAAGCGTTTTTTTTTTTCAATGTGCTGGTTGGATTTTTTTTAGTATTCTTCGTCTTTAGTTATTTATTTAGATCTTGAATTGAAAAAGGTTAATGCTGTGGGAAATACCTTTTTATGCAAAAATCCAAACTTTTTTGTTATATATTCAGATAATTTTAAATATGTTAAATAATGTTTTTGGTTTAAATACGGTATTTGCAATTAAATATGATTTACATAAAAGCTGTATAGTCAATATATAATTTAATCGATAATTTTATTGCTTTGTACTATCAAAAACGGTATCAACTGACCTTCATTAAAAAGCTTATTGAAAGCACAACAAATAAAAAATCCTCCTTTGAACTTTTTAATAAATTTTATCTCGATTAAAAACATCTTTCCTTTCCAATTTTATTTTAATTTCTTTTATATTGAAGGATCACAGAATCTATAGCAAAAAAGAGAGTTGGATTAAAAATTGTAAAAAAGCATAAAGGCAAAAAGCTCATTTAAAATTTATTTCATTTTATCCTTTTTATATATGTACTTAGTTTCTTTTATACAACAGGAAGTCGTTTTTCTTTTCTCGCACTATGTATATGTCTGAGCTTTTATTTGAGTTATATCAAAAGCAAAATAATAATACGACAACAACAACATTTAAGTAAATAAATACATATAAATGAAGGCACACTGTCATCTTTTTGAAAAATATGCGGGAGAACACTTAGAACAAAACGAGGTCACATTTGTAATCAAGAAGTGCATTTTTCAACAGGGAAGAATGATTATAATATCAAGGTAAAATTAACATCTTAAAGAAAAACAAACTTCAAATAAAATTCAGCTCAAATGGCAACAGACTTTGACACAGTCTGCATTGGAGTTTAATGTAAATCAACAAGATAAGCTTTAAAGGGATTGAAAATTGTTTTTTTAATTATTACTTTCATCCTGTAAAATTTGGATGAAAGCAATTGCGAAATAATTTGCTTAACCTTTTAGTAGCAGGTTTGGAAAATGTCTTTTTTTAATAAATTATGCTTAAATTATTATTTTTAAACATGTGTTCGTTTACAACACAACAATAAGTGAAGATACAGTAACAGTGAACAGTGAACTAAATCTTGACATCATTAGATGAATTTTGGTTAAAAAAAATTGTACCACACGTCACACAAATCGTGAAACACTCGACTTATTGACAACCAAGTTCGATGATCCTATAATTACAAGAAATTCTGATGTCAGTTGGCCACCAAGATCATGCGATTATACCGATAGATTATTTTCTTTGGACTTTTTTGAGTAATGTAAAGAGCAATGCTCCACAAATAATCCAAGATCTTAAGAACAACATTCGAATGGAAATTGATGAATCTAATTTTATTAGAAAATTTTGATGTCTGAGGAGGCCATACCCTGAATTAAGGGATGAATGAACTTCAGAACCTGCTAAGCAACGGGGATTAAAACTGCAAGACATGCGCCCGAATACGCGATACTCGTTCAAGACGAAATCTGCACGCTTTTTTAAACCTTGCTGCATTCCATTACGATTAAAAGTTTGATACCAGTCTTCATCCAAGTGTGGTTATTGAAAAAATGAATAATTTATTATGCGTGTATTGCAGTGAAAAAGTGAAATTACCAAAATCACATTTGCTACCCGAATCATTGTCAACGTTAGTGATTCAGGCCAATCGAAACATTTCTTCACAGTCATACGAAAGTGCGCGAAAAATTCAAGCCGCCATTCAAACCGAAAGGGAAGATTTATTATCGTGCAGTAGCGACTACCACTGCCGAAACAAGATTACAAATTTATTTCATGCGAAACATTAATGCACAAATCATTCTAGTGAAGTGACCTTCTAGATGAAGTGACGATCGTTATAGTTATCGAAGAATTTAACTCGTGTGACACAATACGTCATCGTAGAAATGGTGATGGTCGGTGATTATCAGAAACTCATCCATCATAAGACGGATTGTAATATCCAATTTATGTCGATTACTTCGACAATTGTTCCATCAACACATCGTCGATAAGTATGAAAATTGAAACCGAACGACTCCACTACTATCAATTAATTCAAACCAAGTTACGTTCTGAAGAATATATTCATTTACGTCATGTAGTTGTTAATGATGGCAACGTGAATCCGAATGAATTTTGAAAAATGACCATCCTACCGGCCACATTTACAGCTAGTCCATGGCACATGCATGAATAAACACGATACAGTGATTTATGTTCGTGCATATGATCGCCTCGATTTGTTTATTATAATCCTGCGTAAGTTGAAATAAAATTACTGTTGTTAATGTCCAACCATTATCGGCTCGTCATGATATTTCCGCACGAGTGTCAAAACGAAAATTTAAATCATTATTGAATTTCATTCTCCAGCATCATGTTTGGGGGTTACAACAAGTAAACATTTTGATTTGGCTGTTCGGAAAAGTCGTATTTGAAATCGTCAGCAAAAAAACGTTGCATGGTCCGTTGGGCTTACTCAACAACAACTTATGTCTGGTAGGCAATGCACGAAACGAAACTCAAGAGACCTTCTTTCCGAGACTATTACTGGCAACGATATTCACTCTATCGTCGTCGATCAACTGAAAATAGAGGCGAATCCGTCAGATAATCGTTGGGTTGTATCGTATTCACCCTTACTCGCGAAAAAGTACAAAAGGACACATCAGCAATGTCGAGTGTAGCAATTCACACACACCTATCGATGAATTCGATTAAAATCAGCTGAGACACAACATTAGTATCAAGGAAGCAGTACGCCGCATTTTATCATTTCCAATCCATGCCCGGTATACAACAGTTGTTCATTTAGCAATGCACTTTGAAAATGGATATCGCTTCTATTTCACAATAGAAAATGCATGTGCAAGAGTATTGGCATCACCGCCAACAACGTTACCTGCATTTTGCCCAGTGTGAAGGAAAGAAATGTTTGCAAAGACGGTTCTTTACTGTAAAGTGTCAACATACGTGAAATGCATTAACGAAAAGTTTCATCATTGCAAACACCCTGTTTACTACACCCAAACAATGCATAATGCTTTTAATTGCGATTACTGTTAATCAACGTACGTGACCAACATCTTTCCAAAAATTGAGAACTGTTAACGATTAACTGTATACCACTTATCTTGAACCTTGAAGAAGAATTAAATCTTTTTGAAAACGATGCACATTGGGATATTTCACTCGCTGATGAATCGACCACAGCAAATACGTCTTATATCATTGGTTTCGATTGAGGAGCGGTAGATGGCGTTACATTCATATGACTCAGTAACCATTGATCGTATCGCACAATTCTTGAAAGGTGACATTTTAACTTGCACTTTGACATACAAAACATTGAAATCGGTGAAGTGAATAAAAAGTTACAACATTTTAAATATGGAGATAAATAATGAAAAAATTAGATATCTTTTACAATTTTATTACGACAAAGGTAAAAAAGCGGCTCAGGCTTGCGGAAAAATTTGTGCTATTTATGGAGAAGGTGCTTTATAAAAACCAGCAGCAAAGAAATGGTTCGCGCGCTTTCGTTCTGGAAATATGGATGTCAAAAATGCACCTCGCTCTGGGGCGGTATGTTGTATCATTTTCGAATCGCGATAAATGTTAAAGTTTCATAATTTAAAGCCAAAGTAATAATAAACGTATAGCTAACATTTAATTCTAGAAAAAGTATTCCAAAATTAAAAAACGATAAAAGTCGAAAATGATACAACTTTCACTTTTTCGATTCGACTTTTTTCGAGTTTCGACTTTTTTCGAATCGAAGTGATGGTACAACATACCGCCCCTGGTCGACCAACCACTAGAAAAGTCGATGAAATCATCAGGATTGACGCCAACAAAGGTAATGCTGTGTGTTTGGTGGGATTGGAAAGGAATCGTGCGTTATGAGGTGCTGCCACCGGGACGATCGATTCTAATCTTTATTGTCAGCAGAAAGGGCATTGTGTTCCATCATGATAACGCTAGACCACAGACATCATTGATGACCCGGCAGAAACCGAGCGAACTGGGGTGGGAAATTTTGATGCACCCACCATATAGTCCCGATTTCTCGCCTGTAAACCATAGCAGTTCAACAGTGATGGAATAATGGCTCTGCCAGAAAAATCACAACAGGTCATCGATCAAAATGGCACGTATTTGGTTTAACAAAGTTCATTTCAAATAAGAAAATTCTTTGTTCTAATGTCACCTCAAAAAGGCCACAAAGTATGTCCCCTACCTATTATTTCCTATATGCGCCCACAGGCACGGGCCAAACTATTCTCACTTCACTTATTTTTGCACTCTCAATTGCATCATCTGGAATTGTTGCAACCTTCAAATTGCAGTTGAATATGCATCTCTTCGATGGCGCACCAATTTCATTATCTGGTAATTTTCGGCAAACTCTAACAGTTATACCACTTTCAACAGTCGCTAATGAACTTAAAACATGTCTCAAATCATAAGTTGAGGACCAATATGCGTGTTCAACTACAAAATGATGCATCCACTGAATGTTTCGCAAAACAATTGTTGGATATTACGGATGGGGAAAATAGTAATCGATGTATGCCAGATTTCTGTGAATCAATGAGCCAGTGGCTCCACTGCACTTGTTATATTAGCAACCAAAAAGAACGATGTCAAAGCCATCAATTTCATCATTCAGAACCAAATACCAAGCGATACGACAACGTATAAGTCCATCGATACTGTAATGAAATCAAGACGGAATTGCTAATTATCAAACTAAGCTCTTGACTTCACTTGATTTACTAGGTACACTGCTGCACATTTTAACATTGAAAATTGGCGTGCCTACCATTCTTCTCCAAAATATCAATCCACCACGACTTTGAAACGGTAGAAGAAGAAGATGGTGAACAATATCATCAAGGCTACAATTTTAAGTGCAAAATTTTAAGAGAAAGATGTATGGTTGCCACGAATCGCAACCCAATGATTCCACGATTCCGGCCATTTGAATTAAGTCGTTTGCAGTTTCCGATAAAACACGAATTTGCAATTACGATCCACAAAGCACAGGAGGGACAATCGCTACAAGTGTGTAGACTAAATTTGGAAAATCTATGCTTCTCACTTGCGAACATCTTTCAAAATCCCCTAGCAAATATGCTGTATAAGATAGTGCACAATAAGAGGATCGCTACTCGCCACAAGTGGCAGCACTAGCACAAAAGAGAATTTATTTTGTTGTATACCAGCCGAAATTTTTTATTACTTTTGTTTCTCATTTTTTGCAAAATACTACATCTCAACGGCTGATGGCACACGTTTACCTATGATACCGGTTTTAATTGCGACTTAAACAAATTTTCGGTGTAACCACACTAACACAAACATAAATAAAATAAAAAATATTTTAAGGACATTTTTGACTCAATTTTAGTTTAAAATTTATTTTCGAGAGAGCAGAACAAAACAAAATAAAAAACACATACATTTATACATTATGTGTTACGACTACCTAGTTGGCCTTGAAAAAATAATCAAAATCCCAAAAATCTCGTGTGGAATGGGACAACGGAATAAAATAGTGATACCCAAAGAAAAGGTTCTCGGTATATGAAATCTCGAAATGTAACAATATTTCGTCTTTTCCGTAATAAAAACAAAAATTATAAAAAAAAATAATAATAGTAGTATTGGTTAGGGATTTTAAAGTGTTCATGCTGGAATATGGCCATTCCATAACCAATCTTTATGAAATTTGGTTTCTAGATTCATTTTTGATTGAAATATAACTTTTGGATAAAAATATTGTTTTTGTAAATTCTACACGGTTAAAATGGATTTTGAGCTGGAGAGAACTCGGTTATCCTCCTATTAATAATTGTAAAGTTTGCATCGCATACAGGATACAGCATAAAAAATTTAATGATTAGCATTTTCCATGTAATTTTTTCTGTGGCTATTTTGATTTTTAGTGGCATCTGCAGGGCTAGTTCTTAGCCTAAGAACTAATGTGGTCGCAAAAAATAAAAAATTATAATGACAATTCTAATGCATAGATTTGCCCTAAATATACCATGTAGTCCATCGCCTTGGCTATTATAAAATCAACCGAAAGTACTGGTTACTGTTATTAATTAAGAAATGGCCAAGTTCTCTCCAGCTCATAATCCATTTTAATGGTGTAGAATTTATCATATGGTACATATTTTGATTTCAAATTTTTATTTCAATCAAAAACCAATATAGAAACCAAAATTCATAAATCTTTATACACTATTTGCCGTAGGTACTTGTGGAAACACACTTAATAAACACATTTTAATAAACACTTGTTTTTCTATTTCGCAAAAATTTGATTTTTGAATATTTCAATTAAAAATTTTGTTCAAAAAATTTAAAAATCACTCGATCGGGTTAAGGCATCATCAGGATTATCTGCTAAGATACTCCTGATGATAACCTAACAAGTCGAAATCGACCGAGTGCTTTTTTAAACTTTTTGAAAAAAATGTTAATTAAAATATTCAAAAATCTAATTTTTGCGAAATAGAAAAATAAGGGTTTAATAAAATTTGTTTATTAAGTGAAATTTCATAAAGATGGCCAAGTCTAGTCCAGCATGAACAGATCCTAGAATTTTGTTCAAAACTCACTTTAAAATCCCCAACTAATAATACTATTCAAATTTTATCGTAATGCGATAAGAAATGGCGAAGACAGAATATTGTTAAATTTCAAGATTTCATATACCGAGTTCATTTACTTCGGAAATTAATCAATTTGTCATTTTAAGGATCACTTTAAATATTTTATTCCGCTGGGATGGTTTATTTTGCGGAAAAAGAGAAGCAATATGAATAAAAAATGTCTTTTAGTAATTAAATAACAAAAAAAATTCTCGCTTGTAATAGTGCTGCCACTTGTGGTGAGCAGTGTATTCTCTTACTTTCCGCTGGCAAATATCAAAATTCCATATTCTTGATTCAATCGGATTTTTTTTTTTTTTATCATATTTAAAATATTTATCCAGTACTTTAAATCGAGTTTGCGAAATTTATTGTTGAGAATTTCATTTGTTTGACTTGCAAACTAGACATTTCACAGTGTATTAGACTGAGGCGATAGAATTTCACCGCAGTGTATGACATCCACACGATTGTTTCGAATTATCTGAGAAAAAGTCTATCAAACTATTTTGCATTAATAAAAATACGACGAAAGTTACACTGGCAACCACCTATAATTCCAATCGGTTAAATTATAAAATAGTCATTTAGGCGAATTATTTCTGGAACTCATTTTTAATTTTCAGTTTGTTAATACTTCACAAGAAGAATTCATTTACACCCCGATTACGCTAGTCGAGTTGACTGTCGTTTGAAGTGCCAATAAAAATTTGTTATTTGTATGGAAAATTAGCCAGGTGCTATGACAATAAGTGACTTAAGACGAAAAAACAATTAAAAACTGTCATTTCGATTCGTGTGAAATTGTGGAGTGTCGTTTGAAGTGACTACGATAATAAACATATTAGATATGTTGGCGAGGCAAGCGACTATGGTTTCGTATTAAAAGAGTCACTTGAAACATTCCCGGTTTCTAATAACAAAATGAAACAGAAAATCGAACCTTTGGGAGTATTTTTATGAACAATAGTTTTCGGTGATATGTCGATTTCAAAACACTCATTTTTGGTGAATTATGGTTTTCTATGAATTTTTGTTTTCAGTTCATAGTTTTTCAATAGTTGTACATCTCTTCATCGCCCCTAGTAAGCGAGAAACTACGGCCTTAAATCACAAAGGGCTTTGTGTGTTCTTTTCTAGATTTTCAGCACTTCAACAAAATTTCTAGTGCGACACAAAATTTAATAGTAATATTTCTAGATGCAGAAAGTTAATCCAAATTTTCTCATAAATGATTTGTTATCGGCATCTGTCCATTAATGTTAATGGGGTTTACAGCTTCGTATAATAATTTGCTTCCGGTGGCTATTGGTAAATACATTTAATAATATAGATTGTAAATTACAAAAATCTAATTAAATAAATTATCAAATTGCAAAGCTAATTTAAATATTTTAAAATTAAATAAAGTTGAATTTTATTAATTTTAAATATTACATATAATAATACAACAAAATAAATAATTTCTAGTTGGTTATGGATATTTTATGTATATTTTCAATTAAAATTTATAATTTCATGTTCAGTTTAGTTTTAAAAATTAAATTAGCATAATTTGAATGCAAATTCCGTTTTAATGAGATTGAAAATATCGGATATTTCTATATTTATATACGCATATACATACATATATACATATGTATTATTTATGTTAAGGTACGTATACGTAAATTTTAATACTTTACATAAAATGTTGTATACAAAATATATTTGTGTCAAATTCATGCTCTACGTGAGTATCCTTTTAAAACAACAAGACGAAGGCAACAACAAATTCCAATAAAATGACTTCCAGTAGATTTTCTGCTAGCATGAATAATGAAAATTATTCCTCAGCATGATGTCTGATTTTTATGATTTTATTGTTACATTGATTGCGTTATTGTTTAAGAAAAAAACGTATTATTTTTGTTTGTTTGTTATGTGACAGCATATAACAGCTTTTTTTTAAACAGTAGAAGCTCTAATTACGTTTTGTGTGCAATATATATGTATATATGGAGTATCTAGAGACAGACAGCAACATTGTCAAGAAGTGTTATGTTTTTAATACTTTGCATAATTGATTTATTTAGCTACTCGTAGCCACATTAGAAGTGGTAGAACGGGTGAAGACAATTTAGAGCTTTAAGTGTTTCGACTCAACAAAACGTTCGAAAAATATAAAAAGCGTTTTATGGAACACAAAAAACAATTTAAAATTAAAGTAATAAAATTTTATTTTTATGTATAAAAAAATTAGTTATCCTTTTGTAAAATATAAAATATCCCAAATTTATAGGTTTTTTAGCGTTTTCAAATTTTTGTGGTGTACACATAATAAGTATGGTATGTATCCACACATCCTGAAATATAAAATAAATAAAATTTTGTGGATTTTTAATATCCTTCGGAATTTACTTCGGTATACTGCTGATGTACATACGTTTCATTATTATTATAAAGATTCGAGCATAAACATTTATTTCATTATTGTTTTGTTGTTTTAATCATATTATCTTGATAATCAGTATTCGAAAAAGCTTCTGTATCTTGCACATATTGAATACAAATTTGATTGAGCTGTATTCCTCTTTTATACGTCAATCGTCTTTAGTACTCACTAGTACAAAAAATCTTAGCGCAGCAGTGAAAATGAATTAGTTTACACAATCATAAAAAAACTTCAAACAAAGCTTTTATAATTATGATAAAAATATTAAAAAATTTAATAATCAAATGAGCTTTTTGATCCTATACGAACTATAAAGACTGCTCGTTTTAATTAAATTTCATCGCAAGTCAAACCCTGCGTACATACAGAAGACAGATATTGCGTACATATTCTCATCACTTATGTTTTACGAGCTTTCTGAATGCTGTATAAATTAAATTACCCTCTGCATATCTATATCTAGATGCATTGAAATTAACTCAATTATTTTAATTGAAATTTTATTTAACTCCACCAGATGAATGTAAAAGTTAGGTTCATCCCAAAAAAGAAAATCTAGAAAAAGCTTTCAGAATAATATAAAAGTAGATCAAGCGAAGATATGTAGTTAATTGATACTTGTGGTTTATCGTAAAACTCTCTGTCAATATAAAGATTATAATAGAATTTGAATGACTTTTTAAATATTAGGCTTTATCAGTCTCTAACGTATGATTAGATAAAGTATAAAAATTCTATTTTCCAAACATCTCCCCTATAATCCAACGAATATTATAAATTTTAATACGCTTGACATACATATACGAGTACATGATATAAACATTTTATTATATGCTAAATAAAAACCGCAAAATATTATCTAAATTTTATAATTTATGATTATGTTAGAGTACATATATATTTTTGAAAATTTATGCTTTTCACCCAAATAATAATAATAATAATAAAAATCAACAGAAGTTAAATATTTATGTATGATAATGATTGAGTTATAAATTTTACATTTGATTTGGTTATACACCAAAAACTACTTGCCACCAACATTTTAATCTGCTTTATTAAGAGCCTTATAAAAATTTAATTTTTTAAAAATATATGCTTTCTGATAAAGTATGCTGTTTTCGGGTTGATCACATAATAAACTACTTCGTAGCGATCGAACTAAAGAGGCTGATATTCGGAACATACACTGGCGCGTTACCATTCGAAAAAATAAATAATGTATGTATTATAAAGATGGCATGAACCCATTTTTTATATTTTTTCGCTGTGGCTTTTATCACTTTTTAGTATATGTATATTAAAAACACTTGTTTTTTATATAAAATTGTAAATAAATCACAAAACAGTTTTTATTTATTAAAATTTGAAATTTAAAATTTAACATACACTTTAATAAAAAATTACTATTATTTTTGAATTATTAATGTCTTTCTTTATAGTGATAATATATTTATATTTATATAATTAGTTGAAAATGTGGAACTGAAGAAGGAGATAATTCCGAAACCGGTATTCCAAAAAATATAAATATATTATCACTATAAAGAAAGACATTAATAATTCAAAAATAATAGTAATTTTTTATTAAAGTGTATGTTAAATTTTAAATTTCAAATTTTAATAAATAAAAACTGTTTTGTGATTTATTTACAATTTTATATAAAAAACAAGTGTTTTTAATATACATATACTAAAAAGTGATAAAAGCCACAGCGAAAAAAAAAAAAAAAAAAAAAAAAAAATATAAAAAATGGGTTCATGCCATCTTTATAATACATATGAAGAGCCATCACTCAAAGCTGTGTTCAACTATGCGTATTTGATAGAAAAGCTCCATAAAAACAAACTCAATTTGCATTTTAACAAAACGTGCAAAAGACTAAAAATTGTACCAAGTTATATTAAAATTACAATTAAAAGCAAATCATCCATCGCACAATCCACCAAACAAAAATGTGAAAAATTATGGTTAACAAATGCAATCAAAGAATTATATAGTAAAATCGACAATCTCACCATAAAAACCTACAACGCGCAATTATATTTGTCGAAAATGTTTCATGTCGCAGAATACATCAACATCTTACAACACATCGAACAAACAGTGAATGTAATTATAATAAAGAAAAGACAAAACATATCATTCAAACTACGCAAATTGAAAAGAGCTAAATGCCGACCATCCATAGTTACAACGGAGGACACAAATAGCCGGAACAAACATATATTTTATAAACGACTTCACAACTCCACAAATATTACACTAAATGAAAACGAAATACAGTTACTCGAGAAAGGCCTAAAATACAACTTGGAACCAAAAAACAGCAAAAATAACATGAACCGACATCTATTAGAAATTGAAAATGCAATTCTAACAACCGATAAAATCCACCAAGAGGAAATCAGAACTATTTTTATTAATGAAATATCAAAAAAAGCCATAAAATATGGCAAAAACAATAACACACAAGATGCCAAAACCATGGAGGATATTAAGAAAAAATTATCGGATAATGACGCAGTAGCAACCAAAGCTGACAAAGGCAACACTACGGTTATCATGTACAGAAACGAATACAACGACAAAATAGACGAATACATTTCCAACAACAGAATTTGTAACCTGAACAATGATCCCACCAAAGAATATTCAAAAGAAATCAACAAATGCATCAACAAATCATCCAACATCTTAAGTAAAAATCAAATGTATTACAACAAAATGATAAAACCGTCACCACCAGTCATAACAGGATTACCCAAGTTACATAAAGTAAATACGCCAATCAGACCGCTTATTAATTTTACCACATCACCCACATACAATATTGGAAAATGCCTCAACAAATGGCTAACACAAAACATAAAATTACACAACGATTTATCTGTCAAAAATAATTTGGAAATCATCGACAAGATCCAATCCATCTCAATCCCAAGTGGCGCAAAACTAGCATCTTTCGATGTCACAAATATGTACACTAATATACCGGTTGGAGAAACAATACAAATAATTCAGGAGTTACTTCTAAACAATAATGTAGATGTCAAAAAAGTAAATGAAGCTATTAATTTATTAACCGTAATATGTAAACAAAACTACTTTAAACATAAGGAATGTTTTTACGTACAAAACGACGGATTACCGATGGGAAGTCCTCTATCTGGCACTTTAGCAAACATTTACTTAAACTTCATTGAACACAAATATATCCACAGTAACAACAATAGAAACAAAAATAACATCATATATTGGTACAGATATGTTGATGACGTATTAATATTATTCCACGGAACACACAGACAACTGAACAACCTACATAAATATATTAATAACATTCATCAAAACATTAAATTCACACTGGAAATAGAGGAAAACAAATCTATAAACTTCCTTGATTTAACAATAACCAATATCAACCAGGCGCACAATTTTAAAGTATACCGGAAGCCAACACAAACAGACCACACAATACATCAGACATCCAATCATCCTCCACAACACAAAATAGCCGCTTACAGTCATATGTTGAATCGACTAAATTATATACCGATGAACAAAATGGATTACAAAGAGGAATTAGACACTATCATATACATAGCTTCACGCAATGGTTTTTCAGATAATTTAATCCAAAAAATGAACTGGAACATCAAGAACAAAATAGAGCAACAACATTTATCCACCTTTTACAACAACAAAGATAATAACACGAATAAATACGTAACTTTGGAATACAACAAACACACCAGCCGTATAATGAAACAAATATTTCGTAATTACAACTATACTATAGCCCATAAAACGAGCCAAAAAATGCAACAAAAATTATGTACACAACAAAAAAGTCATCTTGATTGTGGTGTTTACAAATTACAATGTAATGATTGCCCTAAATTTTACATCGGGCAAACCGGCAGAACTTTCGAAAAAAGATTCGAAGAACATATACACGAGTATAAAAATGCAAAAACCCACACAAACATCAAATCAAATTTCGCCCAGCATTTAATTGAGGAGAAACACACATACAATGACATATATACTAATTTGCAAATTTTACACAAGGCCACAAAAGGAAAAACAATGGACCGACTCGAAGAGATTGAAATATACAAACACCGTCACAATCCGTATTTACTAAACGACAAACGTAACACAAAAACAAATAAAATATACGAGATGATATTAAAATGAGTACAACACAAAAAACTGGACGAATGTATTATTTATATAAAATATGTATATAAAGAATATAATTATCAGATTATAATTAGTTGAAAATGTGGAACTGAAGAAGGAGATAATTCCGAAACCGGTATTCCAAAAAATATAAATATATTATCACTATAAAGAAAGACATTAATAATTCAAAAATAATAGTAATTTTTTATTAAAGTGTATGTTAAATTTTAAATTTCAAATTTTAATAAATAAAAACTGTTTTGTGATTTATTTACAATTTTATATAAAAAACAAGTGTTTTTAATATACATATAAATAATGTATCCAAATGTGCCCATTTTTTTTTAAATTAAATCATGATTATTCCTTGAAACGATCAATGTTCCTTTTCAAGGTTTAATACCTCTGTTTGGTTAACACGTACACATTAATGGCAAAAACGGGATAATATAACACACAACTTAATTACATACTTGATCTGTGGGTCGATTCTGGCGGCTTTAGGAAATAGGATTTTTTTTCCTATTTAGGAAAAAAATTTGAGGGGAGTTGAATTACTAACCGATAGGCTATGTAATAGTATTGCTTTTCTACGTTAGGTAATGGCGAGGGAGATTGATCGAAGATATAAAATTTGCAAATTTTGGATGTGCGGTAGTCAGTTTAGTTTTTGATTTCGGAAATATTTTTTGATCGTTGATTTGAGTTTTTTTATGGACTTTTCGATTTATATGGTATCGAAAATGTAAAGTTAACTAATTCATAAGAAAAAATGCACTCCTCTCCCCAAACCTTTTCTACTTTTGTGGTAGAAATATTGTTAGTTAATGACCTCTTTGTTTTCTGCGACTAAAATAGTCGTAAACATTGTATGGGTGTCCATGAAAATAATATTTTCTCCGAAAAGCCGAAAAAATTGTTGAACACAAATTTTTCTTAATTAATTATTTAAGTTTATAAAAATTATTAAATTGCAAATTAATATTGAATAATTATATATTACGTGACTTTATGGACGAAATAATAAAATTGTGTGATAAAAAAAAATGATAAAACCGAATGATGAGTGCAGTGTGATAAACGTTATTAGTAAGGTTTAAGCGGCAGTATTAACCGGTTTAAAAAAACCGGTAAATCGATCAAAAATCGGTAAATAAAAATCCCGGTTTTTACTTTTTTACCGAACAATACATTTTAGGATTTACAAATATCTGAAATGAAATAATTCAAGTAACTAAAACGCCTCTGAACACAAAATATTAAAAAAAAAATAAAAATAAAAAAAAACTTTACGACACGCGAAAGTTTTCATTACAAAATTGTAACGCCGGCCTTTAGCATCGGCTAGCGTTAGCAAAAAAAAAAATTAATAATAATAAAGAATATGTTTTTTTAGCCAGAGCCCGCCTCCATTTCCGCCGCTAGCTCAGTGGTGGAGGTAATTGTGCGGTCGTGGGTGTTGTACTCTGGCTGGGAAATAAAGCAACTAGATAATAAGACACACTGACTCCTATACACTTACCTCATCCCATCACCCCTTGGTCATTCATGGTCACTCACTCACACATAATGCTTTAGAAAATCATACTTATAATCAACAAGATATTCATATTTATTGAAAACAAAAATGATTAGTTAACAAAAGAAAAATATATATAAACAAAATGAAAATCCAATAGGATCTCTAAAGTTGTGATCATAATTTATAAGGTAATAAAAATAAAATATTCAAAAAAAAAGAAGCAACATTCTTAAAATTGTTTAGTTGGTAAATTGACTGAGCAAAACAGTACAAAAAGAAAACGCTATATCGATACACCAAAGGTTACCTGATTCCACGAATGAAGAGAAGCGCTTTCCTTGCATCCGGGGCGCGGCACCTGTAACCAAAATTGAATTATCGCTATAAAGAAAAAAAAAACAACAACAATGATTATTCAACTTAAACAAAAATAAAATGTCACTAGGCAATTCAAACTAGACTAGATTAATTTTTCAAATAACTAAAAAAATTACAATAAAAAAAAATTTAATTAAAGGGGGGAAAGAACTTAATACACAATAAATATGAAATGATACAAAATGAATAATCAGGCTCAAAAAAAAAACTTCTGGAAAACGTCCGCAATCCGCTTGCTCTCACCACCTCCAGCTACACGTCTCTGAACTCGACCTTGCCAACGGCTCGTTCCGCAAAATGGCTCCGGGTGACAAAAAAAAATGAAAAATTCGCCGTCAAAAAAAAATCTCCAACAAGGCACATTCGTTGCAGCGCACGGTTTCCACACACACACACCCTCGGCGCACGTATTTTATCAAGTACCGCTGCAATGTAGGTTTTTAATGGAATGATGTAGGTGCCGGTTCACAACTAATTAAGTAATTATAAGCGCACGATTTCCGCACACACTATCAACGCACGTATTTTCATGTAATATCAATTACGAACGTACACACAACCTTTGATATCGACTGTCCCGATAATTTATATAGCACTCTATTATTTAGATGTTATGTGATTTATTTATATTATATACATAATCTCAACTAATGTTCAAATTAATTATTTAAGTTTTATCGGCACATATTACACAATATTACTTTCACGTAATCTCAAAGTTTGGTACTGGGAATATACAACACATTCCCAAAATTTATTTTATTAAATTTTAGTTGAATAGAGTTTTGTTTTTAACTTATCAAAATCGCTTGTCACTTCTATTCAATCAAATCTGAAATGACCAAAAAAACAAATGTTTCGCTTTCTAAAAAAAACAAAAAGAAATTTGGTGTTTATGCCGTTTGAGCAGGGAAATCCGCTAACACAAAAAAAAAATCGTACGATTTTGCGGATTGTGTATGGTGCATACACCAAAGAAAATGCAAGTCATAATCGATCATTTAATTCGCCTAAAGTATGCTATAAAACAACTGAAAATCTCGCAGGCGTAATGATAATCTTTCAAAGATGAATGGTATAATTTGTGTACAGCCGTCATTTAGGCATAATAGCAATGATATACATTATGCGAACAATTAAGAATTATATACTTGATGCGTCAATGGAACGCACGTTACAAAATCTGTGCAATTTGTTCTTTGGGTGCTATTTATAAATTTGTTTTTCCTCGCAGGATAAGTTTGTGCATTGGGGCATTTTTTTCTGATGTACCGTCAGAACTATTTTGTTGTTCTGTAATGCGTTGTTGTTTTGTTGTGAAACAATTAAAATATAAATTTTGTATCGTTCGTGTGTTTCTTTGTTGTGTAAGTATCCTCAATTCATCATAAATTGGTTATACTTAGTGAAACGTTTATTTAAATTGCATGGTTTCATAAATATTTATTACGCTGAAGAAGCGAAATGTAAAGAATGTTTTAAAAAAATTAAAACAAGAGATCTTCAACAAGTGGTCTGATTTCTCATCTCAAAAATCTACATGGGATTAATTTGACAAATTAATTTGACAAATAAAGCTGATGAAAATGATAGCTTTGATACTAGGCCTAACACGTCAAAAAAAATATTAAAAGCCAAACTGTTATTTTAAATTATGTCAAAAGGCAGAGTTTAGATGAAATTGTAGCTAGATTAGCTGCCAAAGATGGTTTTTCAATAAATGCCGTTACAAGTTCTGCGTTCATTAGAAAAGCTATTATTAATAAAGGTTTATCGCTACCAAAAAATCCAAAAGAGGTAATGAAATTGGTACTCAATTTTTTTGATCGAATAAAACAAAAGATGGTCGAACAAGTAAATGTAGACGTAATAAATGGTAAAAAGTTTAGCTTTACACTTGACGAGTGGACAAGCGTCAGAAATAACGATTTTTCAATTTAGAACCTTCAATTAATATACGATGTTCTTACAAACAGTCGAAAATTAGTGATTTTTTTCGAAAATCGCCAATTCGGAACAGTATTTTACAAAAATACGTACATGATACGAGGCTACTGGTGAGCGTACTAAAAATATGGATTTAATTGTTGATGCTTTAAGAACAGTACCACCTACTTCTACCGAAAGTGAGAGGACGTTTTCCGTTGCCGGCAATTTTGCAACCAAACCAAAATTCGAAGCAGACTTAGTGATAAATTACTAAATTCTTTAGTGTTCCTAAAATACTATTCCATTTCTATTGATAAGAAGTAGAATATTTTTTTGATATTAAATTATAATTTTTTATAATAAATGAAGTTACGTCGCTGGACCGAGACGAAACAATTACTGATACAAGTACCGATTGTTTTTCTTTTTACTATATTTTTTTTATTTAAATTTTAAGTTTAATAGAAAGTTAGAAAATATCATGACGTCATAAAGAGAATATTTCAGTTAGTATTTATTCACAATTTCATTTTTTTTTGTACAATTTTGCTTTGCTTAAAAGTTTGACTTAATAAATGATGTTATTAGGCCCTTTCCCAAACACCGACTTATTTCAAACTTATTGACTTATTTGACGCCATCTTAAATAAGTCGGCCAAGTCGTCCCAAACGATTTTGCTGACTTATTTTGACAGATATAGCAAACAACAAATGTTTTAATAATTTGTTATTTAATAATAAAATAAGAAAATTAAAATGCACAAAAAATAATTTATTTTAATGAATTATTTAATAAATAAAAACTTAAAAATGTGTCTTGAGTTATTAAAACACGATGAAAATTTATTATTGTATGCGGAGATGCGCGAAATGCGCAAGTTACAAGTTTTTTATGCAAGCTCCACCTCTATTAATCCTCTTTATATCTCTAAAATCTATTAATTATATTAATTTATTAATACAATATTGTATTAATAGTAATCAATTATTAATTAAGTGGAATATCACTAATGTTTGAAAATTATTGGTAATATTTGATAATTTGTTGAATTTTTCATGTTTACATGATCAAATATATATTGCTTGTTTACATGATCAAATACGTTTTTTGCTTTCAAAATAAGTCACCTCGATAGCAGACTTATTTGAATAAGTCGGTATAAGCAAATAAGTCGGTGTTTGGGCCACGGCCTTAGTTCTTAAAAACTTAAATTACAATTTTGAAATGTTTTTTTTGAATTGATTGATTTTATTCTCGATCGTGGTTTTGTTGTTTTTTTTCATTGTCGTCATTTCACTTCAGTATCGTATAGTGATAAAAATGAGAATTTAAACATTTTGTATTGAGGATGATGGTAAATGTGATCACGTGACTCAATGGTAAGTTGGTGGGGGTTATGCACATGCTTGTTTCGGTCAATGGTACTTGATTTTTTTTTCATTGTCAAAATCAATGTCATTTACATTGTTTATTATTTGGAAGCAATTGGGGTTTTTAAAGTTCATTAATATAATTTTAAGATTCGTTTACATTGTTTCATACATGAATACGAATTTTTTAATTTTTTCCGATGGGAACCTAAATTCATTCTGTTGATGGTTTTTAGTACGTACGACAGGAATAATTATGTGCTTTGTTTACTGGACTACCTAAATCTTTCGCCAAAGTTCTAGCCATTTTTTGCGCGCCTTTATCCTCGAAAGTGCAAGAGATAATGTTTAATTGCAATCCATCCCATTGCTCACGAATGCGATTCACGATCATCTCTAGAGATAGCCATCTTGTCTTTGAAAGCCCCAGGATTTTGTGCGGCAAAATATTTTTGAAATTCCTTCAATTCATTGCAACGTTTGGAAATATGTGCCAAAAAGTTAAAAATATTTCGCGCTAGGTGTTGCACAAAAAAATGGTAGTCTTTGCAAGCGAAACTGGCACATAAGTGCAACGAGTGGGACATGCAATTATTTCCTTAAATCTTGCTTGAATCGCAGTAAGTTGGTGAGGCGCAACTGCGGCGTTATCCGATCCTATAGGCCTATTATGCTCTGTACGGGAATTTGCAATGCATAATTAAAATACAAGGAAAAATTAACATAGCGCCAGATTTCGTCTGATTCAAGTCCTAAAAGCTATCCCTTGCTAAACATCTTTTACCATCAAAAACTCGAGCTACCAATGCTAATTATTTGGCTGCACTCACATGCTTGGTCGATGATTATGCTAAATTTTTGACTTTTAAGTTCGTTGACCACGTTTTGTTGCCCCTTTTCACCCAAAACATCTTTTACTATATTATTATGTCTTCGTTCGGCCAGGTTTTACATCTGGGCTATTTTTGAACCAGAGCAATATTTTTTTAATAAATTTAGAAGAAAATCCATCAATGAAAACGGCAAATGGTGCATCAAGCAAAACATCACCAATATTATTTCCGTTTCCTTAATTTGCCGTTCTAAGGCAACTTTGGCGTAATCTTGCTTACAGAAAAGATTTTTATATGAGTAGGGTAGGCATCATGCCGTGTAAGGTGTGATTTTATATTTGTTAGTCGGTGTCGCATACCTTGCACAATGAACATTCGTTACGGCATTCGATCCACGGAAAATGCTCAACACTGAGAACGAAAGGTTCTAATTCGATTAGCCTTCTTAGTAACGATTTTTTGTCGCTATCCGCACTTGGCTTCGAAAGACTAATTGCTGTATCTCTCGTTTTTAATACATTAGTCGATCTTCAAAATAATTTAAAAAAATCGATTCCGAACTTACTTTGGAAATACTTGATCTCTATTTACTTACATAGAGGAACACCTGAAAGAGGATGATGAGGAGCTTTGTGATTTTCGTAACATAACCTAAACAACTAACCAAACTTACCACGGATTTTTCAATGCTTGTTTATCCTTGTTCTTTCCCAATCTAATCACCATCTGGATTCCAGCTTCTGGTTTCAAACTAAATGGTAATAGATTTTTATTGTTAATTTAAACCTTTATTTTATATTAAAACACCAATTTTTTTTATACATTTTTTATATTCTGTTCTCTCGAAAATAAAATTTAAACAAAAATCTACATCTCAAAAATGGCCTTAAACTTTTTTGTTTTCATTCCTATTTTTTCATTTCGGATTCACCAAAAAATTAAATGTCGCAGTTAAAACATCCAATTTTGTAGGTAATGGGGATAGAAAGGATTATGAAGCCGGCCTTATGAAACCGTGTGTAGCATCGCTCATATACTATGGTTACTCTATATTTTGACTCGGTGTTTTTTATTATTAGGTCGTAAATTCTATTGGTGTTGGTGTTAATTTTGTCGTTAAGCAAATTGTTATTGTGTTTTTCGTTATATATTTAATGTTCTTCGAATCTGTCTAATTGATGTTGTGTTTTCTAATTCTGTGTCATATTGTTAACTTTGTATTTATGTCAGTGTTTTTGTGTATTTTGTTTTTAATATGTAATGCAAAATTTGATTTCGGTTCTGTTATGGTTAAGTCGTCGATATGTTTCTTGAACCTTTCTACTCCTTGAAGCTTCTACCTGTTTGTCGGATGTAAAATTTTGTTTTTAAATATGAACCAATCAGAGCGATTATCATTTATGTCTGTCAGACAAAATTTGAAAATTTTAACATGAATCATCGCCTTGGCTATGCAATTTTTACACTGTGTGAAAAAATGCTCTCATTCCATACTGAATTCCGTAGTTCAAAATATCAAATACACAAAAATGTCAATTTTGTACGAAAATAAGAGGCTTGCTTTTTCTGTTTGACGACTTTCCTTTATTTTTATACTACGTTGTTCAGTAAGTTTTGTTGTTCGATAAGATATAGCACTATTATAGGTTCGTCGTTTTATTTTGCTAAAAATGGTACTATACTTTTTTATGAACACAGACATTGCAGTGATAAAATTCTAAGTCACTAAGTATTTTATTTTGTAACTTTTTTTATTATTATCAATGCAATCTGTTTTGGGGCATAAGCCTTTCCCTACTCTCCGTGCTCTTTCGCAGTTTTCCCTTATTCCGTCCTTACTTCAGCCCATACTGGCATGGGATGGGTATGAGTTTTGTACACCAACAGGGGGGACAGGGGGGGTTATTATAGATGTGTTAATAAAATTTCATTTTCATCCTACCTCTATTGCACCCTATTGTACATAATTATTTCCACAGAAAGAGTGTGGTTTTTGCACACAAACTTCAACGGAATTCCGCTGGCATTGGTACCGGTCGTGAAATAGTCCTTCCCTCTGCTAAATGAAACACTCGCAACTGTTTTGATATTAGAAATTAGTATGAAAGAAAATCGAGTTTCCAACAAAAATTCCTTCCACAGTGATTTTTTTTTCTTTTTAGTCGAAATTCACACTGACGCCGAAACTTTTGTGACACTTTTTGTTGGCAAGTGTATGGATTTCCGTGTACTTTACATGTTTATTTCTACAGAAAGAGTGTGGATTTTACACGAGAGTGATTTATGGAAGAAGTTATGGAATATGACCACCTGGGACGGAACTCGGACATTTCTTAACAGAACATGGGATTAGGTCTTAAACGGTTTTTGGATGAAGTTCTGGAATATGGCCTCTAGAGAGTAACTCGGCCGTTTCTGAACTGAATAGGATGGAATTGGGTTTGTTGATTTTTGGGAGAAGTTCTAGAATATGGCCACCTTGGACGGAGTTCGGCCATTTCTTAATCGATTATGATGACAGTGATTTGTTCACAAAAATATTTTGGAATAAATGGTTTTCCGTTCAGACTACAGGATTCTGTCTCATACCTTTCATGAAATTATAGCTTTAAATTGCTATTTGATATTGAATTGAGGTTATCTAATTTGTAACCTTTATAGTTTGAACTCTGCTTGGTTAATTAGTTTTGATACACGCTAAAGATGGCTGTGTAGTACTGTGTTTAACAAAAATTTCTAAAATAAATTAAATTTTATTAAGTATTGATTTGTTAAGTTAAAAAAAGCCCGTTTTGAAAAAATCATAACTCAAATAACATCCAACCAATATCAACAAAACTCAGTGCTTCTACCAAATACCAGTTTTAGACTTAGGCGCCGAAATTGATATATTAGACGATCAAAATATCCAAAATTCTGATATTCTGCTATACCAGATGATTTAATATCTGGTATTCATTACGCCGTTTGGATATACTCGTTGAAATTACTATGAAAAACTATTTATAATTTATTCCGCCATTTAAGATAACCCTGCCAATGACAGTCATAAGTATTTAGTGATCTTTTGGCCAATTCTATGTAACATAAAAGTATAAGAAGTCGAATGAAAAATTTATTTGAAAAAATACTGTACATCAAAGCTTTACAGTTCTACCAAGATTTTTCTTTATTCCTTTTTTTCTGTACAGCATAAATACGAAATACCAAATACGGAATAAACGAGAAATATTTTTTCCTGTTTATTATTTATTGACACAGCAACACAACACAAATCGTATACGTAATACAAGTTTTATACTTTATGGAAACAGGAAAACGGCATTTAAATATTTTATCGGAAAATGTATTATATTTTATTGTTGATATTTTCATGTATAATATTTTTTACGAGCTCAGAAAATTGATTTTGCACCCATCAATCGAGATATTATGCATGAGCTTTTTCTCTATTTTATGCGGCATAAATTTAACACAAATTTTAAGCCAACGTAACGCGCGATGGTAATAAAATGGCAACAATGTGAATAATCGAATAAAAACTAATTTAGAGAAAAGCTTTTAGACGTTTTCAACCAAAACCAACAAAACAGTTGTGTGTTGCGTCACACCCCCAATAAATGAGGTAAATTTAGTTTTATACATATGTATTTTTTTTTTACCTATTTATACAAAAGGTGTGTAGTGTATACTTATATAGTTTATGGGCCTGAAACTAATGACTTAATTTTAGTTTTTCGTTGAGACAATTTCAATTTGGAGATAATGAGCGCGAATAAGTTTATGTGGTATTTATAAAACTAATGACTTAATTATTTTTATTGGATAGAAGGTCGGATTGGATATTTTTATCTAGGTAGGAATTAGATTAATACCTATATATATGTATACGTTAAAGGCGATAAAAGGTTAAGCAATTTTACTGACATCAAAAATTAGATTGATGTGTAAAAGAAAGAGCAAGTATATACGATTCTATACACAGGTCTATAAATCGAACAATCATCATCGCGTTTCTAGGTAAACTTCATTTACCCAGTTTACCTACAAAATTATTACTTTTATTTAGGTCAGGTTCTGGCCTAGAAGATATCTGATAAAATTAGTAATGGAATTATATTTAAAAATCTTCCGATTTAGTTATTAGTAGTAACTCGAGCAGTTCGTGTGAATATTCAGTAGAAAATGAATTTACACCTTATGACGCTAATTTCAGTGTTTTATTTGTCCACCGCTGAATTTAATTTTTTCAATAGTATTAAAATGGCAATTAAAGTTGTACAATTCGATACGGATACATTTCGCGCCGCATACGAAAATAACACTGATGTTACAAAAAGTATTATAGTGGAGTGTTATAATCCAAATACAAAAAGAAATTTGCGAATTAAAGGGTTACAAGATCCGGATATTCCGATAAAGTTAAATATGAGGCGAAAAATTGGATTTATTTTTCATGGTTGGATGGATTCGTTTGATCATGAATGGGTGACCGATGTGTTTTCTGCGTGGACACAAAACCGGCGAGAAAATGTGTGTCGTGTTGATTGGTCATATTTAGCCAAGGCTGAATATGTTAATGCGTCTCGGACGAGTATACTTGTTGTAGCCAACTATATGGTGCAAATGATAAATGAAATAAACGTAAATTATAAGGTAAAGTACAGTGATATAATTTTAGTCGGACATAGTTTGGGAGCACATATAGCTGGTATAATTGGTTACGAAGTAAACGAACCTATTGGGCTCATAATTGGCCTTGATCCGCCTGGCCCACTATTTACAATACCAACTGTTATACCAGATCGATATCGATTAGATTCGCGGGATGCTCTAATTGTTCAAGTGATTCATACCAGTGATGGATCGGCGGGACCCACGATAGATATTGGGACGCAGGATATTCGAATAAATACTGGGTTCATTCCACAACCAGGGTGTACGTATCCAAATCTGGTGAACACTTATCACAACGATTTAATACGTTGTTCACATTTAAGATCCGTGCAATTTTTTAAATCATCTCTGATAAATAATAGAAATTGTCGAGCTGTTAGATGTGATAACATGTTACAATATTTGCTTAAGAAGTGTTCAAAAATTTATGATGTATTGGGTTTGGATACAGAGGGGTAACATTCATAATTTTCTCTATATATAAAGTAATGTAATATTTGAATGATTTTTTATAGGATTCCTGGAACATTTTACATTGCCTCGCTGGACGAACCAGAATGTATAAATCAGCAATACAAAGTTTAAATAAATTTGTTGCTAATTAGCAAACTTCTAATGTTATCGTGTAAAACGGAAAAATCCATTACAAATAAATCAGTCACTGAATGGTGGCGTGAGAGACCTCCTCGTTTGGGTAAAATTTTAATTATTTTTTAAACAAAAAGGAACAACAACACAACAGCAAAATCACTTAATGCCATATATATTTACAAATAAATAAGAATAAATATTTTATTGTAAAGGATCAAAATAAATGTCACAGTTGGTAACCTAATTATTAGTTTAGTTAGGAATATATAAGAATGGTAAAGTTTCGTTTCCATTCTATTTCTTCTTTCTCGTCTTGGTCTTGTTTAAATTTATAATAATTTCAACAAGAATAATAATAAAAATAAAAAATGTATGACACAACAGCAATTTATTAGGGACGGAAGGTAAATAAATATAAAACAAAAATGTATAAATAATCGTATTTTCCTTAAGAAAATCTTAATTAAAAACAGTAAAAATTTATTGTTATTGTTTATTTATTATGTATAATATTGTGTGTGGTTGTACACTAACACTACGTTATATAGTCACTAAATAGTTATAATAAACCTCAATAACTCAAAATAATTACAATTAAGAAAAACCTTTTTTATAAATAAAAATCTTTTATTAAATTCGCTCGAAAGTTATTACATTTCTACATTTACAATTTAAAAAAAGAAGAGGTGTATATGTTGTGGCCAACTCTCGACGAATGTACATAAATCTCAAATAACCACACTTGCGAAAATTACAACTTACCAGACTTTAGGTAAAACTGCGTATATAATCAAAACACATTATCCCTGCTTAAATTTCAGTACACGTACATGGTCAACCCTTTTAAATAAATTAAACTTTTAAATTTATTTAGTTCTTTGCCGTATAAGATAGCGGCAATTTGACAGCGGAAAATAAGAGATTACGCTACTCGCCGCAGTGGCAGCACTACCACCTAAGAGAATTTATTTGGTTTTGTAATTACCAGCGGAAATGTTTTATTCATTATGTATCACTTTTTCACTAAATAAAACATCTCAGCAGAATAAAATATTAAAAGTGATCCTTAAAATGGTAAATTGATTGATCTTTGAATTAAAAGAACTCGGTAAATGAGATCTTGAAATTTAACAATATTCCGTCTTTCCGCCAAACTTGGATAGTAGTACTGCTGACGGATTTTAAAGAAAGTTTGGGACATAATTCTAGGATCTGTTCGTGCTGAACTAATCTGGTCATTTCATAACCAGCCCTAATGAAAAATGGTAACTGTACATTTTACATGAAATAAATAAATTTTAAACTGGAGGGAACTCGGCTATTTCTTAATTAAATTTTGTAAAATTTGCATTGCATATAGGGACAATTCGGAAAAAATGTATCGATTAGAATTTGCACTATACCTTTTTGATTTTCTGCGGCCATATAAGTTATTTTCAGTTTTTGCCAATATCTCAAAATCTTCCACTAGCAACCAATACTTTCGGTTGTTTTTTTTTGATAGCCTAGGTGATACTGAGACTATATGGAAAATTTGGGGAAAATTTATGTTATTTATTAAGTTCGAGGTTACCAAGGGGTTGGCAATTGCGTAGCGAATCATTAAAATTCGCTAAGGCATTGTGATTATACTTGGATTAGTTCAAAGTATTTTCAATATCTTTGTAGTTTGCTCACTGCAGTCTGATGAGACGACCGAATTTTTTAATACAAAAAATTCAATGTTTCCATTAGTTCAAAACCAAACTTCCATCGTCTTGATAACCTCACCTTGATGTAAAAATACTATTTGGCTATCAATCCAGAATAACCCAAAATTTCATAAATCAATTTACCATTTTAAGGATTACTTTTAATATTTTATTCCGCTGAGATGTTTTATTTAGTCATAATAGAAAAAGTTTAAATATGCGAATAGTCAATCGACCTAAGCTATAGAGAAGCGGGATTTTGATGAAACCAAGTTTTATTTATCAAAACTCGCCATTTTCGATAAAATTTAAAAAATGATCTGAATTAATTTTGTAATTTACAATTTATTGTTTTAATCATTTTTCTTAAATGCTTAAATAATTTTCAAAATATTTCCAAATAACGAACAAGCTGTCACTTCCGGTAGATTTCGTCTAAAATTCACTGGAGTTTTCCAATTTGTGGAAAAGCTTAAATACGAAGTTTCATCTGAAAAGCCTCCTAATTATTGAAAAAAAGTTTAAGCACGATGTTTCATTCTTCCGAATAGTCAATAAAACCGGAAATTAAATTTTGAAGAGCTGATCTAGACCAATAGAACCTTTTAGTTCATAGTTGTTTTTTCTCGTAAATGTTGTTCTTTTCAAAATATTTATAAAAAACAGAAAAGGTGCAATGTTAGATGCCACTTCCAGTGAACCGATTTAAAAATTCTAAAGAATAAATTCGGTACAGAATTTTTGTTCGAAAAAATTCCCAGATTTGAACGCTTGTACCTTTATTAAATGACACTTTTCAAAATATAATATTGCTCCTTGATCTTGAACCACCAAAATTACGCCTGATTTACGTATCTCATTTTTTGGTTATGGTTCCCGCTCATTTTTTGGTTATGGTTCTCGCTGAAACATCGACAAGGAGTCGATTTATTGATGTTTTAGCGAGAACCGTAATCAAAAAATGAGAGGAAATTTCCACAGCATCGTTTTCAAGGTTTCTAAATTCTCTCTAAAACTAGAAGCGAATTTGAGAGAATGAAGTATCGATATTTTGAGAATGAAATATCGAGGAAATTCGTTTACAGTCTCAAACAGTACCATATTTTTTTTTTCTTTTAGACAATTTTTATTTTACTCAATAATGTCATAAACAACAAAATACAGTCAAACCCGTTTTTGTGCGGTAATAGGAAACGCATAAAAAAATCTTTCGAAACTTCACATCTACTCGTAAAAACATTGTTTTCGCAACATATGTATTTAAAAAGTTTTTTTTTTTGTGCGGTAAATAAGGACCGCATAAAAAAGTTTCACCATAGAAAATAATAGTAATAATTTGGTTGAAATTTTGAAAGAACTTAAGTAGATTATACCAAATATATTTTTTTCATACCGCATAAAAAAAATTTACACAAAAAAACGCATAAAAAATCGCACAAAAATACCGCACAAAAAAAGGTTTGACTGTAAAATAAAACGGTTTCACAAAAAAACCGCACAAAAAAATCTCACAAAAAAGACCGCACAAAAAAAGGTTTGACTGTAAAATAAAACGGATTCCAATATCGAAAAGAAGACAAAATTCCCTTCCCAATTAGCAGCCATATTTTTTCTTTCCAAAGTCATTTCACCAAATACAAAGGTTCAAATCAGGATATTTTTGTCGAAAAAATTTAAAGTTTCCTTTAAAAAGCAAATAAAAGGGTTTTCAAATAGAAAATGCTCTAAGCATCATTAAGAAAGAAAAAATCTAAACTGAATTGACTGCCTCCTCTAATTATGCTCACATTTAATGAGATTATTGACCTACGGATAGAAACTAAAATACCCGATTTCATAAACTTCTTTATTACCGAAAGGATAGAGGAAACTTTCCTATACTTAAAAAGCAGCAGGATATTATGTGTCGGATCACACGCCACGCCTGTTGTTATGACAATCAGTGCAATGATTGTTAAAAAAACTAGCCTACCTTGGCTAACTAACAACAAAACCTATGGGGAGAAATTCCAGCAACTAGTTGAAGATAATACAAATCTTCAGGTGTCAGATAAAAATCCGATACATGTAGAAGAGGAACTAGAACAACTCAACAGTACACAAGAAGCGGTGTGAAGTACTAGTACACCCTTAAATTCAGAGGAAATCCGGCAAATTGCTATTTATCCTCTATAAGTTGCTAATTATTAAAGAAATCAAGAATGAATCCATTGGAAAAAAATACCAAATATTCCGTTTGGCGAGCGACAAAAAGTTTAGAACGAGCTAAACTCCAGATTCTGTTTCAGAAACATTATCTGAACTAATTTTGGTTGAAATTTAATTTTGAATTTATTTGTTTCGTAAAAGTTCTATATCTTTAACAATATTTTTAAACGAAAAAGCTGATAGTTCTTTTCTCATAAATGATATGCTTTTCAGAATATTACATAAAACAAAAATGTTCCTATGGGATCTGTAACTTCCGGTGGTCCGATATCGGCCACATATCACTGGGACTCCCCATTTTATGGTAGAAGCTTATATATATGAAGTTACATCCTGATGAATAGATTCGTCTGGACACTAGAGATCCAACAACATACAATTTTCCCGACGCATACACACATGGAGATTTTATTTAAATCTTTTTAACTTCGGCGATGTGTAATCTGCAAAAATTCTGCAATCAAAATTTTTCATGATAACTGTACTTTATTTTACTTCGTAAACGCACAGTAAAAATGGACGGGGTGAGTATTTTATGGACAAAATCAGAGTTTACCACGAATATATATATAAGTTATTTAATTCCGAAACAATTTATTCTTCACCCCGCAGGGACTTTTTTTATGTTAATAGTACAAAGTGATTTGGAATACTAGGGGCTAACGGCTTTATTAGTCGGATCTCTGTAAAACCGGTTTCTAATTGTATAAACGAAAAAAATAGAGTTTCGTACATTTACCAATTTCAGGCTTTAACCGTAACATATACCTAGAACCCGAATAAACCACGGCTTGATCTCTAACGTTTTTAAAAATTAAACCTACTTAACTTTTAGTAAAAACTGTCTTGTATCATCAACAACCGTTATTTCTGCTTAAATTTCAGAAAACCAACGACAAACGCCGGTGTTTAAAATTTAATTTTTAAATTAATTTGAAACTTTTAGTTCTGTGTCGTTTTAGCTCCTATATGAAGCCACCCTTGCATTACCCAGATTTCCACCTAATTTGATTATGAAGTTTGTAGATGCCGAAATTGTCTGAAATAGAGTTTTCCTTTATCAAAACTCGCCATTTCCGGTATAATTTAAAACTATTATTTGAATTAATTTTGTGAAATTTAATTTACAATTTTTCGGGGTTTTTTCGTTTACGTTCTATACTTTTCAATATACATATTAGCAAAGAACAAGCTTTGGAGTCCTATCGAAGCTACCACTTCTGGTAGACCGATTTCCACCAAAAATCACTCTCCCAATTCATGGAAAAAGCATAAGTTTGAAGTTTCAACCCGATCAGTCAATTCTGGTTGGTAGAGAACCAATCACATTTAGTTTAAATGACACCATCCACGCAGAGACAGACACATTTTACTGCGTGGAAAAAATAATAATTCCTCAAAAAATTCTAAAATACACCAATTTTTTCAAATGAATTGGAATATTAATTCTAGAAATGCCATGAAACATGAGGAGACTCAAAACTTCCAGTGAGTTTTAACGATCTCAAAACATAATATTCTTATTTTTTTTAATGATCAGTTGTTCAAAAAAATAGCCGAAGAAACCAACATGAATGCTCTCCAACAGGACATTCAAACCAAAAGTTTACAGTAAATGCTGTTGACATTAAAAAATATATCATTGTTTAGGTATATGTATATGTCTATTTATCGGTATCAAAGTGTGGAACGTTACTGGGGGCAAAATTCATTCGAGACAATTAGGGCCACAATGATGTCAAAACGATTTTATGAAATCAGGTTTTTTCTATGTTTTAACAACATCACTCTTAGGAAGAAAAAAGGGTAAAACGGCTACGATCCGTTATTTAAAATCTGGCCAATTGTGGATCATTTGAATAGTACGTTTGAGTCAATACCAAAACATCCCAGAATGTGCGTGGATGAACAAATGTGTGGCACTAAAATGAAATCGAGCTTTCGTCAATATATGCCAAATAAATCACATACATGGGGTATAAAACTACTAAAACTAAAACTACTGTCGTATAATTTCGAAATATATACTGAATCGGGAGCTAATGTAGTGCTTCCTAATACACCAAATTTAGACGCCTGTGCTAAGGTTGATGTTCGTTTGTCACAATCAATTACAGACTTTAAGTACCACAAACTTTATTTTGATAATTTAGTGCTAGTTTATCTTCGAACTCGAGAAATATATTCGTTAGGCACAATTCGCGCGAATCGCATAAATAACTGGAAACTTTCCGGAGATCAAGACAACGAGCTTCAAAGAGAAACTAGAGGCTACTCAGTGGAATATGTAGGTCGTGCGTGCGGTATTGATATAACAACGGTTTTATGGAAGGACACGAAAAATGTAAAACTATCTTCAACTTATCCTGGAATAATTCCATTCAAATCCGCAGCTGAGTTACAGTAAGTTAAAGCGACTCGACATGATCGCATTAAACAAAAAAAGATATTTGGAGTTGGATTGTCCTAACATAATCAGGGAATATAATTATCATATAGGAGGGATAGATTTAATGGACTGCTTGCTCGGACGTAACCACATACGATTAAAGACGAGCAGTTACTCATTGTTTCTGTTCTACCATTTAATTGATATGACAATAGTAAATTCCTCAATAGCAAATCCACATGTTATATTTCGAAATACTGCAGCACAGCAAACACATATGTAAAAAAAAGCTAAACACACTAAACAAATTTCACAATCAACAAATATAAAATTTCAAACTTACCGATAATTTTTTGAACAAAATATCTTCACTCTTATTATTTTATATATACATATTTTTAAAAATAGCACCGCACAGTAAATAATTTTTTTAAAACTTTGACACTGAATATCGACATCTACTCTTTGAAATATATAAACGTTGGAGAATTATAGTATACAGAAACGATGGGAAGAGAACAAGGCGGAATATTGCGCAAGTTAATGTAACGTTATTTGTACCCAACAAACTTGAGATTTTGCTTTTTTTTTTTGATAATTTTTTTAAATTAATGGATAATAAATGTATTTTTAATTTTTAAATAAATAGCTTATTTAAGTTTGATAAGTATAGTTGAAGAAATTTTTTAATTATTTTCTGATTTTCAGTTAAAATCAAACAATTTTTGTACTTAAATAAATCATTTACCAATCTCGAAATCCACATCAACCAACAGGCATTGGGCCTTCTTCAATTTACTACATATTTCTGATAAGAACAGAAATATTTAACACTTCGTTTTTTAACTACTGGAAATCATAAAGTAACAAATGAAATAAAATCGAGATTTAATTTTTGTAATTTAAAGTACATAATCTATGTAAGTAAATAAATTCTTAATACCCCGAATATTTTTGAAAATTACATAATATTTTGTTTGTAAACATATGTATTAACAATTTTATAGTTTTATGTTACATTCTCATAATTATTTTATCCGTTTTTTGCCCTCGGCTTGAAAAATATATCTCGACGGATTATTTCCTCAAACATTTCGACCATAAAATGAAACATAAAGGTTAAACCATAAAAAATTGTTTAGTTAAACTGTAATTATCAAAATTAAAAAAAAAGTCGTTAAAAAAATATGTTTATTGCAGATTTATTTAAACAAATAATCGAACAATCGACAAATGCAATGTAAATTTCCGGCTTGTTCGCTACAAGTGACGTATGCGCATAAAACAACTAAAATGAAACATGGGAATATTTCACCTCTGTGTGTTTGTTCATCGTGGTATAGAGAAATTAAAAAGACGCAATTTTAAAAAGTGAGAAAAAGAGAAAAATACAACTATGGCTGCGGACAAATTGTTGGGTAAAAGTCAATTTTAAGTAAATTTTTCGGTAAATTCAATTATTTTTCAAAAACTCTATGGCAAACTGATCGAAAAATCTGTCAACTGATCTGCCAAACTTAAGGTAAATCGTTTACTATGATAAAACTTGCCTTTAGAACAAATTTTTCGATCATTTTGCCATACAGTTTTTGAAAAATAAACGAGTTTTCCTAAAAACTTACCTAAAATGAACTTTTACCTTAAGTTAAGTACACAGTCTACGCGTGTAATTTTAATATTTTTATATGCGTTGTTATTTTTTAGGTATAATTGGATCTATGAACATGTGTCGTGAAAGGAAGTCGAGTGTTGGCCACAACATATTCACCTCTCCATTTTTATTTTTCATAATAAATAAATTTAACTATTTTATTTAGAAGTTAATTTTTTATTTCATACCCTGGCCAAACCGATATCTTGGAATGAAAAAACTTTAGTTAATTTGCAGTCCCTATAGTTTTTTTTTTATTAATTTCTTCGGTGAACTTTCGTTAAAGAAAGCTGGGCTAAATTTATTGTATGAGATGATAGTTTTTCCTGCGATGATATATTCTGGGATGGTAGAGATTTCGGGTATCCTGGGATGAAAACTGTCGCAATAGTTTAGTGTTGCCGTCGCATGGGATGAAAACTGGGCTAACTTTATGTACATTTATTATTGCCATTCCGCATTGGTCATACAGTACACGCATTAATCGAATGGAAAAAAATGTCAACGGCTACGTAGCATTCACCACGTCCGTGATTGGTTTAATTTTTTTCAGTTCATGCATGGAAATTATTTCTAACCGCAATATCAATGGATAAAATTTTCGGGACTTTTAAAAGAAAAGTTTATGTGGAGAAAAACCAATCTATTCCATGATCTAAAATTTGTAAAGTTTTTTTTTCAATACAAATTCCAATAGGAAGCGGGGAAATAAAATAACATAATTGCAATTTTATGCCAGGAGATTCGGGCTCGTTGATTATTATTGGGCTCGATTCTCCTGGCATAAAATTGCTGTTATATTATTTTATTTCTCCGCTTCCTATTGAAATTTAAATAGAAAAAAATAACATAACATAAAATTGTAGATCCCGGAATCGACCCCATAACTTCTATTTTACTGAGAGACACAAGTAAATTTGGATAAATTAAGTGTAAATTAATCAACGGTATGTAAATCTCGTGAGGGTCTAAAGTTGTGGTACCCATGTCCGGTATAAATTTGTGAAAAAAGAAACGCAATTTCTTGGTCATCTTACTACTAATAAACAAAGAAGTTCATTTCTTTTATGAAAATTAGGAAAGTGACGATGACCATCATTTGGTAGATGAATATGAACTCGAAGATTAAGAAAATATAATTACCGCTTGTGGATAACACACTGAATTAAATTTCCACCTGGGAATTTTCAATAATTTTTCTATAATTGTAACTTAATTTTCATTTCATGAATTAATTGGATTGCGCAAAACAAACCGACTTATGTTTTACATGCATTACCAAAAATCGGAAAAATTACTTTGAAAACACAAACAACGCAAAAAAATTCAAATAAAAAACAGCTTATTTTCGCCCTCTTGGAATTATGTCAATGATGAAATATTAAAAATCCAAATGAAGTTCTAATTACAAATTATTTATTAACGTCGTTTGCACTGTTGTCAAATTTATGGAGCAACATCAAAATAAAACTAAAAATCATAATTCAGTCAACTTTCATCGCACATAAATATATCCTAATTAAAAATCGGTAACAACCAAACAATTTCGTTATAATATAAAAATATTTTAATTAACAAAATTTTCCGAAAATGCTCTAGACAAAGTTACGAACTATAGAGAACCAAAAAAACCTTAAAAGGAAAGCAAAAATAATTCTCGATTATTAGAAAAATTTCTATTCACTACCGTAAAATTTAGGGTAGCAAGAAGTAACAACGTATAATAATGAAAGGGTCGCCTAAAAGTTTTTTATAATGACGAAGTTTGGTACTTACAGAAACGTTTCCCCTTTTATACTTAATAATCTTGATATTTTTTTTTTGTTACTTTAGCAAAAGCGTTTATTACGAAATTACCGTCAAATGTGACACCAATCACTTCAATATAATCCGCAACCTCAATATTTAATTCAATTTTGACATTGATTATTGCCTAATGAATGAATATTGTTAGTGACATATAAAAATGCGTTTTAAATGCTATGAAAAATGAATTCAGGCAAATAGGCTTTTGAATAACCCGGTGGTTTGTTATACTGTAAATTCTAAATTTTGTATAAGAAGTAAAATAAACATAAAATTATTTTGTAATTATATATCCTTTTCCAAGCCATATCGAGGGCAGAGATACATGTTTACATGTTTCAACTGAAATTAAAACGAAATTATGCAGAATTTCAACAAAGCAATAAACTCAGAACAAATTGGCCAATATGAATTTTTGTTTGCAGAAGAAATGGCCAGGCTGCATAACATAATTACATACATACATAACATACTATATACATTACATGCAGTACATCGCCGCTTACATAAATTAGAATTTTTATTTGTTAATAAAAAATTTGTGCTCATTTAATTAAATTGTTTAAAGCTCAAATATATAAAACGTATAGGAATATCGCCAACAGCTTTCGCCAAAAAAAAATCAGTCGATTTATAATGTTTTTATTTAAATTAATTCCATAAACATAAAAAAGGAAAACAGTATTTTATATACTGTGTATTATATTTTTTCAGTTAGAATTGGAAAAATTACAACATCCAAATATATACGGTGCGGAGAGAGGAAACGCCAAATCAGCTAAATTCAGAGGTACGGGAAACGGGAAAATGTTTATTATGCGAAAATTATCCACTTATGAAAATATATATCATCATTTTATTTTTCATCTTAAATTAGGTCATTTTCATGGAATAAATTGAACCTTCAGAAGCGATTTGTTTTTCTCAGCTGTATAAACGCATCAATAATTTACAATAATTTAAAATCAAGTGAAAAAATTTGATGGATTATGTATAGGCATTCGTCTCAATTTTTTGAGTGGCCTCTCCTAAACCGAATTAGCTATAATGGGAATCTTCAGAATATTTTATGTATTTATTTTGTATCGTAACATTATGTTAAGAGAAATTGCGAATAAATAATATATGAACGAATAATTTAAGGTTTTGATGAAAATTTTGTTTCGAATTTTTTATTACATCCGAAATTCGAAATTAATATTTTTAACCATAAATAAAATGCAAAACATATTTTGATGTATGAAATATTTCGTCTGATGCAGTACAAGCTGAGGATTTCAGCTGGCGTGACGGACACAGATATTTCAATTTCCTCTTGAGGGAATCGGGAAATTTTTTACTGTTCCGCGCTTAAAAATTTTATTGGCACTTTTAACCCAATTTGTATTTTAGAATTATGTTGACTTTTATCTATCAGGACTACTAACTCTCCGTCAGCAACATTTTGGGTTGATTTTATTCAGTTGAAGTGAAGATTAATTTGCTTCCAAGTGTCCCGCAGTTAGGCTTTACTTCAGCCGTTTTACTTCTGCCGCCTGAAGTCCACCAAAGTGAGAGATCAGGGCGTGAATCCCCAATCTACATTTCTTAGCTGTTGGGATGTGAGCAGCGCATAAAGGATTCACTGCTCTAAAATCGGTACACAAAAATTGTGCCGCTGTCAAAGTACAGACGTTTGCAGAGTCTTCGGGTGACTTGGAAGCATTTGAAACAGCCCATAAACGTTTGTGAGCTAAGTAAGGCCAGAGGTCAATCCTAGATAGCGACTTTTTTTAGGAAACAAACAATCATAAATACATATAATATAGTACTGTAGATTGGCCAATAAGAGTGGCGAACGGTAGATAATGACGCTCATGGATCGGCATCCAGTAATTTCCCATGGTAAAAAAAAATTGCCATGTTATTGTAAATTGGTTAGAATTTGATAACAAAATCGGATGTGTTGATATGTAAGGCAGTGCTATATTTTGAAGGCGGCATGCAACCCGAATAATTTTCATCTAAGAATCATAAAAGCGATAAAAGCTGTGGTTGTCTTACGTTATACTTTGCAATTTGTAAGCCATCATACATATGGTAATTGTTGACCTGGGCCGCCTTTGGACATAACATATATTCAATAACGCGTTGCAGTTTTCGGAAGTCATTCTAAAACTTTATATCGGTTAAGATGTTGGAAGATTTAATTGATACGAATGTATCAGGGCAATGGGTGGTTCTCATGCAATGTTGGCCAAAATGACGATTCCATTAGCAAAAACGCAGGCCCCCGAACCAAAAGAGGGGAACGAGCGGATTGTTAGGTAGCCACTCTTCGAGAAAACTGATCAGCTTGAGTATGCTCGGTGGGTATGTTCAGCTAATTTTCCCTTCTTCACTTTTTTTAACAATGGTCACCCGATTCACAATAACTGTTTTCTATCCTGATGGGCAGTATTTTATCCAGTGGATAGTAAGTTTGAATCTGACCAGTAGAATGTCTCGTCAATATTAAAATTTTAAATTTACTTGCCTTTATTTATGCATTACCTGAGTATATGGCACCGCTGACAGATACTAGACCATCGGGTCATCCCCTCGATTTTCTGGAAAATTTATGTCTTTAATTGAATTTGGTCAACTACAAAATGGAAACACCCACTCCAGCCGTAGTTACATCTTAGAAATATCTTATGACAAGACACTTCTACGGCGATTTTGAGGTATACAAAACTCACTGTAAATTTAACTATAAACATTGTAGTTGGTTTTTGTACCAGTTAATCCGTACAAATGCTGGTCTCAATCTCTTCCAACTAAAACGAAGGGTTCTACTAGCTTTAGAAAAAGTTAGCAAAACCTACATCAGCAAATGATTTAAAAATAATTTGTAATTTAAACGTTAATATCGACTAAACAAATTTTAAGAGGACATTAAATTTGCATAAAATTCGCATAATCCATAGCGTTCTAGCTGCTTATAGTATCTTTAGCTTTAGGGACGTCTATTATCGATATTTTGTACTTGTCATTTTTTATAGGATTTTTATCCGTGTCTCCATTTTAGGTGTCACCAGTTACGCACATCTTCAGTTAAGTTTCTTATGTTAAGATGATAAATAGACCAATGTAGTCTTATCAAGGAAATCAATGTATTTTTATTAAGTTCACACATTTTTGTAACATAAAACTAAATCGAAACAAATCCATCTGTATAAATAATAAAAGGAAAATTTAAAATTTGTCACGTTTATTAATAAAAAAAATATTTTTGGCGTTGAAAAATATCTGAAAAGTTATGTAATATTTCAAATCGTTTGCGTACGTTTTATATTATCAACAGCATTTTATTGCGTATACTACACGCGAATTATAAAAAGAACGCCCAAACATTTTGAGATTATTGGGTTGTGGCTTTTCAACTTTGATTTGATGCGTTAAACGTGCACACGCAAATAATTTTTATTGATTCCAAACGAGTCAGAAATCTTACAAAAACAACATAAATTAAATTTAACGAGATAGTATATGACGTGATATACGATGCTGCCAAATCATCAGAAAGTTTCTAGAGTTATACCAAAAAATTTCATTCTAAATATTATTGGGAGCTAATCCCATACCAACAAATAAATTAAAAATCAATAGAATTATTAAACACACACACACACACATATACAGAAAAAAAATCAAAAATCTAGATCAACAGTCTAAACATATCCGTACAACAAAATCCTAACATTATCATTGAATTATCTAAACATTGGACCATATACCAAAGCTGACCGAATTATTATTTTATTTTTTCATTTCTATACATAAAGCACATTAAATACAGAGCTTTTTCTCGTCTACATGTGTGTGTGTGTGTGTAGCAAACTGAAAATAGAAAAACAAGACCTAAATAAAATAATTTTTGTCGACGGCATGGCGTCTGTGTGGAGATAATAATAAAATTGATCCAAAAATAGTAAAATTCCGGCACAAGAAAAATTGGAATAAAAACCAAATAGAAAATTTTCATAACACAATTTTCATTTCGTGTGTATCGTCTGTATGTATGTTGTGTAAAAAAGCAGCATAACACAATAACAACGAGGTGGATCGGAATCTGGGTGAACTTTAATACCAGATTTTCCAGTAAAATATAAAATCGACGCCAAATAGTCGAAGCTTTTCGGCATTATCGTCTTATAAAATTAGAAAAAAACAAAATATTTTCGTGCTTTATTCGAATTCATCTCTCCAAGTTTCTTCGATCCACAGTGTCTGTATATAAACAGAAAAAAAAACAATAAACGTTAATTGAAAATTAGAGAAATGGAACTTTTAATCGGTCTGTTTAGTATGTGCTTTTACGACATGTATATTCGACATTCGTATATAAATGTATAAAATTGTCGGTCATTTTTAATGCCAAGAAAATGATAATACTCGGATATAACGGGCGTACGTAATGTTCTGCGATTGTAATAAAATTCGACTTTTGACTTTTAAATTAGTAATTTTGGGCAGCGATTTTATGGCGTGCGGAACATTTTATGTCGATACAACACAAATTTTTAATACATTTGCTTTATATTGGAAAATCAAAATAAATATACAATTTTGTCGCACATAAACGACAGTTTTTCCAACAAAAATGGAAATTAGAAAAAAAAAACAATGTCGATATTTTTATTATTAATTTGATGGATTTTTTATTGATGCAATTAATCGAGACTATAAAGTAATTGGAAACATTTTACTACTTCAATTAAATAACAGCAATATTTGTTTTGTGATCCATGGTGTAGGTGGTGGTAAAAATCAAGGACACTCACTACACAATAACCAACACTAAAAACTTTAGACACTTTGCATTTCCATTTTAGTATGTAGGTTTATAAAAACTGAATTATATAACGATTACTTTAAACACCTTCAAACAAAACCAAAAATTGTTTCAGTGGTTGAGACTTAGGCCATTTTTGGCCCATTGTGATACCACGCATTCACGCCATATCATTAACCCATTTTCAATTTTCAAATTTTATTTTTTTTTGAATTTTTGAATTTTTTTCAATTATATTTATAATAAAGCGCCATAACGGTTGTTTGGCACGAGTAGGAGGAAGGCACATTGGTTTCGTTTTCAGAGTTGTTCACATCCGGTGACCATATTTTGAATTTTTTGTGTACCATTTTTAGTTTGATGAGTCCATCTGTTCTCCTGTCGCCTCTAACTCTCGTGAAAAATTTATGTGAATAAATACAGTACGTCGACTTAGTTCCGGGATTTGGTTTTATTTTTTTTTCTCCTCATTGGTTTTCATCTATTTCTTTCATTTATGATGTTGTCATGCCCCTTAATTGTTCTGCTTTCAGTTTGATTGATAAAATAAATTACTAAATCTTTTAGGATTGATATGATGGGAGGGAAAATCTCGTTTCGTTTCGGTTCCATAGTTACAGGCTGGGCTTGTTACTCCCCTTCATCTCCTTGGCAGGACATCCACAGGGTCAGAATGGTGAGTCTAGCATCGTCCATTCAAGGACGACCGTAAAGTTTGCACGATATCCCCGTAGCACTCCGGTAGCCTTAAACTGTCGGAGTGTGGATTGTGAGAGATTACCTGCAGATCTGTCCGGGTCACTATGATGCTACATAAAATATGGCCTGATTTTTTGCACAGGTGTTCACTGTTAATGCTACGACTCAAATTCATAGTCCTCTAACACGACAAATTATAAATACGAGATCCACCAGTTTACGAATTGGTTTAACTTCACCCAGGTCATATTACTTTTACACTTTCGAATTATGTGATATTGATTCTTGAAAAAAATTTTCGGCGGAAATGTACTGCTAACTTCCAATAACATGTTATTTTAGGCTAATATCAACCGAATTTTGTACTACCACCTGATACAAAATATGTCAATAATGCAGGATTTTTTCGGCTGATATTTTCGGCTAACTTCATTAGCATTAATTTTTTTACTTTTCTTGAATATGTTTATTTAAATTAATTTTTTTGTTCAAAGCTTTCAAAATTTTTGGGGTTTATCTTTCATATTTTTCAAATTCTCACTTTTTTAAAATTTTGAAATTTTTTTTTCTTGTTATTTTATTAAATTTCTATTTTGTAATCAACCTGATAGGGGTTGTTTTTGTGGTTGTGATTTTTATTTATAAAATGAATTGCTAAAATTTGGACGGGTTCTGTATGATTGGAGGTGAGATCCCATTCCGTGTCGTTCACCAGGGCGTTTATTAAATTTGCGTTTTTATTTTTAAAAAATTGTCTGTAATCACGGTGTAGGCCAGGAGCCACGCAAGCCTCAAACCCCACAACCCATAGCATTTCTCCATGAGATTTATCCGGCAAAATCACCGTGTGAGACCTCTGCGTGGTTCAGATGAAATCTGCGGGTCGGCTGCTGAGCCGTCGCGTAACAAACAGTTGAAGAATAAAAATAAGATCGTCGAAAGAAGGAACGTGCTACTCTTCGGAGTCATGATACGGTTCAGCCAGTTCGAGGAAATCAAGTTTTCAGTCAACCTGGTCTCTGAGTTGGAAAGCTGCATTGAGATAACTTAATGGAACAGATAAGGCGATAAGAATATATAATTGGATAGATTCTACCAGCAAATCCAAGACCACAACGAAGCTGTATTAAGATACTACAAAATACAATATACAGAAATATCAATATCAAGGCCAAAGACCAGTTGTAGGATGCAATTAGGAACCTCGAAAATGTTGACTTAATGAATATCATCCTAGCAGATATCAATCCTACCCTCAAACATTGATGGATAACCTAGTCAAAGGCGCTTTTAAACTAATCACTTTCGGTTCAAGTGGACTTTGGTAGAGACGGCATACAAGAAATGCAACCAAGGGCTGTCCAATTCTTGGCTAAGTTTAGTATGGTACTGTTGAACGAAGAATGCTACCATTAATCCCCTCATGGGCAACTATAGTACACAAAACGCAAGGAAGCGCTGTAGACTTCGCTGAGGTATATCTAGGAGTGGAACCTCTTCGCAGATGACCAAAAATATGTCGCACTAAGCAGAGTTAGATCACTATGGACTTAGCTTAGAAGAACTCGAGGCATTACAAACGATGGCTTACATGTGGCAACTTCAGAGATGACCACATAATACCCGATTATGACAAACAACACTGCACGATTATGATACTATATATACAAGTTGCTGGCATTTAAAAAACGGTTGATGAAAAAAAATCTCATCATGTACCATAAAAATACTTGTCTCATAGAAATAAAAACTTGTTAACGTTTTAACACCTTTAACACGAGCTAATAAATCGGACGTGTCCTCAATTACTGTAGTAAATATTTTTTTCTATAATAATTTTGGCACTAGCAGAATAAATTTCTCTTCCACATAAAAATAATTTCATTTGCTATCTAAACGTTTGTTGTAATAATTTGGTTCCATGCCGGTCATCATTATGAATTTATCACAGGGAGATGCTGAGCACCTACTAACAATAACTATAAGTCATTTTTGTTTCTGACTCTCTACAATTTCCTAGATATTCTATTTATAAAGTCGAGAATGCCCGCAGCCAAATCAAGAGTTCTTTTGTTATTATTGCTTTTTAATTCATATCTAGGGCAATTTTCATCTCGGTTATTACAAATAAAATGGGAAGCAATTCAAAACTAGCTTTGTTCAAACACAGTAACTGAAAATATCGAACGGATATAATTTCAAAATAGGAAAACTTTGTGTTCAATAAACATAACAATTGAATTATAAATAAAAACAACTCCACCTACACACAAATTATCTAAATTGCATTCGATATAATTTTAATAATAATTTAATAAATTTAATTGTTCAATTGATATAAAAATACATAAAAAGAAATTTTATTTATTTATTTAAACAGAAATAAATTTCATATAATAAAAAGTTAAAATAAAAGCTTTTCTGTGTGCTTTTTGTAATTTATAGTTTTCCTTGTCTATATGCCTTGCCTCTCAAAACAGTTACCGTACTATTTCTGTATATCCTATTGATTTTATTCATTCAACTGGAAATTAAAACAAACATAAATTTATTAAGAGTTTTCCGTTATTTTTCTTCCTTTCATTTTGATACTTGGAAAAATTGAAACTTCTTGTAAACAGTTTTTTGTTGCATTTTAATTTGTATTTACCAATAAATAGAAAAAAATAATAAGAAAAATAAAGAATACAGTGCTTCATGCTATACCTGCATTGTGAATGCAAGTAAGTATTCATCTCATCGTAAGCAAAATGAAATGAATTTTATAATTGAATAAAATTTTGAAAATTGAAACAAAATTATTTTATTATTCAAAATCAAACAGAATCATACTCGTAAGCAACATATCTCGATGGACTACGACGTAAAATGAAATACTTCATGATATGAAAAAACGAGTTTCTACATCGTAACAAGATTGACTTTATTGCCGCATTGATGAAAAATGTAAATTCTATTAAGTTAAGATTGCGCTCGTGCACAGAACGATCGAACATATAATTAATGTCCGCATGCAAAAAGGATTGACTTATATAAAAAACAATATTATCCCTTTATCTTTTTGTCCAAATATAATGCAATCAAATTCTAAACCATTCTACTGTGCAATTTATGTACGGTTTTATTTTGCTCATACATACTCGTACAGTTCCAAAAAAAAAAAAATTTGGACAAAATCCAACTAACTAATCTCTTAAAGCTTTACAATTTTTTCCTAGGTAGATTATAATTAAAATGATTTTCTTTTTTTTTACCATTATGGACCAGGGAAAATATGTTTAAAATGAAAAATCCGAGCTTTTTACAACAATTTATAATTATTATAATTCAACTCTTAAGTTAACCCATTCTGGGCGAGAAAGAACTGAGCGTGTATAGTGTAGTGCATCTAGAATACTAATGGCCTCATTGCTTTAAAAATTTTGCTATATGACGTCATTTGCGTTCATCATGTCGACGGTTTCAATGTTTGACTATAGATGGCAGTCTAGTCAAATAAATGATAAGATGTTTTCGTATTTTTTTTTTTTTTTGTAAAACGTTAATCGCGGTGAAAAACAAAAAAATCTGCAATAATTATTCATTCAACATTTCGTTAAACCTTCAAATTTCGAAAACTTGTTGTTGAAAACAGTTCAAAATAGAAACTGTAGACCTAAATTTGATGACGTATCAAGTAGTAGTACAGTACTCTAGATGCATTAGTGTATGCGATAAGTCCCCCAAGTCGAAAATTATTGTTGATTGTAAAAATGTTTAAAAGAAATGTTGTAGTATAAAGTAGTAAGTGTCGTCTAAAAAGGAAAGTCTGACACGTGGGTATTTGGTCGAAATAATTTTGTGTTGAAAATTGCAATTTACACTCCTTCATATACGTGTATATGGTAAAACTGATAGAAACAATGAAAGGTCATTAAGGCTGATAGAATTAGTTTCCAGTGGCACTATTCTGGTTATTCCCCGGGAATAGGGAATTGGGGAAAGAAATTATGGATATGTAATTTCTGTTTAAATAACTTTTTCTGGCCTACTGAGGATTAAAGTTTAATGTAAATGTTTATAACTTGGGAGTATTTTTTTCATATCTAAATTTTCATAAAAAAAACATTCCCAATTTAATTTTTTTTTTCAAAAAAATTAGCACTATCTTTTTACCTCAGTAGGCCAGAAAAAAAAAACGTTTAAACAGAAATTTTCTAATAAAACAATTCAACAATCATTGAATTTTGTCCTGTCGGTCGGTCAGACAACGCACCAAGAAATTTAATTTAACGATTAAACGTCAAGGAACAATTGTTTGTCGAGTTGGAGGAAGTCATCAGCAACATACCGCAACAGGCCATTAAAATTATGGTGTGTGATTTTAATGCAAAAATCGGTAGGAGTGCAGAAAATACATCGCACATCGGTTCTAACAGCGCATACCTCATTAGTAACAACAATGTAATGTATGATTTAGTTGTATCAAGTACGACTTTTCCACATAAGATAGTTCATAAAGTAACGTGAGAGAACGGGAAAGAATAATTGAAGAGAGCAAAACTAAACCGAAAACGTCATGGTATCTAAGAGATGCTCCACAAGCATATCCGACGTTAGACCTTACAGAGGTGCTGACATGCAATCAGCTAGCAATAGCTGTCACTAAATATCCAAACCGGCACAATAATAACGAAAAAATTCCAATCAAGCACCGAGAACCTGCAAATATTGGCTCGATTATCAGTGCCGCCATAGCCGTGTTAGGAAAGCTACTCGGGCTAACTAATGCTCTGTCTTCACTCGTCTAATTTTGTCGTAACGCTAGAATGTCATGACAATATATATTTATATTGAATCTGATCATGCGCATTACACCGCGACAAAGAGAAAGTTTATTAACATTGCTGATGTTTTTGTCATGACACTCAGACAAAATTAGTAGACAATTAGTGTTTTATTCTCAATTAAACAATTGGCCTGTTTCATACACGGCTTCAGCTTCTGGCTTCAAACTAAGTCGAAATAGATTTTTTATTGGTAATTTAACCCCTTATTTAAGGGTTTAAACTCATTGGCACTCATTCTTCCGATGATTTTTTGAATTATTAAACAGTTAAATGAATTTGACCAAAGACACTTACTTCCACGTGTAGGGTCATATCGCCAATCACAACATGCAAATTGGCTTGATTTTTTTTACAAACTACACTTAGCACTCATTGTTCCGATGATCTTTTGAAATATTAATGACTTAAGTGAATTTGGCCAAAGAGAGGGGTGTAGGGCCATATCACCAATAATAACCAGTAAATATTTTCAGAATTTTCTCTACTAATTTTAGGCATTATCCCAAGTTGAGAACACTAAATTCCACAATTGGTACTTATGGTTCCAAAGATTATCTAAATAAATTACTTTTAAAATAAAATTTTATAAAAAAATATACGTTGCACTGCAACGATTTATGTGAATAGTGTGGTACAACATGTACAACATGGAAAACAAATTTGAGCAACGGCCGAATAAAAGAAATGTAGAGCGCCTTCATAACGAATTGCTTAGACCAGCGCTTAACAAAGCTAAGCGCGGAGTTTGCTCTGTTAATCATATTAGAAAGATGGTCCCTAATGATTAATTCGGCAGCTTTTGTTGAAATATTTTTATAAATTTTCATGTCGTCGCCATACACAGACACAATTGAGTTTTTAATAACATAGTCAACGTTGTTAATGGACGGAACGGATATAACTATGGTCCCACCCTCCGGTATGCTGAAGGACGCGATAAAACGAGCAGATGACGATAATCTTTGAGCACAAAGAAACCCTATCGAAGGCTTTACTGAAATTTCTTGTGACGACATCAACCTCCTTCCCAGCATCCATGGTATTAAGCAATAATGATGTGAATTCAACTAAGTTTGTTGTGAGGGGCCAACCTCTTTAAAAGCCGTGCAACCTTTATTGAGTAATTTTTTGAAAAGTGTTGAAGGCGGTTGAGCCAACTTGCCAGCACATCTCTTTACAACCATTGCAACAAAGCATTGGGACCAAACAAGAAATCATGTGTCAGATTGTTCATTTTCCTAATAACTATATGGTAGAATCGACGTCAATCTCAGTCCGCAAATCGCACGATACTTTTATGGGCGATTGCATTAGCGGTTTTCTGTTCTTCTATTTTTTACATATAAAAAAATACTGAATTCATGTTTGCTTTTCTAGTAAAGAATACAAAAAATAATTTTGTCGATCGCTCATTATAAAATAATTTTTCGGTGAATAGACTTGTGCGCATTCAAAAGCAAAATTTATTTTTATTAAAGAGTGGAACTTTGAAAAGTGCCCAAGTTGAATTGTATCGAATAATTTGTGTGCGAAATATTGGTTAAATGATATAATCCTGTGATCGTAAATAAAAGGCATCAATAGTTATACATATAGCGCGAAAACGATATATGCGAAAGCAACGATACCAAAAGTGCGTCGACCACGAAGGTGGTGAATTTTTTTTCTTTCTTATCCAAAAGAGTTGTTGAAGTTTATCCGTTACATATCGAACATTTTGGGTGCTTTGTCTTTATGAAAAGTAAAAGCTCAAATTACGAGCTATGATTTTAAACAGCCGTAATATTAAAAGGAGAGCTTTAAACAGAGGGGAAGCTTTTATTATGAGTTACTATAAAAAACCGTGGTAATTGAAAAATTTTTGAACATAAATTTATGAATAAAAAATTAAACAAATCATCTAAATTTTAATTTTAGATTTTTAATAAAATATTCAAAGAACACATATTTGAAAATCAGTCATCATATAAAGTAATATTTAATTATTAAATGTAAACTAAAGCGGAACATAAATTTATTAGCTTTCTATAAAAATGAGCTTTCCGTTTAGTTTTGTAAGTTGTGAAGTAAGTTAATAAAGGGTGCTGCTGCCAAAAAAAAACGTGAGCTGAAACGAGATTTTATGAATGACCATGTAGAACTAATAATTATTATTCATATAATAAAAATTTTTCATCAAAATTTATTTATTGGAAATGTACACAACATCGTTGACATCGTTGGTTTTTTTTCAAAAACTTCAATTTTATGCGATTGCAAAACCGAGCTTTCTGTAATTTCAAAATCCGTTTACAGATGTCTCTATAATAAATTTACTTGAAATTACAGAAAAGAATAAAATAACTAAACAACTATTAACGAAAATAAACCATTATTAAGTTACGCGAAATCTTTAATATAATAATTTAACATAATTAATAAAACTCACAATTTTTCCAAATTCTTCTTTTTTTATTTCAATCCAATGCGCTCGTGTTGGGTTCCTAGTTCCAAGAGATCTCCATTATCTATTGAACCAGGCAGTATACATAATAAATAGATAAATTTTCTAAACAAACATATGGGTTTTAATATTTAGCTTTAATTTATACTTAGCGACATCTTTTGATTGGTTTAGTAATTGCGAAAAGCTTTATCAAATTACAATGTGTTTATTTTGTGAAGCTCTGTTTTGTTTATAGTACAGGATGAAACAATATAATTTGTTGCGATGAAAAATCAAATTTTTAACAAGTAACGAAAAAACAGTTTTCAACAATGTTGAAATAGAATCCAAAAGACTAAAACGCTGCGTGCGATTTATTATAGTTTTTTATAAAATTTATATTATTATAATTTTATTATCTTAACTAAAAATTTGATTTCGTATTATTTATCTGCCTCGCGTAATGGCGGTGATGTTACAGCAGCAACTTGGTGGTCCGACTGTTAATTCAATGTTGTTCGATGATGGACCTTTGACTACTGACGAAAATATAAAATTTTAATTGTAAAATAAATTTTGGTATTGTCTTCTTTTGTGTCGTTTTATATTTGTGTGTATTGTGTATCATGTTGGTTACGCTAAAGCAACCGGGTGGCTATTTGGCGATGAGACAAAAATTAAGTTGGGCGAGAATTCATATTTTTTGGTCGCCACAACACAATAACCCCCATATTACATTGTTACTATACTAATTTCTTATTTTCTGTACATAAAAACAAATTCCTGTTTCTAAAAAAAAATTGTGTTAGACTAATTTAAATGTTTTGCGTTAACTCAATTTTAAAATATTTATATTTAAAATATTACCTAATTTTAATATATGTTTTTACTGAATATTGAATTAACCATTCCGATTGAAAATTCAAACGAAGCATTTATGTTTTTATATACAAAAAAGCTTCTAAAAAAATATTAAAATACACTGGTTGGTATGAAAAAGTTCAAAAAGCTCATGAAAAAAATAGTGGAATCTTACGGCTCTTATATTTAGGAGGCTCTGGTGTTAGTCATCGAAGCACTATAGAGAATTGTAACTATTTGTGAATAAAATTTCATGTGATATACGGCCAAGCGAGTGCGAATTAATTCGGCACAAAGAAAATTCAAGTTGGTCAATCGATATAGTGCAATAATTTGAGCATATTGTTTATAAATTGCAACGTTAATATTTTTCACAAAAATTATCAAATGAGACCGGGTGTAGTTGCATGAAGTCTCGGTGTTCCACCGGACAACGTAAGTATCTTACTGGAAATTTTAGCGGTGATTTGTTCTTCTTTACGGTATCCAGATATAGCCTGCAGAGCGAGCGGTGGTCAAGGTCGAGGTCGGGGACGCGTAGCGAGGTCAAGCGAACGGCGGCGTGTCCGGACAGGGTTTTTATGGGTCTGAGTTTTTTTTACTTAATTTCCCTTTTTCACTTTCTCATATGCATTAATTTCTATAGACATTTATTTAATTTGTTTTCTTTTCCTTTAACTAAAAGTTTTCTTTTGTTTTTTTTTAAATTTAGTTTCTTCTTTAATTCAAATTTAAATTTTGCCGAATGACATTTTCTGTTTAAAGTGATTAACTGTTGTTGTTTTTTCTTTCCACATAGCAAAAACGTAGTTTGGTTGAAGGTGCTGCGCCCCGGATGTAGGGAAAGCGCTTTTTCTACGTTCGAGGCGACAGATTTGGTTTACATCTAATATACATGCGTTTTTTTTCTTAACACCGTTTGAGTACCATTCATCTATTTTTTTTTTTTTTACAAAAAATACAATTTTAAAATGTTGCTTAGTAAATATTTTTGATTTTTTATGTTTGATAAAACATTTAGGAGAGTAGTTTTGGGTTCATGTCACACGCTGCGTTAAAAACATACTGTTATGTAAAATATAAATTTAATTTATTCGATCAAATTTTATCTGGGACGGAATTCAGGAAATTCTTAGCCGATTAGGTTGGGATTGGGTAGGTTGGATGGAAGTGGGATTTTTAAATGATTTTTGGAAGAATTTCGGAATATGGCTATCTGGAACGGAACTCGATCAATTATTAACCGATAATGTTGGGATTGGGTGTATTGGATAGAAATTGGATTCTTAAATGATTTTTGGGAGAAATTCTGGAATATGGCTACCTAGGACGGAACTCAAGCAATTCTTAGACGATTATGATATGATTCGGTATGCTGGATGTAAATGGGATTCTTAAATGATTTTTGGGAGAAGTTCTAGAATCTGGCCTCCTGGAACGGAACTCGATCAATTCTTAACCGATTATGATGAGATTGCGTCTACTGGATGGAAATGGAATTCTTGAATGATTTTGGGAAGGATTTCCAGAATATGGCTACCTGGGACAGAACTCGATTAACTCTTAACTATGATGAGATTGGGTATGCTGAATGAAAATGGGACTCTTGAATGATTTTGGGAAGAAATTCCGAAATTTGGCCACCTGGGATGGAACTCGATCAATTTTAACCGATTATGATGGGATTGGGTATGCTGGATGGAAATTGGATTCTTAAATGATTTTTGGGAAGAAATATGGCCATGAGGGATGGAACTCGATCAATTTTTAACCGATTATGATAGGACTGGGTATGTTGGATAGTAACTGTATATCGCTATAAACAACTTCAAATTTTTTCATCGCCTCAAAAATCACACTCTCAAAATGCACGAACTCCGCAAGGAACTGCAGTGTTTGGATAACCATCGAGTTGTTGTAATTTTAATTTATCGAAAGGACAACTTCAGAAATGTTCTGAAGAATTTTGGTTTAAATTTTTAAATGTTAAATCAAAATTTGATTTCTTTTTATTTTTTGTTAAAGCTTTTTGATTAAATTTTTTATTTTTTTTATTTTTTTAATTAACTTTTGTTAGATTTTTTTTTTTTTTTGCTAACGGCAACCAACCTCGAAGGCGCTACAGGATGTCTGAGTGTAACCTTCTAATTATATTTAAAACAATTTATATCAGGCTCAAAATCACTAAAAGAAAAAGCAAGTTTGAAAAATGTCTAAAACATTTTCGTAATAATGTTTTGTCGTAAGAACGACGATCCTCATATTTTAATGTAGACGAACACCCTGACAACCACCCTATTTCTTCTTTCTACTTGGTTCGGGCTTATATAATCATTGTAAAGTTCGTCGGCCAATCTGCTGAATTCATTGTAGGCCATCGAGTAACTAAAATAGCCATCTTTAGAATGAGTTTTTAAAAATTTCTGCCATCGTTTGTTTCGGAGATTTTGGAGAGCGCGTAGTCCGCGATTTTGTACCACCGGAGCCTACTATAGTGGACCTTATGGTGTATGTGCATCAATATATGTAGACAACTAAAAAATACGCGAAGCTACAGGAAATTGAGTACAGATAGGGTTAACCTCCCAAATCCTAAGTTTCTGCTTCATTGTTGTTTCAATATGATATTCGTATATTTTTTATCAGCAGAACAGCAACAATAGAGCAGTCAAAATGTAAACTTTAATTTATAGCAAGGATTTTTGTTCAAGTTAGTAATAAATAATTTATTAGCCTCGAAGGGAGTTTTTCATAAAATTTCGTTTTACATAATAATGAACGGCTAATAATACAACAAATCTTTTATACTCAGTTTAATACAATTTATTGAGAGTTTTTAGTGGTAAATTGTAGATAAAAACTTCTCGTTTAGAATCTTTAGTCCCCGATATAGACGCATAGTACGTTCGGCTGCTTATTGTACGACTTACTGGAGTTGCCCATGTTAGATAGTTCCTTATTTTAATTCTCTTTCTCGAGGCTCCCGATTTGTGAGGTGTCTGATATTAATACATAATCCGTAAATAGATTGATCAATCGTAATAATGCTTGATGTATCAGTTGTAACTTCAACGTGTGTGTGCGGTACATACAACGGCGGTTCATCAATAATATCAAAAGATTTTTCAACAACTGGATCAAGAGATTTATTTTCATTCTTGATAATAATATTATCACGTTTGAACTGCTTAAACGCTTGTATAACTCTAAGCTCTTTTACAACTAATGAGTATATTCGTTTCCAATTTTCTATACCTTGTGTTTTCCTTACCTCGTTCTCGTGTTTTTGTGTGGTTGACCCAGGTAAAGCAGTCGTTTCGGCTGGTGAATTATTTGGTGGGAATAATACACCCGTACTAGTACTATTCTGATTGTTTCGAGATTTTGTACGCTGTGAAGTATTTTTAGTTGCAATATGAAGTAACAAATGTTGACACGCTCGTATTAAGAGTTCATCATTGGAATAGTTTCGCATAAACCGAATAAAACCATTTGCTTCATCTCGTTTCTTTCGGGTTATCATACCCGAAGATGAAATATCAGATTCACAATCATCCATAATTTAGAATTTTTACATTGTTAAACGTCAAAAATATGTATCCGTAGCAGCATGGGTTACTGAGTACTGTTTACATTAATGTGCGACGCAATATTTGAAAAAGTATTTTTTGCCATTTTGTAGCAAGTTTGAAAAATTTAGCAATTTAGGAAAACTTAAAAATGCCTAAAAGATACATTATGATATTTATTAATTTTAAAAATATTTGTTTAAATTATAATAATACATATTTTATTAGTCTGGAAGACCTGCTTAAATTTTTTTTATATGAACGCGGCTAGCTAAAGATTAGTCAGATTTCGTGCCAACAGTTTAATCGAATTTATTACGTGCAGGTGATCGTAAATTGTCGCTATTTTTGTCGGCTTCTAGTTCCCCTGACACAGATGAATTATATGACCGACTGCTAACATAAGTAGCTGGGCTATTCTGTGACGAGCCGGATGAGCCACTGGATGATAGAGAATCAAAACGTTGGTTAGGTTGTCTTATAAAAATAACACTATTGTTTGAGGTTGTACCTTTTGAGGAGTTAGCAGGTCTTGCAGTTTTTAGCAAATTTAATGTGTGTGCAACGCGCACTAACGTTAAAATCGTTCGACTTAAAATATGCCATCGCTTTGTTGCCATCACTTTACGCGGAACATTTCGAGATGCCGATGGCCCTGCTTCTTGAGACCGTTGTTCACTTGGTTCCATAGTTCGTTTAAAATATTGCCAAATACGTTGACCTATGGATGCAGCGTGCTCTTCATTTGGACCTGTTACGCAGATATTAGATAATTCCTGGCTTGTAGGTTGTTGCATGAGGTCCCCGACCTTGGAGGCATTTGATTTTGATATATAATTCGTCAAAAGACGATCAATTGTTACAATACTTGATGTATTACTTGTAGCACGTTTAATAGATGTGTTTGGTGAAGAAAGTGGCGGCTCGGACATAGCATCAATTGACTTGTCAGCAGTTTTCCGATATTTATTACGTTTAAACTGCATAAACGCTTTAACAACTCTCAATTCTTTTACAACTAACGAGCTTAATCGTTTCCAATTTTCTTTCCCACGATTTAAACGATGTTGTGTGGTGGTTGTTGAAGCAGTCTCAGCTGGTGAATTATTTGGAGGGAATATTAACATATCATCATAGTTGTGTTCGTTACGAGTTTTTGGACGCGATGAAGTATTTTCAATATCAACAAGTACTACCAAATGTTGACACACACGTTTTAGCTGTTCATCATGCCTATTGCTTCGCATAAACCGAATAAAATTTATTGAATCATCTTTGTTTTGCGATATACTCGAGGCACCAGATTGACGATCACCCATAATTTTGAATTTTGACATATTTATGCGTCAAACGTATGTCTCCGCATCAGCAATGGTTGCTATGAAATAAATATAAAAGTTCGACAATCGATATTTCAAAGAAAACCGGTTCGGTATAGATTTCCAATCAACTAAAGGAAACGGATCATCAAATGGTTTGGTACCAAACAAGAGTATTACAATTGGCCGAAAGTGTTTCGAAAGTCTATTGAGAAAGTGCTGTTGATTGATATACTGAAGCGGAATCATTCATGGAGGAGATATTATCCAAAGGAAAATTCGTCCAAAATTACCACAATTAACGGTACCGATATTCGACGTTAGTTTCAAGAAGTATTTTTGTAAATGTGATCTAGAAGATGAAGCGAAGAAGATGATCCAATGATAGGAAGAGGTCAATTTTTGCGAGGCAATCAAGGGATTACGATGGAATGTCAAAGAATGGACCATCCTGATCGTTCACAAGCCTATCCAACAGTAATAGAATTCATGCAGTTCCTAAAGCAAGGGTTTGATGTACTGAAATGGTAACACGTTTAAAATAATTCAAAATATTTTAAATCGAATTTAAATTTTTAATTCGCATTACCATCCGGTGTAAGTATTAACAAACCCTAACATATACTGTTAAAGTTAGCCGAAAGTCTCCAGCCGAAAGATGATAATGCTAGTTCATCCATCTAACGTTTAGTGCCGGTGGTAGCGAATCATCCCATCTTATTCTAATGGCCCATGCTTCTTGCATCATTAGTTTGGCCGTAATGGTTATTGGTGACGAATAATTTTGATGAATCCGACAACAATGATCGCTTGGTTGGTTGACCATGTGATAGTTGCAATCTTGAGAAATCGAACTCAAAAGCATCGGTTGAAGGATGATACACGATCCCTAAGGTGTTTACGCTTTCGGATAGTTTGATTTGTACGTTACCTTTATGATGTAATTCGCCTGGGGTACGTTCCAATATTTTCTCGGAATTGGAAGTCCATTTTCTTGGGTTCAAACCACCTTCCTCTGTGAGTTCCCTTAATTCCTTTATAGTTAAAAATGCTGCCTCTAGAGTATCAATTCCAGTTAGCATGTCATCAACGTAAAAAACCGACGACAGGACCTTGGATTCTGTTGGATAAGTGCTGCTACCATCTTGTGCCAGTTGCAACAAGGCTCGTACTGCTAGCAAACTGGCTGTTGTAGTTCCATAGGTCACCGTATTCAATCTTTAGGTAGCCATAGACTTAGCGGGGTCGTCCCACCATAATATTCTCTGGTAATCCTGATCTGCCTCATGAATCCCCATACCTGTCTGTACATTTTCACGATGTCTGCAGTCAGTGCGAATTTATACCGTCTCCATCGGAGTAAGATGTTCGCAAAATCCTCAGCGTCATCATTAAATCATTTAACGACACTCCCGTCGTGGTTTTCGCTAAAGCATCGAACACAACTCGTGTTTGGTTGTTGTACTGCCTTACTTGATAACACCGTGATTGTGGGATGTAACAGTTATGATTCACTTTGATTTCTTTAGGCTCCCCTCGAACTAACTCCATGTGCTTTAGGTCCAGGTATTCCAGCATGAACTGGTGATACATCTGCTTGAATGAGGCATCCTTTGTAAATTTTCTCTCGAGCTGTAGCAATGTGGCTACGGCCATTTTTTTGGAGTCGCAAAGTTGTGCTGGCTTGATTTGAAAGGAATCCTCACCGTGTACCTTTAATCTGAATTGCGCGTTCTTTTTAAAAAATTTTTCAATTTGTATTTCTTTCTCCGTGGATATTTTCGTTCTCAATGAACAATTGTAGGTGTTCTTCGATGTCCTTTGTTGTTACCATAATGGTTGTGTTTTGATGCTCCCCATTGCCAATTATGACCCATCCAAATTCAGTGTTTTGAGAAATGGGCTCATGATGTTTGCCCTTTATGATGTTGTCGGTTATTATTAACGGATAGTAATTCGCTCCAATCACCAAGTCGAACGGTTGCGAGCGATTGTAGTGGGGATCGGCTAATTTTATTCCTTCCAGATGCTTCCATTTACTTTTGTCAATGTTGGTTTCAGGCAGCTATTGAGTGAGCTTGTCGAATACCAAGGCATTAACAAGCATAGAAAACTCTCGAAGCTCTTGGGCTTAGCTTGATGTTGATGGAGTGTCTGCAAACAGCCTCATTTTGGGCCTCCTGTTGTTGTTGATAATCGTTGCTTCTACTTCGTCCTGTAAGGTGCCATGGAATAGCTTTTTAAAATACGAGGTCACTTGTTCATTTTCATCTCTTTCTACCATGATTTCTGTGTGTAACTGGTCGATCACATCCATGTGTTTTTGCAACTGGTTGGTCTTTAGCTGCAAATGTTCTTTCGAGCACTCTCGGTATCTAATGACTACTCAATCGAGCCGATATTTTTGTATAACTGGCGCATTAAGATGTCTTGCTTTTTAAATAATTTGATGTTGACATCTCCATCATCCGTTGACTCACTCCCAATCCTTGGGAGGCACTGATGAATATTGTTGCTCACCTGACTTTGAGTTCATTTCGTTATTTTTTGGAATCTCAAAATCATGGCTGGCGAGTGACAATGGTTGTGACCGGTTCGGCATTGAAATCGTCGGAGTGCTAGGCGGTCCCTTATTCAACCGTTGACGCATATCATCTAGGAATAGGTCGTACCTCTCCACCAGTTTGTCTTCTAGAACCCCAATACGCATGAGTTGGTTCCAGCGAGGTGTTGCAGCTCTAATTTGATCATCTATTGTCACATAATCTTTATACAGTAACTTTACATTCTGTATGCGACCCTCTAAATACGTTTTGGTTTTACGTATGTCGCTATCCTTGTTGTAGTTGCGGCGCAAGACAATTATTTTGTCTTCATTTTCCTTCTATGTAAGACCTATTTTCATTCTATGTAACACCTAAAAGATGTGTGACGTCGTCATCTATATATCTCTATGGTTTTATTAGCCTGATTATAGTGTTCCTTCAAGCTATTTTGCACATGGTCGTTGTTTGACTGAAGTTTCCTCAAATTATTGGTTCAATTCTGTATTATAGGAGGCCTCTAAAATCGCGGATGCTTGGCGAAATGGTAGTTTTACTATGAAACTGTTTTCTCTATCGCGTTTTGTAGTATTAAGAAATATTTCCTCGCATGTATCTTCTTCCCAGAATCGTCAAAGACTATATGATCAATATCAAAAAGAATATTACAATTTTGGACTGTGTCTTTATTTAGCATAGAATGACCAGCCAGTATCCAACCAGAACTAGTATTTAGCGCTACTAGACCGTCACATAATGATATTTTTCCATTTTGAATTATTTTTAAGAAGATATCAATTGTCCCATCAACTCCAGTTTCTTCAACAATTCGCAATTTACCGGAGATATTTTGTATTTCAAAAACTTATAACCAATGCAAAACCTGATGGATGCTTTCGTTGTTATTTCCATTTTAATATCATTAGATGATTCAATCGATAACTCTACACAACCTCATGCATGTCCAAGACCAGCATGTTGGTCCTCCTTGAAGAGAAATTGAACAGAAGTTTTTAAACAGCTTTCAGAACTGAATGAGGCCTGTGATGCAGGGTCTAGTAGGGCTCTGAATTTGTGTGATTCACCGTGTGCTTCCTTTATTTTAATTTCCGCAGCAAGTAGTATAGTTGATGTTGCATTTGATTCCACCTTTAAACATATTTGTGATTCACCTACAACGTTTTTGGCTGAAAAATCGCTGGTTCGCCAACTATGCTCCGTATTATCTAAATTGGTCACTTCACGAAGGAGAGTGTGATGTTTTCTACCAGAAATTTTACACCTTATCACGAACTCTGCAATCATAAACAATGTGCGAAGGGCTGAGCCAGTTGAAACATGTATTCGCAGCCTTCACTAATGTAAATCGCTCGGATGGTATAGCATTTCCTTGAACTACATTCTATATCCCGTGAGTAGATTTGTAGCAAATTGAACAGTTTTCCTTCATAGTATGGGTCGTAAGTGCACGCGTTCGATATCGTTTTGTAGCACAACACTTGATAGAGTACTCGTTTTCGAAGAAACTTTAAAAAATCCACGGATGTCGGACAATCCGGATTTATGGCGGATTTTTTTCTTTAAAGAAAGTATAAATAGTACATTGGGTTTAATGTGCTTTGAAGAAAGGACACACCACCTATTCCAGCTCCATGTCAACCTTTACACTGACACGGTGAGCCGTCGCTGAATTATTGAATTATGCACTACAACAAAGGGTGTTAGTTGCGTTTATTAACATCACCGATCGTTATCGATCATGAAAATTCGCTATGCATTCAGCGTCATGGTGGAACTCGAACCCAGTACCTTCCGATCCAAATGCCGAAGCTTTAACCACTGAACCACTTGTCTGGTTGATTCATTATCTAATTTGTTCACTAGAATATTTGTCAGCTTAGCGACCAAAAAAACGTTTACAGTTCCTTTAGGCGGACTTTTTAAATGACCAATTCCCGCTACTTTATTGTCAGAGTGTATATCTCAAAAGATATATCATCACTGTAATAGGGCCTCAATCATAAAACGCTTCTGCAGCACCCATTCTCATTTCACAATTATTTAAAAATTATTTTAAATTAAAAAGTTTTCTTGGCTAGCATTTTATCCATACACAAATTTTTATTTTCCAATTTTATTGTTGGATATTTTTTTTTGGATATGCCAAACAAAAAAACTTTTCTAGTTTTTGCGGGCTTTGTACTTAGTTTATATGTACACTACAATACATACGGAGCAGATGAAAATGCATGAGGAATTTATGTTTGAAAGAAAAAGTTTATCTCGAACTAGAACGTATGTATGTATGTACATTTTGCTATAAAACTACAAAATTTGTAATTAATACTCCCTTTCATGTTGCCTTCTTAAAAACAGGGCGATCATTAAATCGACAGTGTTATTGTTTATTTGCTGTATACATCACAAATACAAACGTACATTTATGTACATTTTATGAATCTATCGTCAATGTTTCCGAGATTTTTCCTCATTTTAATTTAAATACACTAAAAAAATAATTAAAACTAAAGTAAATAAATAACATAAATTCTTTGGAAAATTAAATTTTCAAGTATTTTTGGTATATATAAACAAAATTAAATAACAACAACACACGCCACGCCACGCCACTCATGAAACTTTTATGGTTTAGCCATTCCATGCAACAGTTAAAAACTAAAATAAAGTAGTTAATCGATAAACAATATTTATTAAAAGCTTTAGTTCCATGTGAGGTATATCGCTAACTTTCGTTTTCATTCGTAGTGCCACAGTGTCAAATATGTGGAAATCTTATTTCACAAAAAAACAAATTTGTGATTTAATAAGCTTTGTTTAATTAAATATTATTTTAATGAAATTAAGCTTAGCAATTCCCTTATTTTAATTATTTAATAGAAAATTAGTATTTAACCCTCGTCAGGCGGCGCAGGTACAATTGTATCTTTTCCGTTTTTAAATACTAATAAGTCTTCTTGTAGAAGCCAAAGAGAGTTAAAGATTTGTGAGATCTCTACATTTTAATAATGTTGAAATTCCAAATATTATGTATTTACAAAAATTATGACTACAGTGACGATTTTCATATAAAATATATGAAAGTACAATTGTACGTCTGTCGCCTTTTAGCGTAGTAAAATTATGCCGCCGGACGAGGGTTAAGGAAACTCTTTTTGATTTTATCCGGCTGAAATGTTTTCTTTATGAAAAACTGTGTAGGATTGATTACACATCAGTAATTCTCTTTTGTAGTAGTGCTACCTCGTATAATTAACAGTGAAAATTACTGTTTTCCGCTGGAAATTTTCCTCTATATCTTTTACATTGGTCGTATTTCTTGACACATGATCTGATCCGCTTAAGTTCATGACTCGTGGAACAACACAAACTAGATTTGCTGCTCAAATGTAATATTTCTTTAGAAATATACATTAAATAAAAACTCGAGAGCTTTCTGAGTGGTTTTCATAAAAATTTCATCTGTTTTTCAGAACTTCTTGTTACCAGTAATAATCGCTTTATTGAGAAACTTTCTCGTTCATTTTTTAAGTCTCTACCAAAATTAATAGTTCACTTGGTCTTGCTGGCTCTTCTCATATGAGCATGTAATTGCTTTCGAAACATAACAACCGTCTTATTGGCTTTACCACAATTCATGATCTTCATTGCCGCAAGCTACCCAGTTTGTATTTCTAGGGTGTCTAAATAAATTAAATTCGTGGTTAGCTAAAATAAAATTTATTTCGCCTTTTCATTTTTGTAGGTTTCATAATCAGGCATTTTTCGGAATAATGTGTGACGGGTTCATTGAATTCTGGAAGGCGGTTATTACTGTATGAGGTATACTGATATTTCGTAAGAATGATCTTGTTTTCCTTCGATTATACAATTTTACATGTTTATGATGTTCCCATGCGGTTACCCAAATTTGTATTTACCCAATCAACGGTTGCGGAGTAGTAGTTGCGTTATCCCTCTCTATCAGATTTAATTTTCCTCGCTATATCTTTACCACCCCCCACTTTATTTACCTGCACGAATGTAAATAGATCCCGGATATACCACTTTTGATTTCTAAAGTGAAAGATTAAAGTTACCTGACTTTTGATAAAACTGTCTTGTATAATCAAAAATTATTATTCCCGTCATGAAATTTAATTTCAGAAAACCAACCCATTTTGATAAGTTAATCTTTAAATTTATATGAATCTTTTTATATGAAACTTTTCAGCATCATTGCAAAAATTGAAAAGCTCCCATGAAAGGTGCCGCTAGTACACAGATGTACACAAATGTCCAGTACACAGATTCTTACGAAATTAACAGAAAATGTTTCAGCATGAAGTTTCATTCCGAATAGTCAATTCGCTTGAGCTTTAGAAATGCCGAGTTTTTGTGAAATATAGTTTTTTTTTCTCTAAAGTTGACATCTCAACAAATTTTGTTTAAAAATTAATTTACAATTTATTTTCGGGAACCGTTTTCTCGTAAATGCTATAAACTTTTCAAATTATTTGGAAAAAATCAAAAAGCTCCTACGGAAGCTACCATTTCCGGTAAACCAATCTCGGTTAAAAATCACTGGGATATCCCAACTATTAATGGAAAAAGCTTAATTTTGAATTTTTGACTTATAGATGGAAAATTTGCAAGAATCACAACAACCAGTTTCTAACGGATGAGATTATTGATGCGACGACTGATGTTGTATTATTTTCGTTGGAATTTTGTCTATATATATAACAATACCATGTTGTTGTAGTACTAGCGAATTACTGCTTAGCACACGAAATTCGATTGTTTAAAAAATTTTTACTGAAAAACTATTTTTTGACAAAAAACCTGATTTCCGCATAAATTTTGAAAACTATATTGGACCTGTACTGCTGCAAAGTTAAGTTAGAATATTTCAGTTTATAACCATTTTTCTCGTAAAAGGTGGACAGCCTTGGCCAAAAGTACCCTATAAAGCACCCTATAAATTTCGGGCGTACACGATAAGTATAGCAGAAAACAGCCCCTATATTGTTTATTGATTATTTTTTCGGCATATAAAACGGGTTAAAAACAATGACTCACATCGCAGGTGTGGAAATAAACCATCTGGTGCAATAAAATTTGTTATTTTTCCATTTTGTATTTATTCATTGCACTATTCTGGTAATTCCCAGGGAATAGGCAACTGGGGAAAGAATTTATATGTAATATCTGTTCAAATATTTTTTTTCCGCCCTACTAAGGAGAAAAATTTGATGTAAATGTTTGTAAATTGGGAATCCATACCTAAATTGGTAGGGAAAGTTATTCCCAATTTAATTTTGTTTTCAAAACAATTAACTCTAGTTTTTTACCTCAGTATGCTAGAATTTTTTTTAATTTGAAATTACATATAAATTCTTTCTCCAATCCCCCCATTCCCGGGGAATTATCAGAATAGTGCCACAGTTCGCTAATTGCACTCATTGTTTACACATTTAGTGAACTAGCGCTTTTGGAACCAAGCACACAATTTATCGATAGAAAAATATTAACATAAAAAAATAATTTTTTAGGAGAAACTGGAGAAAGCAAAGGCTGCTAGACTTATTTTGATTTCAAATTGAACCGTATTCTATCAAGAAAAATTATTTATATTGTTTTGTTTTTCGATCACCCAGTAAAATCGAAGACATGCTACAATCTTACTTGGAATTTTATGGATATTTTATTGATTTTTTTAATCGATAAAATTTGCGCCTGGTTCTTGGTGCAATATACTATTGGGCTACATACAGTTATAGGTACAGAATCGGACGCAAATGCATCACCACATATCGTGAGGACCGAAAGATAGTGAGAAAAGCTTTAAAAATAGGAAGAAAAAACTTCTTCAGACCTCGCTGCTGCCTTGTCAGTACAATTTAAGAAACCAATCTCAGCTCGCGTCACACGCAAAAGGCTTGAGGAAGCTGGTCTGCAAGGCTGTAAAGCCAGGAAGAAACCATGGTTCTCCGAAAAAATAAGAAGGCTCGTTATAAATGGACCCTAAAATACCAAAGTTTCACCGAAGAAAATTGGTCAAATATCGTGTGGTCAGACGAATCAAACTTTGAAGTTAGCTGACAATTCTATGCGCTAATACTATTAAATAATATGATTTTAAAATAAAATTTATTGATACAAATATTTTAGTTTTCCGAAGTCTCTACATTTTTGTTATTTCAGATTTTTTGGTACACCTGGTGTACCTATTGTGCGTCGCCGGGTAGGCGAAGCATTTAGTGCAAAGTGAGTGGTACCAACCGTAAAACACGACAAAGGCAGCATAATGGTCGAGGGCTGCATGAGTAATTCTGCAGTTGACGAAATGTTCGTGTGTGAGGGTCACATGAGCTATTGAAAATACTTAAACGTTCTAGAATCTGCATTGCTGCCCTCATTTTTAACACTTTTGGTGTTATAACATGGAAGGTATTAAATTCCAGCAGGATAACGCGGCATGGTTTCGAGAAAATTGAGGTTCTGGATTGGTGTACCCAGTCCTCGAACCTGAACTGCTTAGAACATTTATGGAGTTTATTAGAACGCAGTCAGGTGCCACACAATAAATAATAACAAAGAAGACATAAAACGCTGTCTGCACCAAGAATGCAGCGCAATACGTCTTGCAGAATATAAAAAACTTGTAATCTTTCTACATAAAACAATTTCTGCCGTAATTAAGGCGTAGAGTGGACCCACAAAATATTAATTTTATATAAATAAGTAGTAATGTGAACCTCTAAAAATTGTTTCAATTTATTTCAAATTGATACTCCCAAAAAAATTGTAAGATATCATGGGTGCTCAATACTTTTGATCAAGGCTGTATTTTTCAAAATAAATGTAAAAACGAAAAAGTTCCTGTGGAAAAAGTGGAAAAGCTCCAATGGAAGCAGTCACTTAAGGTGGACCGATTTGGGTTAAAATTTTCCAATTTGTGGAAAAAGCTTAGGTATGAAGTTTCATCCCGATCAATCAGTCCATCTTGGCTGTACAGGGACTGAATTTTTGTTAAAAACGGTATTTTATCAAAATTCTTCATTTCCGCTTAAATTTTGGAAAACTGATCTAGGACGGTTCTGTTGTAAAGTACATTTAGAACGTTTTATTTCATAATCGTTTTTCATCTAAATGATATAATTTTCGAAATATTTCCAAAACACAAACAAGCTCCTATGAATGCTGTCACTTCCGGTGGCCCGAATTCGTCCAAAATTCACTGAGACGGCCAAAAATCATTAGGATCTCCCAATTAATGAAAAAATGTATGTACTAAGTTTAACTTGCTTATGTAGGATTTAACTTAATCTTCAGCGCCGAGCCATTTAATGAATTTGCAACAAATTTAACTATCGAAATCTTACCAAATTACATCTTCGTAGGCCCTTCAGAATTTCTTATCACAACTTAGTTACAGTTAACAGGCATTAAAGTCTATCAAATGGCCATAGTTCCACCTATGCGGATTTAGGTGAACCTAGGGCACTGGACCATTTAATTAATTAGCAAGAAATTGAACTATCCTAATCTGGTCAAAATATTCTGGTTTTAATATTGAAATATGATTTCTTTTTTTTAAATTTGTCTTCTAAAATCGTCTAAAGTTCATTAATAAATTAGTTTCAGTTTTGAAAAAAAAATGTTCGATCTGATTTGATTTAAAAATTTCACAGTGCTAAACATTATCATAACGTTCGCCGGGGTTTTACTCAACATTTTCCCAACTGTTGGGTGTCCTGAAAGCGCCCAATGATCAACGTAATCATATTTGTTTATTTTTGACTTGTATAGCAAAGACACATTCTGCATTATCGATACTATTTTTTAGGCTGGAAACTTTCGTCTAACTTTATTAAAGTGATACATCTTAACCTTACTGAAGTTAGCAGAAAATTCAGCCGAAATCTGCATTAACGACCAATTTTATGGGGAAAATAAAATAATTATTTAACAAAATATTTAAAAATAAATGAGTAAATCGAATCGATAAAATTACATAAATTTATTTAAATGTAAATATAAATTAAAATATACTAGTAAGTTCTTAATGTATATGAAAATATTGTATATAAAAATTCGCGAAATTAATGAAATTCTTTTGTCATTTGAGCGTACTACAATTTAAAAGTTGAAGCCTTAGAAGGCAATAACCATCCATGTAAAATTTCAGTTTAAAGTTTATGTGGGATCATATAGATAGATTTCCGCAAATCCTCAACCATGTCTGAAATCCCTTTTTCTCATGAAATGACCACATTCAAAAAATCGTTTAACACGCATTAGTTTGTAGGCCCGAGTCTAATAATATATCCCGCTTACACGACAGATGAATTATATGAGCTTCGATTCTCGTAGACCCGGTGGCAAAGTGGTCAGCATGCTTGCTCCAGCGACCGGAGGTCCCGGGTTCGATTCCCGGTGGTGACAAGGAAAAATTTCACGGCTGGTTTAGGATCAATGAATTAATCACTCATTATCCGAAATGAAATTATGATTATGAAACCTCGTTTGAGGCGGCCAAATCCCTTGATGGGATATAGTGCCAGAGAGAGAGAGAGAGATTCTCGTAGACGCACGTTATAAATTATAATTTTACAAAATTTATAATTTAATTAATTAGGTAAAATTTGTTAAAATATTTAGTTTGTTTATTTAAAAAAAATCTTGTACTCTGTTGTCGGTAATGCAGCTTTAATTAAACTTAAGTTACTAATTTTAGTGAAATTTCGCCCGAAATGTAAGTAGTGCAGTTTTTACATTATTATTAGCCGTATTTTCGTGAGAAATAAAACTTTTTTGCTTTAGCTGAATCAGCGCTATTCAGCTATTTCAACTAATGCAAATCTGCATTATCATTCAGCCAAAGCAAAATTCTAAAATGCTTTAGTTTTTGCTTTAGCCATGGTGGTGTTGTTGTAATTGTCTCAAGAAAATACACTGATTGATTCATTCCCAATATGTCGATAAAGTAGTTTTTTGCCAAAATTTCGCCTGCAATGTCGATAATGCAATTTTCATATTATTATGAATTCCCTTGCTAACTTCAGTAGTATTAAATCTAAACTAAATTTGCAGGTTTATGTATTTTTGTTGAAAAACATTAGAGATCTGTATTTTACTGAAATTATACCAAAAAATCGCGTCGGACATACGATATTAGACAAACAATAGAAAATAAGACAGTCAACCAATGTTGAGGTTTTCGACGAATAGGTAAGCCATTTCGTAACTACTAAAACTCAAGCTTCAATTTGTATGGTATAGTTAAATGTTATGGAGTCGGGCAATTAGGTCCCTCTCATCTGGTTTCTTTGCCCTGTTCCTACAGCGGTATAATCAGATTCTTGTCAGGCAATTGTGTCTTCATAATATTTGAATCTGTAGTCACTCCATTCATTTGCAGCTCTTTTTGTCATATTTCAATCGATATGACGCAAACTGCATCTCATTTGCATCTTCCTCAACTGCAACAAAAGTGACCTTATAATGTTCTTTGAACACAATGATCAAATGTTTTTCGGTATGACCCCTGCAACTGTAATTCTTGCCTTTATTTGAAAGCATTTATTACTTAATTTTAATTTTTTAGCCATCCCCACTCTCAATGATCAATACTGACTAGAATTATGTTGGACTGTTAGTGAAAAATTCAGTCCTCAATCAGTATTGAATGAGGTCCCCTCAACATACTCAACTTTCAAGGGTCGATGCTCCACGTTTGTATAAAATTTTATTTACACCGTAAAAGTTTATTTTACTATGGAATATAAAAAGTTTTTTTTGTATACCAATTAAAAGATTTGTTTAATTGGAAATCACTTTTTATTAAAAACTAGAATGTTAATTAATATCGAGAAAAACTTTATTGCTTTTATATTTTTATGAAAGCTTTTATTGGATTGCAATTTAATTTAATGTTTGTTTTGTTTATCTAAAACTTTCTGTATAGTGCGATGACGAGGTGTACTCCGCCCCCAGGTTTACATAGCAAATAATTCATGTTTAATGGTACGAACACATAACACATACACACTTTATCAACAAGTTATGTTGCGTTCCACTTGAATATAATATGCGGAAAATGAATCATGAATCAGCCATAAAAAAACCGCCGTATATACGTTCCTTACAACGCTGGTTGTTTTTATATTATTTTTCACATTTTTATATCGAATGGAAATTTTTCACGTATTTTATTGAATTTTCATGCAATTTCGAAATTTAAAATTTATTTATATTTAAGTGAATTTTTATTGTACGCATCTTTATGTATGTATATTTGATTTGTGTGCCTATATACACATACATGGCCCACATAAAAGGTGAGTTTCAAATTCATCACAACGGTATCACGTACTTTGACTATACTTTTGTTTATAAATTCAGAAAGGCTAAGGTAATCTGCAGCAACAAGAGTATGTTACGAGTATAGCAAGAAAAAATAAATAAATTACCATTTTTAAAAATAACCCAAATAACTATTTATATGTACTGTATATACACTTTGTTCTATATGCATTTCGTAGAAAACTTATTTTTCGGTACATTTTATATGCATGTTCTGCAAACTAATAAGAAATAAATTTACAGAGAACTAAAGCTTTACAGACGAGTGGCTTATATGTTACTGAGTAGAACGAGCTTTAATTATTGTTCAAATACAACATACAGAATTTCCATAAAAACACCTCGTACAACTTTTCCTTGCATGTATGAAAAAATTGTTTTTCAATTTATAAGAAAACATAAACTTTAATGGTTTTTGTATGCAACCAAAAATCTATCATTCAAGCTTTAATTAAACTTAAGTTACTAATTAGACCCAAGTTGTTGGTTGACGTAACAAATTCAATGCGAAATTAACTAAATCTGTTTAATTGAGCCTCAGCTTGAACTAATATGCTAATATTTTTTTTCTGCAATAAAAGTGAAATGCACAGTGCAAATGTGCGTGTAAATTACTATCGTTTGTAATGGTATTTATGTTCATGATTCTCTTTCGGGACGATTTGTATACGCAAAATTATGATCGCGGGCCGGAAAAGTGATTTCAGTCCTCGTGCTGGAAAAATAATTTCACTCCCAGTTGAAAGAGAACGCCGGATTCTAAAATTCTTGTAACGTCATTTTGATTTAGATTATTATATGTGTTTCTTTTGACAGATGGAATCTCCACTAGCCCTACTACTTTCGTTAAGTTAAAATCCATTCATTTCATAGAAGAAATATAGCGCACAATTTACCGTCTTGTAAAAATACTTGCAATTTAAATCAAATTCCCGTCAAAAAGTGCAACTGAGAAACCCCTGAAAACAATTTACAGTAACTTCTGTCAAAATTATTTTGTGAAAAACGTTTCGATTAAAAAAATCAAAATTTTAAGATTAAATAAATATTTAAATATTAAAAACAGCATGGGCGAGCATAATATAAAACCGGGCCAAACGAGGGGTGCAGCAGGGTTAGTAGATAAAGACAACAATCTAAATCCTCAAATACCTTCAAAATGGGAGGAATCACCTAAACCGTCAAAATTAAACCTCAGCCCATCAAAACAGATAACACCTTACAGAAAACGATATTCCACAGGGTGGTACTACTTTGGCAGATAAATTGCCACAAGCTTTGGTTACACAAAGGGCACCTTCCAAAGCCAAAGTTAGCCTTTCAAAACAGATAACACCATCAAAACAGATACCATCTTCAAAACAAAACGTAATCCCACAAGAAGGTACTTCTTTCGCAGATAAGTTCCCACAACCTTTGGTTAAATCACCTAAACCATCAAAACAAAACCCAAACCCGCATAAAAAAATTAGACCTTCAAAACCAAATGTCAGCCCGTCAAAACAAATTAAACCTTCAAATTTAAACGTCAACCCACAAAAACTGGTCGAAACGCCACACAATTCTAAGGCCTTGCGTACAAAACCAACAAATACCGATCAAACAAAAAATCATCCATCTGATACAAAGTCATTACATGTCAGGCTAAAGAAGCCTGAAAAATTATCACGGGGAGATATCGGCACCCAAAATTTGGCAACAGAAACTCGACTTCAAGCTAGCCCTCTAGTCCCTAATAAGCATTTGTCAAAAGCCAATCAAATAATCTCGACAAATCATCCTTTGATTCATAGTAATACTAAAGAAGAAAATTCAGCTTGCTTACTCAAACCACCACCTGTAGTTAAACCCAGTACACAGGAATGTTCAAGGAAGCCAAGCAGTTCAAAAGCCAAAAGTAATTTAGTTGCGCATACGGCACAACGAATTGCAGATGCGCTCCAGAAAGCCTCAAATTATGCAAGAAATGTGAAAACAAACTTCGCAGATCAAATATGTTCGCGAGGCACCAAGAATTCACCGTCGATAACACCACCACTTGCAGACTATGAAGATCCACAAACTAGCCTGGCAAAAATTTTATTAACCGAATCTGATCTTGAAAGTGGATCTGAAGATGAGTTAACCGCATATCCGAAAGCGTCTTCAGAGTATACGTATTCCCAATTTTCCAAAGACGGGTAAGTGACCAAATTCATTTTTTTTTTAGAAATTGATAATAAATTATAGTACAAACGGCAATTAGCTTTCCACGTTTTGCCCAATCGATATTAATATTTTTTGCTACGTTTGTGATAAAAAAAAGATTAGAACCGATATACCAGATATATTTAAAAATGAACAAAAAAAAATGTAAAATTGCTTGAGGTATGCAAAATATGAAGTTCGCTGTAATATTTATTTCTTATATTGGACGTATTTCGCAAAATTATAAAAGACGTAAAACAAGAAGCTGTAACCGAACGAAACTTTTCAAGTTGTATTATAAGAGATGGAGAGGGAAGAGATTCATTTCCCCGAATGTCGCATACTTTTTTTTTGTCTTATTTTATTTTTGTCTTAATTTGTAAGATTTGCTACAGGAAATAAACCTAAAATAATTCTTCTTGTTTTTCGTTCTTGTTTAAAGTTTTTCGTTTAGGAAAGCTTATTTGGTTAAAATACGATGAGAATGCAGAAGATTTATCTTTCATTGTTAAGACATTGTAAGTTTACATAAACATATGTATGTAAAGACAACCAAGGGTAGAAACCCATTAGAATGGTTCGAAGCAGCCACATGTTAAAATAACTTGTGGGAGTAAAATACAGGACAGGATACTCATGAAGTCTGTACGATATTTTTACCGTTTCTCTGTATTTCATCAATTACCTTTCGGTTCGTACTACTTGATTTTACAGAAACATTTTATTAGTTTACGCAACAATTAGCTTCCACATTTAATTACTTTCACTTTAACCACCACCGCCAAATTTTCTTCTATTCAGCTTCACTTTGATGAATCATTCTATACACAGAAGGAAACGTTCAAGATTCGTTTGAGCAGTACATGAACAATTCGATTCTTAACATTTTCAAGAACATGTTTATTGTCCTAAGCGTCCCAATTCTCCAACGCTTCTGTCACTGAGATCATAACAGCGCTTGAATTATAAAAAGAGATCGCGATTTAAGATCTAAGTTCACGGAAATTTGTTAAAACAGAATCGTTGGCTTGTTCGATGGTAAACCGAAATTAGTTGAAATTAATGACCTTGGTATTATGCTGTTTGTCTATTAAGTGGGGTCATTTTTGATATCTTTAAATGTGGCCAATGATAAAGTAAAATTTTGTACCTATCAAAATCGGTGTAAGTCTTAATGACCATTCCACTCATAGTCATGAGGATTAAGATCGACTAAATTGCAAATTGTCAGTTTTAACAATTACTGTCCAATTTAATTTTAAAATATGAAATTTGAAATATTTTTCTCGCTCTCGTTTAACAAAATGGGTTTACTAAGTATAAGTGTGTTTCGTCAAGGTAGGCACCTCCAGGTAAAAAGTAATTGTATATCCGTTTATTTGTTACAGATGAAAGCGAATCTGGAATATTCGAGTGCATAAAATAAAAATAGAAATATCTTCTGAAACTTCCAAAAATTCGATAACCAAATTCAACGACATCTCATACTTTTGAGCGATCGCGGTCAATCGAATTTGAACGTGGGGGAGTTATTATTACCAACGTTGCCAGAAGTTTCATATTCGATTTGACTATAACAAAATATCGTTCCCACCAAAAATTTGAAAAAATCTTGATAAATGGAACGAACTAAATATTGTAATATTAATTAAATATGTATATATTTAAAAAAAAAAATTATTATTGGGCAACAAAAACTTAAAAAAAATAATTCAAAAACTTTATAAAATTTATATCACAAAAGTCTACATACAGTAAATAAAACCAAAAGAATCATGTTCAGACACACTTAAGAACTAAAATTAATATTTAGTTGGACCATCAGACTCACTAATAGCGCTTAGTCGCCTGGGCATTGATAAGACCAGATTCTCAGTAACCGTTGACAGAATTTTGATCCCTGCACTCGACATGTCACTTTTTAATGACATGTCACTTTTTTGTTCCGGTCCACATACCAGATATGCTTGATTTATTGCAAATCCGGTGACTGGGGAGGCGGATGAAGGTGTTTCGGCACATTATATAGAAGCAATTGTCTTACTGCCATCACCGTATCTTTTAGATCATTATCTTGCGTTATCGTGCGTTAAGTTTTTTAGGATGCCCTTTTGAATACTTCCTCTGTTATCAAAATTTCGCACTATTGTGCGAAGAGAGATATTTCATTATAACTGTTATTCTGTTCCCGTGTGTCATCTTGATACTTGAAGGAACGCCAAATCGACTTATCCAATTGTTAAGTAGGGCATCGGCAATCGTTTCAGCTCGGATGTTTTCAATTGGAATTGCTTCAGACTATCGTGCGTACCTATCAATCATCGGAAGACAATAAATTTTGTCTTCAGACGGTGGTAAAGGTGCAATAATATCGATATGAACTTCTTCAAATCTATTACTGGTTGGTTGGTATGTACCAATTCTACCCTTATAACGTGTTTGGTAACTTTAAATTTCTGACAAACAATACAGTTCCCTGCCCACGTGCGTATTTCATTTGCCATTGAAGGCCATATGAACTTTTCCCAGCACCAGCATGTGATAAATTATGATAAGGATCGAAAATTTGTCTCGAGATGTCACATAAAACGTATTTGTCAGATCCAACTATATTGGTAATTTTTGAAAATTTAAACTTGGATTTGACTCTATCAACCCGGTAAGTTCTTTGCCTGATTGTTGTGCTTCTGACAACAAAGCGTAAGCAATTGTGGTTCCAGTGTACACTTGTTGAATCCGTGACAGTGTGTCGGCAAATTTTGCAATTAAATCCAAATAGCGTCGTTGTCTATGTGAGGCGTTGTCCAAATTTTTATGCAATGCAAATGTTAGAGGTTTATGATCCGAAAACAAAATGAACTCTCTTCTCTCAATAAAAATTTTAAAGTGTTTGATTGCTGCATAATGTGCTGCCAGTAATTCTTTGTCGTATGTGCTGTAGCGTATTTCAGGCGCTTGTAACTTAAGTGAGAAGAAAAATAAAGGTTCCCAACCTTTTTCTGAAAGCTGTTGTAATACTGCTCCTATTTCGATTTGCACAATTCGAATGCTTTAGATGTTACATCAGTCCATGGATTTTCATTTTTTGTCCTTTTTTCGATATTTTAAAAATTCATATAATATGGAGCTTGGTCTGATGTTGCGTTAGGTAATCTAAGCAAACCGTCGAAGGTTTTGGTTATCGAGACCGGCCCCCTTTAATCTTTGGAGAACAATATGTACCTCTTTTAAGTATTCTTTCATATTATGTGATGATATGAGTAGATCGTTGATATATGATAATATGAGTCTTAATTATCTGAACAGTGACCAATCTTTGAAAAGTTTGTGCAGCGTTTCATAAACCAAATGTCATACGTGGAACCTTAAATCATCCAAAGGGTGTAATTATTGCTATTTTCTCGATATATTGTGGTTCCACCGAGACTTGATGATAAGGTCTTACTAAATCGATTTTGAAAAACATGGCACACGATTCGAGCTGATGAATTAAATCCATAACAAATGGTACTGGATACCGATCTGGCTTTGTCAATGTATTTAATCCTCTGTAATCGTCAAATTCCATCTTTTTTTGGGTGTCATATGCGGAGGACCGCCCCAATTGATTTTAGATGGACGACAGGTGCCTTGCGCTAACCATGTCTCAATTTGAATTATAGTTTAAAATACCCGAATGGTATTCGTCGATTTTGAGAGTTGTAATACCGTACGAATTAATTTGTATTGGTTCTCCCGTTGTAGTAAGGTTAGTACAGGTATCAATTAACTTTTTGCGTTTAACATCAACACCGAACCGAAATGAGCTAAAAAGTCAGCACCTAAAATGCATCTGTCGACTTTGGCTACTACAAATTTTCAGTTGAATGGACTTCAGTTCAAAGTCTAAATCAAGATCTAAATTTTTTGACCAAACGTATAGATGATTGATGAATTTACTGCAAATAATTTAAATTCTACTGGTTGAATTTCTTGTGAACTATCTATATCGACAAAGAATTGTAATTTATTTTGATGATCGGTAATTATGAAAAAACTGTTAAAATTTAGACTCCCGACACCCGTCGTAAAATCATTGAGTCTAATGGTTTTCCGAATTCGAAACTGCCGTATTTAACCGATCGAAGTTACACGGTTTTATGCACTTCTTTGCATGAATCCCATACCTAAAATGATACCAGCAATTTTGAAATTTGTTAGCCTGTTTCTAGCGATAAAGTGCAGTGTCGTTTGTTACTCTTTGACAGTAGGGATGCTGACATGTTTATTGATCGTGAATCCATTAACCTGTTTGAATAATTTCTCAACTTTATGAGTTAGTGTTTGGATTTGAAAATATACATCGCTTTGTTGCTAATTATCAATTTTTTTGAGAGTGTTTACACTGCATAAGTTAATTGTTTTTTATATTTCCACAATTTCATCGGCCGCCCTTGCTATAATTGAACCAAATTTGATTCATCCATACTTGATAAGATCTCTTGAGTATGGGTTTGTAGACGCTGCATCCATAAATTTCTTAATACCAGTAACCTGATCGGTGGATAAACACTCCATCTCCCGTAGTAATTGAGATGGCGTTTTGTCACTCAACTATGCAATCCCGAAAGAAAGCGACCGAGCTTTATTTTGGCTAATTCACACAATATTTTGATAGTTATAGCCTTTAATGTATCATATTTGTTATTATTTGGTGGTCTAAGTATTTGCACGCATATTCCCCTAGTCGCATCACTTCAAGTGACGTGACTACTCATCTTCCTGGTTAATAGATCATTAAATCGGAACTTACAAAATTATTGTTCAATAAAGTCGTTTTAGCTGTTTTTTGCAGCCAATTACAATTTAAAACATTTTCATTGAGAGTTTTGCACAAAATTATTTAGTAAATTTTGATTTTAAAATCTAGTAACCAGCAAGATCCATAGTCACGTCGCATGAAGTTATACGTCTAAGGGAATTGAGTATTTGATCACGAATGCACTTGACCGTTTGAGGGTCTTGGTCACAGAGTCAGACATTGTGGTATTTCATCAAGGTCACAAATTTGTTTAATGAATTTAATAAAGTTAAATTTTATATCACGACAATAAAAAAACGTGTTTCCAAAAATATTATGCCGAATGGATGAAGACCTGTGGACCTGTACAATTTATTTTTTTAAACACAGTAATGGTAACTTCCTCCAGGATAGATTTTGGTTGATTTTGTTTACCTTAAGTATACAATCGGGCACTGTCCACTGGTGAGGGCTGACCCCGATTGTAATGACCTTAGTAAATGGAAACAATTTCAATTATGTTGGTTCTTCCGTCTGGATTGATTTGGAGTTAGTTTGGTTACCATCATGTGCGATACGTGCTGACTGGCTGTAATATGTTAGGCTGGTAAGTTAGCTGGATGTCGATATGTAAGGCCTGTTACACATTCCAGCTAAGCTAAGCAACATAGTTTCTAATAGCATCGTTTAGCTCGCACAGCTCATTCCGCTGCACAGTTGAGCTAATAACACCGCTCACACATACATTCCAATACAAGTGTCTGCTAAAATGTTATTAGAATCGCATAGACTTTGTTTCGAAAATTTTTGCACCAAACTTATTCCCTCAGAAGGAAGATAGAAAAATATAATTTAGACAAAAATGCTATGAATTTTTTCCCCATTTCTCCCTTCCCTCCCATTTCCCCCTGTCCTTTTTTTAATTGGTGGTCTTCCGAAAAATGTAGCTTGTGAAATCGGTTAATTCAAGCGCTCCCAATTGCATTAATCCCTCTATTTTTTAAATGTTCAATAAATTGACATAAAAAAATTATCGAAATACAGTTTACGCCCCGGCACTTCAATCCTTTGAATTAAATGGAGAAAAATTGCTGCAGCAAACCCAAATTTTTGTTGATGGAAATCAGAAATTTCAGTTCTTGAGCATTGATAAATAATCAAATCAAACGGTTGCCCTCATTTAATGCATAGAACCAACAATTACAAGCCCCAACCCAAGATGATGGTTTACTTTTCATATATTGTTTTCCGGATAATGTCCCTTTAAATGGAAATATTTGTTCGTCGATGCAAAGGTGCTTCTCCACGTCAATCTCTAACAGAATTAAATATGGGAAGAACCTTACAAAATACGTCTTTATTATTTTTTGGAATGTCCAAATTGTTGGTGACATAAAAAAAGTTCGCAATTGAAAAAATCGGTACCTAGTCTTAGTTCGCATAACGTGATCGATTCCTATAATATTGCTCCAGTACATTCTGATTTGGGGAAATTTTGTACATCCGATGACTATATAAACTCAGTAAAATATTTCATAAAATATCAACAGGTTATGTTTCCTCATGCGTTTGGTATTTGGTTTCGGTTTCAACAAATTCGCTTTTTCCATTTTATTCGAGTTTGATTCGTAAAATAATCTAGAGCATTTTGCATCTCATTTATAATTTCTAATTCACTATTTTCTAAAACTGTTACAGTTCCTTCGTTTGATACTCCTGCAATGACAGTTGCGTTTTCGTATCGGTGTTTGCGTTTTCGTCATCTTCTCTAATCGCCTGTTGTACTTCGATTCATGTTGGACGTCTTTTATTGGTACTTGTATTGCTACAAGGTTTAGGAATATTATCGTAATCCCAAAAACAGATTGATTAATCTTGCCCCTCTTCAGCATCATCAGGATGGTCACTGTCTTCATAAAAAATAGTCAACATTTCGTCATGCGTTACCTATTTACGAGCCATCTATAATCAAACACAGAGTTTAATAGTTAACCATCAAATAAAAACAAAGGAAAAAAATCATTTCTCTACAATGTACATCATATTAAATTAGAAAAAATCACATTCGCATATGACTTAAACAACAATTTGTTTTTAGAATATATACATTATCGGATATTTAAATGTATTAAAAACATTATCCTGATAACCCAGGATTTTTTTTTATTTGCACTAAAATTGGGCTAAAATATAAAGAATTTCCACTACTAAAAAAACAAGTAATCGTACCTTGACGTTTTATTGAATACTCATTTTTGTAGTTTGAGGGGAATTTATTGTAATAGATTGATGAAAAGGAGATAGAAAACTGAAACAAACATGCAATAGAGGAGAAAATATGAATTTCGTGAATACTACGTCTCTTTGAAAAGTTTGTATATACTCATGTACAACAGGTCTAAAAGGTTTAAGTGTAACGAAGAGTAACTTTTGGGTAATATTGCGAGATGGCGCAATAAGGATGGGATGTTTGCGGTATTTCTCCTCGTGAAGATCGCACTTGGATCGACCGTGCTTGATGACGTCTCTGGATCAATTAAAACAAGCACTTTATCTGTTAGCTCGAATATACAGTACATATTCGCACTACAAATTATACTTCTTATTTAATATTTTTTAATATACTTCTTGTTTTTACACTATTTGATTGTAACTAACACTTTATTTTTTCTCTTCTTTCTTTTTATATTTTCTCGTATAACGAAAGTATCCAAAACAAGCTACCTGATTTAACATTTGGCAACAGGTAATTTAAATTTTTATTGCGTTGGTAACAAAATTACTTTTTTTTAATTTTTTATTTTTTTATTCTTAACTATGCGATCGGTTCTGGGGCCAAGGCTATTTTAACTCTTTTCCGGTTCTGCTTTTTCCTTCCATACTGTTATGCCATTGCCAGCCAATTTGAAGACGTACGGATATAGGTCCTATTTTTATCACCATCTGCAAATTGTCAGCTACATGCCAGCCTATAATGGCATGGAAGATTGGTCGGCCCATGGGTTTTGCACACCGACACCGGGTCATAGGTGTGTTACATTTCATCACAGTTCGGAATTTGTTGATGAAATTACACGTTGCATCCTGCCCCTATATCGGGATTGGGACCCGGTACCTCTCGATTCGAACGCCACAGCTTTAACCACTGTGCCATTTGGTTGGTAACAAAGTTACTACTCGCGTACACTGCTACTCGCTTGTGACGTATTTTAACAGATACGACATTTTTGTTGTATTTTTTTTTTTTAAGTTTAGGCTTTAATTTTCCTGACACTACTAATTTAATACTAATACTAATTGACAGAAATTGACAAAACATACAAAATCTTTCCCCAATGCTCTATTCCCAGGGAATTACCAGAATAATGCCGCAGTTCCCTATTCCCGGGGAATTACCAGAATAGGATGGTGTTTGGACCACTAATTCTAATTAAATAGCTTTTGAGACTTTGAATGTTATTCCTATTCTGCTTTTATTTGTAAGTTAGTTTAGTTTTTATACAAAACACATAACTTTGACTTACAGCCATATAATACAATCATGTGCTGCTAATTTTAATTTGTCGATGGTGTGAAATGTTAAAATACTTAACACGTTCCTCTGATATGAATAATAATGCAAAGCAACCAGTGAATTTCTTGTCTAAAAAATAATTGAACTTTCAGTACTATATTGTGTTTATTTTCTATAAGTTATATATATTTAACATGCTCGCCAACCCCAGGCCAAAGAGCAAAAATTCGAATCGCCATATTAACCGCCTTAAAAAGTATTTTAGATAATTTTTCCAACAATACATATTATTTATCTAACAATTTTTTTTTGTAGCCAACCTAAACAATATTTAGATTCGTTAGAACATGCTGCCACGCAAATATTAAATCTTATAGGAAAATTAAACAATGCCTTAGAAACTGATACAGACAGTATAAGTTTGACATCGGTTCAATCACAATTGAACAATTTGCACACAAAACTGTTGGATCAGTCAAATAATCGGAAACTAAAAAGTAATTCTCGTACTAGTACCCGTCGGGATAGTAATGTGCTTTTAAGCAAAACCACCAAAAATGTTAATGAAGTTAAAGAAGAGCAAGTAATTGAGGGCGCTCTTAGAACGGTCCGTAAAAAAGATGTTTCAGAAGTACTTGAAAAAGTAATAAGGAAAAAAACAAATAAAGAGGACATAAAAACTCTTAAATTTATTGTTCGGCCAGATGGAATGGCAAGCAGTGGTTCTGCATCGGATAAGGCCACGACAAATATTTCTACTGAGCATGATAAAACTTGCAAACCAGTACATAGAGTGCCGCCATCCTCGCTCCTAATTTCTCCCGTGGCGTGCTCTACACAAAATTCATTGCATAAGGCAATATCTCGACCACATAAATCAGCTAATAATATAAATAATTGTAATTCCGAATTGCAAGAAGATCCGACTATCCCCTCAAGTAATACGTATACCGCTAATTTTTGTAATACGCCTCAACGAAATCAATCAGCACAATTAATGGGGCAAACGTATACTAAGAGTAATGCAGGCGTACACTTTCAAAGCAATCCGTCAAATATTAGTCACGCTCAAACTGTACAACCTGTATTACGAAATACGTATACAACTTATCAAACGAGCCATCCGGATTGCGCTGTATGTAATCAGAGTAAGTTGCAAAGTTCTGCCGTATCCGATGTGCAACAATGTTCTCTCGACCACTCAACTCTTTTGGAACCTTCAATTCCTAGAACAAAGCATGATTTATCACAATGCTATTTGGCTGGTGAGCAAAGTTTATCAATACCATCGGCCATCGATTTTAATAAGGTTTTTCAACCAAATACAAATTGTGCTCTAACTAATACTAACATGCCAATCCAATATTGTTCCACACCAAATAGTACACAAGTGCCTGTGTGCGTGCCGTCTTTCGAAATAGTAGATGCAGTTTGTAATAGCCAAGTAGCAGCTTGTACAAACCTCGATAATGTAACTCCACTCGATTTTGAAACAAAAATAGATTTAAGTTCAGGCAACGTTGAAGAATGTATTAACATGTCAAAACTGACTAATTTGGATCTAAGTAAAATAGAGCAACAACACGATTTGAACCAAACCCAAGCAATATTTGATTTGATCTTAGAATCATACCAAATTGAACCTTTTGACTTACCAGTGGTACGAAATTTTTTTAATATGATTAATGGTCTCAAAGGCAAGCTAGCTTGGAAAGATTTGTTTCTTTGTCTCATCGATAACATTGAACAATTTTCGGCCGTCAAAATTTTCGATAGGCACACATTTCAAGAAGTGGGACATTTTAATTTGATAGCATCTGAAATGGAAGAGGTCTACGCTTGTGGACTAATTGAATTATTTCAATATGCACGAAACCGTAATTTAGAACGTGATCCGAACGCTCACAAATCTATAACACCAACCGTTGCGGAATTAATATACAAGGACCTCCAACGACCGGGTAAACAAAAATTGAAAATTATTAAAGTTTTGCTTCTTGTAAAAATTTCAATGAAATTTTTCTTTTATATTTTGTGCAAAATTGAATATCGCAAAATATTCTGGAGATTTTTCGTTGGCCAATCATTTGATGAGCCTCTTATGGAATTTTTATTTAATGTTAAAACTAATATAAAAACTAAACGAAATAAATGATGTGGGAGTAGTGTTCAAAAAATATATCCGTTTTTTTTTTTTTGTATGTTTTTTTAGGAGGAGTACCTTTAGTTGATCCAAACAAACGACCAAGGGATTTGCAAAATTATATGGATTGTACGTTTAATTCCCAGGACTCGATAGAGTTTAGTACAAGGCTCAGTAATCAATATATGGATCTGTAGTTATTTAAATCTCCAAACCAAATTTTCATAGTTTGGAGGGTAAACGATTTTGAGAAGTAGGCGCGAATATGTTCTTTCAATTTTTTTTTATTTATATTTTTTATTTTTATATATTTAAAATTTTTAGTGTATTAAGACTAGATGAACTTAAGAAGTTGTATCCTTTGCTGTCGTCATCAAAATAAATGGGAACAACTGGAATCGTGTGTCTCCAATTTGATTCGTCTGGTCGAGGATGAGCAACAATTTAGGAAATTTCATGGCCGACCGTTTCATGTAATAGATACAGACTGTTTACTTGTGCCAAGCAATACACCAGCTGATTCTCCTTTTAAGATAAGTCGTAAACACCAGAAGAAGAAAAGGCTCATGTATTCGCACAAATCACTTGAAGAAATAAAAAAGAATATTGAACGATCAACTAGACCTTTAACTAATGTCAAAAGTGTTATGGGGCCTGGCAAGCGAACAATTAGTTTACGACCCAAGTACGAGACAGTTTTAGTAAAAAATCCCAAGCCTCGCCCCAATAGCGGACGCTTGAAGTCAATCAGTATTGTCGTGCGGCCATCAGTTAAACATAAACTTTGGGACGAGCTGACTGATGAAGAAACAAATATGCGAATAACCGAGAAAGATCAACGTGCAATGGCGGTGTTTCGTGATCCAACTAGAAAATCAGAATGGGACTAAATATAAATTATCGTTAGAAAGGTATCTATATACTATATGTATGTGTGTATGCACATTTACAAAAATATTTTTTATATAGGTAGTATGTGTGTATGTGTACCATTTATAAATTTAAGCCATAAATATTATCAAATTTTTCATGAAAATTGCCGTATTTCATCATCTCTTCGGCAACACATGAAAAAGATGAAAACGAATTTTCTTCGCCTTAACACTTTATTATTGAAATATATTTGTCACGTCCTTTTCAGTTTTTTTTTTGTTTTATTTTTTAGATATGTGTACATCCTTTTGGTTGCCATCCGTACATTTGTCTGGGATAATGTTCGATTTGTGAATCGGTGGGTGCACACGGTGGGTGGAGAAAGATTGAACATCAATTCGAAACAAAAAAAAATAAATAAAACAAAAACTACTGTAACATATTTCATTTCTCGTTTTTCTTTCTGAATTTCCTTGAGTATTTCATTTATTTTTCGGGAAAAATAATAAAAATTATTACCATTTTGTGTAGTCATCTGGTGAGTTTTCCCTTTTTAAAAAAAACGGATACAAAAAACGGATCTATACGGATAATATCCATTTTGATCAATTTATTTATTTTATTGTATATTTTGAAAAAAATTCTAAATTCCGGTGTAACCAAATGAATGAGTGGGGGACGATAATAAAACAAAAAAAAAAAAAAACTCGGAAAATATAGAAAATATGAACAGTGTAATGGGTATTACTATTTGATTACCTTTGGTGCCAAGTGTCAAATAGCACGTTTCTAATTTATCTTATATACTGAGATAAATTTTTTGTAATCCTAGTACCCAGAATAAGCTTGCCTGCAGAATATCTATTCTAAACACTTCTCAACAACACTTTTAATTAAAAAATATCGTATCTTGTGTTGCATATACATATCGCATAGATTGTATGTAAATATGTATGTGTATACCATAATATTTACTTTCCAGCAACAACAATAGTACATAATAATAATAATAATAACATAAGAAGTAGGAAAATTCTAAAAAGAAAATTCTAATATGTATACTATTAACAAAACTATTTAAAAGCTTAACAGTAAAAATTTTTTGGTAAAAAAAACTAAAATGAGAAATTTAAATTACTTTTCCGGCAATAAAATTGTTATTTTTACATATTGCAAAAGTTATACGTATTTATTTTAATAATAAAAAGCTTAGTCATTTTGCTAAAGCTTACGTACATTTATATAATTTTTCATTTTAGCACAACTTGTACAATAAACATATACACAATAGTTGAGTGGGATGGGGCGGGTGCTCCGGAAAAAATTATGCTATTACTCGTCTTATCACTAGGGTTAATTATGTTATTTTTATTCAAGTGCGATAAAGAAATTGGCCTTTGTAAATGAGTCCTGCATCAAAATTGGAATACAAGAATTTCTTTAATCATGCCGCCCTGTGTGGTGCTCTGACAGGCACCTAAACGTCCTAGGTGCGTTCTAGCTCTGGAAGATAAATAACTTAACTTTAATAATAAACGTCAATGTAGTACAAGGGCCCTATTATGAAACAGATCGCATCGCTTCGGGTAATGGTATTATGTAATGTGATGATCCCAGACACGTGGACAGACGCAAAAATTATTGCGATTACTTCCAATCGTGATTGCATGCCAAACAAATAAAATCACGATTTTTTAATTAGGGTGACAGACATAAACCCGATTTTGAAACTCTGAGAAGGTTGCAATTAATGAAATAAAACAATTTCAATGCGTATTTGCCGATTTTAAATTACGTCGAGTCAGTTACGATAAGTTAATATAAACTAAGTGCGTATTTCAATTGGTTTAAATGCCGCATAAAAAGTTAAAAAGTTAAAAATTGTGGTAAATAAAAATATCAAACTTTTTATCTGCTTCAAGAGCTGATACAATTTTTATGTGGAAAACATTTGGCTGACAAAAATATTTACGGTCACTTTCTAATTATAAATTACGATTTTTATCAAATTCAAACTTCTATTGACAAACAACAATTTTGTGTCAGCCAACTGTTTCGCATATAAAAATTTTATCAGCTCTTGAGGCAGAAAAAAAGTTTGTCATTTTTATGCACCTCAGTTGGTATTTAAACCAATTGAATCACACACTAAAGGAAGAAACACACCAAGCAGCAGCAGCGAGCAGCAAATTTAAGTATGAGCTTATTCGCTTATTTAATGATACGAAATCATAGTTTGGGTGTAAATATACGTATTTCCAATAAAAAAAAATCAAATATTTTGTAATTTTAATAGAAAAATTTAAATTTAAAAATATTATATTGAATAAAGTTTCATCTGGGATCATCAAGGATGTATTAAAATTACACCCAAACTATGATTTTGTATCATTAAATAAGCGAATAAGCTCATATTTAAATTTGCTGCTCGCTGCTGCTGCTTGGTGTGTTTCATCCTTAACACTACCTCTTCACCTCACATAACTGTCTGCCATAACATTAACATAACTGTGGTAAACGTACCACAAAGTTGACGTTTAAAAATCATTTGTGTTTTTTTATTCTCATGTGAAAATGCTTCCTAAAAAAAAAATTTAAAATTGCACTTGGGTTGAAAGTTTTGTGTGAGTTAAAGAAACTTCAAGAAATTAAATTTAAAAATGAAGAAGCAAAAAAGAAATGAAAGCAGTCAGTGTTTTGGGCTAATCCTGTTTTAATTAAACGGGGAGATCACGACATGGAAATGCATCTTTAATAGATTTTAGAGGGGTTCTGGTAACAATTTTCAGAATTTTACTAGAATCCATGTAAGTCAATTCGAAGAAATTTGTGGTTTTGGTGAACAATTAATAAAAAAATATATGTAAACTACATATATATATTTTTTTTTTTTAATTGTTTTATAACTAATATTTTATTTTAACAATTTGTTATAGGTGGAACCGGAAATTAAAAAGCAAGATACCGTTATGAGGGAAGCCATCTGCTCAAAAGTAAAGCTCGCAATTACGTTGAGGTTTATTGCGTCAGGCGACTCTCACAGACCTTTGGAGTATATTTCTCGGGGTTCTTTTAAAACCATTTCAAAATTCATTCCCGAAATTCTTCAAGCTAATGGAATGCGTTCAAATTAAAGAAAATTCAATATTTATGTCGGTAGAAAAATATTGAACCCAGGTTCCACAAAAAAGGGAAGATTGGTTAAAAATAGCAGCGCAATTTAATCAAATTAATTATTTTAAGCCTAAATGGGTGATTTAATTTATTTAATGAAACATTCAGGAGTGGAGATGTTGCTGGTGCATATCCGGATTGAATATTATTTTGTTGCACTGATGGTGTTAATAGTTCTATTGTCTCTTGAATAAATGACGTTAATAAAGGCGAGCAAGATGGAAACTGGGGACTTAATGTTGTTGGATCTGTAGTGTTTATTATTTTAACTCTTAAATCAGCCATCTCATTCTATATTGAAGCCATAAATTGGGCGGCGTGAACTATAAGGGTAGCTTCTTAAAGTTTGATGCTATTTGAAGTCCAAACAAATAAAACTCATCCTCCCCTTTCTCAGAACTTACTGCTGAAATGAATTTGTCGAGCGCTTTATCAAAAAATTCACATAAATTTCCAAACAATTTAATATACTCAAACTAACTCTTTAACCACACACAGAAAAATTAAATCGTCATTTTGAAAAATACAAAACATCAAAATACTAATATAATTAAAGAAGTACGATATATAAAATAATATCATTTTCTGTGACACCAAAATTTTGATCCATTTTTGATTAAAAATGGTGTTGTTTATATTTTTTGTCTTTTTTTTTAATATGGATCAAAAATAAAATCCAAAAAATTAGTTGGATTTTTTTTTACGTTTACTCACACATACTAAACGTCATGTTAAATTGTCAAAAAGACTTCGCGCCATTTCTATTTTAATAAATTTGTGAATTTGTGATTGTTTAAAGTGCAAGTTGTGTTTAATGAAATAAAATTTTTATTTTATTCAAAGTAAGATCCAGCACACTCCAGCATAAAAATAAAAGAATTTTTCATATAAAATTTGGTGAGGCCTCACTAAAAACAGTGAGAATCTCAGTGTGCTGGATACGCCCAATAGTTCTTGAATAGCTATATCGTCAATTATATTTTCCATTTTGTGTGTTTGATTTCAAACACCCGCAATACACTATCAAAATTATTTGTATATCGTTTTCGAGATTATATTTTTATTTTGTTTACGGAGCACAACAATCTTTTAAAATAACACTTTGAATAGAACACAATTTTTATTTCATTAAACACAACTTACACTTTAAACAATCACAAATATAATGAAATAGAAATGGCGCGACGTCGTTTTTGACAATTTGACATGACGTTTAGTTTTTTTTATGTGCGAGTAAACGTCAACAAAAAAAAATCCAAAATTGTGTTCTCTGACAAAAAATAATTGATCCAAAAATGTGGATCAACATTTTTGTGTCAGCGAATTTCACATAAGTAATAATCAAGTCATCATAGTCAATAGCTGTTTTGCTTTCGCAAAGCCGATTAGCTTTAATGTTAGAGGCCAATTTTGGTTTCAGCAAATATTTGTTTATGAATTTCCAGTAACGAAAATATTTGTTCATCATAGTTGGCGAATTTATCAGTAGTAATTAAAGTAGAGTTGGCTTTTACATAAAACTAAAAAAAAAAAAGATTTTCATAAAACCGATTCAGATTACAATTACTACTGACAAAAAAGCCCACTATGATGAACAATTATTTTCCATTCCTGGAAATTCAAAACAAATATTGCTGAAAGCAAAATTGGCCTCTAACATTAAAGCTATTCGGCTTTGCGAAAGCAAAACAGCTAATATCTGGGCCGACATGTTGTATTTATCACTTTTTTCGCTTCGACGAAAAAACCGAGCTACGTTGATGAAAATGTAAAAATTTACATGAAACAAAAAATATTTTTACTTCTAAAATACCGTTATTTTAACGAAAATGTATCGAAGCGAAAAATGTGATAGTTGCAACATATCGGCACCTCCATTATGGTTCAATTCAGCCAAGGCAACCCAATTATTTGAAATCGTCATCAAGCTATATCAGAATGAATTTAATTCATTCGACATCGGCATAATTGCCCCTTGCAGTCAACCGTGTCGCTTCCGATGAGTCTGACATGGAAGCCCCAAAAGTTGCGTCTTGAAATATTCCAGGGATATGCACATTATACTTATTTCAACCGTATACGTTTATCGAAACAATGGCGATTAAGGACCGGCAAAATGATATTGGATTTGTCGATGATGTAACGCGAATCAATGTAGCGACGTACTCTAGCATTACTTGTAACCTTCAGTAACTCCTACTTATTGCGCATCGACCAAAATTGGCGGTAGTTATTGTGTTCAGAACAACACTTATGCCGAATGTAGTTTACTTGAAGTTTTTAAAAATAAAACAACCGTTGATTAATGGAAATTTCAGGCCTTAAAAATTTAATTTTCATAAATTCGGATTATTCTGGATTCTCAATTTTATCGGGCGTGCTGTAGCTTGGGTTTCTTTCTACAGTACCAGTAAGAGCTTCCGAACGAACCGAAAGGGAATCAATTACTTATTTCAAATAGATTTTGCTATGATGACAAAGGTTGCGTTCCCATTGCAACATGTCCCAATTTCTAGTCAATTTTACCATCGTGTCCAGCATTACGAATTAAATTCACAATCCAGCATTCAACTTCCCTTGATTACATGTTTAATTTATCATCCAACATACTTATGGTGACGCATTGATGGATTCTGCAAAATATTTCAAAAATCAATTCAATACATTGTCTGAATGGCATTCAAATAAAGTGGTTTGTAATACAGAAACATTTCGATAATCGTCTCATTCCTCAGTGTGATTCTTAGTCCTTAACTGGGGGGTTGGCATTGGAAAATTTAAATCGCCTACGGGAGGGATAGGATATCGACCACAGCAATTTCAATGATATTCAAGATCTTCAGCGACAGACCTGATTGATACGCTGGAGTGTACAAGGGTTCTACACTCCAGCGTATCAATCAGGTCTGTCGCTGAAGATCTTGAATATCATTGAAATTGCTGTGGTCGATATCCTATCCCTCCCGTAGGCGATTTAAATTTTCCAATGCCAACCCCCCAGTTAAGGACTAAGATTTCTGAGGACAAATATTCTCATAATACATTTAAATAATTTTTGTCGGATGGTTGCGTGACTAAAAGGTAAAAATATAAATATGGCGTTGAATTCTGATATTCACCTCTTATACAAATATTTGATCAGTTTCTAAATGATCTGATATTAACGTTTTGGGTCTTTCACACTAACCGTATATTCTTCAAGAGTTTCATAGCTTTCAGTAATGGGGAGCTAGGCTATTTCAGTTTTCTGTCAATGTAGCTAATATAACCGATTTGAAAGCTCTTCCGGTATAGCTTCACTCGTATTTAACCTTTGGCGAATATCAGCCGTACAATCCACCATACCCATTTTATTCACGATTTCCAAAATTTTCTCGTATAATTCTTTTATGACGACTATCTAAAAAAAAGTAATTCAATGCATTAGAATTTGTAGGTTATGAATATGATGCATACATCCATACATTCTAGTAGCACAAAACTTCCAACAGCGGAAAAATTAAATAACAAAAGTTTAATTCTTTACATGCTTAAAAGTTTAGATATTTAGTTAGTTTAGGTATGGTTTAGATTTTACGAATAATAGAAATACGGCTGTTGCAGCCAAAATCAAAGTGACATTAAATTGAGAGAGCCAATTGAGAGGAAATTTTAGATGAAAACTACTAGCGCTATCTATTATCTACCATTTAAACAATTTTACCACCCCTATTTTGATGTAAAATGTCAAATATTCGAATCGAAAGAAATTCATATAAAAATGGAGTTATGTCGCTCCTGTATATATTCTGTGACATAACCAACGAACGGAATACTTGGATGATTCAATTCCAAACTAATGGATTGGTTGGTAGAGGTGGCCCTATTCCTTGGCCCGCACCTTCCTTAGTCCTGACACCCCTGGATTTCTATGTAGGGGACGTGCTACGGAATTGGTGTATGCAAAAGAAGTGCCTTCAAGAGAAATTTTAATTGAATGGAGAAGCGTCGATAAGCGCACAACAATCGCGGGGATAAGAAAAATATGTTGTACATGCATACGGAGTAGAGGAGGTCATTTTGAACAAAATCTAATAAATGAAGATGGTTAAAATTTATCAATAACTTAAAAGGTATTTCCTTAACCTGACCCCTGCAAAATAATATCTCTTATTTTGACCACAGAATGAATGATTTATATCATACGTAGTATACCATTGGTAAAGGCTCAACTAGAAAATTTTTTTAAAATAAACCTAATTTCAAAATAACCTGTAGCTTTTTTAATGATGAATTTAGAAAGTGGCATTTTCCATACTTTTAGACATTATTTAGGATTCGGAAGTCCATAAATAATTTTTTCTAAGTACCATTTCATGAATCAACATAATTTTCTTTTACCGTTTTTTTGCATGGGTAAGAAGGGCGCAACAAAAACTTTGCCTGAGCCATCCCTGTATGTATGCAATACAAAGTATACATTAATCATCCATAAACATTGGCCCCAGTCAATTTATGCATCCTATATTTCCATAAATGCGAGGCTTAATAATGAATGAACATAATGAATGCATTTTCATTTATAAAGAAGGATCCAATTAAAATACAATTTTGTAGTACAAAAACTATCTATTAGTATTCATAAAATTAATAATAAAAATAATACAAATATAGAAAAAAAAAATTTAAGTAATTAAGAAAATATATTTTCATAGACAGAAGAAATTTTCTTTTAGGCAATTTTCATCTCTTCGAAACTATCTGTATCGTCTGCTTAATGTTTTTACGCAAGATAGTAAAGAATTTTTATAATTTTAAATATTTTCTACCGATCGACAAAAAATAAAAAAAAATTGGATGTAACGTCATCGTCATCATGATGTTGGTGAGCTCTATCGTTACAGTAAAAGGGGTCGTATATCTATATATTACATCTTATGGTATCCTCCTTAAAAAATTCCTGTGTACTGCTTTTATAACATAGAGATGTGAATTTTTCGATTAGTTTTTTGCTGTATAGTTAAATAGGGTGTAGGGCAAAAGCTAATTATAAATCTGATGTTTAATTAAAATGGCAATGAGTTTCTATAGTGTACGAAAATGGAAAATAAATACAAGCACTTTGTAACCCATATACAACAATACATAAATTCAATATGTCTACCAAGAATTATTTAACAGTTTACCGTTTCTCCTCCTCATAAATATATATACAAGTAAGTAGTACCAGCTATAATTTGTGATATTTATCGCTTCGTTCTCACGAAAAAAGCAAAACATTTCCATGAGTTGTGTACTCGTAATGTGTGTTGGGGGGTGTTGCAAAAAATGAAATATTTACATATTTAAATTTAATGATTTTTGACTTGCTTTTCTGTTATTTCGAATGAAACGTTTCTCGGATTTTGTGTGCACGACGAAAAATAAAATTTGTGTTAAATTTACTCGCACACCAAAAAAAAAAGAAAATCAAAGAACTAGCACGCAAAATACACTTGCCAGGCATAAAAAGCTCCTCTCGCTTTTATTTTGTTATGCGGTAATAATTTATATTTGCTGTGCTCACTACAAAAAATGTTTAATGTTTTAATCAATCAGATGATTGATTATGCAAAAGTTTCTTTACGTTTATCCTATATACGTTATATAGGGGTAAGGAAATTTCGTATATATTGATAAATTCGTGCAAATGAAAATATTTACTAAGTAAATATTTTTCAGCGGGAAAACACTTTGAGGCTACCAAAAATATTTAGATAAACAAATACAAACACATTTACACAAACCGACAAAAAAAATTCCAATTTCCCTATTTTCACCATGATTTATTAGGCAGGGAAAAATTGATATCAATCTGATACGATAAAATTGGATAATTTATTTGGATGAAAATGATGATGGTAACAAGTGGATAATATTTTCCGTGGCAAAATATACAATAACAAAAAATATAAAAGGTTACACGCTTGACAGAATTCAGCAGTGTCATATATAAATAGATGATTTATATGAACGTATGCGAATACCATAATATGTGCTAATTGGATCATATTTGTACGTTATGTAATACATTACATGCGAAATCGTTCAAGATTTATACTTTGTGCTAAATTTGCATTACACTCAGAATATGACAAACTCAATTCATCCTCCACAAAATGAAATTTATTTTTCATGGGTGCCTATAATATCTTCCGTAAGCCGCGAAATATAAAAGAACACTACCTAGATCTAGAACGGAGGACAGTTGTTAATAAATAACGTCCCGTTCAATAAAATGGCAACCACTTAAGCACATGCCCGCGTTTAATCGATTATCAATTAGCATCTAACTATTTATTGAAACTACAAGTACGATTAGCTCAACCCGACATATTAATGTATGTCTTGTATACTTTTTAAAGAGGCGGCTGGACCATGAGTATCTTCTCCAGGTTACTTTGCATATTCCAGTGGAAGGTCACAAAATCGCAATTTATTCTGACTAAAGCTCAATTTGAAAATAAAACAACTCTCCCGATAGAATGATAAAAAAATGTTTTAACAACAACTACGTCTACGCCGTGAGGGATGATGACCTGACCAAAACTACACTGGCGCAATTTGCGTCTTATATAAAATGTCAAAAGTGATCAATAGTGTAAGAGCAAATCCCTCAAATAATGTCAGTGCCACAGAGAGAGATAGAATATGCAAAGCTTTAGATAATATACATTTTCAAAAACTTTGGGTGTGTCTTTAAAAATTTACCAAGTCATTTGTCGACTCGAAACTCGATATTATTATCCAGAATTATAAAAAAATGAATTTGCTTCAATTAAATATAAAGTTTGGCGATTAATGTGAATAAACACATACAATTTTAGTATACAGCCAGTTCGTAGCTACTTCGACTAAATTTTAACGTAGGCGCGTTTTCAAGTAATAACATATAATTAAGGTCACTTTGGTCACATTTATACGGGGTGTCCCAGATGTGGAGACTCAAATGAAGCAGAGTGGTAGGGAAGCTCATTTTCAACCAAAAATAAAAAAAAAATGTTTCATCGGATGGCTCGAAATTTATTCCATTGTTAGTGTTTTTAGTGAAATTGCACGCGCACTCACCAAATAATTAATTTGAAGAAAACCAAAATCTGTTTTGTTTACCCCCCTTTTAGGGGTAGTAAAATAAAGTATAATGCGAGTAATCATTAAAAATTTTAGCCTCGAGATTTATGCTGATTTACCATTCGCTTTATCCCCGGAGCCAAAAAAGTAGTTTATAAAAACATTTGTCTGTTTGAGCCTGTGGGTGGTACAAACTAAGTATTCTTGGTTCTCTACAGCTCAAACAAATTGGCTAATCGGCGAAACTTTAAACTTAATCTTTTTAAATTAATTAGGAGATCACCGTGATTTTTGGAGAAGAGGAGAAGACCCTTTCGTTTTTAACAAATATTTTGATTTATAAGAAAAACGATTCTCAACTAAAACATTCTAAATTAAGGTTGCAACAATACCTGTAAAGATCACTTTTCCAAAATTTAAGTGGGAATGCCGTTTTTTGCAAAAAAATAATTTAAAAAAAAATCGACTCGGTTCTGCCCAGACGAATTGATTGATTGAGTTGAAACATCATACTTAAACATTTTCCATAAACTTTTAGATTTCAGTGAATTTTAGTTGAGGGCAGCCCACCGGAAGTCACAGCCTCCATATAAGCTTTATTGTTTTTTTGCAAATAATTTGAAACAACTCCGGTAAAAATCATTTTTCCCAAATTTAACCTGAAATGACGACTTTTGCCAAAAAGTTGTCTTCAACAAAAATTCGGCTCTGACGCCCAGATGTATTGATTGACCAAAATGAATCATCCCAATTAAGCTTTTTCCACAAATTTGAAGACTGTAGTGAATTTAGGCAGAAATCGGCACATCGGAAGTGACATTCCATATAAGAGCCTCTTTGTTTTAGGCAATATTTTAAATATCATTAACGAGTCAAATGAAAACGCATTAAGAGATTCTCCCCCAATTAATGGCCCATGTATTAAATTTTGTTTTTCCTATTTATAATCTTTGACAGAAATGCAATAAGCTATTCAAATAAAGTAAAATTAATTTTTGGTGGCTCCTGATGAAAGCCACAATAGTGTCACCGATGCCACATTCTTCGTGTAGTCTTCATATGAAAGATACTGTAATTCGACAATACACTAGACACTTCAAAGAAACTATTCTATTTTAATCATGTGTGTTCTTGGTAAAAACGCAAAGTTAACAACTTTATTACTCTCATTTCAGCCAAGTATTACTTCTTTTGTCAATGTCATATCAAGTATTATCATACACAATTTTTTCAATTTAACCGACATACCCACCCCTCTTTCGTACACAGTTATACCAACACAAATAATAAGACAAGTAACTTTAAATAGTTTTCCATTAAAAATGAAAATGATTTTCTCTTAATTTTCGTAAAACGTTTGAGGGGAAAGGCAACAAAAGTGACAACAACAACAATGACGACGAAAATGTTTTCTTTACTTTGCTATTCATAATGAATGATATTTGAATATGAATAAGATGTTAAGAAATATACTGTTTCAAGATTCCATGAAAACGAACAAGAAGAAGAAGAAGCACAGAAAAAATTTAATGAATTTAAAATGGTTTAAGTTTTCTTGTTTTATGTACATATACGGTACTTGTAGATTTTTGAATAATTTTCATCTGAAAGACAGTGACGTCAATTGCCTTGGCAACATAACACTATATGCCAAAAAAAAAGTTCTGTTTTTACATTAAATCAGTACGTTTCGCATAAACGAGTCTAATTCTGGCGAAATGAAAATGATATTTTTAATTTATTTTTGCGATTATGAATATGTCTGCGTGTAGGTTTATTTAATTATTTTATGTATACGGTAATTCTTTGGCATTTAAATGCCTAATGTCGAAACCCGTAAGGAGGAGCTCACTATAATTTGAATTACCCTATGAATCTTAGTTTTCTCTTTAGGTATTAAACTCCTAGAAGCGATTTTGTCTTCTGCGCAGTGATAATCCATCCTTGCCGAACGAATCCGATATACGTTTAACGTAACTTTAATTGAACTAAAGATTAAACTAATGATCTTTCTTTCAAACGTAGACAGCATTCTACACTTAATAGCGTTTAGGGATCCGCTCTCACTTCCAAAATTCGCCACCGATCTCATGAGGGCTTCCATCCAAGTGTTTATTTCTGCCTGTATAGAGAACAGCCGCTATTTTGTTAGTGATTTTGGGGAGGCAATGACTTGCCATGACATGTAGTGTCCATGACTATGAAAATAATTTCATCTGCTTGTCTCCACTACGCCCAAAGAAAACCGTAGGTATGAATCTAGGACTTCGCTCTCCGCAGTTTGTAACTTAGGAAGGCGCATGTCTACTACATTTGGTCCTTCGACCCGGATGTGTATTACTAAAGTTAAATAATTTATGCCGGGTATGCCTCCTCGTCCAATCCAATCCTAAATCGTGCAAACAGAAGAATAAGCATCACATTATTTTGGAACATTATGGTACCTACGAACAAATTTTGTTTCAAATAAATTTTTACATTAACGGCCGTAACTTTATGTAACGCTAAATTGAAAATAAATTTGATACAATTAGGTAATTTATCAAGTATCTGTTTAAGAAACGGAAAAGTTTTAATTATTAAGGGAAAAATGGGTCATCGCCAGGACTTCATAAATAAGTCAATTGAGAACCTGGCATACAAACCGAATTTCGCTTAAAATGACTGAGTTCAATTACAATACAACTTATTGGGCATATTCCAGATCAAGAATTCGTAATCGCCATAACTACATTAAAACCGAATTTGAACAAAAAATCTTGATCTTAAAAAAAAATTTTGAAACATCAAAACCGAATTATCCACATCGGTTAAGAAATGACCGAGTTCTTTTTAGTCCGGCTCCTGTTGACCATATCAAAGAACTTTTATCAACCAAATTTTATTATAGTTTTAATTCTGTTTATAGTGGCGATTGGTAACAAGTTGGGGGTATTGCATGTTGCAATTGATCGATCCTCTTTTGAAGTATGGTGATTGGTCCTGGGCGCTTTATAGGAATGGATGAAACCTCTCGGTTATAGTATAGTTAGGTTTCACAGTCTTCCATTAACCCTTTGGTTGGTTTTGCGAATATAATTATACGCAATCATATTTCTATAACTGCATCGATGGCAAAACAGACTTTGCGGAAGGCTACATTCTCGAAATGTATGTCTGAAATCGCAACAATTGAAATATGAATGCTTTGGTAATTCTGCCGAGAGTTTGAAATCGCAATAATTTACATGCGAAACTTTCAGAAAATATTCTGGAATGGAGTTATTTTCAAAACTATCTAAATACTTAGCAGGATTCAATCCGTTGATAGATGGTCTTGAATACAATCAATTCTCTATAACAATAAAAGGTTTAATTTAATTCATTGTTGTTAGTTTAGCAAGCTCACAGAATAACGGATGTCATTGAGGATGCAGTTGAGAATAAGAAGATATGCTCCAGTATGTTCTTAGATGTGGCTTAAGTTTTTGGCAAAGTTAGGCACCAAGAGCTTCAATTTAAATTGCATCGAGACCTACCTTAGCAATTTTATTAAATTATTAAATTCTACATCGCACATCGACATGTTCCAGCAACATTTACAGACTATAGATACAGCTATCCTAGCAGTTAGAAAAGATACATCAGAGCATTAAACAAACTTTTAAATGCAGATTTAATTTTTATTTTCCGCCATGTATAATGGTGGACGTGTAGGTGTACAAGTGGAAATGCTGCTCTTTTGTCAAATTCAACTTTATGGGAAATATAATTGTTACAAAGATTAATTATCAAAATATTCGCCCCTACTATCTATGGTATTTTGCCATTTATCAAGTATTTTTAGAGGTTTCAAAGGAAAATAGACAAATATGATGACATCGATCTGAATAAGTGGTGATCAGAGGAAGCCAAGTCTGGAGAATACTTCCCAGCCCAAGGGGAAGATGGGTTCCTGGGTTTATTTTGCTGTATATAGACGAGCGTTGTCATACAGCAATATCATCTTCCGCAGTCCTTGGCTCCAAATGGTATATTTTCCTCAAGAGCATCACTTAATTGGGGTCACAGAAGCTCGTAGTAAATGACTCCTTTCCAATCCCATCCAGAGTAACACTTTCTTTTCATAAATATTCATTTTTGTAACTGATGTTGATGGCTGACCTGGATCAACCAATCGTACAACATTGTTTTCATCACCTGTAATTTCTCTCTCTCTCTGGCACTATATCTCATCAAGGGAATTGGCCGCCTCAAATGAGGTTCCATAATCCTATTTTCATTTCGGATAATGAGTGATTAATTCATTGATCCTAAACTAGCCGTGAAATTTTGCCCTTATCACCACCGGGAATCGAACCCAGGACCTCCAGTCGCTGCAACAAGCATGCTGACCTCTTTGCCATCCGGGAGGCGAACTAAGACAACGACACATAGGATTCCCAAACGGTCACCCAACTAAGTGCCAACTATGCCCTATGTTGCTTGACTTCGGTGATCGAACGAGTACCAGTATGTTAAACATGGTATGGCCGTTGTCACCCGTAATGATTTTGTGCAGAAAATTCTTTCTTTCATACCGAGAAAGCAAATTCATGCAGATGAAAAACTCTTCGGTTTTTGTGTTCTTTGGTCGGTTTATAAGGAACCCATTTTCCTATATTGCATGCAATCGAAGCGATATTGCTTGGTAAGTAACTCCTGACTGTTTTGCAAGTTCTTTTTGAGTTTGGCACGGATTCTGAGTTTGACACGGATGTTTTATTGCACCTGGACGTGGATCGTTTTCAAGCCTAAAATGGCCATCAGTCATCACGAAATCATGCGAACCACTTTTTTACTATTGGATGACTCACAGAATGTTCACTCAAAGTCGAGTCAATCAATTCCATAGCTTGAGCAGCATTTGTGTTCGCAATGACGTAAATGTTGCTTATCGACATCCATCTCTAAAAATTGATAAACACGGAACACAGCTTGTAAATGACTGAAACCTAAGTCATGAAAACAGCAATGACAAGCTATATTTAATGCAACCAACATCAGAGCGGAGTTTCTACTTGCACACTAATAATAAATTTATCATCCTTCTTCTTTGTTTCGTGTTCGTCGTTTTGCTTTTTTTTTTTTATTTGAAATGCTCGTCGTGTTATTTTTGTCTTGTGCTTATATGTACATTTGTTGGTGCATTTACCCTGTTTGCACGTACAGAGTGATGAATGATGAGCTTCCGGATTGTTATGTTTGTGATACGTCCGATTAGAATATCGATTTGCAATATTCTAACCGCTACATGATATTAAGTGGGAGGTGGGACCCCATTAAAAAAGGCATGATATAGTTCGTCAAAATGTAAAATCATACTCTGAACGTTTAATATAACTTCATTAAACAAATTGGACCTAGTCCGAAGCCTAAATTTTAATAAAACCTAGAATAAATAAACTGTCGGTGGACATCGCGAATCGTAGCGTACTTTAATGACAATATTTACAAGCAAAAATATTTTATTTCAATAATTCAAATTTTTCTTCAAAGATCCCAAATGTATATGTCTGTAAAGTTGGTCCGAAAAGTTTGCACGTAAAACAATGAGGCAACACTAATGGTTTAGATATGTCGAACAATGGGCGCTTTCAGGTACGCCAACTGTTGGCAACATGTTGAATACTGAACGCAACTGATATATTATAATTCATGCGGCAATACTGTTGAGCTAAATGTCATTTTTTCCATCGGTGTTTCATGTCGATACATTTAGGTATCATATAATTTTCATACGCCATTTTCAAGCGGTTTCTGAAGGGTATTCAATTAAAAAAATTTAAAACTAAAAAATTTTAATAATTTAATTAATAATTAATATTTAGTTTAGTAAATTAACTCGTAATGGAGAGCGAACGTAAGTCATATGATATTCATTTCTGTGTAACGAGCAAACTTTAATTAATAAAATAATTTGTCTGGGTTTTCTTTTAAGGCACATTTAAATGAATCAAAGAATCCACCCAACTGATAATTGATGAATATCAAAAGCGACGAAGTGAATTCAGAGATCCCAAAACAAACAAAAAAAGATTTATTAAAAAGATTTTAGACCGGGCCATTAATAGTAATATAACCTTGGCATCGATGGAAGAAGGCGATCTCACCGAAGTGCTTTAAATTTCGGAAATAACATCCAGTGCATCCAGCATGTCTACCTGCAGAAAGCGAGCTCTTAAGGATTATCGACAAGAATAGCTGGAAATAGAAAGGGCCAAATTGATAAAAAATGGACTGGTTGATAGAAAATATTGAAAGAAACACAAAAATACACGAAAATAGGAATGAATTGTTAAAAAGAATGATCGATATTCAAACTCAAAAGTTATAGTCGGTATGGGATGATTATCCAAATATTTTAAAATATATGTATATTAAATAAATATGTACCTGATATAATAAACCTTGAATTAAAATACACATGTTTAATTATTTTTGTTTTAAATTAATTTCATGAAATAATAAAACCTAACAAAACGAAACATATAAATTTTATTTTATTTGAAGTGCATAAACTTAGTAAATAATTTCTTTTTAGATTTGAAGTAGCTATATATTTTCAGTTCCAAACTCTATTTGATCATCAAAATCATCAGCGGTTTCATATTCGATGAATTCATCCCCAGGATAAATGTCATGGTCTAAAATAAAATTATGGAGCACGCAAGCAGCCGTTATTGTTTCATTGATCTTATGATGGCTCGACATATCGATATATTTCAGCTTTCTGAATTTTCCCTTCAAGAGAGCAAAAGCTCGTTCAATACAGGACCTCATTACACTTATCTTAGTGTTGTAAGTTTCTTGTGGTAAGGTGAGATGTCCATTTTGCTTAAACGGAGTAACCAAAAACATGGTATTTGGATAAGCGGTGTCGCCTATTATATGGCGAGTTCATTTAACAATGGATCAGTGCTGTTAATTAATTTTTCAAATATTGGGCTCTTTTTAAAGACACGAGCATCGTGCATTCTACCTGGGCTAACAACATAAATATCGATAAATTTGCGATTGTTATCACAAATTGCTAAAACAAAAAACATGCATAAATTAATTATAAGAGCTTTACCTTGGAGTATTATTGAATGAAAAGATTTTCTATTATAAAAACCGCAACCAAATTCCCCGTTGGCTGTTTTATTTGGATATGCGTGATCCATCAATCGCCTCTATTACTCCGGGTATCCCAGAATGTGCCTTAAACTCCTGTAATAAAGAAATGTAGTACTCATTAGAATCTCAAGATCTTTTATAAATCATTTTTACTCACGTTTGAAATTTCCAGTTGCTTTGAAAGGTTGAGAAATTTAAATTATTTAATTTAAAAAAAAAAAAAAATTCAATTTTAAATTGGAAAAAATTTGAAAATAGCTATCGCGAACTCTACTCGATTGATTTCAAAAACCGCAACTATAATAAGATAGTGATATTGATAGGTAGCGATATCATGTTGGTAGGCCTGAAAGCGCCCAATGTCATTTTAGTACTAGTTTGCCGCCCCAGTGGCAAAGTGGTCAGCATGCTTGCTCCAGCGGCCGGAGGTCCCGGGTTCGATTCCCGGTGGTGACAAGGAAAAAAATTCACGGCTGGTTTAGGATCAATGGATTAATCACTCATTATTCGAAATAAAAATATGATTATGAAGCCTCATTTGACGCGGCCAAATCCCTTGATGGGATATTGTGCCAGAGAGAGAGAGAGAGAGCACGAAAAAATGTATTTCTCACATATTATTTAAAAAGTTAGCACGATTTTTTTTTATTTAAACAGATTATTAAACACGGAAAAAATATATTTACACACCGATGTGAAGGTAACACGAAAAGTTAGCACGTATTTTTTTAAAATGTACATAATATGAAACAAATTTTTCATAAATCAAAACCATTTTTTCTATTGAATAGTACTAAAAAAAAGTACACAACAAGATAATCAATTATTATAATAATAAATATAAAAACATGCACAAGTTTACTATAAAACTGAACGTTTTCATTTAAATTAAAAAAAATTAATAAAAAATTTAATATAAAAATTAATTGAGTAAAATCGATTCCTGCTGGGCTTTTCCAAAAAAATGTCGGAAATGAAATTGATTTTATATTAAAGTAGGGCCAATTACAAAATTATTCAGAAAATTTCAGAATTTTCTTATATGATTTGTTTGTGAGCAATATCGATTCGTGCTGTGCATTTTCGAGATTTTCCCGTTTATATGAAATCAGCACGAATCGATATTGCTTACAAACAAATCATTAAAAAATTTGAAACTTTCTGAATAATTTTGTAATATTGATCCAACTTTAATATAAAATAACTTTTATGTCCAACAAATTTTTGGAAAAGCTAAGCAGGAATCAATATTAATTAATTTTTATATTAAATTTTCGTTCTAACTCTAGCTAATACTCAAACCACCATTATATTTTCGAACAATGTATTATTAAGTCTTCTTATTTATTTAATAATAAAAAATTTAATTAATGGACGATGGATCAATTTTATTAAATGAAAACGTTCATTTTTATAGTAAACTTAAATATGTGCATGTTTTTATATTAATTTTTATAATAATTGATTATATTATTAAGACTGTGTCCGAATTGTGTGATAAATATTTTTTAGTACAAACATTGTGAAAATATCGAAGACACATGAATTATGATAATGAATGGGCATAGTAATTTTTGACAGATAAGTGATAATTTAATCGGATGGAAATGATCGAATGTACTTGTTTAGGGCATTGATTATGATTAGAAGCTGTTAAATATGTAAAAGAGTTGGACTTAAGGTTAAATTATCAACAATATCATTATATTTCGATTTTTCAATAATTCAATACAAAGTTAAAATTAAATAAATATAACTGGATTTATGATTTCAACTGTTTTTAATAATTTATAACTTAATCTTAATCTTATAATGATTAAATTCAATATTTTCAAATTAAAATTAAAACTGAGGGCGGGGAATTTTGACAAAAAAAATTATCACAGAATTCGGGCAACAACTTGAAAAAAAATTACCGGAAGAGAAAATTTTTCACGTTAGTGTCAAATATTTGTGCTAGAAAATATTTATCACACAATTCGGACACAGTCTAAGTACATTTTTTAGCACTATTCAATGGAAAAAAATTTGTTTTGGATATTTGATAAATGTATTACCATATGTACATTTTTTAAAAATACGTGCTAATTTTTCGGATACTAGCTTCACATCGGTCAAATGTAAACACAACCTCAAATGTTAAAGTCTGAAACGAAAGAATTAAAAAAGACCATATAATACCGACGATGGAAACTATGTTAGAGAAACGATACATATCTATTAACCAATTCCTTCAATGCATAATTCAGTGGAGAAACCCCCAAACTCAAGGGACGGACAAGAAACGGTAGGAGTGGTGCAGTGGTTACCGCTTCGATACTTAGACTGGGAGAACTAGAGTTCGAATACCACCAGAGGCGAATTTCGTCATCGATTACGATCGGTGATGTTTAAATCGACTGGACAATTAATACTTTCTTCATAAAAAAAAAGAACTCAAATTTATTGATAACAATTTAACTTGCTCATTTTTGAAAAAGAAACAAACGCGCGTCTAAGCTGGCTTCTAAATGATTGGCTAACTTCTTATTATGTTACACACTTGTATGTTTATTTATAAGCAAAACCGAACGAGGCCGAGTGTCAAAAACGGTAACTAATAAAATCGGAATTTGTGGTAATATGAAACAAATTTATGGTACAGGTTTCATTGAGTTAACTAATTTGATCGGTGCAGGTTTAAGGCACTATTGGCTTTACTACAATCTCATACTATATGAATACTATTTGAAGTATAACATAACATCAAATTATATAACGTTAAGTTGATTACGTTTATAGACGGCTTTTAAATTCCGTTTCTCTGTATATGAACAAGGTACGTACGTAAGATAAATTATATGAAAATCTCATTACTCAAAATAAGATACATATTTTCGTTTATATTTTTGTGTATACGAGTACCTTGGAAAATTATAACAGTAAAATAACAATGCGATAACACATTTAATTTTCCGCTTTTATATATTTTCTGAAAATGATAGTCGAAAAACAGAGGAAATGTATGAAAGCTCGTATTTTTTTTAACTTTTGCCGTGCTTTTCCCTTCGCAGTGTAAATAATTATATTGCGAAGATAAGAATTGAATTTAGTTGTTAGAAGATCTTGCGGAATGAATTTTAAATATTTTTTTATTGTTATTTTATTATTTTGAAGCGCAAACAGTTTTTTTTTTAATTTGTTGTCTTAATGATATGCATCGAATTTGTATTTTGGCGATGACGTTTACGGTGAAGGCATAAAATAAAATAATTCAATATTACAACGACAAAGAAACCAATTCCCGTCTTTAAATAATTTTATTAGTTACAAAGTTTCAAAAAGAACAAACAAACATATCTAACACGTGTATATTGGGAAGAAAGGGGTAAACATTATTTTAATGATTTCCGGGTATGTACTTATATTTTCTGTTACATACATTGTTATAGAATTTACAACAGTAGATTTTTTCTGCTGGAAAACTAAACTTTTTTGTATAAAGTTATACATATACACATTTCCTTTTTATGACGTGGTGAACTTTTATGTACTTTTGTACCTAGTTGTGAACGATGGTTAGTAGTGTGTGTGTGTGTGTGTGTGTGTGTGTGTGTGACATTCGTTTTCCCGTAATGCTGTCTGTGTATAGATAGATAATCCAATTAGTAAAAAAAATAATTACGTTTTACACATTTCTCGAGGACATATGATAATATTTTTATTACTCTGGTTAAATTAATAAACAATTCGTATAATTATAACAATAGAGAATTAATTATTATTTACAGATAATCGATATAATTAAGCGTATATATACAATAATACCAAATAAAAAGTTTAATCAATTAACAAAAACAGCAACAACCAAATTTGGTTTTTATTAACTCAAATGGGCAGGTGGGAATTTGGAAAATCCCACAAACCCTGTATTTTTCCATCATCCATTTTTCATTAAATTTATAGTTTTTTTTTTTACGTTTGTGTGAGAGGGGATATTATCGAGCATGTTATGTAATGTTGTTCAGGATTAAATGGTTTTTATTATAAACTCGATTTTATTTATGTTTTTGGAAAAATTGTTATAGTACATAGTTGGGAAATATTTTTGACTTACGTATTGTGCTGTGGATTGATTTGCAACGTACAAACAATCATAATAACAAATATCTTGTTTCAAAAGTCGATCGTAACGGGTTTTTTTAGGTTACTAAGCCGATTAGATTTTAAACAAACATTTTAATTAATTTTTCGAAAATCGTTTGTTACATTTTTAAGAAGCTTTGTATTTAACAACGAACAATGTTTCAATTCAAAGCGGTTTATGCAATGGGTGTGAATTAAATATAGTGGATTTTTCATTTTCTTGTTGAGGCTGGTAGAGATGGTACAGTTCTAATTATTACTAAAACTTTTGCTACGGGGTTTACCTTAGTTATGATTTTGAGATATGATTTTGTACCGAATAATATCTTTTTCTAGATTGAAATTAAGGTCCTCTATAATATGTTTAGGAAAATTTCATCGACCTAGATCTTGTCCTTGGAAAATGTTTCTCGGTTTTATCTAGTTTATAAGCAACCTCGAAATAGGATGATCGGCTTAATTTGCATCGTTTAGCGAAATTTTCTTCTTGGTTTAAGGTAGATCCCTCAATTTGCTGTAAGATATTCCGTCGTAGTATGCTGCTTGAGGCTTTAGTAGTTGCAAAGGTGCTTCTATAGATTTCAAAGCTATAGATTTTAACTAACCATGATATTCCTAATATAGATCTAACCATGAGTCTGTTGCGACTAAATTCTTTTTCGTTTGTAAATATATCATATAAATTATATATTGTCGATTTGTCTTCTGAAATTTGGGAAGATAAATCACAATCCAGTGGTCTAGATATGGTTTGTTTAAAATTAGTTAAGCAAATTTTCCGTATTGTGTCAATGTACTTATTTTTAATTTTATTTTAACGACCCCTGTTCCTAAAATTGGCAGTCTTTCTGAGGTTTCCTACTTCCGCCCTATTAGCATTATAAGTTCTCTTTTTAAGGCATTTGAATTGATATAGTAAAAAACCAAATTCAATCTCACATTGATATCTGTAGTTTACTTTGCCTTTTTCATTCGGGGTTTTGTACGTTCCGCAGTTCTACAGCTTTACGGAATGTGTGTGATGATATTTGTCATAGTATGAGTAAAAGAGAAATGACCTGTCTTGCTCTGCTGGATTTTTCTAAAGCATTATAAGCGCTTTGACCCGGTCTTTTATATGATAATCCTTTTCCTGGCTACTTAGCTGTCTCTTACTCCACTCACCTAATTACTAAAACGAAGAATTGAACTTAACGGATTTTTGAGAAAAACTGTTTTGTATAATCGAAAATCATTATTCCTGTTTAACTTCAGAAAACCATCAGAGTCAACTCTTGTTACAAATTTAATATGCATTGCTTCTGGTACACCAGTGTCCACCATATTTCGCTTGCATCTCGCAATTTATGGGAAAAGCTTTAGTATGACGGTTTTTTTCGAATAGTCAATACGCGTGGACTGTAGAGATGCCGAATTTTTTAAAATAAAGTTTTTTTGATCAAAACTCGTATTTTTTGATAAAATTTAAAATATGATCTGAACTAATTTCGTTTGCAATTTAATTTACAATCCTTTTATTTTAATCGTTTTTTCCCAATTTGTGAAAAAGTTTAAGTTGGAGTTTTCATTACAATCAATTAATTCGCGTGGACTGTATAGAGCCGAATTTTTTTTTTTTTTTAACAGTTTTTTTTATCAAAAAACCCAATTTCCACTTAAATTTTGGAATCGTTTAGCTCGTAATCGCTCGTTTCTGGTACACGATATACGTCGAAAATATACGAAACGAAAAAGCTCATACGAAAGCTGCCACTTTTGGTGGACCGATTTCAGCCAAAAATTCTAGAAATTTATGGATTCTAAAAAAAAGTTTTCTGTCAAAAAACGCAATTTCCAGATTTTTGGCAAAATGACCTAGACCGGTATAGTTGCAAATTTTTTGTATGAGGGAGTGAAACAAAAACGTGTGAGTACGAAACTTTGTATACCGGTTAAATGTTTGTACTCCTGTGGCCCCCGCGAATAGGGAACTGGGGATTGAATATATACATACCATTTCTGTTTAAATTATTTTTTTCCGGCCAACTGAGGAAAAAAGCTTGATGTAAATTTTTATAAATAGGGCATAGTGGGGACGATTTCGGGATGTAAAATTTTATATTGTTATTTTATGTCCCCGCTTCCTATTGGAATTTGTATTGAAAAAATAAAAATAACATAACATGACATAAAATTTTAGACCTCGGGATCGACCCCAATATTTCAATGGCGACACATCACAATGTTACAATCTAGCAGGCTGGTAAATGATATGAAAATTGAAACAGAGACAAATTTTATTCTACAGAAACGAGAAATAAACTTCGATAAATTATCGAAAAGGGGTGATATTAGAACATCCCTGCCCTGATTTTGTAAAAAAAATCAGATCGCTTTTTATAGTAGGTTTTCAAACCCATTTCATTTACTAGCTAGTCGCAAGTACTTATTTGTAATTTACCTTAAATGAAACACAGAAAGGCGGTTTCTGAGGAAATTGATTAAATTTAACCATACCATAAAAATATAATTTTCTGAAATGTTAAGTCTAAAATGACGAAAAACAAAAATGTTTCATGAGCTAAACTTCATTGGGTGCTCACAGGTGGAAAATTTAATTTTTTTTTGAATATTGATGAGGTTGATTAACCGCCTAAGACGGAATAGATAAACCTATTTTACGGAACCTGGTTTCTTTATTATTAAGAAAGCCAACAATCTTTTACGGAAAAGTCGTTTTGTTTGGCGGAAATTATTTGAAAAGCTATTGCTGCTTTTGTATTGTTATTGCATATTCGTTTATAAATTGTTTTTGTAAAAAATCTACAAACGTCGCTCAAAAATTCTAATTTAAATAAATTGGCTTTTAGGTTTTTTAGAGATTTAGCAGTGGTGACGATGGAAGGGCCTGGATATGAAGGCCCTCGAGAAGCTAAAAAAATGTCATAACGCTTATTCAAAATCCACTACAGGTATTTATTATGAAGAAAATAAAATTGCCAAAAGCACGTAATTCCCTTAAAAAGTTTTAGGTTTTCATTTTTTATCGACGTTACTCGGTTAGATACTCGATTGATTAGTACAGCACAAAATGTGCTTATCGAGGACGATGATTATTTTTTTTGCATTATTCGGGTCACCCAGATACGCCAACAATATAAGTTCGCGGTCTTAAAGAAAATGTAAGATGCTTGCAAAATCGTACTTTCGAAGTCGAAGCATTATTTCAGTCGCAAAAATAAATTTAAACTCCCTTTCGACGATGAAGGGGGAACCTCACTTACGAATTTCCTTTCAAAATTTTACAATTATATTCCAGAGCCGAATATGCATCCCCGAGGAGGGGAGGATGTTATTTCAATGCGTATATCCTTTCATGACAAAACAATTGAAAATGTATATTGTTCGTCGCAACATGCTGCTTCATTATGCCTCTACGTTATAGCGAGAAAGTTTCGATAGAACAATTGAAACGGTTATGCAAACAAGTTAACCAGGCGAAATTGATGGCTTCCAAATGGGTATCGAGTCCCTAGAAAATGCAGGTTTACTTCCATTAATCGAATCAGTAATTAAGTTAGAAGGAGATCATAGACCATATATGAATGTGGATATCCTCAGTTTCACGATTACCGGATTACTGGGCTTGAGTACCGGATGCACAACTGTGGTTGACTTGCCTTTTGCATTCAATAAAGTACACGTCCTACTAACATGAGTCGCGTCGACATTCTCTAGAGACCTCACTCCTGAAATGGATCTCTAGTAAGCATTTAATTTACGGTCAATTATCGAGAACTTACCGGTGTCGAACTGTTTGTTGTTTGCAGAAACAGCTACGGAGAACTTGGAATGGTGAAGGATGGATCAGTTAGTTATGTATTGAGTAAAAGGCAAATAGATTAGCTTGAGGTAGTCAAACGTCAGTTTCTTATCACGAGGCCCAACAAGCTGGTTTGTACCAACCTCATCAAACAAAGGGTAAACACCGGTGTTGCACCACTTACCAGGGACTAAAATTAGGGTCATATGACCTTACGTACTGGACGAGATGGACAAAGAGATCGACAGAATGCTTATTTTGGGAGTCATAGAGAAGGCACGGACGCACGCTGACTTAACCAAGTCACGAAAAATGACATTTACATTCTGCCCTACATAAACAGAATACTGAGAAGACTGAATGGTGCAAAGTACTTCTCGCGTGTAGATTCGAGTGATGCCTTTTGTCAAATTAAATTACACACCGAAAATACCAACGCATGCAATTTGGTTTATGCAAAAATTGTTCATTCGCTCGCCAGGTTAATCGACAATGCAGTTGGATTCGATCTCGAGTCTAGAGTCCTTGTATATTTGGAAGATATAACCGTTAGATCACAAACATTTCAGGAACACTTTTATTTTCCTCGTGAACTACCTCCGCGACTGTGTAGTGTAAATTTTATTGGTTTGGACAAGAGTCACTTCTGTCTCAGAGAGGAGATCAAGTACCTTGTGGCTACTGCAGATTTTGCTAAGCTATTCACTATTCAAATGAAGCCATCTGATGTTGGATTGGGCGCAGTGTTCACTTAGTGGGAGGGAATTATGAGAAGATCATAGCGTTTATGAGCCAAATGCTATCCTCCACCACTACGCAAATATCCCGTTGCGGAAAGGGAATGCCTATAGGTAGTGCTAGCAATTGAAAACTGTAGCGGTAGACCCTACGATGAAGGAGTGACATTCAGGATTATCACGGTTTGTGTGTTTTTTATGTGGTTGAGGGATTTCAACATTTGCTAGTGGCCATTGTAATACATATTTTCATAATTTTCTCTCTTAATGGTTATTTTATGAATTACATGGCAGAGTTATTACTTCGAGTATTTTAATTTCTCGAAGTTATCGTTACAGACAACGGCAAACAATTTACGCCGCGAAATTGTAAAACGTTTTTAGAAAAGTCAGAATAATAATCCGGCCGAGCGAGTCAATCCTTTATGCTGTGCGGCGTTGTCTTCATATTTGCTGGTGTATTCGTCATGTAACCTAGCTCGATATATAGAATTGTGACTTAACTGTTTAGAATTAAATATTTTAATATTATGGGGAAAGGTTTAAATGACTATACCATCGCGCTAAGTAGAAGGGCTATGTAATCGCTATGATATTTACTTTAAAACAACAAGTATCTTCCAGGTAACCATAAAAGCAAATAAAACTGATATAAATTATGCAAATGATGAAAACTGTTACTAAACCTAACCAAGAAATTATTCATTTACATTAAGTCTCCATGCCAATAATGTACATGTATGCGCTCGTATAAACAACACACATGAAGAATTTCCATATTGTCTTTTTTTTTATAAATTTAAATAGAGGAATAACAGAGCTACATACGAGTACATAACTAAATTTGTACATTATACATATGTGGGGTGGTGCCATTTGAATATAGAGCTACATAAACAGTTTTTTTTTTAGGGTTAATATATTTTAAATTTACATAAATTATCTTTTTCGTATTTTGTACCATAATTTTACTATTTTGGTAGAACCTACCTCATATTTGTTTTTCCAAAAAGTAAAAATGAGGCTGATGAATTTATTATGAAAATTATCTAAAATAGTGAAAACATAATGTGTACATATTTTTAAATGTTACAAAATTTACTTCTAAATTTTATTTTTATAGTTTAGTGAGAGATGATGATGATACCCTAAAAATAAAAATAATAACATTTAATTCAAAAGTTTGTAATTTATTTAATTTTTGGTTTATAGCAGTGCCTAATGAAGCTCAAATTTTTTCGTATGTTTATGAATGAAATACAATTGAAATAATAATTACGGTACTCTCGGTACATTAATTAAGCTCACAATACTAACCATAAACGGATATAAATTTCTACTGTCTAATTTGTCCTATATTTACATATGACTAGATCTCATATTCAGCTGGTGTTTTTTATCTTAAATTTCATGTCCCTTGTTGAAAATTATAATTACGGTGTACTGCTTTCCAGATTATTTGTTATGCAAATTAAATTTTTTTCCCTTGCCTAGGATTAGCGGAATATCTAAATTATATACAAAACGAATTAAAATAAAAAATGTATATCAATTCGAGTGTGAACCAACATAAAATATTGTAGCCGATGAATAAGACAAAAGATTATAAATATGTCCAAGCATATAATCACCTTAGCCAGAGTGTACAGTGTCGTTGGGTATGCACATACAGTACAATGTATGTACTAATAGTAAATTTTTATAACATTCAAAATGGGTTTTATTAGTTGAAAACTATATACGGAACCAGAAATTTTAGGAGCGGGAAAACATTAAAAATATAAACAAAAACTAATTATATTTGGAAAATCTAAACCCAATTTTCAGAAAGCAAACTGCACACAAAAAAATGTCGGCAGAAGTTTTGCATATATGGTTTTAGTTTACATTTTTCTACTTTAACGTTTGGTTTTCACAATCCTAACTGGAATATTATTAGTGTTTTTCGTTTTGCTGCTCGACTCGCGCAAAAACCAAAATTTTGTGTTCATATATGCAGGAGTTGTGTAGTATACTATGTATAGAGGTACACATGAAAATTTCTGTTTAGATAGTCCTAAAAATAATTTATTATTATTTTTATAATATTTAAATTACCAACAGTATCAACGCACATGGCTCACGTAATCTATATGTTATAATTGGGTTGGTGGTGGACCGTCGTAGGAAGAAGACGTGTTGTCGTTTTCTTCCGTAAATCCAAAATAAAGTAAAATAAAGTGAAGTGCAGTTTTAATAAATAAATAAATTAGAATATTATTATTAATATAATAAATTTAAGTATTGTGTTTATTTTGTTTGTTTTACTGGGTGTAATTTTTAATTAATTATGAGTGTAATGTAAATTATTGGTGTAGTGTAGTGATAATAAACATTTCTTTTTTGATTAGTGCGCAAATAAATGAAATACATTGATACTTAGTTGCGTTGCGCTGTGTTATTTTTTGTGTTAGTGTTGTGTTCCATTTTTGGTAGTGTTTAATTTACATCTGTGTGTACCAAGCGGACACACGTTGATAAATATATCAACAAATTATAAATTGTATGCTTCTCTCTATATGTATTCATATGTGCATAATCCTATTATATTCTATTCTCTTTTATTTTGTTTTATTTGTGTTGCAATGCTCATGATCTCTTATGATCGTATGTTTCAAACTATCCTTCTACATGCAAGAAATGTATATTATGAGAGTTTGGTGGTGGTTTGAGTTTATTGTTTGGTTTTGTTTTGAAAAGACAATTTAATTTCTCTCGGAACATGCAGGTGTGTTAGTATGGTAATAATAAAATAATTGTTTAATTGTATTCTCTCATTTTGCTCTTCCTTTTGGCTAAATTATATTTTGCTTAATTATGAGCATATATGTATATAGCTATAGCGATCTTGGTAGTATAGATGTTAGTACATTTTGCTTTTTACTTGATATAAATATCGCGATGCAATTGAACTGGTGTACCAGATATTTATTTGAATAAGGGCACATAGATATGTATTTACTGAGTTTACACTACGCATCTTTGCGATCCTAGTCTACATGGTTTTAGAATAGGGTGGTTTTATTAATCTATTGAAGTAGAGCATTTAACACATTTTATTTTACAGTAAGAATATTAAGTATATTGTGTATATGTATTGGTTTTGATCGTGTAAGTTTGTATTATGGCTTTTCCTGTAAGCATTGTGTGGGAGGGTTGGCCATAATGTTTCATCTATTAAAGTAAAAAACATTTTACATATTAGAGTTAGATAAATATATTTGAAGATTATTGTATGTTTGTTGCTTCATTGTTTTATGTTGCTTGGTTTTCGTAAAACTACTTTTATAACAACATTATAAAGTGGAGGGATGATTGAGATCAGTTCTGGTTGGTTGAATGACAGCTTCTGTTGCTTTATTGTATTTATTCATTTACTTGATTTTTTAAATATTATACAGATGTTTATAATAAATTATATCACATTATTCAATATTATAATTTATCAGTTTATTAACTTATTTGATTATTTCAATATTTTACAATTTTATAATGAATTTTATAACGTGAATCCAAAAGAACTGCATAAATTTGTTAAGCTATGGTTTGTAAATGAGCAGACCCAGAGTAGAGTAATTTTTCGTTATTCATCTATATTTTGGGATTTCTAATTTTTGGTATGGGAAATTGAATGGAATTCAATCTGATAGAAGATTTTTATATACCGGCGGCTTGAAATAATGTCTGTAAATCTACCATAATGTCGTCTGGAGCTCACTCGATAGCAACTCCAGCTTGTGCATCTAATCTCATTCAATGTTGGAGGCAGCCCCAATGGAAAATATTCGCCTTCCTCTGCTAAGACTGGCGATTACAGATCTGTTAATTCAAAGATATCAAACCAACTAGAGATTGTATGTACCGCCAGCTATAATTCTGACTTGTATCTCGCTGATATTGTTTTATATATGAATAGTTTCTCGCATTCGATTTTGTTTCTAGCGTCAAAGATTATGAACTATATATAGACAATCTTTTGATTTCTGTCCAGATTCTGCATTGTTATGTTGATATATTTTCTGTATTGAATGCTCTGTATTAAATTTTATGTTGATTTCGATTGATATTTTCTTACTCTAAAAGTGGTACCCTCATTTATACCCTCATTTTGTATCAATCAGCGTGTTCACTGATTGTTTTCTGACATAAAAAATTGGTATATTTTTGACATATTTTACCCCGGCTAATTTCGCTTCAGGAAAATATACCATTTTTTTTTTTTTTTTTTTTTTTTTTTTTTTTTTATTACACGAGTGAACGCGTTTATTTTTAGCTTGGCATATAAATTTGACAGTTCATTATTTTAAACGTTAATTTCCTTTACTAGTGAATTTAATATAGTGATATATTTCCTAAAGTGTTATTTAAATTTTAATAAAATATTAAAGAAAATGTTTATGATTGAAACCAGTTTAGCCGGCTATTAAAAATCGAGTTTTTTCTAAACAAAACTCAGATGTCAAAAAAACCCCGAAAAAATCCAAAACAAAGTGGAGTTAAAAATATACCGATTTATAGGGTGCGCTCGGTTTGTAGCTCAAAAAACCCAGATATTTTTTATCCTCTTGTACACGAGTGAACACTAGGAATGGAACATAAATGAGCTACACTGCTTTTAAATGTCAAAACAATATATTTATTTCATCTTTCCTGTCATGTCATGTCATGTCGATGCTTGACAATAGTTTGTTCCAAAAATTCCTCAACAGATGTGTTGTATTCCAATATCAGTTCCTCAGGTAGTTGGTTTAATAAAGCGGTATAGTATATGGAGGTATAGCACTATTTCTGATTAATTTCACTTTCACTTTACTTAAACTCGCCATTGACTAGTTTTAAAATGATTTTATTTGATTTTAATTCTTTCAACTTAAGTGTTTGCAGTCTGTATTTTCCGAAATTCTTTGAGGATACATATAGTGTTTAGACTTGGGTAATATTCCAATAAATGACAAATCAGTTTTGAAGTGGATATTGAGTCTAAATGATCGTTTTTCAACAAGTACATTTTATTTTGGATTGACGTTTTAAATTTCATTTATTCATTAATCTAATTTCAAAATTTATTTTCTAGGTATAATTTATATTAATTTAATTATAAAATATTTAATTTATTAATGTAAGGAACATTATCAGATATGGGACTATGGGGACAGCGGCCAAATTCCGGTTCGGTGGTAAATTTACCCTTATGGTTTTTATTAGTCGAAAATATGCAATTGGTATAAAAACCTAGAAAAGCGATTCCTGTTAAATGACTGAGAAAATAAAACCCATAACTAATCTTACAAAATTTCCACAAAACATTATATATTCCGACCACTTCAAAAATTCCAGCTGGGCACGAATCATCCGTTTCCTTGTATAATTTGACAACGATAGTAATTCCCTTTACATAGAGATTCAATGGCATCGTTAAATTCGTGTATCGCTAAGATATATTGGACCGCGCTTAGTGCATATCCCTTTTCGATGCACTGGTAGCCGTACGCTTTATAGGTGGTTCTCCAAAATTCATATGGTGAAACGGCGATGTGGTATTCAGTCAACTGCTTTTTTACTATTTTAGTTAGGATTTAGGATTATAATTCACCCATAATTTGTGGTAGCAGAATATTTCCGATTATATTCGATACGGATCTTTTTAAATTTTCCACTGAAAATAGAATTAAGTTAAAATTCAATTAATTTTGTAATTTATTTTGAATATTTCTTACAATCATTTTGTAGTATATTATATATACATATTTATATTTTATGCATTTTGATATGTTTGCTCATCGCAAGAAAAACAATTTCTGTCAAAATATAACCCAATGGACCAAAAAACGTAATTTATTAAATTTTTCCCAGGTTAAAACCCATTTGTTGAACCGGAATCGAAAATTTTATGGTAATGGTAAATGACTGGTCGAAAATAAAACCATTACCATTTATCATTGAACCGGAATTTGGGTGCAGGTGATTCTACTTCTAATTAGCTTAATTTATATTAATTATATTACTTCTATAATAAGTAAATATTATATGTCATAGGCGGCGGGTGCGGAGGGGGTGGTACGGAGTCGGGGATTTCCAGGACACGGTTGAAGCGTTCTTGCTCTTCTCTTTGCGGTTGGATGGTTTGTGTTTTTGTAAGAAATTTTCTTAAAACTCTGTCTGTTTTGGGAGGGTTTCTATTAGGAGGTTAGATTGTTTGATTGCTAGAAGGGGAAGAATGAGCGTTTTGGCTGTGTCTAGGGTTGGAGGTTTGTGGTTTTGGACTTGCTCATTCTGCATTTCTCGCTGACGATATGAATGCTTGTATGTGGGATAAATTATATATTTGTATTATATATAGATCTTTATGAATGGGTTATATTATGTATAAATATTTATAATTATGTTCATATTGTATGAATTATTATTTAATTATAATTAGTTAATTTAATTATATTATTATTTAATTATTTATATTTGCCTTATTTAGGGGGGTGCAGCTGAATCAAATTATTAAAGTGTTAGATTATATGGATCATTATTATTGGTGGTCTTAATCATCACAATTTATTTCAAAAGTGTGCAACTTATAATGTATAGACTAATTTGAAATTATTTTACAGATCTGTTTTTGAATATAAAGTATTTTACTATTTCTGATTTAATTGCTGATTGTGTAGTTTAGAATTTTGTGGTTATTGTGGTATGAACTATTGGGTTTACTCAGGTGTCTGTAACGGGCTGATTCAATCAATCAATTTTTGTTTTGGAAGCTGAAAAGTGTTAATGGTGAATTATTTTTCAGGAAGTTCCCAGATGCACATGAAATAATAATATTTTTTTCTCAGGTTGGTGATTTAGAGAAGCAATTGTTGAAGACCAATACCATCGTTATCCATTTAACCTTTTAAGCCTTTATCCTTCCTCTAGTAGATTAGAAGTAGATTAGAATTGTGTTGTGCCGTACGATCGCTAGGTGTCTGCAACCGGATCGTTCCGTCCCAAAAAAAAAAAAAACCTTTCCTATCCTTCCTATTGTTATGTGTAAACAGGCTGTAGGAATAGGCCCGGCGTTATCCGGGACTCTTGGCTAGCACTTGGTTCTACAGTCCAATCAATCAATCAATCAATCAATTTAAATTACCAACAGTATCAACGCACATGGCTCACGTAATCTATATGTTATAATTGTAATGTGTGTAAAAGCTTTAGAAGGAGCAGTAAACACCCAAATTGAGCAAATTATTATTTCCTACAAAATATTCTTCAATGATTGGACGTCAATAAAAAAGAGGATTGAATCAGGATCTGGCAAAAATGCTATTGATCCAAAAACAGCAAAGTATTCGAGAAGCGAATGCATCCTTCGTGGAAATATACAATCTAAACTTCTGGCACATACCAATCCATACGACAAGCACCCATAAGCACATTCTGCCAAAGCTTCGATACAATTCACAAACGAGCCCTACCCCATTGATGTACAACATTCAACGTCAAAATAATTCAGTTCCACACAGAACAATCAATCTGAAACCACAAGTATACCAATGAGTATTGATCCATCGGTACAGACAAGACATAAGTAAACTTCATCAATCGGCCAAATCATCCAAATCCAGGCGCTCAAACGGGAAAACTCAAACAACAATTAACACGAAAGCTGCGGAAGAGAAGGACCACTACAACGAACTCGTGGATGATGACATAGAAAACGAAATAATTGATGATCCGGAATTAAATTTTATGATAAATGCCTTTCTAGCATATATAAAATATAAACTCAAAAGCGGCAACACCCTTAAATTCCTAATAGACACCAGAGCTAGCAAAAATTTTGCGAAACCAGAGTTAGCCAAAACTGCCATCTCGACCATAGTTAAATTTAAAATCAGATCAGCAGCTGGGGATATTGTAAGAAACAAAATCGAGAACAAATTTTCAAACGTATATAGGCATAAATAACACAATTGATTTTCTCATTTTGCGTTACGATACGCTAAAGGAATTAGGAGCAATTATTAATCGCAAACACAACATTTTAACCAAATCGCCCAACATAAAAATCCCACTCCATGAAAACACATCTCATTAAGTCCACAATATCGAACTTCGGGACTACCATCTGCTGCCATATTTCTGATGACTTATTTTTGCGGACTTCAAAAAATCGTTAATACTAACTACCGATGCAAATCGGCAAAGATAGGCCGACAAAAAAAATTATGCGGTCAATAAAAAAGGAAATGCTGGCTATCATCTGTGCATTGCAGGATCTTAGAAATTATTTTTATGGGGAAAAAAAATTAAAATTATGACGGATCAACAACCTTTAACATTCACACTGGAAAACAGGAAAAACAATGCTAAATTGAATAAATGGAAAGCGGAAAAGCAAAAACATCTACGCATATGAGAAACCCCACCCAGGTTACAGCAGACACCACATCAGTCTACCGGAAATATATAAAGGGAGCCTAATCAAAATACCTTATACAAGAGGTTTATAAACAATGCTTCTTCACATGCAAATTACGACTAACTCATACGATAGTTGACGTCATCTGTAACGAAGAGAACAAATTCGCAATCATACAGAAGGAACACAGACGAGCATATTGAAACCATCTCAAGAACAAGAAACAACTTTTGTAACGGTGCTGATTTCCTCACATGTCAAGTGTGATCAAGAAGTACACACAAAGTGGTGATAATTGAAATACCAACAAGTACGACAGACAAGTCATGTACAGCTTCAGAAAACGCCGTTTACAAACTACCCAGCAGAAATACTTCACGTGGACATCATGAAAATGAAGAACAAAATGTTTCTACCGTGTGTGGACAAGTTTTCGATATTCGCAAATTGTTTCCTTATACGAGGCAAAATCATCAAAGTGTTACATTACTTCAAGGTACCAAGACTGATCGTAATGGACAACGAAGTGAGGTAAACGGGATTATCGAAAAAGTCCATTTAACAGCAATTGAAATCGTGAGATGGTTGCAGGAAGAATACATTTACCAGGTGCGCAACTAAATTTCCGAGTTTTTTTTGAAAAATTAAAAATGGAAAATTTCAATAGAAATATAAAAAATTGTTTATTCAAAGTATTGTATTTCACGATCTACACATTATTGCCATCTCTTTCAATACATGAATACCACGACGATAAAACGACGCGTTTTTGAACCGGAACCATTCTAATTTTGAATTTCTTCGAAACTGGCCAAGTTTAGCCCTGCCAAGGCATGCGCCATCGACCGGAACAAGTGATAATCTGAGGGGGCTAGATCTGGCGAATAAGGTGGGGGTGGTACCGGAGCCCACCTGAGCGTTTTGATGGTGTCCTGAGTGATGGGAATGCGATGGCATGGAGCGTTGTCGTGCTGCAATATCACTCGTTTATATCTCGTGAAAGTGAAATCCACGACTCCCTTGGCGAGCCGCAAGTTGATTTGGAGTTTGCATATCATCTTCATCCGCAATAACGCTTGCAGTTCGGTGTTTTAAAATGTTTTTGGACTTCCGGAGCGCTTCTTGTCATCAATGTCGAAATCGCCACTTCTTAAGCGTTTAAACCAATCTTCGCAGGTAGTTTTCGAAGGTGCATGTTCGCCTTAGGCCTCCTTAAACAAATGACGTGCTTCAGATGCATTTTTTTCAAGTTACTTCTGACATAAATGACAACTAGATGTGTCGCCATATATGTGTGAAACCCGGAAATTTAGTTGCGCACCTGATAACTGTGAAGAAGCCGATCATCATAGCAGTAGATCGCTACAATAATTTCATACACTCGGTTACTCGGTAAAAACCTAGCGATGTATTTTTGGGCAGAATACAACGAATCAACTATAAAAATACTGGTACACTTCAAAAACAAAATCTCTTTGATTTTGTGAAAAGAAAATTCAGAAAATAAAGAAAGATCCGATAGAAAGACTGAAAAGATCGAAGGAAACAAAAATGACAAACGTTTAATGAACTGTGGCTCGCAGGATAACCAGACGCCACAGATTGGGATCAGCTTGTCAAAAGCCAAAACCAAATGGCCAACAGTACAAGATCAACAAAACCTTAATGGACATTGCAGACAATGCTCAGTGAATACAACAAACTCACTGACCATTTTAAGGACGATTCAGATGAGAATCTGCAACAAATTTTGTTCAATCGACTCATTGTCACAGAGGAAATAAAAGAAATAGTGATAGTAGCACAATTATGGCAAAGGCAAATATCATCAACATTAATTTATTGCACAAAATGGAAATTAGTCGTTTAGTAACGAAAGTATGTAGAAACAATTCCATATTCCATACGATATTGAAGCGATTGAGTATACAGAACCGATGAAGATGATCAAAAACTACAAAATGTATAGAATTTTGTAGTTTTTAGTCATCTTCATCGGTTCTGTATTATATCAATCATCATTATATCAATTCCCAAAACAAGCGAAGAAGACTACAACCAACTACCAACCAAATGACACAGTGATTAAAGCTTTGGCGTTTAGATCGGGAGATACTGGGTTCGAACACCGGTAGAGTCAGGATGCAAAGGGAATTCTCATCTACATATTACGGTTGTGATGAAATGGCCCCAAACTAATAGGCCGACTCATCTTCCATGCCAGCTGCTGGCATGCAGCTATGCAATGATGTGATATGATAATGATGATGTGATAAAAATCGGACCTATAGTCGAACGTCATCGAATTGGCTGACAACGGCGTAAAAGTATGGACGGAAAAAGCAAACTGCGAAAGAGTTGGAAAAGTCTTGGCCCCAGAACAGATTGCAGTGATAATAAAAAAAAATAAGACTACAACCATATCATCACAAGATCAACGTTCAAAAATAAACAAATTCACCTAGAAGTCAAAGAAATTCTACTTAACGAGAACTAGATATTTGGAATTTTTCAGAAAAGCAAACTATTTCGCGACCATTTGCGAACTGCTTGAAAGTGCTAAACGAATGACACTGCATTAACCAACTCATAAAGGGTGCCAATGCTAGATGCGAATTCCAATTCAACAAAAATCAAATATGAAACACGATATTTTTAAGCAACTTCAACTGAAATATTTCGAACAACAACACCAGTAAATACTTAGAAGGAAGTTTTCTGGTCTGGCCATACAACACCGAAACAATTAAAATTAATAATTCAACATTTATAAACAAAGAAGAAAAAACATTCCAAATCCTGCCATCTCTATTAAAGGCAAACATTCCAGAGAACGGCATCAACATTGATCCCGGATATCTATGCACAGCCTATATATGTGGAAAACATTGAACAGCTACGATAAATATTTGATCAGATCGAGAAAGCAGCGATAATCGATTCTGGTATTATTTTTGTCATTTGCGCTTTAATCCTTATGATGTTTATCGACAAAGTAAGGGCCCCACGCCGGAGACGAATGATGCAAATTCAACCAAACGACATCCCCAGCGGTCAACCAGGGATGCAATTTCAACCTGTCAGACTAAATATATGACCCACGGGACGTGTATCATAAAGAAGGAAGAGTCAACAATATTTTGTAATATGGAACAAATCTAGCATTTCTTATATAAATTCATCAGCTTTGATGGGAAAATAATTGAAATTTTGTATTTTAAGAAAGTTCTCTACTTGTTGATAAGTGAAAAGAAATTGTAAAGTTTGTTGTCCGTAGAAGAAGAAGGATTAGAATAAAACTATTTTTTCCAATAAGTCTATTCGACAGGAGACTTATGTAGACTTTCAAATAAGTCAGTCTCCACAAATACGTCACGAATTGGACCGCAGTCTTAGTTGGTTTAGTAGTTGGTTTCGAACTAATGAGACTGCAGTGGCTAACTACAAAAATATTGTTTAATACATTAGGCATTTTAGCTTTAGGATCATTATTTTTACTGAAAACCCAAAATTGGCCCGATTAGTTGCACCTCGAGGAAAATGAATGTTGAAACTTAAATGTTGAATTGTTTTGCGATGTTTCGCCAAAGATTTGCCCCAAAAGACATGTGTCAGGTTAATAAGAAATTGTATATGCCTATATACCATATTCCTTTATTTTGGTGATTCACTTTAACCCGCTTACGGGTGTTGGGAACATATATTTTTTGAAGCCATCTCTAACCTGCAGCATAGACCGCGCGTGACCTTCTTCTGCGGTAGGTATTTGATGCTCCCTCACTTACCTAATATAGTATATTTTAATAACAATAAATCAATTCAAAATCATACAAATAAATCAGCCGACCTAGATATGAAATCATGTAATATTTAAAACACAGAATTTCCCTGGAGCATAATAAATGTATCATCTCACATCACACAGATATTTTCACTACTCGAATTCAAATAAAATATTGTACTCGATCAATACAGTACACAGTCCACAAAATACTTATTTTAAATCATCGCATCACCATATAGTATATTTGGATCAAAATGGATTAAATAAATTTTTTGTCAATGTAATGTTTGAATACATATTTGTCGATGGTAGCCCACGAGATTTTAATCAACATAAAAGTTTTTAGATTTTTCACATACACAAAAAAATTATATTTTATCATATTTTGTTGCAATGTACGAGTATACATTTTCAACAATCATCATGGCACAAAAGCTCAGTTGTTGTTTTGTAAACAAATATTCAATTTACGTTTTTCCGATTTGCGGATAAAACACTTTAACCAAACAGGCGTACGCATATAGTAAAAATATATAGGAAAGCTCTGCACTCTTTAAAATCCACAAGCAAAAAATATTATCATTCGTTGTTGATATTAATGCCACAGTAATAACTGTTTGATGTTGAATTATGAATGAAGCTTATATTGCTTTATGACACTATGTAACGATAAACAGTTTGTTTATCTCTGGTAAAATGCTCAGAATTATACAACAAAATGCTTATTCAGAGAAGAGGTTGTATAACATTGGTATCAAAGACGATTGACCTGTTGATAACTGTGTAAGTCACATACACCTTTACTCTTAAAAATATGTATTAAAATAAAATACACAGGAAGTGCACATCCGTTCGAAAATGGAAATTGAAGAAGGACCAACAAAATATAAAAATGTACAGATAAACTTTTATGTTGAGATAATTAAGTTATGTAAAAAATTACAATGTCTCGATTGCAATTTTATTGTGGATTAAAAATAGCAAGAATTTTAATAATTTACAATGTTGTAAATATGTGTGGTACAAATAACATCCTACATGTATATGTATATCAAACTACAGTAAACAAAATATTCTTTGCAATAATTCCAGGAAAAAAAAATTTCCACCTTGACTCAGTAAAGGTAGGAAAAATCGTTACTTTTGAAATTTTTTTTATCAATTACCTACCCATTACAAAGTTTTGACAGTATATTTCGACAAAACAGCAAATATGGTTAGTAAGATACAATCATCGTTGTAATTATAAACAACCATATTTAAAGTTATGTTCCCTTTAAAAAATTCTTAATGTGCAGGAACAAATTCTTAGTCCACCCAATGGATCATGGATGTTCAGATTACATTTTACTGTTTTTTACATAGTAAAATAAAGTACAGTAATCAAGAATAACTTTGACCTCGTGACTTTTGCAGATTTATATTCCATTCGGCATATCGCGGAAGTCAAAACTAGTATAGTTTTTAAAAAATCTCTGTATGTGTGTGCGTGTGTGGTATCGTGCCGACTAAATGTTGCTGGTTCTCAACAGATCAGGCGGATTGACTGATCGATGTGAAACTTTATACTAAGCTTTTTTTAAAAATTGGGATCCAAAACGATTTTTAAAAGTGACTTTTCACCGAAATCGGTCCACCGGAAGTGACAGCTTTCATAGCAGCTTCCTCGTTTTTTTGTAAATATGTTGACAAATTTTACCGGAAATGACGAATTTTGACCAAAAAAACTTTATTTCACCAATTTGGCATTTCTAGAGTCCAAGCAGTTACTGGGAAAAAAACTTCATAATTAAATTTGCTCCATTAATTGTCTGAAGATCTTGCGAAATGCGGTGGACAACCGACAGTGACAGTTTCAATGGGAGCTTTTTGGAATTTTTCAATGATGTCGAAAAGTTTAGCATTTACAAAAACCGAGGATTATTTATTTATTTATTTATATATTTATTTAAATGGTGCCTACAGTGACTACAATCGGCACAACAAAAATGTGTATAGTTGAAAATATCAATATAGTTGAGTTGAGAAACGTGTTGTAGACATCGTTCAGATCCGTAAGGATGTAAACGGCGACGGCAACAATCGAGGTATTAAAAGCTAGTCTGATGCGAACAGCAATAATGTCAAGGCAGCAATTAAAACACCATCGCCTCCACAACTGTTGTCAAAACAATAACAAAAGCGACATGCAAGAGAGTTTTATCAAAAGTTCGATAAATTTGTTTAGTTTTTCTCTTTAGAAATCTAGTGAGGTGTATTCGAGACCTATGTATTCATTCGTGATAAAAGAAAGTCGAGTGTTCCACCATTTTTCTAATGTTTTCTTTCAGGTTCCTTTACTGCAAAATATAAATCATAATTGTCGTTTGGATTCCGATATTTTTGCTTCGAAGAAGCAGACAGAAGACAGTTTTAACTTCTTAATGAGAAGTAACCATTCGAGTGCTATCATATATTTTATGTTGTATTTTATATTGTATAAATTTCTGCACCACCCAAAATATTTTTCAGGCCTCTCGATAACTGCGTTTTCTACACAGCCGTCTACCTTAATACTCCCTGTAGATACGAAGGCGAAGATTCAGTTCTCCAATCCTTTTATCTTTTCGATCGCCACATGATTTTTTATTGGAAAGCTTCACGACTAGATATTTTTAATTGCAATTGTTAACTTTATATCCAAAGCTTCGAATTTGACTTGAGTACCAAGCATTGCTTCGAACTGGGAACAGTTAACAGTTTTATTAAATGAGTTACTCAGTCTTCACTCAGATTCCAGGTTTTAGATTTCCAAATGGACGATTTGCCCCTGTTTTCAAATGATGGTAATTTCCATCAACCACACAGTAATCCTACAATTTTTCGGAAGTTAATGATGCACTCCTCTCGTTAATTATATTTTTTGCGTTACAAAACCCATATTTTGTACCTCTTATTTAATGAAGGTTTTCGTAATGATTGTGTTTGTTGGATTAGATAAATTTAGCAAAACTATTAACATAGAGCGATGAAGTGTTCGTGAAATCTTTAATCATGACAGAAGCAAATTACTTCGTTTTACTTCCTTCTCGGGAACGCCATAAATTTAGAAAACTTAACATGCATATATGTATTTAAAACCGAAGCTTTAGTTCGCAGTAAAACTCAGCCACCTATTACTCCCTAACTTCTGAAAATCAGCTCGAGAAACTTGCGGTGCCGGCTGAACCGCATGCATTTGGCTTGGCTGGCTGTCTTCTGCTGCCCGTAATACTGCACTTCAAAACAAAACTTAAGAGCTTTAGATTGCAAGTTTGTTACCGTCATGTCACAGTAAATTGTAATATCGACTAACACTAGACTTCTCGCGATTATTACCGATCGGCGAGGAGCATTTAAAAACTAAAACAAAAGCGACTAAACAGATACGAGCAAAGCAAAACGAGCAAATTTGTTTAACAAAAATAAATTTCATTTTTCCAATCAGTTCATAGTTCCTCTTTATCAGCTACAAAAGAAGAAAGCTGCTCGTAAGCACCGCCGCACACCACTATGCCACATACCACATCGCAATAAATATTTTTTAATAATAAAATTATATAAGTTATACTCCTCTCCACTACTTGATCCCATAAAACCAATGGTTCCTCTCGACTAATGGCACCCTATTCATGATCGTCATCCGATTCCGTATTGCCTACATCATTATTTCGTTTGTCAAATATTGTCACTCCTAGACTTTGCTCTAGCTTGATGATCAAACCCCCATTTATTTGGTTTTCCAAATCATGACTTCGTTGATCAGATTTTTAATTCATTTGTTGCATCAAATCCTGATTCATTTTCAACATAATTCGGTGCAGAGCAACCAATGATTGCGTACTATTCATTTTTTTATGATAGCACGAGAATTTATTCAACCACTTCACTTTTTCTAGTAAAATCTTCTAGACTTGCCTCTGATATTCACAATGCAACCGCCTTCAGCACTTGTTTCTAGTTTGTCCGGCAAAATCCGGTTTGTATCACTGGATTGTGAATATTGCTATTAATTTGACGGTTTACAACACCAATTCTTGTAATTTACACTGATTCTGAAATATTCTCGAATTTATCGGATATAATTTCTTTATTCTATCGCATGCCTTGTTCTACTCTCTAAAGAATAACTTAAGACTGACTTATTGCGTGCATTGCACCCATATTTATAAATATTCCAGATTGTCCACGAACTTTTGGTACTGTTCCAGGCTAACTTCAATAGTTTACTAATAGTTTATTAAAACTACTTTTAATGTTTAAATCTAGATGTCACTAATTTCACAAAATATCAATTTCCTAACCCTTAACTGAACAATTTCTGCTGAATTAATATTTTAATAAGAGTTCGAGTGGTCAACTCACACAGAGTTGATACTCACAAAACCAATAGGCGATATCGTAACAATATTGTATTTAGTCCATGGCATGGTTTGTATTGTAACGCAGTACTTCTGATGACCGGCAGTAACCGAAGTCCTCTCCGCTTAGCAACGCTACCAGACGTTGTACGTTTGATGGAGCCAATTAGATCCGGGACCGTTGACTTAACATTCAAGTATTTTTTTCGAAGCTTTAATTTTAAGTATAGTTCGAATTGAATTTTGGCGAGTGCGAACCTTCCTGGTATGTCGTCGGGCTGGACAAATTTGGATTTCGATGACGCGATTTTTTCGTTGTGTCTTGGTCTTGAGCGTCCATCTTGCAGTCGTCTTCGTCACTCATTACTTTGGTATCGCCAATATACGTACGGCAAAGGTTGGCCTAGGTCACCTGGAAATCTAAGGCCCGTCACTCCTCGATTTAGCGACTGGATTTTGCTAGACAATATATCCTCGAAAGCGGCACCTTGTGAACCTTCCATTGGAAGCTCGTTGAAGTTTTATTAAGAATAAACGAAATTTTCTTTTTATTTAATATAAAAAAAAACTCTTGTGAAGGCGTTGTATATGGATATCCCACGCGTCCTCCCGTTTCTCAAATTTTTGCCGTTCTGCTGAACAACTTATTCTTTTATAATTACGTTTTACGTATCAAGGTTAAACATTATTTTGACCTCGTTCGCTATAATTCGCGGTTTAATACTATGCCTCTGCAAACTCAATAACGCCTTGATATATGAATTTCACTTCTCGTTCACTTTCAACTTCGCAAAGGAAATCAGTCAATCTAACAAAGGGACGCGACGCTTCCTTTATGTAGTGTTTCACAAGTAAATCAAAAAAACTTTAGTTTTAGCATTACACTTAAAGCCGCACTCGCCAATACTTAAAATTGCGCACATAAGCACTGAGAGACCAAAAACTAAATTTTGTTTTAACTAAAAACGTAACATGCGTTTTCTTTTCGCTCGGTAATTTTTTGTTGTTGTGTACGCTCGGCGTTCGAGCGCTACGAGCATTGATTTTGAACATAAATGTCAAAGCTAGTATATGCAGTGTCGTTGATTTGTATAACACACGGTTATTGATTTTTTCGATTATAGTTTTTTGATCGTTTATATGGAAAATTATTTTCGATAGTTTATCCACTATTGGAATGCTTATTTACCAATATGCTTTCTTCAATTTCCAAAATCACAAGCGCTACAATTCCTAATTGAAATCCAAATTATTTTGTCACGTGACACCATAACACCGGTTAACATTCTAAACATAACTATTATTTTCCATTTATTGTGCAAACAAAAGTTTTGCGATATAATCCATTTTTGCCCTGTAGCTAGTAGCACTATACTTTGTTGCCTTTAGAGAGTGTTACGTTTGTTGCTTTTACGAAGACAATGTTAAATCAAATAATGTTTTTCATTATAAATGTATGTACATAACAGAATTGATTGTAGGTACCACAAAAACGGTTGTTTGCTCAAAAAATTTAATTTAAAAAAGTTACATTTATACGAAAGTTTAAGCTTTCCAAAAAATTTGTTGGATAATTGTTTAGTTACGTTTAGTTTAATCCAAATAGGTACAAAACTAATAAGGGTGTGGTCCCAATGGTGGATTCTGATTGGATGGCTAATATAGAATGTATCGTGTGTGTGCAAGGTGGTTCCTAATATACACTTTCGTAAAATTTAAAAAAAAACCGCAGCCGTCGAATTTCGTTACATGCAACTCCCTCTCTCTCGATTAAGATAATAAAATTTGACAGTTTATTACAACAGATTTGTACATACATATTTAAGCTTGAAGAAAAAAATGTGAAAAAATATTTTTCCTCCAAGTTATAATTTTCCGTCACACACACACAGACACACACACCATAAAAAATAATACGTTTTAAGGGTTATTTTTCCTAAGACACTTATTACTCATACTGTTATTGTTATTATTTTGGTAAACAAACTCAATGCACGCGGTGGTTTTGTTGTTCCATCCACATACGATTATTTCTACCCGAACCATTCCAATACGCTAGGAAAAATTTATATATAGCTTGGGAAAACAAAGTGAAACACTGAAATTATATAAAGATTATGTTTGGTTGTTGTTTTTTGTTGTTTAGGGAATTTTTCGTCTCTCCGAAAAGTTCCATGTTATTTTGTGTCCTTAACAGTGTTTATTGTCGCCGTCGAATTTTTCGGTGTGTTGTTGTCGGAATCGAATATAAAGTATTTACATTCCGAATATAAACACAAATATTACAGTGGTACATGCATACATACACATATAGACATGAGAGACGTAATTTTATTTTCAGGTGGTAGGAATATGGGAAAATTTATAATATTCCATAAACTGTTTAACTTGTAAAATAGGAAACACACCAGCAACAAAATATACGTCGAGGAAATTATTATTACGTCCTTGCGGAATTTTAATTTTCCTTCGAGGAGTATAGTGAATTTTTTTGTCGTTTTTCACTGTTTTGTTTTTATTTTTTTGTGCTGGGGTTATTTATGAAAATTACATTTTTCTAAGCACTTGTTGGAGTTAAATGTTGTGTAAGGTAATTGAATTAAGGCAATATTGTGTAGTTCATGTTTTGCCATTATATACAATGAGAAATTATGTCATTTCTGTGATTTTAAGAAACTTAATTAATCATTTCCGCATATTACTCCCATCAATAAAATTTTATGATTAAAGGACCAACTATATATTTTACCGTATAAAAATGTTTATAGGCCTACTAAATTTATACTGTTACTAGTAATAATAATAATAAAAAAATCTAATTAATAATTTTAATTAAAATAATAAAACAATATTTATTGTGAATTTCAAATTTCTTTCTCGCCTTATGTCCTTTAACGAGTTTCTAATTTGTACATCGGCCATGAACTAGATTCTCAGTTTGTACTACTAATCTAATTAGTATTTAGTTGCGCATGAATTACATTCATAATGAATGAAGAAAATTGAAAATTAGACAACGACTCGTTTTTAATAAAATATATCCTATTTTTAAACGTGCGTGTCCCAATGTAAAAAATCATTTCGGAAAGTTTAATTAAAACAAAAATATTTTCACGATTTTCATGAATTGAAAAACTAGAACTGTAAACATATAAATATTTGATTTGTTCATTTCGAAAGAATTCTAGTGTTTAGTCATGCACACGTCCAGCGATATAAATTAGTTTAGCAATCTGTTGTCAGTTGCGCTATATAATATAGATTATTAGACGGCCGATGGCGTAATTTCCTGTACATTACGATCGGATCGATAATTTTAACTATATGTTCTGTTCTAAACATTCAGGATTAAAACTAAAAAGCAATTCATACGTACATATACGATTATAAATTTTTCACGTTAAAATTTTATTTAATAGCATTTTCATTTATGTTATTTATTTACTGATTTTTTTTTTGTTCTGTACGAGCATAAATAAAATAATTCCAATAAATAAAAATTATATGAATTCAATATAAATATATTTCATATAATACGATATAGCGCAATTTCGATTCAGCAAAATTTCCCTATCAATAACTCCTCGAAGCGTGGTTTGCATACAAACGGTCACGTATACATATGAGAAATGGTGTCTAGACAAGAACGCTATTTTATAAATATACTGGGATTCTGGCTGGGTGAACATTTGCCAATAAAGTCTATATATAGATAGGCTAACAATTGGTATTATATAACATATATATTTAGTATTCAATTAAACTAAATAATGCATTTAGGCGAGTCCGAGTGTACATAAGTAATGAAACAAAACCTAAGTATTGATTTATTGGTTAATTGTACGTGTAGTACCAGTGTAGCGATATTATCCGTTGAAAACATTTTGATATTTTGAAATTTTTTACTACGTTTTTTTGTACTTTCCAACTTGGGTTGCTCTATTCATAATAAGATCTGAACTTCTTTATCAAAGTGGTTGTGAAAGTGAAGTGAAAAACGATTCCTTTGAATATTAAGAAAATAGTCTTATAAGAAAACAAACGGCAAGAGTCGACAAAACAGGAATCGAGTTTTTGAGTTGGGCTCAACTTTCGACTCGTGCTTTTATTACTGAATCTGAAAGAATTCATCATTTACCTTTTTTATAAAAATGAATCGAAAAATTATATTTACATAAATGCCTAATTAGCTCTAACTTCGATTCTTACACAGACACTGACTCCGATGCTGATTAAAAGCTGAACCACGACTCCGAATTCAACTCTTGGCATAAGTCATACCCATTGAGTTTTTATCGCTAAAATAGGCCCTTCTCCATGAAAAACATATTTCACATCTCCTAAGAAAGGCAACATCGTCCAACTTTAAAATAGAAAAATCAAATTGCCGTTAAAGTTATTGTAGGACTACCGACAGCTCGTTTAAACCGGAAAATCTTGTATTCTAGAGAGTATTCCCAGTTCGTCGAGTTTTGCTCTTTTTTGCATTTTCAAATGGCCTACTATGAATTTTTTTTGATTTCTGTTTTTTTTTTAATCAAAAAAACTTGCGAATTTCTCCATTTTGAAAGTTGATTCTCGAATTTCTTGTGGCGAGTTTTAACGATATCATCTGCATAAAAAAATTCCGTCAAATATCACTTTCGGTTTCATAGAATGTAGATTTTCTTTATATCGAAAAAAATTCGTATAGACCAAAAAAGGTTCTAATATAGTTTCTTAGATCAAAAGGAAACGTAGGACTACTTCTAGAATTGAAACAGAAGTAATGAAGGAAGGAAAAGGAAGGAAGTGAAAAAAGATTGCAACGTGAGAACAAATTCACCAGCTTGAAAAAGCAATATTTAGCTTATAATTTAGAATCAATAATAATACAAATATTATTTAATATGACAAATTCACTTTTGATGTTATATAGCTATATTTTATTTACTATACATCAGCAATGTAGCAACGAGGAAACAAGATGAAACATAATTTCTATAGCATCTACCCACACCGTTCAAATTAATATAAAACCGTGTGAATTTGTACGAAAATACATAGTATGAAGTTTACACCAGCGTACTTACGTTTGCCGGGACTATTTAAATGTCCGTGGAAAAATGATTACATTTTTTGTGAATAATTTATATATTACGTACCACATCTAATCGAGAGACACGTCTAATTCTCTTCTACTCGTAAAGAGAAATATAGTCTAGTGATAAAGAATTATTTTCTTAGCACTTATAAGGATTTCTCAATTTAAGAATTATTTTCTTAAAATGAGAATTTGAATTCCTAAATTTTCTCAAATTAAGAATTATTTTTCTTAAAACGAGAAACCAAAATAGAAAACGTTTCCAATAAAAAAATATTTTATTGGTGGTATTTCAATTTCTTATTTGGGAAAAATTCATAAATTTGCTTCAATATAATTTTATTGTGCAGAATGTCATCGGTAATATAATTATAAGCTCAATTGAAGATTTGTATGGCTCCTATTTTGCGAATATATTGACATATAATGAAATTTAAGCAGTATTTATTTTAAATTCACCAATTTTTTAGAAGAGACATCTAATTCTTTTATACTAGTAAGGTGCGGGGAGAGTGGGGGTAATGGCATGCGCTTAAGATAAAACCAGTAAAACCCCTTTTTATATAATTGTTTCTTATCAAGATCGCTAAGGATTATTGAAGTCTATTTATAATATGCGAGAACAGGTTACGTTATGAAATAAGGTTATATAATTGCCTTTGATGATTTATAGAAATGTTTCTCAAAGACCCTGAAAACAGTATTACCCCACCAAGTCGGTAATTCCGTGCATATACGTGGTAATTCCGTATAAGTAAAAGACAAAATTGTTTTAATTACAATTATAAAAAACTCCAAAATATAATAAAATTAAATAATATAAAATATAACTATTCAATAAATAAAATAAAATACTAGCCAAAATTATATAAAAAAAAATCACTTTTTAAATAAACTTAAATATAAATCGCATGACGCTTTCTCAATGAAAATTAAATATTTATTTACTTGAACTTCGATCTGTAAGACCAAGTGAAATCCTTCACAGTCATGATACGTGCGTACGTGGCAAAATAATCATGGAAAAATATTTGATTGAACAACGCGTTTTAAAAATGGAAACCGTTTACACAAGTCAATATTACATTAACATTAAGAAAATTATATAAATTATATGGTGCCTTCAAAGCCTACAATTTAACGGACTATCAAAGAATTTGAAGAAAGAGGGACTGTAACAAATAAGCCAAAGTGTGTGAAATAACGTATAGTCATAGCACCAGAAAATATTGCTGCTGTGTGAAATGTACGAAATAATCCAACGACATCAATCAGACACCGTGCACATGAACTTGGACATACATAATTCCAATTCATACATAATTCCAATTAAGTAAACTATCTGAAAACATTAAATCTTTTATTTAAAAAAATAAAATAAATTTTTCTTTTATTTAAAAAAAATTTTATAGGCAAAAAAAAGCAGTAAACCTTTCGGGTGGACACCCTGTACTTTATCACGTAGGTACACATTTTTATTTTATTCTGCGTGTGTGCCTTTCTATACACAGGTATTACCATATTTTTTGCTTTTTAAGCATATTTTAATGACATATAAATGTTCATTCGGATGATTTTCATTCATGCGGTTAACGTTTTTTATTTTCTTAATTTGTGGTAACGGCCTATGCGGTCTTATTGCTTTTATTGTTTACAGGTTGTTAAACTACTTTTTCAGTAAGTGTATCCTATGTGTACAGTGGAGTCTGATATTGGGTTTAAAAACCTCGACATCTTAAATGTCAACTCAGATATTGTGTCGAATACTGAGAGTACTCTTGTTAAATCCGAGGATGATGGTACCAAATAAGTATCTCAGCTGCGCGGAAGCGTACGAATGGGAAAAAGAAGCCGCCAATGTTTACAAAACAAACTTTGTCAGGCAGGCAACTCCCCTTCTGAGGTCACACCGAAGCGCACCCGAGTTTCATCTGCTAACACACCAGAAGTTTCAGCTAAAAAATGTATGTGCTCTCATGCGCTAACTGTTGCTGACTCTGGTGTGAGGATGGTGGCTATACGTTAATATAATCCAAAAAGTTTGCTGGATGGAGCCAAACTTGACGCTTTCCGTATAGAACTGCACTGTATAGGGTGTTAGACTCTATGAAAATGTCGAATTTTTTTCGCTTTTGTTAGGATGTCATCTAACAGATAATATCTTTACCTGCAAATTCGTTGATGATCTATCTCTCAAAAAAGCATAGCTGAGAATGCTGCTCATTACAAGTATTCTCATCGGTCATGGGTGCTTCAATTGTAATTTACAAATGAATGGGATTTGTTCACGACATTACGTCTGCAGTTGTCGGACTTTCGAAATGCCTCGGCCCCAGTTTTTTAGTTGTAGATCTCGCAGTGTAGGTTAACTGTCTTCGTTGTCTTACTTCAAGCTCTTTTTCAGGGCCACAGGCAGTTTTCCAGGACCACATGAGTGCGATCTGCACTTCTGCGGTCCTGAAAATTAATTTATTAAAGTTGGATGGTGAGTTCCATCCAACTTAAATAAATTATTCAACAAGGTTAACATTTGGTGCTGTTTACAAATTATTTCTTTGGTATAGAATATAGAATAATAATAATATTACGGCGAGCTTTAATCGGCTACCAGTTACCGCCCAAAAGTCCCTGGTTAGATATTCTATGCGCCAGAAGAAATGCGAATTTAATGACTATTTCTGTATAATTTTTTTGTTTTTTTACCTTATATAATATTTATGTTCAGTGCTTAGATCTAAGTGCATATCAGAAAGAAAAACCACAAGCAATACTACATGGGCTGGTAAGTCCCGGGCATAACAAGGTTAGGTTAGGTTAGAGTGGCTGCTATCGCACACTTAGGCCAATAATGGCCCATTGTGATACCACAGGATCCAATCTCCCCTTACTCCCGCTGAAACCAACCAGAGCTACTGATGTAGCGTAAAATATCTCGCACCCCAAAGTCCGCGAGTTCAGAAAGGCTGTCCATGTTGTACACACCCAAGTACCTATGTCTTTTGTATGATAGTGCTGGACACGAGCATAGGAAGTGAACTAACGTCTCTTCCTCCTCTTCGTCCATACAACTTCTACAAAAGTCATTCGTCTCTAGACCCAGCCTTCTCGCATGTTCCCCAAAAAGGCAGTGTCCTGTCAGTATCCCTACGACCAATCCAAGTGCCTTGGAGCGCCACAGGTCCAGTTTTGGCCAAACCTGTTTTGCTACCCTGCACGTGAGAGTGTTGGTCCACCTCTCATCTGTCAAGGCGATTGCCTTTTTACTGAGCATCAATTTGAGTGCTGCTATAGGCCTCCCCAGACCTGCCCTTTCCGGTTGCATCTGGAGAGTCGTACCGTACCTAGCTAGTTCGTCTGCCCTGCAGTTTCCCGTGACGTCCGAGTGACCAGGGACCCAGATTATCTGGATACTGAAATACTCGCTCATCTCATTAAGAGATGATCGGCAATCCAGCGCCACCCGTGACTTCAGAGAAACCGCCTCTAGTGACCTGAGTGCCGCTTGACTGTCCACATAAATCGCGATATCCCTAACAGATACCACGTTATGCTTCAACCATGTCACGACTTCCCCTATCGCCACCACTTCAGCCTGGTACAAGCTGCAGTAGTCAGGGAGACGAACAGAAATATTAACATTAAGCTTCTCACAGAAGACTCCGGCTCCTAGTTTGCCGTCTAGCTTAGAGCCGTTCGTGAAAAATTGCAGTGTATCGTTTTCCAGTATTGATCCGTTCCTCCAGGATTCCCTAGAAGGACAGATGATCCGGAAACCTATATCGAAGCACAACGTTGGTTTAATATAATCTAGATTCACCAGTTCTTTCCCTAGTGATCTAACTATCGTCGAGTGTCCCGCCTGAAGACACTTCCACTGAGAGACAGCCGAGAGCCTTGTAGCCACATCGGCTGCCATCTGCTTACCAAAAAATTCGATCGGGCATAACAAAGAAAACACGTTATTGTACGTTTTTTTATTCAATTTTTTTTTGTTCAGTTGATAATAACCTTCAAAAGACAGCTGTCAAAATTTCATTATATTCTATTCATTAGTTTGTGAGTTATTGTGCTAAGAGTGACGCTACTTTTGTTAGTTTCAAAACAATGGATCAAAAACAATTTCGTGTTTTAATTTTACACTGCTTCTTGATGGGGAGAAAATACCGTTCAAGCAAAGCAATGGCTTGAAAAGTGTTATAGGGACTCCGCTCCATCGGAAACAACAATAAAACGTTGGTTTGCTGACTTCAAACGTGGTCGTAGAGACATCGATGAAGCGGAACGCGGTGGACGTCCAAATGAGGTGGTAACACTAGAAAACATAAAAAAAATCCATAAAATCATTTCGAATGATCGAAAAGCGAAGTTGCGTGAGCTAGCTGGCATCGAAAAGATAACAAAAGAATGTGTTGGCTTTATATTGCATGAGCATTTGACTATGAGAAAGCTCTGTTCAAACTGGGTGCCGCGTTTACTCACTGTTGACGAAAAACAACAACCTGTTGATGATTCTGAGCAGTGTTTGGCCATGTTTAAACGTAACAAACCGGAATTTTTGCATCGATATGTGACAATGGATGAAACATGGATCCATCACTTCACTCCGGAATCAAAACGATCGTCATCTGAGTGGACAGCAACTGGTGAACCTCGTCCAAACCGGCCGAAAGCACAACAATCGGCTGGAAGGTTATGGCCTCGGTATTTTGGGATGTGTGTGATATATTATTCATCGACTATCTTGAGAGAGTAAAAATTAACAACAGTGAATTTTATATAGCGTTATTGGAGCGTTTGAAGACCAACATTGCAAAGAAAAGGCCGCACATGTCAAAGAAAAAAATTTTGTTTCATCAAGACAACGCGCCGAGTCACAAGTCAATCAATACAATGGCAAAACTACATGAATTGAACTTCGAATTGCTCCCACATCCACCGTATTCGCCAGATTTGGCTCTCAGCGACTTCTGGCTAAAAAAAATGCTCTCTGGTAAGAATTTTTGCTCTCCGGTAAGAAATAACCTCTTCATTATCGCCTATTTTGAGGCAAAAGATAAATCGTTCTACAAAAATGGTATTGAAATGTTAGAGCGGCGCTGGAATGATTCTGTTGCTCTTGATGGAGATTACGTTGATGAATAAAGCCAATTTTGAACCAAAAAAACGTGTTTTCTTTGTTAGGCACGGGACTTTTTACAATCCATAATATGGATGAATAATTGGAAAAAACAGGAAGATAAAGTCGTATAGATTAAAAGATCGGACCACAAAAACTAATAAACAAACAATTCCAGTTTGCACGATAATTAAATTTTCAATGACAAAATTATTTAACCACACAAAACCAAACAGGAAATACCAAAATTTTACACTGTGATGGTCGACACAAATTTTACATCGCGATAAATAAGTCTATTTGATAAGAGATGGCGCGCAAAGCAAATAATCTATTATTATATGTTTATCAGGGTTAATATTGACAGTAAATCAAAAGTATTGAGTTTTTGAGAAACAGAGTATGCAATCCAGTCTGAAAGCACTTTTTCCACCTTTACTTACTCCACCTATATTTCAGCAACTTTACAAGCGAGTTAATTTAAGTCTAGGATAACTAGCAAATTACCAAATACCTACCTAGAAAACAATTTTATCAGACCGGCTAACGTAAATTACGAGTAAAAAGAAAATTATGAGAAAATTGAATTTTTTAAATCACTCCGATCAGTTTGTCGACGTAATAGATTACGTAGTCTACGATTATGTAGTCTACGTAATTGGTTACGTGTCGTCAACCGTGTAGATTACATTGCGTAATCCACCTCGACCATTCCCAATAGCCCACAAAACAACGCAAGGACAAAATTAACGCATATTTTTTTTTTTTGTAATAAAAAAATCCCGCACACCAATTGCAGTGGAAGTGGTATCAAATGATCCAAAATTTATATTTTTCACAAAAGAGGCACAAATATGGCGGTATGGAATTATAACGGCTATTTTTTATTGCAAAATGTTAAAATGTGTCAAACTATTTTTTTTTAATTTTGAAAAGCGGTTTATAAACATTTAAATTAGCGTTATTACAATTTAGTTTGATTAATTCAGTAATGACTATTTACTAAATTAACCAAACTAAATTGATACTCACCCCGTGCCTTTATTATAGCTACCATTCTTCTGGGCATACTAAGTAGAATGCTTTGTATCATTTCTTGCGGAATGAGATTCCACTCTTCATGCGCTGCAACACTCAGCTCTGCTATCGAATCTGGTGCGGGATTTCTAGCTCTAATACGACATTTTAGAATGTTCCATACGTGTTCTATCGAATTTAGATCCGGGCTCATTATTGCTACTTAAATGCACGGATGCCGATATCTTGGAGATATCGATGTACCGTTGCAGCTACATGAACTAGAACGTTAACACAAAACTAACATAACCTATGAAGCCTATACATATGGCGTAGAATGTTGCGAACATGCCAGTCTGCATTCATCCTCAAACCAATCTCCACCAGCTCCGTACGGCGCACTCAACTGATTCCACCCGAAAACATTATTGAACCTCCTTGAATACTTACATTTTGCACTATATGTTATACGGTGCGTAGCGTTCTCCAACTCTGCTGTATACTACGTCCATCTGGTTTCCATAATTGGATTCTAGTCTCATCTGAAAAGAGAACAGTGTCCCATTGATCAGTTCCCCAATTTGCATGAGTATAAACAAATTCTAAACGGAATTTTTATAAAAAAAAAAAATATGCGTTAATTTTGTCCACGAGTGTATTTATCACAATTCTTTTAGGTACATAAACTCGTTAACCACGAGTAACAGATTGGTGAAAGCGTAACAGAATTTATAAATTTATATCGCGACGTTTCAGGACAGCTACAATTTGTTCATATTAAATTTAGTGCTTTATTAATTAGATTTCTTATAGGACGGATATCAATTTCTATATAAATAAAGCCTAACAACCTTGAATAAAAGTTTGGCAAGAACCCAGATTAATTTTATGCAAAAGATACAGCGATCGATTAATTTATCCGATATAAATATTATGTAAAATCAATTTTCATTTAAATACTTGAAAATCCTTTTTTCCTCGAATAATCCTTGAATGTAACGGAGCGGACGAAAGAAAAAATGGTTAATATTAACCGATATTATATCGAAATTTGCCTCGGCCTTTTTTTCATAAATTATTTTTTTATATATATATTTTCTTTAAGAATTTCCAATTGATTTATTTTGGTCATAATATAAATAAATCATACATACATGGTGCATGGGAAAACCTTTTTCAAAATATCGTTCTGTGTTTTTATTTGGGAGAGCAAAAACTCCGGCAAGAAAAGGGATACACGAGAAAATAAAAAAAAAATAAATAAATGTTGTCGTTAATGTCTTTGGGGTTTTCACTAAATTTGAAACATAAATACAATTTTGTAACACAATTTTTTATTTATTCCTTTCAGCTTTTGATTTATTGGACATCAAATAAGATTTGGACGATAATATATTGTATTTGGGCAAACAATCATACAAAAAAAAAATGTTGTTGTTGAAGTTCCGTATGTTTAGGACAAGTATTTGTCTATCTTGTTATGTAAATTTTGAAAAATATCTGTATGCCCAAAATTTAGTAGATTCGCTTAATTCTAAATAAATATTTCGACTTTATCCCGCAAGATCTTTCTCCAAAACTATATACCAAAAAAGAAAACAACGCGTGAATAATTAACTAACAAATTTTTATTTTATTGTAGCCATTCATAATTATCATCAGACGCAATAAAAAGATACGCCTTCGTGAGGGGTCCCCATTAAATTCTATAATTCTAATCACCAACCGAACGTAATGGGTTTGGGTTAAAAATTAGACCGTCTCAAGACAACTAAATACAACGAAAGTATAAAAAAGCGTTATCCTATTTACACTTTTATTATTATTATAAGGATATTACAACAATAATTACATTAATACAGCAAACAAAAAAAAACTCCTTAAAATAATAATAAGTGAAAATGGGAAATTAAAAAGGATGAAAATTTGGATTGAAAGATGAAATGATGGGTATAAAATTGGGTGAAGAACGTAATTATTTTAATTGAAATAATTATATTTTCTCCCGTGCTAATGAAGTTATTTCATTTCATGAGTGGCCCCATTCAGTCAACAACCCCTCTACAAGAGTGTTAATAAATTTTGTTTGGTCATGAAATATTGGCTATTAACGGGCGACATGGGTGTGATAAAGGGAGTTTTACTATTACGATTTCTACTAGAAGTTGTTTCGTTGCTTTATTATGTTTTATTGGTGCCGTTAATATTTATTATATTTTGCTTTATGACAAATGTTAGGTTATGGGTCATTCCTGCAGCTTAGTGGTTTTATTATAAACTATTAAGAATTTGAAAACGATCGCCAAAATTATCCAAAATATGTTACAAAAAATTTAATTGCGGTATTGACATTTCATATATCGTCTACGCCATAATAATGTGGGATATTAGGTTGATACGTTTTCCCAGGGTTCTCAAAAATTAAAATCCCGGAAATGAGAATTTCTAAAATCTAGATCCCGATTTTAAAAGAGAGCGAAATTTTTTTTTGCAAAACTTTCTTGATTAGCCAAAATCGTTTGTTTAAAATTATGTATTTATGAAAGCATCCTAAAATTCATTGTAGTTTGTAATATGGGTTTTGTATTCTATTAAGTATTATTTGAATTCAACAGTTTCGTAACCTAATTTGAATTTTAACGAAGTCCTGGGGTGGGATGATGAAGGCCGCGTGAAAATTTTGCACGATAGTGTAATTTTATATGGGAAAGCAAAAATTTTACCGGTTTCATTCTCTAGTTCCAAGCAACCTTATAAAGTCTTTCAACTGCTGTTTAACTATAATTTGAATATTTTTGGCTAATGTTATTTCCAATTTTCTACGAAACAATAGAACAACGTCATTTTCGTCTAAAATTACCGTACGATATTATTCAAGGTTTCGCCAAATTATAAATAAAATTAAAATTATATCATAAATTTTAAAACTTTCGAATATAGCCGAAGTTCTGAAATTTGGCATTGTTGACTCGACTATTTCTTACCGATTTGCACTAATTTGGAGGGAACTCCAAAATCGGGATTTTAATTATAGTTTCTGATGAAATTCTGAAATATTATGAGTATGAGTATTCTGAAAGATGACTTGAAAGTGGGACTTGTTATTTCTGAACCGAATGGTAAAATCGGCCCTGCTGATTAAAAATTGACAACCCTTAGCCGGTTATGGTTATATTCAGTTTTTAGAACCTTAACGAAACTTATGTATATATGCATACTTATGTCACTTTAAACGTCAAGTATTTTGATATTTAAATATATACACTATTATATGAAACTAATAAATGTATACGTCCTTAAAGGTAGCAGAACTCTTTTAGCAAAACTTTATAAGATACTATGGATAATTATTGGGTAATTAAATGCTCTATTAAAAAAATTTTGGTCTCCATCTCTTCCAACTACCGTTGGGTTCTACTAGCTTTAGAAAAAGTTGCAAAAGCAGAACCCATTTCAAAAAATGGTTTAAAAACAATTGGAAAATTAAAGGATAATTTGAGGCTTATTGAATGTCCTATTAAATTTTTTTGTTTGTCCGTTCGTTCTAGAACACAAATTGAAAATCGGACCAATACCAAAATTAGAACGCGAAAGAAAGATAGTCTACCGACCAAAATTTGCAAAACGCTATGGACAGAGGCGGCTACTTGACCAAAGTTATATTCCATACATAAGGTTAAAAATGTTAAAGACCATATAATCAATAAATTATATATAAGTTATAAAACTGTATTTCATTTAAAAGTTATTTAAAAAAAACACCGACCTGGAATATTTAAAGAACCCTGTATATTTTTTCAAGAGTATATTGACGATTGTAAAAGTTAGAAAACCCAGGTAGGGGAAATAATAGAAATTAACTTAGCTATCCTTCAATGGCATTTCGTAATAACAAAAACCACGCGTATTTTCAAATTGGCATAGCTTGTTCAGTTCCAATTTTTTCCGCTACGTGGTACTCGTGATCCTAATCGTCGATAGCACTTACGAAAAAACAATTAAAACAAAAAATGGTAGGTTAAAATTTATTAAGATTATTTTTTAAAATTGTACCGGAAATGACGAGTTTTGATAAACAAAAACTTTATTTCATCAAAATTCAGAGCCTCTAGAGTCCAGGCGGAATGACTATTCGGAATCAAATTTCATACTAAAGCTTTTTCGATAACTTTGGAGATCCATGCGAAATATTTGGAACATTTATGTACCGGAAGTGGCAGCTTCCGTACGAACTTTTCAAATTTTTCAGTGCAGATTAAATTTTCATTAAGGATTCAACTTGCTGATTTGTTGAATTTTATTTAAGCAGGAATAATAATTTTTTGTTATACAAAACACGTTTTATCCAAAAATCTGTTTTCTAACATAAATTCGACCCTTTACTGCCCCAGACAAATGGATTGATTTCCGGGATGAAACCCGGACTTAAGCTTTTTCTAAAAATGTTTAGATCTCCGTGAATTTAGTTTAGATCATCCTTCCATGAGAGCTTTTCGATTTTTCGAGATATTTTGAAAAGTATATCATTCACGAAAAAAACGAATGAACCAAAAGATTTTAAAATAAATATTCAACAATATCGGTTTAAACCAGTTTTCCAAAATTTGACGATTAATGGAAAAGAAAACTTTTTACAAAAAACTATTTAACAAGAACTTTCTCGTTTTTTACAAAGAAAGCAATTAAAACAAAAAAATACTAGATTCAAAAAAATCCGATAAGTTCAATTTTTCGATTTTGAAATTAAACGTGGTGATCGAGATCTACTTACATTGGCCGTAAATGAAAGCCTGGTGCTGGCCCGGGTGCTGGCCAAAACATATTCAGCCCCCCATTTTTTAAAAATAAATTTTTTCAAAGTCAATGAAGAAAACTTTTCAGAGTTGTTTTCTCGATTTTCATTTTCCGCAATTTTAATTTTCCACAATAGCAATTATATTCTTAGAAGGTTCTCCTTCATTACATATATGTATTTCCTATCAAATTTCAAACAAATCAGAACAGTTTCAAATTTGAACTTCATTGTGTACCATGGAAAAAATTCTGAAACTGGTCTGAATAACAATGATGAAAATTTAATTATCCAAGGTCAATGTGTTTGTATATTGAGAATATATTTTTCTGAGTCGTTTTGCAACCAATTTTCTTACTTTAAATTTGCGATGTACGATAGGGGTAGGGCCCGGCTTTCCGCGAAATCTTTCCTAATAGCCGAGAACGTGCACTCCCAATTAATTAATCCAAATAATATATATATATATATATAACATAGAAAGTCTGATGGAATGTTCCTGTATCCATGATAAGTACATACAATACATGTATGGATTCTAAGAACAAACAGTGTATCTAATAGTTAGCAATGTAACCATAAAATATTAATTTAATTTAATGAGTATTTTGAATTTAATTTGAGTGCCAACTATTCCTAGAACAATTAGACTGAAATATGTTTTAAAACTTTCATGAATATCATCGTTGTTATCATGTACAACCACTTTATTAAGTAATTTTTTAATTAACCTAATTAAAACAACAAACGCATCCCCAACTCCCACACCCTGTCAAAAACAAGACAAGAAAAATCGATACAGAACAACATGACATTCAAGATTTTATTCTACATTCATAACCATATATGTACATTTATACGACTACACACACACACATATATATACGATCCACCCACCGAAAAGAAAACATGTAAGCTTTGTAGTAGAACTTTTTTGTCTAACCAAATCTAATTAACTTATCATAACATTCAAACCTCGAAATTTCTTATTTAATTTACTAAAAGTCTTAATTAATCAAAAAAAAAAAAAAATTCCAGAAATTTTGAAATGATTAAATTATTGATTTAAGATTGTGGTGGAAATAGACAAATAAGTTTGTTTTGTACTAGATTAAAAGTTCGGGAATATGTGGGAACACAATTTGGAAAACTATTTTCGTTTCAAACTTTTCCTAATTTTATACAAAATTCAATGGATTAAACATAAAATACGAGAGCTTAAACATTTCGATAACATAATCAATGCGGTTAATTTCTTCGTTCTATATAGGGTATAGAAAGTATCACATGTGTAATAATAATAACAATAATTTCAAAGAATATTTACTTATGCTTTATGTTTGAACATCTGTTGGCGCAGCAAAATATTAAAGATATTAGCTTTGGTCCAACAATAATAAAACGAAAAATCAAAACCAGACACACAATACATTTCAAAATAGAATTGAATTAAATATATGCTACACGTATATGATTATTATGTATGAATGTATGTTTATAAAATATATGCTTATTGAATTACAATAGAAATATATACTTGTTATATTTAGGAAACTGTCTCATATACACCCATACCTAATCAAAGCATTTAAAGGGCCGATAAAGCGATCGACCGAAATATTGATGACCTATGTTAGAACTCATGTATGTATTCCAATTACCTCAACGTACTTATGGGCGAAACTACACGTTTAGATTAGGAGTAAGACATTAAATTCATTGGATAATTAGTACTTTATTTTTATAAAAAAAAAAAATTGGTATCACGAATCACGATTATAGCTTTGATCGGCATTCTACTTCACTGTGTGCCTCATCTGGGGGAGGTTATGTAGCGGTTAGGCTATTCAACCCAATATTCTAATCGTACATATTGCAAACATAAAATCTCGCAAACTCACCGCTAATTCATCATTCATCACTCTGTACGTGCAAACAGAGTAAATGCAACAACAGATGTACATACATATACAGTCGTTGGCCAAAAACCTTGCGCGGTTACATCATTTCAACGTTTCTACATAATAAAATTAGTTTTTCTGTTCTTCTTTAAGTTTCCTGCTACTATTTTTTCAGAACCACTTTCGTACTCTTGTTTATGACTAGGGCAACCAAAAATATGCTCTTAAAAATAGGTTTTAGGGGTATATCCTCTATCCGGTCGCAAATTATTCAATTGCGAGGAGAAATATGGGTACTAGATTTATTTTGCCATGCCACTTGACACATTTTTTTTTTAAATTTAAATTTGTTGAGCGATTGTAAAATAGAAATACACAAAAAGACTGTTACGCATTTTCCGAGGTCATGTATTCTACTTTACAATCGCAAAACAAATTTAAATTTAAAAAAAAAAAAATTCAAGTGGCATGGCAAAATAAATCTAGTACCCATATTTCTCCTCGCAATTAAATAATTTGCGACCGGATAGAGGATATACCCCTAAAACCTATATTTAAGAGCATATTTCTGGTTGCCCTATTTATGACTAATTTAAAAGGGCGGTCGCGTAAACGGGTCTGCCAGTGTGTGTTTTTGCAGTGAAAAGAATATTAACTTAATTTTGTTAATTAGCTAGTTGTTATTCGAAAGTGGGTTTTTGTAGATCGATTCCATAAGAAAGTATTTATCCTAGAAAAATATTTTTTTTTACTTTTCTGTTTTGTGTACGCGACGCCATATTTTGGAAGTTGGAAACAACTTTTGTCTTATATACGGTATTGTTTTAAAATGAATTTTCGTGTTACATTATCAAATTCATAGTTTTTCGAACAAAATGGGTGGAAAGAACATCAGGGACAAGTAAAAACCTGCAATAGCTGGTCTCATTGAAACTGGGCAACATTGAGACAGTGTTTGGCGAATTGCCCAAAAAATAGAGGCCAAAGAGGATATTTTCGTGAGTACGCGTGAAAACTGCGATAGAAAAAGGAAAACATCAAATCGAGTGGATTGGAAAATAGTACGTGTTGCATTAGAAGACCGCCATGCACCAATTCGAAAAATCACCAATGCGATAATCGAGTCTGGGGTGAAAATATCGGAAAGAACAGTATGACGTCGTTTGAAAGAAAACCAACTCATATGCAGAGGCCCAGCAAAATAGCTGCGTCTCACTCAACGCATAAGACTATAATGACTGGTTTGGGCCCGGCAGCATCAGGAATTCACAGAATTCGATTGGTTTCATATTTAAAATCACCAATTTTGTTTAACTGTGTTTAAATATGAAAAATACTTATCAACATTATTTGACCATTTCGTAGGTTATATTTAACGACGGGTGCCGCTTAGAGGCGGTCACGGAATTTCACGATTCGTGCGCAGGCAACCAGGCGAACGCTATAATGAGGACTACGTTGAAAAATGAATCAAACATTAATTGGCCGTCATGTTATGAAGCTGTATATCACTTGGACCAATATATTTTGTACAAGGAACGACGCGGTAAGACCAATACAAGAAGGTTTTGAATGATGTGTACATGCCCTATGTGAAATTCCTGCTACTTCGTCCATCGGTGTACACTTTCCTGCAAGATGGCGCAGCATGTCACAATGCATTAAGCGTTTAAACTACTTGAACAGTAAAACAAAATCAACATTCTTCCGGGACCAGACAATTCACCAGATCTCAACCCGATAGAGACTTGCTGATCCTTGTTAAAGTGACTAGTATGTATGCGTACCAACAATACAGGAATCGAACTAAGAAAAAACATCGAGGACGTTTGGAAAAATGATTTAGCCATAAAATATTAGCCATAAAATATTAATAATTTTTTGTAATTACATAAAATAAATCATGGTAACTAACTATATTAACTAAAAATAAATTTCTTTGGAAAATATTTTTTTTATGTACACCGTACAGCGTAAAGTTTTGAATAAAATATTTATGTGATTTCTATGAGTGCGCAAGTTTTTTGGCCAACGACCGTACAACCAAGGCGGAAAAAGCACGACGAGCATTACAAAACGAATGCAAAAGTGACACAACGATAACCAAAGCAAAGCAACCCTCTAAACAAAAAATCGGATTCACAAAATACGGTACAACGATTCCATAAACTAAATCATTTAATGTTCGTGACTCGAGTGAAGACGCCATATATTGTGTTTTATGTTATTAACTTTTCAGTTAATTTAGGTAAGTATTTAAGCCATTTTTGAAGTATTTTATATTTATGGAATTTAATTTATATTTATATTGTTCAAGATAAAAACAATTATAAAATATAAAATTTAATAAAATATGTGTCGAAAATGAACCATAATCCAAGCCGGATAGTCAAGAAGGGGATATCGAAACATTACCAGATTTGTTATGAGAACGACATATCACAATGATTTATGAAATTTTAATTGTGAAATGCGATGTTTCAATTTGCGACGCATTTCGGGGTTCTCTAGGTATATCAGGGGAATGTTGGTATTGGTATTTGGAAGGGGTGTGTGTTCTGCGGAATCATATCGTGGATTTTATTAGTGTTCGGGTTGACTTTTTTGTTCAATAAGTGTATATTGTTTTTGTGTTTGTATGTTTCCGGTTCTTCGGTTCGGTTCATGACGTCACCTCTATTTGACTTGTGTAGTATCTGTGGATTGTTTTCGGAATAGATGACCTGATATTTTTGGTTGTTAGTTGGGGGCTGCGCGTGATTCGGGATTCATTTTGGTTTCGTCTTTTACATGTTCTAGTAGTATCGTTTTGGGGAATCTTCCGGTTTGGCCTATGTAAGATGCTGAAGGGTAGGAGAGTGGGGTTTTGTGAATTCCTGTTGCAGTGTCTGCGTTAGTTTTTTCTTTGAGTTTTGGTCCAATTTTATAGTGTGGTTTTTGTGCCGGTTTGTGTCCTTCTTGGTAAAATATTTTTTATTTTTTGTGACAGCTGATGGTTGGTGTTATGTGTAGTGATTTGAGCTGTGCAGTGTGTTGTTTCTCATACTAAGTGGTTGGGTCTGGAAAGTTATGCCCCCTATTATGGTACTCACCTCACCTCAACTCACCGAGAAATACGTCATAATGGTGACTTCAACTCACGTTTTTGAAATATTTGATATTATACTTGTTGAGGTGAGGTGACTCTAGTGTCAAATATACTCACCAACAATATACTGGTGAGTTCAAAGTAATTTTTCAAGATGGATATCAAAAAACGAAAACGTAAATAATCACGAGGGATAACAAAAAACGTAAGATTTTTTTCATAATAATTTTTATATAGGATTTCATTTTATAAAATTATTGCATAATAAAAAAATATTTCTAAGCATAAAATAAAAATATCTAATGAAAAACACACGAAACGCCAATATTGTGAAAAATGTATGTCTAAAACGCCAAAAATTACAATATTTCCAACTTAACAGCTAATGGAAATTGTCATAATAAACAAACACATCTCACCAAAATAATCAATGTCTGTTGATGATTAAAGTTTACTGGTGTGAGACATGTTATATACAACTTCTTCCTTGACAATGCCTTGAGCGAAACATGTATGACGAGTCTTCGGTGTTTCTCATTCCATCGCCATTTTTAATATCACAAAAAAAAATATTTTGCGTGTCATATTCAGTATGTCTCTATTGCAATAATTTTTCTCTTTATGTATAATTTTTTTTATAATCTCCCAGTTCGAAATTTGTCAACATGCATGTGAGATATTTTTTACGAAAGACATACGTTTCTATTATTGATGGTATGTTAGCTTAATGACTAATTTATGACAAGTCACGTTAGTTTCCCAAATGAATCGTCCAATTACTGTCCGCTTTGGACGAAAAGTATGTGACAGGTCCTAAGACCGTCATTCTTTCATGAGAATGTCTTAAGCGAAACATGTATGGCATGTCTTGGACGTTTCTCATTTTAAACATAGTTTTAAAATGGCGTATAGGTTAACAATCGAGAGAAATGAAAAAAATATAATTCATTTCATGCTCACTGTTTCACCGCCGTTGCAATTTGTTTATTAATTGTTATTGTTATTACACACGGTATCATCTTCTTTGTCAAATAGGCAAGTCACCATTTTATAATTGTTCTGTTCGGAAAATTTCAACTTAATAATATTTTGTACTTCTGTTTATAGTCATCGAAATTGCAAAGCATTAGCGATATTATCGGCCACATCAAATCTAATCGAGTTAGATGGCTTGGTCACGTTGCAAGGTCTCATCAACAACGAATGATTTACAAAGTGTTCCATCAACACCCAGCCGGTGTACGTCGTAGAGGAAGACCCCGACTACGCTGGCGTGACGACGTCGAATAAGACCTACTCGCATTAGGATGTCGAAATTTGAGGAGGAGAGCAATGGACCGAGACGGATGGAAGACCATAGTGCGGGCGGCAAAATCCCTTCATAGGATGTAAATGCTAGAGAGAGAGAGAGCAACTTTATGGAAATTGGTTAAAGAAAAGGATATAATGTTCTTAAATTATATTCACAAACTGCAGACTTTTCGCCGCTGTAAATCGAAAATACGAAATAAATTCGCCTTTGTATAACCAAATTATAGTTTATTTTCAAATAAACTATCAAATTTGATGGCGGCACTGGAATACTGACATAAACTTTCGTTATAAACAAAATTTGCTTTGATGTATATCACAGAAATATTGAATTTTGCGTAAATTAATTAAAAACTAAATTAAAATACGAATGTATTGTATAGTTGTCAAACAATATATTAGTACAGTTGGTATCATTAGTTTGTTTACCTTACTATACCTTAAGAACAAATTTTTTCTGTGTATATCGCAGACAAACTATTTGTTTCGACTGTATATATTTGTATTGCATTAGCAACATTTAGGGGTATATAAGAAAAGCAATAAATCTTTAACAAATTAATTTAATTTAAAAGCTCAAAAACTATGTACAATTAGCTTCAATTTTTGTTGGTATAGAGATGCAATTGGCAACAACATATATATGCAAAAATCTTTCAGCAAATGACAATTTTTTCGAGTTATTCGCTATTGAAATGGTGATATGTGACTTTACTTTATCAAATTTGTTGCTGCAAAATTCCAGAACAAAACTTCCGTTTCTAGAGACGAGTTACATTTTATGAATACCATTTTAGTACATTACGGAAATTTTACAGTTACAGAGCTTACATGCAGTTTGTGGATTAGGCCATTAATTTACAATGTTTAGTTTTTAACTGTCTTTTCGCAATTGAGATAAAGGAGCGTCAGACATTTAGTCTGCACGGTATTACAGATACACAATCAGGGACACACAGAGATCTTTTTGGAAACCAGTATTTTGGTCTTCGGCGAAAATGTTCATGATTACTCGTAAAATAAAGTAATAAAAAAAATTACAGATTTTAGATTATTCGCGGCCGTATATTACGATAAGTTTGTACAATTTTCAGATGTACACAAACTGTTCATAGTTGCTTCTGTATAATGTGATAACTTTATCAAAAAATAATAAAAAGTTAAATTACCTTCCATAAAAGAATATATTTACTTAGAGTATAAAAAAGTAAAATTGTTGTGCCAACGTATTTGTGTTTTCCTGACCTGATCCAAAAGAAAGGTGTACACGAACGTAATACGACAAAAACAAACATTCTGGTATGTAGACTGTACGTACAGAGCATACAAAGAAAATGAATAAGGTAAACTTTGCTGTACCACAATTTTCCTTTAATCTTTTTGTTGTTTAGAGGTAACTAAAAAGTTTTGGTTCATTATATTTGGTACACAGATTATTACATAGATTTTATGGCTTTCATTTTCGAGAGCTTTCATTATATTATAGCAATATATTTAGATCAAGACACAACATTAGCTGTAATTGAACTAAATTCGTATCCCATTTATTTTACGATACCACCCAATTTAGCATAAGCCATTTTATACTACATATGTGTAGCAGCATCATATTTTAAATTCTAAAATTTTTAGATAATATCACTATCATATGTCCTGAAATACCTTAAAATATTTTTCACCCGTATACGAACGAATACCATAATAGTTTTTAATGGATTTAATTTTTCTTTTTTACCCCCATAACGTTTCGAAACGAAATTTGCATAAATTTTGTCCAAAATGGTACATAAAAACTAAAAAGTATGACGGAAACTCTGTGTTGATACTTTTCTAGTTTCCGTGCGTTCCTTTTTTGTTTGAAAATTTAAATATTTTCTTTTATTTATGTTTATTTGAAAAATTAAATCATAAAATTATGAATTATGATTTTAGGATATGAAAATTGAATGAAACTGAAACTAACAAAACAAAATATAACTTAGTTTTTATTAATGGACTAAGTAAAATATTTAAATATTGTATGTAGATTACGGACAGGTTTTGTTAAAATGTTATCGGAAGTATATTTCATGTAATAGTAAAGCTTTTCAATAAAAAGTTAAGTGTGTTTATGTTGATGATAATTTAGTTCAAGCAATTTTGGCAAGAGACTTGATATACCATAATATGGACGCCTAAGTGTCTGGGGTGTGTAAAATATAAATAAATTTATGCATGTCTATGTTTAGACGTGATTTATAGCTGTGGTTCTTAAAATAACCTTTGATTTATTTTGCTCAAATTCTCCTTGGTGTTTATATTCTAAAAATATTGGTCTTTTCACCAATCCATATAAGTTAATATTTTTGAAAACTTTCCAAACAAAAATGCGTGTGTTCTGATGATTAATCGACTATATAGGTGTGAAATTCTGTATATATCCAATGTGAAAAAGCTCAAAGTATGACTTTTATTTATAAGTTTATCGCAATAAAAAAAATGCAAGCAAAAAATTGTTTATTTAGCGTTATATGCTTATTAATGTAAAAATCGTGACGCCACGTTTTTGTAACGGTCATAAAATATATGTTAAATTTAACTGGTTTGATGCTAACTTCTTAAGGGTTTGATCATTTCTTCGATGATAATTTATTTACTTCGGTCTGTAAGACCAAGTTGTTGAAATCTTCATCAAAATACAATAATAAAAATGACCTTGGTTTAAAACCACTTTTCTCGATTTGAAGGTTGCTGACCCCAAAAATGACAAAAAATTTGTTGACGTCAAAATGAGACGATTTTGTAATTGATTTGGGTGGCCCATATGCAAATGATGAACCAGGACTTTCATTTTGTAGAACTAGTTCAAGCTATGGAAAATATTGATGGTAGTAGAAACGAAGTAGTGTCAGAGGAACAGTCACAGGCAGCAATCGGGCCAAATCGCCTTCTTCTGCGGAGATCGTGAGGCATGAAGAATTGAAAAGGTAGAGATTGAACTCCATCCCCTGTATCATTGAGACATTTTCTGAAAAGCATGAAGCTTAAAGCATCTTTTCCCAACCGTTATTGTTGAATGTATTGTTTTTGGAAACTAATAGAAAGAAGACAGCGAATCAACGAGCACAACTCGGTGCTAAAGATTTAATCCACAAGCCTCATATGGGCTTCAATTCGTTATATTTTTACTCTCTTCACAAATAGCCAACGATCCATGAGCAGTTGGACAGCACATACCGTCCAAGCCAGGCAAGTATGGGATAAAATATTTTGGCTTGTACATGCGAAAACAAATTATCCTGTATCAGCAGAAATTTGTTTGGTTACCCAACCAAACGATGAAAAATCCACTGGAACTTCATTAGCGTGAACTTTTTACAAGTTATTCATTGCCAAAAGATTTGTGGGCTCGCAATACATCACTAGTTGGTACAATTAGATGAAATAAATGCGAAACACCCTGACTGTTCACATCGGTCGGAGAAGCAACGCAAAAAAGTATGTTTGTTTCCGTTTTTGCTTCTCGGATGAGGTGTCGTTTATGAGCTACACTACCAATTCACAAAACAAAAATTATTATCATCCATGATTTTAACGAAACACAAGGGCGGCGTTGACACATTCGGCAAAATTATGCGCAGCTACACCTACAAAAGGAAAAGTAATCAATGGTCATATTTTATAATATGCTTGACGTGGCTAGACTTGCAGTTTACCGATTGTTCTAGCTATATGTCACCCGGCTTGTAACAAAAGCGTTCAGCAAAAGTGGTTCAGAAACATCTAGACAATCGGAGCAAACGTCTAAAGTTTACTTTACGTATACATCGAGAAAATCAGGTAAGAAGTATAAATTTTTAAAATTTTTAAATGCAGGATTATCAACAGTTTTAAGGAGGAGGAAGCTAAATTTTTTCGGAATATTCCCCCTTTTTCTGGGAAAATTTTCACTTAAAAAAATAGAGTATTATTTTATTCAAAATACGTACAAATGTGTAATTTTTATAAAAATTTTGATATTAGGATTGTATCTTAACAGCTTTTCGACAGTACAAGTATTTTTTCCGAAAAAATTTTGCAATTTGTCCAGGAAAATTTTTGAAATTTTTTCAATATTTTTTTTTACTTAGTTTATAATTATAAATAAAATTTGACACTTGAAGAATTATATAAATTCAAGAAAAGCGAGGGTTTGGGTTGCCCCCATCGTCTAAGGTATACAACGAATTAAAATAACATTTAAAAACAAATTATATTTGCAAAAGTTGATTTTTTTTTAAATTTGTGGCACTATCAGAAGAAGCGATAGTAAAGTAAAATTACGCCAAGCAAGGTTCTACTGAAGCCATCCGTGAAAACTTCTATAAACTTGATGGGCTACAAATTTAAATCCGTTTCTAAGCAACCGTTCCCACAAATGCAGGTCTGCACTATGCGAACCGTGTTTCATGCAAAGTTGAAGGAGCTTGATTTAAACGTTAAATTTTCTGATGAAAATGACGCTGAAACCAGTCCTTGTCTGTCCATACCAGACCAGCCAACACCAGATACATCCTCAGTTGGCTAATCGAGTCCGAACAACGCCAGGCTCACCAATTCATTCAGATCAGATATATACAACAACAATAAAGAAAATGAATTATTTAAGCTGGTAGGAGGACGATTCTAAGGTGGTTAATATCCTTTAGTTCACAAATCCACAGTTTTGGTGTTCTCAACACAAAGTACTCGTGGCGTTTGAATAACTATGGACCAACATTGTTTATTACCAACACTTTAGTTCACACGTCACCCACCTTGAACTTGTCAACAATTATTGTTTTGGTATATAGAATACATACGTCCATATCATTGAAAAAAATTTGAAAAATGTCGTAAAACGTTTTCAAAATTCTGTCATTCTTAAGTAGGCCCTAAATCCAAAAGCCACGTCATTAGATTACGTGGAGATTGATTTGTTGAAATATGTGAAGAAGTTATCAAGAAAATATTATAAGAATATTCCCCTTCGGATGTTAAAAAACAAATTTTTACAAAATCGAAGAAGGATCGTATTAGATTTTCCAGCATTGTTTGTGAGTTTTCCGGGTTGGTGGAAAAGAAATTATCTTCTTAGAAAAGCTTTTATCAATTTTTCTAAAAGGTTCCAATCAGAACAGTTTCAATTTTACACTAAGAGGGGTGGTAATGTTTTCGAGGTAAACTTAATTGTGGGGTAATATGAGTTCAACACCCCATAAGTTGCGTTTCGATTCGTTTTATTCAGAACAGCAAATAAGTCATCTTCATGCATCAACAGTATATGCGAGTAACAAGGAGAATGCACAAATACATGACTAGGATATTGTACAATCTAGCTTCCCATACAACTTCCAAAGGTCTGTTTATAAATTTTTCTTCTAAATTGGAAGAAACACTGATTCATACATGTCTCAGCTATTCTTTGGTATATTGCATAAATTCAGATAGATTTGTAAATGACACTAGCTGAAAATTCTATGAATTAAAAATTAAAGATCCATAAACGAAAGTTGCAAGCTTGAGGCCTCATAGTGATAGCCCACAATGTTAAGCTAACAATAATTCTAAATTCTAATCAGGATCTGAAATGTTTTTAAATTTATCCTACAAAGACACCATCAAACAACGATAACATTGTAATTATTAGGTTTGTGTACAATTTCGCTCCAATTTGCCAGATTCAAAAACCAGATACAATTTATTTTCTATAATCCCAAACTATAAAATGTTGATTGAGATGAATATTAACTTTTATTTTGAAAGCAGAGATAAAAAAAACCTTTTCTTGAATTACGATCCGAGTGTTAGATAGAATGTTTTCGTGTATGAGCTTTTACGACAAACAAAAAAGGACATTTATGTAGATGTATGTATGTATAAAGATTAGAACTAGATTCTTAAATACAGAAAAGGATTTTCTTTGTCTTAAAAATGGAAAACCATAAAAAAATACATGAAAATAATGTTTAAGTCATTCTATAAATTTTAAAACGATACAGTACAAGATGATATTGAGCTTTTTCGTTGTTGTTACAATTTTTAGTATACTCGCATGAATATACAGGGGAATCACACAATTTTTAAGTTTAACTCACGATAATTCGTCGCGTTTTTTAAATTATTTTGATTTATGGTTTATTTACAGAAACATGCTGGTACAGACCAAACGGCACGGTGGTAAAAGCTGGTTTGAACCCCGATGGAGGCAGAATGCAAAAGGGATTTTTCAGCGTTTGATTACGATCTATGACCTCTATCGGAGTGCACAACTTATGGGCCGACCCATCTTCATACCAGTACTATAGGCTGGCATAGATTCATACAATGTACAGATGATTCTACGTAAATCATAATTACGTCCTCGATTTGGCAAGCAATGCGTAAGGTAGGACGAAAAGCGAACCGTAAAACAGTTGGGAGGCTTCGGCCCCAGAACAGATTGCATAGATTAAAACATAAAAAAACAGCATGCTGGTGCTATACCAATATAATTACCTTTGCTATCTCAATATAATTACTCTATAATTTAACGCACAAAGTAAAGAATTTTTGTTCCTCACACTAATTTCATGTGCAGTTGGATGAGAGAAACAATAAATAAAAGAATAAATAACGTGGCTGTCAAATCCAATATTAAAATTTAAATCACATGCTTCGATTTCGGCATTTCATGATCACATTTCAATTCTCAAACAACAAAAATTATTACCCCCCCCTGTTTTAATCAGCCCGCCAATTATACCTTCTTTCGCTACAAGTGCCTCGAATATTCAATTATGGCTGTGTGCCATACTTAAGGTAAATCGTTTACTACGGGAAAACCGGTTTTAGTACAGATTTTTCGATCAGTTTGCCATAGGCTTTTTGAAAAATAAAAGAATTTACCGACAAATTTACTTAAAATTGACTTTTACCCGACTATTGGCCCGTAGCCTGAGTACTGAATACAAAAGTAAAAATCGCAGACATCAAGATATTTGTGTTTTTTGCTGTGTTTTGAAAAAATAAGTCAGAAATTCATGACTTTGTTTCGGTTCATTTGATTATCACCACCAAACATACTGTCGTTGTTCATGAATTTGAATAGTTTATTTTTTCAAAATTTGAAAGTGAAGCTAAAAATTATTATTTTTGTTACTCAGTTTTTAATACCCATTGATTAAAAGAAAAGTGTTTAACTGTATCAGAAAGGGCGAAAATAGATGTGTATCATCAGGAAGGGCTTTCAGGCCGTGCTATAGGTCGTAGGATCGGAAAAGTCACGAAGCCATACATTTATTTGAAAGATACAAAATCGTAGGGAGGGAATTATAAAGAAAGGGATTCAATGCCACTTACACCTCAAAATAAACGAAAAATTATTTGATTAGGCTTCAATTCTGCTCTTTCTACAACAAAAAATGCTCTTAAAGTTGAAGTGAAAAATATCTGAAGCGGCTGAAGTTAAGAAAAAATCACCACTGAATGATGAATGGAAGCAGAAACGTTTGAATTTCGCAAAGGAGCACTGACTTAAAGTAAAGTCGTATTTTATGATGAAAAAAGGTTTTATGACCAATGGAAAGAAGAAGTGTTTTTGAATCCTCATTATAGTAGAGAAGAGGGCGTAATGGTCTGGGTTCCAATCTCTTATTATGGTACAATCGATTTGGTGTTTCAAAGTACAAAAATGACTGGAAACAGTTACAAAACGTTAGTGGAATCTGTATACCCTAAAATCCATGACATTTTCACAACACTCTCATGAATTTTCCGTAAAGTCGTACATCACAAGCCAAAATGTAAAGCTATTGCATTGGCCACCATATTCACTGGACTTACGCATAATAGGAAATATTTGGGGCTGGCTCACACGTTATGTATACGAAGGAGGGAAATAGTATGATACTAAGGAAGAGCTGATCCTAGGGGTTAAAGCGGCTTGTGCAGAAATTTCACTCAATTATTTGACGTCATTAAACGACTCGTATTTTCGAAGTTATTCAGAAAAATGGAAGTTTCACTAAATATTTGAACTTATATTTTAATATTATATTTAAAAAAAAATGGTAATTTTTCAAGTGGCGGTAATCAAATGAACCGAAACAAAGCTATGAATTTTTCACTCATTTTTCAAAACAAAGCAAAAAACACAGATACCTTGATGTCTGCGATTTTTACTTTTTGCTATTATGTTCAGTACTCAATACCCTATCTTTCTTTATTTTAAATTTTTTTCTGTCTCAAACACACCGAAAATTGACTTTTGCTTCTTTTGATTGAGTGGCGGTAATCTATTGAGCCGCACTGTATGTTCATTGTACATATGAAACAACTAAAATGATTTACCAGTTGAAACGGTTTTTATTCCGTGTGTAAATAATTTACAGTTGGCGTTTGCATCAATTGAAATCAAATTACATTTTTGTGGCTCTGGATGATCTTTCTCCAAGACAAGAAATTGTTCCCTCCATACACGCAACAAAATAAGAAAATGGCATTTAAAATATCACACTATTTAAAGATATCATACGAAAGCGCAAGTCTAAACTTTCACAGAGCTCTAACAGAGCTGGGGCTATGAAACTAGGTAGAAGAAAGTTGAACGGCTTACAGAGCTGTTGAAAACCAAGAGCAGGCTCTTCAAAGGCGTCAATATCATGCAGAATATTTGGCATTCGAACGACCAAGTCCCGACATCAAGAAAAAGCGGACTTTGAAGTGTCTCAGAGAGTCACAGAAACCGCTGAACCGACGAAACCCTACTAACGGGCTGTAGGATTATAACATTTTGGAATGAATTGGTGTCGGCTTCGAATTCAAAAGCCAAATAAAAGGTACAAAGTTATTATCCACTCAGGCCTCAGACCACTAACGAAATAGCGGCGATGGTGATCGGCCACGAGCAAACTACATTTCGAGACATAGCCTGTATTTCGAGACATAGACTCACTAGAGTATCGGACACGTACAAATTTATGCCCCTATTATGGTTCTCACCTCACCTCACCTCACCGAGTGAGTCATTTCACCAATCCAAGTCGTGTGAGTTAGATTTTTGTATTATGGTGCTCGTTTTTATTTTGGTGAGATGTGTTTGTTTATTATGACAATTTCCATTAGCTGTTAAGTTGGAAATATTGTAATTTTTGGCCTTTTGGAAACATACATTTTTCACAATATTGACGTTTCGTGTGTTTTTCATTAGATATTTTTATTTTATGCCTAGAAATATTTTTTTTATGCAAAAATTTTATAAAATCAAATCCTATATAAAAATTTTTATGAAAAAAATCTTACGTTTTTTGCTATCCATCGTGATTTTTTTACGTTTTCGTTTTTTGCTATCCATCTTGAAAAATTACTATGAACTCACCAGTATATTGTTGGTGAGTATATTTGACACTAGAGTCACCTCACCGCAACAAGTAGAATACCAAATATTCCAAAATGGTGAGTTCAAGTCACCATTATGACGTATTTCTCGGTGAGGTGAGGTGAGGTGAGAACCATAATAGGGGCATTAATGACGCACTGGAGTATCAAATAATTTTTTGGAAACGGCAAGAGCGATATAACTTCAATATCCCTCAGGTGAATCCAGTTAATAAATGCCCCGTTATACAGACAAAAAAATATCGTGCAAGACCTTCAATGCCTATCATATGGTGATGAGACGACTTTAATTTATTGCTCCGATGTAAGCTAGTCTTGCATTAATTTCTGGTGGACATGTATTTGAAAATTGAGAGCAAATGTTTGAGTTTTATTTCCTTACACCAGAAAACTGTACGCGTAAAACTACATCCACTTACAAGACACGATGAGGAATAATGCGGATGTAGATCTAAATTACACGAGCGGATGCTTGTTTAAAAATCATTAAGATGGGCTTTATTTGACAGTTAGTTTCTAAAAGAAAAGTTCAAACGTTGGTTGCTCTCCATACCACAAGACAAAAATAGATGGGTGCAGTTGTTGTGGCCACCATCCGACTTTGTATTACGGAACTACCGGATTTGTGAAAAATTGCCTTGAATAATCAGAAAACCAGCAACGTTAACTCTTGTTAAAATTATGTCCTGATTGCAAAAATCTAAAAAGCTCTTACGGAACTGCCACTTTTAGTACACAGATGTCTACCATATTTCACATGGATCTTTAAGTTTATGGAAAAAGCTTTAGTATAAAGTTTTATCCCAAAACGTCGATTCAGACAGCCTGTGGAGCTGTCAAATTTTGGTGAAATAATTTTTTTTTTATCAAAACAAGTCATTCCCGGCCAAAATTTTAAATATGATCTGAACTTATAATTTTGTTTGAAATTTGATTTACAAATTCGAAAATCCTTCATACTCTTCAAAATAATTGCAAATAACGAAAAAGCCCCTGTGTAAGTTGCCACTTCCGGCGGACCGATCTCTACAAATTACTGGGATCTCCCAATTTGTTGAAAAAACTTAAGCATGAAGTTTCATCTCAATCAATCAATCTGTATGGGCTGAACCAGTGATAAAATTTTTAATGAAAAACAGTTTCTTGAAAAAAACCGATGTATTATGGAAAACTGATCTAGAACGATATTTTTTGCAAATTTTAATCTAGAACCTTTTAGTTCATAAATATTCTTCACGTAAATAATATATTTTTCAAAATAGTTGCAAAAATTTAAAAGCTCTTATGGAAGCTGTTACTTCCGGATCTCCCAATTTTCGGAAACATCATAATGCCGACTTTTTGTTAAAAACAGATTTTTTGTAATAAAAAGTCAACTCTGCTAAAAATTTTGAAAAATTTTCCGGTTCGGAATTATTTTAAATTTAATTTAGAATCTTCCAGTTCATAACCATTTTTCTCATAATTGACACACTTTTCAAAAAAACGATAAAGCTCATGTAGATGCATCGTGATATCCCAATTTATGAGAAATTCATCGGGATATCCCAATTTATGAGAAAAGCTTTAATATGAAGTTCCACTCCAATCAGTCAATCAGTCTGGGGTGTAGAGTGCTAAGACACATTTAGTCTGCACGCACACAGAGATTTTGTATAAACCACTTTTCTGACTTTGACGATATTGATAATGATCTGCAAACATATCGAAGTCAAGATTACTATACTTTATTTTACTGTGTAAACGAAAGTAATATTGGGGATACGCGGGGTTTTATGTACTCTATCGAGTGATAGGAACGCGATTTGCCAAAAAAGCTGACCACCTTTCGTCTGCCTACAACACAGCGTAGTAGCGAGCTTTCGAGCGATTTGGCCAGGGAGATGAACTACGAGTCGGTCGTTTTACGTGTATACGTCACTAAAACTGAACCGCGGCTGCTTCCAAACGTATTGAGAATGGTGAATATTGTCATTCCTTTGTTGACGCAGAGGGGGTACAGGCAAAACATTTTTACCATGAGTAAATCACAGTGTCAAACACATCATATGGCCAACTCTATGGGTTGAATTTTTGCTAAACAAGTTATTTTTGTCAAAAACCGTCATTACCACTTATATTCTAGAAAATTGGTCTAACTTTTAGTGCCGTACCTTCTGCATAATAAATAAGATTCTCATCCGTCAACGAAGTCTATCAAGAATTAGACCACTTGACAAACCTACCAAAAAAAATTATTAAATTTTCATACTACTCTTTAGATATTCAATTCAAAGTTTTAAAGTTTAATATAATAATACGTTTAGAAATAGACACACAGACATGTTAACAAAATAAAATGTTATGTTATAAAAAGGAAGACAATATTTATTTCAAAATATTGTTCAAAATATCTAGAATAGTAAGAATAATAAAAGGTATTCATTTTCAGAGTACAATCAGGTCATCGTCGGCTTGGGTGTCACTCATCACCCCATATAATTTTCCTTTACATAAAGCATAAATAAATTCCAAATACTAAACTACAGCACTAAACAAACAGAACAGACAGACAAACAGAATAATAAAATGGGACAAAAGAAATGAAAATATATATAATTTTCAATTTTTATTTCTCCTTTATATTATCTCCTTACAAAAGCTCTTTTTTACATTTGACTTGTTGTGATGTGTTCCAGCAGAGATTCTCAAACCGTCTACTGATCGTGCCTACCGATAGTTGTACTCACTTTTAAAAGTTGCTGGAGCATTTTTTGCTGGATTAAGGAATAGGAGTAAGGAAGAAAAATTTTATTTTCTATTTTTCAAAGCCTTTTATTATATTATCTACTTTTTAGAGCCTTTAAATATAAGCGTGGTTTTTTAAAAAGTTTTTTTAATTATATTTTATTTTCTACTTTTTAGTCATCGAAATTTTTTAATGTCCAAAAATGTTAGAGTCTTGTATTGTCATCGGAATTTAAATGCAAAATTTCAGCTCAATTGGACTATCGCAAGTGGTTGAAAAATTGATTACAAAATTTGACGATTCCAACAGACACACAGAGTGAGCTAATATAAGCGTGGTAAAAAAAAGGCCAACTTTAATACATACCCAAAAAACAGGAGGCTTTTAAGACAACAATTCTCAAAAACAAGAGGCTTTTAAGACGATGGGAGAAAAATATATTTACACCCCTATTCCACTAGTCGCATCACTTCAAGTGACGTGACTACACATCTGCCTGGCTACTAGACCATTGAATCGAAACTTACAAAATAATTGTTCAATAAAGTCGTTCTTGCTGTTTTTTAAATCTTAGTATGCTGCTTAATAAATATTTCCTTGCGACTGCTGTCACTCCAAATGACAATTTCTATCACTTGAAATTTTGACGTGACAAATAAATAAAAAAAATTCCAAACTAATGAAGCCAACTAAGATTAAAAAAAATTTTATTGAGAGTTTTGCACAAAAATATTTAATAAATTTTGATTTTAAAATCTAGTAACCAGGAAGATCCATAGTAACGTCGCATGAAGTGGTACGTCTAAGAGAATTGAGCTGTTAATCAAGTTTGCATTGATTTTTTTCTGATTGCGAAAACAAATTTCATTTAAAACATTTAAGCTATAACCAGCGACTCAGCGAGTCTGTAAGAGTCCGTAACGAAACCTTACAGAATTTAACGAGAACGTTTTATTACAGAATATTTGACAGTTTGACCAGCGAATCTGTAACACGATTATTATTGTCAATTGAAGTTTTAAATGTCAATCTGCAAAATTACAAATTAACCACACCACGATTTTAGTTAAAAATGAATCTGTGAAAATTGAACAGATTCCCACCCTATTTAAAGGACGAGGGAGCAAAAAATAAAAAAAACGGTCTTGTGTGGTACGAAAAATAAATCGCACAAAAGACAATATGTACAGTATGTACATAAACTACGAGTATTTAGACGTATATGTACATAATTTATTTTAGGTAACGATTTTAGAAATTAACAATGTCAACAGCAATTTTTTATCCACACTCGCATGACATGTGAGGTTTTCAACATGCTGATGGACCTTGTGTGGGCACAAATATTTGTGAACAAGCGGAATCTATTGAGCTGAAAAAGCTGATGAAAAATGTACAAAAAATATTTCAATTCAAAAATTTCAAATTTAACGAAACTGAACGAAAAGTACTTTGAGTTTCGCTGGTCAGTAATGTCAATAAACATACATTTTTCAGATGTCGCTTTGTTACTTAAATTTCTTGCAGACTCGCTGGTTACGCCTTTAACCGGCGCACAACCAATCGGCCGTTAGTTATTTTTCTGTGCAACCGGCCGTTAGTGAGACTCAAGGACTCATCTTACGCTATCATGCTTGTTTTCCAAGTGGGCAAGTAATACCATTAAAATAATTTTTAAAACTGTGAGACACAAAAGTTGAACATAAAAATGTAAATTTGATGTCAGATTCTGATATAATCGATTTTGTTACAATTAAATGAAATGTCGTCGACCATCTCCATAAACTATTTAAACGATTATTGTAAAACAAATTAATTAAACTTCAATGAAAAATAACACATTTATAGTATAAAATTTATCATCAACATTAACCTATATTAATATAATGTATGTACTATACCTACATATAAAAATTTAATTAAATTAGAATTTATCAATACTTTTCAATGTTAAATTAATTTGTTTACAGATTTCATACAAAAACAATATCTTTTGTTAATGAATTTTTAATTGGAGTAAAAAATACCTGTTGAATTCGAATCGAGCGTTGTAACGTTCGTTTGCTCTGTTCAAACTTGTAATTTATCAAACTAAATGACACGAACAAAGTCTAGTTACGTATAGTAATATGAGTAATGTATACGGATAATTACTTGAAACTGTCAACATATTCATAAATGGAATGAAAAAAGAATTTAATTTTTCGACAACAAAACAGATACGATCTACACATGTTTGTTATATACTCGTATGTCTACTTTTGCTCTATATTTCCATTATGTATTACATAATGGTGTGGACAACTGTTTGAAAATTTGGATTCTAACAGATTCTGTTTATTACTGATTTTAATATTATATAGTAGGATTATTTTGTAATTTTATAATGGCGAGTAACGGTCATGATTATAAGTGGTTACTACTAGGTTTGGTTTCCGGAACTACTGGTTTCTGGGAACCATGGAGTAAAATATTTTATATATTGGGCCCAACACGTGTGCACCTGTACCGTCAATCAGAACGCTACAATGGTTTCCAGGAACCGCTAGTTCCGGAAACCAAACCTATTAGTAACCATTTATAATCATGACCATTACTCACCATTAAAATTTCAAAATAATCCTACTGTTGTGATTGGCGCTACAGGCTTATATTTGAATGGGCCAATACATTTGACAGGGATTTGCTTCAATAACTCCTGGAAGCAAAGAGTTCCGGAAACCAAACCTTATAGTAACGACTCGTCAGTATACTCGTCATTATCAAATCTGGTTATAACCACTTGTCATTATGCCTGTTACCAACCATACAAATTTCAAGCAATGCTACCGTTGTGACTAACACTATAATCTCACATGTATTGTAATGTAATTATTTGAAATTTTTTCGTTCAAATATGTCTGGGCTCTGAATATATTTTTTTCTTTCTATGCAATATGTTTTATTACGAGGTTTTAATATTTCTTGGGCTGAACTATATTTGGCTGAACTAATATTAATTTAAATAATTTTAATGAAATCCTGGGCTGGTATAAATATATAACTTTAGTGTTGCCTGATGCAAAATTTTATTTTTTCTGCGATAACTGTCTGGGCTAACTTCACATACATTCAAAGTAGATTACGTGGTTAATAAAATTAGAATATTTGTTGATAGGCGGGCGACAACGTTTAATAGGTCTATTATGAATCTCACTTACTCGTCACCGGGTGAAGAGTCGTCACTATAATTCTATTTTGGTATTATGATTGTCGCAGTGAGCGAGTGATCGTCACATGCGTGTCGCTTGGCGACTCGAAATCACCGCATATAATTTTTGGTATTATAATTCTCACAGTGAGCGAGTCCAATGTCATATATGCTCACCTAAAATATGATGGTGAGAGTCAAGTGACATAGTATTTTTGGTATTAGAAATATGTATAATATTTTACCATTGAAATAGTAAATTTATATTGAAATGGAAAAAACCGGGATATAGCCCGTGGATTTCCAGATGTTGGAAAAATCAAACTAACCATTAATGAATTTTGGAAAAATTTGTCAGTAGTGCGGAATAGCTTAGGGCCGCCAATTAGAGAAAGCATGGAATGGAGAAAGGCAAAAATTCGAGCACAATTTTTTTATATAGTATACACAATTTTTTATATAATATATTTTATATTTTTAATATTTTTTTATAATTATTTTGTGTTACGATACGATGAAAATATCGTATCCTTATAAATTTTGTCATACAAAGACATACAAAAATTTCTTTATATGAAAACTATTTGTAAACAACTAAAATTGTTTGACATTACTATATGGTTTCCATAACGACAAATAACAAACTCTAAAAAATACAAGAATCCACATACGACGCCGCAAACAACGGCTCGCCAAAATAAAAGGGAGAATCACAATACCAATTTTGAACTCGGGTGACTTAGATAGTCATGGCGAGTGGTGTGGTGAGGTGAGAATCATAATAGACACATAAAACGCGGCTCCAATATTGAGATCTTCTTCGGAGATTATATTGCCGAAGGCACCAGTATAAATCTCAAATGCATATGAGAAGCTATAGTGGAATCACAAAGTGAAAATATGTAAAAACCCCACTTATGGGGCATATATGGGCGTAGCATGGTATTCGTCATTTTAGTTGCTGATCCGAAGCGCTCGTTAAAATGATTTATGAGGATGAACCTTGAGTAGTCTATCATAACTTGCGTGGTCTCCACAGACTGCTTCTGAATTATCATTATAAAATGTAAATATCGTCAAATTTCCTCATTTCTAACAACGGCCATTGTTTATCGAATTGCCCCAAATGAGTGTTTTCCCTAGTATGGTCGGACGTTTTTGTATTTTAAACTGACATGAACATCAATATGCCCACAAATTTCCACATTTCGAGTGGATCAACTTTGAACTTTGTTCCTATGTTTCTTTGGCGTGAATACAAATTAGATTGTTAATAAGATATTTAGTTGCCCCCCCCCCTTTATGCGGGTTATTTCAACACCGCCAGTTAGTAATGGATAAATGAAAGCCTATGGAGGCAGGTTGAACGTGTCCGCCCACGCAAAGCAAAGCATAGAAATCTACGTTGAAATCTTCAATCCTCTTTATGCGAACCTCATGATAAGGTGACCACACCCGGCTCGAATACTCGGGCAAGGGTCAAACGAAAGTTGAATAAAGACCCATCGTAACATATGAATCATCGAACTTTTTCAACCAATGCTTGATAACACAGAGCGCAGACTGCTTGATTGATAATACGATCGATGTGATGTCTGAAATTCAATTTGTTGTCACAAATGACACCAAAATCAGGAACAGGTTGGAGCCGCTATAATTTAGTAATGAACAGTGACCGGGCACCACCCACCCATGTTCGTTTTACAAAAGAGCACAATTTTCAAAAATCATTAAGGTTGCAAAGAATACAAAAGGAACATTTTTAGAAATTTGAAATGCTCGTCACCCCAAATGCCCAATTAAAGGAGAGTCCTTAGCACTGTGGGCCTATTATGAAATATATCCGATATCGTAAAATCCGAAATCGTAAAATCCGATCCCCGGCGGATATTCATATTATGAAACACGTCAAAAGCGGACCAATGAAATTAGTTCTAATGACCAAATATAGAGGATTGAAGTAATTTTTTTTCTGTAGTTTTGTGATTTGTTTATTGTAGAATTGAAACTGTTTGTCGCTAAGCTTTGATTAACTTCCAAAAAGGAAACTTGAAACTGAAATTGTTGTACGTTTGTTCAGGCCCTATAACAATAAAAATTTGATTAAATAGGTACACCACATATTTAATAAAATTTAGTGGATAGTAGACATGATTTATAATTACATTTTAAAAAAAATCTATTTTATTTTTTTTAATTAAAATTTACACAAAATAAATTAAAACAAACTTTTCTTCTTTCGTAATTTACGATATTCGCCACCTAAATACCAATCTGATATGACATTTGTATTTTCATAAAATCCGCTAACGTTCGTATTTTTTATTTTCATAATAGCAATATCCGCGGCGGATCGGATTTTTTTTCATTTCATAATATGAAATCGGATAATTTCATAACAGGCCCCGTGGCTCTTTTAGATCTATTGTTTATCCCGCAGTTAACGTAAAGTGAGAACTTGTTTCCTTGCAAAATAATAGATTTGGTGTTGGCCTATTGTATAGGCTTTGAGATAATCGAATCTTTTAAGAGCGATGGCGTCTGCACTGTCTGCAGCGATTGTTCGAGTTTACTGCAGAATCTGCAACGGTTAGTTAGAGTATTCAGTGTTTGTTTAGGAATTTTAACAATTCTCTCATTATCAAGTCGATTTATCAGTCAAACCAAAAACTTTTGTATCCGAATAACTGGCACAGTTTCCGATGTCTAACAATCGCTGATTAAGATGCAGTACGAGTAAATAGTCAGGGACGCCTTATAGGATATTGGTGCATGGCAGGTTCTGTTCAAAATGTGTGAAAACAGGGGCTTACTAGGATAAAATCCGTAGATCCTAAGAACTAATCCTTATTTCTTCAATCCTTTTTTCCCATTTCAAAGATCCTGTTTAATGGTTGATTACGCCATTACGAACGCATCTCACCTTTTTACCACAATTTTTTTTTTAAACACTAACAGTTCCAAATTAATTTCAAAATTTCCTCTGTCAACGTGATAACAAGTGAATTAATTAAAATGGGACGAATTTATTTTAACCTTCCATTGTAAAAATTGCATTCATAAATTTAAATTTCAATTACCGTTGAAAACCAAATATAAAACGGATAACGTTATTATAATTGCATTCGTTAATAGGCGGTGGTGAAATATTACTTACCTCCTCCAAAAATAACTCGAATATATATAGCGCCAAAAGCACGAGATAAGCGATAAATATTTTTACTAGTCCTCTACATACAAAAGCAATTTAGATAAATAGTCTAACAGAATTTTTGCATTTTGTAAGATTTATTTTCATTTAAAGGATAATTACGTATGCATGTGAGTACCTGAAATTAGTTCTATTAGTTTCATAGCAACATAAGAAGATAGGTTTGTGGGCAATCTTAAATATACGTAATACATGTACGTAAATTATGTTTATTGAAATCGATACATAAGAATGATAAATTAAATTAATTAATTTAATTATTTTTTATTGAAATATAATTTACATCCAATTATGTAATAATAATAATCATTAATAATATTGTTATTAAATTTTAATAATTATAATTTTGAAAATAGGTAGCTTCTCGTATGTAAGAGAAAAGAAAATTTATTTTCAATTATTATTTAAATGTCTATAAAGGTTTTAGAGTGTGAGTGGTGCTCTACAAAAAGAAAATTCCATTTTATTTCATTCCTTTTAAAATTGATATTACATAATGTTATTATTCCCATATTTGTATATGTACAGTTACAAAATGTCTAGTTACGGAAAGTTATTTGAATAATTTATGTATCAATAAAATTAATTTTGATTTGTTATGTATATTTTTTGTGTACATATTGTTACAACGTATGTCATATTGTTTTAGATAACATACATTAGGAGCCGTGTACGAGTAGCTTCCAAAGAAACACAAAACCCAGTAAAGTGAATAATGTAAATTTTATAGTTTCGGTTTAGTAAATTTTCATGGCTCTTTTGTGTGTAATGTAGGTAATTGGGTATGCAAGGTACGATATCTGTATCAAACGATAGGATATGGTTTATCATTTCGGTATAAAGATACATGATTATGAAAAATTGGATCATCGACCGAAGTATCTAAAAAGTATTGGTTATAAAAACAAAAAATTGGTGATGAAAGTTTCAGGGTTTTATAAAATCTGATGACACTGCTCTGAAGAAGTAGAAACAAGAAAAATAATGGAGCAATAAAATTGTACTCACTATGTGACAGAGAAAGAAAAATTCTCCATCCTTCAAATTTCTTGTCAAAGTGTTTGTTTGTTACATATGTCAAAATATGAATTTATATTTACAGGTTCGCTGTGCTGGCTGAATTTTCAGAGAACTACCAGGCCCGAGGGAATTAATTTGATTTCATTTTGACAAATTAATGAAAGCAACACTACACATGTATGGCAACACTTAAGTTGATTCATTATATATTATTTCGTCATTAATAAGTGCAGATATATTATTTTAATTTAAATAAAAATTTAATATGATTAAAACAAAATATGTCTGCTTTAATACAGAATTAGTTCGTTTCGCGCTGACCGAATCAGTTTTGTCAATAAAAATCACGTAGGGCACGTCCTTTTGCTGCCTTAAATAAATCACATACCCGTCAACATTTCAGTTTTTGTTTAACCCAATTACAACCTGTTACGTCATCATCCGACACCTGCTGTTGCTTTATAAATTTTTTGTTGTCGATCGGTTCGTGAAATACTACCTGACTTACTAAATCCATTTTATTGAATTCTTCAACCAAATTCAATTATCGGGCAGCATACAGACATCTTCAATGAAAAAAGCGTTGCTTGGCTCCTACGTGCTGCATTAGACCAATATTCTACCACTTCCTTGCATAAGTTGATATTTTGTCGTATTCGGAATACCGACAATACACACGTTAATGTCCCCTCGAAGCGATGTTTCTATCAAAAAAATTAACACTAGATATACCAACCGGTCAAAATGACCGAAAGGTGGGTGTTTGCGTTACTGCGATGCACAAAATACCTAAAATAAAAAAAATTATTAGAATTAAGATTATATAAAAATTATAAACAAAAACTTATCCTAGAATTTAGATACAAATGGTCCATTAACTATTCCTCCTTGTAATTCAATTTTAAGCTATAATCAATTTATTATTAACTAGTTAATTAAATTCACATTAATTAAATTTCATTTTCTTACCTTTTTGATTTGTTTACGATCTTTAATGACAGAACCTAATTACCTAAATGTATACACAGTAAAACTTTATAAATGTTTCAAGATCTGTAAGAACATAACAAATGTGCTACTATAAAAATACTTTGTGTAGAATTTTGGCCACCTATGTGTAAATTTACGTTATTTAAAACCATAATTTGTATATACCATATTATAGCATATACTCAAAATATTGTAAAAATAAAATTAAAAACTTCCTTCTTATATCAACCAGCAAACCAGCAACATAAAATTTATCATTAATAATATTAAAACGAATATTTATTATTAATAACATTAAACGGATATTGTAACTTCATTTTGTGCCAAATTTTGTTTTATTCGTGGAACCCACAACCTGTTGGCACAAATAGTGGGTTTTAACAGAAAAACAATTCAACTCAATTTTAGCAATTTTATTTGGGCGTATGGTGCTTATGAAGTTAAAAATCTAAAATCGTCGTATTTATTGTCAAAAAATTGGGGACCTGAATTTTTAAGAAAAACGATGACTAGGAAAGATTTTCCAGATATCTTGAATTTATACGGTTCGACAAACTCATATGTGCCTGAGGACAAAATTGATGAACAATTATTTCCAACTAAAGCCAGGTGCAAATTTTGCCGAGTAAATTTAGAATTAAATTTTGGTTCGCAACGGATTTAACAAGCAAATATTTCATAAATGGGTTTCAATACTTAGAAAAAAATGAAAATAAACCAGTATCAATATCTTTGGGTGAGTTCGTTGTCCTAAAACTAATTAAGTCATTTACTGCGGTGACAACTGATAATTTTTTCACAAGCAAATCACACCTCTTAGAAAAGAATACGACTTTAGTTGGAACTATTCGTTCAAATAAAAAGGAATTACCGAAACTTGCCAAAATTGTTCAAAACTGTTTTATGCTCCGATCATCAAGAGATACTCCTGATGATGGCCTAACTAGTCGAAAATGATCGAGTGATTTTTTAAACTTTTTGAACAAATTGTTTAATTAAAATATTCAAAAAACTAATTTTTTGCGAAATAGAAAAGCAAGTGTATAATAAAATGTTTTTATTAATTGTAACTCAACTAAGAAAGTAATTCTTCTTAGTTCTAAGCATAGATCCCCAAATATTGAACAAAACCGAAAAAACTTCCTGAAACCATTTTATTTTAAAACAACACCAAATTTGGTGTAGATATAACGGACCAAATGGCTAAAAAATACGCGGTTAAGTCAGATTCTCAGAGATATCCTTTACAAGTATTTTTTAAAATCCTCGACATGCTGAAATTAATGCTTGAATTCTGTACAAAGAACTCACGGGAACAAACATTACCAGAAAGTACTTTTTATTTCAAATAGCAGAAGTACTTTCTACTGGATATCAAGATTCATTCGAACCAGGAAACCTGAATGAACTTCTGATGGTAGATAAAACTGAAAACTCTACACGAAAATACTGTCAAACGAAAATCTGTGTTGGTTGCAAAAAAAAAATGCTTGTGGGAAATGTACCTTCATTTAAAAAAAATTCAGTTTGTATTACATGCTTCTAAAGAACTCAGGTCAAAATGGTAATCTAATTGGTATATCTAGTTTTAAATATTTAATTTTTGTTTTGTGTTTTGCTTATTAATTCTTAAAATATTAAGGACAAAGCCGTAACTACTATGGCTGTAAATCTGAAAATTTCAAAGTGGACGAACACATATAAATAACATATGACACGTTAAAAACACCCAGTCGCAACTTTTTTACTGGTCACCACCAGAAATCGAACCCGGGACCCCCGAGTAACAGAGCAAGCACTCTACTTAGCTAACGAGGGCGACTTACTTTCATGTGTTGTTTCTGTGTTGTTGCTCACTCCGCAAATCAATTGCAATAAAAGGTGCGACAAAAGAGTTATAACAGCCAATAATTGCATCATATCGAAAGTTCTATGGGGACTCGGACATTTTTCTAACAACACATGTTTACCATGTATAATTCCATCTCTATTTGCTGTTTCACTTCATCATTCCCATATGTCAGGGAAAACAAATTTTTGATTAAATTCGAATACAAATTACAATCCCAGGACATCTCGTATACTTTATTCTATTCAGGATAAGTAATCATTTTTTTCCAATCTTCTGCGGTAACTTTACTCATTGGTAGATCAGCTCCGCCGGATCTTCTATATGAGTGGCCACAGCATTACAATGCACAACGCCTGAAATGGCTCTTCTAGATCAAAATGAAAATTTAAAAGGTCACCAATCTACATAAAAAAAATTACGGTAGGCTCTGTTCGGTGACATAGCCGCAGGGATTGTTAGGCGTAGAACTACTATACTCATATAAAGGTAAGTATTTTTTTGGCTATATCTTTTTATTTTTAGTTTTTGAAACATTTTATTATTTTACATCACAATTTTATGAAGAATTGGTCTATGATACAATAAGTAGCAAACCGATGAAACAAGTTCTGGAGTTATTTTTCTAGTGAATGACAAATCTATGTAAGTATTTTCTAATGTACTTGGATAATTGATCGGAACCATATCTAGATTGAAATGATGCTTCATAAACTAAAACGCACCTTCATTCCGTTTAACATCCAAATTAAAATCACCCATTAAATTTATTGGAACCTCTTTATCCACTGCAAACCGTTTATCAATTAATTTTGAACTTTCTTTATATTCCATTAATTCCGCAAGGAAGAACATATTTAAATCGACCTCTTTAGCATGCGGATGAATGAAAATGGAACCAAATATAAATTTTGACGAACCATTCAAAGTAATATCCACTAGACAAATATCACCAACTGAATCGATCAACTGTCTTCTAACATTAATATCAAACTCAATAGGCTGACAATCTGCTACACTATTGATATTTCTATAAATTGCTACTCAAGTTGCTTAACGCTGTTTATTTATCAATTTTGAACGAAGAGTGTTGCTCATGTATGATTTCAATTCAAATCCTCTAATTTTAATCGGTTGATCTTCGTAAATACGTAAAGTCTCACGCAGAGCAAGAAAATCAGACTTTGATAATATCTCGTCAGTTTTTATATCTAAATGATGATGAGCAACTAAACTTTGAACGTTTAAGTTATCTATAATCAATATAATTTTTTAATTAACTAATTAATTTTTTTTAAGCCGTTCTTTATTTTCATTTATACGCCCTACTCCCATATTAGAAATGTGCCAACAAAAATCGTAATTTTAACTTGTCATAACTTTTGACATAATTATCAGATTTGTTTATTATTTTAGAGTCAGCCCCGATTTTTCCAATGAGATACTAACCACGTTTCTACAATTAATAGTTTTGAAAATATAAACGTGTATGTAGACATCAAAATCGCGCTCGGGTTTTCTTAGATTGCACACTTGATGAACGTAGTTCTACGTCAAAAAATATTCTTAATTTGAACGAAATGCAGCGTTTCAATGCCATCCAAAAAAACAGAAAAACATTATTCTATCAGACGATGTGAACATCATCCCCACAATTCAAATCTTATATTATTTTATTTAAGTATGCAAACTCTTAAACAATTTATTCACATAAAATTATACAAATTTTTTTTCTACTTTGATAATTTGCTACTTGTACATAATTTGTTAAATAAATGAGTCAATGAATCCAATGGTTTCTCCTTGATTTTTCTAGTAGTCGAGCAGTTCATAAAAATCATCGATTGGATGATTTCGAAGCCTTTCTTCGTATTTTTGTACAGCTCCGCTTACCTCGCTAGTGACTGCTCCCACCGAAAGTGCTCTAGTGAATGTAAGTATTCAAGGAACATAATATTCATAAATATTTCATTTGAAATCTTTGAATGATTCCCATGTTGTTTTGTTTTAGGTAACCCTACAGCTGAAATCCAATAATCCGTATTGATTTATTTATCTACTTTGATAGAATACGTGTATTTATTGACAATTGGGAGTTTTTCCCAAGTACAATTCACAACCACTTCGATCATCTCTGTGCGATCTGTAGGGCCCAGTTAAATAATTTCAAAGGTTTAAGAACTTTGAATTACACACAACGATATTTCAAAGGTTTAAGAATTTTGAATTACACACAAAGACATTTCTACGGAATAACAAAAACCTCAGAGGTTTCCGAGTATGTTGCTATGTAAGATTGGGATTTTACATAAAACCTCTGTACAATTCGAAGTGTGTTTTTTAAAAAATGTCATTTCACAACTTTCACTCAAAACTTTTCTCACTACTTAATACATATTTGTGTTTATTAAAAATTTTCAAAAATTATTATCAAGTTTTATTTTTGAGTGTTTTTTTTTAATTCCAGTGTTGTTATTTTGGCATAAACTTCACTCCGATGAGTGTTACATACATCTGGCACAATAAGAAGCAACTTCCAGAGATTAGGGCAAGGTTACATTTTATAGTTCCAATTGGTCTATTTTTAAAGAACAATTACCTGTAATAGGTTTAGCAACAGCAATTTTTCTTACTGGAGCATATTGAATAAATTTTTAGGCTATGTGATGAGAACCTTACAGCCACTTTTTTGGTAGAATTCGTTGCCGAGAAGACCAGCAAACCCCAAATAACGTAGATTTTTGATGTATTTATATTTATGCGATACACCGACACCACTGGGAAAGAGAAAATGAGGCAGGGGCGCAAACAAACTTATTGGTGCGATAATACCTGGAAGATTGGTTCTTGGTTAGTTCAGCTGTAAGTGACTAAATTTATGTTACTAGTATAAATCATTTGTCCGTCGATCCATGAATTGGGAGTCAAATTGGTATGGCCTACAAATTTCACTATTCGCTGAGCAAAAACAGGACTTGGATGGTGCGCGACTCGTAGACAGTCCCCACTCCAATCCATGGGTCATTAACTAAAATTATGTTTAATCGAAATTCGCAATTTTCATTTGTGTATACCATCATCCTCGGCATTTCTTTGTAATATTTGTTTACTTATTTACCGTGAAGTATGATGAAACCAGAAGTAGCAAACCTGCTGCCAAATAATAATAAATGGCAAGCAATGGATGCAGTTTATTATATTAAAGTAAAAACTATATGTTTTATAACCTTTAAATAAAACTAAGTCTTTTTAATGAGATCTTAGTGAGGAACGAAGGACTTGCACAGTTCTAGAATATACCCTACTCTACAACGAACTAGACTATTTTGGGTATGTTGACTGGAAATGGGATATTATTAGAATATTTTACAACCTTAAATTCTTTGTGAGCTGGAATTGCTATGGCTTTCGGCAGCTAGGATAGATTGGAATTTAGCCATAAAAGTGAAGAAAGTGAATAATTGTGTGATGTTTGTAGAATTCTGAACAGGTAAATTTGAATGAGCTAAGTCATTCGATAATCGATATGGATAAAATTGATATTACAAAATTGATTCCGGGTTTGATTTTGTAAAATAGCCAATTAGTATGAAATATAACCCCGTATGCCTTTAGTAACATCGACAATTTAAGTCGAACTCAGCAATTCCTAAACAGATCAGGAAAAAACTTCGTTTGTATGATAAAAAGTAGATTCCAGTTATGAAAATGGGATTTTAATGTTATATGCGACTGTGGTTTTAAAAAAATATAAATTTTAATAAAACTGAGCCATTTCTAAACTCAGTTTTAACTGGATCTCGGTTTGTATTATGAAAAGCGGTTTTAAATTTTGATTATGAATTCGATATGCGGTACTGGAAGGGAACTAAATAATTTTTCAAACGATCATGAAAATGGGAATTCAGTATAAGTTCTAAACCAAGCATTTTCAAACAATTATCTTAGAATTTTTGCAGTTCTATAAAAATATTTAATTTAATTGTAAAAAGTAGTAGACTAGGTAGCTCTATAAAGTATCCATTTTGAACAAAACTAAGTCGTTGCTTAACCGGAGTGAAGTATTTAACATTTATCAAAAGTGTAGTTACACAAATTAACAATAAATGTAGTTGTACACAGAAAAAATGTGGCAGGGTTGCAATTATAATTTTTTTAATTTATATCCCACTTTTTAACATAAACCTAAAAACAAAATGTTAGAGTTAAAAAAATTTAGGAAGAGTTAAAATATCAATAAGTAACTTGATCTAAATAATTAAGAGTGAATTTTAAAAATTAATTTTTCCAATTTAATTCTATGTGAAAATTTTAAATAAAATATTGAATGAATATGAATGATAAATGTGAATGGTTTTGAATAAAATAAATCTTTATGGTTTTGAATTAATAATAATTTTTAAATATAACTCGTTTAGTTAAAAACGTACACTTTAATGGTCATTAACACATATTTGTAGAGATAGATGGCTAGAAAAATATGAATATTCTGGCATTTAAGGCTGACGCTGTATAAGATAGCGGAATTTTGGCAGCGGAAAATAAGAGATTACGCACCGCAAGTGGCAGCACTATCACTAAAGAGAACTGGTTTTGTTATGTAATTACCACTTTCGGTTGTTTTTCTAATAGCTTAGGTCTAACGCTATTAGAAAAACAACCGAAAGTATTGGTTACTAGTGGACGTTTTTGAGATATTGGCCAAAAACTTAAAGCCTATATGGCCGCAGAAAAACAAAAAATTCTAGTGGAAATTCTAGACCATGAATTTTCCCCAAATTTTCCATATAGTCTCAGTATAACCTAAGCTATTAGAAAAACAACCGAAAATATTGGTTACTAGTAGAAGAAATGCCGGAAACACGGAATATTGTTAAATTTCAACATTTCATATACCGAGTTCCTTTACTTCGAAGATCAATCAATTTGCCATTTTAAGGATCACTTTTAACATTTTATTCCGCTGAGATGTTTTATTTAGTGAAAAAATATATACATAATGAATGAAAAATTTCCGCTGGTTAAAAATAACATAACAAAATATATTCTCTTTAGTGATAGTACTGCCACTTGCGGCGAGTAGCGTAATCTCTAATTTTAAGCTGTCAAAATTCCGCTATCTTATACAGCATTAAGGCTTTATTTGAGGTATGCAGCATATCGATGCGACTCTTGGGAATCTTCTAGCATTCTAAGAATGATCACATTTTTCTAGCCATCTCTAAAAGTATGTCTTAATACCCAGACGATTCAACGTACACTTTCCGATATTCTCATCTATAGTAAAATTGATAGAAAATTCTCCGAGAAATGCCCTGTTGGACCTGTTTTAAATGGAATTTAATAGATTTAACCCCTGATTCAAATATACCTCTGAAATTAGGTCTTGGTGGTGACCTTCTTCCTTATTTGCTCCAATGAAATATGCTCGATTGTCAGGATAGATATTCGAGCATAATCCTCTCCTGGATGAAAATCATTTGTATGCAGTAAAAATGAATCGGTTATTAAATCGCTTACGATTTGAATAAGTATAGCCTTTGTTACCACCATGCGATAAATAATGCAATATAGCCTTTGTAAGTTTTTTAATCTCTTCTCTTGGGTGTTCTTAGTTGAATGGCACAACATAATCGATTCCTGGTTTAGCGAACGGTCTTAACCGCCGCACTCTGGCTGAAGGTAAATTTCCTAACGTTGTATTTTGAAGCCGAATCCATAGGTTAATGCTTGACTTTCGCTCATGAGTCATTAGTGTGTCGTATTTAACTTTCCTGCTGGGCACACTTCATATTGGTGTGTGTATGTGAAAATATAAATAAAGAAATATTTTTAAAACGAAAATGTTTCCGAGTTTTTACTAAGAATAAAATTTAAAATGGTGCTCAACTCGTGACATAAATGTTACTCCTGCAAAGTGCTTAATTAGATAACGAAATTAACGAATTTTTAACAGCCTTAGTCATCATTGGAATGCGAGTATAAACATTATGTGGAAAATTTGAATTTATTCGGTAGTGTCGTCTAGGAGGATAGCAGACGTCCATAGATAAGTAAGTAAGTAGGTAGATTTAAATGCCTTTAATTAAAGTAGATAAGCAAACATAACGTAGCAATTGTGATTACCCATGTCATTCAAGCATGCACATATAAGTGAGTATATTAAGATTAACAAAATCCATATAATTTTCCGCTTTTCCATTTCAGAAACAACAAAGTCATTGAATTTCAAGTCTATATGCTAAAATATTGTAGAGGGACCTTGTCGAACGATATATCCCAACAAACAAAACTAAAAACAGTACTATTACTATATTATTATTATTAGACGATTTTCTTCGTCGAACTTGAATGATTTCATGAATCAACAAAAAATAAAAGTTTTGCAAAAGAAAGAATCGGAAAAATACAAGCAAAGAACAAAAGGATGCTGTGTACATCTAGAGTAAGTTAAACAATACGTATCACCACTCCACTAGATCTAAGATGAAAAATAAACTAACTATTTTAAAGAAAAGAATCATAAATGTAATCGATTTCTAAAGAATATAAAAACTGGATGATTGGCAAAAAGACAATGATATGATAAGCAATATCTTATTATTCTTCCTTCGTTATCTATCCATTCAATTTTTATTGCCAACAATTTCTTTTTCACTTCTTAGAATCTTTTCATGTGATTTTTGTTCCAAATATGTGTATTTTCCGATTTTGGTAAAAAGTTTTATTTTTCACTCTAAATCAATATCGCCGCATTGAAGCTAATCAATATTATTATTATTGTTATCATTATTGCCATAAGAATATCTAGCTATATACACATAGCGATATATCGTAAAAATAAACTTTAACTTTAAAGCTTTTATACTTCACACACAAAATAATAAAATCCACATGAAAAGCTACAAATTTTCCCCAAACTTATCGTGACTTTTAAAAATAAATTTTCTTATCAATTTTTCGTCTTATATACGTCGTGTAGTCGTATGTGTGTAGTGTTTGCTCGCGTTTTACTTTTGCGTGATTTATATTATTACGTATTTTTTGTCTTTTTTGTTGGTTTTCGTGTAAGTTTTTGAATTTGTAATTTGATGATTTTAGCGGAAATAAAATAACCAAAATTTATTTTTAGTTCTTTGCATACGGGCGCGTGTATACTTGAAAATGTCACCGTCTAATAATATACGTTCGAATAATTCTATTTTCCGGATTCTAGCACGTAGCAAATTTTACAAATCCTCATAGCGTAATCAAATCTTTCTTTGTGAAGTCATCCACTAGATACACATATATCATTATTATACCCGTATCTCTATATGTAGGGCTGTTTGATTTACAAAAAAATTATATAATTATTCGATATAATGAAACATCCATCAATCAGTGCAGAGATAAAGGATTACCAACCATTATCTATCATTTCAACAAACATACACAAATATAAAATAGTTAAAAGAAAAATCAATAAAATCTGGTAATAATAGATAAAAAGTTAAATTTCAAATCATTAAAATCCGGATTTCATTTTATAGCAGCACAAGAAAGTAACAATAAAAAAAAAGTACTTTACACATCCTTATAGCTAACTCCTCATTTATACGAAAGGCAACATCTATTTATTTTGGATATGTACGTATCGGAAAGTCATCTGAGTTTTTGTTGGAAAACCTAAAACAGAAATGAAAAATCCATTAAATAGATAACAGCATTCATTTTGTGTTATTTAATTTTTACAATAATATTCATGATCTATTTTAGACAACTTTTTGACGAACGATAACAAAAAATACTTACTCGTATCAATTGTGATTTTATGTGCCAGAAGTACCCAACAAATAAAACAGAATTTAATGCAAAATACATCTTACGATATCTGGATAATTTGGTGTAAAAATCCGATGTTGTTAGCATTTTGTTATTAAATTATCTTTACATCACTTTGTTTGAAATCGTTATTTCAGCAACTAATTTTAATCTAAGAAAAAAAAAAAAATTTTCGGTTGTCCGCTATGAGGTATCTACTACTTTCGAATTTCAAAATGAAACTTTCCAAGCCGATTAAGACCAATTTGTGCTAATTAGTGCTTACGGGAAATAATTAGCCATAGTCCAGGAGCCAAAAAACGGGAAAAGAAAATTTCAAAATTCGCCTGAAGGTTAGGTTTCAGCGGTTGACACTTTGGCCAATTTTGGCCAATTGTGATACAAAGCATTCACGCCACAGTAATAACACATTCACCTATTCATCTACTCATACAACTACAGTATACCACCTGCGCATTGCCATATCAACCTGTACATTGACGTGGACGGTGGGTCGGCGCTAAATTCTGCACTCCATCAGAGGGTCTTAGTTGTGTTTATTAACATCACCGATTGTGATCGATGATGAAAATTCGATTTGCATCTAGCCTCTGATCTAGCCTCTCTCAGTCCAAGTGCCGAAGCTTTAACCACTTCACCACTTGTCCGGTAAAAAAATTCGCATGAAAGACGAAACAAATAAAAACCGATTTCTAGAGAGAAAAAAAACAGAAATGGTTTAAGTCTAATTGTAAAACTTTACAAAGGCGGCTAAACTGACGAAAATTGTGCTTATCATAGAAATATAATTTTCGTAAATTTTCATTCGTAAATTGAGAAAAACAAGCTAGCCCCTAACAGATACTATACTAAATAAACAAAATACAGCGGTATACGGTTCAATATCATTTGTATTGAACAATAAATTAAACAATAGAAATATAATGTTTTAAAATCCAAGGATAAATAGCATATTCCTATCAGACATGTTCATTGCCATCCGAGAAACGTAGCGGCTGAATTAGTGCTATTTCAGAATTTGGCCAATTCCATTGAACAACAAATACCGTTGAATGAACGATTTTCTGGTATAAAGTGTTCTAGAAACCAATGAAGTTGGCATTTCTAATTGCATATTCCTATCAGGTAAGTTCATTTCCATGATAGGAATATACAATCAAAAGTCATGGGTTTCTAGAACACTTTATGTCAGAAAATTTTTTATACAACGGTCTTTCTTGCTTAATGGAATTGGGCCAATTCTGGCATAGTACAAATTTAGCCACTACGTTTCTCGGATGACAATGAACACGCCTGGCAGGAATATGCTATTTAAATTTCTTATCGTTGGATTTTAAAACATTTTATTTCTATTATTTAGTTTATTGTTCAACATAAATATTTAGTGGTATCGCTGTATTTTCTTTGTCTAATATAGTATCTGTTAGGGGCTAGTTTGTTTTTCCCCAACTAAAGAATGAAAATTTATGAAAATCATATTTAAAAGTTTTAAAATTAGGCTTAAATTATTTCTGTTTTTTTTAGAAACCGGGTTTTATTTGTTTCGTCTTTAATTTTCCGTTGTGCCGAATAATCATTTGAAACTCGTAAGTTTCCCACACTCCACTCTAGTTTAATAAAAAAAGATTATTAATTTTGATTTGCATTTATTCTAAAATTTTGTTTTTCAATCAGAAGCAAGAAGGACCGCTAAATAACACCAATCGAGTTGATAAAATATCATAAATTGTATACGCGTTTGAAATTAGAGCTAAATTAATGCTATGCCAACCAAAATAAATAGAAAGTGTAGATGGATTGGTAAATAAGAAAATAATGACATTTAGGCGAATTACAAATCGATATTTTATTAACTGTAATATTTAAGGATTGTATTTAGGATTTTTTTAAGAAATTGAATATCTCGAAACCTAATATGTTTATCAAGAATGTTATTATGATTTTCTGAAAGGTCTAGATTAGGACTTTCTAAATTTCAAACAATTATTTTTCCGCGGTTAAATTAATATTTTCACTCGTTCTTGACCAAGCTATAGGCCATTTAATTTAAAGCTAGCAGAACCCAAATCGAAAATCAGAACGAATCCGAAATTATAACGCAAAACTAGATCTATTGATACACAAATAATTTTAAGCTCATTTTAACCTAATAAAATGCCTCATTATAAAATTTTGGACTACACTCGTTCCTAACCAAACAGATCGTTTAATTTTATGCTAGCAGAAGAGAAAATTATTTAATTGTTATTGAACATGTTTTGCGTTATAATTTCGGTTTTGGTCCGATTTTTGAATTGGGTTCTGCTTGTTTTAAATTAAAAACCCTGAAACTTGGTTAAGAACGGGTGGGCCTAAAATTTTTCTGCTAGCTGGGTTCTGCTAGCTTTAAATTAAATGGCCTAAAGTTTGATGTAGAAACTGTTTTAAATTAAATGAATTTACAGCTGGGTCAAGAACGAACGAGTGGTGCCCAAAATATTTTAATGGGTCGTTTGATTATGCCATCATGAGCTTAAAATTTTTTGTATGTCAATAGTTCTAATTTTGCATTATAATATCGATTTTGGTCCAATTTTTAATTTGGGTCCTGCTCGCTTTGAAGTGATAAAGCCTAGTATTTTTTCTAGAACGTCAGAATAAAAAAAATTAATAGGGCATTATTTAATTATCAATTAGTCTAAAAGTAACCTTTAATTGTTTTTAATCATTTTTTGATATGGGTTCTGTTAACTTTTCTAAAACTAGCAGAACCCATCGTTTTAGTTGGAAGGGATTGAGCCTAACATTTTTTAATAGAACTTTTAAGTAGCTATTATTAGCCTATAATCTTGAAAAATATTCTGCTGTATGGGTTCTGCTAGCTTTAGGGTCGCTATAATAACGAGTATACATGTATGTAAATAATATTTAATAAAAAAAACTTCTAAACCAAAACATCATCGACTCAGCTGTTTTCACCTTTTGAAGTGGAATCCTCTTCCACATTGAAATTTCGGCCCCCATTAGGGAATTGATCCCTAATCGGAATCTTTACGAGTTTTAACTCAGGGAGCTTCATCAAAGACATTGTTGAATTAGTATTGTGACAAACCTTACGCTTGCAGGATGCAGCTCAAGGATCTTAGCTATAGTCCAAAAATGTGGAGGTGTATTTTCGGATACGACATGAACCTGTTCGCCCACTTTTATATTAGCAAATTTACGCTGCTTTTACCTTTCTTGCAAATGATTTAACTATTCAGTAGAAAATCGTGTCCAAAATGTGTCAAATTTCCTCTGAATCATCTGATAGTGATTTAAACGACTTTCCTTGATACCATTATTGACCCTTCCGGCGGGAAATTAGATTGTTAGTGTAATTTGGCACAGCAACGTATTCTAATATTCAGTATTCCCAATACTTTTATATAAATGTTGTTTCATCATCTTGAATACCGATTCCCAGAGCCCACCCAGTTCGGCGCAGAGGTTGGAATAAATTTTCATATAATACCCCGCTGTGATACAAAATCTTGTGCTTCTGGATGATTCCTTAGAGGAATTAACCGGCTGCTGCTTCTTCAAGTTTGCAAGAAGATCAGCTTTTACTAACGATTTCATAATTTCTGCGAACTTCAATACGCGATCTAATGATTTTAAAATACAATGCCATCAATATTTCAACATATAGTTTTTTTTTATATATTTGGCCCATGAGATTGGCTATTCAGCAACCACTTCAGACTACTCCACCATAACTCATGATCTAACAGTTGTTTTGGGGTTAAACCACACAATCTTCCGGGTTATCCCTTGATCCAACAAGTTGCCAAAATAAACATTGAGAACCAACTCATTTATGATAGTGCAGAGATTTTGTTCAACCAAGTTCAGCCCTATTTCTGAATCAGTCCTGAGAAAGATTTCTGAATTTCTGATATTTAGTATTTGCAATGTTCTCTTTACCAGTTTTACGAATAAAACAGCACCACATAATTCTAGACGAGGAATTGTTACTGTTTTCATGGGCGCCAGTTTTGTCTTTGCTGCAACTAATTGAACTTTTACAGTGTGTCCATTATTATTGCACACGTATACGGATGCTTACAACAACAACAACCTTGCAATTTATCAACAACAATTGACTTTTAATCCTTCCAAATCTTTTAAATCGATGTACAATTGAAACCACAAATGAGATAAATCGGGGTATCTATCCAATCGCCTTGTGCTCGTCAGACTAGTGCGTCCTGATCAGATCAGATGATCATTCCTTTCAATGGCATGTAGCAATGTTGATGAATTTTATAAAATCCAGTTATGCCACCATGTTAGGGGTTTCACCCCTAGCGATCACTTGACGATACATTTGCTTTACGTCTGCTGCTATCGCAATGTGATCTCTTCTGTACTGAATCCAAATATCTGTTAATTCTGGTTAGGAACTACATATTCTGGGGATCTATTTATGAAATCGGTGGAAATTTTCGTGATCGACATACAATTTGCTATGCAATTCTTTATAGTACTAAAATTTTTCGCCGGCTACTTTAATCATTTTTTTCAAATTTCTTATTTTTTTTTTAAATTAAATTTTTCCCCCCTACTAAGGGAAAAATTCCGACTGGGTAAATCGATACGGAACTATTCACTTCGTAGGTAAATAAATAATAGAAAACTTCCATACAAATCTGAAAAAATGCTTAAAGTAGCGGCCGAAAAATTAGCAAATTGTATGTCGATTACGAAAATTTCCACCGATTTCAAGAATAGCGCCCCTGGTTGGAAATATATTCGAACATTGGAGCCAAAGGTTAAAATCTAATGCAAATGGACAGATGCAAATAGGCTATAGGCTTGTTGTACCAGGCTTTTATCAAAAATTAGGAGTTGTCTATGATCAAGTATTTATTCCTGATACATTTCGAATTTTATCGAATTTTGTGTACGATAAATGCAAGTGTTCCACATAGAGGTAATCGAACAACCTTTGTCGGAATTTGAAACGTTGTAATTATTGTGACACATAAAATGTAAATTCGTGTAAAAGGTGTTTATTAAATTTTATTTGTTTACATTGCATAAATTGTATTAAGGCGCATTCAATTATTGTTCTAAAATACCCATTCCCGTGTTTTAAAATTAGTGAAAGAGAAAGAACTGTGTTCAATCATTTCAGAGAGAATCTTTTCATGCGTCAGCAGTGTTTATTTGGTAAGTATGCAATAACAACCATTACACTAACATTCAGGGGGCCAATTGGCAGAGGGTCTGTCAGCTGTTCCATTAGAAAAGGAAGCAAAACAAGTGCCTCAGCATATAACTCACTTACTAACATCATGCTATTAGGACCCTAGGCCAAAATAGTAATATTAGTGTTTTCTTTTTAATTAATCATGGGTAATTATGATACCACAGATAGCCAATGCCAAACAACCACGGATTAGTAACCAGACTTTAGGTTTATTTATTTATTTTTATTAAAAGAAGTCTACAAATTTGACTTGAAAAATATTAATTTAAGGATACAAAATAATATGAATCCGCGTTGGATTTGAAAATTTGAAATATAAAAAAAAAGTAACAAGTAAAAAATCACTGAGAGGCATAAAATTGCATTAACCAACTTTTAAAATTATATTTAGTTAGACAAAAATCAAATAAATAGTTAATTCTATTGAAACTTTTACACATCATCTTCGCTGGTCCATTTTCGCCATAGTTAGTTCTGCGTCTATCTAAGAGGAGGAAGTCATGAGATCTTAGTTGTCTATCAGGAACCTTTATTTTTATTGACTTTAGCACATCCGGTGCGTCAATTAGGCCTAGTAGGAGATTACCAATAAACATACTTTTCAGCAATTCGCATCTATTTCCTAGAGTTGCCAAGTTGTATGTCTTGCATACCCGGTTAAATATGGTGGTTGTCGCTGTATGTTTACGTGGTATAGTCGACCATGGTCATAAACCCATCCGTCTTTTCAGGTCAAGTAGAGTATAAACTTCTTTTGAATTTTCTCAATACTCTGGATATGATCTTTGTAGAACAGACACCACGCATTTACAGCATATTCTAGCTGAGATCGAACTTAGGCACAATACAGGCTCATAATTGTTACCACATCAAAATTTTCACCCGTCCAACATTTGATAAAACCGAGCATGGAGCGAGAGCGCGCTATGCATAGCTCTAATGTGCTTAGTAAAGCTCATGTTTTAAACGAAAGTAACCCCTTGGTCTTTGGTCTCAAGGCCTACCTGAAGAAGTATACCATTTATCTTGTAGCCTTGAGTAAAAGGGTTGGCTTTTCGGTGAAATGATAAGGATTTGCATTTTCCAATATTGAGACTCAGAGAATTAAACTAGCATCATAACGCTAGGTTATAATTGATTTCCAATTAATATTAAGCTTTGTCTTGTCCCACTCCAAATGTGCGGTAATCTAGGTCGCAACTCGTATTTGTAGCGATGAATTTACTTTCGCTATTCCGAAAATTTAAATTATCTGGCCACTGAAATTTAAAAATGCAAAACAATAGAGTTAATCTCGGCCTGCTCGTTCAATACCGTGATAATATTGTTACGTCCCTAACAATTTTATTGTTAATTGATGACGTTTGAAATATCATTTTGGTTTTATCAGACATTTCTTATCCGCTCGTATTTAGTTTATGATATAAAAAACTATCATCGAATAGTGTTTTGTAATTAAAATGTACCCATTTCGACCGTACTACCATATTGGGAAAAAATATTCATTTTGAAACAGCAGCACAAAATAAAAAGTGATGATGCTGAAAATGTAAATTTAATTGGACTTTTTGATGTTTAATTATACTTTTGATTAGACAGTAGAAAATGTATAAACCATGGTTTATTATATTCAAAAGCTCTTGCTCTTCGATCAAATATATTTAAAAAAAAAAAATTGTCGTAATGAATTTATCATTTTTTGGTTGGTTAATTTTATTTATTTACTTAAAAGAGAATCTTCTTATGTACGGAAAAGAAATAAATTAATTTATTTTTTATGAATTTTTATACCTTCCTCCCTCCCCGACATGATACCTCTATGTACACGTACCTTAGTTTAGGAAGACGAACATGGTGAGGTAACGTTTATGATTTTGTATCAATGGTATGATAAAGATTTTTCTCTATACTTAACCGTACTACCCTGTTTCATGGTTCGTTTGAAATGAAAATTTACGCCGTTAGAATCTTTAAACGTCGTCTGAATTTTTTTTTTCCTTTAAAAATTTCAAATTATGAATAATTGAAGTGTCAATATTGAGAAAAAATAGAGAAAAACAGATTCTTATCTCATTTTCATTTTCCTGATGCGATATAATAATTTCACAAATGAGTAGAGAAAATTGATTTTCCTCGCTTTAAATAATTTTACCGATGATAATATAATTTGTCTGGCTGTTGAATATGTGAAATTGAATTTTAATCCAATGAGTACATAAAGTTCACAGTTTACAGTTAAACAGCTGTTGTTCGTTTTATATAGTATATGGAGTCGATTTTATTTGAATTAAATTATGTCAACAAGGCCTACATTTTCTCGTTTATAAAGTGGTTAATGTGTTAACAAAAAGAATGGAAATTGCATTAAATATATTTTTCATAATATTGATCCATATCAAAATGTACGAAATGTTTATGATCAACGAACTCAAAATTTAGCTTTCAGGGATACTTTTAAATTAAAAGCTTTTTCATTTTCCAAGCTTTTCGCAAAAACGGTAGAATATAAACGTACAAATATACTAAACGTTATTTATGTACATATATAGGATATGGAAAGTAGATTAATGAAAGCTATATGCGATAAAAAGCTTTCTTGTTATTTTGTAAAAAAAAATATGTAGTGTTTTTTTTGTTTTTACAGCTCAAATAAAATTTTACAAACGCTTTTAATAACATGTACAAAATAAACCATGTTCCTTCATTACAATATAACCTGAAAAAATGTTTTCTTTTCATCATTGCACCGTATCATTTCTATACGGTATATTTGTAAGAAAAACCTTGCAAGGTGTATAAATAAAATTTTCAATTTATGTTTCCCCGAAAAAAAAAATTAATGATCACACAATAAATTTTTATTTGTATAACATAAAAAGATCTTAATTGAACCAAAAATATTTTAATAAAAATCATTCTTTCTAAGTGCTTTATAAACTTTTCTCACCGACGAATTTGAAGGTAACTAAAAATAACATAAAACATTTCTTGTAATTAAATTATTAATTTAAATACGAAAAATGTTCTTAACAAAAAAAAAGCTCTAGTACGAGATATACACTTGTATAGGTGTACCTATTTTAAAATTAATCAATGGAAGCTTTCATCTTTGTTTTGAAGTTCCGGGAAAAGTAACACACAACGTACAGATCCTAGAAGTTAATTAAAACTCAAACAAAACTAACAAATTGTATTTGTTAGAAATCATGATTGGGTATAATTAAATGTAATCTTATTATTTTCTCATTCTTTTAACGTTTATATGCCACAGTAAATATGATGAAAAGTGGAAATATTTGAAAACACGTTTCTCTTGATTTTTTTAAATTATGTCAGTTCGTTAAGTGAACGTGTCTGATTTAGTTTTTCAATTATACCTCTCTTGATGCATTGGAAATCGATGTATAAGGAGCTTGCGCTAACTTTTTTTCTAACAAGAACAACAATGATTCATTTTTTTGAAGAATTAGGTCAAGTATACATCTATGATGATTACGTTACCACTTTAGAACTGCGACTTCAACACGGCTCGATCCATGCACGCTAAATCAGTATAGGTTATATAATTAGCAGTTATTATTTTATATTACACTCAATACAACTTATTATCATTCCAATCATTCTTATAATTCACAAACTTTTATTTACCATTCTTATCATTCTTATTGTTCTTATCGTTCTATCATTGTTATCGTTCTTATCATCCTTACCATATTATTCCTACAATTCCTATCATCCTTGTCATTCTACAGAATCCTACCAGTTTCGTGCAGCCTCACAGATTCTTGGAGGAGCAAGCGCAATTCGATAACTCTGGAGTGCGCCCCTACTTATATGGAAATATGTAACGCACACACACGACTATTTAATGTTCTTATACATATGTAAATATGTAAAATCTGTGGTATAACAAAGCATTAGTTTTTTATTAGGTTAAAATGATAAGTCTAAGTTCAGGAGTTCTCGAATAATTGATTAATTAACACACAAATAAAAACGTTTATTAAAAAAATTATTTTTAAATAATTTGTTGGTGAGCTGCGTCGATATTACCTTCACGAAATTTCGAAATTGAATAGGCAGAAAATATTTTCAATTTTTGACAATCCAAAACTGGTTTTACTAGTTTTGAGTTTTCAGTTAGGCTGCACTAAAATATTTCGGTACCCCCTTTATAAAATATGTTTTGTTAAAAATAAATGTCGGCAATACCATCTCTTGTAAATGATATGATTGTAGTGGTCTTTGGAATGAAATTGTTGTGTAACCAAAATACACTCATCCCTCGATTTACACGGTAGATACGTTCCCCGGATAATTGTGTACAGTCAAACTCATTGTGCTTAATATTGAAATAAAAAAAAATCACGTTACGTAAACTAAAATTAAATTCTCATCCGAGCTTTTAGAATCCACGACTTGAACTTTCTTTGCCACATTTATTACATCACTACCGGAACCAGTTATAGACGTTTCATCATTGGCGGTTACCCGCATTACTTTATCGCATGTAGTGGAATCATCGGTTTCAGAATTGAGAATTGTTTTTTTTTTTATTAGAAGACTTTGAAAAATCCGTAATCAACATTTGTTTGCCTTCGCTGCCTAACGCTATTATGGAGTTAAATTCAGTGGCGTTTCCTAGTTGTGCTCTTAAGGTGTTCTGCTTCGGATTTTGATCACCCAAAATAATTAAAATAATAGTAATTAATTAAGAAAATAATATTAGAAAAACTATAATTTAATATAAAAAAAATTTTTTCTGTAATAAAAATAAAACTTTTAGAATTCGAATAAAAATCAAAAACTGTTTAGTCGTTCGGCAAACGAGCAGAACATCACTAGAAAACGCCGCGGATGTCCAGTTAGCTTATTATAATATATCTTATATCATAAACAAATAAAAATTATCCCCATTTTAATACGATGAGGTAGACCCATTTGCTATTGACCCCGAAGATATTCAATCTTTGCAAATGGAATTTACACATTCACTGTATCGAGGATTGGCCAGCACCCAGAGATTTCCAACTAACATGGCATATATGTCTAGTTAGCTTAAGATATCCTTAACAAATAAAAATTATCCCCAATTGAATACGATGAGGTAGACCCATTTGCTATTGACCCCGAAGATATTCAATCTTTGCAAATGGAATTTACACATTCATTGTATCGAGGATCGGCCAGCACCCAGAGATTTCCAACTGACATGGCATATATGTCTAGTTAGCTTAAGATATCCTAAACAAATAAAAATTATCCCCAATTGAATACGATGAGGTAGACCCATTTGCTATTGACCCCGAAGATATTCAATCTTTGCAAATGGAATTTACACATTCACTGTATCGAAAATTGGCCAGTACCCAGAGATTTCCGACCGACATGTTATATATCTCTAGTTAGCTTAAGACATCCTTAACAAATAAAAATTATCCCCAATTGAATACGATGAGGTAGACCCATTTGCTATTGACCCCGAAGATATTCAATCTTTGCAAATGGAATTTACACATTCACTGTATCGAGGATTGGCCAGTACCCAGAGATTTCCGACCGACATGTTATATATCTCTAGTTAGCTTAAGACATCCTTAACAAATAAAAATTATCTCCATTTTAATACGATGAGGTAGACCCATTTGCTATTGACCCCGAAGATATTCAATCTTTGCAAACGGAATTTACACATTCACTGTATCGAGGATTGGCCAGCACCCAGAGATTTCCAACTAACATGGCATATATGTCTAGTTAGCTTAAGATATCCTTAACAAATAAAAATTATCCCCAATTGAATACGATGAGGTAGACCCATTTGCTATTGACCCCGAAGATATTCAATCTTTGCAAATGGAATTTACACATTCACTGTATCGAGGATTGGCCAGCACCCAGAGATTTCCAACTGACATGGCATATATGTCTAGTTAGCTTAAGATATCCTAAACAAATAAAAATTATCCCCAATTGAATACGATGAGGTAGACCCATTTGCTATTGACCCCGAAGATATTCAATCTTTGCAAATGGAATTTACACATTAACTGTATCGAGGATTGGCCAGTACCCAGAGATTTCCGACCGACATGTTATATATCTCTAGTTAGCTTAAGACATCCTTAACAAAACAAAAATTATCCCCATTTTAATACGATGAGGTAGACCCATTTGCTACTGACCTCGAAGATATTCAATCTTTGCAAATGGAATTTACACATTCACTGTATCGAGGATCGGCCAGCACCCAGAGATTTCCAACTGACATGTTATATATCTCCAGTTAGCTTAAGACATCCTTAACAAATAAAAATTATCCCCATTTTAATACGATGAGGTAGACCCATTTGCTATTGACCTCGAAGATATTCAATCTTTGCAAATGGAATTTACACATTCACTGTATCGAGGATTGGCCAGCACCCAGAGATTTCCGAACGACATGTTATATATCTCTAGTTAGCTTAAGACATCCTTAACAAATAAAAATTATCCCCATTTTAATACGATGAGGTAGACCCATTTGCTATTGACCCCCAAGTTGTTCAATCTTTGCAAATGGAATTTACACATTCACTTAATCAAGGATTGGCCAGTACCGAGAGATTTGCAAATGACATGGCATATATGTCTAGTTAGCTTAAGATATCCTAAACAAATAAAAATTATCCCCATTTTAATACGAAGAGGTAGACCCATTTGTTATTGACCCCGAACTTGATCAATCTTTGCAAATGGAATTTACACATTCACTGTATCGAGGATTGGCCAGTACCCAGTGATTTCCGACCGACATGTTATATATTTCTAGTTAGCTTAAGACATCTTAAACAAATAAAAATTATCCCCCAGCCGCCTCGGTGGCAAAGTTGTCAACATGCTTGCTCCAGCAACCGGAGGTTCGGGTTTGATTCCCGGTGGTGACAAGGAAAAAATTTCACGGCTGGTTTTAGGATCAATGAATTAATCACTCATTATCCGAAATGAAAATTTGATTATGAAACCTCATTTAAGGCGGCCAAATCCCTTGATATAGTGCTAGAGAGAGAGAGGGAGAGAGAGAAAGGATTGGCCAGTACCCAGAGATTTCCAACTGACATGGCACATATGTCTAGTTAGCTTAAGATATCCTTAACAAATAAAAATTATCCCCAATTGAATACGATGAGGTAGACCCATTTGCTATTGACCCCGAAGATATTCAATCTTTGCAAATGGAATTTACACATTCACTGTATCGAGGATTGGTCAGTACCCAGAGATTTCCGACCGACATGTTATATATCTCTAGTTAGCTTAAGACATCCTTAACAAATAAAAATTATCTCCATTTTAATACGATGAGGTAGACCCATTTGCTATTGACCCCGAAGATATTCAATCTTTGCAAACGGAATTTACACATTCACTGTATCGAGGATTGGCCAGCACCCAGAGATTTCCAACTAACATGGCATATATGTCTAGTTAGCTTAAGATATCCTTAACAAATAAAAATTATCCCCAATTGAATACGATGAGGTAGACCCATTTGCTATTGACCCCGAAGATATTCAATCTTTGCAAATGGAATTTACACATTCACTGTATCGAGGATTGGCCAGCACCCAGAGATTTCCAACTGACATGGCATATATGTCTAGTTAGCTTAAGATATCCTAAACAAATAAAAATTATCCCCAATTGAATACGATGAGGTAGACCCATTTGCTATTGACCCCGAAGATATTCAATCTTTGCAAATGGAATTTACACATTAACTGTATCGAGGATTGGCCAGTACCCAGAGATTTCCGACCGACATGTTATATATCTCTAGTTAGCTTAAGACATCCTTAACAAAACAAAAATTATCCCCATTTTAATACGATGAGGTAGACCCATTTGCTACTGACCTCGAAGATATTCAATCTTTGCAAATGGAATTTACACATTCACTGTATCGAGGATCGGCCAGCACCCAGAGATTTCCAACTGACATGTTATATATCTCCAGTTAGCTTAAGACATCCTTAACAAATAAAAATTATCCCCATTTTAATACGATGAGGTAGACCCATTTGCTATTGACCTCGAAGATATTCAATCTTTGCAAATGGAATTTACACATTCACTGTATCGAGGATTGGCCAGCACCCAGAGATTTCCGAACGACATGTTATATATCTCTAGTTAGCTTAAGACATCCTTAACAAATAAAAATTATCCCCATTTTAATACGATGAGGTAGACCCATTTGCTATTGACCCCCAAGTTGTTCAATCTTTGCAAATGGAATTTACACATTCACTTAATCAAGGATTGGCCAGTACCGAGAGATTTGCAAATGACATGGCATATATGTCTAGTTAGCTTAAGATATCCTAAACAAATAAAAATTATCCCCATTTTAATACGAAGAGGTAGACCCATTTGTTATTTACCCCGAACTTGATCAATCTTTGCAAATGGAATTTACACATTCACTGTATCGAGGATTGGCCAGTACCCAGTGATTTCCGACCGACATGTTATATATTTCTAGTTAGCTTAAGACATCTTAAACAAATAAAAATTATCCCCCAGCCGCCTCGGTGGCAAAGTTGTCAACATGCTTGCTCCAGCAACCGGAGGTTCGGGTTTGATTCCCGGCGGTGACAAGGAAAAAATTTCACGGCTGGTTTTAGGATCAATGAATTAATCACTCATTATCCGAAATGAAAATTTGATTATGAAACCTCATTTAAGGCGGCCAAATCCCTTGATATAGTGCTAGAGAGAGAGAGGGAGAGAGAGAAAGGATTGGCCAGTACCCAGAGATTTCCAACTGACATGGCACATATGTCTAGTTAGCTTAAGATATCCTTAACAAATAAAAATTATCCCCATTTTAATACGATGAGGTAGACCCATTTGCTATTGACCTCGAAGATATTCAATCTTTGCAAATGGAATTTACACATTCACTGTATCGAGGATTGGCCAGCACCCAGAGATTTCCGAACGACATGTTACATATCTCTAGTTAGCTTAAGACATCCTTAACAAACAAAAATTATCCCCATTTTAATACGATGAGGTAGACCCATTTGCTATTGACCCCCAAGTTGTTCAATCTTTGCAAATGGAATTTACACATTCACTTAATCAAGAATTGGCCAGTACCGAGAGATTTGCAAATGACATGGCATATATGTCTAGTTAGCTTAAGATATCCTAAACAAATAAAAATTATCCCCATTTTAATACGAAGAGGTAGACCCATTTGTTATTGAACCCGAAGGTGTTCAATCTTTGCAAATGGAATTTACACATTCACTGTATCGCGGATTGGCCAGTACCGAGAGATTTCCAACTGACATGACATATAGGTATAGCAATGGCGTGTCCTGGTTGTGCTCTCAAGGTGTTCTGCTTCGGATTTTGATCACCCGAAATAATTAAAATAATAGTAATTAATTAAGAAAATAATATTAGAAATTTATAATAAAAATAAAATTTTCTGTAATAAAAATAAAACTTTTAGAATTCGAATAAAAATCAAAAATTGTTTAGTCGTTCGGCGAACGTGTAGAACATCACTAGAAAACGCCGCTGGTTAAATTCTACTACATCATTAGACACATCTACTAACTCTATAGGGGTATTCGACATCTTATCTTCAAACAATTCCTCTACATCGGGAATACCAAAATTTTCTAATCCATCTCCAACGAGAGAGCAAGACAGATCGATGATGTTTGAATAGAGCATTTCGGTTTTTCGGTTGACGACACAGTATTTCTCTGATTGTTGTTGTATTTTTGATTTCGGCCGCTGCTGCAAATGTGTTACACAATTGAAAATAGTAAAGTTTTTCCACAACTCATCAACAGTAAGTATTTACCCACCAATGAACTGCGGTAAATTATTCATGTTAAACAGCCCTGCCTTAAATCCACTGACAGATCTTTCATTTTTTGATAGTAATCGATTATGAAATTTCACTTTTGCATCCTGCCCCGATCGGGATTCGAACCCGGTACCTCTCGATCCAAATGCCAAAGCTTTAACCACTGTGCCATTTGGTCGGTCTTTTTACCGTTATCCTCTATTTAAATAATTAAAGCTTTTTCAACGGCTTCCATAATATGATCCCGTTTACAAGCTGAAAATTTTCCACTCACTCTTGTACCACTCGCCACTCTTCTTATTGTCGGCTCATTCAAATCATACTCTTTGCCACAAGAGTTGATCTCTGCCCCGATTTCGATTTCTCCTTGAGATCTTGATTTTGGTTTCTATAACGAAATTACATACCGATTGGTAAGATTCGCTTTTTCCTCTTGTCGACATATTTTACATATTGTAAATTAACGTATGTATTTTAAAATTTACTAATAAAAATTACAAAATTTTCTCAGCTTTTGTTATGATAGGTTACCAGATAATAAGAAATAAAGAAATCTCGTTTAAGTGAACGTTTGACAGTTCAAATGAATAAAACAAAACAACTGAAGGGAATTCTCCATTCCAAACATTTCGATTTTGACATTTCCTGAGTGCGTCTCATGGAGTAAAATACAAAAATTAAATGACTGCCTTTAAAGCACATTGAACAACTAAATATTAGTACTTTTTAATATTCGATTTTTTTTTAATTTTGTTAACCGTGTAAACCCAAAATCGTATGTTATTTGGAATAACTCTGTATACGGAGAATTGTCCATTTATAAAACCGTTTTAAGGCCTAATAATTTGGTCTAAACGATTTCTAAATTTATTGAATTTCCATGAAAATTGTCGAAATTTTTGGAATAAGGAGGCATTCTAAAAGATCTCCTTTATTTATTTTGGCTTCAAGCACAGTACGATTTCATAGAAAAACCACAAAATGTTTACCCTTTCCAGGAATCTCTAATCAAACAGAAATTTTAATATTTTTGCATTGTTAGTTAAACAGCAGTTAGATTTAACGTCAATTTAAAATTTCTCGAAAAATTCAAAACAATAATAAAATTTACGAGACGTGAGATTTCTCAGCAATACAAACGATGATAGCAGAATGAAATAGATTGAAACATTTGCACATGTCGAGGTGAAAAAACAAAATAATTTACTTCGGTTTCTTATATGTAAATGCACTGCATTTACATCCCCCATTTACACCCCCACCTAATCCCAATTTCGAAAATTGTTATTCCATTTCTATCAGTCTCCAGATTTCAGCTGAAGGTAATAGGTGCGCGTTGATTTGAGACAAATGTTTTTGTGCATATCCACACTAGGGTAACTTTTATCTGGTAACTTTTTCGTGCCCTTTATCAATAAAATCGGTTTTATCTGCGCCGCAATTTTTTGATTTTATTGGTAAAGGGGAAACAAACGAAGAAGTTACCGGATACCAGTTACCCTAGTGTTTCATCAGCCTTTCAGAAGGAAATGGAAATACATCACTGAGAAAAAAAAATCAGTAAAAATAAAAAACTATACATATAAAATCAAAAAAATATACATATATTTTTTAGGCGAAAAGTCTCGTTTTTAAAATCAAAAAGATAATCTTATTAATTTTAAAATAAATTTTTTCGCCAAATTTGTTTATAAAAATAAAAAAATTGTTTTTATTTTCAAAAATACATTCCTTACTTTTTTCAAAGAATTTTCTTAAATTTTAAGAGATTGTTTTTTAAAAATTAAATACTATTTGCTAGTTTTAAAAGTTTTATTTTAATTTTTAAATAATTATTTTTTAACAATTGCCACACAGTTTTCTTAAGTCAAAGTAATTCGTAATATACTTTTTTAATGACATTCATAATGTTGATGCGAATTGAGACTGTTCAAGCCAGCAAAAACAAAGAGGTCGTAATATATCTAGTATCTACCACAGTCCACAATAAGTAGAAAATTAACTCCCCCTCCCCAATTCTTAACCCCCAGGGTCATTGTGTAAAAATACACAAAACCCTTAAAAAATATAATGAGAACATCCGCAAGTTCTTTCTTGGCAGTTTGGTTTCGTACTGATAAAAAGTTGGTCTGCTCATCAGGTTGCAATTGCAACGACCAAAACCAAACTGCAAAAATTCAAGGCTTCCTACCTTTAGTATAACACAAGAACATATAGATTTGGCGAATTATTTAAAATATAGACGAATTGAAAAATAAAACAACGGGATTTCTGGCAAACCAATAATTATAAACATTTTCATAAGGTCAAAAAAGTTGTTTTAAAATTCTAGAACTCTTCTTTTGAAATAAATCATTCTGTTTAAATAAATAAACTTTTAAAATTTAAAAAGTATTTTATAAATCATTTTATAAAATATGTTATTAAAATAAAAAAACTATTCATTAGTTTGTAAAAATCTCATTTAATTCCAAAAAAATACTTTTTAAATTCAAAAAAATTTGTAACTTTTAGAAATTAATAACTTCGTTTTTTAATTTTACAAACCAAAATTTTTCTCAGTGATGGATAATATATCCCTTTTTCAACCAACAATTTTTTTGTTGGCTCAATTTAATTCCAAACCACACAAATTTGTGAGTAAAAAATCTGGCGTTTTTGATAAAAAATTTCACTTTGTTTTGAAGTACAACCAACACAATTGTGTGTATAGATATAGTGTTTTTTTGGACGAAAATAAGTTTGAAAGGAATGCACAAATGTGTAAGTTGGTTGAAAACACATACAAAAATAAATTTTTGACATGGTACTTTTGCCGTACCCACACAATTCTGTTACCAGGCAGCAAATGGGATATAAAGTAAGTACACAAAATTAAAAAATGTATCCGAATGACAATACACATTTGGTACATACAACAAAATACATTAAAAAAATATTATTTTCTGGTAAACCAACCGAGTTAAGTTAGGTTTAGGTATCGTTGAGCTTAAAACATGGCGGCGTTAACCGTTACCGTTTCTATAAACATCGCATAAATCGAGTTAATTTGACAGTTAGCGTCTAATGTGTATACCAAAATTTTTTAATGTGTTTTGTATTTTGTCATAAGTGATTATTATATTTTGGAACAAATTTTGTGTGTTTTTTTTATATTTTCAAAACTTGTAATTTCAATTTCCTATTGAGTGTGCTGTGTAGTAATATACAATTAAAAAATGGATGTCGACACAAAAATAAAAATTATGTGCGCAGCTCATCTGCGAAATACAGAAAAGATGTACAAAATTTTAATGACAAATTATGTTTTGAACATGGAAAAAAGGAAAAGAGCATTTATAAAACGAATGCGCAAACGACTTGTCTTCGCTGGAAAGATATTTCAAGATGTAACGAGGAACAACATTTCGGTTGGCGGTATGTTGTACGTGTATCATCACTTCGAATCGAAAAAAGTCGAATTCGAAAAAAATCGAATCGAAAAAGTTGTATCATTTTTGCTTTTCGAAAATGATACAACATACAGCCATTCGACATTTTTCGAATTTCGATTCGAAGTGATGGTACAACATACCACCCTAGATTTCACATTAAAAAAATGAAAAAAAAATTTTGACAGATAGAATCTTACTCAACCACACTAGTTTCGTTGAGGTAATTTGGATTTAACGAAACTCGACCCAAATCTGCGTTTCCATTGACATTAACCCGAGTTAACCTATGTTAACTCTGTCATGGAAACATTGTAATATATTATACTCAAATCGAAAGGAAAGAGAGATAAATTAATTTTTAGGGGAAAGAAAACCCAGTTTTCTGCACGAATAGTATGGAATAAGGTGCATTAAGGTGCCCTAAGCCATATATGTGTAGCGGTTTCAACAGCGGGAATTTGAGAGTTAATGTTTGAAGAGATGATTTTGTAATTAAATTAAGCACTTAATTTATACAGGTGAAGCCAACGGAAGCTTAAATGATGCATTTGATTTTGAGACTATCATTACTTAACGCCACAATTTCCATCCCGAAGTTCCAGGATTAGTAATAATAATTGCAGAGAAGCGGGCCTACAACAGCACACACATCTTTTAAAAGGTTCCAGTAATTCCTCAAGTAAAATCGACTGTTGTGATTAGCCGAAGTGTAATGCGGGACTCAACAATTAAAATTCCTCTGCTTGCGAAACAAAAAATGGTGGATCGTTAAATACTTCGTTTAAAATGAGGTTGTTGGTTACGAAAGATTTACAAAACTATTATGACATGAACATCGTCCAGATTATTAATATTGTTTTAACTTGCTGCTGCCTAATCTCTGCTGTGCCAGACCAGAATACATTACTTAAAATTGTGAATGTAAATCGCTATTTTGATGTGAATCAAATGAAACTTAACTCAGTTTTCCTTGAACTTCGCTTGTAAAGTTGCTGTAATAGTGGTGGAGTACAGAGACATTATTTTTACAGGAAAATTATTTTTAGAATTTATGCGCGCCATGTTTGATGTATTGGACACACTTGGCTTTCTCGCTAGTGAAATTAGTTTTGCAAAATGAAAACAGAAATGGTATTCATTTTGATAAAATGAAGTACTAGGCTTAATAAAAGAACAAACTAATTATTTTGTCATGATATTATTAAAGATTACTTCGTATATATTAAGAATATTTCAATATATGCGGAATCAACCCAATTTCGCGTTAACTCGGCTCAGTCCACACAATTTGTATAGTCGAGCTAAGTCTAAAGGCGGCCGCATGAAATTTACTCGACTATCGAGCCGAGACAACAAAGTTAAAAATGTCATGCGGCAAATTTCATGCGGCCCCCTTAAGGGTTCGAGTTCGATGATCCAATAGTTTTAACTTAATTTCACCAAAAAAGAAATACTAGACTGATATGGTAATACCATCGGTAGGTCGCATTCGAGTTTGATATTCTTTTGCCTATACATGTATATTGTATAATGACATTTTGATCAATGAACATACTTAAATTTGCTTGATATGGATACGGAATTAGCTTTTATCAGGCTAACAAGGTCATCGTTAAAATGTTACATTTGAGCATTTTTTATTATTGTAAATGCCTCGCTTGGCGCTTTACAGCTACTCACAAATCTGTAGATAGTTGCACTGATTCTCAGTAACTTATTAACCTCTTGCGCTATCAATTAGTTAGAAAAATTGTGTGCCCATCCACTCAAAAGAATTCTAATTGAACTCCTCCTAAACGGCTGAACTGATTTTAATGAAATTTTGGGTGTGTGTTTGAGTGGGTTCCTGAATGGTTTAGATTCACAATTAGACGGTCGATGGCACTGCAATCAGATTCTAGGAAATTTGTTTTCTGACGATTTTTTTTGAACATATAACCACACAATTTCACCACCCCACCACCCCTTAATCTTTATATATATACATATATTAAATTCTTCTGTACGTGTGAACTAATTTAAAATTTATTATTTCGTTTATTTATATTTTTTCGACTTTCTTCCAAAGTTGTTTATATTTTATATGGATTTTATTTACCTTTCTTTTTGAAAAAAAAATTGTTTTCTATTTTCCTCCTCTCTTTCAGAATCCACGATATTTTTTTTATTTCTATTCGGTGAGAAAGGAAAGAAAAAAGTTAAAACTTAAATTCTTTCTTTTGGAAATGTAAGAATAACAAAGTCAAATTCGTGCGTGGACGTAATTTTCAGTAAGACAGAAAATACCAATGGTACGTTAAAATAGCGCAAGAGGTTAAATGATTAAAACTCCTCTGCAAACTCGATTATGATATTCTCGTTGGTCGGTCTTTCTGTTCAAATTAAAAGCCTGTTGTCGCCGTTTTTCTAATATTACTTTATTGCCAATATTAGGGGGGATGCCGCAACAGTTCTTCTCGCCACTTAGCTAACCCGATTCCTTCCACCAAAGAACGAATTATATTAAATTTTGCGAACTGACACCATGTGAGGCACAATCTGCCGGATTGTCACCTGAACGTATACAACCAATTCTATTGAGATAACGCGTCAATGATTTGTGAAACGCGGTTTTTCGAAATTACTTCGCCGTGAATATTCCTATTATGAAACATTTTTTGGTCGTAAAATTTAATAATATGATGAAGTTTGCTGTTTTGTGTTGTTTTAGCTAAAACTCCAACCATCAATAGGTTCTTCAGATGGGCCGACTGAATTTAATTGGTTTGTAATTTCACTTCACAAATGATGGGTAATCTCTATAATATTGAGGCGCATTTAAAAATTTTTAACTTTTTTCCATAAAAGAAATTAAAACGTCAAATTTGCGATCATTGATTGGTAAATGAAATACAACAAACACAATAAAATAAGTTTTAAATGAATTGTAATAAATTAAACTAGTCGATTAATTGAATAACTTACATTTTAAAAAGTAATTGAAGTGTTTTCTTTTAATAAAAAAATAATACGTATACTCTATTGTTTTCGTAAATACGATAACTGCCACTTATAGAGCAATCGAATTTTGACATTTGATTTTCGTAAAATTCGATTTCGATTTTTTTTTTTTGTTTCATAATAAGGCAGATTATACGATTTTCGAATTTTACGAAACGAAAAAAAATTCATAATAGGCGTCCAGCTCTTCGTGTAACAATTTATCCCATTCTAGACGCGGCAGGAAAGCTGCTGCATGAATTTCTTAATTTGTAGTATGACAGATGCTAACGAGCCCGACGGGTTAAATATTCTACCTGCGTAGTATAACACTTTTCTTTTTGTAACGTGTGGGCCCAAAACCTTTAAAATGTTTAAATTGGAGTGTTTCCTTATCTTTCATTTTATCATTTAACTCCTCCTCAAAGAGAAAAACGATCTCACATTTTTTTGTTTAACGAAGAGTCTGCCAACGGCAATGTTTTTCAAGCATCGAAGTTTTGTCTCGCTTTTATTTTGGAATTGTTGATGAAATTTTCTTGAGAATAAATGCTTCTACTGCGAAAAGAGGCCGTACTATTGGATTAAAATGAATTGTTATCATTCTTCTGGTTGTTGTTGTATCTATGTATGTGCCCTAAGCCTAATGGATTGGGCCGGTTGGCGTTTGACCGTGATTTCAAAGCATTCGGTTTTTGTTCATCTGTGCCAATGTCCGTCATAGAGTCGACTTGAAGTAAATGATGCAGCGTATATAATATCTGCCCTTACACATTGTGCAGCGTCACCGTGAGAAACAACTAAAAGAAACATGTTGGTCACTTAAACAATTGAAACATCTTCTATTCTCCTTGAACTTTAACGGCGTGCCGATTTTAAGCTACGATTTCTCGAAAATTGTGACCACAGGTAAATAGAATGACTGGGCGATTGACTGACACACATTGAACCACTTGGCTTATTGGTAGTGACATAGTGACAAGGGCTAAATTCAGTGTGGTAGAATGTGTGGAAAGAATCTAAGGCGTAGCTTCTTCGCGAAGGAACATTTGAGAAAAAACTCAAATAATGCTTGAAATGTATATTGAGCTTCAATGTAGTTAATTTGTGTAATTCTGAAATGACGAAGAAACTTGACTCGTCGGTCGTTGAAACAAAAAGGTCGTGGCAGGATTTGTATGTATAATTTAGGCAATATGACATCTATTCCTGTTTGTGTGATATTGACAGTATTATCAAGGCTACGATTTTAAAATGATTGTATTGATCTCGATCCATGTCCGCTTGTTGGTTTTTACCTTAGTCTTGTTTGCTCATATTTAACTTAAGAACTAACTATATATTGAAACAAATCGAAGCTGTGTTAAATTCGACTCCATAGTTGTTCCGTTATCTTCGAATTCGGCTGGTGTTTGTGCTCTCACATCAGTCTATTTTTTGATTGGTTGAATATTTATGACTGCACTACAGCCAAACTATAGAACTGAAAATTTTTTCTTTTTCTACAAATATATTTGCTGTCGATGTTGTCATTATCAGATTGCCAGTCTTTCTCCGAGAGTATTTGACATCGCAAAAGATAAATTTCCAAAAATTGTTTTTTGTACAAATAAAAAGCAAAAGTTAAAATAAAATTAACCTGCGATTAAAAGTCTTATCGAATAACGTTGGTATCAAAATCATGTGGTTTAACAGCTCCTTCTCTATTTTACGAGTCTACCATATGGAAATTAATTCCTAAAACAAACATTAAGGCCACAGATACATTAAATAAATAAATATTATTTTATTTTTTATATAGCGCCGAAGTACGTAGTGAAAATTTATGGTTGTAATTTTTAGTGAGAAAATGTTAACATAAACTCCCCCCCCCCCCCCCTCGTGTTGAAAAGTTCAAAAATAGATTTCATAAAATCTGTTGTCATTCTTGTGCAGCAAACAAAACTATATAATTACTAAGTAGATGGGTAAACAAATACTAAAGCACAGAGTTTCCTTGCTATAATTTTCATGTTAATTAATGACTTTTCTGACTTTAATAACAACAACAACAACAACAACAAAAGCTGTTTATTTCTTAACAAATATTTTACCAAGACGAGACACAATACACTACTATCTAGTCGAAGTCTGTACAGTTTTTTAAAATATATAAATAAATAAAAAGTTAATTATAACTTTTGCTCGCTTCATTTATTTGCTGAACTTTACTACTGGAGTGCTATATACGACGAGTACAGTACAAAAAAGCTCCTTTTATTAAAACAGATCAAATTTTAATTGGATTAAAAACATAAAAACATATATAATTTTATTTTATTTTAGTTAATAAAAATATTAAGCTCATTTGTTGTTGTTGTGTATGTGTATTTAATATGGGAATAACACAACAGGAATTACATTAAATAAAATAAAAAGGATCGGGCAAAATATGTTTTAAAAAAAAAGGATTAAAGTATTTTTTTTAATGTTATTTGGTTCTTGCGTGATTGTTTTAATTTTTTTTTTTTATTTTATTTTAAAAGGGTTATAAAGTTTTCTGCATTTGTGGTGGATGGTGGTGGTACAATTTACATTAGGTCATATACAGAACGTGCGTACACATGTTGATTGGAATACTTCAATCCCATAAACCTTTAAAGATTCGTGTAAAATTACTTGTTATTCAGCGAGCGACGTCTTAATAGAAAAGGCTGAATCGCTAAAATTATGTATTAAGCATTTTTCTGTTCCCATGCAATTATATTATGTGTATAGGGATTTCGTAATGAAAATGTAGAAAATGGAATTGAGAAATATTTCAATTATGTGAAAAAGTGGGATATTCTATGTTCCTTTTCATAGATAATGTTATTATTATTATTGTTATTATTATAGTTATTATTTTTAGCTGTCTTCCGAGGATATTTAAAAAAAAATGTTGTTGTTTTTCCCTCTTTCAAATACAACGAAGAGTATTTTACAAAAATTTCTGCTTTTATTGTGATAAAACCATCGTAAGTGCCACCATTAATTAATAAAATGCAAGGCGAAATAAGCTCATGATCTTCCAGTTTTACGACATTTCTCATTAAATGCATACTGCTTTAACTATCCTTACATAAAATTCTTATACGGTAAATCGTGAAAGAAACGGAAACAAGTAAAGACTCAGATTATCCAATTTAAACTTTTAATTGTTTTAAGAAAAAAAAAACTTTAAGAAAGGGGAAAAATATACGGAAGATACTTCTTTATTTCATAATTGGTCTGTCAAAAGCAATCCAAATTTTAGTATCATCGTATCATCATCTTAACAATTGTATTACATTTTTTTAATTTATTTTTACAGGGTAAACCAACGGTATTTTAGTAAGGTAAATTAGTAAACGGAAATAATTTCCAACATATTGGATATTACGACATAAGTAAGATGTTTTATTCAAGTTGTACAGTATATTTTGACTAAATATGTAAATAGCTTCATTCAAGTTCAGTTTAATTCAGTTTATATTCGACAATCTTCCAAATCGGAAGCGTTTTTAAATGTGACTGACCAACAATTGTGGTTTCATTTTTTGTTTTTATTACACATTCTTAAATTTTATTTACTGTATCATAAACAGTAAAATTCTTGAATAACAGTATACTGTTACGAGTTTCCGGCGTTCGATATGGATTTGTACTCGATTTTGCAAATAAAACACTCAACGCTTTAAGTTACAGACAAGGTAGCCCACTCATTGGAGTTGAGAAGGAGGAGTGCTGGAATACGACGAAACAGAAGAAGGAGCAGGTACATGATGAGGCAATAGCGAAAAGCATCCAGAAAACCGAGAAACCACCGATTTGTCAAGCAGTAGGAGGCCGCAAAAATAGCATATAGCTGAAAAGTAATTTTGCGTGATCCTGATGGCATACGTGTTCAATTAAATTTTAATGATTCATTTCAAGACCTCCCAACGAGTTGCAAAAACCGGGCCCCTATTTCAAATTATCCACAGTTCATTACCTAAAAAATAGAACCATATCCAGGATTTAAAATCTGTAATATCACATGATTGATATTAGAATAATCAGAATAATAATGTATGTTCCTTTTGGTTCTTAATATTAAAATTTACACAAATTTACTGTGTCAGTAACTAAACTTGCTCTGGCTGCCTAATATTCTAAAGCCAACACCAATACAACATGCATGTTTTTACCTCTAGTATTGGTTCTTAAATAAAGTTTCAGATGGTTGTCCTTGACAGCACTTATAAACGCTTCCACTATTAGGCCATTCATATATCTGCAGGTGCATTGCCGTAAGCTTGATGTGTAAATTTTGTCATCTTTTTCCAGGTCTTACAGGCTTCACCTATGTAGTTGCCGCTTTCTTTAGAGTGAAATCTCGCATAATTCTGTGACATGTGAATGGCCGTAGGACCCCCTCATAGCTCATTTCTGTTGCGGTTACAGTTTGCAAGACATCTGCAGGTTTTCCATAAAAGCGAAAAGAAGTTTGTTGAGCGGCTCCCCGGCGCCCCATTAGGTGTGCTGCTTGGAACTGCACTTTAAAATTCTCAATTGAGATCTTGCCATCGAATGTCGGAGGTTTCAAAATTCCCCGTGACCTTCCACCAATTGGTTGTGTTGGGAACGTTTTATCGATGTAGGCCATCTCCTAGTAGTTTGCGAGGTATGTATTTCCTCCACTTGCTTAATTTTACTTTTAAACTCCAGCGTGGTTTGTCCTTCAAATTCCTTGAACTGGCCGTTGACTTTTTCCGCAAGGGACTTTATTTCTCCTCTAAGCTCTTTAATTTGAAGATCTTGGGTACGCTGGATTTGGTCGAGTTTTTCATTCTGTACGCTCTGCGTTTACGTATATGCGCAAGCTGACCGTTCTCGTAGTTCTGCCAATTCAGCTCGGATTTGGTAACTTTCTGGTCTAATGTGGAGCCTTGTTCTGTTCAGTTGATCGAAATTGGCGCTTTGAATTAATTAAGTTTGTAGTATATAAATTTAATGTGTTAAATAATAACGTGCTGTGTAATTAGCACATGCATTTTTTTAACAAATTTGATAACACCTACGTATGTCAATCAAAAAAATGGACTTGTTTCTAATACCCGACTATTTTTAACACAAATGTATACATAGATCTCGAATACACCACAGTGGATTTAAAGCGAAAAACTGAACTTAGCGGACTTGTGCTAAAACTGTTTTGTAAAGTCTTTCAAAACGAACACTCGAAATGTGTTCGGTTTGTATAGCAGCCAAGTTGTTAAAGCAACATGTTGCGAATTGTTCAGTAGTGCGTGTGCAAATCAACGTGTGCAATTAATAATTTTTTTTTAAAGTCAGTACTCCGTTCGAGGAATACTTCGTGCATTACGTGATTTTTATCCTCGCCACAACCATCGTTTGGTGGCGAAATTCGAATGAATAGGTTCGATACATAATCAACCAATACCCGTACGTCACCAATACGCAAAGACTGCTAAAAATATTACTGATGTGCGTGAAAGTGTACAAGAAAACCCGAGGCTGTCAACTTCTCGTCGTTCACAAGAAATTGGCCTTTCTGCGACTTCATCTTTGCGAATTTTGCTTCGCTGCTTGGGTCTGCCCAACCCATATAAAATCCAACAGATCCAGAAACTTAAGGTAAACAACCATTCAAATTGCATCAAAAAAATCATCTATATAGCGACGAGAAAATTTTTTGGATGAATGGATATGTAAACAAGCAAAATTGTCGGATTTCGAGTTGCACCAATTTACACGGAATACACCAGCACCCAATGCATCCCGAGAAGTTCACTGTTTGGTGCGGATTTTGGTCCTTTCAAACGACGATAAGCATTTTTAGACGATAAAAAACTTTTTGTAGCCTAAATTGGGTGACATGGATAACGTCGACATGTGGGTCCAACAGGAAAGCGTTACGTGCCACACAGCGCATGCCACGATCGACAAGCAGCACAGTACCATCGTAATTGTTTGGACTTCATTAATTGGTTCTATGTCAAACAAACACAGCTACATGGACATATTTCCTTATGCGGTGATATCACTGGACGTTGCTTTTACCACAAACCTCCGACATATAGTGTACACAGTTATTAAATGATTTTATATTGTATGAAAGTAGTACATCTTATTTGGTATCCCACTGTTAAGAGTGTAAATTTTAGTTGATCTCAAAAGTATACTATATCGCAATACAGAAAATTCTATCCACAACCAGATGGCACCAGAGTACGATCAGCATAAATTTTATATATATATATATATATATATATATATATATATATATATATATATATATATATATATATATATATATATATACATCTATATATATATATATATATATATATATATATATATATATATATATATATATATATATATATATATATATATATATATATATATATATATATATATATATATATATATATATATATATATATATATATATATATATATATATATATATATATATATATATATATATATATATATATATATATATATTATATATATATATATATATATATATATATATATATATATATATATATATATATATATATATATATATATATATGTTGGATTAATTTATTTGTCGATATTTCTTCTTAATTACAGACGACATTGAACATTACAATATATAAATATCATGGCGCAAATTGATGTTGAATTGGAAATGGAAGTTGTACTCTAACGTTATTGTGCTTCATGCCGTTTCGGAATATGGGTTTCTTTGAAATCTGACAAAAACTAAACAATATTTTTGCAATTGCATTAAAACATCCCGAGGAATCGGTTTTAAGAAACCCTATACCACAACGGCAACTTTAAGTGGAAAATTTCTTGATTATTTACAAACATTTTACAAGTACACAAAACTCTTAGCAAACTTAAATTTAACAAAACAAAAAATGTTAAATTAAATTTTTATTTCAAAATAATATTATAAAACAAAAAAAATCCATCCCATTTTCTTGTTACTGTGTAATCTGAAAATCTGAAATCTACTATAAGAAAAGTACAGAAAAAATTTAAACTTTTCTTCAGTTTCCTTCATTTCCCATTTTATTATTTAAACTTCTAAATATTATGTATTAAGAAATAAAAATACCTGCAAAAAAAATACTCAAGAAATGGAAAAATTTTAAATGTTTTAATAATGTTTGTAAAATTTTTTGTTCTATTTTATTGTTTGGTTCATTCTTTGAACAATTAAAAGAAAACTGTTTGTTGTTTTGTTGTACTGTGCACCAGAGAATACTTATTAGTTTGATTTTCTTCAGACGAGATTGAAAACGGCACACAATAGAATATTAAATAATCATAAACACTTTAAAAAGTTTCACTATAGGTTTTCTCCTATAAAAAGTTTTTGTATTGTAGTTTTTATTTAAATAAACAGCATAAAAAACTCGACTTCGTCTTATGGCTTTAACAGAAATTTTAAATGGTTTAATTATTAATTCGTATAAATGTTAAATGGCTAAATATCGAACGAATGAGGGACAGGGAATAATGTGTCCGCGGGCCACAATCAAATCGGGCAGTGAATAAAAAAATTGTTTACGCGAGAGCTTTGAAAATATTCAATATCCATTAAATACGTTAGTAGCAATAAAACCAAATTAATCCTTTTGAATGGCATATTTAAATGCACAAAGCGTTAAACTGTACACAGTGTTTAAAAATTCATAGTGTACAATTATTTAAACTATACCCGAAGGACAAACATTTTTTACATAACACAAAATTACCAGCATCAAAACAGTGATTTCGTTGTTAATGCTTTTTGTACTGTGTATGATGAATCCGGATTCGGATTGTAAAAAATTTAACCATGATATTATATCTGTCTATTAAATCGTGGTACAGAGCATTAGATACGTTTATATTAAATACAATTTTTTTATAAGAGATACGAGATTATATTATACTTTTATTGTGTGCGCTTTTCTCGGTCTAAGAATACTCTTTTATACGATGTCTTTTCTTACCATTAAAGCGGTATAACGATAATCGATGAGCATGAAGGAGCGCCTAATTATATTCAAGACTCGATTAAATTGAAGACAACACACATTTGGAACCGACAATTTTTTATTTCCTATACCCGATTAAACTAACAGTTCGCGTCAAATTCTACAGGGTGACTTTTATGGAGTAGTTATGGAGAACACTAATCTAAACAAAAAATTATATGACAGCACATATCCTATCTGTAACCGTTATCGAGATAATGAAGATTCCACTGTAAAATGACAAGTGACTATTTGAATATCAATCATAACTTAAAAACAAGTATTTTATTTACAAATTTCTCAAATAAACATTTTCTTATCCTAAATTAATTAGTTTATCAAACACAGGATCAATAATAAGGTAAATTGATAACAGGTACACTTTAGTGTAAAATTCTTCTTTATTTCTTTAAAAAAATGCATTTTCCTAAATGAAAATACTCGTTTTGAACTATTGAAGCTACAAATAGGATATGTCCCGTCATATAATTTTTTGTTCAGATTAGTGTCTTCCATCATCATTCCGAATTTATTGTACTTACTTAAGTGTCACCCTGTATATGAATATTAAAGATTAAAAATGTAAAGTAGTTCTTCAAATTTGAAGCAGTCATCGCAGTCAGGAGTGTGGAAAACATCGCTTTCAGTAAGAAAATTTGTTGTCAGTAAAATATGTTACTTATCCTACTTCGATTTTGTTTTTCTTATTCTTGTGTAAACCTGAGTGAAATATGTCCTAAAATAATGACAACACAAAATGTTCACTCTTGTGCTAGTGAAAAAAGTACGAAGGCCCTTTTCCAATTACCGACTTATTTCAGACTTATTGACTTATTTGACGCCATCTTGAATAAGTCAGTCAATTTGTTCCAATTCTTTGTACCAACTTATTTGTGACGTAACAACAAAAAAACAAAACGCAATTTCTATTATATGGAAGAAAAAAATTTCTTGACACATTGGTCGTTGCTACTAGATTTGAAAAAAAACCTGCATGTATTACATTTAGTCAAAACACATTTTTGGAGACATTTCTGTGTAGACATACTTATTCAAATAAGTCTCCTCACGAGGTGACTTGGAATTGGAAAAGGGCCGAAGTCTCAAAATTACAATATTGTGTAATCAAAATTTAATTAATAGAAAACAAATTTTTTATGAGCGAGTTCGCTTTGTCCAGGACCATTCCCACTCTTTCAAAAATGCTAATTTTACACACTGCTAGCCAGTAATAATTTTTAAAGGTGTAGGTTTACTTTTATGACGTATAAATACACGTATACGTTATAATTTCCATTGTCATTCACGCACTTAACATTAATATAAATCATCTCATTGGACATTTTGCATAAATAATTATATGAGTAAATAAAAAGGACGTTGCAATTGCAACTTTGTACCCACTATACTATCAAAAATATAAATAAGTACCGAGGTTAATTATTATGTATATGTATTTACTTATTAACGCTACAGTTTTTATTTTTATTTAAATATTTAATATTTATACGTTTGTTGAATTTTTAAATTAAAATTTGGGGAAAAATATTATATTAATTAAATTTTTTAATTTAAAAATTAAATTAAAAACATTATTATTTGTATTATTGCTTATTTGAATAATAAACAAATTATTTATATTGTATTATTCCGACAAATTTTTGAGCCATATGAAACATGCGATATTCAGTTACAATTGTGATATGGCATTGGTGGTGGTTTAATGCAAGACGTGTTTTTGTTCTTTACAAATTCGTTTCGCACCATACAATTTAATTATCATAATATATAATTTATTGTTTTTTTACCAATCAGATGTTTAGTGCTTATACCATACACTCCGTCTCACTTGTTTAAGAACATTTATTTTTTTTAAACATCAGATTGTTTCTCCAATACTATGTTTAATTAAACAAATTTTAATTGTTATATCAGAAAAGGGCTCTATTAAGAAGATATCCCATACAGCAATTTGCAGGTACGTTAGAGAACCGCTAGTTTTTTTTTGATAAAACGGGGTGCACCTTTAAAAATTGCATATTTAGTTGTCTCACTTGTTTTTAAGAACAGCTGTAAAATCAATTAAAATTAAGAGTTTTCGTATCTTTCGTTTAAAACAATTTCGAACAGCTGGAAACTTGACGCATATGAATCATTATATATAAACAATTTGAGATCGACATCATGAACCAGGAGAAAATTCCAATAGACTCGAATTTATTTGGTCTGGTAAATTCACTAAACCGGCAATAGGAAATCACGGAACACAAACACAAAACAGGGCATCACTACATTTAGTACACAACACTTGAAATTCCAGCTTTGGGAAAAAATTTCAATTTAGTTTTTATTTTGACAATTATTTACGTACACATTTGCTTGTACAACACAGCTGATTTAGTTTAAATTCTATTTACTTTCAATATAGCTTATATACAACCAAAATTAATTTTTACACACATACGATAACACCCAAAATCTGTTATTTAAAATATTTTATATAATTCTATTTGTCCCTGCATTTTTATGTGTTAAATGACAATATTTATACAACTTATGTATTATACATACATATTTAGTATATAATATGCAAGTACTTTTAAGCGTCAAAATAGTATATTTAGATTTAGTTGCAAAAATTTTTTCTGAAGATGGTCGGTCATTCAGTGACCGAAAACGTTAAAATAATAAAAATAAAATAATTTAAAGTACAAAATTTGTGTTTTAAATCGTTTTTTGTGGTTTTAAAAGTGGAGATTGTGACTGCAAGTGAATGACTATCGTACGAATGGAAACCACGGCGAGTCCTCAGTGCAAGAATTCATATCTTTTGTTTGTGTTTGTAAATTTTATTTAATTTCAAATATTATTTAATCATTTAGTAATGAGTATTTCCACCCTGATGTTCGATAACTTCAACAAGTCTATTGTGTATTGAGTTGTAAAGAAACCCCAAATAGCTAAGGGAAATTTTAGCCCAGGCTGATTTTATGGCTTCAATTAAATCGTCGTTATTCTCGAACTGCCTTCCTCATTCGTTGACTTTCCGTGATAGCCATCCAAAAAACGTTTTCCATTATGTTTAAGTCGGGTGAATAGGGCATACACATCTACATTTTTCTCCTGAATCCGCACGTTGATTATCCTGGCAGTATGAATCGGGGCATTATTCTGCTAACGCTGTCCATTAAAATATGTGTCAAATTTTAGAAAAGCTCGTTGTAAAACGATTTTATAGGTATTTGCTGTCATTTTTACTGTCTGAAAATCTAAATCAATTATTCCAAAAAAGATACCGATCCCCACACCATTACACCAGCGCCTTTACTGTGCATTTTGCTAAAAATAATTTCCTTTTTTCTTAGGTCATGAAAATAATAATTGTATCCATCTGGCCCGTCCAAATTAATTTTTTTTTCATCGGAATAGACAATCTTTTGCCACTCTCTGTCCCATCTAATGTGTTGCCTTGCAAAGCAAAGACGCTGGTTCCTACGTGCTTCATTTAACGGCGTTTTTTTTTAATTTTTTGAAATGTTGAATGTGGGGAGCGCTGTATTATACAATAGACGGTTGCTCTGCTGGCCGTAACACCGGTTTTAGCCCTTATTTTACTAATCAACAGAGTAGAATTTGAAGGATAGTTATTCACTTGCAGTCACAATCTCCACTTTTAAAACCACAAAAAACGATTTAAAACACAAATTTTATTTTTATTATTTTAACGTTTTCGGTCACTGAATGACCGACCATCTTCAGAAAAAATTTTTGCAACTAAATCTAATTATACTATTTTGACGCTTAAAAGTACTTGCATATTATATACTAAATATGCATGTATAATACATAAGTTGTATAAATACTTGTCATTTAACACATAAAAATGCAGGGACAAATAGAATTACATAAAATATTTTAAATAACAGATTTTGGGTGTTATCGTATGTGTGTAAAAATTAATTTTGGTTGTATATAAGCTATATTGAAAGTAAATAGAATTTAAACTAAATCAGCTGTGTTGTACAAGCAAATGTGTACATATTTACTAATTGTCAAAATAAAAACCAAATTGAAATTTTTTCCCAAAGCTGGAATTTCAAGTGTTGTGTACTAAATGTAGTGATGCCCTGTTTTGTGTTTGTGTTCCGTGATCTCCTATTGCCGGTTTAGTGAATTTACCAGACCAAATAAATTCGAGTCTATTGGAATTTTCTTCTGGTTCATGATGTCGATCTCGAATTTGTTTATATATAATGATTCATATGCGTCAAGTTTCCAGCTGTTCGGAATCGTTTTTAATATTTTAGAGTTCGTGATATTTCTCTCGGTGATTATTATTATTCAACATATGTTTGGCTACGCTATTTCTTGTATCTTTATTTCTTACAGCGTTACTATGTTCCTGGAGACGTTTGTGGAATGCACTGGTTGTCGCGCCGATCTATTTGCTGTTACACTCCGTGCAACAAATTTGATAGATTCCAGATCTTGACTGTGATGGTGCTGGGTCTTTATACGTGCTGATACATGATCCTAGATTAGTGCTTTTAGTGACTAATTCAAAGTTGAATTTTTTTAACATATTCCGCATTTTATTGGTGATAGACGGGAAAAATGGCACACAGATCCGTTTTGTCCACACACACACCCTCAATTGCTTATGATTAAGTGCTTTGATACCCCTTGATGCACGATTCACGAGATTGTCGGATGATTTAAATAAAAGTATGTTACTTGGTGGCTATGGGTGCCACCCGTGTTTTTGACGTTAACAAGCTTGCCTTATTTAAAGGTCAATCATCGTAGAAATATAACACTACTGCGTAAGCCACTTCTGAAATATCACAAAATCCATCCAATTCTCCTGGTAAAATAAAATTGAAGTCGATCCATCTTGGAATTTAGTTCTTCTGCAGGTTGGCGAGAGAGTGGCGGTATTTATTTTCGATGTCTTTTGACAGCTTCTCATCCCAGGTGTCGCCAGAAATCCACAGGGTTTGCATTAAGATTTTTGCTAGTATTAAGGTTGGAGATAACCATCCTAATGGATCGAACATCTTGGATGTTTTCTGTTGGTAACAATCCCATTTTCGCTCACATCAAATCTCCAAAAGCTCTTGAAGCTTCTTCTAGAGTATTATCTCTAATAAGTCATGAACATATAGAATTCACTCATTATTATATTGGCCACAATTAGAAACTTCACTTTTTCATCGGTTGCTATCTGCTGCAACGTCTTGATAGCCAGATATATTGCCAGATAACTGGATAGCGCTATATATGGCACCTTGTATTTTCCCCACCGAACTAGAATTGACATCAGACCCTAATTTAATTTGGGATCCACAAGTTGAATTTGATTTAAGATAATGTTTTTATCTGTCCTAATTATTTTGACGAGTGCGTGATGAGGAAAGTAATATTCCTTTTGCTTAGGTTCATTATTTTGAATGAGATCTCGCCGAGTGAAGTACCCTTCCATACACTCTCGATATCCCTTCGAAAATTCACTAGTAATTGACAAATATCGTTCTAGGTGAATGAATCTAGCCAGTGTTTGCTGCTTGGATGAGCCGCTTATGTTTTGTTGAAAAGGAATTCGTACGAAAAAACAGTCGTCGGTGCCCCCACGGTAATTTTGCTGATAATGTTCTTCGCACAGTTGTTATTCTGCCATAAACTTACCGGGTTGTGTTTCTTCCACTTCCCAGAATCGCTTTAACTGGTTTTCAATGTCTACCAAAATAACAAGAGAGAAAAAAACAAAAATAAATAAAAGAAGGAGGGACAAAAAATAGAAAAAAAAATTAATCTATTGATCGTCCCAACCAAGTGTTATTTGTACGAAAAAATTAATAATAAAAAAGAGGGAGGAGTACAGCCGGTAGTAAAAAGGTAACAAAATTCAAGGTATATAGAATAACATTTAATTACCCGACGTATTAGTCGAATTATTACGAACGTGAGAATAGAAAAGGGCAGGATCTGTAATTGGTGAGAAACGGATTTCTCTCTACTCGTTAAGGATACAAAGAGGAATCCGTTTCTCACCAATTACAGAGCCCGCCCTTTTCTATTCTTACGTTCGTAATATTTTGACTAATACGTCGGGTATAATTAAATGTACATAATTCCAAATACCTTGAATTTTGTTACTCAGCCGATGACTAATCGCCTACCCTCTGTCCTCCTCGCCGTTTTTTATTATTAATTTTTCCGTGCGAACAACAGTTACCTGGGACGATCAATAGATTAATTTTTATTGCATTAGTACGTCCTTTTTTATTTATTTTTTGCTTTTTTCTACTATATATAAAAAAATTTTTACTTTTACAAATCATCATACTCCTGATGATGACCTAACAAGTCGAAATCGATCGAGTGATTTTTTAAACATTTTGAACCAATTTTTTAATTAAAATATTCAAGAAAAAAAAAACAAGTCTTAAGTGAAACGTGTTTATTAAGTGTTAGTGTTTTCACCAAATGCCTATGGCAAATAGTGTTAAAAGGACTTACTAATTGTTGGATGGTTGAGTTGTTGGCTTTCATTCCAATGTTGATAAAATTTTGCACTTCTTGCTTGAATCTACGTCGATGAATTCATTCCAAATTGAATCGATGTTCGCCAATTTTTTGCGCAGGAATTCCCACATTTTTTAAGTAGTTTTTAAGTATATACTGCAGCTTCCTCAACATTATCGCTTCTGTTAATAAGCCACAGAGTAAAAGTCGTGATTGATAACGTTTGGTGCCATGGGGTAACAATACCCAGACGTTTCAGTTGAATATGGTGCACATCCATAGTTTTATAATGTTACTGTATTTAACTTACAGGTTTTAATAAGTTCGGACAGTTTATATCGCCATAGTAGTATTTGGTAGTTTATGTCGTCAGGATCTATAAGTATCTGGTGATGCATTTTTCAAAAAATCGTAACAGAACTTTAGATAAATCTTTCTGGAGGTTAGAACCAATTTACAGAATGTCATTGAGCGAGATTCCATTACAGCAGCTCGATTCTGGTTGTTCCTATAGGAAAAGGAATTAGGAAAAATATTTTCATAGTATTTTTGTCAAAAATATCAATTTCTGGCCTACTAACAAATCATGTTTGATCTAAAATTTTATAATTTAGGAATTATTTTTTCCGTATCGAAATAGGATAGGAAAAATATTTCCAATTTAATTTTGTTTTTGAAAAAATTTACTCTAACTGTTTACCATAGTATGCCAGAAAAAATATTTTTGTGACAAAATACTATGAAAATATTTTTCCTAATTCCTTTTCCTATAGGAAAAACCAGAATCGAGCTGCAGGAAGCGTTAAAGACGACCCTCAACTTAATTGTGCTTCTGTCGGATTTTAGAATTGGGTGGTGAGGCAGGTAATAATTTTGTTCATATTTCTTTGCAATGATATCTGCTGATTTAAATGTCATATGTTACAGTGAAAAATTTTCTTTCCGTTGTATGCTGCTTCGTAAGATCGACCTAAGGACCTATGGAAACTTTCATGACAACCATTTTTCAATATTTCGAAGAACACATCGTCACTCATAAGAATGTCAATTGCGCTTGGATTATTAAAGTTTGGGTATGCTAGGCCTAACTACCCATTTATTTCGTTAAGTTTGATTGATCTCGATGGAATAAGTGGGATCTTGAAACTGTAATTATGATCTGCTAGGATCATCTATGATGATGCTATAGGTCGTCCACAGATACAGAAGAGTGGCTTCGCTTTAGTCCTAGGCTTTGCGTGCATCACTCAATTACAAACGAGGTTTGCGAAACTGAGTCTAATAAGACTTGATACGGCTGAACTTACCGATACGTGGTTTAACGTTTATAATTGCTGTTGGAAGTACTGAAGTTGATGATGAGTAGTGTGTGTGTGCAAAATTTGTGATTCATGGCTTTTGTGATTTGCGTGTTGTTGTGAGTCAGGTAGCTGGTTTATTGAAACATGATGACTAACGAACGTTGGTTGGTGTTCTGATGACTTAAGGAATGATCCTGCTTGTTGCAAATGAGGTATGAAGCAAAACATTTCGCACAAAGACAATTTTTTCATAAATTTTCCTCAACAAATAGGTTTGGTCTCTTGTTCAAAGTCATTGTTTTAAATTCGGGGCACTTGAATATCGGATGTTATTATCGACAAACTATGGAGAAACTACGGTCTTACTTCTAACTAAGGCCCATGACTGCCTTGAATCTATTTTTCCTAGTAAGATGTAAATGAGCCATGGATCACGTGTTTCAGCCCTTGTTCCTAATGCTTGTAGCACCTAAATTACTTATGTTTGAGTTATTTGCCTTTATACTCCTTTCTACTACATAGTGTATACATGATTTAAACTCTAAAAATATTTGAATTAAAATAGTTACAATTGGTGTCATTTAATTGTAACGACTGCACGGTGGTGTGACGTATTAACACCTTCCTAAATGTCTTTTGTTGGCAAATTAATTGTTCAAGTATAACATTTAAGCCATGGTCAGTAGTAACACCTCGACCACGGTGATCAACAGCTTCTTATATTAGCTGTGTTTCTTGGCGCTTTATCTGATCCACTTCAATTCGTATTTTGTAAAACAACACAAAGACGCTTACTAAATTTCAAATCAAAATTTATGATCTGAAACCAAATTTGGATCAAGTCTTTCATTTAAAATTTTAACTGATCCGGATCAATGGGTGTCATGGAATAAGGCTAATAATTCTCTCGCTTTATAATACAAATAGTTTACTTGTAGCCGTGACCGGCTTATAATTTGGACTCTAAAAGGTCCAAGTTCCTAAAGGCTAATTTCTTCTGAGATATTTATTGCCAATTACAAAATTGCTTTCATGTGGATATCAACGAGACCACGAACCGTACTGATCTATCAAGCATGTTAATGAATCCAATGACTTGTACTACAGGACACACGGATTATTGGCTTCATGTGAAATTTTACACGGTTGTGTCTAACACACGCACATGTAATTATGTACGTTTTAATTTAAACATAATAAATAATTAAAATGTGTACTTGACTGAATACACAGTCGAGTGTAGTATTACCGAGTTTCGGCACCAAAAAATATTTGGAAGGATGTCGTTAATTCCAAATGAGGTAAATCCAAAATGAAGCGGTTAAAACGTTTTGAAAAAATGAAAAATGGTGAAAAGTCGCATTATTGAACTTGATGAATGAAAAATAATTGTAAACCCCTAGCTCTACTATTGAAAACTTACTTTAGACCTTCTCGTTTGCTAGATTACATATTAATAATTTTATTTAGTTTTTACAAGATAATATTTTTGGAAAGATGACGTTTTTATAACAATCGCACAGCAAAGTATATAGGGAAATGAAGTGTAGTACTTGCGATGATTTAAAATTTTTACGTAAATTACAATTTCTAATTACTTTCGTATATATTCTGATACCATTCCGTAATTGTGAACTGCACATTTTTTGTATAAAATCACCAATACATAAAATATACAATTTTTTAAGAATTCCTAAGGAGGCAATAGATAAGTTTTGGAATCTGGAAGTGTGGATAAAGTCACAGTTTTCTTCGACTACATATGCCAAGAAATGCCGGGTAGAGATATCGTTTCCGAATAAATCGTGGTGCTTGATGATGTCAGCTAAATTTTAATTGATCTGAAAGCGCAATTCGCTCGGATATAATATGTATATCGTAAAGGGCCGAATGGGCCCACGGTTTGAACTACTTGCACCCCTGTACATTATATGTACATGAACAAAACGTTATGATATATCAATAATAAAATTTTGTTTTCCCAATTAAATTACAAAAATGATTGATTTTCCTTTCTGTTGCTGCTACATATTATAAAAACAAGAAATCAAATTTAAAATTGTTTTCCTTTGTGTTGCTCATTCTCTCGACTTCTTGTTTCGTTATTATTAATTACGTACATGTATATTGTACAAATTACATCTAACACAAGACAGGGAGGAAAATGTTCATGGGAGGGGGGAAAACAACTTAATGAAAATCAACACAAAGTGAATTTTCTTAACTTGATAACGAAAATTGTGTATAAACAATAAAAGGCAAACAGTAAAATGTAACATTATGAAAAATTAGTTTCCTTTTACGTGGGAAAAATTTACATCCTGTCGGCGAATATTGTATACGACTTTACTTACTTATGTGCTCTTGGTAAATATGCATAGCATAAAGGGTTAAAGTTAAATACCAAAAAATAAATTTAATTTCCTCGTGTATGTGTCTACCAGTTTAATGTTATTTACCAATAGTTTTAAACGACCCAAAATGGATTGAAGAGATGTGGGTGTGGAAATGAAGAAATTTTCAGTATTTCACAACAAGTTGGCAAAATGTAATAACATACACATATTGCTTTACTGTGTTATGATTATGATTGTTATTTTGTGTTATCACCTTTTTGCCGTTTTTTAGTAACGGGAATAAACATACATATTATATAGAATTTATTTATTTGGAATAAAAATGAAATTTATTTGACTAGATATGAATCCTTTATTTTGTGAGAGATATTTATCTTTCTGTTGGCTGAGTAGGTGCCATCCATACAGTGGGTATAAGAAAATAATAGGGTGATTCCTATTTATTGGCGCGATCAGCAAGTGCCGGGTATTTTTTTATTGCTGAATTTTTCTCGAATTCTATAAAACGTTTCATCTCTTTCAACAAGTTATTTTTCTTTTATTTTCATTTTTCATTTGTCAAAGACGAGAAAAACTACATGTACAAGTCTTGTATATTTTCCTTAATATTATTGTACATCATTTTCATTGTGATAAATCAAATGATTAATGATAAAAAAAAATTTCAAGTTGATTGAATAAGTATATATGTATGTGAAACATGAATGTAATTGATTATTTTATGTACACGAGAACGTACAGAGCGGGAAAATGTTTTGTTAGTGTTGAATACTAGTGCAGCTCATCTCCTGCAAGTTATAAAACACATATTACACATTTCTTGCAAATGCAATCAAAATCTATCAAAATTCTTGCACAAATAAAAATAAGAATAAAAGTCGTCTTATGCTGAGAAATGCTAAGATGATGTTGATGAAAAAGTAAAGAATCAAAAAAATTTCAAATAAGTATCTACATACTGTATATAAGAGAAAATCCATAAAACACAATCGACATATTCGAATGTTTTTTGCTTATCAATTTTCAAATTTTTCAATTTATTTTCTCCCGTTTTTTTTTCGTGCCATGCATGTGTATGTATACATAGATAGATTTTCCAATTTATCTTTTTGGTAAATATAAAATTTTTCGTTTGGCTTTTATTACATCAACTTCGACTTTCGAGATAGTGAATATTTATATAAAAGTTTAACAAATGGGTCGAAAATTGGTTACACAAGTGTGTGGTGGTGATATGCCACATATAGCAGGTGATTTGACGATATCTAATTTATTATGTAGTATATTGTAAGGAGTGGTATGTCAAAAATATTGATTCTAGAATTTATATTTGATTTCGCTTTAAATCGGTGTCGTTGACACAATGGCAAAAGTTGAGTACTACAAATCCAGAGTGTGTTGGTTTTAGATTAAACATGATAGATTGAACCTTCAATATTGCTGGTTTTGTCAACTACAATAAAATATATAATGATACAGAGACATCTTAAATAAAAATAAACTAGTGTTTCTGAGAGCATCCCTGCCTACAAATTTTAAGCATAATGAATGTATTTTATTTTTATTGTTGGGTGAAACCCAAATAGGTTAAATGGTAAATTGCAGGAGCTTAAACCAAGGCAAAGGGGGACTTAACAAGCGCCATTTATTGGAAGCAAAGTTTAAAACAACCGAGACTAGAACCCTGAGCTGGTGTTTTCCAGAGATTATACTTACTTAAGTTCAGATTAGGATAACAAATGAAATATTTCGCCTTTTGCGCTTGGCTTAGTAATAGACATATTCTCAACGGGTGTGTCTGTGTAACGAAATCTCGGTTTTCAACTCCTCGGTTTGTCAAAATCTCCATTTTTTTATAAACCTCGGTTTTCAAAACCCCGGTTTTCAAAATCTCGGTTTTCAAAATCCCGGTTTTCAAAATCCTGGTTTTCAAAATTTCGGTTTTCAAAATCCCGGTTTTTAGGAAATCCCAGTTTGAATTTTTAAAATTTGGCATGTGGGGAAATGGGATTCTTAAATGATTTTTTCACAAAATTCAGCCTCTACAAATAGTGCATTTCAAAATGTTGCATTAACAAAATATTGCTGTTTTTATTAATCTTGCAACTACAAAATGTTGCAATTACAAAATGTTGCATAAGTACCAAATCTTGCAATTGAAAAACTTTATTATTTATTTTTTGCAATTAGAACATAGATGAAAATAAACCCGGGATTTTGAAAAGCACGATTTTGAAAACCGGGATTTCGAACACCGAGATTTTGAAAACCGAGATTTCATAGTACACCCATTCTCAACAGCTTTCTTGCCATTATTGAAGATCAAGCTATATGATGTCTCTCATTATCATTAGGGCCGGCACCCGCATGACCTTAACTAAATAGTTAAAACAGAGGCAGTTAATAAACTGTTTACAATCCTTAATCGGTTCGGAAGTGGTCACAGCTTTCTGCAAAGAAGTGAGTATAAGCCGAAATGAGACAGCTAGGTTAGAAAGTATCAATGATTGTAGAAACGAAGTGCTCATGAGAAATTCCTTATTATTAAGCGATCTTAACTACGCGAGCTCCCGGGTGTTACAACTTTGTCCGTAGTCGCTAACTCTACCTTTGATGACAATTCCACTTAAAACATTGCTGTAATTGGATAATATATGCTTATTGAATTTTCCTCATGCAGACAAGCCGGGTTTTATTAGTGCTGTGCAGAGATTTGTAATTCATATACCTGATTCAATCTGAGTCGAAACAGTAGTGAACTCATCTTAAAGGTTTGTTGAATTATTTAGCATTCGGTTCATGTGATGTTTCGCTGACTCGACAGCAGCCTCTCAAAGCCCACCAAAATGCAGAAATCGAGGTCGTATGTGTGATACGCGAATGTTATCTGCAACACAGTCTTTAATAATGTGATCACGATTTGATTTATTGAAGAGCAGCTCTCGAAGTTTGTTTAATTGAAGTTTGCCACCAACGAAGTTTATAGTATTATCGCAATACAGAGTTGAACATAAACCTTGTCGGCCGATTAGTCTTTTTAACACTACAATAAAGCCGTGCCATCGGGTGACAGGTTATACTCACCAACTCCGAATGAACAGTGTACGTAGTAAAATACACAAATATTGTTATTTATGCCTTAGCTGGATCTTGAGCACAACGTTTGTAAGAAATCATGATCGCAAAAATCTACTTCAAACACCAGAAATGGACGAGCCGGTTGAACTCGCCGTGAAGGTAATTAACAATTAAACAATCTCGAATTATTTCTTCATGGTCAAGGAATGACCGAAGCCTTTGGTTATAACTATTGTTCGATAATGGCCGATTTATGGATAATCGTCAATGCGAACTATCAGCTTTACGAGCTTACGACCCTAGATAGTTTTGATGACGTAACCGGAGAATTTTCTAATCGGCTAAATGAAGGACGTAAACGACGACACGAAGCAATCGATTGAAAGAACTTACGTAGTTGCAGCGCGTGATGATATTTACCTGTGAGTATGACGAAGCACACATGCCGATAATACTCTTTCTTCTTTCTGGGCACGTTGTTGATATCGACATGCATATGTTGTTTTGTCAGCACACAGTAGAGCCAGTTAAAAAATGCAGCCCCACAAACCAGCTAGTTTCTCATTAATTGTTTGGGTAGTATACCCCGAGATACAAAATCGGCTGGATTGTGTTTTGTATCAATATGGGTACCATACATATTTTTCAGGTAATCGCTGGATAGTCGATTTCAGAATCAGCCCAGCAACAAATCCTCCCGAAGTTATAATATTAGCTCTGAAGTGGTTCGAAGTAAAAGGTTGGCTAGCTTCAACCGCACATTACTCAATTCCTGGCAAGGAGACATTTTTTATGGATGCGACACGAGATTTAGCACAAAGCTGTTGTATGTAGCTAAAGCAACCTTACGCGTCGTTACATGTGTTCAAACATCTATGAACCTAGACAAAATCAAATTTAATTTAGAACACAAAACGAGGTATCTAGCTTCTTTCAACTAACGGTTACTGTTCTCAAAACATGAAATTTTCGCCTTTATTACGATGGGGTTGAGAATGTGTTTTTTTTCTTAATTTTAGCGAACTCACTTTTTTCGGTTGGTCTAAAAAACTCAAAAACCATTTTTCTATAAAAGTTTTGTACTTTAAAGTGGGGCAGTTGCTTATCGATAGTAAAACAGTTTAACTAAAAATATTACAACTCCGGCTAGCATATCCACCTGTTTCGAACGATAAAACGATAAGCTAGCAGATTTTTTCTGTAGAATTTTTCATTGAGAGACTTAGTGCCTGGCGGTTAGAGGTAACCTTTCGGTAAACCGGTAATTCGATATCCGCCATCTTCTGAATGATATATAAGGAGTGTAACACAACCGAGCTAGTATTTTCTGGTTTCACGATTATTTGACAATATCCACATTGATATGTATCTGATTGCTAGGGATTGGGTGTTGTGGTATCAGGTTCTTTTTCGATAAGTAAAAGGGCCGATGGAAAAATATTCATACCAAATGGTCTTTTGAAAACGAATTTCATTGAATACTCGTCAGCAACACAAAAGCCTCTCGGCGGACATGTATAAGGAAAACTATATTTACTTAATAAACCACTTGATAGAAACATCACATTTCCACTAAAAACAAAAATCGGTTGGCCTTCGCCCTCGGATGACAATTTCCTCACTCGAGTGACAACACAATCTTTTACCAGGCTTTAAAATATAATCGCAAGTGGCGATTATATATTAAAGCCTGGTAAAAAAATATAATATTTCTTCATTTAGTAAAATTAAATTCAGTTCACATGCACTTTTTACGTAAATTCGCAAAAACGTAAAAAAAATTTTTTAGCTATTATCATTTTACTAAACTTCCACAATAGAGCCAATATTTTATTACACCGTGTCAGCGTCGTATGCAATACCAATTGCAGACCAGCTGAATTCAGTGGCTGTAAACAAAAATAAACGTAAGTCAAAATAGTTCTAATTTCTCCCGTACAACGCCGGGTTAATTCAGCTACTATCTTGATATAAAAAAAAAATACTCCGATTGGATCTGACGGAAATTTTATCGCGATTCAGTTATTCCTCATTTAATATTAAAATACATATCAAACATCAAACTTTTTATTATTTCAGTACCTATCTAAGCACGTTCTTAAATTTCTCTTTACAAGTTCACCAAATTTCCCCCAAAATTGAGGTACATAAATATTGATACATAAAATATAGATACAAACAAAATATTCTCAGACTATTTCCTTGCAGAAAATTTGGTTCCCCCAACGAATATGATGTTCGCTCGTAATACGTATAACAGGAAAACCTCGACTTACAAAAATTCAGTACTTTTACTAAGGGTATCATCTTACAGTGTTCAATCTTTTACTGACACGAAGAAGAAAATTTTAAATACCAACTAAGACGTACTAAAAGTGTGGAAACTTGCTTCATTGTCAGGAATGGCAACTGAAATAACAACACGAAATGTTTATAGAAACTGTATCTAAATCGACAAATCGAAATATGGGATACGTTAATCGGCGGTTTCATGTAAGACGTACTACATTCAATTGGAAATTGATGATGTGATACATTTCTGAAGGTATTTACATATTCATATAATTTTTCCTTTATTTCGTTTCGATATTTGTTTTGATATAAAATTAAATAATTCAATTGATTCTGGTAGCAAAATTGTTAAATAACTAAATGATTTATTATTTAATGGAGTGTTAAGCATATTTTATAAAATCAGTATGTTTGATTCAATAGTACCTGTAATCGTCTAGCATAATTTCCATAAATTTTGCAATTACTAGGCAAGTACTATCCAAATTTTTGGTCAATTAAAATTGTCAAAATTTATATTCATATACATCTTTTAAAATCTAATTGGAAAAGTAAGGGGATTTTTCTTTCAATTACATATAAATTAAATTAAGTTTTATATTTTTTTGAAACATTTAATTGAATTATTTTCATCGTGCTTTTAGAATTTTCTTTTTTTTGTATATTTAGAACGATAATTTAATTTTGAGTTTGATACAGAGGAGTTAATGATATTTTGGTTATCTCTGTTATTCATAGATTGAATTACACATAGTACTCGTAGACGTAGAATATTAAATGATAAATGAATAATAAACTTGAGTGGATGGTTATGCTAAGCGCTTCAATAAAAAAATATAAAAAATAGGGAACGGAGGAATAAGAAAGAGAGCTAAGTTTTGATGTTCTGAATCTGTTAGGGCGCCTTTATGGTTGGTGTTCGTTCGGTCATTTTTTCGAATTATTGTGAAAATAATAAAATCTTAAGAAATGAGTAGGTGAAAAATTTATCACTTATCTCACACATTAATTTTACTTTGTGTGCTATCATCGCAATGCTTACAAGTGTAATCCGGTGTACCGAATTAAAAAAGTCTGAATTAAAAAAATGTTTTAAAAATGAATTAAAAAAGTTGATTTTTGTATGAACATCTGCGATTTATTTTAATTCATATTTTTAACTTAAAATTATGAATTAATAAAAGCGATTTAGAAAAAGGAGAAAACTCAAAAAGAATTAACAAAGCCTTTTATGCTATTTCATTTTTAAAACACCAAAATTAATTCATTTTCAAAATGAATTAAAAAAAGCACATTTTATTTCATTTTATAAATTTTAGTTTCAAATAAAAATGAATATAAATGTAATATATTTATTTTCTATAAATTTCTATTTTTATAATTGATGCCTCGTTTATTTATTATTTAATTAATTTTAGTTAAATGTCTTCATTAATGAAAATAAGATATTCTTATGTCTCATTTTCAGGAATGAAAATGCTTATTTGATTTCCAGTTTTATTCGCTTTTTCATTAATGAAAATACAAATCCAAAATTTTCCAAATATTTACGTCCCAAATTTAAGTTTAAATTCCAAAAAATTTTCATTAATGAAATAATAGTTGCATGGATTTACATTGCCTTAGAAATTATTAATGATTCAAAAAATTTAAATGCAAGGATCGGAAGGATTCAGTAAAGAAAATTATTTCGTATTTCGTAATTCCTAACAGTTTAAATATATATTTATGTTACAACAAATATTTTAATTCATTCATAAAACGAAATGAAAGACTTATATTATTTCATTTTATCAACATTTATATTAATTCATTTTAAAAATGAATTAAGAAATGCCTTTTTAAATTCATTTTATCGAACTTTTTTATTTCTTTTTCAACTCTGATTTTAATTCATTTTTAAATTGAATTTAAATCACTTATTTTAATTCAGAAAAAGAAACTTTTTTAATTCATGTAGCCGTGTAATCCCTCTAAACAAAATGATGTTCCAGAAATTTTCCTAAAATTTAAAAATCTATTCAATTGGTTTAGTTTTCCTGGATGGTATACTATCGGTACCCAACACCCAAAAATTAATTTATTTTACTGCCATGCATGCACATTGTTTGAAAATTTTGATATTTTTTCGGATAATTCTTTCCATCATCTTTTTTTTAATTATGTCCATCACCTTTTCATTATTTCCTTTGATTGATCTAAATGTGTTATAATTTACTAGATAAAATATGAAATTATCTGTTTCATTTTAGTCATCGAACCGATAATCGCGGCACGCGAATTTTTGTGTAAAAATTTACAAACACTTTAGTCGAATACTGGACAACTGTGACATTATAGAATCAAGGATTCCACAACTATTAAGCGTTTTCCATTTTTCACCTCAATTCATATATCGATGTACCTGGTAATTAATTTCACATTCTTAATTGTAGTTTATTAAAATCGGTTGCACTAAATTCAAACTGTGCTCGGCTGAAGAAGCCTTATTACAATAATTGGGAAATAAGTTTTTATAGACATTATTTAAGAATACCTATCTGCAACATGAAAACACGGTTTTATTCTTACTTACCGGTCCCATGAAGGGACTATATTTCTAAACTATTTCGGTTCGCAACACGGGGACCCCCAACACGTTCAGGTCGGCTGCGGAATTCAACTTCGTTGGAGCTGACTCTATTCCGCTTGGCGATCTGGTTTTGTGTTTGTAGAACATATTTTAGCCCTCTCTGTTTATTTATTTTTATGATTCTTATTATAATTATTATATCTACTTTCTCGAGATTATTTAGTATCTCATGATTCATTCGCCATCTGTAACCACCGCTTTCCTTTAATGGTTCCAGCAAAAAACTAATTATTTTACGTTCTAAATTCAACAAGTTTCTGAATGTCTCCTACTGGCAGTCTAATCAGCGCCTTGCAGATGTTAAATTTAGTTTAACGCGAAATGATGGGGGACTACTAAATTTTAATAGTTAGGTAACATCCTCAATATCCAGATACAAACCTTGATGTTATATGTTCGGAAACTGAATTTTACTCCGTTACTACCGATCCAAAATATTTTAACTCGTACTTTCTCATAACTCTACTTGTTGCGATAACCATACATTTGATTTCCGCTTGACTAATTTCAAAGTTAATTTGAAAAGCAATTGATCATACGGCAGATCTTCTTACAGGAAAACGATGTTCTGGCCCAAAATGTATATTGCACCAACGTATGCTAATATCTCGCTTAATTTAAAATATGTAACTGCCATAGGCTATGTTGAGCTAATGGATGAGGTATTCAAAGATGCGACAGAGAGTATTTGGACGATAGTATCACCTTGCGTACACCTGATGTTATTTCAAAGGCAAATCACCGAAAATTTGTCTCCGATTTCCACTTTGCAATTTGAATCGCTAAACAATAATTTGCACATAAATATCGATTTCGAAGACAAACCGATAGGAAGTAGATAATATAAAGTTCAAACGACGGTCCAATAGGTTGTTGATCTGTTTGGATGAAAACCGTTATCCGTTTGCTATATATCGGTAACTGCACGGTGGGCCAAAAGTCACCATGGGGTTTAAAAATTTAATAACTTTTTCGTTTATATATTTTTTTTTTCAGATTATAAAATATACAAAATGGAATTTTTTTTACACTAAGTATGGAAAATAATGTCACTTAAATTACCCACGTTTTCAGCTTCGCAATGATGGGCTCGTTTTAGAACATATTCCATAACATTATTTAAAATGTGTGGCTGTAGCGTTCGAATTTCTGCAACAATGTTGGCCTTGAGTTCAAGGATTGTCCCGGGCTTGTTCACATATACTCACTCCTTCAAATAACCTCAAAGAAAATAGTCGGGTGCTGACAAATCTGGCGAACGCGCTGGCCAATTAATTTCAGAATTTCTGGAAATTATTCGCTCTCCACAAATTTACCTTAAAAGTGCCATTGTGTCTCGGGCAGTGTGGGCAGTGGTTCCATCCTGCTGAAACCACATCTTAGGTCTATTTTCAAGAGCAGGACGTAAAAAATGTTCTATCATAAATCGCTACTGCTCTCCATTTACGGTTACAGCACTTCCATATTCATTTCCGAAGAACTAAGGCCCAATGATATTCTCAGATGTAATGCCACACTATACTGTTGTACACCTAATGGAGCGCAATTGGCGTTGATGAATGGTTCTTGGATTTTCAGAACCCCAGAACCTGCAGGTCTGCTTATTAACAAAGCCATTCAAATGAAAATGAGCTTTATCACTCATTTGATTTCATTTCTGGCCAAATGTTGAAATTTAACTGCAAAATTTAGACGTTGCCGATGATCTCCAGGTTTTAATTCTTACACGAATTGCACCTTATATCGTATGGGAATAATAGTAAATCATTTTTTAAAATGTGCCATAGTGACGTATAAGACATTCCTAGCTGAGTAGAACGCCTTCTGGTAGATGTTTCTGGTGTTTAGTTAACACTTTGCTCTACACGTTCAATATTTTCCGCAGTGCGAATTAAACGTGGTCTACCGGCTCGAGGCAAATCTCTTACGGTGCCACGTTGGTGGTGATGATCAACTAAGCAACGAATAATTTTGAATTTTTGACTTATAGATGGCTAATGTGTAAGAATCACAACAATCAGTTTCGAACAAATGAGACTATTGATTTGAAAAAATCAGTCTTCTCATCAGGTCGCGACGACTGATGTTGTATTGTTATATTGGAATATTGTCTATATATATAGAACATACCATGTAGTTGTGCTACTAGCGAATTACTGCTTAGCGTACGAAATTTGATTCTTTCACATTTCTATCTATATTCTATTTTAACAACTAACTTTTCGCATTCACGAATTTTATTATATATTTTACTTTGGTTTTTGCAATTGTAATGGTGTTATTGTGATTGTTCTGTATATTCGAGAGTGCTGAAATATACCAATATACAGAACAATCACAATAACACCATTACAATTGCAAAAACCAAAGTAAAAAACGAATAATTGCTTCAGAGGGCGAAATTCTGACAATAAAATGGCGACGATATCCTCTTTGCGTTAAAATAATTGATCGCTGATCTAAATAATAAAATTCTATTATTCTGGTTCTTTGTTATTTATATAATCTGAAAAAAAAATATAAAAATATATAAAAACGAAAAAGTTACTAAATTTTTAAACCCCATGGTAACTTTTGGCCCACCCTGTATTTTGGCCCAAAACCTTATAACTTATGTGTTTAACAGAACTATGCCGCTGTAATTATTACAATTTAGCCGATCTCTCTTTTTATGTAGTGGCAAATCAGAGTCACCGTCTGGAATTTCATTAGTAGACCATATAGTTGACGTAAATTCGACGTTGACATGATGACGTTATTTCGATAACGGTTGATGAAATTTTGTGTCCGACTAGTGCAAGAGAAATTATTATTCACCAGCAGGTTGAGGTAGATTTGAAAGAGAATAAAAATAATTCATCCGCCACACTTCAAGAACGACGTTCCAGTCCATTTATAACTCCAAATTCGATGGGAATATCGCTGCTATAAGGCTGGAATATGTTGACTATTTTTTTTTTTTTTTTTGTTATTTATTCTTTTCAATCTGTTCTGGGGCCGAAGCACTCCCAACTCTTTCGTAGTTCGGTTTTTCCGTCCTTACCTTACGCAGTCGCCTGCCAAATCGAGAACGTACGGCTATAGGTCTGATTTTCATTACCATCTGCACATTGCATAGCTCCTTGTCAGCCTATACTGACATGGAAGATGGGTTGGCCTGTGTTCCTTTTTATCCCAGATCGTAATCTGATGATGAAGTTGACTATGTATTTTATGTTGCGATATCCTAAAGACTCGAAAATTCAATGTTCGCCTCCCTCGTTGTACCATTTTTGTTTTTTTCGACTGCGGAACGGAGTATAGAAACACCTTACGTTCATGTAACCGTTACGTGATTGTCTTACATTTTACGATAAATTTCGCTGGCATGCTCGATTTTTCTCCGAAATGCTTTCAAGCGAGCTTCGTCCTTCCAGTTAGTTTTAGTCCTACTGGTTTTTATAATATTCTACTGATTCTCTGCAGCTCCGATTACTCCGCCATTGCTTAGTTGTCTAGAATATCCATTCGTTGGAAGCGACTGATAATCGAAAAGTAAATTTTGCAACTTCCAGGAAATGATCGGGTCGATATTAGCTCTGCGGTTTGCTCTGATATATTTGGTACTGGAGATGTATCCTGTTGATATAAGAATCAATTTGGTTATACGTGTTCTCGCCATTTGATTTCTTTTATGTGAGCTTTCGTGGAAAGTATATGCTGGCGACAACCAAATTACGATGTAAAGCTAATTCGGTGGTGCGTGTCCCATTGTTGTTTGTAAGGACTCTGGGTGGATGGTGTCACGATGTATTTATTAAAGTTTTTATTCAGATTTTCAAATTTTCTTTTATTGGCAATCCCCTTCTAACTTATATATTTTTGTTGAGAAGGTAATTAGCGTCGACTCCGCCTTCGGATTAGATCATCTTCTACCATAATGTTCTATATAATTTTAAAAAACCAACAAAAAAAAAATACCAAATCGCTGATTAATCTGTAGATCATTAAGAAATTAGCACGTATTTAGCCCCCTCCGCACAACACACATTGGAAAATCTAATTTACATTTTCAATCTTCGTTTTCGTGACCAATTAATATTAAACAATTTTTTCGTATCATTTAGGAACAGATTCTGTTTCATTTGCATATTCAATTTCATTACAGAAATAAAAAAAACATAAAATTATAATTAATTTAAAAAAATAGAAATAAATATAAAAAGAATAAGTAAATTACTTTTTTTGTCTGCTAATATCATAATTACGGCACAAAAAATTAAATTGAGTGTTTATATTCTCCTTGTGTATATCCTAAATTCAATTACATTTAGGAAGTAGGAAGAATGGGCATTCCATGTTTAGGGAGAATGAGAGTATTATAGTATAATTTAAGGAATAAATTCATTATTGCACAATTAGTAGTGAGAAATGGTATAATAGTAGATTACATATTAATTGAGATGGTGATTAAGAAATAAGGAAGGAAGCGATGGAGGTGATTTTATTTTCTAGATATCATTATATTTATTATATTCCCAGAATTTAATAAAACATCAGTAGCCTCATGTATGGTGATATTTTTTGTGAAATCAAAACCATCGATATCGAGGATTTTATCCATTCTCTGTAATTTTTCATAGGCATCACAGTTTGCTTCAACTTCGTTGATGTAAATTCCCTATAAAATTTAACGTAAAAAAATGACAAAACCATCGCAGAGATGAAACAGGAACTCACCCTATTTGGAATTTCCATAATATTGAACCCAGTCGATGTACAATTTCGTCTGATCGTAAATTGGATCTAGGAAACACAAAAACAAGTTATTTAGTCCGGTTTCTAATTTGGTATTTAAAAAGGAATAAATTTCAATTAAGAAAAATGTTTAGGAGAGACTAATCTATCTTTAGCTTCCTTGCATGTATTCCTCACTCAATAAGTCCCAATGCCGACACATAGATGGCGCATTTAATTAAAAATCCTTATGAACAAGTTAAGTAACGCTATTTTTGTTATTTTCAAAACAATGGGAAAACATGAATTTCGTGTATAAATTAAACATTGTTTTTTGATGAGAAAAATACGGGTCAAGCAACACGATGGCCTGATAAATCTTATAGGAACATTGCTCCATCAAAAGCAAACCGCTGAACGTTGGTTTCCCGAGTTTAAACGTGGAGGTATTAACACCGATGATGCCGCATGTAAATTGGATTCTGATGTGCATTAACATTTGTTTATGAGAAAGTTATGTTCAAAGTGAAATAGAAACATGTCGATGATTCAGAGCGATGTTTGGAGCTGTTTAACCGTAACAAACAGGACTTTTTGCGTCCGTATGTGACAACGGATGAAAAATGGATTCACCAGTACAGCCCGAAATCAAAACGTAAGTCAGCTGAATTGGCAGCAGCCGATGAAAGCCGGCTGAAGCGGACAAAAACACAAAAACCGGCCGGTAAACTTCTGCTTTTCGTATTTTGGAATACGCAAGGTATTTTATTCGTCAACTATCTTGAGAAAACAACGACCATCAACAGCGAATATTACATCGGGTTATTGTTGCGTTTGAAGGAAGGAATTGCGAAAAACCGTCCCCAAATGTCATAGAAGAATTTGGTGTGAACATTTCCTTTATTCTAACGGAATTTTGGAAATCTTTCAGTGAATTTTAATTTCCAATGTTTTATGATCTACCGCTTACAGTAGTACTATTTTTCGCCTCTAATTAAAATAATAGATCCTCTTGAAACGAAAAACGTCTCAAAAATGATTATATTAGTCAAAACTTCTTTAAATATTTCTGATTTCAATTAAAAGGCGAATGCGTTTACCGGTCTGAGAAAACGTTAAATGCAAAATTTGAAAATTTGAAAGAAGAATTTTCGTACAGATACAATATTGTATTTATAAAAATAAAAAAAAAACACCGTCCGTCTTTGTCCTGTCTCAAGCACAATTGTTACATTTGTTGTTTTTTCTTTTATCATTGTATAAGCGCACTGAAAATTCATTAAGGCTGCTAAAGGCAACCTTGGTAAGCCTTAGCAAACTTATCACAAAATAAACTCTTACCTCAGTAAACATTGGCCCATGGCCAATGATGTTTCTATCCTGATTCATATATCTTAGTAATAAAAGTTGATAACATTTTACGCTTAGATACAAATAAAAAGGGATGTATATAATACAGAGATCCAAAAATATGGATTCTAATTTATTTTTGACAATGGGTACTTTCAGGACACCCAACAGTTGGGAACATGTTGTGTAAAATCGCGGCCAACGATATGAAAATGTTTAGCACTATGAAATTTTCATATCAAATTGGCGATGATTTTATTAATCATGATAGGGTACCTGAACGCGAAAATTGAAACAAATAATTACTGTCCGATCTTGATTCGAGCGATTAGTGTGCACAATTTTTGAAGCGAACTAGTTGGCAGAGTGAAAAACTATATATTTACGAGGATCAAGTCTCGCCCGCACGATCCGGATTTTCCAATTTTCGCATGGAAAGTAAAAAAGGGATATTAGATAATCAGAATTCATTTTGAGCAACAAAATTAGCATTCGGGTAGCAAAAACCAGAATCATTTTATATTCTAGTGTCAATTGTTGCTACTCGATTAAGGCTTTACTCCCAAATTAACACTAGAATAATTACATACCACGGTCGGGTTTTTATGCAAACCAAAAAGCCATGGCTTCGATGGTGACTTCTTCGATGGCGTTGTGTCGGTCACTATAATCGGTAACGGTGGTGGCGTTGGTGGTGGTGATGACGTTTTAGATTTTTGCGATTCCATCGATAGTGACGACATGGTACTCGATGTCACCGATTCACAATTACCATTCTCATCCGCATTAATGTAACAAATCCGATTAGCATTTTCCACTGTATCTGTTAGCTTTTCAACCTCATCATTTAAATTTTCATCGTGTGTTGAACTTTCGTTAGACTCCTCACCGATTGTCTCCATATTATTCCCATTTGTCAACGAATATCCATTTTGAGTAATAACAGGATTTGAAATTTGCATGCGTGCCAAACTATCTTTTAAGTCTTTTGTATTCTCGTAAATATTTCCGTTTTGATTACGATTGCGTACGGTTTCATAAATGCTTAAATCTTGTGGGGAAATTTTTGAATAGGTCTTTGCAATATGATAGGGCGGTGGTAATCTGGGACCCTGATTTAAACCGTAATGAATAAGGGGAGGATGTTGGATCGGTATTTGCACTGGTGATGATGGTATCGGCGGTAACGGTAACTGATGGTTATGAATTTGTGGTAAAGGCGGTGCCGGCAATGGCTGTTGCTGATCGAACGGTAATCTATGAATTTGATTATCGTACATGTAATTATCGTTTATGCGGCGTTTTGTCATCAACATCATGTCTTGACTCACAGAGCTATTCAAACTTAACATGTCGTCATAATCGCTGGGCTGACTTTTCGAATTTATCGCCAAATCCATTTGACTGTGACAATACGATGAGGCCGAGTCAAACTCATCGATATTCGGTGGCACGATATACATATTTTTTGTAATTTCTAAAGCATTTTGAATGCTATAGTTATTCGGATGAATATTTGCTGGTGGCAGCAGTGATGTGCTTTCACTTAGAATGTCACTCTTTTGCGATGTTATTGTGTTTTTATTCGCTATTTTTGCTTCCTTTATCTGAATAGGCTCTTGTGCTGGTAATTGCAATGGATTGGGTTGATTAAATAGTAAATCATCATTTGATGACGTAGGTGACGATAAGGTTGGATTTTGTCGGAACAATGATGATGTTGAATTTAAAGACTTATTCTGAATATCACTCAATGATTTCGCCATAATTCGTAAATCTTTTGGATACGGTGTAGGCGAACGTAATAGCCGACCGGGGCGATCATTCGGAATAGTTGTTTCCCCAGAGAAACAAATTCGACGTTTTGGTTCGACGTGAATCTTTTCCGGCTGATTGTCCAACTGGTTCCGTGATGACACTTAAAATTACAAAAAAATAAAAGTAGAATTATTTATTACCTTCCAGAACTAATGCGTTACCAATTTAACTTACATATTTCATCATCAGAAGATGACGCAAATTCGGTTCCTCGGTTAACTTTACACTGCGGAAACATGTAGCACGTCAGAAAGTAATTAAAATCACCATCATGATCCTTCTGCAGCTGAACCATAGGTTGACTCTGGTTGTCGGAGATCCAAAGCGCCGATAATTTCGACAAGTTTAAAATTGAAATTGGTAAATTTCTAATATTATTATTTACGATATTTAGAACTTTCAGATTATTTAAATGCCCGATATCCGGTGGAATTTCAATTAAGTTATTACATCTAACGCTTAGAATAGATAACAATACACAACTTCCAATCTCTTGCGGCAAATATTCAATATAATTATTATCCAGCGTTAAAAATTTTAACTTCCTTAACCGGCCTATCGAAGATGGTATGGCCGATAAAAAATTATCATTTAGTGTCAACTCTTCGAGTTGTTTCATCTCGTTAAACAAGCTGTCCGGTATCGACGTTAACTGGTTATTGTTAAGTTTTAGTGTAATTAAATTTACTAAACATGAAAAATCATTCGGAATTTCTTGCAGCTGATTAAATGATAGATTTATATCCTGAAGTTTGATTAAATTTTTTAATTCGTTCGGAATTTTAATTAAATCATTTTCGCTGCAATCGAAATAAATCAATTTTTTTAAATTCGATATAAAATCGGGTAAGTACTCTAACATATTTTCATCTAAAATTAATTCTAAGAGATTTTCGAATGAGCATATCACAAGAGGGAATTGTTGCAGTTTATTGTGCCCTAAATCGAGCCGTTGAAGATTGACTAAACGTGACATAGATTTTGTTAGGGTTAAAAGTCGATTGTCACGTAATTCGAGTATTTTTAAATTTACTAAACGACCAAAATTGGCCTGAAGATATTCGATTGCCGTATCATTTAAGTACAGTTCTTCTAAATTTATAAGACACGTCACCGAGTCTGGTAACTTTTCTATTAAATTTACCGACAAATTTAAGTATCGCAGCTGCTTTAATTGCTTTATGTTGTCCGGAATTGAAGTAGCACCTAGATCTAGAAATTAATTAAAATATTATTTTCTGGCATTACTCTGTGTAATAATATCGTCTTGAGCAATCAATCAACAAACTTGTGTGATAAGCAGATAAACAAAAACAATTATTTCATCTGTGGGAGTCATCCCATACAGAAAACTTTACATATTATTCTCAAGGTAACAAGTCGTTACTACAGGGACAACATTCCGATCAATATCACACAAAATTGTTGCCATTCTTAAAAATAAATACGCATTAATCAACACATACTATTTCGATAAAAATCTAGAAATGTTAAATTCGTAAGCGATCCTATCGCGGATGGTATCATCACAATGTCGTTATTATTCAGGCATAATGTTTTCAGCTCATGGCACAGAAATAGCTGAGGCGGAAGGTCTATGATCTAGTGTGCGAAATAAATTTATAAAATAACAATAACATTAAAAATTATTAATTTAAATAGTCCATACCCGATTCGATGCTAAATTTAACTCGGCAAGAGTGCGCTCATAGTCAAATATCTCGACTGGAACATCCTGCAGACTCTGATGCGAATAGTCGAGCACGTATACATTATCCAAACTATTAATTTTCTTATTTTTAACACACTTAAAACACGAAAACATTTTTAATTTATATGTAAAATACTAAAATAATTACTAAAAATTCAGTCTTTTATTGTATAAAACACTTTTTAATAGGAAAACTAAATTATTTTGAGGTTATATTGAAATGATAAACATTATTTTGCGTTTTTCCTCTAATAAAATACAATTTTATCACATATCTTAATTTAATTCATAGCTACACATGATTATTATTAAATAATATATTCAATTTTTATATAAATAAACAATTTAATTAATTATTTATAAATAAATAATATTCATTTCAGCTTCGTCTTGTGTATTGTGTTGATGAAAACAAAAAATGTATACAAACAATAAAACTGCTAGAATTTTTTGATGATGATGACGAAAACTGCTAGAAAAACTGATCGTTACACATATAGTGCCATCTAGATTCGAATAGAGAAACTAAATATTTTTAAATTAAATCGTTAATTACAAGATAATTTAAGGGATATGTTCAACAATCAACACTAATACTCAGGCTTCGAGAAATTTGCTTGTCATTGTTTTTGAATGAGAATTATAAGGTAAACTTAATACAAATGTACAAAGTTGATAGTTGATATAATAATTAATTAAGTATGCCAAATTTTATTAGTATGCATTACCAGCCGTATTAAACTAGTAAAACAAATGATTTTAAATAATCTAGTGAAATCTCGTTCCAGCTTACATTCGCCTTTACAAGGCCTTCTTAACTTTGAAATGTCGACCACTTTCATAAAATTTCCAAAACAGTCAACCCTACATGTTCTTCATGACATTACTATTAGTGGAATGGGCACAATAATTGTGAATTGTGATATATGCATGGAAATGGGTCAAAAGAATTCTTGAATTTACTGAGTCATTTACACTTCGGTCCTTGTTATTTAAGTCATATCCACGTGAATTTCATCAAATAAAAGATTAATTATTACTTCTTATTTTATCTGCAATTGCTTGAAAAAAACGTTTATTTAATAATATCAAGCGTATACCCATTATTCTAATGTAAGTGAAATAGAAGTAAAAAAATTTTGAAATAGTTGCAGTGTTTTGTTTATTAGGGGCTGTCTGAAAAGTTTCCGAAACCTTTTGTTCCCTAAGCTAAAAGTTGCGCAGAGGTTTTCGTCGAATGGGACATCATCTTCGTAAACAACTATTTTTCAGAGAATCAAGAAGTCTAGGTAGAAATAAAAATAAATTTGAAGAAAAAAGGTCTTGTATCTTTGTTAGGTCGGAAACTTTTCAGATAACCCTCATATATATAAATTTTAAAATTGCTACAAAATGTTCATTCCGACACAATATAAAATTTCTTAGTGATTTTCCCAGGTTCCGTGTCCATTTCGACTCATTTTTGTAAAATAATCTTGTGTTTAATTCTAGTCATATCCGCGATACAATAAAAATTAATTTTTGGGTAGCAAAGTTGATTCTTGATAGCCGAAACTATGTTCAACAAAAACTAAAGATCATCGGTAACAAACAAAAGCTTGTCGATCAGTCGGTGCTGTCAATCACGGTAACACAGGCGGAGAAGGTCGGCCATTTTCTGCAAGACCTCAAGTAGCATATAAATATGAGACAATCAAACGAGTACCAGTTCATTGCAACTCCGTTCTCGAGGAGCGTAAATTATAAGTAATACTCGCCAAAATTGAATTGGGTAATCAAAACCCTTCAGACACGTTGCATCGAATTAAATCGTAGGTCTGCAATAATTTCAGGTCAATGTCAACTATTTTTCAGAGACAAAACTATGGATCGGGCAACTGCTTCAACTATGGATCGGGTGCGGACTCAGAGCTTGGCTTCAATTAATTACGATACTAGTATAACAACTGTGTCCGATAAACACATTGAAATGGGGAATTTTTAAATCAAAAAAATTGCCAGTACAAGGCAGTATGCTTACTATTGCAATGTGTTAGTTTTTTCAGCCGAGTTATGGGCATAAATAGCTTTTAACTATACTAATCAAGTTTTTGAGTTTTCTTATTTATGATGAATGTAAGAATTTATTTATTTTTCGAAAATCCCAAAGGAGTGAAAACAACACTAAGATCACAAAAATTCTAGTATTTTAAAAATTTTAACTAAAATACTTCGACTCCTAGCTAGGCCGTTAAACTCCTAAAACATAAATACCCGGTCAAAAAAATTACGAATAACCAATGCCTAAACTAAAACAACTTTATAAAATGTCAAAAACTACGCTGCATCAAAAACAGCAAGAAACTTTGTCCAAGAACTGGTAAGGCCCTAGGGACCGAAGGAGTCTGAGGCTTTGAGGTATAGACATAGAACCAGCAAAAGAAAATTTGACCGTAATGTTCACTTTTTCCGCGATAATACCACCTATGAATCTTTATCTCTTCAAAAGGATTCCAGATATTGTCGTGAAACATATTCCACCAAAGTGTGGGTTTGCGTGTTCGGAAAGTGGTTTGTGTTACATATTCATTTAGTATCGAATAATGTGGGTTTTCCTATTATTATATTTTCAAACGGGCATAAATCTAATTTAACCTTAGGGCTATCGAAAATTTGCCAAGATTGCGAACTGCTGATGTACTGCTTCGTTTAAACGGATAAAAACAGGATGGACAAAAGCCATTTTGGAATTTATGGCTGCAAATCCAGAAACAGATGTCACAAAAGCTGCAGAATCTCCAATTTTACAAAAAGTCATCACTATTTGCGCGAGGCTACCATTATCCATGGGTTCATAGGTTATCATTTGTATGATTGTTTATCCCATTGAATTTCACCCAGTTCTCAAATCTGCTGGATGATGCATATTGGCATGCCGGTTGGTATGTGTTTGTTTTATTCCATTTTTGCGTAATTCTTTGCGTTCCCATGCGATCACCCAAATTTGTAGTAACTGTGAACACATGGAAACTTGGTTTTCTCAAAAATCGATCTCGCGAGACCATACTCATTCCAGTCGCTCCCAACTATGTTCATAAAACAACAATTACCGCAATAGAACAAAACTGGATTTTTTTGAGTTTACCAAAACAAAAAAAAACTGTTAAATCTGGATTTTAACGCCAGATTTTGTTTACATTATGAAAAACCGATATTTGTTTACCAACAAATAAATCAATGGGTGCCATGAAACTCGGCAAATATTCCCCTACAATACACTAGGTTAAAGTTTTATTCTAATTTGGCGTTTCACATACCTTCGAGTGTATATATACGACGTTACACACAAATTGCACATTAAAATATCGCGCATAAATTTAAATCATAAAAATCCGTGCTTTTCTGCTCATCGCTGTCAATTCAATTATACCACATATGCCGAAGTTATAATATGCTTTATTATGATTATGAGAATGCTTACAATGTCGATGATTATGATACCGAGGTATAATGTTCATGTGTACATAAATCAACAAACAAAATTAAGTACATCGTACTAGTGAAATACACAAAACACAAATACGTCATGCAACGAAAAGCTCTAGAGAATTTGCGAGGCTGCTGAGGAGAAATACTTTTGGGAAAAAGTAGGAAAAAGTTTAAAATTAAGTTTTATTTTCTTTTGTGTTATAATATATTTTTCCTAAATATGTATGGAAAATTTATTTATCTTTTATGAAGCAATAACAGGAAAAATTATCAACAAACAAGAAATTATTTATTTATAAGTGTACTCAACACATTTAAGATTTTATATACAAGTATGTATATGTGTACGTCTATGCATGTTTATTCAGATAATACTCGTATCGTACAAGTATTTAACAACATTTATAATTTTCCAAATGGGAAAATATTGTTTTACCTTATTAAGCAGTGAGTGGTATGGCATTGGAGAGTTGGGTAAATAGAAATAATGAAATTGGTTTGTCTTGTTGTTGTCCGGAATGATAAATAATGGTAATGGACTACCAAGAAGTGATTTGCATCGCCCCATATCTGTAATTGTGTTTATTCTTAAAGAGCTGCCGTCATTCAGGTCATATTTAGGTTAGCCGTACACTCACAAATTGAATATCAATAAACCCTATAATGAAGACAAATAACAATATCATTTGTTGTATAGGCAAATGAAAATTGAACTAAGCAAACGACTTCATTCCACACACAATACAAAAGTCGTCATTAGATTTGTTATGTAGGATAGCAAAATAGAATTACAATCAGTTGTGTCGTTAGTTTATAGTTAAATGCATTTTTATTGTTTGAATCATTTTCTAGTTTCCTCCATAGGTTTCCATTTTTCTATACTTTATTGTTTTACAAAAATAAATAAATATTTTATATTTTTAAATGCTGGCTGATATTGATAGAATTGTGTTGTTTTGAATCCGAAATATCTAACAGTAGAATAGACTAGACTAGACTAGAGTAGACCATATATATACATATATAGTCTAACTCTAAATAAAAGGCCGTTTTTTCTATTTTGTCTAAAAAGGATGCTCATTTTTGTAATAAAATGATAACAGTTTTATTTTAAATTGAAAAATATAAATAGCAGTAAGTTTTGTTCTATGGATGTATCATGAATTATACAGAATGGGAGTATTTAGGCACTGGTTATATTATCTTTGGTAGAACATTTCTGTTGTATTGTGTTGAATTCAAATATTTTAATTTTTCTAGTTAGATGAGCTTTTAGAAAGGCAACCAGTTTATTATGGAGAAAATGATTTTTCAATTTTTATCGGCATGAACAAATTATTTCGGGAGCATTTAAACAAAAAATGATCCGCTCCACTATACCTTTGTGTACGGAACATTACACGATTGCATGGGGTTGTAAAAAGGTACAATTTAAATTGAGGATCAAATCACATAAGCCATTCTCTTCCGCAGTGGAAACCAAATTTCGTAAACTTTCTGTAGCGACCCGTTCAATTGATTAGAACAAATTCAGTTTAGGATCAGATACATGCAGTCAGGTATCGGCTAGACTACTGCTAACTCATTAATTGGTGAACATGTTGAACATGTTACCCATATACTAAACTATTTTCCGAAAGTTTGCCTAATCGAGTCAGAGGGTATGTCGATTGTATCCAATACGAGCACATGTGCCTGCTGCACACCTCGGTGTGATATATTGGTTCCTATTTCGGACCTCAAGCGGGTAGATTCTGATCGAGTATGATGGATATGGCAAACAACTTATATACGTTTTTAAAATTCCAGTTTGCAAATGTCGGTGAAATAATAAAACGTTTTTTGGGATTGACGAAGCCTGTTTAAAATTGAGTTAAATATATAAGTTAAACCCGAAATATTTAAAAAAATTATAGCATCAATGGGCACACAAGGGGCAGAACAAGGGGATTCATTACATGCCAACGTATAAAAAATGAGTGGAGTGCTATTTGGAATAGTACCGTTCACACTGAAATTCATAATTTTCAGTGGGTTGAGTCCTTTTATTGATAATTAAAAGACGCAAGCCAAGCAATTTACAATATTTATCGTTGGATTTAAAGTTGGTGGCCACGTATTTTTATCAAAGTATTATGGTCAGGGAAAACTACAAAAAATACTGTACACCGAGGCAAAAGAGTTAAACCCCTTAATAGGTCTAATGTAAGCCTTATAAGGCCTTAAGACCCTTAATCCGACAGTGTTAGATGTAAATAAAAAATAGTGTAGGAGAAGGAAGATCTATATGGCACTTCGCTGCATTTGCATTTTGTAAACTTGAAGTAAAATCATCCAAAACAATCTGATTTTTTCGGCTCGATAAATAATTTGCTATCCATAAGAGGCCTATAAATTCATCGAATGAAGTTTAATTAATTACATATTCAAGCAAAACTCTATCAAATGATTTTGAAATATCCAATGACACAACGCTGATTCTCCAAAATTTTCAATATATCGCCGGTCAGTAGTTTGTAGAAGGTGATTTATCACCTATTTTTGGAACCAGTTGAATACTCGCCTGGTTTCAAATTAAAGAAAAGACATCTGTCATCATTCACAGGTGGAATAGTTTTCCAAGCGTTAAGCGTAGGGTTAAGTTCCCTTAGGATTTTGGAAATCTCCATGGAACGGAAAAATATATTGGGCACGGTTGAGACAACTTTTGAGAGAATTGATGGTTTGCGTTCCTTATTGGAAGAGTACAAACTGCAATAAAACAGCATGACATTGTAATAAACTGAGTTTTTAATAACAGTTTATGAAAAGCATAATAATAAAACGACTATGGCACGGACGATTCCTTATATCCAGAAATATCGAGGACTTAAACCAGAGTTCAAAATTATTCTCATGTTATCACGAATCTTTCGGCCATATTCTAGTTTGAATGCCAATTTATAATGTTAAAATGAACCGACTTTTGATGGAAACTGCTGACTCATTTTCCATTAAACCATTTATTTCTACGAGTTTTGGTCTTCTTATATAAGGATAGAATGAAACTATACATCTTTAATAAAATCGTTGATGTAAATGTAATAGGTTGAGAAGCTTCATCTACTTTATTGCTAATAAAACAAGTCGACATTTGACTAGTTATTTGAAATATTTCCAGTTAGCATTTTAAGAATGCCAGAAAAGCCTTGGTCGAGTGGGTTTCAAAAAATCAGAGGTAATTTACCTAGCCGATACCAAAGCGTGATCAGAAAGGCCCAAAGAAGCATTTGTGCTTAGAAATAATTCTAAAAGATGAAGGACTGTTCGATCGTATTAGTATCCCTCGGCGATTTATCAACGAATTGACTGAGCAGATTAAATTCCACAAATTAATCAACAGGTCCGCAAAGTCAACATTAACGTCACCCTTTACAACAACCTCACGGGCGGGACAACTCTATGGAGCTCGATAATATATCGAACTCAGTCACTTTACGAAATAGGCATTCCGAAGGAAATAACAAACAGTTCTCGACAGTGTGATGTTCTTAACAGTACTCGACAGTGTGAACCCAATAAGTCGAATCAATGAGCTGGATGAACTACCCAGACGATAGTATATTTGCTATCGCACAACAATATAGTCCAGCAGTAAAAAATCCAGAAATTATATGCACTCCACTCGATAATGGGTAATGGAAGTTCCATGCCCTATTTGAATAAAACAGATTTATTTTATTTACGACAGCAAAAAAAATTCCGCTGCTTCTGCCTACAGAGTCATGAGTGATGCTGATGAGTTTGTTAAGTGATGTACACTTGAATATCGATTATCCGGGATTCGATTATCCGTGAACCTCGATTGTAAATCTCATCTGATTAACCGGGATTTTTTTAGTTCTAATAACACATATTCGATTAACCGGGATTTTTGATTATCCAGGAACTCCCACTCTTCCCGGAAAATCGAGATTCAAGTGAATTTGTGATATGTGTGATTAAAATATTTGATTGCAATATTCTAACTGCTACAGTTTATTAACAGACGGAGTCAGTCGTAAAATAAAATCAGAAAGATAATAAATATCTATTTAATCGTCGTAATGCGTGTTTAATTTTATAGATATCTACATAAAAAAAACTTCCCCAAAAAATTATTCCCTGTCTGCCAGAATATGCTTACTTAATATTGAAAATGGTTTTGCTGATTCAAAAATACTTCACCAATCTGCTTTATGGTCAAGGCGGATATCTTTATTACTTAGGTGGAGTAGAGTTGATTAGTTTGATGGCAAATTGGACACAAAAAAATAAAAATTTTCGTTTTAAAATACTAAGAATGTCAAGGAAACTATTTTGATTCTGTCATGAAGAAATTAATTTAGAATTCATTTCACAGTTCAAATTTTATTCATTATCAATCATTTAAAGAGAATCATTTTAAACATCTAAACGAAAAGCCAATAATCTTCTAATTTTGACACATTACATTTGACCAACCAGATTTCCTGTATTCCTTCTCGAAATTGTAATAAATCTGCTATGGCTAACCTAGATTACAATACCATGTTCCCATTCCTCTCAAAATCATAATTTCGTCGAAATAAATTTAATTTAATTCTCTATAATAAAAGCTACGATAAGCTTCAATAAACATGTCTCAACTGCAGCTTACTACTTATACTCGTATGTATATTCTTTTCTATATTCCGATATTCGAAAAAATAAGCCAAATACAGCCTACCTCCCTAAACATCGATTTTGAATCAAGATTTATGAAAAAAATAAAAAATATGTATAGGAAAAAGCTCAACACAAAAATAAAATATTTTTAAATCGCAAAGTAGAAAAAAGAGAACGGAACTTGGAATTTCGATTATTCGGATTGTTTGTGTGTCCCGATTTTTATTCGTATCATTTTCAGATATTTCATACATATTGGGAATGATTCCAGATTTCATCCTATACATAGAGAGATTTTATACACAGTATTTACATATATGCTTATGTATTTGGGAAGCAACTATGAGCTATCCGGCTTTGTAATTGAGAAACAGAATTTGTTATTGGTGATGAGACTACAGCAGTCGAAAAGTAATTATTTCGGATTTTTTTTTTTTTTTGCTTATTCTTCGACGACGTGCTTTCATATATGAAACTTTGCTGTATAATGTAGCGTTAGAAATTTATATCTCTACCCATTAAAGCTTTATAATTTACATATAGATCATATATACATATACTCGCTCATATAAGCACAAAAAGTGGTTGAATACAAAACATGTAAAACTTAATGTTGTATGTATACACAGTACGTAGCATGTTTGTTGTGTTTTGGATTGGTATGGAATTTTATTATTTTTTCGGAAAATTTTTCATTTTAAATTTTGGGATGTGTTTCGTCGTCCCTGTTATTGCTCTTGTTGTTAGTACATTTTTATTAAATTTAAACATTAAAAATGCAAATACATGAATTAACACAAAAAATATTTATAAAAATTAAATCAGAATAAAAAATTTAAACCAGCAACAACAACGATAATAATTTAACAAAAGCATTTTTGTGTGTAGGGTTTTTTATTTAAGCTTTTTTGTAAACGAGCTTTTTTCACCATCAACATAGTGTTTTTGTATTTTATTTTCATTAAAAATTTATTATTTGTTGTTGTTGTTTTTTCACATAAAAATTAAGTAAAATAAAAAGCAGCTACACGCATAAAAGCTCCACATAATCATTGTAATCAACGTAATCATTTTAATTTTTGTTTGTTAAATTTGTTGTAATTACCGTTTTTTGTGCAATTATTGTCTTGCGGACGGCTGATTTACAGGACTTTAACTTTAAGCGGAATTGAATTTTGGTTTAAAGGTTCAGTGCTGTGCAAATTGTTTGGAAGGAGGAGCAGGGTGTCACTCACATATTGTTGATAAATAAAAATTGATAAACATGTCAAAAATGAAGCTATAAAGGGTGCATGTTCACACAATCGAATATATACAAAATCGTTAAGTTTCACAAGTGAAATGAAACAAACAATACAATTTCTCTTCTCTATTGAGAATTGAGTTGAGTTGTTTGATCTTTTCTCTCATCAAAATCATTTCGTAAAGCACAAAAGTATTTGCTCGGGACGAATTAATTTGGGGCGGGACAAAGTTCGCCGGGTCAGCTAGTGCTGTATAAGATAACAGAAAATTTCCAGCAGAAAAAATATGTTTTGCTATTCACGATCACAAAAATGAAATTTTTTCTGCTGATATTTTTCGAAACCAGGGGCGGTATGTTGTACCATCACTTCGAATCGAAATCCGAAAAAAGTCGAATGGCGGTATGTTGTATCATTTTCGAATCGCGATAAATGATAAATGCTGTGTTTTTTTATTAGCACCCGATAGGTGTATCCGGAGCAGCTAATTTTCTATGTCAAAACTTATATTTAGCGCGCTATTTTTACATATAATTAATTTATTTAACTCTAAACTAAGATTTTTCATGCAACTTTAAAGTTAAAAATCGATAAAAAAAATGCACAAAGTTGGAATGTAATCATTAAGATTATTCCTGATTATTCCTTATTGTTAAGGCAATTACCATCTCCTGGAATTTTATAAACTTCCATAAGTTAAAGTATTAATAAATAAGTTACAAATGAAATATACTGAGAAGATGAACACTAAATGTAAATTAATTTTTATCTTACTAACAGTATTGTGATGTTATTAAGTTTAACTCTTAACGAACGATTAATTATTTGTTTAAATCACTATATGATTTCTTATTATTTTGTATAAACTCTTAAGATTGTTATTATGTACTGTTACGTGCAAATAATATTTCACTATTAAGCTTGGCTTATTATGAAGGATAGGGCTGTATTGTACTGAGAAAAAATCTTTTAAGTATAGATATTTAATTGCCCCTTTAATGTATGCAATTGATTTGATTCTTTAATAAGCTAAGAATATTGAAATCTTGAATAAATTGTTTGTTAGTTCTTACTTAAAGTGCTCATACTTGTAAAATTAATAAATAATTCTGTTAATTTTCATTATTCGGAATTTTCATTATTCATTATAACATTATTGTTGTAATAATTGAATTACCTTTTTATCTTGAACACATTAATTAAAAAGAGATTCGCGGGATATATTTAAATTACCCAATGAAATCATTGCGGCTCTTATCGATAACTACACCAACTTATCGTTGGTGTAGTTATCGATAAGATGGAATTTATAATATTTTACTAAATTTTGAAATTTTTACGTTATTTCGAGACTGATCTTAAAAATTTTGTATATTTCGATTTGTGTTTCTTACCAATCTGATGTTAAGTGTTACGCTGTTTGACGATGGAATTCTGAGAAATTGGTTGTAAGTTTCAAAATCTCAGTCTGACAATTTAAGTACTGTACAGCCCAACCATGTCTACAGTATAATTTTTAAATGCTACTGGATTTCAGTTTAGTTTTATTATTAATATAATTCTAATAACTATGATTTCAGGAAATTCTTTTGTAAGTTGTTGAGTTTTAGGAGGATTAGTCAATAAATGTTTGTATTATTTAGGAAGCCGAAAAACATTAATGAAGAATTAAATTTCAGGAGTCTTAAGATGTTTGTGGACTAATACTTCTTTAAAATATTAATTGATGATTGTGTAGTTTAGAATTGTGTTGTGTTTGCATTACTCACTATCGGATTTATCTAGGTGACTGTATTCGGAGTGAATTAATCATTCAATTTTATTTTAGGAAGCTGGAAATTATTAATGTTGAATTATATTTCAGGGGATTTCTAGATGCTCGTGAAATAATAATATTTTTTTTATCAGGTTGCTGATTTAAAGAAGCAATTTTAGAAGACCAATATCATCGTTATCCATTGAACCTATTAAACCTTTATCCCCCCTCCGTAGATTAGAAGTAAATTAGAATTGTGTTGTGCCGTACGATCGCTAGGTGTCTGAAACCGGGTCGTTCTGTCCCAAAAAAAAACCTTTCCTATCCTTCCTATTGTTATGTGTAAAAAGGCTGTAGTAATAGGCCCGGCGTTAACCGGGACACTCGTCAAGTACTTGGTTCTACAGTCCAATGAATCAATCAATTAATTTTCTACTAATTTTTTCCCCTCATTTTCGTTGCCTCGCAACGCAATATTATACAATTATAAATTTATATTGAATTTAGCGCTCCTGGTGAGGTGATATTGTAATATTTTTTAAGCTCATGATTTCTCCATGTATATAATTATAAACACAATGGTAATACCAGAGAACCTAGAGAATACTAATGGCGTCATTGTTTTCCTAGAATACTAATGAATATAGATGGCAGTATAATCAAATAAGTGATTTTATTTTGTTGTATAATATTTTTTCCATATCGCGGTGAAAAAACAAAAAATTATACATAATAGGAATTAAAAATCTTATTACGGCTAGTACTGCCTGGTACTCTAGGTGCATAGGTACAGTGCCTTAGAAGTGTACCTAAGTACACAGTAGATACACGTCTCAAGTGTAATGTAGGTTAGAAGGCATTGATTGGTAATACAATTTTGTACGAGTGAGCTGAACAACATTAGAAAGTGACAAAATCAATTTTTAATTTAATAAACTTGCGTGTCTTTCTAATATCGTACAGCTGTTTCTTTGAGCAGTGTAAAAATTAATGCTCGGATCAATCATTCTTTGACTCATCCAGAGATTATATTCGGGTATGTGCGTGCAACGTATACCATTTAAAATTTTGTTAATAAGCGCACGAGCGGACTTACCCCTCAGAATAGCTTTAACAATTCACTAACTTTATCGCTTCAAAAATGTAAAAATTACCATAAAATTACCTTTGTGCTGAATTATTTTTTGAAATACTTAAAACAATTAAATACATTTTCATGATTTCCCATTTTAATTTCTGTGATAAATTAAATGAGAAATTTATAATAAAAACGCAAAACCAAAACTTCATTAATTATTCAATTACGAAAATAAAAAAAAAAACTTTATATTTTTTCAAACCAGAAGAAGAGCAGAGCACAGTGAGGTTACTCATCCCCAAGCAAAATAATATTAAATTACGTGTACACAAACACAATATAAAAAACCATAGGAGGGTATAATGGTTTATGGAACAAGCAAGGAAACTCTCTTACTATGGAACAATATTCTTTTGTAGAACATCATAAAAATTATCAAATTACTTCTTAAATAGCAACAACGCTCGTATCTATAGCGTAATATGATTGTTTTATTGCGATGTTCGAGTTATCAAAGCGATATTCGAGGAAACAACGCAAGAAAAGAATTTTTGCTGTTGCAAAATTCATCAAACACAAAATTATTTCCATAAACAAGGATACGTAAAATAATGAAATATTTTCCTTCTCGATACATTTATTGATTAATTTCAGTTTTATACCTCCCCTTCCTCCCTTCTGGCATACCTTTCATATTCATAATAATATACTTTATATGAAAATACGGAAATTTTCGTCTTTTGTGTATTAATTTCCGCAGCATGAACACCCCCCAAATAAAACGCGTGTCGAGGTTTGTTACGAGTATCATATCACCCACAAGCACAACACAAAAAATTGATTTATTGTACTCGTATACATGAGAACCCTAACCTAACACAAGAAATGAATAAATTTTAAATCTGTACGAAATAAATAAATTATCCTTAACCTTGGCCTTTTTCCTCTGCCTAAGTAGTTGATATTGGTATTTTCATTTTCTTTTCGTGTTCCGTTTAGTATCTATTGAATTATTATTTAGGGAGCAATTTTAAAAAAAAATCATCTGTTTGAAGTTTAATAATGCGAAAACTAACTTATTTTTGATTTTACATTCACACGCAATTTTTTTTAAAGATTTTGTGTGCCATGAATTTCGTTTTTGAATTGAAATGTAATGACATTAAAAGGATGGATAAAAAGTTTAAGAATTTTTGTGCCACAGCAGCCGCTAGGTCATTGGTTATGACTTATGACTTTATCGCAATTTAGGCGAACCAATTATCTCTTGGCTCAAAACTTATCTGGAATTTTCGCTGACCTCAAATTAAAATCAAGTAATTGTATCGATAAATTGCCGATACTGAAGATATCTTGAAATGAAAACAACCACACAAGCCAAGTAGTTCTCATTTATAATCACGAGGAACATTCTGCTGGCTACTATATATAGTACATTTTATAAGAGAGGTTAATGAGGCAGTAAAGGACTAGCAGAAATTGAATCTACCAGTACCATAAAATTAGAAATTAAATAGCTACTCTGTATGTAGGTTCTGAAATATTCAACCAACCTAACTATGCTATTAAGCCAACCGTTTGTTGGCACAGAATCATTAGCCACATTTAGAAATGTTCATGACACAACCAATGAGGACATACAGCCAATCAGAACCTGACCACGAATATTTCTGAGCTCAATCATAAAGCAGCAACAACCATACACAAACTTTAAGACAAATGAACCATATGATATTCCAATATCCAGAACTCAGGCAACTTTCACCAAAAAAAATGCATGGGGTACATAGTGGTAATGGTTTTAGAATAGTAAAAGTAAAAACGGCAAAAAGGCAGAAGCAAAGGACTATTCGAGAAGATACTAAATTCGATATCCGACAAAATGTTTCCTACATTTCCGGAAATATTAAGTGGTGTTAAGTGGAAATAGTGGTGTAATTAAAAAGTGTAAATGATATATTAAGTGAAATAATAAAATAATAGTGGAAATTATTTGTTGTTGTGATTTAGTGTTGGTAAAATAATAGAGCGAATATTATATGTAGTCGGAATATTTCGGGAATATATACCTGTAGTGGCGTAAGTATTCAGTAAATATTTGGAAATTATTCAGAGATTTTTTCCAGTATTTTAGCAAATATTCCGGAAGCGGTATAAATTACGAGAATTGTATAACGATATTCACAATCGAGTGATACGAACTGGATTTAACAGGGCAAATTCGTAACAATATAAACAATTTAATACTAATACATAATATTTTTTTTTACGTAAATATAAAAAATAAAAATAAAAAAGTGACTCCTAGTGGTAAGCACGTTAACTAAAAATTCAATTTAATTTACGCACATCTAAATATTTTTTCAATTTAGTTAATCTTTTTTTATCAATTTATACAACGCAATTGTTGTTGTTAATTTAGAAAATTTACCAAAGCAGTACATCTAATATTACACAGAATCGGAAAAGGACAACAATTAGCCAGACTTGAAAGATTTAAAATACATAAACAAAAAAAAAACAATTGGAACTTACTTTGACAAAATCAACACTAACATAAAACTAATAGAATTTACGACTTAATAATAAAAAACACAAAACGGAAGAGCTAACTTCAAACCTAACCGATAATAAATTCATTACAAAACTTTATCACTCAATAAAAAATAAATTGATAAATTTCAATAATTTATAAAATTTGCCGAAATTGTTTTTAATTTTGGGTAGTCCCTTGATTTACAAAAATAGTGTTGCTTTCACTAATCTAATCGGATTAGCTAAGAAATGTGAAAGCAACAACTTTTGGCTTTAATTTTTAATGCGTTTTAATTTTTCTGTGTTGGTTCATTTTATTAATATTTATTTTAGTTTTTTTTATTTTATGAAATAGATCAAATTAAATTCGATATTTTGCTATCAAATAACAAATGCCAAATTTTACTAAAAGATAAATTTTTCGAGAAAAATAGAAAAAATAACGCCTTGCGGTAAACACCATAACCATAAAATGATTTTATTTCCCCTAATCCTAAAATTTTTTTTCTTAACATTCTAAGAAAATCGGCTTTAATACAATGCAATTGTTGTTGTAAAATTTTGAAAGCAACAATGTGTTTAAGGCTATATGATACTGAGAAAACAAAGGACCCCGCACAAATCTTATGGAAATTGGGTCCCGGTCAAATTCGCTGAATTTTTGATATGTGATAGAGTTCATCATACTGGTCAATTGTCTCAATGACCACAAAGCTCAAAAATGGATAGTTTGGCCGGTAGAGAGCTTTAAAGCTCCGAGTATCCTCCGCGGATTGTTGAAATAGCCTATTTCATTTTTTTTATTATCTAGGTTTATATTTTTGAGGTTGCTGAATTCAGATCTGTTGTTAGATTTTCAAAATTGACAGTTGGCAGCTGTCAAATAGCTGTCAATGTGCTATAATAAATCCAAAAACTTGTTTTTTTATGTTTTATCTTTCTGTTTTTTTACTTCGATAAGTTCAAAGATGATATCAAATCAATAAAAATGACTATCGGCAGCTGTCATTTAGCTGTCAACAATTCTTTAAAGTCCAGTAATAAAGTCAAAAAATTATTTTTTGTTTATAACTTCAAGTTTTTTAGATAAGTGAATATAAATATGATATAAAATTATGTAGTCATCAGCTTACAGCTGTCAACTAACTGTCAAAATGCAATAATAGAGCAAGTAGCATTCAGCGAATTTGACCGGGACCCAATTTCCATAAGATTTGTGCGGGGTCACTTTTCTTTTTAGGATCGATATTTAAAATTTTTAAGTTCAAAATTTGATTTTTAGTGCACATCGTTTTCGACATGAGTATACACCATACAGCGTTAATTGAAAAAACTCGATTTTCATTAAATTAGTTTCACAAAAATAAGAAATTCACCGAAATTGTGTCGAAATTTGGGAACAAAATAAATTATAAAAATGTTCCTTCTTTACATATTTTTATTTTAAGCTTATACACAACAATTTTAATGTATTTTCGGAAACTTTCATGAAAACCAAAATTTTTAAACACCAACATTTTTTTATGAAACCCAAGATTATAGAAACAAAGTTTCAGAAACCGAGATTTTTCAAATCATGATTTTGTAAAACAAGATTTTTGAAAAACCAAGATTTTGAGACGCTCCCAGCAACCAAAAATCTTATAGTTGGGGTTGTTGTTCAAGAAATTATAGTTTTAGCTACAATCGAGTTTTAATTTCGTAGTAGGGGCCCTGGACTAGCACAATTTTTTCTGTCAGCACAAACTATCGTAATTATGCAGCCACGAAATTTTCATAATAGTTATTTATATATGTGCAATCTAAATCTAAAATCGTACACGAGTATAGTGTGTAACTCACTAGAACCGACCACCCACTCACACGGTTTGCAAAAACATCGAAATTATATTATAATTGTTACTATTACTAGGATACCAAAAAAATGATTGTTAATTACAATTTTAAATTATTTCGGGATAGGATAAATGTTGTGTTTATTATCCTATTAAATAAAAATTATAAATTATACAATTTAAATAAGAATAAAAATAAAAATGTATAAAAATGTAAATGTGTATTGAATTAATAGTTGAGTAAATAATTATATCTGTATGAATTTTAATTTTTCGATTATTTTTTTTTTTAGTTTATGTGTATCAATGGAATTTTAATTAGTATTCATGCAATGTAAATTTTTGTAATATGTAAATTAAACAGCAGTTGAAATGAATAAATTAAATTATTATTTGAATGTCTATAAAAAAATATTTAACTATGAGATGAGAATGTCACTTCTTTTTATGCACTTAAATTATTGGCGCCTTAGGCTGCTGGCTTTCGTAGAAATCGTATCATAAAACAGTTCCATCATTGTATCAAAAGGTTTATATGAATTTTTAGTAACAAAAGATTATGATAAAATCTGGGTCGTCTACCGAATTATCTGCCGATATAACAATATGGTATATAATATTGATTTTCCGTATACGAATATCATCATTAACTATAAATAATTAATTTATTATATTTTAATATGTCATTACAAAAAATAGATATTGGTATATGCTCGCGTTAAAATAACAAATTATTTTTCAATCAATTTCCATCAAAATCACATTTTCCCTATATTTACAACATCATAAATTTTCTATATGAATACGAATTACACTCAACATATAACACACAAACACACACTCACCAGAAAATAAAAAAACATAATTTCTGTTTTCCGGAATGATAACATAAAAAAAACATTTTCCACAGAACACCAACGCACACGCAAAACAAAAAAAAAAATAATATGGAAAACCAATTTTCAAATTACATGAATAACAATAAACATTCAATTACAATCAAATAATTTTATATTAATTTTAACACAATATTGTATACGAGGGTGGCAACAATTTCGGGAGATTTTATCTGATCATATCACATCGGAAACGGCAAACGAGTAATGTGTGCGTACAAAAAAAAAAAAAAAATTTCCAAAGTTTTTTATCTTTCGAATCTGGATCACATTTATCATATAAATCACATTATCATAAATATGTATATGTACGAGTAGTTTATTGAACCTGTAATAATTTGTCACCTATAACATTCGAGCTCGACCCAAATATTAAAAATAAAAAAAAAACACTTAAAAAACTTTTCCCTCAACATAATTTTCTTCCGCAAAGATAATTTAGGTAAACCGCTACAGAAGACCAACAAAATATATAATAAATTTTTTTACTACATGAGATGAAAAAGTGCTCCTCAATTTGATACAAAGAAAACTTAAAAATTTGTTACGAAAAAATCGGAAAACTGTACCAACCAATCAACCAACCATGCTTGCCATTTCATGTCTAATTTTATACTGAAAATCTAGATACGTAATCATTCTCGTTTCTCGATTTCATTTCCTTTCCACGTGTTTCCGATTTGTTCGGATATTTTATGACGACCAAAATTTTTATAGGAAAATACTTGGAAGGGATGAATTATGTAACAAAATTTTCTCCGATATGTCGATAATACAGTTTTATGTATTTGTTACATAATTTTCCTCATTTTCTTTTAGTATCCAATTGTGTTAGTGCTTTTCGTCGTTCATTGATATATGTAAGCACACATACAATTTTACAGTAAAAGGTAAATAAATTTCTAGAATCGGTTGGTACGAATGTACGAAAACATAAACGGATCTGCAATAATTTTTTATTTTATTAATGAGCAATTTGGGCCATCGTGGTAACTAGCATTAGCATTCATTAAAAAGCATAGGGAGCGTTTTCGATTAGTTCAGAGTTTGCCACTAGAGGGTGTGATTGCCACCAAAATTCAAAATACCAATTTTATATTTAAATTGGGACAATTTTATAATTAATATTAATTAAATGAATCAATTCTCGTACATAGTTTTGTGCAAGTGAGCTACCGTCATAATATTTAAGAACAACGATTTACAAAATTATTGTAAAATTTTATGTATCCCGGTTTCATATGTAAATATCTTTGCGATATATGCGGTAACATTTGAATTAGAGTCATCGCGTAAGGCATTTAAATGTGAATTATAAATGTCTCCTGTGGCGATCAAAACGAAACTAAATCGGCGAGTTTTACGCAGTATGCAGAAATTTTTCGAAGGTGGATTTTGATGTAAGCCGTATTTTGTTGAGAAATAAAATATTAGAGCTAGAGGTCAATTTTGGAATTAGCAGTGTTGATTTCTGATGAGTTTATTGTATTATGTAGAAAAACATTTTTCATCATAGTTTGCTTCTTTTTCAATACTAATTATAATTCAAGTTCGATTTATATAAACCTTAAATTTTTTGATTTATATTGGCCTTTTAATCACCGCCTAGTTAACGCCTCTTCATATGCGAGAGACTACTTCAGCTAATACATAAATAACAGCGCTCTAGCATCTCTGGTCCCCTATTCAAATTGATCTTGATACTGTGATAAGGAGCATTAACAAGCTAAAATATGATTTTTCCGCTGCACGATGCAAAAGGCTAACCCCATAACGAATTGCGAATCGATAAGTAGCATATTGAAGCATTGTAACTTTGTTTCGAGCTCCTGTAGAAGAAGAAGTCGTATCTATGTTATGTGACATATTGACATGCCAGTCAGTATCGCACCGTTTGGGAACAATAACGGATAAGCTAAAGGATCTAACGAAGAATCTAAAACACTATCGGCATTTTTGAAAATTGTTGCGACATCAGTCTGCAGTCTGTACATCTCGATTAAATTGTACGACCATACAAACTTCAGAAGCAATGTTTTCAGGCTGTTGGCAATATTCGGCCATAGATATATTAAATCAACATTACACTCTCTCACGCATTCTATACTGATTAGCATTATCAACATCATAAAAGTATAATTGTGCATAGCACAGTTGACGACCATATTCAGATGTCAACAATCCCCGATGACAAAAAGTTATGAATATTGAAATGGAACACGCCGTCCAAAAGAGTATTAGACAATTTAGCTACAAAACTAACCATTGCAAATGCTGAATTATAGGAGCGAATGTTTCCAAGATAATTTTTTGAAACGACGTTTGATAGAACTATCATTATAGAAGTAAGTCCATCGCATAGATTTTGCTAGAATAAATTCTGACCAAGAGGAGGCAAATCAATTTTGCTTTTATGGCAACATAGGTAAACGACTGTGTGTTTCGAAGTATGACTTCTGACTGAAAATGTTTAGCACTACAAAATACATAATGCAAACTCATTATACCACAACGAGGTATAAGAATTAAAAGTAGGTACATGGAATTGAATTTAAAGTACTTTTAATAGATTTCTGTAACATTACAAATTACCAGTTACCAGATCAAAGTGTGCCAAGCGATTAATGTTCATTAGTGCTCCAAATTTTGGCTCTTTTCAAGCGCTTTCCGTGCTGTCATAAAATTCAAGAAAAATGTTCTATTTCGGCATAGTTTTGGCTGCTATATTGTTGGACGTAACAAATTTGACTTGTGCCACAGATTATTGTGATCCAACATTATGTACCACATATGAAGGTAAATTTAGACATCACATCGGATGCAATAACAATCAAGTAGGACTCTCGTGATTTTATTTACTATATCCTTTGTATATTCATATAATTAAACCATTCTAGAGATTTCTGGATATTTGCGAAGAGGCTTCCATCATACCAGTTATATCTCGAATGCAGCAATTAATTCTTGAGGAGCATAATGATTTACGAAACAAGGTGGCTAATGGAACATTAAAGCGATACAAAAGTGCCAGAAGAATGACAACGCTTACATGGGATGAAGAACTAGCATATCTGGCCGGCTTAAATACATTAACATGCGAGATGAAGCATGACGCATGCCACAACACGGTTAACTATAAACATTCTGGCCAAAATTTAGCCATTTTATATAGTAACATACAATATTCGCCCGATAGCTACGAAGAACATGTTATTTATTTGATAAATGAATGGTTTAATGAGCATAAAGATGCGAACCAAGGCATTGTGGATATGTACAGTTCCAGAGCTGTTAATTTACCGCAAATCGGGCATTTCACAGCAATGATTCATGATAAATCATCAAAAGTTGGGTGTGCCCTTTCAAAATTTGTAAAAATTAGAAGAGGCGAGAGAGCAAAATCATTATTGTTGGTGTGCAACTACAGTTTCACTAATATGATTGACATGCCAATTTATGTAAAAGGGAAAACGGGTTCCGGTTGCGAAACGGGTCGCAATCCAAAATTTCTCGGATTATGTTCGGTTAACGAAGATGTGCCACCTCTTCAGTAATTTTAAGATACGCTATACGAAAGCTATGTAGATAAAATATTTTCATTTTTTTTATTTTAGTGACTTGGAATTGCCGGCGAATTATGTTTCTAGGTCTGTTCCAACGTAAGTAAATCGCTTAAAGCATTTTTTGAAATCATCCTGTTATTATGACATGTATTCAATATTTCAGAGAAATCGTAGCTGTGTGGCCATTTGATCAGTTCACGAGAGTTTAGCAATTTTGGGTGGAAGTCGATATGCTGTTGATTAGTTAGCTCATCGACAAATTTAATATCGAAACAACATTATTACAAATCATACTATGAGGACATAACAAATTTTTCTAGCGTTTCGCTAACTTATAAATAATTTACGTAATTAAATTCGAATTTATCCGAGTCTTGAAATTTTTTGTATGTTTTATTTAAATAAAATTGCTTTTCTTAAACGTAAACTAATGTCATTTCGTTTTAGCTTCAGAGTTTGTATAAAAAACGGGTTTGCCCCTTTTTCTGGCCCGTTTTGTCGGTGACCCTGAGTGATGGGTTCAAATCGTCACTAGCTAGTCTAATTAAAGGCATATTATGTCAAATTGTTCTTCTTATTCTCACTTTCTATTTCTTTAACAGTCACACCCCGGTAGGGATTTTGTCGTCTTGTTCTTTGAATTGCCAGTTTTTTCTCGAGCGTCGTAATCCGTCAAATTTAAGATTTTTTTATTTTTATTTATTTACCATGCAATCTGTTTTGGGGCTCCGGGTTTACCCTTGCTCTTTCGCGGTTATGCTTTTAACGTCCTTACTTTACGCCTACTCAGCCAACTCGAGGACGTACGGATATAGGACCGATTTCTGCACATTGCAAGCTCCATGCCAGCCTATACTGGCATGGAAGATGAGTCGGCCCATGGATTTTGCACACCGACAGTGGGTCATAGATATGTTACATTTCATCACAGATCGTAATCTGTTTATGAAATTTCACTTTTGCATCCTACCCCTATCGGGATTCGAACCCGATCCAAACGCCAAATCTTTAACCACTGTGCCATTTGGTCGGTCAAATTTAAGATAATAAATTTGGTCTTCTTTGTTATCCTTTAATTCTTGCACGGCAAACACTTTTGGTAGTGAGCCAATTCGAGATATCTATATAATCAGCTGGTCTCAGAAAAATAAACCGATATTGGTGACTCTACTGCTACCGCATCCAGAATGATATCTTATTACGTTCACATAGTGAATTCGGAAAAATTTCAAGTATTTGCCAGCTTCAATGAACAAATTTATGCCACGAAGAGTTAATTCGATGCTTCCTAACTGGCACTGCACCAAACAACCAGCTGAAAAAATATACTTCTAGCCGTTCATTAGGGTAGATTAACCCTTTGCCACAAAATATTAACCCTTTGGTTAACCCTTTGCCACAGAACTATATAATATATGCCTTTGCACTCGATTTATTTTCAAGATTATTGGGTGTCAACTTGTATTATTTTTAGCTAATAAATGAATTAAAATAATTTACAGTGGTAGACGTATTGAATTTATTTCATTGATTACTATTATAAAATATTTTAATTTTTGTAATCTTTTACAGTGTGGTACTTTTTTTGGTCTTTTACATTGTCACTTTCAGTGTTGGATTTACATTGTCACTTTCAGTGTGGCATACGAGTGCAAAGGGATAATACTCCAGCCCTATTCCTGAATACGATACGAAAACGAAAGTATAAGATTCCTATTCAACTTTAAATAAGAATCGTACGAATCTGATTCAATTCAAATATGAATTTTGCATTTTCGTTTTCGTATCGTATTCAGGAATAGGGGGGCTGTACAACAATTCACGGGTCTATTCTGTATTTCCCTGGGAATTACGAATTGGGAATTAGAAAAAAAATCTTTGTAGCACTTTTTCCCAAGTGTATTCGCAGTGTTGGGGATAAATTTTTGAGGAAAAGAAACTTGGTTTAAGTGTCGGCCACTCGCGGTGTTTTAAAGTTGTCAAAAATTATTAACGACATTTTGGAAAAAAAATTTTGTTATAAAATATGAATTTTGAGATTTTTGGATGACGACGAATTCGAATGAAAATAGTATATTCGCTAAATCGATTAAGGGACGCATCAGGCTCATTTGATATAATAGAAAGTGAATTTGTAGGATTATACAGACTCACACAAAGAATTAATGTTTATCTTATGTGAAAAAAAATTAAAATATTTAAAATAAAAATAACTTCATGTTATTTTTAACCCTTTGCACTCGTATGTCACACTGGAGGTGACAATATAAATTTACTAAAGTACCGCACCGTAAAAGATTACAAAAATTAAACTATATTTCATGTATGTATTACTATTATAAAATAATAGTTATAAATGAAATAAATATAATATGTTCAGTTCTACCACTGTAAATTATTTTAATTCATTTAGCTAAAAATAATACAAGTTGACACCCAACAACTTTGAAATTAATTCGAGTGCAAAGGGTTAATATATGATTTTTATTACCTAAGTTATATTTTATATTTTGAGCTAAGGTTTATATTTTGAGCTAAGGTTTATTAGGCTTTTAAGTTTAATATTATCTCTTAAATTATCTGGTTTAAGCCTAGTTAAAAAAAAACAACTTTTATCAGGAAGCCGACGTTTCGGATATTAATCGACATCCATCTTCAGGGCACAACTATGAATGTATATTAATAATACATTTAAAAAACGATTACAAAATAATTAAATTATTTAAACTTACAATCATTAAAAAAACACAATAAATAAATAATTAAATTTGTTATATTCATTTTGGTTTTCAAATTGATTAATTTATATTTTTATAAGAATTTTTTAAGAAATTGTGTTTTTTTTAATGATTGGAAGTTTAAATTATTTAATTATTTTGTAATCGTTTCTTAAATGTATAAATATATTTCATAGTCAATGAAATGAATATAGATTGATATCCGAAACGTCGGCTTCCTGATAAAAGTTGTTTCTTTAAAAACTAGGCTAAAACCAGAGTGTCGATTTTGTACGAAAAGCGACAAGCGCGAGGTGAGCAAACCGGAAAAATAGAGTATTGAGTATTTTGATTGTATTAGTAGGCGAGACGCATGCGCATGATCATGTTTTGATTTTTTTGGATTAATAATTTAAGAGATACTATTTATAAATAATAAATAATAATAAATAAAATTATGATTAATTCTTTTATATAAATGACCTATGTTATTCGGTTAAAATTTCAAATTTCTAAATTTATTTACATTACTCGTCATATTATCCGTTACAATATTACCCATAGTTGTTGTTGTTGTATTTTCTATTTGCTAATTTATGTAGTTGAAGAAATCGGCCGCTACAATTTTTTAATAATTATCAAACGATGTGTTTTCTAAATGATTATGTAAAGTAATATGCATTCTAATTCGTTATTTTATTTATTTTATTAGAATTATAAATATGTATTTACAACGTACTAATCAATTTAAATAATCTTTCCCCGGGGTAGGTATTTCATAATACCTAAAAAAAATTGGGATAAATACCTATTTCTGAAAACTGCAATAATTATGATTTTTTCTATAAAATAATATTCCTAAAAAAATATTTTACTTGTCGCCAGAATACACTTTTAAGGAAATAATTCCTAGCTGCAACAATACTGTCAATTCTTTTCATTTCCTGATTCCCAGGGAAAGACAATAAACTCTCAATCAAAAATCCGTTTTCGGAACAATTTCATAATGTTCTCGCAGAAAAACCTCGTCACACAGTAATAATCGAATAAGCTTTCGCAAATTGTATTCAAATTATAATGCAGAGTTTTTAGTTATAATACAAAAATATTTTATTTTATAAAAAAAAGGGATTTACCATAATAAACCGGGCGTAAGATGGCGAAGTTTACCTAATTCAAACATTTATTTTTTTTAAAACGTAAACAAAACTATACAAAACTAAGTACACCTACATAGAATCTAACAGATTTTAGAAAAGGAAAAAGGGAATCTTAAATTTAGGAAGCCTTACAAAATAATCGCCGTTTGCAAAGCATTTTTAGTCGGTAGGTACCAACTGTTTATCGAACCCATAAAAATATTTATGATTTAATATGCTTTTAGCTGAAATACGCCGCGATGGATCGTAAATCAACATTTGCTGCAACAAATCTAAACCGTTTGCATCTAAATTCTTAACTTGGCCTGTCAACTGGTATTGCGTCCAACACGGAAATGTGGGTTTATAATCTGGAAAAGTAGTTACACCCGGCCATATCTCTTCAGTTGGTGTTTTCAAAATACGAAACATTCGAAACAGTTGATCAATTTCAGAATCTCCCTGGAACAACGGTTTTCGAGTTACCAGCTCTGCAAAAATACACCCGATCGACCATATATCTACTGGACACGAGTATCGTTTATATCCTAGTAAAACTTCGGGTGCTCGATACCACAATGTAATAATTTCATGAGTATAGATGCGTACTGGTACGCCAAATGTACGACCCAGCCCAAAATCGGCTACTTTAATTTTACCATCCTTATTAATCAGTAAATTTTGGGGTTTTAAATCCCGATGCAAAATTCGACGACGATGACAAAATAAAATTGCATTTGTAATTTGGTATAGATAACTTTTAACTAATTCGGGTTTAAGCATTTTATCATTCGGCAGCGAATCCATATACTTCTTCAAATCCATTGATAAAAATTCAAATATTAAATATAACCGATTTTCTTCCATTATTACATCTTCAAGTGATACAATATTTGGATGTTTTAATTCTTTTAAAATCGAAATTTCACTACAAATGATAAAATTGAAAAATTCTTGCTCTCTTTAAAAAACGCGAGTCATACATACCGTATCGCTGTTGATGGGATTCCCTCGTCCTCGGATTCCAAACGAATTTTTTTCATTGCTACTATTTGTCCAGTAACTTTATTCCTCCCTTTATAAACAACTCCATAAGTACCTTCGCCAATTTTTTCAATCTTTTGGAAATCATCCATCTATGAAATAAACGAATCATAAAATATTTTGAGGTTATGCACCACCCTTTTATGCATCAAGATAAATTTCAATGAAAATTAACTTACTTTCATGTGTATTCTTTTAATTAATCCTCCGTTCAATTCAATAGTTTTAATCCTACGTTAAAATTATTAATTTAATTATAAGACAGTAGTAAATTATGGAATTCTAAAATACAACTGAAAACAAAATTATCTTTCAGAGTTTAGCTAGGTAGCTGTATAGAATTGACCGTTATTGTAATTCGGTTTTTTGTATTTGCTTTGTTGACAGATCAATTGTTGACAGAGACTTCCATCATCCAGTTACATCTCGAATGCAGGAATTGATTCTCGAAAAGCATAATGATTTGCGTAACAAGGTGGCTAATGGAACGATAAAGCGAAACAAACGGACGAATGACAACTCACATGATCGAAAGAATCCGTTTTCGGGAAAATTTCATAATCGGCTCGCAGGAAAACCTCGTTACACAGTAATAATCAAATGTGCCTTCGCAAATTCTATTTAAATTACAATGCAGTTTTTAGTTATAATACAAAAATATTTTATTTTATAAAAAAAAGGAATTTATCGTAATAAAACGAGCGTAAGATGGCGAAGTTTACATAATTCAAACTATAATTATAATAATTCTGATTCACATTTATTTTTTTAAAACGAAACAAAACTACACAAAACTAAGTACCTACATAGAATCTAAAAGATTTTACAAAAGGAGAAAAGGGAATCTTAAATTTAGGAAGCCTTACAAAATAATCGCCATTTACATACCATTTTTACTCGGTAGGTACCAACTGTTTATCGAACCCATAAAAGTATTTATGATTTAATATGCTTTTAGCTGAAATACGCCGCGATGGATCGTAAATCAACATTTGCTGCAACAAATCTAAACCGTTTGCATCTAAATTCTTAACTTGGCTTGTCAACTGGTATTGCGTCCAACACGGAAATGTGGGTTTATAATCTGGAAAAGTAGTTACACCCGGCCATATCTCTTCAGTTGGTGTTTTCAAAATACGAAACATTCGAAATAGTTGATCAATTTCAGAATCTCCCTGGAACAATGGTTTTCGGGTTGCCATCTCTGCAAAGATACACCCGATCGACCATATATCTACTGGGCACGAGTATCGTTTATATCCTAGCAAAACTTCGGGTGCCCGATACCACAATGTAATAATTTCATGAGTATAAACCCGTACTGGCACGCCAAATGTACGGCCCAGTCCAAAATCGGCTACTTTAATTTTACCATCCTTATTAATCAGTAAATTTTGGGGTTTTAAATCTCGATGCAAAATTCGACGACGATGACAAAATAAAATTGCATTTGTGATTTGGTATAGATAACTTTTAACTAATTCAGGTTCAAGCATTTTATCATTCGGCAGCGAATCCATATACTTTTTCAAATCCATTGATAAAAATTCAAATATTAAATATAACCGATTTTCTTCCATTAATACATCTTCAAGTGATACAATATTTGGATGTTTCAGTTCTTTTAAAATCGAAATTTCACTAGAAATGGTAAAATTTAGAAATTATCCCTTTCTATGAAAACCGTACATCACACATACCGTATCGCTGTTGATGGGATACCCTCGTCCTCGGATTCCAAACGTATTTTTTTCATTGCTACTATTTGTCCAGTAACTTTATTCCTCCCTTTATAAACAACTCCATAAGTACCTTCGCCAATTTTTTCAATCTTTTGGAAATCATCCATCTATGAAATAAACGAATCATAAAATATTTTGAGGTTATACACCTTGATGTATCAGGATATATTTCAATCAAAATTAACTTACTTTTCTGTATTCTTTTAATTAATACTGCGTCAAATTCACTAGCTTTAATCCTATGTTAAAATTATTAATTTAATTTTAAGATAAATATATGCAATTTAAAATATGATTGAAAACCAAATTAACTTTTACGTTTAGCTAGCTGTATAGAATTGACCGTTATTGTAATTATCTCGGTTTTTTGTATTCGCTTTGTTGACAGATCAATAGTTTCTATACATACTCAATAGATGCCGCAGTCGATAGTTCATTTTGTTTACCATAGATGGAAATTTAAGTAATAAAAAAGAAACTATTTTAAGAATTTTAATTTTATTCATCAACATTAATTAAATTGAATTTTAATAAGTAAGCTGATAATATAACTATGATTATAATGGTAATATATTTGATTACATTGTGATTTTACCGGATGGTGTCAGGTTTAGAACAAAATGCTGGATGATTCACAAATTATTTATCTGCTTAGTGATTAGGAACCAATACTTGATTCCTGCCGTATTTCCTCCATCAACAAGGCTAATTTTCGTGGTAGCAGTTCGATCATCTCACGACACACGCCAATTTCTGCTTTGAAAAAAGCTTCAGTGTCCTTGCGTTCCGAACATGACTTCACAAACAAATCGTAATACTTAAGGCTATCATTTATATTTTTTGCATTGAGCAATTTATCGGGCGTTATTTTTTTATAGTATAAACGGCCGATATGGAAATATGCGACCAAAATGGATTGACGATCCTCAAAATTTAGGGTACCCATTGGGATTTCGCAGGTTTGTTTGTTCCGATACGAATCTAGAAACTCGTTAAAATTCTTAATACTTTTGTCACAAAGTTGATTTATTTTATTTAAGGCATGTGGGGTTGGTCGCTCTGTAATTGTTTGGTCGTTCAAAATATCTAATTTGATGTCTAACATATTGCTGTAGAGCAGGCTCAGTTCATACCAGACCTCACGGCAAATATTAATGTAATAATTCGGATTGTATAGCTTTACAATATCTTCGAGTAGGTCAGCCCGCCTTTTGTGAAGTTTACATTGGTTTGAACTGTCCTCTTCGTAAAATGCTAGTAAACTGTAGGAGCTCGATAAATCTTGAATTATTTTTGCATGTTCGGTTGCCTCTCCATCCGACGTATAATATTCCTTCGCTTTGTTAAACCAATCTTGCACTTTAAGGAAAACTTTTTTCGCATCATCGAATGTAAGGCAGTATTTATCGGTAATCTGAGACTCATAGTGAGCAACATCCAATGTTTCGAATTTTAGGTCCTCGGAGTATATTTTTAAATTCCATAGGTCCGTTAAGTTATTAGAGGCCTCATCAGCCATGAGCCGCTCTTTCGATGATAGTAGAATATAAAGTCCATATTTACCACAGCACCGCATCAAATCAGCAAAATTATGATTGAATTTCTCTAGTGTAGCTGTTTTTTGTTCCTCGGTCATAACATCAGTAATCATGGTTTCTCGGTAATTATCAAACATTAAATTCGCTGCAGCTAAATGGTGACGAGATTCGGTAAATTTGTGATGGGAGAAAAAATATTGCGATAGAACCGCGGCGTTGAGTCCCCATTCCAGTGGATCAAAATCTTTAAATTCCAGTTGCCGTTTAAGAGTTTTATGACAGCACCAGGCGGAATTATGTAAATCTTCTAGTTTGGTATACACTTGAGCCTTATAATAAAGGGTTAACGTGTAATTTTTTTCTAAGCTAAGCATACCTTTTCCGATTTCAACTTCATCTTTAGTGCCAAAAATATCGTATATTGTTAGGGGATCTTGCCCTAAATTTTTGAAATTTGTATATACATCCTCCGCCTTATCGAAATATTCCATGGCCACGGTCACTTCGTTTGATGTAGCTAGCAAACCCTTTTCATTATAGCATTCAACATAAGTTACCACAGTCTCCGGATTAACCTGCAGCGTATCAAGCACTTCAATCGCTTTTGTTAAATATTTGCTTCCTTCACTGATTTCCTCGGTTGTAGTAAAATTTCGACTCAAATCTTTGAGCACAATGGCTAAAATACATTTGTACACAAATATATCATCTCGATTGTTGATCACCTCTTCATCACTTCCTCCGCCTAAATCCACTAAAATATTTGTGAGGTTAAGTTCCATTTCTCGTAGTATTTCACGCGCAGCATATGCTGAACGATATGGATTTGTAATTGGATCCAATTTGGCTTCTTCATCGAACAGTTTTTGTGCTTTTTCATAACGTTCTTTTAAATCCGACAAATTTTCTTTCGATACAACCATTTTTTATAAAAAATAATAACTTTTGTTTTTGTATAAATGTCAAACAAAACTGGGCTATTATACTGTTTATATTGGAGGTTGAACCTAGGTCGAGTCAACTTGTAGTTATCTTCAGGTTGACCTTGAAGTTAACTTCTAGTGTTTATATTGGAGGGTTATCTTAAGGTTGAGTCGAAACCAGGTTATAACTGTCAAAATCATTCTAATTTTTCCCTTCAAAAAATCATTCTAACTTTTTCTTTCGAACTAGTTACATAGAAACATATTTAAAAAAAATATAAAAAAAAATAAAAAATCGAAAAAAACACAAAAATATGCTGCCGAATTTAAACACAGATGCGCTTATACAAGAAAAATATGAAAAATTGCCATTTTTATTTTTAAATTTATTGATTATTTTTTGTTGTTGTTTTGTCGACTCGACTCTGGGCGTTTATATTAACCAGAGTTAACTCGACCTAAGAAATTTTTTGGATTGAGTCGAGTTAACTCCAAGTTAACTTTTGGTGTTTATATTGGAGGTTGAACCCAGGTTGAACCTGGGTTCAACCTCCAATATAAACAGTATATATGGTAGGTAGGACAGCTACTATTTTACAGTGCATATTGTTCGAAAATTATAACAGTATTAAAACAAAGCGCTGCGGAGGCTGTTCGTAAACTCTACATTGTTACATAATTGTTAACGGACAACTTTAAATCGTTCTGAAACTATTATTGTAACAACGACTACGTGGTTTTTGTCGTTCGTAAACTTGTTTTAAAATTGTTACAACACTACTCGAGACTGCCTTTCCAGCTGTCAAAGTACCAAATATGCTACAATCAAACGAAAAAAATATTGTTTCACATCAATATCTAAACAAAATTATTTTTTAAAAATAAAATAAAATAAAATAAACTTTTAATCAGTTAATAAACTTTTTTATGTGGTCAATGTGTTTGATAAAAGTACTATGCGTATAATTGAGTATGTATTATTAAAAAAAATATAATTTTAATATTCTAAGTTTACGGATATCTCTTTTCCTGTCTGCCACACAATTGTGTGAGTAAGGCAAATGAATCATGTCAGAAATTTATTTTTGTATGTGTTTTGAACCAACTTACACATTTGTGTATAGCTTTCATACTTATTTTCGTCCGAAAAAACACTAACACTTGTACTCAAAAAGAAAGCGTGTATAGTTATAGTGTTTTTTCGGACGAAAATAAGTTTAAAAGGAATACACAAATGTGTAAGTTGGGCCAAAACACATACAAAAATAAATTTTTGACATGGTGCTTTTGCCATACCTACACAATTGTGTTACCGGGCAGCAAGAGGGATATCTATACTTTTTTATTGTCCTACAAAATGAATGAAAAACGATATGTATACACTTGGGTGCAAAAAATCGCACATTGCTTAATTTTCCACAAAAGTTCAAAAATATCAAAAAAATCCAATATTTGTTTAATTTTTTTAATGCAGATTCAAAGTCTATTTCAATAACTATCCAGTGGTACCTTTTTTGTATTTGTACCATGCCAACAAAGTGGTTCTGGGGAGGCATATCATTAGACGCGAAGACAGATCTTGTATTCTTCACACGAGCCAATACTGGCTGTCGATCAAGAGGAATGAATTGTCCACGGTACATTGAGGAAGTACTCGTGAGTACGTAGTACCTTTTGCCAGGTTTATTGGTGAAAGTTTTCTGTTTATGCAGGATAATGCGAGACCGCATACAGCTGGTGTAGTATATCAAGAGGTGGATGTGCCTGTTATTGAGTGGCCAGCTCGAAGCCCGGACCTCAATCCCATCGAATATTTATGGGATGAGTTGAAAAGAAGGGTTTGAGCCAGAGATGTTGCTCCAACGAGTCTCCAGGAGCTGGAATAGGCGATCGTAGAGGAATGGGAGGCGATACCTCCAGATTTTGTGAAAACTTTGGTGAAATCAATGCAGTATCGAATGGAAGCTGTCATTCGGGCCAGGGGTGGGAATACTTCTTATTAATAAAACTGTTTTTTTTTGTTTATTTTCATGTTTTAATTCGATTTTTACCCCTAATTTTCATGCTGACAAATTCACAAAAACGTGTACCTCAGATGTTTATCCTCAAAAATCAGTTTGATGACACGTATAAATACAAAAAAGGTATCACTGGATAGGTATTGAATAGACTTTGAATCTGCTTTAAGAAAATTAAACAAATATTGGATTTTTTTGATATTTTTGAACTTTTGTGGAAAATTGAGCAATGTGCGACATTTTTTGCACCCAAGTGTATGAACACTTTTTTATTGTCCTATAAAATGAAGTATATTTAGATAATGTTTCTCTTATATATTTTTTATGTTCATTTAATGTAAATTATGTAGGACCTATATCTTTGACTATACAATTAGACTTTGACCATACAATTAGACTTTTTACAGTTTTCGGTTTCATTTTGGCCGCACGGTACACACTGTCGCGGCAGATGTTGGACACTTTTTATTTGAAAAATATACGTAACTGTCATTAGGTTAGCGGTCCATACTAATTCTATAGTCAAAGGCATCTTCATTATCGCTGTCACTGAGGTAGTTTACATCGTGAAAAAATTTAATGGACTGACCTAAATTGTAACCTATTTTGGTCCACGTAGCAACCGTTTACATCGCAAGAATTATACCCCATTTGCATGTAGACAATTGTTTCGTCTGCCAATCGGGCCCAATAACTGTAAAACTAAATTTTATGCTGATATGTTTAGTTAACATCCATGCCGTTACTGACATCTCTAATTCATAGTGCGACAGCCCTTTAGGTCGGTGTCGTTTACATCATATATTTTTGATCGATCTAATTTGGGTCAGTCCACACAAAAAAGATACCCAATTTAATTTGAGTAACTAACGTTTCGATCATATGTTTAGGTCAGATATAGTGTATAGTCCGTGGGCTAAATATGACGATGTAAACAACCTCGGTAATATTGCAATGGTAGGGTTGTCTATGTTTGTAGTACTCAAGTGGTTTGGTATGAACGCGGGCCATCCGACATATAAATATTTTTGCAAATCAAAAACTCGATCAAAAAGCAGATTGGTGACATCGATATTTAACTTCGAGTGTCTTCAGTCATATATTAGGCCCGATTATCGTGGCATAAAATTGCTGTTATGTTATTTTATTGCCCCGCTTCCTATTAGGATTTGTATTGAAAAAACAAAAATAACGACATAAAATTTTATATCCCGGAATCGACCCCATTAAAAAGTAAATATTTACCCTACTAAGTAGAATTGAATGTAAAAAAGTTTAATGCACAATTTTTTTCACCACCATATCTACCTTTTTCCATACAAATCAAGGATAAAAAACGGTCGAACGGGTTCTACACAAAAATCAAGTAATTCTGTTTGTGTTCTGTGCTTCAGTGTTACTAAGTAAGGAGATTAACCATACAATAAATAACATCACATAGACAGATCGTAGGGAATGAGAGTCTAAATGTTTGCTCAAATTGATGATATGGTTCAAAAGTATGTAATAATGGATGAAAGGCGTACTTTATTGTAATATTATGAATATTGAACTTCTAAAAATGGAGACATATATACCTAGATCTCGAATACACCAAACTTCATTTCTAAAGTGATAAATTAAACATACCGGGCTTTTGGTAAACCTGTCTAGTATAATCAAAAACCAGTAGTTCTGCTTAAATTTCAGAAAATCAATAAAACAACCCTTGTTGAAAATTTAATGTTTAAATTTAGTTGAACTTTTGTTAATTTAATTCATTGTTTTTCTTGTAAATGCTAAACTTTTCAACATATCATTTCAACAATTGAAATATCTCCAATGGACTTGCCACTTCCGTACACAGATTTCAACCAAATTTCACAAGGGAGTTTCAATTAATGAAAAAAGCTTGCTTCTCCTAATACTAAGCTCAAAGTGGTACCGTGTAAAGCGGATAATGGCAATACAATTACTGTGCAATGGGAAAAGTTATTTGATGGAATTGGTTGCTGGTTGGAAGTACTCTGTCATGACTCCGTCTGCAATGCTCCTGCCTAAAAGCTATGTAAGGGTTTCATAAATTTTTTCAATGATCATACTAATTTCTTTTCGGCTTACTCGGTTAAAAATTCGGTAGAATTAATTAATAAAATTTAAGACGTCGACATTCCTTCACATTCAAAACTAGTTTCGTTTGGCGTTGCCAGTCTTTTCACTTCTAATCCAACTAAAACTTTTTCCCAAATAATTTATAATTATTTAGATAGGGATGTTGTAGATGAGGGCTTACACCGTGAACTGGAGTTGGTGTTTGAGACTTGTATTATGCAAAATTATTTCTGTTTTGATAATACATATTTCAAATTCGCTGATGGTCTACCCATGGGGTCCCCTCGGTCATGGATGTTTGGAACAATCAATATACTAATTTTTATTACTTTTTTTGTCTCTCCTTTTATTTCCTTTTTTCTACTATATATAACTAAATTTTTATTTTTACAAATCAGTAGATACTTCTGATGATGACCTAACAAGTCGAAATCGGTCGAGTAATCTTTTAAACTTTTTGAACAAATTTTTTAATTAAAATCTAATTTTTTGAGAAATAAAAAACAAGTTTTTAATAAAATGTGTTTGTTAAGTATTAGGTAATGTGTTTCGCCAAGTGCCTACGGCAAATAGTGTTAAAAGTAATGAACAATTAACCTTTTTTCATTACTTTTTATGTATGAAGTTTGATCCCTAATAATCAATCCGTCTTGAATATAGAGATGCCGAAATAGTTTTTTCTTACCAGTCATTTCCGGTAAAATTTAAAAAAAATGATCTAAACAAATTTTGTTTAAAACTTACTTAAACAATAGTGTAAATTCTTTTTGTTTTTAACACTTTCGAAAATGCTACATACTTTTCAAAACATTTGCATTAAATGAAACAGCTCCTATGGAAGCTACCACTTCCGTTGAACCGATATTGGCCAAACATCACTGTGGTGTCCCAATTTATGGTAAAAGCTTAAGTATAAAGGTTCATCCCGAATTTTTGTTGAAAACAGCTTTTTCGTTATTTCCGCTTAAAGTTTTAGAAATGTGATGTGGACCGGCTTTGTTCCAAATTTAATTTAGAATCCTTCAGTTCATATTCGTTTTTTTCAAAAATGCGATACTTTTCAAAATATTTGCAAACCGAGAAGCTGCTATGAAAGCTGTAGCTTCCGGTAGAGCGATCTTGGCCAAACATCACTTGGATCTCCCAATTAATGGAAAAAGCTTAAACATGAAGTTTCATCCCGATCAGTTAATGAGGTGCTAGAAACAACGAAATTTAGTCTTTACGCCACCATGCACTCACACAGATTTTTTAAAAACTAGTTCTTTTTTACTTCGGCGATATAGCGAATGCTAAATTCTCGAGCGTTGAAAAACTGATACCTTTGTATATGATGCATAAATAACCCAGCAATCGTCTATACAGACGATGATTTTCATCTAAATATATTTAATAAAAAACGTTTGATTTTCTGGATTTTAAAATTTAATAATTTTTTTTTTCATTTTATAACTTTTTTAATAATTGTTTTTATTATATAAATAATAATATTTAAGATATTTTCTTTTCATTTATTAATTATTATTTTTTCTTATAACTTTCTTTCATGTTTTAAATTTAAGAAAAATAAAAATAAAAATTAATTAAATAAAATTATTTTTAAATAAATATTTTTTTTCAAATAATTTTGTTGCAATCCTATAATTTTGTCTTGGATAAAGCTTTTTTTTTAAATAATTTTTTGTTAGAAATTTTGGACGTTTCTCCGTTTGCTTGGATTTTTTTTATTTAAATTTTTAATGTTTATGAAAAGTGCCTATTACTTGTTGCTATTTTATTTTTTAATTATTATTTATATATTTATATAATGATTTATTTGCTTTATTTATTTACAAAATATTTTTTTGGTTGTGTTTAAAAATAATATTTCTTTACCTGTATTATATATATGTAATTTATATAATTGAAAATCAGTTTTTTAAGGTTTATAATTTTATTTGGTTTCAATTTAACTTCTATAACAACAGGTATGTTTCTAACGTATCTATTTTATTCGTTGATTATAATAAAACAAATAAGGAAGACTATAACAATTTTAATAGTGCGGTGAACTATTTTATTTATAAATTTTTTTTTTTAAATTAAGCTTTGAAAATCTACGAAATTTTTATCAAATTTTAGGCTTGGATTATAGTGAAAAATTGAATTACAATATGTATTTATTTAGCGAGATACTTGCTATGTATCGTATTTTATGTGAATTGAAATTCGACATTTCGCCTGGATGAATATGATATTATATTCTTTTTAAATTGAATGGACGATACTAAGTAGTTTTTTAGTTAGCTAAAAACTAAATTTTGTAAAATGCGGGAAATGGGAGGTTATTTTATAAAAAAAATTAGCTTCAACGCCGCGGCAATTATTCGGGTTGGGTAAAGCCTTATTAAATATTTCGACTACAAAAAATGGACAAACTGATTCTCTATTAAGTTTTATGTGTAAAAAATGCAACAATAAAAATGTATGTTATTTTCTGCTTGTTTTATTATTATTAGTATTAATTAATTACTAAAAACTATTAGTTTTTGCAATTATAGTTCTTAAAAATTATAATTTCTAATTATTTTTGTATTTTTATTAATTTATTTATTTATTATAAGAATTATTTACAAAATTATTAATAATATTAAGAAATAGTTTTGTGTACAAACTAATCACATAATTCATAACAGAAAGTAAGTATGTTTGTTAATTTAATTTAAATATAGAACGAAATGTTTTTTTTGTTTTTAATTTTATTTTATAATATAAAGTAGATTGTATTTGGGTTTAGTTACATAATATTATTTAATAGTGTTGACGAGCTCTCGGGTTTCGAAGGGTGTGTGTGTATGTGTAAGAATATAATTTATGGTGTTTATAAAATTATAAAAAATATTCGGACGTTAAAACAAAGCTTTTCTCACAGCACGTTCCATTTCAATCATTTTTATGTTAATCAATCAAAGCTCACACAACATTTACGATTATTACCCATTTTAATTTTTTATTTATTTATTTATTATAAACTTATAATAATTAATTGTTTTCACTATTAATGGCTAGTATTGAAATATAGCTACAATATAAATTATTTTATTTTTTCTTATTAAATTTTTAAATTATTTTTTTTGTCTACAAAAACATTAAATCAAAAATTTTAAATAATAAAAACAATTTATTTTTAAATAATTACTATGTTTTAAATAATGAATAACTAGTCTTTTTTATGTATGTATGTATTTAATTTAATTATGTTTTTATTTATATTTACAATAAAAACGGGGATTCAACAAATAATAGGGGCAATTTTATCAGCCAACAAAAAATTAACCAAACATTGTTATGGCAAATTATCGAGATCGAAGAGGATTTTTTTTATCAGGCAGCATCTCTAATATTGAGCAATAAAATAAAAACGGAAAATAAATTTGTTTATTCCCTCTTAGATTGTCGTATTCATTGCACGCAGGTGAACGAAAGATCGTTCCCATGATTGGTAACCACTCGAAATATTTTGTTAAATTCGGGATACGCTTATCGATATAAAATAACTGTCGCAGCTGTTTAATGAACGAGGTATTTGGGAATTTCTGTGAAATTATGCAATTTTCTGTGAAATTATGCAAGTCTCAGTACAGTACGAACTGATCCGCAAAATTGAATCAGGTTGCACTAAATTCCCGAGCATGGCCTGAGCCAATACACGCCATCTGCATTCACATTAAATAATTAACTTTAATACATGTTCGGTTTACCGGAAAGCTAGCAAACTGTTAGATAAAATAGTGCGTTATATTCATCAAGGATATTCATATGACCTAAACGCCTTGAGTTGAGCCTCACAAAATTTTAGAGCCCGAGAGAATTTTCAGAAACCGATCCAGCTATGCTACACACAATTTTGGTTTCTGGATTCAAACTACTGCGCAATAGATTTTAATTTTTAATTTAAACCCTTATTTTAAATTAAATCATTAAATTTTTTTGTCTTGTTTTATTCTTTTCTCTCGAAAATAAAATTTAAACAAAAATCTACATCTCAAAAATGTCTTTAAGTTTTTTTATTTTCATTTCGGATTCACGGACAAAAATTTTATTACGCAGCTGCGACGTAAAAATTTTGACCGTGAATCCGAAATGAAAAAATTTGAAATGAAAATAAAAAAATTTACGGACTTTTTTGAGATGTAGATTTTTGTTTAAATTTTATTTTCGAGAGAAAAGAATAAAACAAGACAAACAAATTTAATGATTTAATTTAAAATAAGGGTTTAAATTAAAAATTAAAATCTATTGCGCAGTAGTTTGAATCCAGAAACCAAAATTGTGTGTAGCATAGCTGATCTGTTTTCCGTTAGAGGAACGTAGTCTTAGTGATTATTTGAAAAACCTCCAGTTCGCATAAAAATGAAAAACTTGTAATATTTTATTCACAGAAGCGGACTGAGATAAGTTTGTGATTTGGATAATTTCTGAACTTTAAAATACAAGAATGGAGAAATCTTGCATAACAATGTTTTTCATAAAAAATTTGCATTGCACAAGAGAATCTACAACACTTTTGACATAAATTATATGACTGGATCTATTTCCCTAAGCTTGCAACGAGTCTTTAGGCCCTGTGTGAGTTTCAAAATAGGTTCGAAACTAGTTATCTGGGCTCACTCGTGGGCTCAAGTCATCTGATATTCTCATTTCTTGTGAGACAAACCAAAGACTTCATATTCCGTATACGAAAACAGAATCGGGCTTTTAGTTTTTGTTAAATGGAAATTTCACTAATTTTGTAATGAAATAAAGTGTACACACATATGATTTGCGGAAAAGTTTCTATCTCTCTCTCTGGCACTATATCCCATCAAGTGATTTGGCCGCCTCAAATGAGGTTTCAAAATCATATTTTCTTTTCGGATAATGAGTGATTATTAATTCATTGATCCTAAACCATCCGTGAAATTTTTTTCTTTGCACCACCGTGAATCGAACTCGGGACCTCCGGGCGCTGGAGCAAGCATGCTGACCACTTTGCCACCGGGAAAAGTTTCTAACAACTCACAATATTTATTGACTCTCTAAAAAACCATCACTGGATCTTCTGTTGTTTCTCTAACGTGTACACTTAGCCTAAAAATTTGGACCTAGGGCCTTTGGAACCCAGATAAATTGTTCTAAATATTTATGTTATCTGTATGACGTTATGTTTCAAAAAAATCCACTACCAAGTGCACCGCCGCCATACTAGTATACTATTAACAAGAAAAATAATTTAAGTGATTACCGATGCCGGGAACATTTTTATTCATCACCCTTCCGTACTTATCAAGTTTGATGTAAGGTTAAAAAAAATCGAAAAATCAACAATTTTATGTTGTCTATTGCTATGTTGAATATATCTTATATTATTTTAATATTTCATTTTTAATTTAATTACAATATTTATAGTTATTTGTTTTGTTTATTATTACAGGAAAGTATTATTTAAATATTTTAATAACTTTTAGTAATTTATGTGTTTGGTTGAGAATTAGTTTAAATAAAAATTTTATTTATTTATATATAAAAGTTGCCACTGAATATTTTTATTTCAGTCTTTTAAAAAGAACAACTTTATACATAATAATTAAATATTATGCGAGACACAGATACGGTGTAATTTTTCATGTCAATTAAACGCAGGTAGCATTTGGTTTTTGGAAGGCTTTTTTTATTGAGTATAATAACACACACATGACACACGCATACAAGGTTGGCAAGATTCTCAAAAGGTAGTTAGATAACAGCTAAAATAAGGTCAAAAATTTTATATAAATGATGCTCAAAAATAAAAAGTATATGTAGGTAATTATAAAAAGTACTTACAAAAATCATAATAAATAAAACACGATTCGGCCAACCTCGCCGGGAGTGCGAATTATTCAATCGACATGAAAAATACTCAGTTTCTATAAACATTTTTCAATCAATATTTAATAATAATAATAATAATAATAATATTATATTCCACTAGTTTATTGTTCTTCACACTGTCTATTTTAAAATACCAAAATTAATTTTTCACAAAAAACTGTCTTTTATCGTAAATAACTTTTCTTTATTTTTGCTTTGTAATAGATATTATTAATTTATTAAATGTATTTATTTGTGAGTTAAAATGTATCGGTATTATTATTTTATTTTTTTATTAACCGGAACTGAAACCATTTTTTTCTTTTTAACATAATATGTAATATTTATTTATACATATTTTATTTTTATTTAAATTTAATTTAATTATATTTGATTAATTGTTTTTCATGCATTATTATTATAATATGAATAATAATAAAATTAACATTAAAAACAAAAATTGAATTTATATTTAATAATTAATTTTAATTTACGTTTTTTTTTCTTAAAGGGATAAAACAAAATAAAAATAATAACTTAAAACTGTATTAATTAAATTTAATTAATTTTATAAAAACAAATTAATAATGTTTGAAAAATTAAAGAAAATATATCCTCTACCGTGGGTTACCATCCGCTACATCATTATTACTACGTGACTCGTATTCCATAACCTCTTGGTAAATAAGCTCCTTCCATTGTTCCACAGTGTGTTCCCGCTCATCAACGCTGTGATCGTAGGGACCGGGTGCAGGCTTTTTTAAATTAAAAAATAATTTAAAAAAGAAAAAGTTTTGTGAATTTGTGTTTTTATAAAATAAAATTAAGAAAGATTTATAATAATTATTTGCGTGTTTGAATGGAACGTTTTTTGTTATTACTTTTAAACTTACCGCATTTACTTCGCTCTCGTCATACCATACATTTATATAACTATGTAATAGTGCTTGATCGACCGATATGCGATGTTCCGGGTCAACAACAAGCATACGACTTAATAAATCTCGAGCTTGGCTTGCACGTAAACGATTATGTTCATTTGAATCAGTTGGAAATAGAACATCGGGGAATAGCCGATCGAATGGATAACCTGGATAGCGTGGCCGATTTTCTACATAATTTCGTACGGTTGGTTGTAATCGTGCCATAAACGATGCAGATGGTGTACCCAATTGTTCTAAAAATAAAAAATAAAAATTGTTTAAATAACTTTTTTCCAGTTCCAGGCTTAGCCGGCACTTTAATTTAGGTTTTGCATTTGCAAAACAGACAGAATTCAAACTATTCCGAAACAAGTAAGTACAATAAATGAAAGTTCATGTTTTTTCATATATTTACATAAAAAAATGAAAACCATTCCAGATTTTTCAATGTTCTGTGTGTTGTGAAACCAAATATTTTGTAGCGTAGAAACTTAAAAGGAATTTGCTTTTATTGTTGGTTTCTGTATGTAAGCATAATGCTGTATATGCTACCCGCATTTGTTTTATGAAAATCAATAGTAGCTATTACTATTGCAGAATGAAAATTGGTAATAATAACTATTTCACAACCAGACAAGTGGTGCAGTGGTTAAAGCTTCGGCACTTGGACCGGGAGGTACTGGGTTCGAATCCTATCAGAGGCTAGATTAGGAAATCGGATTTTCGACATCGATTACGATCGGTGATGTGTTCATAAATACAACTAAGACCCTGTGATGGAGTCCAGAATTCAGCGCCCGACCCACCATCCGCGTCAATGTACAGGTTGACATCGAGCCTTTCAATGTGCAGGTGGTAGGTAATACTGTAGTTGTGTGAGGTAGGTGTGGTGGCGTTAATGGATTAATGATGTGGCGTGAATGAGTGGTTAAAATTGGTCTAAGTGTGCAAAACTGAAACCTAAACAACTATTTCACAAACTGCATAACGTTTATTCTGTATTTTACAAATTTTTAAAAGTTATTTGGTGCTCTTGTCAAGACTTTATGTCACAAATATACAAAATTATAGAGATTCATATTCAAAATTCGAATCCAGTTTATTTTCCTGGTTAGAAAATTCGATTTGTGCTGCTTGGCCATTAACTCCACAGTAGAGAGATTTGGACTAAGATTTGAATAATTCTTAAAGTAGATATTAAATTGAACATTGAACTAATGAGAATAGAATCTCATAATAAGCGAATATTAATTGGCCATTTTTGCCATTGTAGTATTTGGGTTCAACTTGCGATACAGCCTGGAATAGCATAATAAATTTTGCAAGACCATTAACAATGGAATTTTCTAACCACGAAAATAAAATTTATACCGATTTATTTAAATGAAGTATGAATTTCAGTGAAAATGTTAAAACGCTATTTAACAACTTTTCCAAGAGATTTGGTGTCAATATTATAAATTCGGTTCCGATTGTACCTGAACAAGCTTCTAAATTCAACCAGATAAGGACACAGTGTGAGTGATAATGTTAAATTAAAGTTTACTTCCATAAACTGAAATTTGAGATTAGAACATTAGAATAATACAATTCATTCAGCTATGTCTTCAGTTAGCTTGAATTATTAATGGTAAATCCAATTGGAACTAATACTTCATCGTATTGTGATATTTTTGAATTTTCAACGATCGTTTTATCAGCCGTCAATTCACTTTTGCTATCATTCTTCCTGATGTGAATCGGCCGATCACAGCCGCCGATTTCCTAAGTTAATTCTGAATTTTAATCGATCTTACGACATAACGGCTGGTTGTTTCAATACATTTCATAATCGGCTTACCAAGGTTGCCTTTAGCAGCCTTAATGAATTTTCAGTTCTCTTATACAATGATAAAAGAAAAAACAACAAATGTAACAATTGTGCTTGAGACAGGACAAAGACGGACGGTATTTTTGTTTATTTTTATAAGTACAACATTGTATCTGTACGAAAATTCTTCTTTCAAAGTTTGCCTTTTCGAAATTCCTAGACGAATCTTTCGAATATAATTGATAAAAATCATTTACATACTATATATAATATAAGCAAGTTTTAATGGAATTCGGTTTGCTAACCGATTTCTAATATTGACGTGGGCTTGAAAATTTGAAAAATGATTTTTTAAATTTTCACTAAAAGCAAATTATTAACTAATTTGACAAAAGGGCTTGTTTCTTAACGAAGAATTTAGGCAACATTTGATGAGATAATTTAAATTAGTTTGGTCCTTTGATAGACCGCAATAATGATACCGAATTTCAAAAACCTTAATTTGTACTTTGAGAATAAATCACCTTAGTGAATATTAGTAAAAACATTCAAAAAACCTAAAACATGAAAGGCGTTCGTAATTCCCTGTATAGAATGAAATTGATTTTGATGAGCCAGAAAAAATGTTGCTTCAAGAAACAGTTTGACTAAATTAAATTGTTTATCTGTATTTTGGTTGAACAACCTTTATGAAAGTTTTTCAGTCACAAATAGTTTCATTTGAAAACCCTCTGTTTGGTTTCCAAACCTCGTTACTTATGTGCGGGAAATTCACTCAACCGTCACATCAACACACTAAGCTTCAGGATTTAATATTGCGGACCAATTCGCGTGTTCCGTTGGCTGGCTAGCTTGTATAATCTAATATTCTATAATCACGCTGCCATCTTGCAAGATTCATTCCAACCGGTACAATGACATGGAAGATGGGTCGGCAGGAATCTGCACTCCTCACTCCATCATAAGATCATAGTTGAGTTTAGCAAATTACTGATCGAAATGAGACGAAAAACTTTCATTTTTACATCCTGAGATTGAAACGAAGAACCTACCGGTTCAAGTGCCAAAAGCAAATCTTTTCTAATACACCATATATGAAATGAAGAAGAAATCAGCGTTCCAACACGCTTCCTGAGCACAAAATGTCGCAAAATACGATTACGACTACGCCTTTAGCTGTGGTACTGAAATTCATTTACCAAAGCGCAACACAACAACAATTTGTGAGATGTTGGCGAGCAAATTTACTATGGAAAAGACAACCCATTTCTTAGATAGTGTTCTAATATATTTTGCCGATAGCTTTAATCACTGCCTCACTTACAACACTTTTTCTTCGGAAGCTGTCCCGGCTCGACGCAATTGATTTTTTGGATTTCTTGGTAATTATAAGGCAAAGTTTAGAATGAATGAAAATATCTCAAAAAATCAAAATTAGAATTTTCGATTGATGTTCTCGTTGTTGTTGCGGACAACTGTTTAGGAAAAACTAATCAAACGACCAGCTTCGTACTGAGAGGACTATAAAAACGTCCAAAGAACTTAAAGTAGTAAACTGGTTGTTTAGAAAATAATTATATATTTACCGCACCATCGGTACAAATTTTCTTTCCACAACCTGACATTGTTTATTACGTAAGATGTTCGTTATTCTTAAAAAGAAAAACTGAGGTAGAGAGTACCTCATTATTAAAAGGAGAGAACAATTGTGTGGGTTTTTCACTTTTGCATTTTCTTGAATTCTATTGAATTTTTTATACTAAAAGGAAGGTGAAATGTCGCCATTTATACTTGGTAAACTTTTTCGTTTTTGTCTTATTGTTGAATTGTTAATTAGAATTCATACTTAACAATGTTTTTGTTAAGTGTAGTCAATTAAAAAAATGACATTTAGAATAGAAATACACGTGTACCAATTTATTAATTTTAAATATAACTTACCTATTATTTTATTCCACTGATCAATATGATCTGTACCAGGAAATAATACACCACCGCGAATCATTTCACCCATAATACAACCAACTGACCATATATCGACGTTTTCTTTATAGCCCATTCCAAGTATTACTTCGGGCGCTCTATAGTATCGCGTTACTACATACGGTGTCATCATAAATGTTGTGCCGGCTGTCCGTGCTAAACCAAAGTCCAATATTTTTAAAGTGCAATCGGATTTCACAACAATATTGGATGGCTTTAAGTCCTGTAAAAAAATAATATTTCAGAACTTATCAATAAATTTTCGATTAAATTATTTTATGTAAATTTATTTGTTCTTCCTGATACTATGTAGCATTTTCAAGAAAAATGTGGATCCGAAAATACGGCAAAATAATATTTCGATTCTTTTAGCATAAAATAAAATAAAGCTCAAGATGTTACAGGATTTCAAAATTTGAATTTAATCGAATTCAATTCGTTTTCCTGTTATTTTATTTCGATAATCAATGCAAAAAAAAGTAAAAAAAAATATTTTTTTTTGTATTACTGATCAAAAAAGAGAATTTAAAGCCATATAAAAATATCGGATTAATTTAATTCATTTTCATGAAAAACATGTGGTTGAAGGAAGCAAGATTAAAAAAGTAATAGCAATAAATTTACCCTATGTATAATCCCAGCTGAATGTAAATGTTTTATCCCACACAACATTTGGTAGAGTAAATATGACATTCTTTCATGGTCCAAGTCCATTTGAATAACCTGACATAGATTTGCGTCCATAAGTTCCATAACAAGATAAACATCTTGAAATTCTTCTAATGTCCTTTGTGGTGTAAATGCGTTTAACAAACCGATTATCTAGATTAAACAAGGAAATATAATTAAAAAATTAGGCGTTCCATAAATTATATTCGTTAAAAACATACATTTTTATGATTAACTAATTTCATAAGTTTAAATTCTCGGTAGGCTCTTTTAGCGTGTGTAACATTTTGAAATGGTCTTGATAATTTTTTAATTGCAACATTTTGTTGCGTTATTGTATCAAAAGCGGCACTGAAATTTTATGAAGGAAATAAAAAATAAATCATCATTAGTTATACAATAAAAATATGTACCTGTATTGTGGTTATTAATAATAAAAACTATTTATAAAAACATTTTACTGTTAGTTTAATAGAAAAAGTACAAAACAAATATTTTAAGTTCACAAATAAAAATCGATTTATTAATGTTATTGTTAAAAAAAAAGCTTAGAATGTGCAAAATGTGCAATACAATTTATATTAAAGCGAAAACTACAACATGCAACACATAAATTAAATAAAATTTGGTTCGATTGTAACAATGAACCGTTCGATGGGGGTTCCAATAATTTTAAATATTAATAAGATAATAATTAAAAAGGTTAGTAATTAATAATATTTATGTAATGAATAAATTAAACCCTTTGGACGAAATTTAAAATACCCTTTTAATGTACATATTTTAAAAAATTAGCCGTTTTACTTTTTTACGTTTAGTTTTAATTGAGTACGGGACAGACTTTAAGGCCGTCCTAGTTCCATGTAACTGTCAGAGTTCCTGCACCCAACGCGCGATCCTAAAAGTAAAGGTTGATAGATGCCTTAAATTTTTTACATTTTATAGTCCAACGAAAATTCGAAACCGTTTAGTGGATTCCACTACTTGGATGTTCGATATATAGGGTTTTCCAATAGGAATGATATGATTTTTAAGTGACGTTTCGGCCATTTGTAATATGTCATGATCTGTCATTTTTTGTTTCATTGTGTTCAGCAATGTTTACAATTTCATCATGGTGAGATATACGCAAGAACAACGTTTACAAATTATTCTGTTGTATTATCAAAATAATCGTTCTCCAATTGCAACTTTTCGTGAGCTTTTGCCATTTGCAAGTGTGCACGCTATTCGTCGAATTGTTGAACATTTTGTGCGTACATTTTCTTTACATAATGTTCAAGTGAAAATAAGACAAAGAAACGCTCGAAGTAATGCAAATATTGCTGCCGTTCAGGCAAGTGTTGCTGAAGACCGCAATTTGTCGATTCCAAGACGATCTCAAGAATTGGGACTGTCTCAAACCACAACCTGGCGGATTTTGAGAAAGGATTTGGGTTTGCATCCGTATAAAATTGTTCTCACTCAAGAACTGAAGTCATTGGACCACCGTAAACGTCGTGAATTTGCTGATTTTGCCTTGGAACAACTTGAAAACGATAACGATTTTTTTAAGAAAATTGTCTTTTCCGATGAGGCTCACTTTCATCTGAGTGGTGCGGTAAATAAACAAAACTGTCGATTCTGGTGCGAAGAAAATCCACAAATTATTCATGAAAAACCATTACATTCACCTAAATTGACATTTTGGTGTGGCTTTTGGTCTGGTGGAATCATCGGTCCGTATTTTTTTTCGAAATGAAGCTGGTAACACCGTTACTGTCAATGGAGATCGGTACAGATCGATGATAACCAACTTTTTATGGCCGAAATTAGAAGAAGTTGATCTTGACAACATTTGGTTCCAACAAGACGGGGCTACGTGCCACACAGCAAGTGCAACAATTGAATTATTGCGAGAAAAGTTTGGAGATTCGATTATTTCAAGAAATTTTGATATTCGAATGGCCTCCAAGAAGTTGTGATTTAACACCATTAGACTATTTTTTGTGGGGTTATTTGAAATAATGACATACGACTTGATTTAGTAGAAAAAGTGCTCGAAAATTGGGTTCATCGAATTCGTTCCTGCAGAAGAAGTCGTGGAGGCCATTTGAATGACCTTTTATTCCGAACTTAATTTTATCGATGGTACTTCACATTAAATAAAAAACTTTGTAAAACATAAGTTCTACGCTCGGTGACAACAAAATACGGAAACCATTTTTATATTATTTTTTCTCAGGATTTTTAAAATTTGTTGTTGTTTATGTATACATGTTTCAAATTCGTCTACCTTGATTCCTATCTTCATTCCTTTTTTCTTTTGAGTTATCAAGTCTAAAAAAATCGTCTCGTTACATGCATAATCCAAAGTTGTCATATGCCGTGTTCAACAGTCTTTTAAGCGATAAGACGAACCAGGTGTTAGGTAATTTCTCAAACCGTCCAGTAAAAGGTCGTCTGTGCATCGTGGCCACACCACATCAATAAATAACGGATTCTTAAAGTAAACAGCCAAACTGTTCGAAAAACTTTCAAATAACTTTAACAAAGAAAAATTAGTTTTATTAATGAAAAGTTGTTCACAGTTGAGTATTCAATGATGCTACAATTGTCAAAACCATATTTGATTAAAAGCCTCTTCCAAAGAAGCTCGAAATGTTGGCAGTTGTCAAACATTGTATCTGTACAAAGCGATATTGACTCAAACATGGATTCAAAAGAAACTTTCGTATTTTACTTACGTTAGGCAATGGCCACCGTATTCTCCGGATTCTGGGAATTCTTCCCGACTATTTTGTTTGGGCATCTAGCCTAAGCCATACCACATAAAAAATTTGGAGTTATTGTTACCATTATATAGTCCTAATGTTCACTAGTGGTTTTTCGGGGTAAAAACAACCCGGGTTTTTTTCCATTTCAAACGATTCGGGTGAATTTCTTTCTATTTTATTTCTTACATAATTTTTTTTTATTGTTAACTATGCGATCTGTTTTGAGGCTCAAGGCTCAACTTGATCTTCCGCGGTTATGCTTTTTACGTTCTTACTTTACGCCTTCCGGCCAATTCGAGGACGTATGGCTGTAGGACCGAGTTAATACCATCTGCACATTGCTTGTGTTACATTTCACTACAGATCGTAATCTGTTGATGAAATTTCACTTTGCATCCTGCCCCTATCGGGATCCGAACCAGGTACCTCCCAATCCAAATGCCAAAGCTTTAACCACTGTGCCGGTAAATATTGTACCGGGTCGGTAAATATTTAATTTAATTTTAATTGTGGAAAATGTATCACTTGTCATCGCTTTTCTTTTGACGTATAGTAATATACCGAGCTGCCAAATGTTAAATGCCAAGTAAAAAATAGCGTTCACTAGTGTATAAAAAATACCCGGATTTTTTGATTGAAGTGAAGTTAACTGGGGTAAAACGCCACTAGTGAACATGCTCAGAAAGTTCTGGGATGAAGTGCCTCTACAAATGCTTTGAATGGCTGCTGATAATTTTAGTAATGTGTAGTTTTTTGTATAAAATAAATTTGTGTTATTTACAAGTCTATATAATTTTCAATTGATTTTGTCAAATTGTTTAGAAATATATGGAATTTAATCAGTCTTAAATTACAATATCCACCCCTTTGCGCTATTTTGATTTGATTTGCAGCGCATTAGATTATTTGAAGTATGTATATTTTTTAATAAGATTGAAAAATTTACGATACAGAAATAAGGAAACTTGAATTAGTTAAACTTGAACCGATAACATTACGAAAAAGGTTTAACCTCCCCAGGGCATTTTAATTAAAAATAATTAAATATTTTATATACTTACGTTTACCGGGAAAACCATAATATAACTAAAAAGCAATTCACATTTTCTAAAGTTAACTTCGATCTAGGATATGTTTTTTCACAATATTTGTAAATATGTAGGAAGCAGGTTTTGACAAAGCAAAAGTAAGCAATGCCGTATGATGAATTGGCCTACGTCTATTACATGTAATCTGTTGGTGCTAATCCTACACATAGCCAAGTAATTATACTATATTGCGCATGTGCAGATTCAAAAAAACTCGCTTTTGCTTTAAATTAGCTATATAAATTTAATATAATTTTATTTAAATATCCAGCTATATAACCAAAAAACAACATAAGGTTAATGTTGTAAGAAATAACCGACACTACTAATAGATTTCCTTAAAAAAAATGTTTTTCACATCATAATATCATTGAATAACAGAATAAGAATAATTAGCACAAGACTGCACAGAAGAGTCTGATATTTTCAATTTCTTACATAAAACTTGAAAAATTAATTAATCCACTGTAAAAATTGTTCTTTCTGCAAATGTTTTGCATGCTACTCAAAGTAAAAGTTAGCCTGATCTAAAAACAATTCTCATGCTTGGTGAATGAAATCGTTAGTGTAATACTTGGTTGGTCTCAATTGGGCTTCTAGGATACAATATTTACTTTGTTTGACTACATAAACTATCAGCTACGGATATTATGCCAAATCAAAATAAATTTCACGTGGAAATGAAGTCATACTGGGTGCTGCTGACAGTTGCTTGGGCGAAAAATCATACCATGAATGACAATCTTTCGGTCAAATAAAATGATATCATTTGTCTTTCTCAATTTAATACGCAATAGAGTTGATTTTAAAGTGGAGCAAATATAACTTAATTAATTTTTAATAATCTTGCTTTAACTAATCACTTAGTCGAATTTGCCAAACTTGTTGAGAAATGAAATAAAAATCACATAAGAAATTTCTTGTATTCTTATTTTCTTGTTTACTTGTCTTTCTGAAACAATATTTAAAGCTTGGTTTCTAATTGCAAAAAAGCGATTTTTCCTTTGATTTTCATAATAAATCTGTTATTAGTGTTAGTGTTTTTACTTGCAATTTTTTGGACATTCATTGTAGATTTTTATTTTACCAGTTGCAGTGATGTTGAGATTAATGATGTTAGTTTTCGTATGGTTAGTAATGAAGGAAATTATTTATTAAAATTTGATACAACAGATAACAAACTATATTAATACAACCTGGTTTGTTTCCTTTATATTTTTGGTTATTACATAAAATTATATTGATTGCTACCACCAGATTTTCGAACACGGTACGGTTCGTTATGATGACCAGTATTTTTTATAATACATATATTTAAATTGCATAGCACATAATTTTTTTTATTATATTTATTGGCGTTTAACTTTTTTAAATCCAACATTGCTATATATAGTGGTATAGTAAATTATGCAGAAAGCAGATATTATTCAATAGTATGTTTGTTAAAAACATGAAGATTAATTTATTAAGTATATCAAATCAAGCTAATGACATGTCGGATATTTTATTTGTGGTAGTTAGAAGTAGAATAGAGAAATTAGAAATGTAAATGTAGCTCTTTCCATGTTATATTTTATAAATTATGTTTACCAAATACTCACCAAACTAAGCCTTGAGCCCCGGCACCTTTAGGATCCAAACGAATATAACGCGTAGGTACATCAAACTCAGCATTTTCAAATTGGTATCTTTGAAATTCTACTTGGTTCATTGTTTCAACACTTTTTCTTACTAAACTTATATAAATATTACGTATATAGAGAACTAATACAAAAGCTTTAAAGCTCGTAATTTTTTTTTAAATAAATCTCAAAGTCTTTTTATTCTTATTTTTTTCAAATCTAATGGATATTTTAAAATAAATAAAAAATAAAATAAAATTTAGAAAAAATAAAAATTAACACAAATATTTACATAATTAGCTATAATAAATTACGATAACACTACATGCCTAAATAAAAAAAGCTTGTGTATTATATAATAAATAGAAATAACAGGTGGTCAATTAATTACTTGTCTAAGAAAATGTTACAGAAATTAAAATTTAAACCCATTCGAATTTATTCAAGTACTAAAACACAAAATACGTCCGCTATAGAAACTTTTATAATTAAATATTTTTATTTTAATTTTAAATCAATTTCAATTCAACAAAAAGCATAATTTTCATCATCGCATCATCATTATCATCATTTGCAACAAATAATAATAATCTTTCATTAAAAGAAAAATTTCTTTAAATTAGGTACTCCCTCCCGCCCTACATGAATTTCTCAAGCACGCTCTTTTTTTGACTAATTTTTGAATGAAACCTTATTTATTCATTTATAATTTTTGTTAAAGATATTTTCCCACTTTCTTAGCACAGGCGGCAGGAACGAAAAAAGTTTTTTATATTATGAAATTTTAATTTAATCAACATAAAATAAATATTATTTCAATTTTGACTCAAACATAAGAAAAATATTATTTCTATTTTATTGTTGAAAAAGGTGGATGAAAAAAAATATACGGGAAAACACCAATCTTATAATAATAATGTAACAAAATTAAATTGACTTAATTAAAAATTTACGGATTTTTGCCTTCGCACACCACTCAGACAAAACAGAAAGATTGGTTCCGGAATTTTTATAGATTATATTGCCTTGTTTGTTTTGAATGTGGGAATTTTTGAGACGTACAAATGATTTACAAATTTGTGTTATTCCTGCATATTGATATACATATTTAAAAGATTCAAGTCAAGAATTGTTGAATATTACATTTTTGAACAGAAGGCATGTAGGACAAATAATATTAAAAATAGATAAGATAAAATATCAGAAAATCTTTATTTTGTGTTATTAACTGGAATTTCTGGAATTGGATCTGAACAATATGAAGACATCAAGTTCTGGCAAAAATCTGTGAGCGCCAATGTTTCATGCTCGGATACCTTTTACTGTAGCCAAGTTACTATTTATTTATTTGAACTCGGAGCCAATAATTCGAAAGGAATCAATACTAAATATAATATAATTTAAATTAACTAAAAACAAAATCGATTAATTTTGAACTGGTAATTTGAAAATTTTACCGCTTTTACACTAAATTATATTCATAATAACAAAAAAGGTCGGGTCGATTGAATGTACTTCTTACATAAAACGTACCAGATATTAACAAATTTGGCACGAAATACATAATATCCCGATGAATTCCATTAAATAAAATAACGGATAAACTTACAATATAAAAGTGTAAAAATACAAATTTTAATGAAACATCGATTCAAGAAAATCATTTTATCATCGTTTAGCGTTGCTTTGTTGTTAAATGGAGTTGAGCCAATTGGGGATTATTTGGTTGAAATTGTAAAAATAAGGACCACCCTAATTTAGATAACAATTTATTCAGGAGCTTTATTCTACCAAAAGCCAGCACATCTAAATGCCATGGGAAAAGCTCGGACGGTGGTACATCTGAATGCCAAAATGCACGGGGCAGTTTGTTTTCCCATTCTCTATAGGGTTCTAAAATAATTTATGTAAGATCTATTAAATCAACTACAATTCTTATTCAATTAGAAAATTATTAGAAAGAAAATACAATTCTTGTTCAATACAGATTGTTCCTTTTTCTCTATATTCCTGCTTGCTTGTTACTTGAGATTAATTTTCTCTTTATTATGTTTGCAGTAGTAGCACTTTTCTCCCATTAACTAGACTGTTCTCGATGCGAAGTCCTATTGTTCAATTCGAATATCAACATTAGCTAAAGGAAATATTTTGAGTGTCCCGGCGTGTATTAAGCAGAACACAGGAAAGAAACAGTGAAAATGATTGAATCTAAAGAGTGAACCTGCTCCGAAGAAGCTAGAATAATGTTATCGTCGGGAAAGTTATGGAGATGGCTTATCAGCCCAAGATGCCGGAGTTATGTGTTTATTGTCTAATAAAGGACAAAAATAACGGCCAAAATTGGCAAATAAAATGTGGTTCTCATCATCAAGACAACGTACTAACCAAGCAAGAGGTTGTAAACTTTTGGGAAGATTTCGTATAGTATAAATTATTAATTTTATTAATTGAAACGTGTTATACTCCACGGAGGCGTCGTGGTTTCCAGTTGAATTGATTAAAACTGACAATTCGGTTGCATAGGCTCAATTTTATACTGTTAGATTTCTTTCTAATTTTAATTTTTTTTTAATTTTAACGTTTTCGATCGACTTGTGATCACCATCAAATAAATTTTGTAAATAAAAACAAATTGTCTATCATTCCTACGTAATGTAGAATCGAATACATACATAACAAAATTTATGTAACCATAAATTAAAAAAATGAAAGAGTGAATATGTTGTGGCCAACACCCGACATTCTTTTACCATGAATGTATACAATCATAGATCTCGTATTCAACAAACTTGATTTCTAAAATTAATGAAAAATTAAATGATTTCTAAATGAAAAATTAAACATATACAGGACTTTTCGTAAAAACTGTCTTATAACATCACAAATGACGCCACTTCCGGCACACAAATATCCATCAAATTTCGTACGGTTCTCCCAATTTATGGAAAAAGTATGTGTAATGTATGCCGAATTTTGGTGAAATAAACTTACAACAAATTTTTGATAAAAAAGATTTTTTCAAAAATAGTCATTTCCGCTTAAGTTTTGGAAAACTGATCGGGATTGGTACCTACATTAATTTAGCTTTTAGTCGTTTTCCCATAAGTGATATATTTTTCAAAATATTTATATAAAATGCAAAAGCTATAAAAGCTGTCACTTCCGGATTTCACTGAGACCCAGATCCCACTCAGATCACTGGGTTGTCGCAATTTATGGAAAAACCTTAAGTATGAAATTTTACCCGATCAGTCAATCCGTCTGGGGTGTGAAGGGTACACGAACAGACACTCACAGAGGTTTCTAAAAAGCTATTGTACTTTTTTGACTTTGGCGATATAGCGAATGGTAAATCTGTGAGGTCAACATTTTCATGATTTTTATATTTTAGGTTACTACGTAAAGAAAGAAGTTCAATTAAAATGCTAAGTTAAATAAATTAGAGATTATTGAACTCGCTTCTGTGTTCATAAGTTCTTCTTGGGATTTGGTTCGTTAAAAGTGACTCATATGCTTGCTGTGTGCCTCAGGTCGATTTTTTCGGCTAAATTATGAACTAAACTTTTTTGAGGTGACCTTACGCTATTCGCCGCCAGGTTTCAAACGAAAAGTCTAGTTGTTAAATGTCATTATTTGTTATTTATGCTGTGTGCCTCACGTCGATTTTTTGTCTAAATTTTCAACTATTTAAATTGATGGTTAGTTCATACCAATCGTTCAAAGATGGCACAAAACAAACCGCATCTGATGTTTAATTAAAATCTGATGTATAAACTTAACTTTAACATTCTACCAAACTTTTCTAATCGGTAATTGATAAATCGGAACTAAGTTTGCAGATTAGAATTAAATATATGATAGATTTTGGTTTATAAATATTAAATATTAGAGACATCTAACAGGACCTGCGTGAACTAACGATAAATTTAGTTAGTCGGAAATTTAGACCAAAAAATCGGCTGACGCCGCACACAGAATTAATACAAATGTGTTATTGTGTACACATTTTCACGTGACTTTTTTTAATTTTAAACTTTCATAGTTTCTAATAACATTTGCAAATAATACAATTTCCTTATCATCTTCCATTATTTTAATTTAATTTAATATTTCCTTTATCCACAAAAAGTCAACATCAGGCACAGCTTGTCTTTTGATGTTATTGCTGCCTATGAATGTTTATTGTGAACTACTAAGCAGTTTAGTTTACTACATAATTTAGTCGAAAAAATCGACCTGAGGCACACAACAATAAGCATACATCGGGATCCTTTGATAAACGATTACAACAGCACTCCGCCGCAGTTATCAATCGAGACGAACATGGATTCAGCGTAGCTATGGGGGCATATGATTAACAATCGAAATCACAAAATTGACTGGCAAAATTCACAATCTCTAAATCTATGAACGACAACTGGAAAATGAATTCTTCTAAGTTACTTTTAATGCATAAACACTATAAGAAAAACTTATGAACACGGAAGCTGATGAAGGTGCAATTATCTCCAATTTATTTAACTTAGCATTTTAATTAAATTTTAGTTTATGTTTACATAAATTTTGTCATGTATTCGATTTTACAGAATGGTGTCCCAACAATACTTTTTTAAAACTACAGTTACTTCGTAACTACAAGTTTTATCTGATAACGGTTACACGTTGATCAAAGATGTTAAAATTTAAAATAAATCACAAATACAAAGAAATCGTACGGTATAAAAGTGTTTTTATTATATTTTTTGAGTCAGTTATCACATTACAATATTTTGTTCAAATTGTTGTGGCATATCGTAACATTAGCCTCAAAGAACGCTATTTTATTTTGAGCAAATCAAATTAAACTTTCCTCGGTTCAAAGGAAGCAAAAACATAAACAGAAAGGTAACTTTCCGAAATCCGAGTTGCAGGTTTCTCAGGTAAATGGATTACCTACTAGCATTGCTGTATTGAATCTTTGGATTAAAAATGATAAAGCCATAAGGACATGGTCATTGGTTAATCTGCCCTGGATTAGAATACAAGAACCTTATTGATAACGGACTAAAATCAGGTTTCGCCAAAGTTTCATTCTAAATGAGTGGGGTTGCATTAATCTTTAAAGAGATGTAATTAAAAGAGCTCCGATAAAAAAGGTCGTAAGAGCGCTAGAAATTTTTTTTGTATACACATGTAATTTATGGTTTATTTAGCTATTAGCGAGCCTTTCGATCTCAGTAAGAGTGTTTTGTACTTGAGCCTTATCTAAACTTGGAGACCCCACCACTTTATGCACAACAAGCTCGAGAATTAGTTAAGCTCTTATGCCCTCTGTTATCACAACACAAAATTAGTATTTTGAGAACTTCAATCAATAACACCATTAAAAGAATTTTATCAAGAATAATAACAAACCGTTTTAATATTAATTAAGAAAGTAAATGTCGTAAGTAGATGTTAATAATCAATATGTTGATTAACAACAAATCCTGTTATCGCTGAATTACCATATAAATTTTGCCAAATGATTGAATGGATGAGCATAATTATTTTATTTGCTTAACTAAGTGACGAATTTCTCCATTATATATTTTTCGTAATCGAAATCGTTTAAATTGTAGGAAAATGTTAACAGCCAAGTAAAAAATTATTAAAAAGCTTGCTTGCTTCTAAATGTAGAAAAAAAGCTCTACAGAAAAAAAGGATTTTAATTGAAAAATAATATTATTTCTAACAAAAATACAGTAAAAAGCATTCTCTTACAAAAGAAATTAAATTTTTTTATTGAATTATTTTTGTATATAAACAATTTAACAACTTTTTTCATTGAATATTTACTTTGCGAAAAAAAAGATTACAAATAAAATAAAATAACAATTTTGTTTTAAATTAAATTATTAATTCATTAAAAAAATTTGAGGAATTTCCTTTATATATGTTTTCTATAAATATGTACCTAAATAAAATAAAAAAATAGCGATAAAAATATTTTTTCGCAAAAGCTTACCATACAATTCCTTGGGCACCAGATCCAATTGGCTTTAAATTTTGATATCTTTTCAATATTGTAAATTTTGTATCGCCCACCTCAACGGTGTAAAAGGCGTGACGTGAGCTCATGTTGAAGCCGCGAGCCAAGTCAATAATTTATATGTGTTCCCTATTGTCTGCAATTGAAAGAAAAAAAATATTATCGTTTAACAGAATTCCGCATCAGGATATTTTTTTTCAACACATCTACGAATCTAATTTAGTAATAACAAATTTTTCACGTCGAGACAGAAACGAAATAAAGTGAGATTACAGCTTTCATATTTTATTCCTATATATCAACAATAATATATTATACAAAATGAAATATTTTATTTTAAGCCTTTAAAAAATCAAAGGGGATGGTTGTATGTGATGGAGACATAGAAAATATTATGTAAGCACATTATATTATTTATACTTCTTGCGAGTTCATTTAAAATAAGATGTGATATATGTGAAATGAATATATTTACAGTGATGATATTAAATGTTTAAAAATTATTCCGAATATACGATTTTGACAACCAACTTATTAAGAAGGTGTACAAAAGAGCGTACCGATATAAATATTTCTTGTCGTCAAAATCAATCATTATCACGATACGATTAACATAGTTTTCATGGCATGATTTTAAACTTTGTGAAAGTTGAAAAACCTCTTTTAGAAAAACACAAAAAACAAAGCTCAATACGAAATTTGTCGCGTGAAGTGAAACAAAACTGCCATAATTCTTTAATATTTAAGTCTAGTAATCCCAAAATGATTAAAGGCAGATGTAAATTTTAAACAACGGAAATTTCAAGAATAAGCTTACATTTTCTTGGAATTTTTAGTTCCTTAACCCGATATTCTTGCTTCACTAAAGTAGGGATTGCTTTACCTTACCTCAATAAGGGTAGAAGAGCAAAAGGAATGAGTCGACCAATAATATGTATAGTATTTAAATATACATAAGAAAAGCACCTATTTGCGTTCCTGCATATCCAATATAAACCTTTGGTATGACCGAGGATGCCTTTGAGATGCATTTACCGAAACAATTTAAATCTTTAACTGAAAATTCACATATGGAGAATTTAAAGATTGCAAATCATAGAAATGATTTTGAAATGAAGAAATAAGTAAGTATAACAAGTTCTTTGGTAAACCTAAAGAATCAAAGATTTAAGATAGAATTGAATATTTACCACAAACAATTTTAGTTATAGGAAAATATGATCTATTAACATTAAAGCAAACATATATCGATAATAGCGGTAAGGTACATTTAAGAATACAGCGTAGTCTACAATCATCAGATACGTTTCATTGTATTGGTTAATATTGCCGAATGACAGACATTAGGCTGCAGGCTAATCTAGCGGTAAACAAATAATCTTGAGTCATTACCGGATGGTCGCCAAATAACCGAAACGTTTTTGTTTTGAATTTTTAATTGGCCGATTCGGAAAATTCAAAAGCAATTGATGCCAAAAATTAATCAAAGTAAGCCAGCCACGATAAGTGATACTAAAAACCATTACGCGATTCAGTTATTTTGAAGAGAAAATAGAATTTTTAGAAATTTATTGTTTCATAACTAAATAACCACTTTTGACGTTTTTTGACAATTCTATAAATTAATTGTTAAATAGGCAAGTGTTGTTTGTGACAAATCGGCCTAAAATTAGTCCGCCATCATGCGATTGCTATAATTTTTTTTAGAGAAGCAGCTACCTCCATGAGATGAAAAAAAAATACGAGAGGGCCAAAGAAACAAATGGGCTCGCGGAAACATTGGAACTAGTTATGGCCGACAGCAATTACAGCAATATCTCGTTTCGAGAATTGTTAGCTACGCGTCGTAAAATTTGTCAGATTTATTTTGAAAGATTGTAAATAGTAGTTGAAAAATAACGGGACAAGCTGTATTTTCATTACTTGTAAGAACCAGTCGTGTACAATTTTTTGCTCTGAAAATTCACGACCTGTGCCGATTATCACATTTCGGGCGCGTAATTGCTGAAATTACTGAAGGCCTTAACCAGTCCCCGAATTTTCCGCAAGCTCATTTATTTTTTGGATCCTCCGATTTTTCCATCCCATAAATACCTACCTGTAATAAAATACGAAACTCCAATGATGGGATTTTATAAAGCTTGACTTCTTAACAACTAATGAAAACTAAAATGTTTTACAAATCAGTCATATATAAAATCAAAAAGCTAGGGATTGGTTGCATATAGTTGTGAATGTATATAAAAAAAATTATCTTGTTTTTAAAAGTATTAATTACTTATTTAACTATAGAGGCTTACCGAATTTGACAATAATGCATGTCAGTCTTATTAACTTATGTATCTTCGTATCGTACAGATACATTAGTTCCAAACGATGTTTGCGATATATGGTAGCCAATGAAAAATAATGATTTTCGATATCCTCCAATCATTGTGTCATTTACAAGACTTAACAACGAACCGTCACGATGTGTCACACAAGTAAATCTAGCCTAAAAGCTATCGTAACACAAATGTTTTACAAGAATACTAAAAAACTAGTTGAAAGACTCTCTTTCCATGGTCTGAGTCAAATTATTGAAAACAACCATTAAAATTACGACATAAAAGAATTTTAAATTCCATTAAGTAATTTATTTGCCGGTACCTAATCTGCCGGATGAACTAACCAGTAAACCAGCGCGCAGTTCATAAGCCATGTTGGATGGTGTTTAAGTGTTTTTTGAGCAGTAATATAATAGCTCTTGTACAAATAGAAAGAATCAAAAAACTGAAGTTGAAATACCCAAGAACGTTTCGGGTTTCAGTAAAACTGGCATTTACAAAGGTTGTTCGATTTAAATCAGGTAAATCACGAAATTTATTTGACCTTAAGATGACCAGCTCGATCATATCGTTATACTAGAATTACGCCAGAGAAGAGCGTAATTAAACACGGGTAAAGAAATCTGAAGTCAAGGAATGAAATGAACAATGGTTTTGAAATTTTGTGACGCCAGATTTTAATGTAAATTGAAACAGAATTATGATCATCAAATTTTTTATATTTTTAGAATTGTAAATGTATAACCTTGTTATATCTGATATTTAATGCGTTACTTTTTTCATTACAAGCAATTAAAAATCTATTACGATACAGCTATGACGAAAAATTATTCCATTTATTCAAAAAAAAAAATTCGGTGAAGCCGAATTAAAAAATAATTACATCGTTATAATTTTGGCTATTTTCGTATACACTGCACTACAATAATTTTTACAGCCTTTTCTTACGAATATAAATGATGGAAAAATTATTATCGTCGTTATTGATAACGTTTTTTACTGCGTCAAAGTTTTAAAGCAAACGAATTTGAAAAGTGATCAAAAGCAAAGAGACCTTACCATAAACTGACCAATAAAAAAATCTGTTTTCAAAACACTTATTTGTTGCACCAATATTAACGAGCCTAACACTTGGCTTTACGCGAGAAAATAAATATCACACTACTTTAACCTAATATATAACATATTATTTTTCATTAAAATTCACTATTAATGATAAACAAAACACAAACTTACCCACCCCCATCCTGAATAAAAATAACCCATACAATATTTCAATATAAAATATTTTTTAAACTAAACAACAATTGAATCAACCAATCATCACCAAATTAAAACACAGAATAAACCTTAATTTTAAAGATACGTAACACCAAAAGTCATAACATAATTTTTGCTTCTGACTCATTTAAAATACAACGTCTTATACACTGACCAGAGCAAAGCACTTGACAATTTTACTTGTTATACTAAAGTAAACTACCGGCATATAAGTTGGCACCTCTGAAGTCTAGTAAATCTAGTCATCACTTTATCATTTAAAATTATTAGTAGATCATATACAGATTTAATTTCATTAATAAAATGATAACACTACAATCAGCATATATGATAGACTATCCATTACGTATTTAATTATATAAATAAATATTATGTAAATGCGGATTTACTTTCGCACATTGATAACGTACGGTTTGTAATTGTAATAGCTTATAGTGAAATTAATTCAACGTGATTCATACCCGGCGAATGATTCACAATTTTCTTGTATTATAAAAGGTAAAAGTTTTTGAGTTTATGTTGATTTTTAGTACCTACATACTTATATGAATGCATTAAAAATTTTGGGCGTTTCACGTTCGCTAAAAAATTTTGTTACATTACGTACTTAATTTTTCTAGGCATATTCCGTATAATGGAAAAGACCGGAAAACTTTCTTCAGCCTTTTCATACATGTATAAATTATATTAAAATTCAACTAGCGAATTTTGTTATCGAATTATTTGCTTTATGCCGGAACTTTTATCATTTGTAATAAAATAAATATGAGATAAAAATATCTCGAAAAAGTTTGTATACCTTTTATTAGTGCAAAGATCAATATGCTAACATTATTACTGAGACGTTTAAAATAAACTTCTGAATTGCACTTTGAATTTAATTAAGGAGTACACAACTAACAGGAAAAATTTTACTGCATTTTAATATAAATTTTAAACTAAATTCGTTTCACTAAGTTTATAAAATAAAGTTTCCTTTTTGGACGAGTAATAAGAACTAAGTTTCTATTTTTTGCTGTCTCTTACACATTATTTAAATCATTTGAATTATGTTCATAATCTATGTTCGTGACTTCTAAAAAAGGAAGAGAGCTGTTTGCAGCAGGACGACTATACAATCTGGTATCCGAAAAAGATGCTTTTCTTTTGAAATCAACAAAAAGATTAAAATTACTATAAGTACCAATTCCACAAGTTAAAAATGACGATGGACCATGGGCTATAAGAGCAAAGCAAAAAAGCTTCTTTGTTTGCAACCCACCTCGAAAACGCGTGCTAGACAAACAGTAGATGAAAACATACCACCAGTAAATAAAATGGATAACTACAATATATCTTCCGTAAGATTGGAAGATTTAAAAGAAATTAAACTTAACCTAAGTGCAAAGAAATCTCCAGGATATGACTTAATTGAAGGACAAATAATACACCCCTTCCTGAAAATGCTACATAGTCCAACTCATCTAAATAATTAGTGCAGTATTTAAACTTAAACCCATTCTAAATCAATGGAAAGTTGCAGAAGTGATCATGATAACGATAGTTAAACCAAACAAAACACTAAATGACAAAAATTACTACTAACTTAAACCGAATAATAGAAGAAAGAACCTTATTCCTCCACATCAATTTGGCTTCATAGGAAACCATACAACATAAGAAAGTATGTTCTATTATGTGAATGTACCACAGGTCTGGAAGAGTATACATAAAAGCTTGAAATAAAATGAAATAGAAAAATTCACAAGCAAATTGTAAAGAACTACTAATATTGTCAGTACCTCGACGAAGAGATGGCGAATAAAACTTAATGAAACAAAAGCTGTTCACGTAACTTTCCCCCAAAAAAAGCTCAGCTGGATTGAGAACCAATAGAATTGAACTTTCAGTAAATTCCCTATACAAACACGGCAAAATATATAGGTATGACTTAACAGCATAAATTGCTGTTAACCGGCAAATTCTAACACCTGTGTGGACTTACGGTATTGAGCTCTGGAACTGTACATCCCAAAATAAATAATGTACCGTGGTACATAAGAAATGACAACCACAACCTCCATAGATAACGTATGAATGTAACGTATTAATCTACATCAAAAAGCTTAAATCCAATCTGGATCGACTCAAAATATATGAAAACTGTAACGGAGACTAGCAAAATGGCCAGAACCTCCAAACGAAGACAAATATAATAATGAAAAATATAGCTGTAAAATTAGCAAACAAGCAGGCACAGGCAATTTGATAGACTAAAATCTGCGCTTTATTTATTTGGAAATTTTTACTAATATTTTTGTAGATTATATCATTAAAAAGTATACTAGAAAGTCCTAATTTAAAGAGAAGAAGAAGAATTTCAAGATAGTTTGATTTGGTTTTTCCTCACTAGAAAATCGATTTTGTAGGACGTTTTCCAGAAATACGATAAAATAGATTACTATGCCTCATACACGCTAAATTCAAATCCTTCTCACTTGTGTTAAAATGTACTATTTTAAGCTTATCGTTAGTAATAAATAAAATTTATTTCTAGAAAAAGCAAGGAAAACCAAAAAAGGTAAACATAATCGAATATTGTGACAGAATAGCAAAATATCTGCACAGAATATTTTATGATAAACTTTAAGATCAAACATAAAACAATTTTCAACTCAACTTTTATTGCAAAACAAGAATACACGCGAAATAGCAAAAAATTTAACACTTATCAGCGTTAATTTTAATATTGGTCGTGTCTCCTGAATTTTAAATTTCGAAAAATAATAAAATATTGTTTTTTCATGAAAATTGTCGAAACATGATTCGAAATTATAATTAAGATTTAAACATTTTTCTTATAGTGTAGTTGGGAGAAAATTTAAATTTAATTCTTATAAATACAATAATATACACAAAAAACGAGAACATGAATTTTAAATTAAGTTAAAACTTAACTTACCATAATATACTGGAACCCATGTTAGTATGATTCTTATAATATGACGCAGTCTTCTGAAAATATACAAGAAATATATATCAGCAATAAGTTGGATTATATCGGTATATGTAAATAGTATTTTAATTATTCCTATACGAGTATAAGCTAAACGTATCCGACATATGAAGTGGAAATATATAAAATTTTGTATTGTTTCAAAGAATATTATACATAGGCAATTTAGTGAGCCAAATAGATCTAATTGAACATCAGCAACAATCGGGACCAAGACAATTATGAGTTCATGAAAATTGGGCGCCCTTATTAAAACAGGCGACTGTGGGTCTATTTATGAAATCCTATTCTGGTGATTACAAATTTTTTGAAAACAAAAATCTAGTAAACCTTAGAGCTCTTGCAAATTTTTATTTAGTAGCTATACGAGTATAACGATTACGTATAGACAAGTTATCTTGAACATTGTGAAATAATTTACCAAGAATAATGGTGAAATAATTTATGGTGAAACAGTTTACCGCGATACAGTTTATCGTAAAACAATTTATCGTGAACAATTTATATTCAAACAATTATAGTAAAATAACTAATTGATTGTTCTAAAATTAGTTTTATTGTTTGTGAATTAATAAAACTTATATAGGAAAAAACGGTTTCTGTAAAATATATTAGGTAAAGAAAACGATTCACAATAAATTGTTTTGCGATAACATATTTTTAGTTCCTATAGTATTTTAACCGGGTTTTGGTGCTGGAATAACATGGCATTCAAGAGTACTGCGGGATATTAATTTAGTGGTTTCAATCAAATGACTAAATTTTAAGCATTTTATTTTATATAAATTGAAAAAAAATAAGATAAAAATATGTTTAAACAATATATGTTAGTTTCAGATTTTTTATCAATTTGTTTGGGGCGATAAATCAAGTTAAAATCAAGTTGGTAGGTCCAATAAATACACGATATAATATGCTTAATTCGTTTTAACGCTCGACAATTTAAAAAAAAAACAGAATAAAGTGATTATTTAATTTAGTGACATATTGCATTTCCAAAAAAATCTAAGCCAATTTAACATAATCACTTAAGTCGAGATAACTGGTTATGTTGAACTATATTCTAATCGATAGTATTTGCCGTTTTTCTTTCCCGTCAATTTTTCATCAAAATCCGACTATTTCTGACCGATATATAAAGTAAAAAACAAAAGCACTTAAGTTTGTTATAGGTGTTTGGTATTTATTGAAAACCATTTAATTGATAATTTTTGATATTGTAGCATGAAATAAATAATATTTAAAACATTATTTTTATTTGTAAAATCAGAAATAAATTTAGAATAAACACTTATCTTGAAATAAGTTTTTATTTTGAATTTAATTTTGAGTTTGGTCGAAGTGTTTTTTGTAAAAATTTTGGGAATTTCCGGTAAACCCCAGAGCATGTAACATGTGTAAGGTGCATGTAACAAGCTTGAAGGTGTCAACCCAGTTTAAAAACCCTGATACCAATGCTCCAAAAATAGTTTAGTACTGTCTCATAATTTTTTCAGAAATTAATTTAAAATTTAAATTTGGTACCCTGAAAAGTAGGTTAAAAATAGATAAGTGGTTTTGTTGAATTGCCACAGAAATATTTAGTTTCTAATGAAGGAATTTGATCTACTTTCCAATGCTGGAATCAATTTTATTATATTTTGTTTTTCTGATTAGGCAAACAAATATGTTAGTATTTGAGACTGTAAACGACAGCCATTTTGTAGAGAATTTAGAAACCTGGGGCTATAGATACTTCAGTACGACAACTCTTTGACGAGTTACTGCTACCTAGGTAAAATGTTTCAAAAAGCGTAGTGTTAAACCAACAAACCATCACCGAACCTCCATGAAATGTTGTCAAGTTTCACGCAATTTGAAGCTTTATTATTCTCCTGTTGCACGCTAAACTCTGCTTTGGCCGTTTAATGTATATATAAATTAAAGGAAAAAATAAATTACAATGCCGCTGAGTTCAATTTATTTACTGCGATGCATAATTTCTTCGTTGTGGACGATGATAATCAGACAAATATGGCATCAGACAAATATGGAGAAATATGTCGAAATGAATTTGATCCGAGGATAGCGAGTGATGTACTGGAAAAATAACTAGACTTTCTTAAGCACTGCTTGTAATATTTCGAAAGTATACCGTACAATAGTTCTCCCAAGTACTTTTATTCTCAAATACTACCATATAGTTTTTCTTTTAAGCAGTGTTTATTTTACTCATAAAAAACAAAACGGATTCCAGCATCGGAAAAAGTGCCAACTAAAATCTAACAAACCCTGAAGGTGAATTAAAACAGTTAAGCAATAATATACAATAAACCGCGTGCAGCACTTCAAAAAAGTGCAAGGGATATACGTTACAATATTACATTCTAGAAGTTATGAGTTTCAGCAAAAAGAAAACACCACAAGCCAGAAAATAACTCTTTACGTTTGGCCCAACAAACTAAAATCGATTAAATTATTCATAAGCGGAAATACTGTGGGAAAAGGAATAAATAATTCCCTCTGATAAGCCATAAAAGCAAAACGAAAGGACCAACACTCAAAATTCGCCCAGCAAGAATGATGAAATAATATTGGGTATAAGTGTCAAACAAAAAGCTTCTTCTGTCAACTCGAGAAAATAATATATGAGTACGATCTTCAAGGTCATAAATGTACTTTTCTCCATAACTCACAAAATTTTCGTTTTTCTCATCAGGAGAAATCACTTGTTAATAAAAAAGCCTCAGAAATTAGACGTGTCAACAATTTTGGAACCGGATTCATGGTTTGGAATCTCTAGATGTTCACAGCTTTTAATAGTGATAAAAAGCACTTTAAGAGGGATTGAAATTTAGAGAAGCTTTGAGTTGATTTAAGCTTTATTTGCTAGAGGTACTTGCGAGATTGTGTACGACCGTGTAGAAAAGTATCGCCACCCATATATTGCGATTACTGTCAAGAACTACTTGGCCACCCAAGAACTGGGAGAGTTTGCCACGCCCGCCGTATTATCCAGACATTGCTTTTTCACATAACCACTTGTTCTGGCTCATGTAATCAGTATAAGTTGCACTTCCGTTCTTAAAACATTAACAAATGATTCGATGGCAAACAACCAGAGTTCCTCCTTCGGAAATCTGATAACTGCCTGAACGATGGCCGAATGATGTACATTCGACTGTTGCAGCTTGTTAAAAAAAACAGATGAATTGTTAATGCATTTTTCCGACGAGCTCTGACTTTGTTTTTCTGTAAAGAACTTAACGCAATTATTGTCCAATGAAAATACAAACCATTGGATTTCAAATTATAACATTTTCGCATACAATATTCTCGGAAAAAAATAGAATAGTAAGTTTGGAATGATATAATCATTGGTTTTATTACCATCACATTTTACCGGTAATTTACGGAAATCACGGAACTTTTTGATTTTGAAATTTACCGTATCGGTATTGCGAAAAAAGAGTAGTATTACAGACATATTGCCAAATACGTATCCATAATAACTGTTGTTAAAAATAAGATATTGGACAATTTTGAAAATAGCTTCTTAGTTTGTTTCGGTATTTGCTATAGCAAAATAAAAATTATCCTTCATAGTTGACATATTTATCAGTAGTAATTAAATTCGAGTTTGATAGGCCCGTTTAGCTATGTTTTTAAATCACAACTTCTTGGGTTATTTTACAAAGCCGAAATAAGTGAACCCGAATTCGTGGAGCTTACCTGAAGTTACTCGTAAGCCCCGATTTATTTAAATTGCTATATTGCTATATACCTATGGGATAGAAACATAGCTCACCATCACATCGCTCATTTTGTGAGCAATGCGAGCTAATTATTTAGCTCCAAGACGAAAACATAATACTACATATATACAAAATATTTAACTGGCGCACAACTAACCGTTAGTCATTTTTCTGTGCAACCGACCATGATATGACAAGTTTAACATAAACTAAAATTAGTCAACTAGTTGCTTAACTTAAATTAGTAAGACGAGTTAATTACGAATATGAAGTAGAATTATATATCAAGGTTGAAAAGTCTAACTATTGTAGTATAGTGCGTTTTCTCAAGCTCACTAATTCACTACAACAATCGGATAATGTCGAAATATCAAGTTTTCTGGTGATAAGAGGCGGAATTTGGCATGTGAATTTCAAATAATATAAAAAAATCGTCCCAGGCTCTCATTGAATTGTAATGCAATACAGTGTACCAAGTAATTTTTAAAGTATTTGATTCCATCAGTTTTCAAGATCTTTTAATACACTAAAAAAGGGTATTCATCTGAATATACAGTAAAATGTAATAAAATAACCAACAACAAAATGAAAATCAAGTACAAATTGATAAAACAGATCTTCTAATAAACAAAACTTGTTGAAATCCTTTTGTATAATTAATTACACTCGTAGAATTCAAATGAAAAGCAATTTTCATTTAAAATCAAACTAAAAAAATCATAAAAGTTAATCAATTAAACAACGTCTATTTTAGGAAAAAATCTGTTTCAATTAAATCTGCAGAATAGACGTGTACCTGAAATTTTTAACGTTACCATCCGATAAATATTTTTCAATTGAATTAATAAAAAGGTTTATCAACAAAAATAGAAATCAAAAACAGGTACGGAGACGAATGTTTCGCCGTCTTGACAAAACTTATCTCATTTCTTTGAAGTCTTTGTTTTAAATAAAATTAGCGGTCGTACAGAGAGTATTCCTATCTTTTTAAATAAATTAACGTGTATTATTAAGATATCAAAAATAAATTTATAAAACAAGTTAATCGTCCTTAATCTTTATTTAATTACGCCATTTCTTGGCATATAATATTTATCAAAAATCTTTATCTTTAAAAAGTGGTTGATTATTAAAAACAGTGCAAATATCATAATAGTTGTTTATATGTACATACATATGTACATCCCAAATAATGTAATTGCAAATCCTTCTAAAAATTCGGTCTAAAACTTACATAAAAAGCCATATCCTGAATGAATGTTAATATAAAAATGTTTATTCGTTTATATTTATTTAACAACCAGTCTAATTAAAAAGCTTCCACTTTATACTTACATATATTATTCTAAATGTGGATACATCATACCCTTAACAAACGAGTGTTAAGCATCCATGAAACACATTTAATTTGCCATAATAACAAATTTCATATATACGAGTTCATGAATTTATTAGAGGAACATTATATTTTATCACACAATAAAATCGACATTATTGTGCTTTTTTCAATGTTAGCATTTCAATGAGGTAATAACTAAAATTAACTACATATGAAAGTTTACATATTAGAGCTTTACTCATATTTGAAATTTTTGATAATTGTATTCTCTGGTTAGTGAGTTCATCTGAATTTTTAGTATCTAAAGTAGGTGGAAAGTATTTGAATGAAATACATCGCCGAGTTTAAGAGCTGGTTTACGTGCTGACTATGCATTGCGAACAAAGTTAATTTTGATACAATACACAACTTTAATACAATACTTTATAAGCGACTAATTGGAAATTTATAATATGATTTGTTGATTTGTAAACCACTAGATTTTTAATATTTTGCTTTAAGCAAATTGACATGGACAACGTGCTGATACCATACTGAAATTGTGCGTGAGGTGACTGGGTGGTGTGTTTGAGGATGAAAAAGAGTGTATTAATTAAATTAATAGGCTGTAAAAGGACATAAATCCCCAAACGTTCTGTTAGGTACAGATATTACATTTACAATTTTTTGAAAACGAAAATTATGAATACAATATAATTTGTTTTGGATTGTCCGAAGGAAATCATTATTTTATGACTTATGGAAGCAAATTTATGATAAATTATACAAAACAACAATATTTTTTATTTCGTGTTTATCAAAACGAATATAAAAAAAATCACACACAAAAATGATAATTTTCCAACCAGACCATTGCTCTAATTCGAATTAAAACATAATTAACATAATTTAAAACAAAACAAAATTATCGACACGGTACAGTATCGACCGACACGTTATGGTACGAATTGCGAAAATCGATGGTTATCATTTGTAAGCAGCTTCCATACATTTTACTAGAGATTTTCGTTATTTCATGGATATTTTATCACACATATCGCATACATATGTTTATAACTGTTATTTTCGAATTCTTCCAAACCATCCATATATAAAATTCAATTTAGGTTTTTTTTTTGAATATTAATAACAAAAAACACGAAAACAATATTTTTTAATAAATTACACAAGAAATTTAAAATATTGACAAACAATTTTTTGTACATATACACATAATTATAATTACCACGTAACGTGAAATTTATTGCGGCGAGAGTGATGATAATAAAAAAGGATGTATGTAATTCTATAAGTATTTTAGAAAACTCAAGTTTTCGATATTTTTTGGCATCATAAATCTTGTTAAATTCCTTTAAAACTTTTTCCTCTTAGAATTTAATTGCATAAGCATCAACTCGAAAAATTCATGAACAATGCGGGAAAATCGAGAACTACCACTAAAAAACTTCCATCACCAATCACTCAGAAAAATTTTGTTTTTTCACTTTCGCAGTGTTCCACATTTCGACGAAGTGGGTTTTGGATTTAAAGCCAAGGGATGATGGAAGTTCGATAGGTTTTTAAGGCATTTTTCAAGTAATTTACGCATGGAACGTATACACGAATAATGTGCCACCGGCGCGAATACGTTTGTTCACAAATGAATAGAAATCAAAGGGCTTATGACAGGATTGTTACTTGGCCAAGTTCTTTCAAACGATAAGCACATACGATCATATCGAAATAAGAAACAACACATCTCCCTCCAGCACTATAGCGGTAATTTTCAGTTTTCGATGCGCTTTAACATAAACTTGGGACAATCTAACCTTTTCAGTTGTACATATATGCGACACTTATCGCCGTACGGAAGCACCACCACGATAGTTTTGCGGACAAAGGTGCTTCAGTTTAATTTGTAACATTAGTCAAGACCTTTTCAATGATATGCAACACGAAAATATTCAATAATAATGTAATAATTTAACAACAGCGCCAAAACGGTGGGTTTGTGAATTAAATGTTGATAACACTTCTATTTTTGCAAGGCACATGGCCGAAGCACCGGTTTGTGATGGATTTTCTTGATGGAGAAACTCTTGATTGGACGCAATTGCAATTTTGCTTTAAAATGTTATATTTTTGCTGTAATTTTTCGTTAACGAAACAAACTATTTCTATGGTGAAGAGAGATGATTAGTTCAAATTGAAAAAGTAATGAATAAATATTTCGAAATAGCCATGCAAACAATGATCCTTCTTCAGATAATCTCGAAAGCTGCCGGTAGACTTGGAAGCTAAATTTCGATTACATCGAAATGTTAGCTAGGAAAAAAATTCAGAACGTATTTTTATTCTCAGTAAACGGGTTTCTGTTTATTTCATAATTTTGTGTTTCTTTTTTACACTGTCAACAGTAGAAGGTAAACTAAATAGTGAGAGAAATACAAAAACGATTGGCACAGAAAAATACAAAGTAGCAACAATCCCCATTTTTTTTACCCAATAAAAATACTAGGAAACCCAAGTTTCCGTTTTAATTTTCTTTCGAAATTTTTTACATCAAAATGATTTTTTTGGTAGTTCAGAAAACTACAATTAGACAAAAATGTTATATTTTTCCCAATTCTTAATTCCCAGGGACAGCTATAATAGTGCCACTGGTGTTGATTACTGGAGCTCGCTATTGCTGGACTACTTCGAACAATTTCCAGAAATCAATTCTCAGCATTGTGCAGATGGATGCGTTTTTCTACCTTACACATTGCGTTGCGACAAAAAAAAATGGAGCAGAATTTTATAGACAAGCTAGAATTAGCCGTTTTATAGAGAATTTAGAAACCTTGAAAACGATGCTGTGAAAATTTCTGTGTGACAACTCCTTGTCGATTTATTACGTTTGACGGTTAATTTGGATTTGAAAATGAAACATCAAGCACGTTCCTTTTTAGTCTCAAATAGCATATTTTTTTAGACAATTTTTATTTTACTCAAAAAACCATAAAAAAAATCAAAATAAAATAAAACAGTATCGAAAATACATAATTTCCTTCAATTAGAAGTAAACTTATTTTTTTGAAAAGTGTTATTTTACAAAGATACAAGCGTTCAAATCTGGATATTTTTCCGAAAAAAATTCTGTTCCATTTTTTTGCGTATTGTATCAATTTTTTTGCGCATTGTCAAATTATTCTCTTTTTTGTCCATCGGTGTATTTAAAAATGATGGAAAATAATTAAATCCTTAGATCTGGCTCCAAGAACGCTAATATTGTCTAATAATCCCAAAGAAATGTTATGTCATCATTAACCACTTTAGATACATTTTATTTCAAGGCAGTCGGTCAATTAATGAAAAGGATTTTACGCAAAGTATGCATCAAAGTTTGCATATAGGGATTTGCAGGAATTTTCGACCATACGAACCGTGAATAGTAAGCCTCCCATAACTCACGTCTTTTAGCTGGAAAATCGCTTGTTGCTCAATGGCCCACACGAGGATGCAAAAGACGGCTCATTTTCTTCGTTTTCCGCCCTTTACTTATAAAACCGATTTTATAGGTAAAGGAGGAAAAAACGAAGAAAAAAACCTGCCTTTTGCGTCCTCGTGAGGACCTCACCAATAGATGGGTTTACGTTTAAATGTATCATACGACTACGAAGAAAAACATTAAAAAATATTTTTTTTATAATTTAAACGAACTATATTATTATATCTACGATAGTGTCGAAACGAATGCTAGGGTTAAATTGTATTAAAAATGTAGTATTGCAGTAATTGTATTACAATTTAAATAGTCGCACGATTTCTGTATTATTGATTTTCATATATGTATTTTTGATTACGACACGATATTCCAAATGTCAATAAAAACACAATGGTTTTATTATTGATTTGTAAGATTAAAAATAATTTCAATGTTTACCTTAATTGGTATTTCATTGAGCCGTTAACTATTCTTATAACAGTTTGTCTAATTGGATTTTGTCAGGAAATCTCCATGAACCTTTAGAGAAACTTTTTAATCATAATGTACTAAAATCTAACCTATTACCTACTTGGAATAATAAAATTGCAGCTTGAAGACACGATTTAGATAATCCCGATTACTTGTAATTCTTTAATCATAGCCCAAATCAAAATATATTTCATGAAAGACAGTAAACCGTTTTATTCTTTGAATGAGCTAAAAATGGTTGTCAAAATATCCATCCAAAATAATGATTCTGCTTTGGTGGTTAACAGAACAGTATTAGAGTATAAATTTCTTGTACCTAGGTAGTTACAAAAATTAAAATATAATAACCCGGAAATATATATTTTTATTATATAACATATAATAAAAATATATATTTCATATATACATGTTATCTTACATAATGTACATGTAATACAAACTGATAAAAAATAACTTTTCTAAATGAAAGGATGTACACATTTTCCCGTCTCACATACAAACTAAAAACATTTCAAAAGAAAATGTAAAATCACTAATTTAGAGCACCTTTTAATTTACTCTCTTGTGTGATTTATTAATCAGACTAAATATGTAAGTGTGTATGTGCATAATATACTTTACTTGTAAACTGTTTCTTTATATAGAAAAGGATGATAAAGAAATAGTTTTTATCAGTCAATGCACTGTTATTGTAAAGAAAATGCTGTTAATCAAGATTGAATTGGTATGTACTGAATTGGCATATTTGTGTAAAGTATGAAAATGTATATTTCAAGATATTTAATATTTTTAGAGCTTTTACGTGATTAAAACATTATATTACCAGTCATGTTTGGAATGCCTGCCGACCCCTCTTCACAACAATTTTCAATTATTTGCTCAAAATACATTGTTAATAATGTCGAAAGCCATTTTTTAGTTTTTTTCCTGAACATTTTCATTGTTTCTTTTGTTTGAATATTTTTTTTTTACTCGCTGTATTATACAAAAGTGGTATACTATGCAGTAAGAAAATATCATTTTAAATATAAGTAGCATAACTGAAGACTTTTGTTATTAAGGCATTTAGTTTTATTGACCCATTTTTACATCATTGATTTATTTTTGAATTATTGTTGCAAAGATGTTCTTCAGTTTAAAAACAATTATCTAATAATAATAATTAAAGTTTTCTCTAATCGCTAAGACACGTTTTTTTTTATAAAAATCGTACGAAAAACAGCCAAATTAAATGTTTGAATTATTCGTCGCCTTGTAGACGAGCGTATACAACTGGTAAATTTATTAATTTTGTTGTCCATGTATTTTCGGTTTTCACAATTTTTCGGCGACTTACTCACCCATTTTGTAAAGTTGTATTTGTGTACTCATAAAGTTTATTATATTACATAAATATAAATGTATACATTTTTCTAAAGAGGAGACATGTCGTTTTTTCATATTTGGTATATTTGTTGCGATGCGCAGGATGTATTCGCTAACACGGTCGTTAGTACACCTTCGACAACTATGTTTCAACAAGTTCTTTATATTTAGTTTAAATCTCTTCTAGTGCAAAGTTTAAGCTAACCAAAAAATACACCCATTATGTTACAAATTGGGTGCAATTTTAAAAAAAGAAGTACATATCCTAACACAAGGAAATGAAGTAACTGGAGTTAATGGATTTTATAACATTTTATAATGTGTACTTTAAAATAATAACTTAAGGCACAGCGTAAATAGATCGTTTATTTGATTTTCCTCAAATAAAATGGTTTTCCTTTACATTTGCTATTATATAAATTATGTTATTGACATTTCAATGTTCTAAATTAAATTTAAGCATGAAATTGCTTTAAAAATATGTTAGGTACAATTTTTTATTTTATGTTATAATGAAAATAAAAATTGTTACATGTACAGTTGCAAACAAAATATTTGAAGCTTAAAGTAAATAAACGTATATTTTTTGACGAGTTTGTTAACATTGCACTATTTTGACATTATGCAAACTAATACATATTTCGTAATTTTAATTCACTCATGTGATTGCCGTGAAACGGATTAATGATTTGGCCACCGGAAGCCTAAATTTATTGCCCCCTTAAAAATATGTATTTTTGAGATATTACTCGACGTCACTGGTGCTATGGTATCTACTATGTGTAATTTTGAAGGTTTCTCTATTTCCTCCTGGATGCCAGCGGAACAGTCAATTTATGAGGTTGCTTTTCGATTACCTTTCATTTTGTATGGTGTAGTTTGACAATATTAGCTGTGTTTCTTGACGCTTGATCTTATCCAGTTCAGTTCATGTTTCATGAAACAACACACACAAGGACGCTTGCTAGATTTTAAATCAAAATTTGTGATCTAAAACAATATTTGGATCATGTTTGCCATATAAAATTTGAAGTGATCCCGATCAATAAACGTCAGAAAACACGGCAATTGTCAAAAATCCCTTGGGTCAATAGCCCGCCACACGGGTGGCCCTGGCCATTTAAATTTAAAATTCTCATAAATTTGGCAAATTTAGAGTTAAACTCTCCGTGCTTCTTGACATCCAAGAAATATTTATTTTTTAACGATCCTCGCATATAAGTGTTCACTTTTTGATATCGCATCAATTCATTTATTGTACGAGTATGTTTGTTATGAATTTTTAAATTTCATCTCCCATTAATATTTCATTTTCAAAGATTCATAAGGCCATCAATGAGGATGTTTTGCATTGCAGCCATCTCCAGCAATGAACTTTCCCAAACTTTGAAAAAACTTTATACATACCTAGTCATATTTATGTAGATTGTATTCGCGGAGATTTCTCTTCTCATAATCTCACTTCATTTTTACACGGGAAATATGAACAACTATTTTTCTATGGCCAATAGCAACGGTTCAGGATTTAGGAAGTATCCTAACAGTAATGTGAAATTTCCAGAATAAACCCGGCTTATTCTCTTCATCAGAGATAATATATCCTTTAAATTTCCCAATTCATAGGCCTTTGGTCCGCGGGGAGAATTTTATTTAATCCGTACCCTTAAGTATCCGTGGTAACTGATTAAACTTTTCCCGATCCGCCATTCTCGACATCTTGAAAAATTCATTTCCTTTAATACGTTGACGACCATAGCACGCATATGTGCGTCCTGCAGTTTATATAATGTAATTTTCTTCTATAAACCGGCGACTCGTATATGCGTCATACTCTTAATAACGTCACAAGCCCCACAAAACACACATAAATAAAACATTTATTCTACCTTAGGCTTCAATTGGCTCATTTCGTGCAAATTTATCATCTGGTTTGTAGCCACCCCAGGCTAGGGCAGCACCTCGATCGGGAACATGTTAAATAACATTCCATAGTTAAATTTATGGTTACAATTTACGAAAAAGGATTTTACTTGTGCTGTTATTTTTATTGGGTAGCAAAATTTTGGTTTAGGCCAATGAAGTGCCTTATAGAAAATTCCTGAATATATTATATATGTACATACTAGTCTGTACTGTACTGTGTAGTATTTGTAATAAACTTATTAATTTTATTGTTTCCTAAAAATGAAGTTGGTTTCTAGTGATATAAAAATTATTTTTCTAACGAATACATATAAACACAACATAAATATTCAAAACCGAACCTACAAAACGGAATCTTCGTATTCCAACCAAAATTCCATTTATTTTAATCGCATTAAAGATCATTAAATTTATAGAAATTTATTGATCCGCGAAAGGTACGAGTATATATGTATATATTGAAATATAAAAAAGCTCCAAATATCAACAATAAATCTTGTGCGTTATATAAATATGTTATTGTGTCAGAAGCAGAACCCTCGTTCAAAAATGTTTTATATATGATTATTTATATAGTACGTTTTACAGCCTAATGATTAATGGGAAAATGTTTTAATCTGCGCGTTGAATTTGGCCGATCACCTAGTGTTTTGCTTGTGAATCCAATGTTTTTCTTTATTTATCATTCTAAAGATGAAAACATTGATTTATATTTAATCTTTAAATTCGGATAAAAAGAAAGGATGTTTTATGTAAAATCAATAAAGTGTTACCCATACTATTGCCACTAAGAGAGATAAGCTATATTATTAAAATATAGAAAACGGAAAATTATTTTACATGGAAAAGAGGATTTTATTTGGATGATACTACATTCACATGTAAACGAGGTATGTGGTGTTGAAAATTTATAAGATGATACCACAAAACAATAGTTTACTTATGTGTTGTGAAAAAGAAGAAAATGTAACCTATATAAGTATTAATGTTTCGTTGAAGATTAGATAACATTTTTATTTTTGCAATAAAACAATGGTAAATTTGTCCTATTTTGGATCTGGCTGTATGCCATTATTAATAAATAAAAATTAATATGCCAAATTTCGTTTCACCTAATTTTACCGATTTGTATGATTCAGATTCAGACTACCGTATATTGAATTAATTTACCAATGTTAACGACGTTATAGAATACTTTGACCCAGGGATTGTATTATACTCATTTATTCGTGTATTGAGTTTATTAAATTAACACGTAAATGTTTGCGGAGTAGAACATGTAGGATCAATCAAACATGTATATCAATTCCTTTTGGAATAGAAGAGCTCTTAATAAAAATTATTCAAAATCACTTTTTGTGGAGGCTTTATCTAAAATTTTTTCAAATTTATGAAAAGTTCAGATTAAATATTTAGGCACATTATATATTTTTCACTTTTAAACATGTTCGGTTGAACTGAATTATTTGGATTAGCAACTATTTCTGAAAAAACTGAGTTGAAACGACTGTTCTTTTGTGAAACATTAAATAACTAAAGTAACTGACTGGGAGGCAGTATACTTGTGCTGTTATTTCTGATGAGCAACTTTTTTTCATTTTTGACATTTGTAAGAATTTTTGGGAAGTGAAGAGTAACAAGCGAATATTACAACTAACGAGTAACTCAATTAGTTAGCGAAAAGTGCTTTTCATTTGAAGCGAATGCTCCTTTTGATTTCGTCAAGGTAGGACGCAGTTAGTAGGCACAAAGAGAGTCAACAGATCATAACAGGTATAAAATGATAAATTAACACTTTGAAGACGGATAACGTGAAATCACGTTATTTGGAATATCAAGCAACATCGTACAAAAAACTGCAATCATAATAAATAAAACATTACAACGAAGAATTGTGGTTATAAACAAACATGTGAACATATGTGCATTATATAGTTGAATAATAAAGAACCGTTATATTCCATTTGGTGTTACACTGGGAAATTATCACTAATTTCAACAACATATGCGGAAATTCAGGCTTTATGCTTTTCATCACATACCGTCTCCAATGTGTTAAATTTTAAATAACAATTAAAACATAAAACGAATTAAAATGTTAAATAAGTTAGCCAATTTTTCTACAAGCAATTTTTCACGACTTTTTCACGGATATTTTACCAGAGAATTCGGAGAGCTTAGGCGACCGCGTTTAAATTTCAATTCATTCGAACTACGTACTAAGCGGTGCTCGTTATCATCGCAGCAATTATTAGACGATTAAATCAATTATTTTTTACCCACATAATTATATTTTGAATTTAATTACATATGTATATTTACACAAAATTACTTCATTTATTTATATTATTAATTTCTTTTAATGCCTAATTTCCAGTTGCATTTCCACAGTTTAAATTCAAAATTTATTTCGATCAAATCAAAGTTACTAAATCATCAGCAATTTACTCAATCAGCAAAACAATATTCATTTCAATTATTCCACGAACGTTAAATTATCTCCAGTGGCACTATTCTGGCTTCGTTTAATTTGTATTTTCCCTACTGATGGAATTAGTTTGGTGTAAAGATTTTTAAAATAAAGTTAATATCCAAAAAACTTTAATAGATAGAAATAATTTAAACGAGTAGAATGTGTACTATACTTTGTCCACGACAATTAACTACTTTTGATATCTTGATATTTTGAACGATGTTGACGTTAATTTTTTATTGAAAAAATGATACTTGTGGACAACTGCGGTTGTTTTATTTTCATATTTGAAATTTTATCTAGTATGATTTTATTAAAAACTACCACAGTTACAGAAAATAATACAACCGGAACAATCTTATTTTCTGTTCCAATTGAAATTCGAGCAACCGTAACAGTAAATCGCTCACAAAACAGCCTTACAAGGAGGAAACTGTAAACAGTTATAACAAATTGTCCGAAACCGGACAAGTGGTGCAGTGTTTAAAACTTCGACACTTGGACCGGGAGGTACTGGGTTCGAATCCCATCAGAGGCTAGATGCAAATCGAATTTTCATCATCAATTACAATCGGTGATGTTAATAAACACAACTAAGAGCCTCTGATGGAGTGCAGAATTCAGCGCCGGGCCAAAAATGGCCTAAGTGTCAACCACTGAAACCTATAACGAATTAAGTAAAGTGCACCAAATTTTTCGGTTCAAGTATTATGCTGGGATTCCTCGATATTCTGTCAAAAAGTTATTAGAAAATTCTAGTAAATAAAATTTCAAAAAATTTAAATAAAACGGATGATTTACTGTTAAGATAAAAGTCAATTTTATGTAAATTTATCGGTAAATTCAATTATTTTTCAAAAAATCTATATCTATGGCAAACTGATCGAACAATCTGTCCTAAAACCGGTTTTTACGTGTAGTAAATGATTTACCTCAAGTTTGGCACACAGCATTTTATAGTAGTGAATTAAAGTAAAATAAAATTCTTTTGACATACTAATTTATTTTTAAATAAATATTTTGTCATTTTGAACAAGTGCTCATACTGCAAAAGAAAATTTTGGAGTCAGACCGATTTCGAAAAATTCAAAAAAAAAAACGGTCGTTTCTATTCAAGTTAACTGCAGTGTATATTGATATAATTGAAGAAACAAAAGTATATCGAGTATTTTATAAAATAGTCGAGCAGACACATTTTTTTCATTCGCTATCCCCACGAAAAACCAAAATAGTGGGATGCAGCTGACGTGAATTTCACATTAAGTGAAAAAATTCCATATACAAAATATCTAACCTAGAGTCTACACTATGCAAATTTACTGATATTTTCTATCATGGTAACATTGATATGTGAGTATTTTATATAAATTTTGACACTATCAGCAAATTATCAGGAGGCTATTTCACGATAAATTATCATGAAATTATTACGAAATGTCATCCTTTTGAGGTCATGTTTCATCATTACAAATTTAATGTAAAGGGTGAAGACATCAGCCTGTCAATTCATGTGTCGATTCGTGAAAAATTAAATATATTAAAATAAATTAACACGAATTACGAAAATCACTAATTTCGATATATTACTTACAGAAATGTAAGTATGTCTTCACTCTGAAAGTATACTGAGTAGAGTAGACTCTAGCATAAAGCAAAATATACATAAGAGGACTCATGTAGAGATTCCGAGGTTAATCTATTTAATTTTTGGCAATCTGTATAAGCCTAACAAGAACAATAAAATATAAAGTGACTATGCCGATATGTTTATAAGATACGTATATATGGATATTCTATATTTAAGAAAAAAATTAAATTTGTGTATATAAATATATTAAAACTGTAAAATAAGATTAACCTCGGAAAAATTGGCTTATAAAATTTGCACTACTTGATTTCTCTTACATATTTATTGCTCGATGAAGCGAAAAAAATGAATATTACACAGCTAAATTTTACTCTACTCACAGCTTTCACATGCACATATACAAATTTACTAACTAAATTTTACATTTACATTCTACTTTGATAATGGATGCCGTTTCAGGTTTGCGGTGAAAATAATTTATCTTAAGTATAGGCATTTGAACAATTAATTTAAAACATTCAGTATTCATTTAGCGCAATGGAAATGTGGTTAGTTTTACTCTTTCTTGAAGATGTATTTTGAAACCCAAAAGGTTTTTCGTACACTGAAAGTAAATGTGACAAATTTTCATTTTCACACAAAGCACCTTTGGAAAGTTACTCAAATTTATGGTTGTGAAATTATCTTTTGTTGTTTGTTCTTAAATTTAAATGAATTGCGAAAATAATTCGGTAAAAATGGTTTGAACTATTTGACGAAATTACATTGATATTCCAACTTCTGTCACAAAAGTTAATTTGCTGTTAACTTTTCTGTTTCCTTAATGTATTCTCAATATAGAATACATATTTGGATATTTATCTGTTGTTAGTCGTATGTTTAGGGAATTTTATTAATATAATAATTTGTTTATTAGAAAATCCTTCATTAGCAAAATGTATGTAGTATTAGTTTGTATAAAATGTGCAAATCATGTACAACTGAATTGTAAGCTAATTCAGCGGAACTTGTTAAAATATACAAATTTCCTTGCTCATCCTAAAACATTTAATTAATTCGTCTCCGCACGTTTGAATAGCATACTCACCAATTTGCAAACAATTTAATACAAAAATAATATTCTATGCATATTTATAATCCCAATAGATTAGCCTAGTTGGCTAATCTATTAGGATTATAAATATGCATAGAGTTGGCATTGAGACAAGTACTCGATAGGATAGTAGTTAGACAGCGACGAACAATTCGCAAAACAAATATGTAGTTACTTGAGCAATTACCAAATAAATTTATAATACGAATTATTTTTATTTAATAAAGTTTAGTTTTAATTTGCGATTATAAAATAAAAATACAAGATAAAATATGTACCTCATATTTGGAACTTTATTGTGCAACTGCGAATTAAAAGAACATTTTGTAAAAAAGTACAATTTATATTTAAATTTTATTTGGTACAATTGATCGAGAAGTCAAATTTTTCAGTTGCAAGTGTATGCTTATTCGATCGAATGTGTCCCATTATCCATTTCTTAGTTTGACTTTCGATTACAATACTCTTTACTTTAATGATCTTTACCCTGAAAAAAAAGAAAAATTAAATTCAGATTAAAGTTTGTTTGTTTACAATAATGTTTTTTTATTACACAGTAAGCGGAGATAATTAAAAAAGCCTTTATCGTTTTTTAATATTTTAGAAAAATCAAAGAAAAGTTTTTGTTTTATTATTGTTTCTGAACGCTCGGATATTTTTTTCAACTTTTACAGAACAAATCACGCAAACACTTGTCATCAAACTTTATTGAAATGTTGGGCCCGATTCACATTTTGTTAAAAATAAATCAAATAACCAAACTTTAAGCGTCCTTAAAGTAACTAGAATTATTTTGAACTTCAATTACTTGAACAAACGGAACTCTTGAAAACTCTAACAAATTAAAAGGAGCGGTAAATGAAAAACGAACGAAAAGTACTGAGAAACTTATTTGAACAAACATTGCTAAATATGTATATAACGAGACGATTGTTTACTTATTTTTAATAAAACATAAGAATTGATTAAACATTAAACTATGTACATCTGTTATGAATTTTTTTCCAGAGGAGATTTAATTTGTTTGTATAGACATTATGGTTGCGTGCTTATCTACTGTAAAAGGAATACTAAATATTTATCGAATGTCTTCTCAAGCTTAGTTATCAATATTTGTTTTATAGAATTTAGATTTTGCCATACGATTTCTATAATATACAAACGATATTCGTTTAACAAACACTTAAATGGAAGAGAAGATACAAATCCCTGAACTATGAATTGTTCTAGAGGAGTATTGTTGGAAAGAATAATTTTTCCGAACAATACAGCATATCAATATTTTTCGATTTAATTAAGACAATATCTACATGTTATAATATTTTAGAAATTTTGTAGAATTTTTATTTAAGCCATTAAAGAAATAAAAATTGTAACATTGGCGCGTGGAACGTTTTTTGTTTATCAAACTTCCGGTAAAAGTTGAAAGATCATATACTCGTATACACAAAAACTTGGGTGAATAGTTATTATAGACATAATTTTAAAGAAAACTACAAAAACAATTTATCGAAGTTACTCAAACCAAACGTTTGCTGGGTATTCGTCAGCAACCAAAATGTATAAACATTCGGTACATTAACATTAAAACGGCAATCTATTATCAACGCTAAAAACCGTAAACAAGATAAAAACACGATATGAAAACAATTTAGAATGATCTATAAGAACTTATTATCAAAATTTCATTCAATATGCACATCATTTTATAAATTTTCAAAATATTTACATTTTAATGGATACAGATTTCAATAAAAAAATAAGAGAATGGAAAATTGTAAACATCAATACCCTAAAGCGATTAATTTTTTGATTGGTGAATTGAAAAATCTCCTCTTTTAGGGTCTAGATCATAAAGAAATATTAAAGGTTAGTATTGCCACAAACGCTTTGAATTTTCTAAAAACGACATTTTTTCAATAACTAATTTAAAAAATCATCAACAAAATAAAAACTAATTCTGTTTGACATGGACATGTGAAAGTTAAATAGGCAAATTTTAGATTTATAAACCCATTCGCATTTCATAAAACCAGGGCGTGGATTTTGGTTCAATGACTAATGAAAATTAGTAATGTTTCTATTTCCAGAGGCCTTAAAGCTTCAAATTTTCAATAACTGGTTCCTGAAATAAAATCAGGTATTATTTAAAAAAAGAGGATACAAGATTAATAAAAAGTGACCATGTTAATTATCATTGAGTCGCCACTCAAGTTCGAGAAGCCATGTTGACATCTTTCGACAATAACTAGCATTCATTTATTGTAATTTACATATTTGGTCGTGAGATCTACCTGATAAATGGCAAAAGACCAAAGATAGTCATGGCGAATGTTTCGTTAATTAATCTTTGTAACAATTACATTTTCAACAAAGTTGAATTTGACCAAAAACAGCAGTGTTTCTACTGCACACCTAATATCTTGCCAACCCTAAAACCTTCTGATAAACCCAAATAGCATCGATTAGATTATCCTGTTATCACACGAGAAAGTACATCCTCATCTTCCTTTTGTATAAGTTAGTTCTCTGTTGCGCAATAAATTTCCTTGTAATTTTTGTATTATAAGAAACTATCCATCTCATAATCAAGCACTAATATCTTGTAATATCTATTTTTCTAAAGAATATTCTTTGTATCTTTTTGTAATACATATTTTGTAATACTACTCACATTATTTATACAAAATCGATTGCGGTATTACGTAATGGAGAATTTTATATAAATATGAGAAAAACCGATTACATGCCATCTCGGGTTTTTCCAATTAAATCAAAAATGTATAGATTTGTCATTTTCAAAGATGGATCAGAATTTTTTAACGTGACTTTACAATGAACTTTTCTCATTATTATTAGATTAGGGTTTAGGCATATATAGATAGGCTGGGATGATAAATTAAATAGAAAGTTGTAAAAGTTGCACTGTATTGAAATTGAATGAACTAATTTGACGTATTTTATCTATTTTATAAAAATTATAGAAAATTAATTATAAGCTTAAAAGTTTGAATTATGGAAAATGATGATCAAGGCAAGCAAAATATCTTAGGTTATATCCTGGGGTGGAATGTTGTACCATCAATATTTTCATCTCTCCACTTAATTTGTTTCAAGTTTTCCCTGTAAATCCATTATTCTATTCTCGATATCCAAGAATACTAGATTAATTGATTGAATTTATTTATCACCAAACGATTTTTCGTGATACGTTTTTTGAAATGTAAAAGAGATAGGATAGGGTTGACAATTATATCAACAGGTCGAAAACACGATATAAAACCCGTAATTGTTTACGCGGAATAGAATGATATCGTAAGTCGAAAATAGTGATGGTACAACATACCCCCCTCCTTCCATTATAATTTATTGCTGTTTATGAACAACATAATAAATCATATTTTGTTTTTCGGTAAAAAATCATTTCTCTTCCCTCTTAATTTTAATCTTGGTTTTATTTCTTTTAGAAATCAATTCTTCAAATTCCATTAATGCAAAATGAAATGACATGGCGACTAGAAGTATAGAGCATTTTTTTAAAGTAAAATAAATAAAACTCAAACACGCCAACACTTAATAAATCCTTGCAGATATCTTGGCAACCACATATTTTATAAACCAGTTTCGCCTGATATTTGAAATTCTATCTAGTTTCAATCATGCATGGTTTATTTTTTCTGCTGGTATAAGTCAAAATAAACAATATAACATCGAGTATTCAGTTTTTAAAGATATTGATAGAGTTAGGCACTTCCTTATTTAGACATACATAATCAAATCAAATTTCAATTTTCATAATCATGAAAAATTTATCAAGCCGATTTATCAGGAACCTAAATCTTTACATTTGAAGTACCAGTAATTTTAAGAGCTTCATATTATCACAAATATTAGATATTAATTTAGGTGTCCTTTCACCCGAAATATATAAAAATTCTATAAATCTCAATTACCAAGGATATAGTTTACAACTTAGTTGGACCTGTGTTTTCATATTAGGCAATCTGTGAAAAGCATAAATTATCCATATTCATATTAAGGATGTATTTGTATATAAATAACAAAATATTAAGCGCTTCAATTGACTGTACATAATTTATTGCTTATCAGAGTGAAAAGTTAATTGAAATCGAAAGTATTCACCATTTTACCTTATTTATATCAATGATTAATATTCTAATAGTACCTGCCGTAATGTTCTATTTCCTGATTTAGATTATATTTTGGCATTTTCATTATTACTAGGAGAAAACCACAATGGTCAAAGGTGTATTAGTGCGGCAACAAAAATGATTTTCTTATGTATGTTAATTGTTACGTTTCTAAAGTATCATGTGAAATTACAATTATTCAAAACACCCCCTCATCAACAATATACCGAACCCAGTGTGTTATCAAGTGGTAATATAACATCTTGTTTGTAAATAAATAAATTTCAATATTTTATTGAAAAAGGAAATTTTTATGAAACAATAGAAATAAAGAAACCTTTTTTCGAGAGACCGAGAGACAAGCGCACCCCGAAAAAAAAATTTGAGAAATTTTTTCTGTAACGAAAAAGTCATAAGGAATTCTATTGGGGATGCGCTGAGATTTTCTAAAAAATCTGAAATAATTTTCATCGATATGTTATTTCCAGATTGACAATTACAATGTATTTTAATTTACAGTTCTTTTTTAATGTTATTGGGAACAAACTGAAGATATCAAAATTTTGCTTAGCTTAATTAACGAAAACGACGAAAATTCATTAAATAAGTTTGGACAAAAAATTCATAGTAAGTAGCTAGAAAACAAGCGATACGAATTTGTAGCTTTGTTAGTCTCTGACTTACTTCTCAAAACCCATTTGTTATAGATATTATTTAACAAAACGTTTTGAGACGTTCATATTTTTAGTAAGATTAGTGAAAACGTATTAGAATGTGAATCGAATTAAGTTGGACTACTCAATAAGATCGAAAAACAAAACAGGGAACCTCATTCCAATCCATTTATGTTGATCACGCCTTCACCTATCCAACTATAATATGGTTACTTGGAAATAACCCTTCCACTTAATACGTCAGTCAGGTGGAAATTGATTTTAGATTTGGAATATCTAAGTAATGTTGGAAAAGTGGAGAGCAGAGGCAAATATTTGATATTAATCTTAAAATTTATTTCTCAAATTCCGGATGGACACTTATTTTGTCAATTTTGCAAAATTTCCAACACTCCCAATTGTCAAAAAATTCGATTAGACTTCTTTAGACAGCCAAATATATGAAATTTTAATTGTAGAAAAACCTGGATACAAGCTTATAAGCATGGTATACCAATCAGACAAAATGTGTGCCCCAAACTTTCTATTTTGCTTCATTTCGATTCAAAAACCTCAAATTTCCACTTATTTTAATTTATATTTTAAAAAAAATCCTGAATTAAAAAAAGCAATTACAACAAAAAAAACTCAATTTAAAATGAATTAAAAAATGCACTTCTTATTTCATTTTTTAGAAAATTTATTTTAATTCATTTTCAAAATGAATAGAAGATTAAAAGTTTACTTTACGTATACATCGAAAAAATCAGGTAAGTATACATTTTTAAAATTTTTAAATGCAGGATTGTTTATTAACAGTTTTTAAGAGGGGGAAGCTAAATATTTCATTTTTTTATTTTTGCAATACTTTTTTTAATTTTATTCATTTCTATTAATAATAATTGCTTCGTCAACCTTGCCTGTGTCTGCAAAGAGTTTTTATCGCTCTTATCGCTTCTTCTGATAGTGCCACAAATGTTAAAAAATTCAAATTTTGTAAATACAATATAAATTTTTTAAAATGTAATTTTAATTTGTTGTATACTTTAGAGGATGTGCCCCCAAACCCCCGCTTTTCCAGAATTTATACAATTCTTCAAGTGTCAAATTTTATTTATAATTTAAAAACTAATTTAAAAAAATTGAAAACATATCAAAATTTTCCTGGAAAATTTAATTACATATTTTTCTAAAATCATTTCCTATATAATTAAAAAAAAACCTTTTATTTCAGTTTTTTACTTTTCTTAAAATATTTTGAAAATGAATTAAGAAGTGCACATATTAAATCAACTTTTATTATTTCAGTTCTATCAACTTTTCTTAAATCATTTTCATAATGAATTCTTCTTTAAATTCAGAAAAAAACACTTTTCTTAATTCGGGTAGCCCAAACTACATACAAAAATAAATTTTTGATATGATTCTTTTTCGTTACCCACACAATTGTGATGGCAGGCAGGATCAGGGTATACGAACTTTGTAAAACGTGGTACTTAAAGTCTTTTTAGTTTTATAATTATGTATTAATTTATTTTTTTTGTTATCAAAACCCTTTAATAAAAATTCAAAAAAGATCTTTTATTTTATTTTAACACATTTTTATTTAATTTCACTACTACATATTTTATTGGGATCTCAATCTCAGTTATATATATAAAATAAATTTGTGCATTTATCGCTTCGATAACCTTTTATGATTCCAATATCAAACTCATGGATTTATGTATTTTTAAAATATAATAAAAACCGTTATAATTAAATATACTATGTGGGCTTTTGACCTTAACAGTTTCTATACATGGAACTAAGCGAAAACAACGTTTTCTAGCTAAAGAGATTCAACTGAAACGTTGTATTTTGTTTAAAACAGGAATTTTATTAATAATTTTAAAATCTATTTAAAATCGTTTTAAACTTAAATTAAAACTCAACAAAAATCAATTGCTTGCCACAAAGTTATAAATTGAGCCAGAGCGCGCGTTGGAGTGAAGAGATTGAAACGTTACAAAATTTATTTTAAATCATTAATGCTGCGCCTTGACATCGGAAATAAAAAGCATCTTACTCGCTCCCGAACTCAAAGCCAATCAAATTTCGTGAAATACTTTTTTATGTTCCGCCTACTAGTTTCATATTCGAGTTGAAATGTTTTTAACTTTTTGTGTGGTATGGTATTTTTTCCAAACTAACTCCCGATGTCATTCTAAAGCTTAAATTATGTTGGAGAAACAGAACGCGAATCAAGTTTTATCGATTTCGTTTCATTTCGATACCGTTTATTGACGGTCCCCGACGATTAGTTGCCGGATAGGTGTATATATATATATATATATATGCCCCATTTCCGAACATCTCAAAATACCAAGTTAGATTCCCTAGTCTCGGTATTAGTTTCCGAAATTAACCTTCATATTAATTATTTTAATAATTTGAAAACCGGGGAATCCGGAATATTTTTGAAAATTTGAAGAATCTAGTGTTATACTAATATTTCTATTTCGAAAAACTTTGGTTGTTGTGTAAACTAATATTTAAAATTTGGTACGTGCATCACGGAAATACCTACATATATATCCTACACTACGCACAAAAATAAATTGTGGTCTATTAGGATTTTGTTTGAAAATGTTGACTAAAATAAATAAAAAATTTTATTAATTGAGCCAAATCATTCTAAAATTGGATTTACACCTAAAATAGAACAATTTATACAACGATTGAATAATTTTGGGAATATAAATCATTGAACCAAATTAAACATAAAGAGAGAGAACACAAACACTTGGTAAAATTCTACCTACATCTATCGGTGTATATGAATCAATAAAGGGTTGATGTATAACCTAAATTTAACTTTCGTTCTTCATTTTGATATTTGCGAGTTGCTGTAATGAGTAAAAACCAATATTAATATTTTTATGAATAAATTACGTTAGATATTTTCGAAGGGTTTACAATAAACTCAACATGATTGCGTTATAGTGATTTATTTTTTTAGTTATTCTTTATTATTAATAATACGAATAAATTGAATATTTTCATATCGCGTAAAACAAAATTACAACTTAAGCAGCATGTATTCATACACGTGTTAAGGCACAAATATGCGGATAATGACGAAATTGTGTGGGTTCCTACTATGCGGAATGAAAAATAAGATTGTTGGCATAATTTTAGTGACAGTTTTCACAATCCAATTTTATATATTTCGACAAACCAATTATTATGACACAATGAAGAAGTTTGTAGTTATACGTATATACAAATGCGGAGGAATATTTTTACGGAAAATTGAAACAACTGTTTCCAACAAGTTACTCCCAATTTACTACCAGCGTGCGGTGCGAAGTGAAAAAAAGTTGTTTAGCTACAAAAACAATATAAAATAAAGTGAACAACTTTGTGAATTCTATACTGTAGGGATAAACTAACATATATATTTGCCTATTCACATTCATGATCTTATAGATTTAGAAAATCACCATACTTTTGAACAATTTAAAAGGATAGCGGACGTCTTCCGAGATGTCCTGGAAAATAGGAAGGTATACTCCGTTATTTTCTTAAACGTAGTTCGAGCTTTCGACAAAGTTTGGCATCTAGGGCTTGAATTTAAATTGCAACGAGACCCAAAAAAGCAATTTTGAAATTTTAAACAGGGCTAGTCCTTCGTCAGCCGCGAAATTTATTTGGCATAAATAAAGTAATCTCTGGATCACTTGGAATATTTAATAAAATAACATAATGCTCATTACTTTGATAATCGTGATATGAAGATCGATTTCTCACTGCCAGAATTTCTCTCTGCCATAAACATATAAATATGTCCATGTTGTATTCTAATTCAACTCAGTGCCACATATTAAACGCCCAAATTGTTTTAAAGAAACCATTTTTTAAACTAGATTTTGTGGAGCCTTTCCTTTTAAAACTGTTTGATATGACAATGGAATGACATTGTCCGTGGTACTTTTTAAAATTTGTGGAGTACCCTTAGATCGTCGGCCTTGTTGGTTTTTTCGTCTTTGTTTTCATAAAACTAATCTAAAATCCTTTCGATCATATTTTGAAAAACGCATATTTTATTTCGCTTCAAACCTCTTACCTTACTTAATCATTTCAAAATGCTAATAATTAAAATTGATTAAAAAAACGAAACACCGATTTTTCAAAAAAAAAAAAACAATGAAGCATAAAAAAACGAAAATGCTAAATAATTTTTTAAATTGAATTAACATTATGTAAAACCAATATCTAGCTATCATCCAGAATAACCCAAAATTTCATATAAATTTACAGAACATTGAAATATAACAGGCCAACTTTGGAAAACCCTACATGGAAAGAATACGAAGAACCATCTCTTATATTTTATATTATCTTATATTATTATCCTCTAAGTTTTAATTAAATTAATATTGATTAAAAGTTAAAAATTACATTTTAATTTGCTTATTTTTCTGATTATGGCATCGAGTCATTATAAAATAAATTTTCAGATGGGGCAATAAAAAATTAAATAGTTCTTTAATAACAAAAAAAAAATTTAAATAAAATTTCTTGGATGGAGCATATAGATAAGTTCCATGCCGTTTATAAGGCCCATGAGTTGGGAAGTTACTGAACTAAATTTATAGGGCTGAAAGGAGACTATCTGAAAAAATATCTAAAACCAAATACGTTTCCTTCCATAATACGGGTACTTATCATAGAATCCTCATATTGTGTTATTTTACGATGTTGAATCGTTACCAACCGCTCAAACAAAATTCAGTTGGATATTGCTTCGCTTAAAAATAAAATAATTAAAGTAATGTGAGCCAAAAATATTTATTGAAACATGGAGAATAATATAAATTAATTTTCTTTCTAAATTAACAAATTATTATTTTTGTTTTAAATAAAAATCGAAGTATTATCATCGACCGTAATCAATGAAGAAAGTTTATTAATATCCTGCCTCTGAAGAGATCCGAACCCAGTAACTCTCGGCGTCGAAGCTTTACTTCTGCGTTATACCCGACATGACTGCGACATTCCTAAGGCCGGCCACACACGTACAGTTTTAACTGTGTAGTTATAACTGTCTGTTTTAACTATGAACTGAGATGCACACACACGTTCAGTCTAATCTTTCAGTTATTATTTGAATGATCGAAACGATTTGGTTGCTCTTGGTGTATAAAATTTTGAAACAAAACTGAGAACTGTGCAGTTAAACCCCCACACACGTTCAGCTCAGTTAATCGTTTCAGTTAAAAATATAAAAAATTTGAAGTTATCAGTTAAACTGTACAGTTGAGTTTAACTGAACTAAATACCCACACAATTTTAACTGTACAGTTAAAACTGTCAGTTAAACCTGTACGTGTGTGGCCTACCAAACACGTTCAGTTCAGTTAATCGTTTCAGTTAAAAATATAAAAATTTTAAAGTTATCAGTTAAACTGTACAGTTGAGTTTAACTGGACTGAAATACCCACACACGTACAGTTTTAACTGACAGTTTTAACTGTACAGTTAAAAGTATCAGTTAAAACTGTACGTGTGTGGCCTACCTAAATGTCATAAAACGTTGTTCTCCATAGCCTGTAGAAGACTTGTTAATCGCGTCAAATGTAATCGCTGTAGTTTGAAATAATATATTTTTACTTTTGATCACGTCGGTCGCGTCGAGTATATCTCAAGGGTTAATCAATGCACCACTTGTCCTGTGAATTTATAATTCTATTACAAGACTGTTTAAAGCTTCATAAATCTCAAAAATTTTATGGTGATTTTGATATCAACGAAGGCTTTATCGCTGAAACGTAATGCCACCGTTTTTGGCTGGCGGTAGAGAGATTTGGCCACCCAATGACACGAGAATCAATCATTAGGATAATATCTGGGGATGTTTGATGAAGAAAGGTACGAGAACGGAGCGTCTTAAAGATTGTAATGCTGATAATTATTTATAATCACTTTATGATTCAATGCCCGGGATTTGAAATGGTTTCTAATAAATAAGGGCCTACTCATGACTTAAATAACAGAAAATTTGATATAAAAATACTCATTCATGAAACCATTATTATTTCACATTTCTCTAAGTGGCCCGATTCCAATGAAAATAAATCAGCTTAAAACCAATGATCAATGCAATTACATTTTTTACCAAAACTAGTAAACTGACAAATTATATTCTAAAGTGTGAAAAGTTTGATACAAAATACTTAACTTCGATGTGGTTATCGCCCTACATGTTCCTGTAATGTTCTAATAAAATGAAACACTGTCGAAGTATAAAACTCATGAGCCGACCGATCTTCCAGGTGTAATGTACAATTTTGTATTAAACCTATCTTATAAACACAGAAAATCAAAATCAATAATGTCCGACATTCAAATTTATTTAAAATACATAAACAATTTCTCCAATTTTTGCTTAGCATTTACGTTTTGCATGACTTCTAAATTCTAATATCTGCTACAAGTTCAATTTTCATTGAGGTGGATATACATACGTAACTATGAGGTGGATATACATACGTAAGTTTTAACCTGATGTGATTGTTAGGTGCATCACCCTGTTTATATAAATAAAATAATTATAACACTATAAATTCTGACAAAAATAGTAAACTCCCTTTGCTGCAGTGATAAAACCCAATATGTAATACTTTCATATTAAAAGCCCCACGTGCTTGTTTATCACATGTTATCCCCGTAACACGAAATTTCAATATTCTTAAATAAATATTTTAGCATCATCAGCTAATTTTTTATTTTGACAAACAATAAGCGGTATAAAAATAATTGATGGAGTTACAGTCGGATAGATAATCTGTGTGCATCCCGCACCGATACTACGTGAAACAAGCACAGATAAATGAAAATTTTCTACTGTATCACATTTTGAAATATTTCGGTATTTTTACAACATATCGAATTTAGGAATGAGTCAAAATCGTACCCCAAAAAAGGGGTCTACTACAAAAAGCTTTAATATTTTATTATATTATAATATCTACTTACTTTTAAAAAAACGTCAGATGGTGATATCCAACTTTTTAATAAATGTATGAATTTTCTGCAAAGAAAAAGAGAAATTATTAATGTATTAGTGTACGTTTAAATGCGCGGCGTTTATAGGGTATTCTATAAGAAGGTATTGAATTAGAAAGTAAATCAAATATTTTACAATATACATTATCCATTTTCATTTTGCTTGTGAAAAAAAAGAAAAAGCTTTTAGCTAACTGAACGAAATCTAGTAAAATTAAAGTAACTCCACATTATTTTACATCTCGCTTAGAACAGAAAATGTATAAGATAACTAAAAATCAATAATCCAGCTTGTTTTGCCATGTATCAATAATAATCTTTTAATTTTCACCTTTCGTTTACCTTTCGCATGTATAATAAAATTATTAATACAAATTCTCCTCATATTTCGAGATACCATCTACATAATATGCTAAAGATTTTTCTATTTTCCATTTCAATTAATAATAAATAAAAAAAAAAAAAAATCTAGAATTAGATTATATTTTATATAAATCGATTACCCTAGTTCAGAGTTATAAACTACCTTTATTACAACAAATAGTTTTATTTAAAATTAATTTAGTTATACAGATGCTTTATACATCTCTTGTTTTTTCCTAAAAATGCCTTCAGGTAGAAAAATATGTTTTGAATATAAAACAGATCCATAGTAAAAGCCCTTACCTCGGATATTAACCTCGTCTATAAAAAATAACGATATAATATGTAATGTCATTATGTATATTTAAAATGAAACTGTTTATCTTATAATTTGATACTAACTACAGCACCTTAGTTAAATTTTAAATCAAAATAAAATGCTTTAATTATTAATTTTTCATCATGGATGTTTATAATACGACCATAAAATAAATTTAATTAAAATTAAAAAGTAAATTCGATTAGCTTTAATTACAAAAAATTTTTAACCATAAAATTGCAATATTCTACTCTATAAATATTTAATGTGAAATAACAAATAATGTAATATTATGTAACAGGGTAGATCATAAAAAGCTCTCCCTTATGCCATTAGGCTCGAGTATAAAGTTTATAACCAAAGATGAGGAGCTAACGATAACGAGGTTTACAATGGTAGTTTCTATACTAGAAAGTACTACTAGAACGTGTCGCATGAAAATACTATTCGTTGGATAACAGAAACACAAGGTGATCAATAAACAATATTGTATATCAAACTTATATCAGCTTTCAAATACAAATTCTGCCTTATTTTGGCGATTAAGGCTAAATCAGTCAAAACCATAAATCGAACTCTGTTTAGACCATATCCATTCGATTTTCAAGCCAATGAATAGCAACATTGGTATGTAACGATTTTACAGTGTTGTTGATCAACAACTGTATTGCAAATAATACAAATTATTTATTTCTAATTAGAGGAGCAAAACATTTCACAGGATACTGTGATGAAAGAATAAATTATGATCAAAATTTAATTTAATTTTTGGTGCTCTAATTACACTTAATAAACACATTTTTAAAGCACAATTAAATTTTTGAATATTTTAATTAAAAAATATCTCCCAAAATTTTTTGGAAACATTTTTTAATTATGAATATAAATTTAATTTTTGCGAAACAAAAAACAAGTGTTTTAGGAAATGTATTTAATAAGTGTACGTGTATTTCGCCAAGTGCCTACGGCAAACAGTGTTAAAAGTACTCAAACAAACTATCAAATTTTATTCAAAGCATGTGTTGGCGCAATATTTATGTTTTTTTTCCAGTACAAATGACAATACGAAAAGGCTTAAAGGCGTCTCTTCACCTCTTCACACTTTAAGCTCTTGCTTGCAAGACGTTTTAATTCTTTGCGGAAGTAATTTAAGTAACAGAAAAATCTTTGATTTTTAATTTCGAAATAAGCAACAAAGGAATAATTGAAAATGTTTATAACATCTAACCCTTTTTCCAAATCAAGATTGAATTGTTAGCTTTCTAGTTTAGCTAACTTTTTTAAGTAAGACACATATATTCTAGACCGTTCTATAAGAAGAACTGAGGATGGTTCTTCAAGTTAAATATTCGTGTAATATGTGGAATATGTATGCGCAATATAAAGTAATTCTCATAATTTTATAAAAAGATCGTATACAGTACGCGCTTTGTCTCAAAATCTGAAAGAGAATCCTTAGCTCGTTCTTAAGCTACACACAAATTTTAAAAAAAAAATCTTGAGCGGGAAACAATTGACATCGTATGCGAAGAAACTCGGTCGGTCCCAAGAATTGAATAAAATAAAAAATTTCCTAAGAAATGAAATGCATATAACGGGTGGCTCATCTAGCGTTTGCAATTTCAATTACCAGTTATTTCGAGTGTGGCAGGACTTACGTCATTCGCGTTATGACAGAAAATTAGTTTATTGTTTGACATTTACGAAATGGGTGTCGCTTTACGCTTGAAAAAAAATCGGGAAATATTGAAAACTTACTTTCAAAGTGGTGAGTCTTTTATCCAAACTGTAAGAAATTTACGTGAAAAATTTAGTAGAAATGAAATGCCTACTATGTAATTTGTGCACGTGCATCTACATAATCGGCCAATTTTTATACGAAAACGCTACTGGAAACGCCGTTACCGTCAATGGCGACCGTTACAGATCCATGTTGACCAACTGTTTATGACCTCAAGTAGACGCTATCTATGTGAACAACCTTTTTTTCAACAAGATGGAGCCAAATGCCATACAAACCGACCGACAATCGATTTCTTGCGTGCCAAATTTGACAACCGAATAATCAGACGTTTTGGATATGTTATTTGGCCTGCGCGGGGCTGCGATTTGATGCCGTTGGACTTTTTCTATGGGGTTTTTTTAAGGATAGATGTTTTGCGGATAATCCAGAGATAATTCCAGCTTTAAAACATAACATTGCGATAGTTATTCGCGAAATAGGCGCCGAAATCATCCAAATAGTTCTTAAAAACTGGCTTAAGGCCAGCACAGGGGTCACATGAACGAAACTTTTTATTCTTAAATCGGAGATGCCAACCTCTCTCTCTCTCTCTGGCACTATATCCCATCAAGGGATTTGGCCGCCTCAAATGAGGTTTCATAATCATATTTTCATTTCGGATAATGAGTGATTAATTCATTGATCCCAAACCAGCCATGAATTTTTTTCCTTGTCACCACCGGGAATCGAACTCGGGACCAGTCGCTGGAGCAAACATGCTGACCACTTTTCCACCGAAGCGACAGATTCCAACCTACATAATAAAAAAGTTTCTAAATCTTTAAGCGTTTTTAAATACAAACTTTAAAATGGCCCGCCCTCGACTTTCCAGAATTTAACGTTTGATTTGCAACCATTCATAGTACAACACCAACTCTTACTCTAAATTAATGAAGACCTCTGATTTGAGAGTCTGGTTTTGGTCATGACCTATTCTGCCCGACATTATTGTTCAGGGTTCTTTTCTCATCTGTTATAGTGATTCATTTCAAAAACGGATGGTGTGTATTATGTTTAACCAATGAATTGGATTGAGTTAATTCGGGTTGTTTACTCATAATAAACACATTTTATAAAACACTTGTTTTTTATTTCGCAAAAAATTAATTTTTTTTAATATTTTAATTGAACAATTTGCCCAAAAAGTTTAAAACTTTTTTTTGAAAGTCGCTGATGGATTTTATTTTCATTTTCCAGCATACATTCAAATTCAATAGTCTACAGTACACTGTTGTTATTTTCAGCCTAAAATAAACCAACATTTGTAACATGTTATCTAACCAAAGACGTAATATGTGCTAATAGTAACTATATTTGATGATACATATACTTTCCAAATCATAAAATTAGATGTTAGTTAATTTATTTTATAATTAGATTTTTTCAATTACTTCCTAATGTCTCTGGAGCATTGACATATTGCATAATTTTATGTCAAATGACTCAAACATGTAACAACGGATGTAATAACGTGCTTTCGAAAAACCTGAAAAATTATTTACAAAGATCGGGAAATTATACAGAGTATGCGGAACATGTAGCTGGAACACTTTAAATCGCATTTCTCTTATATGAGACGCTTTTTACCAATACTTGTCTACTAGAGTTTCAGACATTTAATTAAAAACTTGTTCGCTGTCTTTAGCTGAGTAGCTTGTTTTGGTTGTACCTTATGTTAACTAGATACTTATTTAACGGATAATGACGTATGATAGCAACCTACGATTTGCTATACTGGAGTCAAAGTGAATGTTAACATTACATATTTTAAAGTCCGGGATAAAACCAGTATCCAAATTATTTACGGATTATCTCATGAAATTGTTGAAAATACTATTTTAAATCTTACAACTTTTGGTAACTTTATTGAGCTGTATCAATTAGTAGTTGTACCATTGTTAACGAAAGTAAAGCCGAAATTAAACATAAATCTCATGAAAATTTCCATCTGAAATGTTGTACTAAGGCAGAATAAAAATTGCATATAGCTACGAATATTTCTGTAGAGAGCAAAAAATATGTTTGCAATTTATTATTTTGAACAATTCAGCTCCCACCATGAAAGATTTAAAAGAACAGGAAATTCCACAAATTCTTAACATTTTAAAATAAGCAATTTAATCAAATAATTCTCAGAACAAAACGCTTTAGATAAATAACATTTTTGAAAACAAATTAAGACAGAAATCCTTTTTAGTTTTTTGTACTTTGCACTGCACAATTTTTACTATTGTAGTAGATCGTTGTTTAAATTATGCAAACTTTAATAATGGAAGCTCCTTAATGAACAATAAGAAACTTTCAAAAATTTAGCTACTCAGCACATCTTAAATAACCTTTTTATAAAGTATCAGAAGGTTAGTCAATTTTGTGAGATTACCTATTATGACTAGATTAAAATAAAAGTGTCGTTACACAAAAAGGTTCTACATTTTGGCCTTTGGTAAAGTGTGTTGGTGTTTCTTTTATATTTATATAATTACGGGGGTTTCGATTTTCAAATAAATTGTTGGCATTCAATTTTATAAAATGTCAAACAAATTTACGAATGTGAATATATTTCAATTAAATAAAACATTTTCTGCAATTATATTTTAATAAGAGAATCACACACTAGAAAATTAAACTAAGTTACAGCGAAAGTTATGTAAATCAACTTTTAACAGCGTAAGTCAAACGAATCCAAACTAGTTTAAGGTAGGTGCCATCTTTCAGTTTCTGTACGCTAAAGAACAAAGAGCTAAGGGAGCGTTAAACTCCAAATAAACATAACATTAAGCGAAATAATATCAATTTTATGATATATCAAATTTTAGCTACTGAAAAAGGCAATCACGTTTCGAATGAATCCCTAACATTAATTCTTATACCAACACATTGAAAATTATGATATAAATTACACGACAAAAAATGTCTAAGCCAAAAAACATAGAAACTTTATACTCCTCAGAGCACATTATAATTTTCTCAAAGTCTTATTTATTTATATTTTATACATATTTCCTAAACTTTAAATGAGTTTGTGATTTATGTTGTGTGTAATATTTAAATTAGGATTAAACAAAATTAAAAATAAAATTTGTTTGCATAACTAATTTGCATAAATGTTTTAAACTTAATGCATATTTTCGTAAACTGTAGAATCGAAATTAAATTTAGGTTTGTATATTCGGAAGGAAATTGTTATAGCAGTGTGCGAACAAATTGGTTACAAATTGAGCTATTAATTTGCAATTCAAATCTTCATTATTTTTGACCTAAGCTAACTTCCTGATAAAATTTTACCCCCTTTTAAAATATATTTGCTGTTGTCAATGATATGATTTTCTGATGATCGCAGGGAGGTCAGTAAGGGTAACGGAAGGAAAGGTTAAACAGATTTTTTCGTGTTCTAGAATTTCATTGGGAATCCACACATATGTTGGTGAGGCAAATAATCTTACTAGTTAGAATATAGGAAGAACATTGGAGAAACCTCATTGAAATCAACAACGTTGCTCGCTGTATAAACGAACACAAAATGTTGGAAAATTCTAGACCACAAATCTAGAACAGAAACTAATATCAATCTAAGTTATTTTCGTAATAATATCAAATTTTCACCCGAAAATCAACAGTATTACCTAACTAGCAATATCAATCAAAAATGAATGGCGATTTAAATATACGTCGTTCGATATTAATAAACGTTAATTTGAATTATTTGTTAGATTTTCACTAAAGAATATTTCCATTTCAACGAACACACAATAACTTGATTACAAACAAGAACATTAAATTTTTACGATACAAAAATTGTGTATACATATTCCTAAAATATCCTTAATCGATAATTGTGGTTACAAAAGTATACGAGTATATTATCCAGGTCATGCAGAGAAGTACTAAAATTAATTATTTTTAATCAAGGTACACAAGACATTCATACGACTTGATAATCAAAATTTTTACGTAGGCATTTTTTTTTGAGAATTAATATTAAACTATGTACAAATCAAAGTAAAACAATGAAATTTCTAAAACATACTTCTACATACTTCTGAACGTAATTACACAGATATTACATAGAAGCAGTGCGCATGTTTTATTTTCCATCCAAAAAAACATAAAGTTCACTAAAAAAATAATAAATAAATAATACAAAAAATAATTTAAAGTATACCCGGGGGTGATTTTAACGAAGAACACGTTTAGAATATATTCATGCTATTTATTTCACTTTTTAATTTGGCAACCTGTCTACAATAAAATACTATATGGCTTACAAGTTATTGAAAGCCCAATTCCAAAATAACAAATAAAACACGTCACAATCACACCAAAATTTAAAAAAATGTCACTTTATCACAAATTTTCATTTTTTCTATTTCACTATTTAGAATATATTTTCGGAAAATCACCAAATCACGAAATGAAAATAAAAAACAAAGTAAATTTTCCCAACAAAAAAAAAACACTAAATTCTAAAATAAACTTTTTACTAAAGTTCAAAAAGAAAAAAGTACAACACCTATGTATCTTATTACGACAACCATCGGCAACTGAAATATAAGTTAAAGTATAGAGCAAAACCGAAAAATGTAAAAAGGGGTTGAAAATAAAAATGAGAAAAACTAAAGGACTAAAACCGAATTTTCACGATACCTACAAACATACCCGTACACACAGAGGGAAAAACGAAAACATTTTTCAACATATTATATAAAAGGCCGGGTACGATTTTTAACGAGATTCCAAAATAAATAAAATAAAAATTCATCCCCTTAAAAAAACACAACAAAAACAACGAAAACAACAATAATAATTTTCTTGTTTTTCCATTTTACCAACATTGGTATGGTATGTTCGATGGTGACGTCAAAAAAAATTCAATCAATATTTTACTGTATTAGAACGTATCTCCTTAAATCCTACATTCTGTATTTCATTTCGATTTTCATTTTTCTGGCGAATGTATGTTATATAAAATAAAAACAACAACAAAATATGGTTAAAGGGAAAATTCTGATACAGAAAATAAAATTCATCTCTTTACAAAAATAAATATTTTGCACACTACATTTTGTTACTCCATGATAAATCACAGAAATAATATCACATGGTTGGATTTTGTGTGGTACATATGGTATATGATAAAATATAAGTACTTACAACTGTATCTTGTACCAATATTGTATACATTTTTAGATGTACATACAGATTTTTCATTTTGTTGGAAAATCAATGTTCACTTTTCTAAGTAGTTTCTAAATTGTTAACACCAACAAAAATATCGTATAGCGCTACTCTTACTGTTTGTAGACGTAACCCACAAAAATATGTAGAAAAACGAGGGTTACACAGACGATAAATTTAATGATATACAATTTTTTTCTAAATGGTTCAAAATTTTGTTTCACAAAAAAATTTGGCGTAAAGAATTGTTTCACCGCGTCCTCATTTGATAAAGCGGTGTCCATTATATTAAATTATACATTTTCTGGAATTTGGTTTGCAACCTCGTAGTACAGATAAACTAGTGTCTTCAATGAAGAAAATAAAATAACAGATTTCCAGTACCAAACTACACGTAAAAAATTCTAAAAAATGAAGTATAAATATAAATAAATAAAAAAATACTTTTAAAAAAGTTTAAAATTTGAAGAATCATCACATACACAAAATTGTATATAATCAGTAAAGAATCTTCAAAAGAGAATATGCAGTAGCTGTCAAAACATTTGCAACCGCTTTGAATAATGTATTACAACTTACTTTACTGGTACATATGAAAGCTCTGGAGGCCCGCTTTCACAATTTGCACTCCATTTTAATTAAGCAAGCAACCAGTATCATTGCAATCTTCAGTTTTAAAATCCCACCTGATATAGACCAATAATTTTTTAACAGTCGATAAAATTTTAATGAAAATGGCTCAATTAAATAAAAATGTTTGTCTGTAAATTGGAAAAAATGTCCTATTAGCTTTCTATTATAAACTATAAGCGATACTGACAAGTGAATATAGAACCTTATCTAATCTCAAAACAGAATGCCGAAAAATCCATTAATAAACTTAATAGAAACTGGATAAACGTACAAAGTGAATTTATATTTTTAAAATCATCTCATTTTTGAATTTTAAATCTAATCTTGAAGTACGAAACAACCTTTATCTATAAGGTTAACCTACTCTACAGCCGTATGAAGGCGCAACACTGTATACTCATCAGCCTAATACGCACTTACGCACCTTTTCGTAAGTATACCACTAATTGATTCAACGAACACCTTCGTTGACAGAGTCCTTACTTTGTTACTCGTAAGTTCCGGATTCGATTCCTGGTGATGACAAGAAAAAGTTGCACATGGATGTTTTAATGTTTCTTTAATTATATTGTTTGTACATATAACATCTAAAGCCATAGTTGTCTGTTTTTTTTCCGTAAATAAAATATAAAAACAATTTTAATTAGCAAACACTTGCTAATATCTAACAGGTCGATTTTTAGGCTAAATTGTGAACTATACTTTTTTTCTTAACTTCCTCGCGAGGGAGGACCTTGTTTTGTTGATGTTACGGCCACCTATGAATGATTATTGTGAACTACTGAGCAATTAAGTTTAGTTCATAATTTAGTTTAAAAAATTGACCTGAGACACACAGCATTAGGCGAACTATAGTTCAGTATCTCAACTCAGGCAGAACAGGCTTTGAACAACAAGTTTCATTTATCACGTGGGCTGCCGAGCTCAAATAAAGAAATATAAAACAAAAAATTAAGAAATCCTTCTCGTTCAAGCGAAACGCTGTTTTACAGTAAATTAAATAAAATAATCCGCCTACAATCCAATCCATACAATAGTTGTCTAATATTTGAGTCAGAAGTGGTTTTGAACTGTATGCGAACAAATGCAATCACATTTGCCTTTTTTTTATATAAATTCACTCCGCGAAATTCAATTAAAGCCACTATTAATTTTTTAGTTCAGGTTTTAATTGGGATCTATTATCAAGTTTTAATTGGGATCCAATCCTTGCAATTCCATTTCGACAATTTGCTCCCATGCCTGTACAACGGTTTTATGCAACTCAACTAAGTTGTTGTACTGCTTGCCATTGTCATAGACCTTTCGAGCCGCACATTGTCCCGTAATTAGCTATTGGATTTAAATCAACGATGTACCGGCCAGCCCAAAACTTCGACATATCGCTCTCTGAACCAATCGATCGTTTTCTTCGATTTGTGAATGGGATCATTATCCTGCTGGAAAATTAAATTCGAGGTTGGTAGATTTTCACCAAAATCTATTAAAATTTTATCTAACAGCTATTCTGGACTTAATTCGAGTAGAAATTTTACACATAGGGGTTTTCTTTTTAACAATATTTCCTGTGGGCACTTGGCGAAACACACTTACACTTAAATAAATACATTTTGTAAGCACTTGTTTTTTTTATTTAATTTTTGGATATTTAAATTAACATTTTTTTTCCAAAAATTTTAAAAATCACTCGATAAATTTCGGCTTATTAGGCCATTATCAGGAGTATCTACTCCTGATGCACTAACTCCTGAGGTAGATACTCCTGATGATGGCATAACAAGCCGAAATCTATCGAGCGATTTTTTTAAACTTTTTAAAAGTTTTGTTTTAATTAAAATATTCAAAAATTTTATTTTTGTGAAACAATGTGTCATAGGGGTTTTCCCAAAATAGGAACATGTGACCCAAATCATTAAGGAGCCGCCTCAAAAGTTTCGGCTCATTGAAACTTTTATCCGATCTTAAATAATCCCACTAATATTTCAATCCATCACCGTCTAAATTAATCTTCTTGTCGTCCGAGAAGATAACATTTTTCCAAATTGGTCCCATGAACATGTAATTTTCGCAAAGTTTAAGCTATTGATTTTATGTGCTTCCGTTAAAACTGATTTTAACCTTTCGACCCGTTTAAGACGAGGGCTCTGATGCAAAATTTGTTGTATGCGGGGTACCAACTGGCAGATCAAGTTCCGAAACAATTTTTGTGGCCGTTGATTCCCCTTTAATCGTAATTCTTAGGAGTTGTGGTGTCTGGCGCTGTAAAAGCTTGTGGTTATTTTTATTTTTTGATTTTTCCCATAATTCTCGTTTTCATTCATAAAATTGTTGATAACCGTTCGCGATCTGCCTTCTGAATTTCGTGGAGTGTATATATATCGATGGGTGCATTTTATGACTAATCTTAACCTATCATAATCATAACCTTAACCTAACTGGTTCCCCGACACGAGTAATGAACTGGATTCAATGGTGGATACTCTTACTAGGGCTTGCAATACCTCCACGAGGGAAGGTTGCCCACTAACAAAGCTGAGGGGAAAGCGAAAACATGTTTGGTGGAAGTCAGTCCTTACAGAGGATATTCTGAACACACGGAAGATAAAATGGGCTCTTAAAGGGTTTAAGCCCTTTAAGTCAGCTGGTCCGGTTGGGATTGTACTAGCAGAAATCTAAAAGAACTCGAAGGTCTTGCTTCCCTGGCTGGAAGTTATTTTCAATGAAAGGGTGTCTGAAGCTGGGGTACATACCGATGAAATGAATGAAGGCTAGGGTGGTCTTCATCCCGAAAGCTGGTAGAAGCTCACATAGCAACCATAAAGATTTAAGACGAAAATCTCTGTCGCCTTTTCTGCTGAAAATCTTAGAAAGGCTGCTGGATGTCTATATTCGTTCGAGAATTGTACCCAGAAACTGGGCACGGTGTCAGCATGCGTACCATAAGGGTAAGTCCGTGGATACGGCATTACACATCCTGGTTCGGGGAATTAAGGTCAATGATTTTCAAGAATTCTCGTTGGTGGCGTTTCTCGATATCGAGGGCGCTTTCAACAATGTGAAGGTCTAGGCAATTATGGCAGGATTGTGGCCACTTGAGATTGAAGACCCAGTAACCAGGCTAATTAATCACTTGCTAGGTAGAAGAAGGGCTATAGCGGGGATGGGGAAGCTCCCGTCAGTAGACGGGTTATTCGGGGAATACCCCAGAGAGGTGTACTCTCTTCGCTTCTTTGGAATGTAGTAATTAATGGACTACTATTAGAACTGGGAGGGGGGGAGGAATAGGTGTAGTTGCCTATACCTATGACGTAGCGATAGCTGTCTCGGGTACACACCTGGATACAATCAGGGATGTGATGCAGAATGCGTTACCAATCACTGCAGTTTGGGCCAGGCAGTTAAATTCTTCACCGATGACTGTGGGTATTAAACGTAAGTTTATCTTTTCGTCTGTCTGATTACTACTACTACTATCTATGTGGACAGTCGGGAGGCCATTCTTTCACTAGATTTTACTGGCAACAAGGGTGGCGTTGGGCTGTCACACATCTCTTAACGAGATGAGTGAATTATTCAATATTTAGTTGGTCTGGGTTCCGGGCCATTCTGACGTTGAGGGAAATTGCAGGGCAAACGAATTATCAAGCTACGGTACGACTCAACTGGAACCCGGAAGAGAATGTGTAGGAAAGCCTATGTCTGTGCTGAAAGCAGCAAGCCACAGGAAAGCAGTTGCCCTGGCGAATGCTAGGTGGTTCGGCAGTACGATTGGTAGGGTTGCGAAGCAAGTATGGCCTGAGCTGAACTTGAAGCACTCAAAGATCTTAATCACACTAGGGAAGCGTGATTTAGGTAGAATTGTAAGGATACTTACCGGACACTGCCTTTTCGGAGATCATGCCTTGTGCAGAAGCTGTGGGGACGAGGAGGAGGAAACACTCGTTCACTTAATATGCTCATGTAATGCGCCAGCTGGCAGAAGTCATGATCACTTGGGCAAATACACTATGAACAGCCTCTCTGATCTCGAAAGCTGTAATTTGCGAAATCTTTTACGCTATATTAATAGCACTAAATGGGTTTAAAGGGAGTTTAATAATGGCGGATCCTGTGGTATCACAATGGGCCATAATTGGCTTAAGTGTGCGATAGCAGCCACTGAAACCTAAACTAACCTATCGTAAGAGAACTTGATGATTTTTTAACTAAACCGAGATTAATTCTGTTTTCTGTCTTTTTGCAACATTAATTTTGTAGCTACCACTAGATAAAAGAAAGAAAAGGATTCGAGCTCAAGATGTTTCGTACCAAGAATAACAAAATATACACAAAAATTGAAATAAATTCGTATTTGTCCGAAAAGAGTACTTGCTTACAGTTAATCAAATCAAATATATCCGGCTGCTCCAGAAGAAATAAAGAATGTATCAAAATACACACTTGATTTTGGGGCATTGTGAATTGGTTTCACATAACTATTTTATTTATTTGGTGTTGGTTTGGTGAGCATAATAACAGTTTTCCTTAAACTAATACCATGCTTTAAAAGAAGCATTAATATCTGACACCTTTCTGTTTCGGTTTAGAACATAATACATATCAATATCAACAAACGATTATTTATACTTACGAACACAACATTGACTAATTACAAGATGGAATGACAAGACTAAAGTAAATAATTTAATGATAATTATAGTTGTTTGCAGGCTATGATAAAAATTTATTACAGTAATTTTTTAGAGAGTTAATCTCACTTTCATACGGAAATTCTTGTAATTTGTATAAGATTATAGAACGGTGGTTGCGAAAACTCAGTAAAACAATTGTCTCGAGAGAATAATTTTTTATTTCTATTATTGAATCAGATATTTAATTTTTCATCGAATTGGTCGTATTTTTAACATATAAAGACTCGCTTCGGTATAGCTGGAATAAGAATAGAAATTAATATAATCAAAATGGGATGAGTATCCGACACTGTTTTTTTGTCTAAATTTCCAACGGGGTTAGTTCATATTAGTTGCTCATAGATAACACAAAATGTACCACGTTGTTTAATTAAAATTTACAAAAAATTAGAATTTATCAATCCCCGAAAAATTTTTAATCGCCGATTGATAAATTTCATCTCAGTTTGCACTTTAGAACAACATATCAGGCACATTTTGATTTATGTATTTACATTAGAGACGTCTATCAATAATTTATGAACTAACCAACCACCAATTTAGTTAATCGAAAATTTAAATAAAAAAATCGGTGTTGGGCAGCACACAGTATTAGTTTTATGTCAAACCGTGCAGTGCTGTGTTTTTAACGCATTTACTCTGGCATCTGTAGGAATATTTTAAAACTAGAACAAATGGCGATCGTTTTTCTGTTATATAAACTTTATAAATATGATTATAATTCGACAAAATATTATGTATATTTTATTTAAGATTTTTTCGGCTTTTCGGACAAAAAATCTGAAAAACCGAAAAAAATCTTAAATAAACTAATATCACGAACGATTCTCTTAATTATGATTCTTTTATAACTACTTCTTAATTATGTATAATAGCTGTGTTTCTTGACGCTTGATCTGATCATTCAGTTCAGTTCATGTTACATGAAACAACACAAAGGCGCTTGCTAGATTTAAAATCAAAATTTGTGATCCAAGACAAAATTTGGATCATGTTTTCCATATAAAATTTGAACTGATCCGGATCAATGAGCGTCAAGAAACACGGCAAATGTTAAATTAGTATAAAAAATTAATGACAAAACTAATATGTAATTCAAAACGCCATAAGCTGAGACACAAAGCCAAGAGAATTCTAGAAGACTGACTTGTTCAAATAAGTTACTTCACAACTTAATTTATTAGAGGACACCTCAAATTTTAAAATACATAAAACTATATACCACACAATTCTTTGTATACATACATACGTAATTTATTCTATTAGAAAAACAAGTGAAAACTAAAAACTTGATTAATAGAAAAAAACCAGTTAATCTAACTAGAGACCTACTTAGATTTTGGAACTTTTTAATCCTAAATCAAACAAACAAAAATCATTGTGCTTTAATAACTAAATCCTCACACATCTTTTGTGTATCCTACTTTATTTCAGTCGTCCTTCTTCTATATTTCTAATATATAATCTGCCAGTAAAACCATAATTCACGTGACTAAACTTTATTACTTTATCCTGTCGTGGAAAAATTTAATATACGAATAAAATAAAACCTAAATAAAAAATGTAGTTTCTAATCCTTTTTATTTCGCCTCTTCTTCAAAAAACCAAAAAGAAAAATCAAAATCTACCGGCAAATATAAAAATAAAGGAAAATTCGTTTTTATCAACCATTATGTTTTCTTAAGATTTTGTGTATCTCTCACAAAGGGAAATATATATTTGAGTTTATTTATATACCCGTACAAAAAATCGGAGCATTTGGCATGTCCGCGCATTAAAATTTCTATAAATTTTATACAGCCACTACAAGCACACATTCTTATTTCTCATCCCCACAAGCCAAAGAGACGAATATGAATGTTCAGTTACGTGTCAATAATTTTTCTTACAATATTTACGATGATACCCCGCTTTCCGTATACAATAACATGTTACATAATTTTAATCATAAAAATCTATTAGAAAATATCAATACAGGAGAAATTAATAATTTATATTCGAAATGATTGCATGCTAGCGAATTTGGGGAACATTCGAGAATAAAAGTTGACCGACATGTAACTAAATACGTAATTAATTGGAGATAAAATAAAATTACGCAGTATAAGCAATAAAATAAATTAAGTTATAATATAAATTAAACGAATTATAAATTAAGATCAAAAACCAACAATTTTACTCTTTCACACCAACTAGAGAGATTGCCGCCAAACCTTTCCACGTTTGATGATATTAATTAAGATATCACAATTAAAACGGAATTCAAAACGAAAAGACATTAGTAAAATATGGATAGTGTAGTTCTGTGTTATACAAAAGAATCGGAAAAATCGTATTGAAAATATTAACATTTATTTGTACATGTATTTGTTTAGCTTGTTATTTTAGAAAAACAAGTGGGATATAATTCCGTACACATGCAAGCAAGCTCGTGTACAGAGTAAAACCGGGTGATCAATAAATAGACCACGCCTTTCTACCAAAAGGAAAAATATATTCGTATTATGTATACGAAAATCGAAATCTGTTTATCGTGTGCAAACGACGAGAAGGCGCACAACGACCCAATTTACATTGTGAGCTACTTCTGAATCCCCACTAGCGAACAATTTTCTTTTATCGTATAATCATGAAAATAAATTCATTTTCCATGATTATTATATTCATTTTTTCACAGTATTTGTACGTACTTCATAATTTTGCATTTACATATACTTGTTCAAAAGTAAATATTAACACTAATACGTTGAACTATTTTTGTACGTTTTTGTTGTTATTTTTTGCCGCAGAATTTTTCTCGATGGTTATTTCAAATTTTCATTTTGTTTTTCTAGTATGCGGCGCCCTTTCCCATTTTCTTTATACTCATAACAGCTGGCAACACAAATTAAATTCAATATCTTTACATGCTACATACAATACAAACAGATAAATTTTTTTTGTCGTACTATACTTAATAAATTTATAATTTATATTTGAGTGCGTGATTATGGTTTACCAATTCGGCTAGATCCAAACTAAATACCTACACATAGTTCAGAAATATCAGTAGACGCGTAATGTACTAATCGCATGTACACATTAATCTATTCTATCCATACTGCTAATTTCGCGTGGGATTTTAAAAATACTAAAAAATTATTAAAAATTGAAAAACGAAAATAAAAAATGTAAATTTCAGGTGAAGTAACGGAAATTAAAATAGGAAAGTTGAATTTCCTATATTGATAAAAATTAATATTTTTTGCGAGAATTTTAATAACTTTTATATTAAAGCTTTATTTTGGCGTTTACCGGTATAAGAACATGTCCCAACTTTTGGAATAAATTATAAAGAAAATTAACCGGAAAATTAAAGAGGATTTATTCCACGTCATTGAATTTACTTAGGGGGATTTTTATGCATTTTTGCTTTTCGGGAATCGGGGCAGAAATTATTTATACATGTTGCAGTCGTGCGTACATCTTCGAGTGTAAAATACTCAAAATCTTGTATTTGGGTTAGAATGTCAACAAAGACGGGGTGAATTAAAGTTTATTATTTAAACTTGTTCTATTCGGTTTTCCGAAAATTACGTTCTATTTGTATGTATTTCTATTGAATATTACACAAATTCTTTATGTAAATATATTTCCGCCCTCAAGAATTAAAAGGGTAATATTTCTCATCACTGTTTGTATGTAGGATGTGATTTTAATTTAATAAGAATTCTACAAGTAAAAAGGTCTGTGTGTGTAGGTTTACTTTACTTGTGAATGCACAAATCGAGAAACGTTTCAGCTTTATATAGCCTGGATTGAGGTATTTTTTTAGACATTTTTAAGCTGTTCTTCAATTTTTTATTTTGGGGAACAACCAGATATCACAAAATAGAAGCAGCGGAGAATACGGTATAATGGTATACTTTTTTCGATACCTGACGCCACTAGAAAGTTGCTTGTTTTGGTGTTGGTGGAGTGCGAGCAGGAGCTTTGTTGGATTTGATGCAGGAAATAGCAACTATGTTCCATTTTGTCAAATATCCTAATAAATTTTTTGAAAACTACGGTAAACCAGTTTATGTATACCAATTGGCAGGATACATATACCATAAAATTTTTAGAGACTAATGATGAATTTAGCATATGTAAAGTAAGGAAAACAGATCTATATTTCTCCAAGCAACTAAAAAAATCAAAATTCAAAAGCATTACAAATAAATTACTAATAGACATACATACTCAAAGAAGGTAATAGAGAAAATCTAATAGAACTAGTAGAATTTTTCGTAGCAGCAAACCCAGAATTTCAAAATTAATTAATTCATTTTAGAGATTTGAAATAGAAGAACAATTAGATAAGAATTTTAATTATTTGAACCTATTAACACGTTCGCGCAAATGAATGCTATGCCAATCATACGAGAAAGTTCGTTTTTAACACATTCCCGCAAACAACTTTCATTTTTTAAGGAATAACTCGACATATTTTTCAATTCTCAAAAATACATTCCATTCCGCGACGAAATGTCATTGCAATTACAAAAGTTATCAAATGCGCGTGTTCCTGAGTAGCACACACATTTAGATAGTGTGCGTCAATGTGTTAAGCTTGTAAGAATTGTAAAATGCAAATGTATACAAATAAGAACAAATTGTAATTTTTAGTAGTTACCGTTTTACCAGTTTCAAATGAAATCGTAGTAACTACTTTCGCTCCTATGATATAATCAACCTTGAATTTACACTTTCTGGTCGTTGCTGAAAAATTTTCGAGTATTACTTATAGAACCAAGATTCATATAGGCTTTTACGATAAGGTAAATTTTACATTAACATTGAGCAAAACGAACACGTGCATATTTTGAATCATCATTCAAAATTTTTGGGACGCTAAATATTCATGATACACCAAGTTGCTATGCTGGAAGGTTTCATTTTAAACGTTTATAACTTGGGAGAAACCTCGCAACTTAAATCACTCAGCACACGCCACTGGTGGCATGACATATACCACGCCAATTTTTAAACTCACGCAAATTTTTCACTCCAAATCTGGTTGCAATACATGGGAACATAAACAACGGCAACGTGTTGGTCAGATGCTGGGTTTGCATTAACCAAGATGGAGGACATCTAAGAAAAATTATTTTTAAAAACTAATTCCAATGTTAAAAATTTAATAAAATTCTTGATTTAAAAAAAGAGATACACAAATTAAAATAACAGAAATATTCATATTGGGTTTTGTAGCAACATTCGTGCCCCATCTTGAATATTCCTCTGTAACTGGAAGGAATCCATTGTATGACTATGAAAGTGTTGTATTAATTCTAAAGTTACACATCAATTTTCACTAGACTTGTTTTATTAAGATGATGGGCTAGACCTTAATACTGACTACTCAAACAATTTGACGAAAAATTAAATTTCAAATTATACTTTTCAATTTTTTTTTTTTTTTTTTTACAATAGCACCCCAATCGTATAGAGACTAATAGTTGGATGCTCCTCCGGTCCATAGTTTGCACGAACTTTCGTCATATCTGAACCGATATTTGTTCCCATGCGGATCTAACTCCATTCCAAAATTAATTTGTATTTTTCAATTTTTTTATACTAATCGCATTCTTGGCTATACTTCACACATTTACGAACGGCTTTGAATCAGGTGATTGCCATAATCTCTACATTATTTTGTCTAAACCACGCTTTCAATTTTTTGAGATGTTTTTAGGATTATAATCTTGATGGCAACACCATCTTGGAGGCATTATATTTTCAGCATACCCTCCCATATTATTTTTATTATTTAGAATATCAACGTAAAGAATTGCATTGGCCCAAGAATCAGCGTTCGAATCTTGCGTTCACTAGCTACCGTACGTAATATCGACCATCAGAAACGAAGAGATTTACTTTTGTTTCATCACACACTTTTCCACTTTTTCGGATCTGTATTTGCCATGTGTTTTGTGCAAATTCGGTCCTGGATTGTACGTTCTTTGTACTTTCGTTAACATTTGTATGGGAAATAATCAGGTTAAGACTTTTGGTAATTTCGTTGGAGGCCATAAAAGTGGCTTTCTTAACTATCTGCAGTCTGCACTACTAAAACGTTTTCTTTTTAAAGACGCAACCTTCGTAAAATTCTTGAAACTACTGAAACGAAGTTTCCTTCTTATTTTTCATGGTCGCAATTTCCCTTTCTTCATTATCCCATTTCCTGTCTGCCATCACAATTGTGTGGGTAACGAAAAAGAATCATCAAAAAATGTATGTTTGTATGTATTTTGGAACGACATACACATTGGTGTATTTCACTTAAATCGTTTTCGTCCGAAAAATAGCACTATAACTATGCTAACAAAAACAAATACATATGTTATCTAATTTATATGTTATCAAATTATAATGTTTTTTTCAAAACTAATTCCAAACTTATCATTTTTTACACACATATTTGTGTGGGTTGGACTTAAATTAAAGCAAAAAATTGTTTGTCTGGCAGGAAAAGAATTGTAATATACAGTTTTGGGGCAATCCATTTTCACCAAGCAAAAATATTTTTCTTCAATTTTTTTAATAATACTTAAAATTGAACTGCTCTTCACTATTTTGGTGTATGTATTTTTAATAATTCGTGTGTACTTCGGCAATTTTAAATTAATAATGATGTCCTATTTCTTTGAACACGTAAAAATATGATTTTTATTATTTTCGGTGAGTTCTCAAAATTTATAAAAGTTATCTATTTAAATAATCAGCATTTTTGTAATAAATGGTATTGGAATTTTAACCAGCACGTTGGAATTAGAAATGTTTGAAAGGAGTTTTCGAAATTTGCAATTACATGGTGAACTGTCCTATTTTATTGAACAACACTGTATTCATAAATCCGCATAATCATTGCCTTCTCTGCAAATCCGCATAAACATTGCCTTCTCATATTAATATTTTCCTTTTCCGTTTACTGCGGAATTGATATCTTCCAGCTTACCTATAAATTCTGTATTCATTATACAAATGTCATCACGGAGGAGAAACTCAATTTTCATTTATATTTGTACCAAGTACGCCAACACCGGCCCACTACTACATTATTTATACTGGATCTGTGTATAAATCTACTCATATTCATCATGTTTAGTTTTGATTCTTGACTCTTTTAAATACGATTTTCACCTCCCCTTCCATTCCTTGGTGCTATCCTCTAATTTTATTCGGTTAGTAAGATTGCGAGCTAATAGTTTTGAGCCAGACTTACCTATACTTATTAATTAGTAAAGGGTCTTTCAATAGGGACGCCCGAAATTTATTAGGTTATAGCAGCAAGTAACATCTGTCAAATTTGTTGTGTTCAGTAGTGTTTGGCAAATCACCATAGAAGGTTATAGCGTTGAACAACATGCAAATCATAAAATTTTATTTACAAAGTCAGTGCTACGTTCGAGGAACGTTCCGTGGATTTCGTTTCGATAAATAATCAACCAACACCCGTACGTCACCGAAACATAAGGTCTGCTGAAAACATCACTACTGTGCGTGAGTGTGTACGGGAAAACCCGAGACGGTCGTTTACAAGAACTTGGCCTTTCTGCAATATCGACTTGGCGAATTTTTCGTCAGGACTTGGGTCTGCACCCGTATAAAATACCACTAACCCATAAACTTAAGGTAAACTACCATTGGCAACGCTGTATGTTTCCTGATTGGGCTCTGGAGCTGTTGGAATTTGACTCAAATTTAGCCAAAAAACATCTTTAGCGACGAGGTCCATTTTTAAATGAATGGATATGTGAACAAGTAAAATTGTCGGATTGAGACGATACCAATACACACGAGATACACCAGCACCAAATGAATCCCTAGATAGTCACTATTTGTTGAGGATTTTGGCCTGGCGGTATCATCGATCCGTACTTCTTCCAAAACGAAACTGGCTTTGCCATAACCGTCAACGGCGAGCGCTACAGATTGATGAAACGCAACTTCTTGTGACCTAAACTGGATGATATGGATACCGACGACATGTGATTCTACCGATAGCATAGTAAGTAGAGCGCTTGCTATGTAATTCGGGGTTCCCGGGTTCGATTCCTGGTGGTGACAAAAATTACGACTGGGCGTTTTTAATGTGTTATGTGTTACATTGTGCATTGTCTTATATATCTCAAGCCATAGTTATCGACACTTTTCTCCATAAATATTTATTGATCTATCCTGATACCCAAGTACTTGTATATATATTCACATGTTGAATTCGGTTTCCGCATTTCGATCCACTTCATCACTTTTATGTTTAAACTCAAATTTTTAACAACCGTATTAACTCTCGCTGGTGCGTTAGCTAATGCCTGCCTAATAAACTTCCTTTTGCCGATGACCACAAAATCATCTAAAAATTGCAATATAACAACTTTGCTGTTAACATTTATCTGAGATATAATGAAAATTTTGCTGCCTTGAGACAAGCTACGATTGATCAACTGGGTTCCCTTCGGTTCAAAACTGTTTTTCTATCACTCATAAAATCACATATATAATCAATCACCTGGGGTAGTTTCCAGTGAACCGCCTAATAATGGTCTTTTCGTATTTTTGATACAAATCTCTCAACACATTCAACTGCAGTGACCCTTGCGGTACCCTTGAGTTATGTCTGGAAGCAAATGATTCTCGTTTACGAAACATTTAATTCTTTCTTTCAACATTTCATTAATCAGTTTCAGAAACTTTACTTTAATTGTGTGATACAATATTCTATTTTCAGTATACATACTCTGAAAAAACTGACGCGGGGCTATTATTCGCTTCCTCTCAAGGGTTCCAAACATTTTCCATTTATCATTCTATTTCACTATTAAGTTGATATACACACAAAATCTTGAAAGCAATTGAGCGAGAGGAGGGGATCTATTGGCTGACCTCATTCGGGATTCCGATTCTGTAATCCTAAATGACAGAAGGCCAACTGGAATTGCAAATGTGGGAAGTACAACGAATGCACTGAATATTTTATTAGTTGGAAAATTGTCGGGAAATTGTTGGAAAAACGTTATTCAGTTGTATATTTTTTTGTACAAAAGAAACGCCGACTGGTCTATGCTCACGTACTTCTGTATGTTCTTATCAATTAAGAACAAAATTCAAATTAAAGGAAGGCTGAGGCGAGACCGAGATAACACTAATATTGTGAATATGTATGTACAGTTTTTATAACACAAAAAATATATCAAATTCTCTTATGTTGTGTGGCGAGAAATACTAATAACCCGTGTAATACACCAAAGGGGTACCTCGCTCAATCATGGTAAGAAACAGTAAAAAGAAGCATTTGTTCAAACAATATAAAGTTGTGCAAAAAATATACGCCTGGAACAGCACCATAAAACGTAAACCAATGTTTAAATTATTTAGAATTTTTTATTAAAGTTTTATATAAAATTTTCGGGTGGACATACTTATTTAAATTTTTGATATTTTTATATTTTGAAAAAAAAAAAAACTAAAAAAACAAACATTTCCTTTGAATTTTATTTTCACTTAAATAAATTATTTAACACTGGAAATTAGTTAAATTGTGTAAGTATGTAATGTTTGAAGATAAGAAGGGAACTTATTAAAATTATTACAATTTGGGGTTGTTCCGATGACCGATATGGTAATCAATGTTTTTCTTTGGCTATTGAGTTCTCGAAATTTCATTTTGATAAAGTTTCATTCCTAGAAAATTGTATTTGCATGTATGAAAATTAAAATTGCCTGAACCAAATAACATATATATTTTGCAGTATAAACAAAACTGAATTTTTTAAAGGAATTTCATCTTTTATGTGAAAAACAAATAAACAAAAAATATGTGTACATTTTATTTTCGTATTACATAGAAAATGTTTGTTCAACAAGGGATGAAAAACAGTTAAAAAGCTGATCTCTATGTACAGAGTCCAGAGGGAATTTTTCGAATTCAAAGGATTCAGACATCGGTTCTAAATTAACCCAATATAATAATAAAAGTTTTATTATATTGGAATGAATGTGTTCTCAGGATATTCTGTGGCAATTCAGAAAAACCAATTATCTCACTACTTAAGATAAGTGGTTTTTCTGAATCGACATAGATATGTATATAGCACGACCTATTTTTACGTCGAAGTCTTTAAAACTGAGAAATACTTAATATACTGAATTTCCGGGTGATTGAGTGCTGCAAATTTTAGGAATTTTATGTTGTGGGGTTTACGGTTTCAATATTTTGGCGATTTTTTCCAATTATGCGATAATATTCGATTAGAAACGATAACTTAATTGTCGGCAACTCCGAAAAATATCAATTGGGTGGGAATATCGAACCCATCAGGGATTGAGGGTGCAAACTAATAGTTGCTGCGTTTTTTTGAAATCTGGTGTTCGAGACCGCGATAAAATACAGGGAAATTTTGAAAGGAACATTTTAGCACAACAACTTTTACTAACTTCAAGTCAATCATTTTGACGTTTAAACAGATTAAACAGATAAAAATAAATTTTTAGTTGTACTCAATAATAAATCTAATTAATAAGTTTTTAAGTTTAAAATTTGAGTGCTTTGTTGTGAAAATGTAAAGCAACGATTAATGGTAAACTAAATACCTTTCTTGATTCCGTATTTGCCGATATAAAATCCAATTTAAGCGATATGAATAGTTCGAATCGAGCTTTTCTAAATACGCTGGTATCGAATAACTCGGAAATTTTATTTGATTACGATAATCCGTACTGGGATAATACACAAAATAAATTTATACTCAATGAGGACGGTTGTAAATGTGTAATTTTATGTGATATACAAAAGGCTGGACGGAATTCTTATAACCATTAGGGAATACAATATTAGTGATACGCCGTGCGACATGAATAAGTACGTATTTGGCTGGAAACATCTAGTAAGGGAGCGATTCTTAACGATCTTTTTAATTTCAGAATGCTGCAATCAACTGTAGGTGATAGTAACATAAATTTAGATGACAGCGATAGTGATAATGGATTTATGGGTGATGATTTTCATAACCAAGCTGAAATGGATGAGCCATAAGAGTTGCAACTACCGATATGACATTCGCATACGATGCAAATGCCGAAATTGAACAAGTGCAAGAGTTGCGAATAAGTGGCGGGTGCTAAACGCTCCCAAACCGTAATTGATTCATTGCAACCGTCTGTCTGATGCGTCGACGAAAATTGGAATATTCGTATCGACCCCGTCTGGACCATCTTATTTGAAAATTAGACCATTGGCAACGGTTCAGACGGAGAGACAACAGATGAGGCGAACCAGTGAAGCGATAAAAGCAAATTGGAATGCTGCAGCTAAGCGAAAACAAAAAAAAATATACGTGATATGCGATCAATATTTAATAATAATAACGGGTGATTTTTTAAGAGCTTGAGAACTTTTTTTTAAAAAAAAACGCATAAAATTTGCAAAATCTCATCGGTTCTTTATTTGAAACGTTAGATTGGTCCATGACATTTACTTTTTGAAGATAATTTCATTTAAATGTTGACCGCGGCTGCGTCTTAGGTGGTCCATTCGGAAAGTCCAATTTTGGGCAACTTTTTCGAGCATTTCGGCCGGAATAGCCCGAATTTCTTCGGAAATGTTGTCTTCCAAAACTGGAATAGTTGCTGGCTTATTTCTGTAGACTTTAGACTTGACGTAGCCCCACAAAAAATAGTCTAAAGGCGTCAAATCGCATGATCTTGGTGGCCAACTTACCGGGCCATTTCTTGAGATGAATTGTTCTCCGAAGTTTTCCCTCAAAATGGCCATAGAATCGCGAGCTGTGTGGCATGTAGCGCCATCTTGTTGAAACCACATGTCAACTAAGTTCAGTTCTTCCATTTTTGGCAACAAAAAGTTTGTTAGCATCGAACGATAGCGATCGCCATTCACCGTAACGTTGCGTCCAACAGCATCTTTGAAAAAATACGGTCCAATGATTCCACCAGCGTACAAACCACACCAAACAGTGCATTTTTCGGGATGCATGGGCAGTTCTTGAACGGCTTCTGGTTGCTCTTCACTCCAAATGCGGCAATTTTGCTTATTTAAATGTTTGCTCACTTGGTCGATTATGTAGACCATAAATCGGACGTAAATCGCGAAACACTTTTCGAACCGAACACTGATTTTTGTAATATAATTCAATTATTTGCAAGCGTTGCTCGTTAGTAAGTCTATTCATTATGAAATGTCAAAGCATACTGAGCATCTTTCTCTTTGACACCTTGTCTGAAATCCCGCGTGATCTGTCAAATACTAATGCATGAAAATCCTAACCACAAAAAAATCACCCGTTACAACACAGGATTCCGATTCATTGGCATTCAGTGCGGATACTAATTCGCTCAATTTAAACAATGCGTATACTGAAGAATATCGTCGAATGGATTATATGTAGTAAGTGGTAATACATCTAAATCAGTTCGAATCAACTTGTATGCTTCATTTTATATGCATATTATAAAGGGAAGTGACAAATGATGATGTTCCAGCACAAAAGTGACTTAATAATTAATTACAAAAGAATTAAATACTCTAATATTTTTTTATTTCTAGTTATATCCCGTTTGAACGGAAGTATGTGGCAAATCAGTAATTCGTATGATGGAAAAATCTGACTTAACGGCAAAAACCTGCCAATATCTGGATCGAAATTTAACTTTTCCGTTGTTGGAATTTTTGTGCGAAAAGAAAGTATGTATGATGACAACATAACCTACAAATTATGCATTGAAATATTTTTATTCGATATTATGACAAAAAAGAATTACACGGAAAAATTTTGGAAACCGTGAATCCATCAATGCATTACCTTAAGTATGTTGGTTGATAAAATAAACATAAAATCAAAGAAAGTAGATTGCTGGATTGTGAATTTAATTCGTAATGTTCGACTCGATGCTAAAATTATCTCGAAATTGGGACCAGTTGTAATGGGAACGCGACCTTTGTCATCGTATCAACAGCTAGTTGAAATATCGATTCCTTCTCGGTTCGTTCGGATGCTCCAATTGGTACTGTAGAAAGAACATAAAGTTAAAGCATAAATGGTGAAAATTGGAAGTACTACTAAACAATCTGTGGAACGCATATACATTTTTCTTTTTATAGTCACCCCATAAAGTTGAGAATCAAGAAAAGTGGAATTTATGAAAAATAAATTTTAATAAAAAGCCGGAAATTTCCATTAATCAACAGTAGTGTTTTATTTTTTAAATTTTCAAATAAACTACATGTGTTGTTTTGAACACAATAATTGATGATATTTCCGCCAATTTTACTCGATGTGCAGTATATTGGGCTTTTCATTTCTTCGTAAGTTATAAATTGAAGTGCCCCATGAGAAACGCCAAACAATTCAGGAATGAAATCACGAAATATATTGTCCATTAAATTTGTCAATTTCTTATTTATATTTCATCCGACTCGGTATATCCTCAAAAACAACAGAAAATTTGAAAATAAAATGACAGTTCTGTCTCTAAAATGAAGTAAGAAACAATCAAAAAATTGTGTACTAAAAAATTTCCCTAGTTTCGTCAGTTCAGGAATTATTAAATTTTGTGATGAACTCGGTTGTACTCTATTATCAAGTGTAGATCAGGAGGTGAATTATGTAAGCATTACGAGTCACGAGTTACGACAAATGACGTCAAAAGGCCTTTTCATTTAAAGCATTTTGAGTTGTCGTAATTACGACTTTTTGTTGTTGTTTTAGTCGTACACATTTATAAATACGACACAAAAGTCGTACTATACTTTTTTTTCTTGTTTTCATTGACAATTTGTCAAAATTAGTTTCAGTCGTAATTCGTAAGTCGTACTCGTAATGCTTACATAATAACCCCCCAGAGTTGTTGAGTACAAGCAAATATAAACTTTATTCAACAATATAATACATGATATGGACTTAATATAAGTTCTTTAGGATTCGATACAGTGAATATGACGCACAAATATTTTAAAATTATAGAAATTGTTTAAAAAATCAAAATATAATTTATCGCGGTCTAGTGCAGCATTTTCAAAAAAACGCAGCTAGTGCTGCGAAAAGAAGTAAAGCAGAACCACGCTAAGATATAATGAGAATGCCAATCAGGTTCTAGTCAACGACAGGAACCATAATCACAATGAGCGACACCGTTGCTCATTTTTTGAACTAAATACAAGAAAAATAATAAATATAACATACGCTTCTGATGAGACATTGGACTTTGAAGGTGCATTCGCACGCGTGACAAAAATTTTATTTCCTGTGGGGGAACTTACAAAAACATTCAATAAGCTATGACAAAACCCTTAAACGGGTTTCAGGGGATTGTCTACTTTGCATTAGTGGGATGGCGCTGGACTAGAATGTACCCAATTCATTAACCTACCCAGGCAAGTTAAGATAAGCATCTGTGGGAACATTTTCTTCTAGAGTTTTTTGATATTCAATAGATATTACTGAAAACTCGTGCTTTGTTTTTTCCTTTTACCGAAATTTTCTTTTATTATTTTTTTATTAGCTCTCAAACTTAGAGAAGTTGTGCAAGTTCGATCGAAATATACAACAACAATATACTCAAATTTTTTCGCAATAATAAAGTTAAATCTATAATCTCGTGCTTAGTTTTGTTTATTTTTAAATATTTTAATTTTCTATTATAGAAAAAAATTAAATAAAAACAGACTACCTATAATTTCCAAAAAAAAAAAAATTATGAAAACTATCTCATTGAATTGTCGATAGAATGCCAGGGATTGTTTGGTATGCAAATAAGGATTGTTCTATTAGATAGGTTCGAATGGTAAAGAAAACATGTATAAATAGACACAATGAAATTTAATTTTTAGGTTAGGTTCAACAACAAATTTAATATAGAAAAGAACCCTCTTAAGAATACAGTTTTTGTTCCGGACCCTATTTTAGAACCTTCAGAGATTCTCCGGTATATGAATCATCTTTGGTCAAAACAAGGGTCAAAAGATACATTTATGCATATTGGCCTAGATGAGGAATATATAGAAAATCTAAAAATTCTTGGGTTTAACCTCTTTTTTGTCTGAGTGAGGTTACTATAACGTGTCTCAAAAACACCGCAAAAGAGCCCAGGTGAAACTGCACAATATCATCTTCACAGAAATGTCTCCTTCACTTCTTAAATGACGCATGAAAACTTGCAATACAGTACTTTCAAATTACGTCTTCTTGATTCAAGAATCGTGGATTCTTGGCGATACTCAGGGAACTCAAGTCCCGTTTTGTTTAGTAATGTTTGCTCAAGACCGAGAATTTGAATATATTAGCAATAATCAGTTTCTTTAACGAAATTTGCTGCAAAGATCTTACAGGAGCTGTAGTTAAGTAAAAAGATAATGGAATAAGGCGTAAGGTTCTAGTTATCTCTGTTCGCTTTCCTTGTGACTCGTAGTTCTTCTCAAGAGTTTAAGAACGCCGAATTAAGGAATTCTGAAACCGCCGGAAATACAAACTTATGGCTTTATAGATCCACTCTTCCCCAGACACTTCGGCCTTCAATAACGAAGGTTAAAAAGTGTAGAATGGGGCATCAAAAAACAGTAATCAGCTCCTCTGAGCTGCGTTCTTAGTAAACCCAAACGTATTAGGACACTCTGGTGGATTAGTGAATTGAGTAGACGGAGGAAATTGACAAGAAAACTTCTCAATAAAGCCACGAACAATAGCAAAATGGAGATCTTGGTTTTATGTGTTTAGAACATTCATCGATCAGAAGCCAAATTCCAGAGACTGACAAATGGTTGCTAAAGTGCGACGACTGGAGAAATATTGCAATGATGTTTCTTTTCTTTCACCAATTGCAAAACACCCCAGATGATACTTTCCTGTGGAACGAGGGGATTGGAATTTATTTTATAAGGCCTTTTACATGTATTCAGTACGTTTCACAATCGTGGAGAAAAGTAAAGATGGTGTTTATCCATAAGGGGCGATCTTATAATCTTGCTCAAAATTTGAAAATGTTTAAAACGTTTTAAATTTATATGTTTTGTGAATTTTAATTTGAGACGGTTGAAATTATTTTATTTAGGGTTACTTAAGTATCTTAAACTGAAAAATTTTAAATATCATGTGGGATATTATATATGAATTTATTGGACCACTTCTTTGGGCATAAGGGGAACTTTAATGTTGATAAATGCGAAATTGAACTTAAAAACCTACACCAGAGATTTTGAAATTTATCAGAACGATCAACCATTTCCAAGACTAAGCGGTCTCATGGGGGTTACCACAATGGCCCATCTTAGGAACTGAATAGCTTTCTTATTTCGATCTTTTGTTTCGTCGTCTTCTTTAGCTTAGTAAATAGAGTGCTTGCTCTGTTATTCGGGGGTCCCGCGTTCGATTCCTGGTGATGACCAGTAAAAAAAAGTTGGGTGTTTTTAACTTGTCATATGTTATTCGTATGTGCTCGTCAATTTTCAGATTTACAACCATAGGTAGTTACGGCTTTATCCTTAATATTTTTTACCCTTATAAAAAGCCATACAAATATTTAACTTTAAAGAAAAACATTGTTCTATTTACTTTTGGAATTGATTATCCACATCGGTACTATTTCCAACAGTTCAATGGTAAGGGAAAAGTGTCAAATCTATAAAAGGACTTGTACACATATTCAAGATCATCATTATGAACCAGGCAAGATCGAAACAGAGTCATTGCTGTAGTGTACGATGCGTCATCAAGTTCCTTGTTCGAGCAGATTAAGTATATCGAAAAATAAATACTGTTTCTGTCGAAACGCTCAGATCTTTGAATTTTACAATTCTTGCAAAATTTGTTGTTGTCGGTCCCAAAATGTTACCATTACTTAAACACCGATGGTGGACTGTAAGTTAGAGTTTGGTTTTCAAATTTGGACCAGTATAAAGGGAATCTAAATTTCTATGAGATGGATTGGAAAATCTGCAGTCGCGAGAAGTATTTCCCTGGTAATTGTGAGTAGGATTTTCTTATGCAGATACATACTTGTACTTGATTGTCGAAGTTAATTGATTCACAACCCGACATTTCCAGTAGTATCGCTTTGTTCAATTTTTTTATTGAACACTCTTTTATCCTTCGATTTCATCCATTACGGTTATGCATTTTTGAATTGGGTTTGGGGAGACAATATTAAACAATCCAATAATAAAACGCTCCAAATTAAAATAAAATCATATATTTAACATTATATAACAAGCACTACGTCCTAGTGCTTATAAAATCCATAAAAAAAAGTTCCAAAAATCGATTCAATAAATCTAGAAGAGCATATAAAGGTCAGAATCACTTCGCAATCCTCTTTTCGAGGCCGACACCATACTAACAAAAATTTGGAATGGAACAATGTAACAAAATGTCGCGGTCTAATTAAATTAAATAAAATTACTGGCATACAGCTATTTTCCCAATAACGAGCACAAAAAATATTGATATGTATAGTTTTTCCATTCATTCATAACCTTTTTCCATATCGACCGACTGAAAAAAGCAAATCGGCATCGCATCAAATCCAACAACAAAACATTAAAATTTTTTACACCATACCATTTTTTTTCTAATCGCGAAAAACGAAAATCCTAATCAGAATTTTTTCTGCTTGATCATATCCTCCAATAAACTCTGGTAGAATAAATCTAAAACAAAAATCGGCTAAATAATAATTGTAGCACATAAGAAAAATAGAACTGAAAATTAAAGGCAGCAGCAGCCATCATGATAATGATTTTAATCGAAAAAAAAACTTACCAAAAATGGTTCAATATAGAAATGGGACGACAGACTCTCACTTTTTACAACACACAATTAACCAGAAAATTAAAATCACAAAATAATTATCTGAAAATGAATATACACTTAACACTAGTGTTTTTTGTTTTAGCGATAAAATTGTTCAATTAATTAAGTTCATAAACTAATAAAAAAAATTAATCAGAATTTTTTAATTTAATTTTTTTTCACTACACACAAGACGATTTGACAGCAAATTTATTTAAAAACTAAATGCACGATAAAATTTTGTTCTAATTGGACATTGAACTTAAAATATTTTTTCTTATAGGATAATAGAACTAAAATCATATAGTAGAAATGAATAAAAATTAGTCCTAACTTATGTACGGAAGATGGAACTGGTATCGGCTTGTGGAACACATATTGACGTTTCGTGATACGAAGGTAAATAAAAATATTACTTTAAACATGTACAGATTTTTTATAAATAAATATAATATGTATTAAGCTAATTTATGTAGATAATTTTTGTTTTGTGTTGTTCATTGATTTATTTTAAATTATACCTATACATAATTTATTAGGAAAACTGGATGAGGTATTTGTACTTTTGTCAATGTTTAAAGGTGAGGTGAGACGTATTAATAAATATTTATGTTTGCAGTCTGTGTACTTTTGTTTAATTTAACCCTTTGAGTGCCAACTTGTTTTTAGCCAGTGTAATGAGCGTGATCGCGTTCCTTGGCACTCAAGTGGTTAACGAAACCGTTCCAATTTTAGCGTGATTACTTTATTACATTTCAATACAGTCACGAATCGGAAAGACCATTTTCCTCAAATGTCAAAATAACATGACATTTGAACGTGTATGGCAAACCATTAAAATAAAATTGTATTTTTTTATTTTATTCATAAATTCTCATAATCCTATTAAAATTTAACAGTACAATTGATTGTGGCTATGTTTTAAACATTAAACTTTAATAGTTGTGTCATAAACTTTAAAAATAACAACTAAATTTTAGTTTGTTCTTGTTTGCCATACAGCTTCAGCTGTCAAATGTTTTGGAGGAAAATGGTCTATAGACCTCTTTACTTATCTGTCAAATATAAACGTCAAAATTATCTGTAGGCCAAACATTCTTGTAATTAGGTTGTAGTTGCTACATTTTTAAAAACATATTCAATTAAAGTGAAAAATATATTTGTTATTGCATTTTCTTTTGTTATAAAATATATTTTGAATTGATTACTAATTTAGTTAAATTTACTAATAATTTAATTTATTTTAATATCACATATGTTTATAACATATCACTCATATAATTAAATTAAATTAAATTTAATTTAATTAAAAAAGCAAAATCCACAAACCATATACGGTTTTAATAGTTTGTGTGGCCTACAGATAATATTTTATCTGTCAATTTTTTTTAAGTAAACAGGTCAATTAGTACTTTTTAAATCGTTTTTAAGCGTGCAACTTTGTAAATTTTTCTTTTACACTAAAGTAAAAGTGTTTAATATCATTTTTCGTTTATTAGGGAGAATTTAAAAAAAATGCCGGCTTTATCTCGGTGGCAGGGCAACAGACCTGATTGTGTCGGGTCTGAAACGACGCAAGATAGAAGAAAATTGGTTATGTTGAAAATTTCTCAGTGTCCCGGCAACGTTTAGGGGTCATCTTTAATGACCTTGAAACTATTGGTGTGATTGCATAAAAATAAATATTTTTTATTCATTCAACATTTTTCATGAAGTATACATACATATATGAAAGGCTTTTGATTGACGGGAATAAAGAAAATTATCTGAATCAACTGAAGTGAATTGAGCGTTCGATTCGCACTTCTTCACTTCAGTTAAAAATTTGAGCTACTGAATTAACTGAAGAGATATTTTGTTCGTGTAGTTAATTCAGGATAGGTTGGTTTTGTTGTATATTTGACATTTACATATTTGTTTTGCGTTCATTTCATTTGCGTTTTTTTTAAAAGTGTGTTTCTGTTATTTTCTAATTAAAATAGAACAAATTTTAATAAAATAGAATTAAATTACTAGCAATTGTATGATTAAAATTAATTAAATTAATACAAGTAATGTTATAGATATTAAAAATGGCGTTCAATGTGTTTGATTATCGTCAAATATCGACTCAAACCTGTTTATGGCGCTGAAGGGGGGGGGGGGGGGGGGGATGGGCCTATTCAATGGAAATAATCTGCTATCAGCAAAAATAAAAGCGAGAAAAAATATAGATTTTACTGGTTGTGTACGAAACAAAACATGTTGTCAGTAAAATTTTACTGAGAGATTAGTTGTGATTGGAGAAGTTTACTGCCATAATACTCCTATAAAAAATATTAATACGACTATTTTTATAGCAGAATTTTTCACACATCTACAAAAAATGTATGTTTTACATAAATATTTTGATGCAAAACAATTTTTTTTCAATTTTTATTAATTTACAAATAAGGTAACTAACCCGCGAAGGTTTTAAATAAATTATGTCAGAGCAAGAAACCAAAAAAATCATTTGCAACCTAACCCATATATTGGCTGTTTTTGTTTTATGGAAACCCCCACCTTAAGATGTCAATTATTAAGTTTTGAAACCATTCAGAATGTTTTGGGCGCTATGACATCAAACACACGCTCGTTTTGCGTACGGAGCAATCCACTCAGGTGTAGTAAGGTCGCATAGAATAATAAAAAAACCAAACACAACACTCGAACAAAAAATGTTTTGTTGAATCACAACAAAATAAAACGGCAAATGTTCTACGAGTATTAAGTTTAAGTTATCTTAATATTTTTTTACCGTTAAATATTATTTATCTTTCTTTATTAACCCCCTGGACCCCAAACTTCACAACAAATAAGAATTGATCGCAATTTGCACTTGGTTTTTTGACCGAGAATGTTTTAATTTGCTTCTGCATACAAAATTTTAGAAAATTCTATCACCAAATTAGGTAAGTATTTCATTTTTCAAATCAAATGAAACACAAAAAACCACAATGGCCACTAATTTTAATAATCTTGTGATTAATAATTAATATAAAGTTTTTATAGCCTCTGATGTGCCTGCGAGTTATGGGGCCATTCAGGAGCTTCTAGCTTTAGATTAGATGCCTCATCTAGGTTAATATTCAGATATAAAGTTTTTGGATCACTATTTAGGCTCATCTAAAAGTTTTTTTCTAGCCCCTTTAGAATCTCTGATGGTTCTAGATTTAGACTCTAAAGAAAAATTATGCAAACTGTACTCTTAACAGATCTGATAGATTCTGGGTTGAGTAGATTCCAGTTCAGCAACCTTCATCGGCAATAAGTTAAATACGGTCTATTTAATCCAATTCAGTGGCCTCCGGCTCCTTGTGTATCTTTGAGTAGGGGATTAGCAAAAATATTTTCATAGCATTTTTGTCTAAATTATATTTTTCTGGCCTACTGTTGGGCTTAGTTTGGTGTAAATAGTTTTGAAACAAAAAAATATTTGGAATTATTTTTCCCTATAAACATTTTGTGAAACAAAATTTTCCCAATCAACTTTGTGCCGAAAATATTATACGAAACTAATTCCAACAGCCAGAAAAATATAATTTAGACAAAAATATTTTTCCCAATTTCCTACTCCCAGGGAAAGCCAGTTAGTTTGTTGGTGAAGAGGATGGAAACGAAGAAAGAATCACGACGAAAAACTCAAAGTGTAGGATGGCGGATTGGAGACGGTATGTATGTAATGAAAAGCATTTAGCCTGAATTCCCGAATTTTCCTTTTTCGGCCAGACATTTTTTTTTCTGTTGCCACTGGTAACAAATTTTTCGAAGTAATTGTTTTAGTTGAGACAATTTTTTACATGCCTAAGTATTGTCTTCCTCTTTCTGGGATTGTATGTCTGATTTTTTTCTTAAGATTCAATGTACAACTTCCGTGCGCTTTGTTTTTTCTGTTGAATATCCGTTTGGATGAAAAATAGGGGTGAACAAATTAATCGAAGAGAAAACCTTTTTCCATACGGAATGGAAATACATTTCGTTCCAACCGTTAGTTTAACTTAGATTTGTATTTTTTGAGCGGTATGTCTGTTTTTCAAGTTTTATTAATTTTGATTCAAAACCAAATTTATGGTAGGGAAAACTATTTATCATAAATCTATAAAAAATTGTATCTAAAAAATTGGCAATTGAAGGATTTCTCACCAACTCTAAAAAAGTACAATGAATTTGAAATATTTCGGTAATTTCAGGCGAGAACTGTCATTTAAGTTAATAAAATTATTTTTGATGGTGACAAAATATTAAGTCCCAAATCCGTGATTCCCCGGATACTGAAATGTACTAATCTTGAGTTTGTCTTTCAAACAACACTTAGATGAAAAATAATGTGGGAACTTGTTCAACGATTAAAGGTTAGGAAACTAATTAGTATGTACCAGTCCAGTAGATAGTTTTTCTGGTTTTATAGGTTTCGTGAAACGAAACTGCTTCTATATAGAACATCAAGCCCATTCGCCAGAAGTAATGGTCCAGCATAACAAGAATTTACTACTATAATAATGCTTAATAAACACATTTTATTAAACACTTGTTTTTTATTTCGCAAAATTAGATTTTTTGAATATTTTAATTAAAAAATTTGTTCAAAAAGTTTAAAATCACTCGATCGATTTCGACTTGTTAGGTCATCATCAGGAGTATCTACATGTAGATACTCCTGATGATGACCTAACAAGTCGAAATCGATCGAGTGATTTTTTAAACTTTTTGAACAAATTTTTTAATTAAAATATTCAAAAAATCTAATTTTGCGAAATAAAAAACAAGTGTTTAATAAAATGTGTTTATTAAGTATAAGTGTGTTTCGCCAAGTGCCTACGGCAAATAGCGTAAAAAGTACTATAACAATGCTCAAAAGACGCCCAAATAACTACTAACATATCTATTCAAAATAATAGAAATTGACCGAGAGAAGAAAATTTTTCATTATTGAATCAAACCCTTATGCATCACATAATGATAACAAATCAAGTAACGGCAATAGATTACTTAAACCCAAAAGGTGTTGCTAAAACCCTATTAGATGCTAGAACTAGAAACAAACAAAAACGGACGTACATCGGGTTGAAATGAGTAAAACCCTCGAATTCAAACAGCGCTAGTTGGATGGATAAGTATCAATTATAGTCAAAAATCTAGAACAACCTAGGTCAGCAGTAAGTTGGCGATAGAGCCTGACATTCACACCATTTGAATGTCGATTCCAATCGAAAACACTTCGATAAACAATGACCATTAACTATTGAAAACCCCTCAGATAGTTGTTCTTAGAACCATTAGACGTAATACTAGAATTATAAAATCAAGCCGGAAATAAAGTTTACAAATAAACAATAAAGCAAAAACTAAACTTACTTAATAAAACATTTTATATTACATCGAGGTGAGGTTACCAAGAGGTTGGAAGTTTAGTTTTTGAATTCTTTAAATTAAAAAAATCGGTCGTCTCATACGAAGAGGTATAACAAATGCATAGCGAAACATAATAATTCGCTGAGGGTATTGTGATTATATTTTGTACGTAAGTTCAAAGTATTTTCAAGATTTTTATAGTTTGGTCACTGCAGTTGATGAAAAGTCTTGGTAGCCCCACTTCGATGTGAACGATATCTGGATATCACTCAGAATAACCCAAAATTCATATTTTAATATTAATTTTAAATTTGGCTAATTAGATTTAAAAAATAGTTTTTGAGATAATAATTTCCGCTTTTCTTTAACGGGAATGGTTATGTAATGATCTTAAAAAGGAGAGATGTAATCAAATTGATGAATGGTGGTTACATATTAACATGACTCAGGTTGCGTTAAGTACAAAAAAAATTGCTCTACCCTATGTTTGTTCAATCAACCGTACAGTGATATAAAATATTTATTCCAGTACTTTACCAAAATGTAAATCATTTAACTTTGCTCGCGTGTGTTTGTTGGAGATAAATCTATAATATGTCTGTTTGTTTAGGTGGTTTTCAATTTATTAAGTGATAATAAATAAAAATGTTTATTGTTTATAAAATCGGTATTTATGAATAATGAGATTGATATCAAGTACAAAGCTGACCTTAACACATTTTTGGAAAATATAAAACGAAGAATGGTCACATGTAGGATGAGTAGAATTAGATTAATCAGACCGGGTCGTTGAGAATTAATGAATAAAACATACCCCGTAGCAAACGAAGTGAATCAGGAAAAGAAATATATTTCAGTTGAGGCAGTTGTGAAAATGGTGGTATTAATTTTATTGCTATATTCTAAAAACGCTGCCGTGACTACAAGGTTATGTAAATAACGTAAGCTCCCAGCAACCATTTAAAATCCAATAATTATGTAAATACTCTTATGAATTTGCCCTGTGAATTAGACCGTTATAAGAACAATTCTCGTAATTTATACCGCTTCCGGAATATTCCCGAAAATAACGGAAATAATTTCTTAATAATCAAATTCTTACTTCGTCAAATATTTCTGGAATATTCTCGAATATTCCCACAAAAATCTTCCCAATTCCACTAGTCTCAAATACAACAATATGTATATAATTTCCATAATTATTTATTTATTAATTCACTTAACACACCATTTACAATTGGTTTCAATTACCCCATTATTTTCTCTTTAATACGTCTTAATAATTACTAGCTACTCACTTTTGCTTTTATTCTATCGCGTACCACGTCTTAACAAAGACACGCCAAAGACTAACTTAAGACTCATTCACTATGTTCGTCATACTCGTATTTATCGCAAAATTTTTTGAGAAAATGTTGGTAAAAAAAGCTAGCTTTTTTTTATTTCATTCCGTGAACACACATGTCTGCGAACAATCTGCTACAATTTGAAATACTACTAAACTGCTATAAAACTACTTATAGTTCTACTACTTAGACCTAGATGTCACTAATCTCACTAAAACATCATTGATTAAACCAATTTGCCGACCATACCATGAGATAATTATAGCGTTCCATTGGCGTGAGCAAACTACTCACAAGTACTTGTGAGTAGATAACCAATGGAACGAGAATATTTTTGACAGCAGTAAAACATAACCTAAGTATTTATCGTATATAGTTTTTTGATGTGTTTGTTGTGACTAGTTTTAAAACGAAAAAATAAAGTATTTTTTGTTTTGCCATGAAGGCTGTAATTAAAAGACTTATTTATTTTAAATGAATTAATCAATTATTTTAATAAATTTCTGTTTAAATATAATTTTTGTTTGTTTTTATTAATTTAACAAGCCTTGATTTTCCATGTGTTCGGATTGTGTGTTATCAAACACAGGGATGTCATATTCTTCTAAATATTCAAGGCGACTGTTCGAGTGCGAACTTTTGTGCGAATATTTAGAATCACACTTTTCCAGCGATTTATTGAGCACAATGTAGCTCACAATTTTATATTTTTTATGATTAGGTTGATCGTCTGTGAATATTTTTCTTTAAAGTTAAAAATATTTTATCTTTTATGGGCGTAATTTGATTAGTGGAAAAGTGTGATTCTAAATATCCGCACAAAAATTCGCACTCGAACAGTCGTCTTCAATGTCACAATAATCACAATAATTCATTTTCTTCCGCTATGCATATATTGTGTAAAACGCAAGCAGCAACTATACAATTGGTTATAAAACCTAAATTTGGACTTTCAAAAAACTTAAGTCTGCGAAAACGACCCTTCAACAATCTAAACGCATTTTCGACCACTATTCTAGTTGCAGAATGTAAATAGTTAATTGAATTTAAGCTGTTTCGCGGTTAAATTCCCAAAATCTTTGTAGTGGGGAACTAAGTAACTGGTCTCAGGATACGCTGAATCACCCAGCAAGACACCTCCTGGTATAATTAACGATGGATCTTCATTAATACGCCTGTAGAATACAGACTTTCGTAACAGTCGAGCATCGTGCATAGATCCTGGTTCACCACAGTGGATGTTAATAATTTTTTTTCTGCATTTACGACTCCACGCAATAACACGCTGTAAAACTTTTTTCTATTACAATAGGCATCTTTGTCGCTTTTTGGGGGATTAATCCTAATATGGCTACAATCAATCGCTCCAATTACCCGAGGAAAGCCCTTCAATCTTGAAAAATTTATTTGGTAGGTTTTCATTTCTATTGGTGTTGGCCATACTATATATCTGTGGCTTTCTTTGACCATCCATTTTACAACCCGATAAAGGATTCCGAATTATTTTCAGCCATTTTTTGAATATGAAATGAATTATTTATTTAATTTAAGATTTTAAACTGTAATACCATTCAAAAGTAAACAAAAAATATTTTTGAATCTGACATTTCAACATAACCTAAAATTATTGAAAGCCATCTATTGGATTTTTAAGAACTAAAATCCATCTGGCGGAAATTTTGTGCGTAAATGCTTTCAACATCTACACCACCATTTGAGTATGAGTAGATGTGAGTAGAAACAAGTACTTGTGAGTAGTTTGCTCACGCCAATGGAACACGACAAATATACTCGTATATCCCTTTTGCTGCCAGGTACACAATTATGTGGGTACGGCAAAAGTACCATGTCAAAAATTTATTTTTCTATGTGTTTTGTATAACTATAACTATATACACAATTGTGTTGGTTGTACTTAATATCAAGCGACATTTTTTTTATCAAAAACGCCATTACATACTATGATTTTTTACTCACACATTTGTGCGGTTTTGACTTAAATTGAGCCATTTATTTAAAAGAATATAAAAGCTTAAGCCTTGGCACAGAAACATACAGTTGAAGCACCAATGATGTGCAAATAACTGGCTTGCTAAAAAAATACAAAATAAAGAGTGTCATGAGCGAGCAAGAGGGAATGTCATGAGCGATCGCACCAATAAACCTGGTTTTAATAGGGGTTCCATTCATATAATTATTATAAGGGCACGAAGCACCTCGAAAAACCGAATATCCAAACCGAGGTCATCAGACATGAATAGTTCCAAGTATATGGGAGAGTCACCTAATCAATATTCACAGGACCTTAGTTCGTGTAATCAATGTTTTTTTCAAAAATTACAGTCTGGGATTTTCAAGCATTTAGAATCAGATTATTCACCAACTCTGAGATCACCAACAATTAAGAAAAAAATAGGTAAATTGAGAAGTCAATTTCACAGTAGATCTGTGCATTGTTAGCGGAAATGTGGTGCTTGCAGAGAAATGTCACATGTATGTACATTTGTTTTGGATTCTGCCCCTGGTGGGAATCGAACCCCGTACCTCCTAATGCTGTAGCTTAAACCACTACACTACTTATCAGCTTGAAATTTTTTCATAATCGTTTAGAAAATGGCCGAGGTCCATTCAGCATGTTTAATATAATCGACATTGGATTTCCCTTCAGCATTGTAGAAAAAAAAAATTTTTTTTTGCAAGTTTTATATAATCTGGCCAATATTGGACATATTTCAAATGATCGCCAAAGAATTGTTTTGAAATCTCAAGTCTATCGTACAAATCAGCTTCACAATCGATTATAAATGCGTAATGCTAAAGTAATCGTATACTTGATGCATCACCAAACATATGCACGTAAATTGCATGTCATGTGTATATAGTCTAGAGGCGCAGATTAGCAGTTGTACCTCGTTTGTAAATATCATTGTTCATATCAATTTTATTTTGTACTGTACCATATGTGTTGATTAATGAATAATAATTTAATATATTTGTAGCGTTTGTGCTATCGATTTTCCAATTGAGTTTTGTGGGTGTAGAACAGAAATGAATTTGTAAATTCATTGTAAAAACAGATCAAGATTGAGACCTTTTATGACCCTACTTGTATATATCATTTATTACCTTTCGGACGTTGAAACTTACAAATTATAACAAACCATCAAATAAACTAATAAATTATAACGTTTATCCATAATTTAAATTATATATTAACTTATTTAGTAGTTAGTGCCGAATTTTATAGTTTTAAGCAGAGGACATAAAGGTGGTATTAGTTATAGGGCTTTGTTCTCTGATTTTTATATCCAGTACATTGCTATCGAAATTTTTCAATTATAAATTGTTTTCGTAATGTTTCAACAGAATTAGAGGTAATTAAATATTGCGAAATTTACTTAATTACATATAGTAAATACAGGCAAAGATAAGAGAAGCGATGCTATTGCAGCTTTGTAGTTTTTATTATGTTATTTCCACTTTTTAATTCGGTATCGGTCATATTTTCATTTTTTGTGTTGCAAAATATTATTCTGACGCATACTGAGCATAATAACAGTTTTAACAGGAAGGTCCTGATTTTCATACAACTTCGGGATGGCATACGAGTGTAAAACTATATACTCACAAACCAATATTAATCAAATTCAATAATTTAATTTGATTAATGCTGGTTTGTATTTATTTATGTCTAAACTATTGATCGTCTAAAATATGAGTAAACGCAGTATATGTAGATTGGGTTATCAATTATGTACACACATTTTGAATCGAACAATCTAGATTGACACATAATTACAGGCAATGTAAATTTTCCAATTAAATTTAGGACAGCGGACAAATGTTGACCTTATTTGAACTTTACCGAGCAGGTGTGAATCTGAAATTACTTAACAGAGCTATTCCTAATATTGCTACGTGGTATATGATTGCTCAGTACGAATAAACTGACATACAAACATTTATAAATCTAGGCCATAAATGATCCAGTTAAATTGTTGATTCACAAAGAGATACTATAATCTAATAAGTTCCAATATAATTATTCTGTTCCGTCCCAGAATTATTTCCTATTTTACATTACAATTACGAAGTCAGTGAAAGTATAAATTGTAATCATGTCAAAATTCGATGTTGAATTATTGATGAACCTGCGTATAGAAATTCAGTGCAATTTAGTAGCAATAAACCAGGATAGGAAACATGCACACATTTTATGGATCAAAAATATCAACAGAAAAAACTAATTTTTTTATGGGATACTGGCGAGAATAAAACCTGCTAGATTTATTTTGGTATCATATTTATCAAGAAAACATATTTATTAATTTTTATTTTTTGATCACCCAGTAAAATGATAAGCCTGCTACAATCTTATTTGGAATTTTATGGATAGTATATTGATTTTTTTAATCGAATCAGTTCCAACCCAGAAATTTGTGTATATTATTTCACCCCTTTCACTGAACATTTAAAAAAAATATTTGAATTACTCAAATGAAATTTGACGATTGTCGTCTCAGTTCGGAGTCCATAAACGCCTACTTTATTGTTTTTATTTTAGTGGACATATATAGGGGACGTGTGAAGCACACCTGCACGCTTTTGGACCATTTTTGGAGTGGCGTTTATCTGCCGTCACTTCTTTTTATGGTCAAATATTCTAATTGGATTTGTCTTGTAGTGAAATTGAAACATTTTTAGATAATCTTTAACATTCATATTAGAGAAGTCTCTGTATTTAAATTTTCTAACAATTTGAGATAAACACGAATAAATAAATTTGAAGTATTCAACATTAATATGGGCTTTAAATGTTTTTGACAGTAACGGAGTGTAAGGAAAAATCCAACTATGATCAACACCAAGAACTACATTGTTCAATTTAATGGTGCTGCGTGTCCACCGTCATCGAGTCTTCGTCGCCGGTATTGTTCGTATCCGTCGTCACCAGTTTGTGTTTCTTAATTCATCTTTCGAGGATACTTTTCTCGAATATTTTCTATCTTTCATGCAAGGTGAATTGGGAATCAGAACTCCACATGGCTCGTGTGTGTGTATATTTACTAATGATTTTAAAAAGAATTCGATTTTGTTGGGGATACGGTAACTCATATTGCACCATATTGAGTGATATTGCACCATGTTGCATGATGTTGCATCCCGTTGTTGAGTGTTGTGTGATGTTCTACTGTGTTGCGTCATGTTGCACAATGTTTATTCATATTATGGGATGCTGCTAGTTGTTGCAGATGTTGCACCATGTTGCGAGATTTTGTACCATGGTTTCGTGTTCGGTTATTTCTTTAATTAAATATCTTGTGTTATGTTCCATCATATACAATTATGAATAACAATAAAAGTTTGTAGTATTTGCTATCTAATTAATATTTTGACCTTTATCTCCTTTTCACATTTTCTTCCGCCTCAATCAATCAATTTTGACGTCATCTGGTAAGGGCCGGGTTTTCTTTGATTATTTTTTTCGGCTCGCACGACTTTTATAAAAATTCACTGAGGGTGTTGTTTTCTAGTACCAGATTGAAACGCTTCCTGATTTCGGAAAAATGTATTTAGATACATGTCATCCGGTGAAGTCTATATTTCCACTATATTTAATTTTTTCGGTTTGCACGATTTTCCCGTTTGTTATTTTTTATTTTTTGGCTCACCTGATTTTGATAAAAATTGGTGTAAGGGAGTTTTCAAGTCAGTAATCGATTGCGATGGGTCCTGCTTTCTGACAAAATCGTTTGGGGGTTCTACGGTGGGGTCCGTTCCCTTTCTTTAATTCTTTTTTCAGCTAAGATGATTTTTATAAAAATTGGTGACGAAGGGTTTTCGAGTGCCAAGAGTCTATTCGACAGCTTCGAGTTCCAGTAACCGATTGTTATGCGTTCTGATTTCGGAAAAATTCATTTAAGGAGGTAGGAATAGATTGTGATGAGTCTTATTTTCGGGAAAATCCGTTTAATAGATCCTTCGGTGTGGCCATGGTTCAATTTTTTTCGAAAACATTTTGGGCTTTCTTTTAACATATTGTTTAAGGAGATGATTTTCGAGTGCAAGAAAACGATTTAGTATTTCCAGGCCATCATCTTGTTCAACCATGTTGTGTAATGTTGCACAATGTTGCATTATGTTGCACCATGTTTTGGAATGTTGCACTATGTTGCACCCCAGTATTGAATCACGCTGCGACATATTGCACCATGTTGCGTGATGTTTCACTTCGTTGCTTATGTTGCATCTTATTGCATGATGTTCTACTATGTTGTGCCACGTGATGTCGCAGAATGTTGAATCATCTTGTGGAATGTTGCTAGATTGCAAAATCTAGCCTAATGTAGCGTCAGATGTACTTTGTTATGTATATCATTTCTCAGTCGAATGGGATTGAACTCCATATTAATAATGAAAATGAGAATCTAATATAAATTTTGACCATGCCTTGGAAATGTCCAAAGATCGCGGTCTATCAACAATTTTTAAAATTTCAGATAAACTTGTACCCTCATTTTTCAATTTAATGATCAATTGTTTCCAATCCCAATTTTAGAATGAGTAAGCATTCATTTTGCAAATGTACCGAACTTTCTTTCACCGTGGCAAAATCTTAACTAATAGACATTAAAATATGTGCGTACATATGATGTAACAAATTTGTTTCAAAATTTTCCGTAGATTAAGGTTAAAAAAGAATGATTTGTTTTCAGGAATCAGCGTTCCATTTACCAACAGAGCTAGTGTCCGGATAATTATTTGATGTAATTTTGGGCACTGTTCATACAAAATCGTGTTTAACAAAAAACTTCGTGTTTAACAAAAATTTATATCATGTAAACTATTGTTTTCTGTTCTTTAAATATTATTTGAAATTATTTAAAATAAAAATTATTTACTACTTTTTAATTGTTTTTATTTCACTATTTCCTTATTCGAGTATTGTACGGACAATTTTTTGATACAGTGTATAAATTTACGAAAATCTAGTAAAACAAAAATTTTGTAAATTAAATTTAGACAAAAAGTAGTTTTTGTTGATTTTCTGGTAGTTAAGCGGAAATGACGATTTTTGATAAAAAAAATATACTTTCTTATAAGAACATTTTCGTTTGCTTAGATCCGTACATAACTTCTCCTTAGAGTAAAGCATAGAAAACGGCGGTGCATAGAAATTCAAGAAATTTATTTATAAATATGCTAATTTAACATAATATTATTAAACTGTTTTGTGTTTAGAATTAAAGAAGCATAAATAGCACAACAAACTTCCAATTCAACCAACTTTGACCAAGCGATACTCGGTGCTCCAGGGACTTAATTTTGAATGGAATGTTAAATGGAACTAAGTTATGTCTTAACCGATTAGAGAGTAAATTCGGACTAAATAATTGAAATTGTATAGAGTCAAATTCGGGCCAGAATCTCATTCATACTCCATTTTGAAATTTCAATTATATGTGAAATTTTTATAAAGAACCCTATAAATTATTATTGGAGAAAGCAGATTTGATAAAATTTTACTTATCTACGAAATACTCTACTAAATGTCTCACGAGTTTCACGTTGTGTATGCTATCGGCGGTGCGAAAAGTATGTGAGATAAGAATATCTTAATGTTTATTAAAAGGAGAATTACGTGAACTTGATTGAAGGGGCGCCCCTTAACTCTATCAGTGTGTTTCAGGTAGCCTAGCACTTTAAAATAAAGTTGTTCTTGAAACACACAACTTATGAAATTTTCCGATGACCCAATTTCAATTTATATATTTTTGATTAAATGTCATTATGTTATTAATAATTTGACGTGCATGTGAACATACCTAGAACTCAACAATCTCTGTATATAATCTGGTGTTGCTTGCACATAATTATTGATAACGAACACTTACATGTCGGTGATTTACTGAATATAAAAATCTTTAAGAAAATAGCATATGACTCATTTTTTTCGGTATTCTGTTTTCTCCAGAGTGCTGAAATGTGTTATCTGCTATCTATTTACTGCTTATTAATATAAAGGGTTACGTAATTATGTAAATATTGCAATCTACAATAATATTTCTCTTGTAATTCAATCTGTTTTAATATGTAATGTAAATATAATGTATTTATAAGGAAAGCCCTAAAATCTACACCTTACCAACACCTTGCATTATAACGATAAAAGTACTAAATTAGTTCACCTTATCACTCAACTGTACAAATCACACAGTAATACCTACACCTCAAGTATTGTATTTTACTATTTACATAAATACACTATGTATTAGCTAGGCATATAGCTATATATAGGATATAATTTTGTTTATTTTTTATCAAACATTATTAATTCTAATTGTCGTTCACATTTAGTTACAATTTCAGTCTCATCGAGTAAGCACTCTGAAAAAATAAATTGGTTTAAATTGAGAGCAAGCATCTTAAAAAAATGTCGCAAATTTTAAAAATATTTCTACTTGTTGGTAAGAATAAACTGTTTGATATACATATGTCTGCAAACTAGTCCCATACTCGTGTACATATTTTAAAATTTTTATTCGATTAATCTAATTTTATTGTGAATGATCCAGAAAAGTGTCGAATTTATTTAGTGATTAATAATGATTATCTTATTAATATTTTAACAGTACATTACATAAATTATCTATTGATTATTCGATTAAAATATGTGTGTCCTAATGTGTTTTTATAAGTATTTTTATCAAACTGTGGTGTCAAGTACAAATTAATTCTTCTTTTTATTTGCCATTATTGTATTGTTGCATTAAATAAAAAATTGTAAATTGATTAAATTTAAATATCGGTGCCAACACAATTGATAATAATTATGTTAATTGATTTAGAATTTTTGTATGATCAAATATTAAAATAACCGTTAAAATCCACCTTTAACCGATATTACTTTTTATTTGCAGCTTTGTCCAGCAAAATGGCATTCGCACAAAATCTAACCAAGATTACGTGGGCGCATGCGGTGAATAGTCAGACACTATTAAATCTCGCCTTGAATTCATCGACCCTAAATTTTATTGAAGCTGATATTGTAATAGGCACACTTGTATCCGATCAAACAAATTTAATTCCTGTAATGGCTCATCCTCCAAACACCACATCAGACATATCCCTTGACAAATTTTTGAATGATATAATTAAACATAACAATCAAACCACATCAAAGAAAGGAGTAAAACTTGATTTTAAAACGATTGAAGTTTTCCGAGCTTCACTTCCGATACTAACAGCCCTTAAAGATAAATTAACATTCCCCTTGTGGTTGAATGCCGATATTATTGCAGGTCCAGTAAATAATACCGAAACAATACCAGTTGCTCCAGCTGAATTTTTATCGGGCGCCAAAACCTTTAATACATCAGTACTATCAATCGGATGGACAACAAAATGGGGTTCGAATTATACAGAGGGTAATTATACCGAAAAACAAATCAACGATATGATCGCAGCAATTAACACGAACGGGATTAATACAACAAAACATGAAATCACATTCCCAGTACGTGCTGGTATCGCGGCCAATAGTCTTCAACAACTCCAAAGTCTTCGTGACACTGTCTCAAAAACCAATCCAACCACATTCACCGTTTGGTCGAGTGAAAATGATGCAGTTAATATTGAGAAGTTGCAGGACTTCATTTTAATAATGGGTGTCGATAAAGTTTACCTTGATGTGCCAGTCGAGGTGTCAAGCAAATTAAATTTGGGCAGTGGAAGTAATGCGTTAAGCTCTAATTTTAGTTTGTTGGGACTTTTAATTTTCTGTTTTTATTTAATTAAAAGTTTATCTTTTTAATTAATTTTTATTTTTTATAGTTTTATTTTGGCTTAAAATATTTTTGTGAATATTTAATAATAAATAAATAAATTATTCGTGATATAAATATTTATAAAATGATATATATTTTTACTAATCGCAATCAAATCCTTCCCCATCTTGATCGGTTGTCTTTAAAACATTCAACTGTGAACATTTCTCCAAATTTATAATTAAGCATTTTAAATAAACATTGAGGTGTCCTTGAAATTGAACTAGTTTTTTAAGGTGTGGACACTTTTTAATTGACCTTGATGCCGACACAGAAAATCGAAACATAATTTCTGTTTATACATAACATAATGCTGACGCCAATAGTAAGTATTTTAATAATCATTACCAATGTAAATAAAAATAATTGCTCACGGTACAATATAGCCGAGTAAACATAATAATATTATTTACTAAGTAATTAGAAAATATTGTTAAGTACAACGTACATATAAAAGTTTTTTTTTTATTTTGGTTATGGCTTAGCTTGTCAATAAAGTCACTTTAACTTAAAAGAAATTCATATATTTCTAGACTAATTAATAATACTTAGAAATAATCATAAATTCATTAAAAGATAAGAAAAATTCCGTTGCATCTAGGAAATGATTGACTGAACGATAACGATAACATTTCAATACTCAGACGTCGCGTCATTGTTAGTTCTTCAGCCTTTGTAGTTGAAAAATTCCACTAAAGTATTGTTAAATGATCATTATCAGATTTATGACCTACAAAAGGTGCAAAATTTTAATGAATCATCCACAAACAATGATTAAATTCTTTCAAATTTTATGTTTTAAATTCGAGGGGTAAACTAATAAAATAATAATTAACGAATAGGTCTGTAAGTGTCTAAATCGTGTCTAAAACTTTTAAATTAAGAATTCACTGGTTTTCGATTTTTGAAAAATACTTCTTCACTCCATGCTTTTCTCTTCCGCCTCTGCGCCTAGCTGAAGCTATATAATTTAAAAAATGGAGGGGTGAATATGTTGCGGCCAACACCCAACTTTCTTTTATCACGAATGTATAATATACAGACCCCGAATACACCACTCTTGATTTCTACATCCAAAAGTCTTGCAGAAAACTGACAAGGCACCATTGTTGGTTGAAAATTTAATCTTTAAATTTGGGAAAAACTGCCGGTACACTAATTTCGCAAGGATTTCCCAACAACTAACATACAAAGTTTAAGTATGAAGTTTTTTCTGAATTCTCAATCCATCTGAACTGTATAGATGCGTAGATGCGGAGTCTTGCTGAAATATTTTTTTGTTCAAAGCTCGTCATTTCCGGCAGAATTTTAAAAATGATATTGGGTCGATGATTGATCGTCGAAGGAGAAAGACGTGTTTTTTTTTATATTTCTTCGTAATAAATAAAAAAACGGAAATTTTAGTTCTTGTCTTTATCATATGCTCAGCAAAATTTTGGTGTTTTTTCCATGGAATAGTATCATTAGATTATATAATTATTATATATTTATTTTTTATATCTATGTGCGTAAATATTTTATTATATAAAAGAGAGTAAGAAACGATCGTAGTTAAAAAAATTTCCAAGTTTTTTAGTGTTTTTTGTATTACCAATGGATGTGCACGTATCTAAATAAATTTTTGGCCGCATTCTTCACTGTGTATATGTATGTTTACGGCCAAGTTATAAATAAAGCAAATATAAAAAATGCTGTTGTATGTATGCAGGCCCAAATAACGTTAATACGAAAAAACACTTTCATACACATTTTTTTCACTTTATTTATTTATATCTCGGAAATGCGGCACCACAACAATTTTTCATAATCCTGAGCCTGAACTTGTTTTATTTATCATTAGTTTTAGTAAATCGTTTTTTTATTTTTAAGGTAGTTTTAATTTAGAATTTTACCATTTTCCGCCATGATGACTTGAATTTGATGATCTTCATATAAAATATATAGAGCAAAGTTTGTGTGTATACATGAAGAGTGGATGACTTAGAGAAGAAAAACGAAATCAATAACTACTCTTCATGCATACACACAAACTATGCTCTATATAATTAAATGACGATCATCAAATTCAAGTCATCATGGCGGAAAATGGTATAATTCTAAATGAAAACTACCTTAAAAATAAAAAACAATTTTACAAAATTAATGATAAATAAACCAAGTTCATGCTCACGTCAGGATAATGAAAATTTATTATTCTGCCTCATTTACGAGATATAAATAAATCAGGTCAAAATCCATCGAAAGTCCATATGGCAATGAGCCATGCTACATACGGTTTCATAAGATCTGCTTCACCTTCCTTTCTTTTCCCTTTTACCTTCAAATCCGATTAAACATTATTTCCGGTGAATCCAAAATGAACAAATAGAAATGAAAATAAAAGGATTTAAGGCTATTTTTGAGATGTAGATTATTGTTTAAATTTTATTTTCGAGAGAACAGAATAAAACAATACAAAAAAAATTGATGTTTTAATATAAAATAAGGGTTTTAATTAACAATATAAATCTATTACGACTTAGTTTGAAACCAGAATTTGAAATCATGTGTAGCTTGGCTGAATGACATTTAAACTGCGTGCATGACATCGGGAATTAGTTAGGAAAAAATACCATGGTATCACACAAAATGTATTAAAACAACAACAAAGTTAAAACAATTTCAACTCGAGTTCGGAACTAGCAGGCGTGGTATAAAGCATTTCACGAAATTTCATTAGTTTTGAGTTCGGAAGCGAGTATGGAATTATTTATTTTCGATGTCATGTACGCAGCATCAATTACTACGTTTCCATGGCCATGGATAGGCCGAATTACGATTTTCGTAAGGTTTCGTTGAGTTAATAACATGGCGACGCTAATCCCTATCGTTTCCATGGGAAAATTATAAAATGCTAAATTTGTTTTGACAGTTCAGGTCTTTTTGCTCTATTATATCCAATAATATTTTGTTTTCGTTTGCACTCCAAAATACGGTGACGCCATTTTGATTTTGAACACTATTGTATATTTTTCTTTTGACAGATAGAATCTCATTTAACCCAACTACTTTCGTTGAGTTAAGGAGGATTAAGAAATTTAACGAAAACTCTTAAATTCTACTCGTTTCCATGATGAGATAATCCGAACTCGGTTAACCCAGTTAACTCTGTCATGGAAACATGGTATATGTGGAGGACAATGTGAAGATAACGAAAGCAATTGTAAACGGCGGCGATGATCATCATCGAAAATCCGGGAATTAACAACGTGCGTTAATTATCAAGACACGTGAAATGGTGATGTGGAATATTCTCGAACACGACTACATGAAAGTGATTTACAATTGGAATACACATGCATCGCCAGATACAATAAAAATAATAATCTCGAACAGCAGCGATAGACAACTTTATAAGCGCGAGTAATGTGGGATGGGAGACTCAGTGAATAGTGCAAGTCAAAAAGTGACAGTCAGTATGAAAAGTAGTGAACAGTAAAAGTAAACTAGTGAATTGCTGTTGAAGTTAAAGGTGTTGGACAATAAAGTTAGTAATTTCAATCGTTCAGTGTTTTATTTGCAAAATCAAGTACAATTCTACAACGAACGCCCGAATTTCGTAACATATGGTGTCAGAAGTGGGACTTTGTAAATATCATCAACCTAAACACATCATTTCATTTGATTAAAAGCTGCAGAGCCTCGGGCTTTCAACCGAAGGCAATAAAGAGCGAGGTGCTTTCGAGATTGCAGAGTGTCATGGAGAAGGACGCTGAAACAGGAGAGCAAAGATCGCGACAATCATTACCGACGCCAGAACCATCAGGGATTCCGCCAGTTACCCAAAACGATGAGCATTCAGTACAGCCGCCTACTCCAGAACAACAGAAATCAACCTTGGTCATGGGAGATATGATGAAGGCGCTGTTACTTCAAATGATGGAGTTGAGAGCAAACTAGGCGACGATGTTTGACCTACAAAGTGCCAAATGAACTTGTTGAGAATTAGATTAATTCATTTAATTGTATAAATGCTTTCATCACTATTGCTTTTCGTGTCAACACATTTGCTCACTTTGTTTTATTTTCTCTGTTGGAAATTTAGTTATTCTATTTAAAACTAATATCATGTAAAGACGTTAATAAACCTTATTATTTTTAATTTATATTGATTTTATTTATTTATCAACTATGCTTGTATCTGCAGTTACACAAAGAAAATCAATAGAACTCTCATCAATTGATCAACGCCGAACAGAACAAGGAGCCAAGTTAGACTAGCAAGGTGCAAAAATCTACCAGCAAAGTGCACAGTTGGAAGAACTGCGAGCAGAGTAAAATGAACGTTTGCTGAACTTCTCAAGGAACAAAGGGTTCAATTGGTTACTATAGATCGCACATTTGATGAACACGTCAATAATCTTAAGCGAGTACTACAAGCGATCCGGTCTGCAGAATTGAAGCTAAGTGCAGACTATTCAGAGAAGAAATGTACTATTTGGGTCATATTGTGTCAAGCAATGGTGTGCGAATGGATCCAAAGAATTTAGTATCAGTAATGGATTGGTCTGCACCAAAGCAAACTAAGAAGTTACCTTGGATTATGCTCATATTACCGACGATTTGCGTCAAACTTCGCAGATGTTGCATGAAGTCTCTACCTTCTCACCGAAAAAGACAACCATTTCAGTGAAACACAGAGCATCAAACAGCATTTGACCAATTAAAGAAGAAATTATGCAAGTCTCGTATTTTGTCATATTCGCACTCCGGTGGGATATTCATTTTGGCTACAGATGCGAGCAACACGGGAAAAGGTGCAGTGTTGCCACAGAAGTAAAAGGGCAAAGAGCGAGTTGTCGCGTATTATAGCCGATCTCTCTCTAAATCAGAGAAAAAATATTGTGTAATACGTAGAGAACTGTTGATTGCGGTGGACAGTGTTAAACATTTCAACAAATATCTATTTGGACAAGAGTTTGTTCTTCGAACCGATCATGCGGTACTCAAATGGTTGATGTAGTTTAAGGAGTCCGAGGGACAAGTGTCTCGATGGATCGAACGACTTCAAGCATACACTTTCAAGACTGAACACTGACGAGGTATGTTGCACAACAATGCAGATTGATTACCAAGAAGTCTCTGCGCAGTTCAGTGTATGCAATGTGTCAAACAAGAAGAACAGATCTGTTCCGAACAGATTCCAGTTTGTGTCGGACCGTGGTTGGGATAAACAACATTTGAAAGAATACCGGAAGGCTGATGAGTCAATTGGGCCAGTAAGAGAATGGCTGGTATAAGGTAGACGACCGCGTTGACGGATGATGACGGAATACTAGTGGAAATCTGGAGAACGGTCAACGGCGACAATTAAACATAAAATTGTGTTACTTGCTAATCGGATACGGGAAAGTGTTCAAAAACACACGGTGGAAAAAAATCGTCATTCCGCTTAGATTTCGGAAAACTGGTCTGAGCCGATATTATTGCAAAATTAATTTAGAATCTTTTAGTTCGTAGTCGTAAATGATATATTTTTCTAAACTGTATTGTTGTGCCGTATTGTCTACACCGCGCAGATAATTAATACTCTACCTATAGGCATGTAGAGAATAAAAGCAATGTCAAAAATGATAGTTTCTGGTAATTCTTTGATTTCTTTGTTAATGGAAACATTTGGCTTTATTTCTACCTCACATTTAACAAATTCGAACCCAAGTTTTTAAATGGCAATGACGTACTCCTATATCTTCATATATACTTGTATAATATGTATTGCTATATGTGTTGTGTTGGCATTTCTAGGATATGCTTTAGCTGTGTTAGTACAAGTTTAAAAATATTCGAGAAAAGTGAAATACAAGTGCAACGAATACAATGAGTTAGACTTGGTGTGGCACTTGGATATTCGGTACACGAAAGATTAAAAGCGAAAGTGGATTGCGGAAAATAATAAGTGAAAACATTGGTGTAATTAAAAAATGTAGATGGTATGTATTAAGTGATTTAATAAATAATTGTGGAAATTACCTGTTGTTGAGATTTAGTGTTGGTAAAATAAAAGTGTAAAAATTAGTGTAGGAATATTTCGGGAAACTCCAGTAGTGGCGTAAACATTTGGAAATTATTTAGAGATTATTTCCAGTATTTTCGCGAATGTTCTGGAAGTGTGTAAATTACGAAAAATGGGGTTGTACTCGAAAAAGTCTCGAACGATATTCACAATCCAGTGATACGAATAACGCTGATAACATAAAAGGGATTGTAAGTGATATATTTATTTATTAATTGTTTACAATATAATTTTGCAAACCACGTACCCCATTTTGAGGTATGCAGTTGAGGTCAAAATAAAAATTTTAACTGTGTTGCGCTATTTAATTTTTTTTAGTTTTCGTGTACTGATAAATCCATCCTCGTGGTTCTGAGCTGACATGTGGCAGTATAGATTTTTATTTTGATTTTTATTTATTACACCATTAATGCTTCCCATTTAAGGTTCTGGCATGTCTTTTTAGAGACAAGCCTAATGCAGCAGCAAGTTCAAAATGTTTCATGGTTGTGCTACGTGGCTTTCTTGTATACATTACACATTTAAAGTATAAAAATAAATAATTTCAAATAATTTCTAATAAAATTTTAAAAAGACTATACAATTAATAGGAAGGATAGCTTATGAGTATGACTATTAAAGAATGCTTTGTATTTCAAAAATCCTTCGAGATTCAGAACAGTTAATAGTAGAAACCATCTGCGACATAGTCGACACAATGTTCACAAGTTGACAATGCTGCAACCTATAGCTCTGGTTGTTAATAGAAGGTATTAAAAGACTAACCCCGCTGGGGTTAGATATTCCCAATTACAGACATTCTGCCCCGTGTTACGCCAATAACTGAAAATAGTTGTTTATTCGTATTCCAAAACAATAAATCAATATGAACTTCACCCTAGGTGGGAAAGAATTAAAGTCATGGGAATTAAACTGATGCAATAATCACCGATAAGCTCGAATTCAGTAAATCGGATTGAATAGTGAGAACTCCCTCTATATCTTCTGCCGATATTCAAGCTCTGCTGTTCGCTTCTGCGACTCAGCAGTAATGCTAGAGTGTATTGGCTTGATGATCAAAATGATGCAACCATGAATCAGAAATGGGGCAAGTCACCAAAATCCTCTTGAAAGGAGAAAAGTAAACAAATCATGCAATATAGACGGTAATTATAGATGTATTGTATATTTAAGGATATTAATTATTAACATCTAGATCAGGTTTTAAAAAAACAAAAATTAATATAAAAAACAACTGATGCCTACTATGAGGATTGAACTCATGACCTCTGGTTTACGAGACCAGCGCTCTACCACTGAGCTAAGCAGGCGGTAATATTTTTATTGCTACAGACATTTAAATGTTTTCACAGTCTGACTCAAAGTTAGAAATGATTATTTGAAATTGTTTTTAATTTTAAAACCCTAATTAGTTTCCGTACCTGATAATAATTAAGAATTCAATTTTCAAAACACTACCTAGCAAATACAGTACACATTTACACAAATTGGAAAAAGAGACAATATTTTCGTTTGATAAAAAAATTCATTGCATAAACAATCTTAATAATACCATAAAAAATTGCTATAAAATCGGGCAATGTCATACATTATGGCACACTATCCAATCAGAAAACAACAAAAATTTAATACAATTCTTGACAATTGCGACAAGAACAAGAGACAAGCAACGTCACTTTCTATCTATGACTTACAAAAGTTGTTTATTTATTTATTAAATTCTACATTTTTAAAACGAAATATAAAAAAATAAGTTAATTAAAAAGTGTAATATTATAGTATTAATACAAAATGATGGTAATTATAAAATATTCGTTCGTGGCCTTTAAATTATGTTGATTGATAAACAAAATAAATTTATGGGGTACCATAAATTCGAGGTTATGTAGCTGTCGAGTTTGTGGTATAAATTTTTTTTTTTCCATCGTCGAGAGGCGTTTTTCTATTTTATTTTTTGTGCATACCACTTGTGTTAATTTAATTAAATTAAATTTGATTCATAAATCAATTTACGTCACTTGAATTTACGAGTTTGGTATTATTATGTTATCAATTTTGGGGCTGATGTTGTAATATCAAAATATGGTACCTCCATGTTGTTAAATATTGGGTGAGATTTTGATAAGAATTTTGTTTTGTTGACACTTTACAGGATGGTGCTGATGATAGTGGAAGTCCACTTAAAGAAAGTGTAAATAATAATAATGGTAGTGGCACCGATACAGCATCACCGCAGGACAATAATACGGCATTGCCCGAAAATAGCTTAGTGGTATGTATTGGAATTGTTTTTGGTTTATTGAATTACAGGTTGAGATAAGAAATTTTGCATAATTTGTTTGTAATATTGTGTTTAGCGTCAAGCTGTTATCATTTTGTCAAAGCGAATTAGTCATAACTCAATAAAGTTGTTAGTTGCCGCCCTTATTCATTCTATTTAAAATTTAGGTTGACATATCAGATGCCTTGAGCGAAAAGGATGGCGTAAAATTTACAATCCATACACGAACCACCCTAGCTGGTTACAATAAACGTGATATATTTGTAGTGCGACAACATGAGGAATTTGTCTGGCTTCACGATCGCATTGAGGAGAATGAAGATTATGCTGGTTATATTGTTAGTTAGGCTTCATATAACTTAGCTTAATACATGCTTAAATATTGTTTTTTTCGATTTTAGATTCCTCCTTGCCCACCCCGTCCAGATTTTGATGCCTCACGTGAAAAATTACAACGCCTTGGCGAAGGTGAAGGTAACATGACAAAAGAAGAATTCAAGAAAATGAAACAAGAATTAGAAGCGTGAGTGACCAGTGTATTTTTAAGGATTGTAGAAACATATTAATGAAATTTTGATTGTAGGGAATATTTGGCCACGTTCAAAAAGACGGTTGCTATGCACGAAGTATTTTTAACTCGGCTCGCCTCACATCCTGTATTTCGTCTTGATCAGCATTTAAAAGTTTTCTTAGAATATGATCAAGATTTATGCGCAAAACCACGAAAGAAAATGGATCGATTTGGTGGTTTGGTAAGAAGTTTAGGAAAAACTACTGATGAGCTATACTTAGGTGCTACCGTAAGGGATGTGAATGACTTTTTTGAAAATGAGCTACAATTTTTAACGGAATATAATTCGCTGTTGAAAGAAGCTTCATTACGTACTGAAAAAATGACAAAGAAACATTATGAAGTAGCTGATTCCTTAATAAAAATCTCGTCAAATTTATTACAATTATCGACAGCGGAGCGTGGTACTATGGAAAAGTTTTTAGCTAAAACATCGGAAGTTTTCGAAAAGACTAGAAATATGGAAGGCAGGGTTTCAAGTGATCAGGATCTGAAACTAGGTGATACACTACGCTATTATCAACGTGATAGTCATGCAGCAAAGGCGTTACTTATTCGTCGCCTTAGATGTTTGGCGGCTTATGAAGCGGCTAATAGAAATCTCGAACGTGCACGAGCCAAAAATAAAGATGTCCATGCGGTAAGTTTAATGTGAAATAATAAGTAGCTTTAGTTTTAAAATTATAAATTATACGCATTTTTAAATGCAGCCATTGGAAGTTCAAGAGGTGAATTCGAATAAATAGTACTTCACAAATTATGAATTGTAGTAAATTTGTAATTGAAAACAACTTATCTAATACGAATTAAAATATTTTAGGCCGAAAATGCTCAGGCGGAAGCATGCAAAAAATTCGAATCGATGTCTGCAAGGGGAGAAGAAGAATTAATTGGGTTTAAAAGTCGACGTGTAGCAGCTTTTAGAAAATCGTTGGTCGAACTAGCCGAACTGGAAGTAAAACATGCTAAATCACAGTACGAGTATTTAAGGCAGTCCCTCATCTCGCTGCAGGAAATTGTTTGATTTTTATTTCGGCAGGCCCAATCAAATATAAAAATACGTGTAATAACTCCTTCATTTTATATATTTTTGATATAATTTATTGTCCAACATACGAGTATTGAGTAATAATATTATTATACATATACATAAATGTCGTATTATCGTCTGTCTGTAACGAAAAATTCCATTTTCTATTTGTTTTCTCTTGGCATTTTGTTTTCAAGAAGCAACTAAATTGTTTATTTTTTCCATATAATTATCATTATACTATTATTTTATATATATGAAATAAATTTATATATTCTCTTTGTTTATATAGATTAATATAATTATCACTAAAATAATGTAAAATATACAAATGTGTTTTGTTACCAAAATCAATCTGTGAGGTGAACAGCTATAACATACTCGGGAACAAATTTTCAAATAAATTGCGTCCGCCCTAAGACGAGTGGCAATTGAGGTTGTTGTACTGGCCATACGTTAGATTACAGTGCCGCTTCTCTAAATTAGTGTACCCGCTTTTAGCACCCGCCTTCTGTTTCATCGAATGCCGCTTATGAAACGACAAACATTTTTTACTTGCTTTGGAGATGATCTTATATAGAAGCCGAAGATAACATTGATCCAACAAAATTGAAACGGTATCTTGATAAATTGAATCTGTGATGAGACAAACGAATTGTAGTCTTGTAGGCCTGTCTTTGGTTAGTAGCTGTGGTTCGATACTACACTACCACCACCATTCTGAGCACGTTTGATGTTTCCAATGGCATTTTTTGAAAGTTGATATACGTTAATCCATTTTAGCAGCAACCGCTCCATTTATAGCATTTTAAAGAGGATGACATGGTTTACGGTTTATTCAACATTTCAGATGAATAAGTTTCGCCCATCTTAGTTCTGCAATCCTAATTCAATTAAAAAATCATTTCGCCAGAACAAATAAAAAAACCAAGCCACAAAATGCTTGTTACATCAGATATAAAACCAGTAGTATACATATTACATAGAAGTGACAGAAACAGAGTAAAAAACGAATGTTTTATTCGAGCACCCAGCAATAGAAACTCATGGCTCAATAGAAACTGTCTACGAGCTAGGTACCACAATACAAAAGTTAAAAATGTGTGATGTGATCTCAAAACGGCGGTACACAATTGCATTACAACAACAATTGCATTATATATCACACATTTTTAACTTGGTTGCATTGCACCTAGCTCGTGCACAATTTTCATGCGGCAGCCTTCAGTTGAAAAATGAAGTATGTTATTGCAGTAAACTGTAAATTTGCAGTAAATTTGACATTTCCGGGAAGGTTTTTACTATTTTATCCAAATTTCAAATTAGCATTGCAATTTGAAACAGTTAATAAAAGACAAAATTTATAGTGGGTGGATATCGTTAATTTTAATTATGGAAAATATCTGAATATCATGTGATGCCGCTAAATTGGTCTCCGGATTTTTAATGCAGTTGCAACATATTCCGTGTTACAGAGGTTTGGAACAAATACGAATTTTAGAGCACCCTGTTTATAAATAAATTTGACATTTGAGTATTGTGCAAAGAAAAGTTCTAACGTGAAATCATCGTTTTTTAATTTAATTGAGAATATTGTGTTATTTTTCCAATAAAACGTTAAACTTTGATTCGAATAGAATTTCTTATAACACCAATATCTAATTTATTTTAATTTAGCGGTAAAAATCTACGAACAATAAATTTGCCGACGAATAAACATTAATCCATTGTGAGATATTTTTCACCGAAAATTAATGTATATAATTAATATTAAAATATGATTGTGTATTAGTTTTTAATTAATAGATGTATAAATATTAGATATTTCGGTTAAAAACTGATCCAAAAAAGTGATTTTATTAGATAAATGCATTTACAGAAAATAAAGTCAGAAGTGAAAAAATGGCGACTGTACATTTATTTTAACCCCTCAATGCACTCAGTTTTATTTTTGTTTGTGACACCACCATTGCTAACATGAATGATCTCGATAAGAAAAGCTTGGATGGAAATGCACAACACGAGCATTATCATCATCATTTTTCCTACCATCGTGTGAACACGTTTGATCCAAATCTTGGAACAGCTGCGGCACGGTATAGCCCGCCACAGTATTGTGAGGAAAATGTAGGGCTAAACGAATGTCCAAACGGTACTTATGAAAATGTTATTTTAATTCAAAATTCTGGGAACATTATGGGTCATGAGAATGGTTTATTAAGTGTTGCCGAAGCTGCGCAGACAATAGAAAGTGGTATTCTGGACCAATACAACATTCTTCCGTCCGATCATCGTATCATTACGTACGTGCGTACAATTAACGATGTCAATACGGATCAGGTTTATGAGACTCAGCAACATCATCTAATGGAAAACAACGATGAGTTGAAAAGCTATCAATCCAATCACCATCAGCATGACGACAATGATAGTTTTGTTCACCATCAGAATTTAACTGACGAATCGGGGGGTACCCAAATAATATTTCGTCGATCGCCAAATGGTCGCATGTATCAACAACTACATAATTTTATCTTGAATAATGATGCGGATAGTAATACTCTTTCTGTTGTAAATAACGATCAGAATGGTGGGAATATTGTCGCAGAAAATCATAGCATAGTGGGCGAAATAGAACAAACTTTCACACCTTATGACACTTCCTCTGAGCCGAATTTACCTCACCAAAATCATGAGATGATTGTTGTTCCAAACGATGAACGAATTGGATTATACTTTAATAATGGCGTGCCTTATGAGCAGCAACAACATCAAAATGAAACTAATCTTTTGATTGAATCAAATCCAAACCATGGTTATAGTACGATGGAGAATACAAACGAAAATCAGCAGCAAAACTGCCCAAATACCATCTGCGACCAAAACAACGGGATAGACAATTTTGTAAGACCCGTAATCGAAGATAAAGATCAGTTGCTTGAAATGACGATGTCACCGCTTTTAGCTGCAATTAACGATATCACGAATAAGAGCAGAAGTTGGTCACAAAGTCCATCGAATGTTAAACCGGTATCGTCCAAAGCAACTAATGCAATGCAGTATTACGATAGTCCAACAAGTGCGCCTGCAAGAGAGGAAACATCAACTGCAAATAATACGACGAATAATAACTACAAAATTATTAATATCCGTTCATCGCTCAGTGATGAGTACGTCGATATTAATGACGTGAAAACTATTCAGTTCGTTGAACCTCATGATGGCTATGTCGACGATGAAAATGAATACGAGCTTTCTGGCGTAAGAAGATCTAAAAGGACTAAAAAATTAGAAACATTTTTAATGGTCGCAGATAAGCACGTTCCATGTCGAGCTTGGGCCTCTCTTCCTACTTCGTATTTATATATAGCAAAACAACGCAATTCGTCTAACGGTACGTATTAATAATACCTATATATTTAATTTATATATTTAATTTATTTAGAAATTAGAACGGTTCTCCTTCATTTGGTACTCTCGCGTCAATATACTCGTGAATTTTGGTACCTGATCCATAAACTGAATATTCGCTTTTGCCTGTTCTCAAACCAGTCGGTGGTACGGTGATCGGATTTAACAATTCGTTATCGCAGCTAAACGCAAGCCCAACAGGTGGTGTATAATTTGCTCTCATTTCTGAGTTCATCCCACAGTGCCGAAGGAATTTTGGAGTGTTTGGTGTGATTCGGTTTAAAATTGGTGAGATAAATTGAGCCCTATTAAATGTTGGTTCTTTCTTTTCTTTCTGTTTGGCTGGGAACTCCTTTAATCCGTAACCTTTTATCGATTTTGGATATTCCAACCAGTCCCATATCGTTATATTATCTTTTCGGGCTATCCCATATTGCTGGTCAACAGTATATGGCACATGATCCTGACATTTCGTAGTCATGTAAATATCGAGATATTTAGAATAGCCAGGCGAATTTGGATCCACTTCGATTTTCGGTCGTTCAGGTTGTTTTGATATATAATCGTTACAAATCTTATATTCGACCTCAGGTTTTTTATAATTGTAATCTTGGTGATATATTGTATCGTACTGAACAATTGGTTTAGGTGGCTTCTTCGTTAAGCGATGTTGTATGTCATCCACCATTTGTGGCCGGTTACAGGTCATGACACGGTCAGCTGGTATTACATACCGTTTAGGAAATTTCCATGAATATTCAGCACCATACTCCCCGGTGTAATTATATTTCATTTCTTGATGGCGAAGAATTTTGCAGGGGTCCGCTATTTGACCGGGCATACTACAATCTGGTACGTCCATAAGTCGATGACCTAAGAAATAGATTGTTTAATTAATTTTTTTATGCTATTCTTACAATTTACAAAATATACCTCGATAGTATGCAGTTCGGCAATCATTGCTGGATTTATTAATAGGCGCCCGATAATCGTAGACCCCATAACTATTATTAGTTTTTACAAGTAAGTCCAAAACCATTTTTAAATCGTGTATTTAAACCGATCGTATCGATTAAATAAACTCATTATTTATCAGCGACTGTCATTGGAAACCAAATGGTCTACTATTGTTTGTTTTTTTTTGCTCTATAGAATACACTGTGTACTCGAAAAAGGACATCCCGTTGCGTACAAAGTTTGGTCCTTTCGAAGGAGATATTCGCGATGTAAATGAAGGTGACCTAGATAAGCTTAAATGTGATGATACGATGTATCCGCTACTCTTAATTGGTGAAAAATGTTTAGATGTCTCAAATGAAAGTGAGTTTCAAATTCATAAATATTTCATCTATTTAATACATATATGATTTTTTCTAGACACATCAAATTGGATGAGATTTGTACGGTTTGCAAAATCATATTCTCAACAAAATCTTTTGCTGTTCGAATCTGATGAAAAGTTGTATTTTAAGAGCTCGCAATTTATACAAGCTAAAGAAGAGTTGCGAGTTGGTTATAGTCGCGAGTATGCCGAAAAGTATCAGTTACCATTGCTGAAACCTAACGGGATGATAAATGAATGTATTACTGAAAATACCTCGGATTATTGGTCTTGTTTTGAATGCGATAGTAAATTTAAGACTTCAGAAGAGCTTCAGAAACATTTGGATCGTGATCACGAACGTGATATACCTACGAAAGTTTCACGCCGAAAGCGGCATTTGCAACGGAAGGGATCTACACGGTATGCGTGTCCTGTCTGTAGCAAAACATTTTTTAAGAATGTAAATTTCCGCCGCCATTTGAAGAACCACTCTGGAAATCCACTCTTAGAAAAGCATTTATCTGATTCGAACGGTAATAAACTGGCGAATAAACATACCAATAGTTCCGGACAAAGAAATGTTAATAAAATTAAGACTATCGCGAGTAAAAAGTTGAATATTAAGAATAAAGAAAACCAGTTTAAATGCGGATTCTGCTCAAAATCATTTTTAAACGATGAACGATTAAAACGCCACGTTATGGTTCACGGGCCTAGTGAACTGAAACCATATCAATGTTCACATTGTGCAAAACGTTTTCTGAATGGATCTGCATTGGCGGCGCACGTTAAAATTCACTTATATGGGAAATTTTATTTCCAGTGTCAGTTGTGCAGCGAACGCTTTAAACATAATTCGGAATTTACGTGTCATGTAAAAACGCACATGATCGATAATTCCTATTATTTGTGCAAATTTTGTAATAAAAAATTTCTCGAATATGTTTTAATTCGAAAGCATACTCGTGCCTTCCATCCCGCTGTAAAGCATCCGTGTACCGTGTGTGATAAAAAATTTTCAAATACCGACAAATTACGCATGCATATGTTAATACATTCAGATAAGAAAGAATTTTCATGTACGGTATGCGGCAAAGAATTTAAACGGAAGGATAAATTAAAAGAGCATATAAAACGGATTCATACAAAATCGACTGCGGCTAAATGTGAAAAAAAGGCGGGACCACTAAAAACTCACCAGAAGGAGACTACGACGACTAGTTCTGAAATAATTTTTGCCGATGGCAACCTGATGGAGCATAATGCGTTTGAGAATGGTAACGGATTTTTGGAGATTAATAAAAGTGTGGGGAACATTGGGGATGCTACAACGGAGGGCGAAGATGAGAAAAAATGTAATAAGAAAAAGAAGACCAAATTTTTACCAAAGGTGTCTCCAAATGATTATCAGCGTTTTATATATAAGTGCCATGATTGTTTGTTAGGTAGTTCAATAAAAAAATGTTGCTTTTATTTTCATTTATTCGATTTTTATGTTCTAGGTTTTAAACGGCGTGGCATGTTAGTGAATCATTTGGCAAAGAGACATCCTGATATTCGTATCGATTCAGTGCCTGAATTAAATCTTCCCATACTCAAAGCGCAGAAATTTTTTTACTGCCAGTACTGTAACAAAGTATATCGTAGCAGTGGAAAACGAAAGTATCATATTTTAAAATGCCATCCGGGCTCTGAGCTTCCAGTGTCGGGACGACAAAAAGGAGGAGACGATAGTGAAAATAATGGGTATCCAACGTATTCGGAAACAGTTTCAACGATTACTACGCATCCCCATCTCTGTGACTGGTGTCATAAGCAGTACGCGTCGAAACCTAAATTAGTTGAGCATCAACGAAAAAAGCACGCAGATAATTTGGAGAAATTAAATGCAAAAGCAGTCAAAAATAGCAACTGTTATCTATCGAGTGTTGACTCGCCTCAGATAATTGAAAACGGGTACAAGGAAAATACAGTCGATAAATATCATCCAAACGGTGTTGATTATGATATAAATTCGACGACACATTTTAACGGTAATACAGTTCCCGAACCGACTCCTAAAGTTCCAGATAATAATACCATATCTCAATTTGATTGTCAAACCATATTCGACGATATGTACTATTTAAATTTAAGACCGGTACCTGTCACCCAGTCTGTATCGCCTCCAACGGCCACCGCCAGTTTAATGGAAAATAGTAAGAAAGTTACGACCTATGTTATTACGAAAATGGAGGACGAATAAAATTAGTAATGGTCAAAATTTTGGTGTAATTTCAAACTAAAAAAAAAAAATTTGAACTTGTTTAGACAAACAGAAACCTTTGATAATTAAGATTTAATCTTAATTTAATTATATTAAAGAAATTGGTAACATTTGTGACTTATTTGTATTACTGATGAAAAAGTAATACAAAATTTTATTAAGAACTAGCGAATCAATCGCGAAATAAATTTCTTAGTAAATTTTTAAGCACTAATTCAGATCAATTAAATATTGATATTTAAAATACTTAAACTTAAAACTTAATCAACACGTGCGTAGTGTAAAATGGGCTTTGAAAATGCAATAAACTAGAGTATCGTTAGAAAATATGTCGATAAAAAGTAAAATGTAACGTAACATCAACTTGCACAAATAATATTAGTGAATCAAGCAAAAGTACAAGGTAAATTATTGTTAAATAGATTAAAATTCTTAGAGTTGCTTTAACACATTGATCGTTTTGTCAGTCACCGGTGACTGACACTGTTTACATACTTTAACTTGTTATAGTGCGTTGTTTAGCGCTGTTGGTCACGAGTTCTATGTTAAATATTACTAGAGTTGTTGACGCAGCCCTTCTGCACATTGCTACAACTTGGTCACAAAATTCTCATCCTTATTAAATAAAATTTAAAAACAAACTTTTTTTTTACGTTTTATAAAAAAACCCGTTGGCGTTCAATGTGTTGAAAATAAAATTTCATGGCATTTTTTTTGGGAATTAATAATGGTCTAATATTTTGAAATCTTATTATCTGGAGTAAAAATCCTTTCTTGGTGAGACTTATAAAACTATAAAACTAATTTATTCAAATTTGTGATATTTCTCTCTCTCTCTGGCACTATATCCCATCAAGGGATTTGGCCGCCTCAAATGAGGGTTCATAATCAGAATTTCATTTTCGGATAATGAGTGATTAGTTCATTGATCCTAAATCAGCCGTGAAAGTTTTTCCTTGTCACCACCGGGAATCGAACCCGGGACCTCCGGTCGCTGGAGCAAGTATGCTAACCACTTTGCCACCGGGGCGTGAATTTGTGATATTACCTATATTAATTAAAAATTGAAGATTGAAAATAAAATTAGATCATATAATTTTTTTGTGACCATTTGTAGATATTTTTGAAAAATGTCAAAAAGTGCCTCCGTATTATAAAATTTATAAATACATATAAGTTAATTTTGTATAAACATAAATACTTAGGAAACCAAATCTACAACAGTTTATAGCTGTGTGAATTTTACTTGTGCTATTATGATGATTGGCACCGGAGTTACCTAGTGGAGATTGAAAAACGTCTGTCATTTTTACTGGTTCCATTTAGCATATCGCCGGACTCATCAAAAATAAATTTTTCTTGGAAAACCCATTTTGTATTGTGAATAGGTATTTTGAATGGTATTTTGAATTAGAATTGAAAAAATGAAAAAAATGAATGAATTAGAAAAAAAATAAAAATAAAGGTAACCCTCCAAGAACACGGTATTCGAAGAACACGGATATTATCCTTCGAATTACATGGTTTCAAACTACACGATTTTCGTTAGTTCTCTTTTACTTTCTTTTTTATATATCATGACAAAAAAAAAAATTAAAACAACGTTTTTTTTTATTTTCACACTCGTTCTTTGTAGTCTCGAACAACACGGTGTCAAAGAACACAGAACCAATTAATCGTGTTCTTGGAGGGTTTCCTGTATAAAAGTAACAATTTTATATTAGTTTATACATCGAAATCGAGATTACAAAGTTTCTAAAGTACACTTTATCGTTTATTGCGAATGATTTTTGCTTTCCTTTGTTCCGCTCCTTTAGTCTGCTCCATCTTCTTTGGTAATAAGGCTTCCCACCACAACTTGGTTTTTCTACGAAGATTGTCTCAAATGGAGTTTTCCGTGTCGCCGAATGAACTGTGGCTCTATGCATTTACAGAAATTGTTGTTATTGAATTCCTTTTTTATAATTTTCGTACCTAATTTTTCTGCTGGACCTTTTGATGCTGGGTGAAATGGTGCCGAGGTTATATTTTTGATGCTAGTTGACGTAGAATATGACGGAAATTCTACTTCCGGAGTGTAGTGTTGGATGTTTCATTCATTATCACATGCCAACGCAAAAACTCAGGTTAAACAGCTTAGAACATTCAGGATTAAATTTCCTACAAATTGTAGAAGACCGTATCCCGATTCAGCTACTAGAACTAATATGAGTCAGTAAGTAAAAAAAATGTGAAAATTTTCGGAAAAAATCAAATTTTAAATTATTAAAACGTGATTAAATACTTTAATTTGTAATTCCGCCCTACGATGACAATTAGTTAATAATAAAAAAGCGTGTGATACAAAATGAGCAAAAGTATTTATTGTCGGTTTCACAAAACTAAAACAGTTCTTTTGGAGATTACAAATTTACTCATATTCCCACTCCCAGCAATCATCATCATTAATTTTAATAAATTTTTTATGAAAAATTTAAATTTATTGGTCACACTAACGCGATGATAATTAACTAGTAAAACAATTTTTTATGCTACTGATAATTATCGCACAAAGTGTTTTTGTGTTGTTGTTTCAAAATTTTTTAAAACAGTAAATGTATAAATTACTATAAAAAAGTAATAAAAAATATTAAAAAAAGCAATAAATTATATTTTTATAACTAAAACAAAAATGATTGTGAACATTTTTTAGAATTAAATATACAAAGTTTTTCCTTTTCTTGCTCTCTGACTATATTCACTATATTCAGATTTAGCAGCATCAGCTTTTTGAATAAATTCCCGAAACGTAAAGTTTTATAAATTCATTTAAACAAAAATATTTATAAATAATTAAATATTGTTATTTTGCTTAATTTATTATATTAAATTATTTTTTTTAATATTTTTATTATTATTATGGAAAGACAAATAATGTAAAAAATAAAATTTATTGTTTTTTAAGGAAAAACGGAGAAAAATGAAATTTTATTTGATTTATTTTTATTGTTGAATTATCTTTTTTGGTGCAGGATTTTTAGTTTAGGATTTGTTTTTTTGGTGTTATATCCGTTTATTATTTTGATAAGGGTTTAGCGTGCTGATAAAACACAGCACACATTCCGATGTGCTAAAATATGATTAAGAAACTAAAGAATTTTTTGGTGTATACATACTTTTATACGGCGGAAAGGGAATTGCTTTATCTTGCACCACGACCCCGGCATAATTTAATTTTCGTATTGCCTGATAATAAAAAATAGTGCACCCGTTTTTAAGGCAATTTCACATCATTTGTGTTTATAGACCATTCGACTACATGGTGTGGTTTTCTATGTTAGTTCAGGTGTATCCTTCACAACTATCTACAGTGTTGTAATTTGTTATTTAAAGAGGTCAAACAGTAAGATAAGTCTGGTCGAATAATAATACGGTTACCGTACAAATCCCCTCCTACTGTATTAGGGTATTCCAAAGATGTTGCCATACATTGAATGTGATCAATTGAAAGGAAATTCACGAGAACTATTGACGATTGGAGCATCACGGATTCCACGTAGCGGTTTTTTTAAAATATGATAATTACAAATTTTGACATATGCCGCATGCCTAAAGAAAATAAACAATCAGCAACATTCGCGATAATTCATCTTTTTACTGTGCTAGCTTTGCATGGTTTAATTTTGTTTAAATATAAAAATTGAAAATGATACAGGTTTTGTATAATTAGTGATTTTGTGGCCTATAAACATGAATTCTTGATATTGTCGGCATATCGATCACACATGTCATTTTTTGTAGTTTCAACTGTATAGGCCTGGCTGCGACTATGTTAAATAGTTGACAATTGTACAAATATCGATGGTTATGATATAAGGTTACAGGCTGTAATTGTTTTGTTATTCTGGTACCTCTTTGTGTTTTGGGTTGTTTACGACTCTAATTGATGTTTGTTCATTTCAAATCAAAAATTGGTGTAAGCAAGCGCCATACAATAAAAGTGCAACGTAATAATAATAAAAATATAAAATTAAAAATAGTATTAATAATAAAATTCTTTTATTAGAAATATGTTGGTAACGGTGCCAGGTGAATAATTGGCCCAAATAAAGATCATAAATTGAAGATTCGACCAACATGTTACTAAGGTGTTACGAAGAGCTGATGATCATTATATAAATTCTTCATTCGTGTTATTTCTTTTAGTGGTCGATATAAGTTGAAACCTTCCTATATATCCATATTTAGTTAAGAATTTGATGATCGAAGAAGGCCTGCAAAGTTACCATCGGCGAGGTTCCGTTTGAACCGGCAAACATTTTAGATACCGCCTTAAATATTGGTTTGGATAGTGGCCGGAGATTTATTGTTTCTCTATACGAGAAAATCAAGAACAAAACACGCATTGGATAATTTGCGTGTGATAGCTCGAATTCCGTTGGCCCAACAAGCCGTTAACTAGAGCCACCGTACCAGGGCTATCATATTATTTTATTTAGTGATTTTTAGAATTAATTATATCATTTAGTTATTAAGTTAATCTCCTTATTCTTTAATACGTACATATTTATCGCCGAACGTGTAATCGGTAGTTTTCTTTAACTCTTAGTATACTAATAATAAACTAATTAACCCAAAAGCGCTTGTAAAAACATAAAAAATGAGATTAATACAAAATTGTGATCAGTTGGTATGAATAAATCAGTCGGGCTGATAGTAGTTATAAGTGCGTCGTGTTCGATAACCGCCATTGGTTTAAAGTCACCGCGCATGTTTCAAAGGATACTTCAAGGCCTTGGGGGAATCAGGAAACCGTAAGTACGTAGTTATAGTTTGTTACAGCATCGCCTTCTGCTTATGATTTATTGTTCTTGGATGCAAATATTTAGGATTGATTTTATTCTCAGCAACTATGTGTGTAGTTCTTAATTGTTTATGCAAGTGCTACGTTTTATTATTTCTTATTAAACTTAATTAAGATTTAAAATCCCCGTTTATAAATTTCGAACATAAGTAACTTCATGATAATAAAGTCTTATAATTTTGTGTTAATATGAACGATATGCACTAAATAATTGTGTTTTCGTCGAGGGAATGTGCGTAAGCATGATTATGGTATGATAATAAGAATTAATTTCTATATTTTTTGTGGTACGACAATTATGGTGGTTTTCATGCTGGGCCGATCAAAAGAACCCCCTCAGGCGAGCAAACCCGGTACAAAGTGCCACGTGATCGTTAGGACCATAAAATCGCCACAGAACTTTTACAATCGTCAATACATCTAGAGTTTCCTGTCATGTAAAGCCATCCTGTGCCTGGGGCGGATGGTTTAGTTCGCGTGGTCGCCGTATAAACTGAGACAGACATCTATAATCGGGCCATCACAAAAATTTGTCACTGCTATTAGAACTCGGCAAGAGTTCAAGGCTCCCCGTTTGGGGATGTATAAACACGCCTGGAGGATCAATCGTACCGCCTTTTATCTCGGAAACGGTGCAAGGGGAAAATTACTTATACATAATAAAAATTATTCAGTCTCGAGGATGGGGGGAGGGGGGGGTCGTTTAGTAAGTTCTAATACTGCTTCTTGTTGGAAATCTAAGATTGTTGGTCTGGCACTATCAACGATGTTTTTTTGGATTTATCTTTTTACTTCTTGTTGCACTTCTGATCGAGGCTAAAATTTTATGCAATCACAAGGCCCTGCTAAATTGACAATAACTTACATGGATAATTTTGTTTTGTGTTGTTGGTTTACCATCGCCTCAAAAAATATAACATTTTTCATCTTCGTGATCATGGTGATTGCTTTTATGAAAATGTATGTTTTCTATTATAAGCGCCGCTAATAGCGACGTGTAGTTGTGTGAGGGGTTCACGCTGTCATTAAAATTTACACTAAACTAATGCCTCAACCAGTCAGACTTAAGAGCTTACGTTGTGCTCTGTTTTGGACCACTTAGGAGAGCGGTACGACCACCAAAATTTTAGAGGTCAGTTGTTTATTTTAGTGCTTGATTAATGTTGGTGAATTTTTATTTATGTTTTTATTTTTATACAATTTACAATTTAGAAACCCGCACACCCCATTTCGAGCATCAAAGCTCATTCATAACGTGCGCGCAGTTCATAGTTTTCTCCAACAGTTTTATGTGCAATTTACGAGTTTACAAGGTCAATTATAAAATGGATGTAACTCGTAGCTTCATTTTCTATCGTCTTCAATTGTTTGCAGTTGCTCTAAATTGCACCAGAAACATGCACGATCGACATGCGTATAGCCATGCATATAGTTGCGAAATTGAATGGTTCCTTTATACACTTATTGCTGGCGCTACACGTTCTATTAAGAGATTTGGATGCCTCTGATGATTTTAACAATTTGTTGTGTTTTGATTCTTGTTGCCTCGCCTACTCTGTTTATGGGGTACCTAGTTACTGGTGACCGACACGAGAAAGCAATATGAACAGGAGACCCGAAACAGGAAGCGGCCTATTATTCTCTGGGGGTCTATTATGAAGTTTTGCGATTTCGCAAAATTTCGTATTATGAATTTTTTCTCTATTTATTTTTTTCGACTGCTCTAGGTGACGAAGGTCTTTTTACGGAAACATTTATTTTTTTTATTAAAATAAAATACTTCAATTACTTTTTAAAATCATTACAATTTATTTCAAACTTATTTTATCGTATTTTTTGTAGGTCATTTATCAATGATCGCTAATTTGACCTTTAATTTCTTTTATGGAAATAAATGTTGGCATAGCCATTTTTTTTAAATATAAAGACTCTGCCCAAGTGAAATTACAAACGAATTCAATTCAATCGGCCGCCTAAAAACCTGTTGATTGTTGGCATTTTACCTAAAACAACACAAAATAGCAAACTTCATGGTCTTAAATTTTCGTCGACCAAAAAAAAGTTTCATAATAGGAATATTCGCGGCGGATCGAGTTTTACGAATTCGTATTTTAAGAAATCGAAAAAAAATCATAATAGGCCTCCTGTTTTTCTCATGCCTGCACTAGAGCGGGACCACCTGAAAAGTATGTATATGAAAAATATGTTGGAAGCGTGCTCATTATATATTATATGTATGTATGATTTGAAAATTTCGATTCAAATTTCAACTCATCGATACAACTCATCGAACTTATTAAAATCAAGACACGTAGTAGCATTTCAAAATCTCGAGTAACAATGTACTGTACTCAACATAATTTGTATATTAGCACTATACACATCGATATACGAGTACATACGTTATTATCATAAAGATAAAAATACTAAACAATCCCCGTAACGGAAAATCTATTATCAGCATGAAAACAAGTTTCAACAATGTATGTCCTTGTTACGCACAATAAAAAAAAAATTTACTCCTTGCATCCATCAACATCATATCTCAACAGAAATATATCCTATATTTCAACTGAATTACTTTCACTTCTTATTGTGTGTTTGTGTGCTTCTTAATTTTATGACATTGTGGATGAGGAAACACACCAGAACCTAAAGGAGGTGTATTACACACGTAGAAATGTGTAAGAACATCCATTCTATTTGATCGATTGATTTTACATTCCCATGAAGATGCGGGAGGAAATGGTGAGTATTGTCTCGTCCAATAACATTAACATTATACGTACAATCTACAAATTGATAGAAAAACATAAAATAGAATCTTCTATTTTATTTTCATTTTGGGAAAAGCTTTTCTCCTCGGTTATTTATTTTTTTATTTTTCGGAAAAATATGACATTTTTTATGAGCTTTTGCTAACGAATTGTTATTTTTTGTTGCTGCTCAAGTCGTCCCTAGAGAGATAAGCGGCGAACAAGAACCTTGGTCTATTTCGGTGTTATGGCTCTAACCGCAAATGAATTGGGGAAATTAACTACAAGGCCCTTCTCAATATACGTATATAAATCCAGCATGTTTAATGTCATGTAATTATTTTCTAGTTAAATGGGAATATTATTTATTCATTTGTGTTTTCTGTAGTGAATAACAATAAAATAATAATTCAGAGACTCCATTATTTCTCCATTGTTGCGGTGTCGGTCACGTTTTTCCGAAGGAATTTATTTTTTACGGCTCGTGACTTTTAATTATCGATTTTCAATGTATTATGTGATTTTTCTGCTTCTCGGATTGGATTGCACAGTTTATTGGTTTATTATCAAATCGTAAATTTTTTGTTTCTCTTGGATTTATTTAAAGATTTTATTTTACTTCACTTACTTTTACGAGTATTTTACTTTAGGATATTTTGTTGTCGATTTTATCGACAATAAATATATTTTAACAATGAAACAGAGACTTGTGTAGTTTATTTCGATGATTGATTATCTATTATAAAATGTTTTATGTTATTTGTTTATGTAATGCGCGCAAGCATGAGGAACAGCATCTTCTTGAATCAAAGATTATTGACATTTTATGGATACACAGATACACCATGCTTAATATAGGGTGAGCCAATCTTCGTGTTGGCACGGAATGTATTTTTTGGGTTATTCAAATTCTAAACTTTACGTCATGATTTATCACTTTGCGTTATGAAGTCTTTCGACGTTGTTCTCTATCTCTAATAAATTGCAAAACATAAACCCCGCTCAGATTTTCAAAACATTTGTTTCCGCATGTCAAAAATTTTAAATTCTAATTAGAATTAAATCGTTTGTCACCCCTCAGCCTAGGGTATCCGGAGTGCTGCGGCTATCTCTGTGTGTATAACTATAACTTGACAATAACTAGCAATAAGTATCACCTCTGGTGATACAGCGGCAGAGATGCTGTCAATCCCACACTTCATTGTTTAACCCATTTGGACGAAGCTCCAAATTATCAATATCACCAAGATCGTCAACTGGAAATGTCTTTCAGTACGGGCAGGAAAACACCGAACTCCGCGAACAATTAAGAGAAATAAAGGGATTTTCAACTAAACTGAAAGAATTTACAAATTAAAAGAAAGAGAATTAAGAACACAAAAAGCAGTTGAAAAACGTGCAACGCTTAGGACGACACCTAACCCTGCAATCGACGATGACATTAATACATTCCATACGGATGAATAGGAATTAGAAAGAGAAAAAAATTGCGGGTGTTGGAATAACACCGGAATAAAAGACCAAGTAAGAAAAGGAAAGCTCAACACTCACCAGAAATGGCAGAAATTTTACCATCAATTTCAAACGTGGTTTCTAGAAACCGGCTAATCATCAAGAAACAACTAGTTCTAGAACAACAAACAGGCTAGCTAACCATGAAACAAATCACCTGCACATTGGTGTCGTTGGAATATCAAATTTCTTCGTCTGAAAAATTATTGTTGCAAACTCTGAAACCTATAGAGGTTTGGTTGCAAAACTTACTCCCGATGGGCATCTATGGTTTACCTACGAGGATAAAAATGATTGTCCAATCAAAGTTATTACTAGAGGCCTTCACCCAACCTGCGCAAAAGAGAAAATGATTGAGGATTACAAGCAAAAGGGCTATCAATTAGAAAAAGCTGTTACCATCATTAAGAAAGAAAAAATGGAAACTAAACAAGGACTTCAAATCAACAAAAGAGGGCTTCCACTATTTATGCTCACTTTTAATAACAAACAAAAATTGGAAGACCTGTATAATATAAAGGCAATACTTAGCATGGTAGTAAAAGAAAATCCTTTGAAAAAATAGCGGCCTAATATTGCAGTGCAAAAAATGTGAAGGTTTTAATCATACGCAGTAGTATTGCTAATTACTGAATGTGAAATAGGTATATGGAACGGGAGAATCAAAACTATACTCGCAAGTGGTAATGACATAACCAGTTATTTCAAAGGGCACTACCGAAGATACAACAGTGTTCCAAAAGATACTAAGAAGCGTGGAAGCTCTTAACATTCGTCTAGCTAAACAAGAGAAATGCAAGACTTTAAATGAAATAACATCTATTATCTATTAAAATAATGCAAATAACCACAAGTAAAACATTAAAAATGGTAACCTGGAATGCAAACGGGCTAATGCAAAGTATTCCAGAACTAGAAATTTTCCTAAATACTGAAAAAATAGATACATGTCTATAGTATCGGAAACCCATTTTACTTCAACTTCGTATCTTAAAATACATGGATACAGCTGTTACCACGCCATTACCCAGCAGGGAGGGCAAGAAGACGATCGTCGATGATTATAAAAGAAAACACCAAACACTTTATATATCTTAAAATTGAAGAGGAATTTATGGAAGTAGTCCCATTAAAAGTTTGTATAAATAACAACAAAGAACATAGTGTATCGTCAATATGTTGTCCCCCTAGATATAATTTAATTATGGAACAGTATTGCACGATCAACCAACTTATTGGCCTACGGGTAGAAACAAAATACCCGATAAATAAGGTATAGACGAAAACTATATATATATGTACCTAGGAAGCAGCGAGGGATTGTGTCGCATCACACGCCTGTTATTATGATAATTAGTGCAACGATTGTTAAGAAAACTAGTCCATCTTGGCTGACTAATAACAAGACCTGCTGGGAGTAATTCCAGAAACTAGTTGAGGATAATATTGATCTTCAGGGTGCTAATCAAAAATCCGATACAGTTAGAAGAAGAACTGGAGCAATTCGACAACAGTGTACAAGAAGCGGCGTAGAGTAGTACCTCCTCAAGTTCAAAGGAAATGCGTCGAAATTTTATTTATCCTCTGGAAGTTAAGGAACTAGTTGCAGCAAAGCGAAAAGCAAGAAAGACCTGGCAAAGAAGTCCAGCGCCAGAATAAAAAACATCTCTAAATTTATTGTCCAATAAACTAAATTTGCTAATTAAAGAAATCAAAAACGAGTCCATTAATAAACACCTGAGTGGCCTTACTGGGGAAAAAGATGCCAAATATTCCCTTTGAGAAGCCCCATAAAAAATAGTCAAGAGGCGTTAAATCACGATTTAGGCGGCCAATTCACCGGACCGAAACGGGAGATAAAGAAAATAAGAAAGTATCTTCTTGGATGTAGTACAGGCCGTTGATAGAGCATGGCATAAAGCCTTGGAATATAAATTACAAAAACGCTTGTTTTATCAAATTCTAAAATCTTACATATCTTTCTTTCGTGTTAAATTAGATGGCGAATACTCTAAAATAAAGAAAATATTAGCAGGAGTACCACAAGGTGGTAGCGTTCTGGGGCTATCTTATATGTTATATATACCTCGGACCTGCCAGCGATAGAGGAGACTAAATCCACAAGCGAATAGTAAAGAGCTGTTAATATTGTCAGTTCCTGGACGAAGACATATTGAATAAAACATGACACAAAATCTGTATATGTAAACTTCACTAACAGAAATGTCAACTAGATACGAGTAAAACTGTACTCTCGGCAAATTCCCTATGCAACCGCAGTAAAACATTTTGGCATGACTCTAGACGCGAAACTAAAATAGACGAAGCAAATGGTGAGCTAACTTTACATAATGCATTGCTACTATGCCGTCAAATTCTGAACCCTGTGTGAACTTACTGTATTCAGCTTTGGAGTTGTAAAAAGAAAACCAAGGCCAAATCCAGTCATTCTAAAGCAAAGCATACTACGTGGAATAGTTAATGCACTGTGTTACATACGAAATGACAACCTCCATAGCGATCTAAAGATGAATTTCGTTAGCAAAGAAATAAGCAAGCACGCGAGAAAACACTTGCAACGTACAGATGATTTGTAAACCAGTTGTAGTAAGTGAATATAATTAAAAAAAATACTAGAAAAACGAATATGAGCTAAAACATTTTAAATAAATTTTGCAACAGTTTTCCAAAATTTAATCGGAAAGCTGTTTTTTTAAAACAAAAAATTGGCCTCTTTACAGTCTAGATGGATTGATAGATCAGGATAAAATTCCATACTTAAGTTTTTACTGTAAATTGGGAAGTACCAGCGATGTTTGGCCTAAATCGGTCCACTGGAAGTAGCAACTTCCATAGGCGCTTAAATAGTTAAAAACAAAACGATTCTAATTTAAATTTATAACAGATTTAGTTTAGATCATTTTTAGTTTTTACCGGAAATCACGAGTTTGATAAAAAAAAATTTACTTCACCAAAATTCGGCATCTTTACAGACCAGGTGGATTGACTGTTTGGAATAAAACTCCATACTAGAGCTTTTCCATAATTTGGGAGAGCTATGCGAAATGTGGTAGAAATCTGCGTACTACAAGTGGCTGCTTCCATAAGAGCTTTTCCAATTTTTGCAATAAACATTACAGTTTTACTAAAAGTCAATTTAAAATTAAAATTTTCACTTAGAAATCAAGTGTGGTGTATTCGAGGTCTATGAATACATTCGTGGTAAAAGAAAATCGAGAAAAAATTTTAATTAATTTTTGCTCATTGTGAGAGATATGTACCCGCCCCGGTGGCACAGTGGTAGCATGCTTGCTCCAGCGACCGGAGGTCCCGGGTTCGATTCCCGGTGGTGACAAGGAAAAAATTTCACGGCTGGTTTAGGATCAATGAATTAATCACTCATTATCCGAAATGAAAATATGATTATGAAACCTCATTTGAGGCGGCCAAATCCCTTGATGGGATATAGTGCCAGAGAGAGAGAGAGAGAGAGAGAGAGAGATATGTACTAAATATGGTAAAAGTTTAAGGCAAATGTAAAGGCGTTTTCTATTGTGAGAGCTCTGTAAAACTATCCAAACATTTTATTTGATAAACAAACTTCCGCTTTATAGTGGACTTTTTTGAATTAAAATATGTTTATTTCGAGTCAAATTCACAAAACAAAAAATATTTTATTATTATTAAATTCGATCATTTATTTAAATTTATCAACTCACTCATAAAAGCTGTAAAATCCACTTCCATTGCAATAGAAATTATTTTAAGTGTAACTGAAATTAGAATTTATGGAAATACGAAAATTTGTCGAAATGTTGTTATAATAGCCAGCATCTACAGCTCATTGGTTCTTCTGATACAGCTAAAGTCGTAGTGTATCTTTAGGTGAATCTTAGGAAGCTTTACCGTTTAGAATTCACTCTAATAGTTCAGGGTTTATATTGGTTCACATTCGAAAGTTTTTAAAGTTTAGGCCCAGAAACTGAAATAACTGAATTTGGCCCAAATTTTAATTTCCAATCCAAGGAAACTCAAGTTCAATAATTAATTTCTAAAAGTCATTAAAGTATTATATGCTGATGATGATGGCCATCATATATCCTTAAGCCGTTTTGGTACCCCCATTATAAAGCAAATAAAACAATTTATTTAAAAAACGGCAAATAATTGAAAAATTAGAAAATAACTTTCAATACGAACCAATAACAATACATATATCTCAATTAACCTTTTTTGCTTCCTAACATTTGGTTAACCGCAAAACAGCCCATATCCGAGCAAGGAATAAAAATATAAAAATAAATCAAGTCAACCTAATAAATTGAGTAATAAAATTACCCCAAAACAAAAATAAAAACCTGAACCATATCTACCCCAAATAAAAATAATAATTTGTGTATCTGCATAAAAAATACTAAGCGTTACCAAATAACGTATAATTGCCATAACAACATTTATTGAAATCAAATCCATTCAGTTTGTCTGCGGTCATCATTCCCGTGTCAATGTCGTACGAGGGGATATGGTGGTTTCACACCGAAATACAAAAAAATATGCAAATTTACCTCACCAGCATAAAATTTGAAATTAAATTTGATATTCACGTATTAGTCTTATATATAAGGGGTGTTCGAGGTGTATTCAATTATATGCGGATGATTAAATATTTCAACACGGTTTTCCCAGATATGGCCAATTCAATAAGTGTTATGTGCTCCCCCTATTGATATGCGAATTCCGATCAAATAAAGTTATAAAACAGATTTTATGATACTTTCTAAACACCATTATAATATTAAATCCGTATTAACATCCGAGAAAAGAAATGTATTTTCTCTGTAAATAATATCGAGGAGGAAAATCACCTCGAGACACACACACACACACACCGGGAAGATATCAAAAATAAACCATAAAAATTGGATCAGAAATAAAACAAATATGTTTATCTTTGTTTTATTATTTATATTCGCTCTACTTTACCCGTGTTGCAGTAGCTTGAAAAAGGAATCATTGCGTTTGCCTGTTTGTAATAAATAATGGGATATATGGGAATACCGAATTTTATATATGTACTCGTAAGAGCAGTTATACCCACCACCGTTGATCATTTTATGAATTTTCTTATTTTATTTAACTTTCATTGAAATATCGTGAGGAAATTTTTAAAATCGAATGCCTACGTACGATTCCGTGTGCGAAGAATATTGGTAAATGAAAAAGGGATCTGTTTACTTCCTCGCCTCGCAAGTAAGTTAATATATCGTATGAGGTGCATATTATGCACATGAACCGAGAAACAATCAAACACATGCACACGACATGTACAATGGCAAAAATGCTTTTTAATGGAAGTTTTTATTGTTTTATATAATAAAATATGTGCGATATAAATTATTTGGGACAGTATTGTTTTTTATACACAACTTGCAAGCTCAGAAGTTTTATTTTCTTTGGGAAATAATTGTATCAGCAATATCTTCAGACGTCGAATGCAGTCATATTATTATTTGTAAAAAATACATTGTTTATACAAAAAAATGTATATCTTATGTTATAATATTTTATATGCTTTATGTAATTACATTTCAAATACATAACATTATTTTATGGGAGCCAGTATTTATGTTTGCTGATGGAATTGTGCCAAATTATAATATTTTTTGTAGAATGCGCTTTCTAGACAGGAAGATATAGTTTGTGGTCATTCTCAGGCAGACATTTTATAAACAAAGCGATTGGCTACCACATAGATTTATGTAAATTAGGGTTTATTTGGTATAAGGTTTTTATTATTATTTAAAATAGTGAATGTTCCTAATTTTAACAATTCTGTTAAGCAAAATAAAAATAAAATACAAAATTATGTGTTAAATCTGCTCAGACAACACAGGACAAAGTTATATTAGCTTTTTAAATGTATACAAACTGTTGTTAAAAAGAACAAAATTTGTAAATTAGGCAAAAGTGTGTGTCGTAGGTGAATTAGAAAAAAGTGTGTGTCGTAGGTGCTCCACTTTACTTTTTAGATAGTAGGTAGGTTCCTCTTCTGAATAGGACGTCGATTTCTGACTCTGACCGATCTTTGTATTTCTTATTTTTAGTTTGTTATCCTCGTGAATTTATTTAATTTGAATCTACCTTGAATGCTACCCAGTGTTGAGTTTTGCAGTATCATTAGCTTCGTTCTTACGGTCCGCATGAACCCGCTGATTTATTCATTATTAACCTTAACCAACATTACAGGGGAAAACTGTATCAACTCTTACATCTTTAGGTTTAACCTGTAACTAAGAAATACTTTAAATTTATCTCAATTTAAATAGCCAATTTTTTATTGTTATGTCAATTAGAATTGTTAACCGATATTAGTACTTTGTACATTTAGCCTTCCACAATTAAAAAAAAGATTGTGACGTTTCCATCCTTAGCCACATATATATATATATATATATATATATATATATATATATATATATATATATATATATATATATATATATATATATATATATATATATATATATAATACAGTCCAGATTTCCGGCTTACTATATCGCAGTATCCGGAACTTAGGAAGAACATCGTGGCTTAGTAATGACAGCAGTGGTAATTCAATTGTGTTCGTATACTCGCATCACCAATCCATTTTTGTCTTAGTGGTACAACGGTCACCTCGTTGCAATCGAAAAGTAGGTGCTTAACGTCTTCTACTTCAGATCCATATACATACATGACATTGTTCAGTTATTTTGAATCCGTTAAGTATACTTTAAACTTACTACATGTCCAAAGATTACCTGGCTCATCGAGCCCGTTACAAGTATTTTTAGTTTGAGTCTTGCTTTGACGGAAACAGAGGCAATGGTGATTGAAAAATGGCAATGAGGATGGAAGGTGGAATGAATCGGTCAATGGTATGAATACATCTGGTGACCTATTATAAAACTCTTTCGATAACAAAAAAAAAAAAATCGGTCTTAGATAGAAAATCTATAAACAAATTACTATGCAAAAATACGGCGTGATCGAAAAATACGGCGTGATTTCATAATAGGCCCCAGGCTTCATTCCCAGTCAAATGTATTCCATTGATCGATTCATTCCACCTTCCACCTTCATTGCCATTCTTCAATCGCCATTGCCTCTGTTTCCAATTTGTTTCTATATTGGTTATGTGCACTACTTGCAACATGTACAGAGTCACCTAGTTCGTTTGGAGCACTTCTTCTTATAGGTAGTACAAGTGCGCCCGCATTTTTAGACAGTGTTCGTTAGGCCTTTGTTACGCGTAGTAGGATATTATTGTCAGCACTTCCTAAAGGTCTATTGTTCATCTAATCCAGCCGCGGATTTACGGGTCCTTTCACATTGCACTTGGTCTTGACCCATTTTGCATTGAAATGCTTTACGATAGCAGGTGCGCTAAACGCTAACAAAACCGGTAAGCGATCATGTCTCGTTTTCAATTATAAATAAACAGATGGATTTATAATTTGATGTAGTATATCAGACTGATCTTGAAAGAAAAGAAAATTTTATAAGATAAGAGCTTTTCTAGAATTAAAAAAAAAAAACAGAAAACAAGAGCTTTTCTTTTTTTGAACTTTCATGGCGCTACCTTTCAGTTGGTAATAATATAAATTCCATTTAATGTGGTTGTTAGTATTTTTTTGATACTTTTTTGTGGAAAAATAAAATAATATTATATTTTATGTACATACATATATATTGAGCTTTAGTAAAGGGATGTGCTTGAAGATTTTTAATAGATAATGTATTTTTTTTTGTATACTCGGAATGTTCAAATTTTGTGTTAAAGGTAATTTTGAATTTAGAGTTTTCAAAATTTTAATATTAAATAAAATATGATTTCTCTAAATCTGTGGTATCCAACATTTTAAGGCAATACCGCAGCAGGGCATTAGACTTTTATCCAGGGTTATGTATTAAAGAAAGGAATATCTCTCTACATCAGCGCAATCAATATTTAAAAGTTATTAATTCATTTTTTATATTATTCAAACGTTTGGAACGTTTTAATTTACATTGTGTCATTCCTGCGGACTGCTCATAACTTAGTCCACTGGCAATGAATCATTGAACTCGTGACATGACATTTCGACGATTTATGCTGTCCGGTTAAACAACGTGGTTGTGAATTGATCTGACGCACCAATTGAACCTTCATCTGTCAGTTACCGACTAACTTCACGAGCTTCTGAATCATCAGTGTTCTCGTTTTGACTATATTACTTAGTAAAGTCTTGATAGCCTTATTACAATTTATCGCTGTCGCCGACCATGATATATTCCTTGGATTTCGAATAATATTTCTTTTGCCTTGCCTCAGAACACGTTCTAGTTAGACAAATCAGGTTTTTTGTTAGACCAAATTTGTCCGGGCGGCACCCTGCTCGGCCAACCAACGCTCGATTCATCTTGTCTGCCATGCTGCTCTGTTCTGGCGTATACGGTGCAGTTGTTTGATTTTGGATCCCCGAACTTTGTAAGATTGTAGTAAACTCTTTGTTGCAGTACTCTGTACCATTGTCTAAAGGCAACGTTTTGAGTTTTTGACCCATTTGATTTTCCACAAATGGTTTGAACTCCTTGAAAACATTCAAGGTACAGTTTGTTCTTTATCAAATATACAAAGTAGTATCAAGTAGTAGTTCAAAGTATAGTTATAAAATATCGCGAGCCGCCAAATGCATCAATTGGCATTGGACCTGGCTATGTGCACCATTTGTAGAACTATTAATGGTGGAGATTTGGTGCCTTTGAACGGAAAACGAGTTTGTTTCCTTTTGATACAAACTTCACACTTGCCTTGCTGATCACAGACAAAAGTCATTCCTTCCACAAAACGATTTCACAATTTCTTCAAACTATCGTGACCTATACATGTTCTTGAGGACGATGCCTTAATTTTTGTGATTCTGCAGCTCTAACCATCAAATCTGCTTCACTCGACTGTGTCATTCTGAAAATTCAATTTTCCTTTTGCCTCAACCAGTGGCCATTTCCAACTAATTGACTGATTGACAATATGTTTGTGCAAAGACCCGGCACGAATAAAACGTCATTACCCGTTGTGTTCACTGTTCGATTACTCACTTGAAGTGGAAGTCGAACATTACATGACAATTCATCTTTCAATTTTGATTCATTTGCAATCGTGATCTCTCCTGTTTAAGATTTTCACTCCAACTTGCTCACATGTCAGGTACCAGAGTCTATATACCATTCAGTTGATTTAAGAATAAGATTGCAAGCCCTCAAACACGAAAAACGAGACGAATGACTAGCCATCTTCCCTTTTGGACAATGATTTTTGTAGTGACTAACTGGGCTTGTACTATAGCCATTCAATCCGACCAACAACAACGTACCATTCCGCTTATCAACTATTTGCGTACCGGCACCTTTAAATTTATGAGCGGCCATAATAATTTTGTTCACAAAAAATTCTATTATGGAATCACAATTCACCAGTCTAGTTGATACAAGATTACGCAAGAGTGCTGCACGACGACGTATACAAGAACCTTTAAACGCAAGCTATAAATTGTCCCAAATTTCTTTAGTTGTACCTACTTCCCTGTTAAATGTGCGAAAAAAACCAATCGATGACTTGACTGTTGATTTTTCAGCTCGAACATAATTTTCTCTGCTTTTCAATTTTCTCGATAGACAACATTTGCCGCCATTTTGTAACTTTTTTTGAATAATTTTATGACACATAAAATCACGAAAAAACTACTCGTTGACAACGAATTTTAACAAAATAACAAGCACTATCGAACCCTTACAAACTTCGTTGATTATTTACGAGGGTTTGGACTCATAACCTAATGTAAACTGGTTTAAATAAAAAACAAAATATGAGATTTGAGATAGCATCTTTCACAAACAATTTATTAAAATGCACAGAACGCAAGAATACAATGAATAAAGCAATAACAAGCCATAACATGCTTGGGAGATAAATTTTACATATTTCCCACATTCAAAACCCATATAGATCCTTCGTGACGATTGTGCCGGATCCCATTCTGATGTTTACAACTTCTGCATAAATCTTCCTTCGGTGAACGAGCAGTTGCAAAACACGTATCGCCCACACTGGATAGTCTTTATGTGAATTGCCAATCGTCACTGCCAAACTTTAAGGGTAAATGTTATGGTGCAATCTCTGCTTTTAGTGGGCTTATGTTTTAATCCAATTATCATAAATTTAAAATTTATTTAAATATAAAATTTCTTCACATTAAATTGAGGTATATTTTTCCATAGACTAATACATTACTGAATTAATATATTGCCTTATTTTACGTTGCAAAAGTAAAATTTGACTAAACTAAAAACAAACAACATTTATCTTGAATAAATTATCTTTTGTCGAACCGTCTAACCATACTTTGAGGTTTATATTTTAGCACTTTTTATAAACACAGCAAAAAATTATTCATTAGATTATTATCGGACCACAAAGTAAACAGATGTCAAATTAAAAATCCTTTTTTTTATTCGGCATTCATTATAAAGGGTGTCCTAAAATTTACGCAAGATTTGAATTAAATAGAAAACACAGTTTTTTTCAATGATATTTTTTTTATTGAAACATAAAGTAGGATAGGGTTTTAACTACGGCTTTGCTGGCACATACGCATTCTTTTGTCGAAATTTTCCATGACCATTTTGCATAAATGGAAAGAAATCCAATGGTGTTAAATCACATGATCCTAATGAATTGGCCTTCTACAATTTAGATCACCGAAACGAGAGATATACACAGAGTACAGATTTTGTTCGAAAAGTGAGACTTGAGAGATGAGAGTTTTGCTGCTGTTTCAAAATCCTTCTAGATGCACAAAATTAATATTATTGTTGATTGATGTAAATAATAATAAAATGTTGTGCTGATGAAACAAAAGAAAAACTCCTGACTGACAAGGCGCGGTTTTTGACAAAATTTGCAGACATGAAATGTTTCTTGAATTGAATTTTTCACGAGCTGAATGGCCATGTCACATCGTCTTGTTGAAACCACATATCGTCCACATCAATATCTAACAGTAACTGCTTGACCAGCCTGATTTTTAAAACAGTATGATCCAATGACGCCTCTAGCCTAAACTCCGCACCAAACAGAATCAGATGCGAATTCTTTGAACCCCAAATGTGGCAGTTTTGGCGATTGACGAAGCCATCAACGCGAAAATGAGCTTCATCGCTTAGGATGATTTCGCTCGAAAATTCAGCTTTCAAACTTGCATTATTTTTGAAGTATTTTTCAACAATGAAAATGCGTTGTTTTTTCATGTAGTGCTGCATGTTTACTAATCCGAAACTGTCAGCTGTCAAACTGTTTTCTTTTTTTGGTTGCAAACACTAAATTTAAATTTCTTTTTTTGGTTGCAAACACTATTTAAAACAAATCTTGTGTACATTTTGGGACACCCTTTATTTAGCCGTTCCCAACAAAAATAATTTATTTAAAATGCGGTTTATGCGTTCCTAAATAAGAAATATAACTTTGGCCATTATTTCTTTGCAACAGCACTCCGACACATATTAAGCACACAAAAAAAAAATCGAAAATTTTTAAATTAAAGATAAACTAAACCAACAAACTTTAAAAACCAATACAAAAAATATTTTCTGTTTTTTATCATTTATTATTTAAAATTAACAAAAGTAAAGTAAAGTAGTAAGTTGTGTGCTTTATCTATTTCCATCGTACTTTTTTCGGTTCTTTATTTATTTTATTTTTTTTTTGGTTGCACACAGAAATAAAAACCGTAAATTTCATTTTCCAATTTTCTAATACCGAAACGGAGAGAAAATTTTATATAAAAATAGAGTAAAACATTCAAATGAGCTTTTATTTGTGTATTTGTTTATGAGTTCTTGTGTTGGTTTTTTAGATATTTTATATTTTTTAGATAAAAATCACTTTGAACAGAAAACAAAACATTGGGCCATGAAAAGAAACACACGGACGCTTTCTGCATGTAAATTAATTTTCATTTAAAGAAAAATAATTTTATAGAAATATATTTGTTTAAAAATGATAATAGACAATGATAATACATATTTATCACATTTTTAGAAATAAAAGCAACAATAGAAAATTTTTATTTTATAATTTTCAAATGAAGTAATTTACATTTTTCTTTACGTGTACCTACTGTTATTCCAAGTATAATACTCAGATGTAAGAACAAAAGACCTGCGAGATAAATAATAATATAAATAAACAGATGGATTTATAATTTGATGTAGTATATCAGACTGATCTTGAAAGAAAAGAAAATTTTATAAGATAAGAGCTTTTCTAGAATTATTAAAAAAAAAAACAGAAAAGAAGAGCTTTTCTTTTTTTGAACTTTCATGACGCTACCTTTCAGTTGGTAATAATATAAATTCCATTTAATGTGGTTGTTAGTATTTTTTTGATACTTTTTTGTGGAAAAATAAAATAATATTATATTTTATGTACATACATATATATTGAGCTTTAGTAAAGGGATGTGCTTGAAGATTTTTAATAGATAATGTATTTTTTTTTGTATACTCGGAATGTTCAAATTTTGTGTTAAAGGTAATTTTGAATTTAGAGTTTTCAGAATTTTAATATTAAATAAAATATGATTTCTCTAAATCTGTGGTATCCAACATTTTTAAGGCAATACCGCAGCAGGGTATTAGACTTTTATCCAGGGTTATGTATTAAAGAAAGGAATATCTCTCTACATCAGCGCAATCAATATTTAAAAGTTATTAATTCATTTTTTATATTATTCAAACGTTTGGAACGTTTTAATTTACACAGCTCCACGTGACTTCAATATTGTTAGACAATAGATTATTAATCATTCTAAACCGACTTTTAATAAATCAAAATCTGAAAAGCGTTGGGTGAAACTCTTGATAAGAACATTCAACATTAGAACAAACTTTTGGAAATATAAGTCTTTTCATTCCATCCAAAAGTTTTTCTTAAAATATTACTTGTAATAAATAAATTATTAATTTATAATTAAAACGTAATATACAGCGACTCAAACAGTTGTCCCAATGGCTGATGCCACACGAGATTATTGGTTTTTTGATTATTTTTTCCAACTAGTCGTAATAGATAATGTACAATATGTATGTGTCTTTTATTTTGTTTTGTTTTACTCTTTCGAAAATAAAATCGAAGAAGAAACACAGATAGTGGCCGTTTCGATAGCGAGTCGATGAACGATGGATTACTACCAAACGGCTTGATTTGATGACTCATTCAGTTTAAAGTAGCGGCAATGTTTTCAATAGTATACCAGCAATGAACGTTAAATGCATGTGTATTTGTCGCCATGTATCTGTAGTACGCAGAAGAGTCTCTTTTAATATTCGAAGCCATTTTTTCACAAAAAGTGCAAAACGTTGACCATCTTTGGTTCTTTTTCCAAAAATTCGTGCCGTTTTCATCAATCGTTTGGTCACTCCATTATTTTCGAATCACTGCCAATGGCAATTTAAGTTCCTCCTCTGTGTATCATTGTAGTGCTTTTTAAAACGATTTCGGTTGAATTTTTCGATTTATCTGCGTACTTCCATTCAATTAAGTCTTGAATAACCTCTGCACAAATTTTGTAAATAAGGTTGTTGTGTTGTATACGCCATTTCTTTGGCACTAATTAAATGTTGGAATCGAATTACCGGGAACTTGGCGTATATAACGCCAAGGTGTTATATACGCCAAGCTCCCAGTAATTCGATTCCAACATTTAATTAGTGCCAAAGAATGTGTGAATGTGGTAATAATCATAGAAATTTTATTGTTTTTTTGCACAATAATATAATTCCGAACCACGATCTGGTAAGCCAGTTAGTCGTCTTTGCCACCTATTTCTCAGCTAGATTAAACAATTTGCACCAATAGTTTTAAATAACATATTGGTGGTACATCAGTCTCGAAAGATTCAAGTAGTATATTTATCATAGCGTCAACAGTTCAATATTTTAGATACTCGACTTAAGTATAGCTCGTACATTCTCATTGGACTTGTTTCGAAGCGTAGTAAATTATTTTTGATTTTAATATTGAACGTATTCAGGCTTAGTAGTTCGGATCAGCGAATAATCGTAGCCACAAGTCGTTCCACTTATATTGCTTCCACCGCATGTCAAATTGGAAGATTTGACGGCAAAATGAAGATTTTAAATATTTTTAGCCCAATGAAAATAAAGCTCTAAATAATTTAAGCTCTTAAAATTATATATAGGCGAAGCAAAATATAAAAGTTTTATAATTTAAATTTTTATAACCGCTTTTTGCGATACTACTCTTGATCAGTATTTTTAACGGAAGCAAAATGAAACGATGCACGAACAAACAAAATACTTATATGACGCAGCTATAGCTATATACACGGTAGGAATAACTCGGAATGGAGATATTATTATTTTGCTAATAATTAATTATCATTGTTTTTGTGACATTTGTAAAGGAGTCTTGATATTTTTAGAACAAACTTTCGGTGAAGCTTAGTGCAAAAGATTGCTTGTTATTTATATGGCCGACCCCTGAGATCAATCACGTGGCTCTTTCAGCTGTTATAAACACCTTCCCATAGAAACCATTGTCTTTATTTGGCGGCCACAATTGGCGTATCTTACTAAGTGGTGATTGTTACTAAAGGTGTTCGATAAATTTAAACTTATAAAACTTTATATAATAATAATAATAATATTAATGATATAGTAAATTAAAAAATTACCTAAAAAAATCTCCATGTCTCGATAATTTATCGAAGTTTATTTCTCGCTTCTGTAGAATAAAATTTATCTCTGTTTCAATTTTATATCATTTACCAGCCTGCGCTATATTGCAACATTGTGATGTTTCTTCCGCGTTTCTATCACCAAATATTTTTTTTTCGATTGTAGAACGAAAATAAGTGAAATAGATATTGTTCAAATATATTCTAGTAGGTTGTGATAGCAATAGAGAAGAAATAATTGATAAACGAAACAGAAGTCTAATTAAATGTACCAGAAAGAAACGTAGACTTCGATAAAATATCGAAAAGTTATGGTTTGACTGCATGCCAGTAAGTTCAAACTTTAATGCATTAAGTAAACAAAAAAAAAATGGCAAATCCAAAATTATGAAAGCTTACAAATTATGAAGCTTAATTTGTTACAACAGACACCAAGACCGTGAGCTAAATTCATTACGTTTTGGAATCTGGGAGATATTGATACGAGGCGGTCATCTCTGCATACTCATATCGAAATAAACGAACAAAACTATACTCAGAATCGAAAATTGAGCATACTTTTTCATCAATCTTTCCACATAGACAAAAGTATGTAACAAATATTTGTCTAATACTTTAATTGTTTCTAATAGAATGATATGGAAGCATAATTGAGGGATGGTTCCACAAAAGTGGATAAACGGCTTAAACTTTATAAAAACGTAAAACAATCCATAATGAAGAATATGTATTACGATTCAAATACAGTAAAACCTCGATTTAACGGACTAATTGGTAGAGTCCTATAAATTTTCCACTTGTTGTGGATTATGGCCACCTGGAACAGAACTCGTTCAACTCTTAACCGATTGTGATGGGATTGCAGCATGCCTGGATGGACATGGGATTCTTAAACGATCTTTGGCCATATTCCAGAATTTTTTCCAAAAATCATTTAATAATCCCATTTCCATCCAACATACCCAATCCCATCATAATCAGTTAAGAATTTATCAAGTTCCGTCCCAGATGGCCATATTCCAGAACTTCCTCTCAAAATCATTTAATAATCCCATTTCCATCCAACATACCCAATCCCATCATAATCGATAACCGAAAAATGTAAAATAAAAATTTTTTCCGTTAAATGGAGGTCCGTTAAATTGAGCGTCCGTTAAATCGGGGTCTGTTAAATCGAGTATTTACTATACATATTTACAATTTTTGTCCATATCTGAAATCAGGACAAAAACAACGTGCAGTCATGATGTACTGCAAACGGCTGCTGTTTTAAAGTAAACAAAAAGGTAAAGGACCAGCCATAAAAAAATTATAAAATTAAAAACGGTTGTGAAGTTTGTCCCAAAAAAAATCCCGTGTACATATACAAATCCAATAAGAATTTTTTAATGCAGAACATGTCTTAGTAATTACACAGTTAAACTAAAATTTTGGCGAAATAACTATATTATAATAGAACGAGATGAAAATAGGTGCCACATTTTTTTCATATTCGATTTATTTTGCAAAGACGGTAGCAAAAGAAAGAGTAAAAAACAATCTTGAGAAAACAAAATAAAACACATTGTTATTTAATAGAGTTCAATAAATTAATTTAAAACTATATACAATTTAAATATTAAGTTTAAACTAAACATTATTTACTATATACATATATTTTAAAAATTAACTAAAAATGAAACATTAAAAAGGAAACAAAATGATTTCTTGTAAAAATACAAAGTATAACTCAGAACAGAAGCTGACGTGTGTGGATTTCATTGATATACATATTTTAGAAAATAAATCGTAGTCTGTCGGAAAATTCGACTGCGATAAAATGATAGCCTAAGGGTAACAACCAAGCTCCCTTTCAAAACGGTAGTAGTGATATTATTTTCGATCTCGTAATTTACATCGATTTTTATGGTTTGATTAGTTTTAATTTAGATAAATTCTGGATATCGTAGGGTTTGTCGAAAAATTTCACAATGTCCAAATATTAGCTTTAGGTTAACGCAATCAATTAAATCAAGAGTCATTTTCATATCTAGGGGTTAGGTATCATTTTAGATTTGCGTCGATTAGATTTGCGAGAACGAAACATGACACCTATTCCCTAGATATGGAAATGGCTCTTGATTTTTTGATTGTGCTAATCTAAAGCTAACATTTGGACGACCTGAAATTTTCCGACAAACTGCTATATTCAGAATTTAGTAATATATTTAAACTAAAGCTACTCATACCCAAGGAATTGACTTAATTTATTAGAACAAATTTTAGAAGTATACCGTTTTTTGGAAATGTCCTTTACCTCACTTGTTTGTATTCTCTGTATCGATATTTTCTTATCGTGTTATTTCCACATAATGCCTTTGTACACAAATTTTGTATACCCGGCATTTAGATATATTGAAATATTATCTTCTGTAAAACTACTTACAAATGAGGAAAAACGGAAATGATTTTCCGGGATATAATGAAGAATGAAAAATAATTTTTTTGAGTTTATTTTCTAGTTTCCACTCAAAATTCTGATAAGAATTTATTTTACAGTGTGTTTACTAATACATGCTTATTTTTGTTATTAAGGACATACTTCACTGCCATAAAAAATTAACAATTTTTATGTTACTAATTTTTAAGGACATTCCAGCCATACTACCAGTCGTAGCGAGTGAGCCATAAATATTGTTGGATATTGAATGACAGCTATTTATTTTTTGTTGTTTTTTTTAGAAAACACGATACATATTTTAATTGTTGTTTAAGTTTGGTTGGACGCAAACTTTTTTTTCGCGTTGTATTTCATCTAGATTGCAGCGGCCAGATCCAGATTTGTTGTTTGTAGTGAACGATTTAGTGGCAGGGTTATACCAAAAACCTTGGCAAGCACATGAAGAGATACTTGAAATTCAGTACTCCTAATAACAGATAGAAGCTGAATCGCAGAAGAAGAAGTTTTGTCATCCCAATCAGAAATAATTTCCATCGCAAAGATTGCAGCTTTTTGAAGCTCCAGAAATACTAAGGCAGACTCTTGGCGTTGAATCCATCGTGTGGGACATATTTGTTTGAGTCGCGTTGCTGTTGATTCAGGATTTACTTTTTTCTATTGTTGAATCATGGGGGGGGGGGGTTTAAACCCCAGTACCCCCCCCCCCCCCCCCTCCTTGCGTGCGCCCATGGATAGAAGTAGCCGTTTCCCCAACTTTTTGTATTCGCGGGAAACGGGATTATGATTTGTCATTCCCCAAAATTAGGTACGAAATAGAGATAAGATGGAATAGATTTATAAAACCCGTTTGCAATGCAATGCTTTTATTTATTTTATTAAATGTAAGTTCTTGCATGTGTGCATTTCTAAATGCTGTATAAGATAGCAGAAATTTCCAACAGAAAAAGTGTTTTTGCTATTCACCGCTAGAGACACCACTATCACAAATTGATTTTTTTCCTGCTGATATGTTTAGAAAGCAGCAGAGAGTTTATGAAATTTTTAAGCAAATCAAGGATTCTCAGCAGCAAGTTTATGAAAAATCAAAGAATTTATGAAACACAAGAGCAAATAATTTATGTTTACCAATTTTGAAACAAAACAAAAAAAAATTGCCAGCCGTGCAAATTACGTTACAATCATTAGATTTTATTTGATAAACAAGATTTGATTCATTCTTTAGTGGTATCAGATCTATTTATTTCGAAAACAAAATATCATTTAAACTGGTGGCTGACCGACCCATAGTTTTGAAATTACAATTTTTAAATAAATGTTTTAATTTTATGAAAAGATTTTTTGTGTAAAGTAATGATAAAGGCAACCAAAAATATGCTCTTAAAAATAGGTTCTATCTAAATATTCTATCATTAACCGTTATGTGAGTGACAAGGTACCCGGGTATCTTTTACACTTTTAAGCGCCTAGCTTTGTATGTTCCAGTCATAATAAAAAGTTTTAATTTTATGAGAACTTCTAGTTCAATTGATAGATTACGATCACACTTAAAAATGAGAATTTTTACAACTTGGACGCACGTGAGAGCAAAAAGTAGTTTAGTTATACGAATTAGAGTAACAAAGGTACCCGGGTACCTTTATACATTTTACACTATATTTGAAAAAAATAGTATGCAAATATTTTATAGTTTTGTGTTATATGTCAATGTATTTCATTGTTTGTATTTCTGTTTATTTATTTCATTTAATTTATGTTTATATTTTTTTTTATTTCAAAAAAACTAAACAAACATTTTTTTATTACTATTGATCATTTTTTTCACTGATGTGACACGTTGGATTATTTACGTATTTTTACAGAATGTTTTTCGAAAACTGACATGTTGCGACTAATGCAAAACTGTTTTCAATTTATGTAGTTTTAGCAAAATCCGTTATAAATTTCATAATTGCAAAAAAAATTGAAAAAATTAGTTTCCAGAAAAATTTGCCTGTAAGGTACTCGGGTACCTTAGTCACTCAAATTAAGATATGTTTTTTTTCACTCACATGAAGGTTAAATTTGCAATTTTGGTACTAATTGGAGAGAATATCAGAACTAGTATTACCTAATCTAAATTTTAAAAAATAGAATAAATTTGATCTATACAGAATGACAGGTTTAGAATTTTTTGTAATCCGTATATGAATCACCGAATTATATTTGCTTAACATTTTCCTATAGTCTTGTCATATGCGCGTGAAATACTTCCTAACTCTATCCTAAGTAAAAAAAAAAAAAAAAAAAAAAAAAAAAAAAAAAAAAAAAAAAAATAGGTATGGTTTAGGAAAAATTACACGCTTCTGTACAGAAGCATGAAATAATTCCTAATAAAAAATCCTAAGTATAAATTTTGTGTGTGTGGTAGTAGAAATACGTCGAAAAAGAAAATATTTAGGCGAACTTATTTTAAAATAAGTACAAAAATTCTTCAAACCAAAAAGTAAAATTACTTGTTTACTTAAATAATGGGGTAGATACTCGATCAGCTAGCAAATTGCTTGCTTGCTAGAATATCCAGTATCCACCCCAATATCTATTTTAATCAATTTATCCTAAATTTATAAAGAAAACAAACTTAATTAATTTGAGTACAAATCGAGTAAGTGTTGTTAACGATTTTCAAGGAATACTACTCCAGATTTTGAGAGATAATCATCGATCTCACTATGTTTTTATGTTAGATCAATCAAATGTGCATACCCATAATGATTTTTAGAATTTTGTCATTGATGTGGAATGGCCAAACATGACCCAGAATCATATCATTACTGTTTAAAGAGATTTTACGACTTCATCGGAATACTAGTCCAGATTTTGCGAAGTGATCATCGAGCTCACTATGTTTTTATGTTAGATCTATCAAATGTGCATATCCATAATGATTTTTAGAATTTTGTCATTGTTGTGGAATGGCCAAACAAGGCCCAGAAGCATATCATTACTGTTTAAAGAGATTTTACGACTTCATCGTAATTCTAATTCAGATTTTGCGAGGTGATCATCGATCTCGGTTTTTATGTTAGATCTATCAAATGTGCATATCCATGACCATTTTCAGAATTTTGTCATTGTTGTGGAATGGCCAAACATGGCCCAGAAGCATATTATTACTGTGTATACAGTTTTTACGACTTCATCGGAATACTAGTCCAGCTGCCCTATTCCTGAATACCTAACGAAAACGAAAATGCAAAATTCATATTTGAATTGAATCAGATTCGTACGATTCTTATTTAAAATTGAATAGGAATCTTATACTTTCGTTTCGTATTATATTCTATTCAGGAATAGGGCTGCAGATTTTGCGAGGTGATCATCGATCTCACTATGTTTTTATGTTAGATCTATCGAGAAATTGATAACTTGACAAAATCTCGACTAGTAGTCCGATGAAGTCGATAAAAATTTTAGACCATATTTTAATTTTACATATTTTAATTTTAAGTTTAAGTTGATGACGTATATTAAATTTATGATACATTACTAATTTTAAAATATAATTTGAATCATACTTGTTATTTGATTATTGATTAATAATATATTTTAATCTTTTTACATTTTAAATTTAGTTTCGCCTAAATGTTTCCTATTTTAGTGTATAACCACTAATGCAAATACACATGTTATTAAGGATTTTTTTAGAAAATATTTCACTCCGGCCTTTTCATCCACATTAGCAGCACTTTTCCATTATTTAACCATTGTATTTATTGACTTTTATATGAGAACTGAATTATCTTTTAGCAATTCAACATATTATCGTTCAGTGAGCATTCCATTTTAGCAACATATTCTCTTCGTGATGTTATAACGGTTATACTACTCTGCTTGTCTACACGAGCTACCACAATATTTGGATTAGCTTTTAAAAACGATTTTGTCTGTTTAACGTTACGATTGGTAAAACGTTCATTATCGTTGAAATGAAAAATTGCACTTTCAACATCAGAGATAATTTTGAAAAACCAACCAAAGTTACCAAACTTAAAATAATTTTAACATGAAGAGGAGGATCTACATTGGATTTTGTTTAGGTTTTATGAATTCTATATTGTCCTGGGTTACCGATTTAATATATTTCTATTAACAAATTGTTTACCTACTTGATCAGTCAGGTGTATGTAACCGAATCAATTTTGTGCTGTTATGTACACTCGTTTGTCGTTCAGTAATTCATTTACAACGTCATTTGCAGCGCAACACAATTAAATAAATCACATTTAGATAGCTTTAAACAGCGGAACATCATTCTCATTCAGAATTTAATATAATTTGCATAATGCATAAACATGTGGATATGTAACTATATCTATAAATTGCCTACCTATATCTACCCGATTTGTTTACGTTTAATAAAATAAGTTACATAAAAAACCGCGTCCAAATATGGTATAATAAAAATAATGAAATAATGAAATAAATAAATTAAAACCTCCAGTACTTCGCACAGTAACGATATTTCGGGCATGTATGTGTAATATTTATTTAAAAAATAGAATTAAAAATAATTTTCACCAATAAAAATGTATTAAATAATATTTAATTGAAAATAACAACAACATTTTTTTGTGTATAATATACAGTAAATGATTAATAAAATAAATTTTATTTTAATAATTATTATTTATTTAATTAATAATCTACAATTATTATTTAAATTTTGTTTTTGTTTAATGTATTCATTTTGTGTTAATTTAAATACAAAATTTTTATTTTTTTATTGTTATTTTTTAAATGTTGATTGAACTATGTATATTGGATTAAAAATTTATTTTTAAATAAAATAAATAAATAATATTATTATTTTGGGATATCGGCTGTATCTGTTTGAGGTTTGATTATCAATACAATTTTCAACATGTCACACATCAATTATAATTGATGCGATAATGATTTTTGTTATTTGTAATTGTCGCACTCCTGCATATTCGACTGATTTGTTGTGCTGCTTCATGTACAGAACTAAATAAACTTCATTATCTCAGCTTGGGTTAGTTAATTGTGAACAACCCTGAATCCATTTTTGGTCGGTTGCTCGCATTTACGCTTGAAAGAGTTTATCAGTATGAATTAAAGCTTTTCATCGAAATACTTAAATGAAAAAAAAGCTTCAATTTTTTTTTTCGTTGATATGATATTCGAAATAAATGAAATGAAATATTTTCATTTTTCCGTATTATCAATGCTGGTGATGTTGTTGCTGGTGGTGCTGGTGGCATGAAAGCATGAAAAATTTAATAAAGCGACATTTTTTTGTTTTGTTTTATCATTTTTCGTTGTGATTTTCAGAACACACCATTGACGAGGAGAGAAACAACAAAAACTTGTAATATTAACCGTCTGCAGTGAAAAGGTTACATTTTTATTTAAGTATCTTGAATTTTTTTTATATAATAAATATATGCGTGTGCGATTTCTTATAATCTTTATAAAATAATGGATTATAGAAATGAAATTTGTTAATCACTGGCTCAGTGATGATTCAAAAATTCTACTCAAGCGGTTGCTATTATTTTTAGAAAAATGTTAAACAGTGGACTAGCGTTGTTTGACCGCAACCATATTGGCATTTGTAATCTACGTACTAATCTTACAAGAACTTTATTCGACATAAAATATGGACATAGACATAAAATCACTTAAATTTTTAATAAATTACTTACTTGAAAATTTATTTTCTTTAACACTCTAAATTTCTTGAAATTTAATATTAACATCCGAAATTTAATAACTTTAATTAAAAGGCAGTATTGCCAACCTAGCACTTTCGGGGCTAGATTTAGCACTCATATAGATTTATTTTAGCAACATAAAAAGTAGTTTTGCGCCGAAGGGCAATTTAGCACTAATTCTTGCACTTTCTAGCAAAATTCTTACACCAAAATCTAATGAATGTTCTACTCCAATTTGTTTGGTATTTGTTTAGTTTCTACTAGGCTCGATTAAATTCTTTCTAATGGACGATTTTTACTCTTTCAGAAAGGATGAAGGTATTTCAAAACTAATCGTTTGTATGAAATGTAATAATAACCTTGTTTATAAACAGAATACTTTTTGACACCTCCATATATTTAAATTTTGTTGAACACATTTTTTGATACTGAACAAATTATTTTGGCTGTAAATTAAAGTAATTTACTCGTAATTGTATCTTGCAGTTGATAGCGTTTTTGAACAATTCTAATTGTTTGTAAATGTATTGCAACAGTTGATCGGCCAACATTTAATGCTACAGCCAATTTTGATTGTGTTTGAGCAGAATTTTCAGCCGATAACGTTTCCAATTCAGCATCTTCAAATATTTTGGGTGTGTTTTCATGCCTTTTTTTTTATTGGCAAAATCATCATTTTTAATTCGTCGAAACCATTTTTTGCACGTTGCAAAGCAAACGATAAGTTTCCACGGTTCTTTTTTTTTGCAATAAAATAATGCAATAAAATACATTATTTTATTTCCTGCAAATGGTGTTTATTTGGAATAAAATTCGACTTTTGCAAGGAGTTAAAAATTCTAGTTGTTTACACTTCAATCAAATGTCGTATACTGCGTTTAACAGCTGACATTAACTACTATAGATTCTAGCCAACTAATTAGAATACTCAAATTCCTACATCTCAACCTTCACCACTGCCTCAAGGCACACAGTGCCTGAAGTTGGATATCACGGCTAGCATTAGGATTGACATCTGGTTACTATCAGCTTGTCTTCCGGATAAAGGGTTGGACAACAAAAGTGGAATTCGAAGGAACTTATTTATGTAGGCTTAAAGAAGAAATCACATTCTGTAAAGTGAAGCGAATGCACATCACTTAATTTGGGCAAATACGAACAAAAAATATGAGTCACTTCAATTCATTCTTAGTACCAACCTATATGTATATGCAACATTGAGCCAACGATTTAAACCAGCAATATACAAGAAGTCTCCGAAATTACACTTGTTGCGGAGTTAATTAAGCGTTGTCTAGTAAATTATAAAGAATCCAATGACCATTCATTTTTGATCATTATGGCATCTCACTATACCGGTTGTATCACACTTATCAATGCAAAATCTTGATGATCTAGAGCGACTTTAGGTACCTGCACTTTTGTGAACCATCAAGTAAACTCCAGTCTCACTGGCGTTCGAAGGAACTCCAAAGCACCCATTTCAGGAAAACCAAGAAAGAAAATGTAAAATACAAGTCAGAGATATCCATCTTATATAAGGTATCAACCCTGTCTGATTTCAACCCTGAACAACACTCCGAAACCACAAACACCAAGAGCCAATATGGATGCACACCTCTTACGTCTAACAATAATAATCATAACGATTAAGCCCAATTTGCGCCTGTTCTCATGGAGAAAATTAGTGGTGCTAGGCCATGAGCCGAGCAATTAATTCCAAATTTTGCTTTAAAATAGTGTGGCTGACTTTATGCTAAGCCATAATTATCTCAGTTATTTTGGTGCTTCTGATTTTGTATTCCTATCAGACAAGTTCATTCGATGGGCTTTGTTGTTGAATGAAATTGGTCCCGTTCTGGATTTTTTGGATGACAATGAACAATCTGATGCAAATATGCAATCCGAAGTGCAAGGTTCGTATATTAGTTCTAATAATAAATTTGTTGTACAACACAAATACCATTGAATTTAAATCAACTAAAGATTATGCGCAACGAATACGACTTTCGAAAATGTTAAAGTTGAGCTTCAATAATTTTCAGTTTTCTCTAGAAATAAGGATTACATTTTATCGTTTTTAGGCGAAATTTGAAATTTTCTTATTTTTGTTTTCTTTCTGAACTAAATAAATTGGGTTTAATTGTTATGCCAAGTAATCATTTTGAAATAGTAAGTTTATCTGCTGCAGTTAACTATATACATTGAACACCACAACTCACTTCTCTATATTATATTTAAGAGCTCTCACTGTAATTGCACTCATTCTTTATAGCAATTCTAGAAGATAAAGTTATGTGGACAAAACTAGGAAGGAATTCGGATTTGGTAAGTGCTAACTTCATATACTTATTTAAGCATTTGAGGGGCGCAGTGTACATTTTTTTACTATGTGTAATAATTTCCACATAAAATATTATTTTAATAGAACGAATTGATATCAATATTATTATGAATTTTCAAAATTTTTATTCGAAAATATTTTACCATAGTATCTATGTTAAAAGTATGAGATTTAATTTGCATTGTCATATGAGACTGTACACATACACATAGCTTTGTCAAGGAGTTATAAATGATATCTACACAAAATGCGCATAGGTTGTATAATTCCTTTGGCAGAGATTTTCTTTTGTGCTATTTTCATGCCACTTTGGTGGTTTACAATAAAAGTTTTACTGTAATACGGATTTATGTTGAAATTAGGTTTTTCTCGTTTGGAACCAACATTTTGTTGCTCCATATAAAACACTGTATGTATTTCACTCATCTCCATATATGTCATGATTTTTACACATAAAGTCAAAATCAATGATGTCGTTAAAACACAAAAAAGGTGTACATATTTTATGTACACAGTTTTACTTTGTCCTTACTCGTACATGTGCCAAATAGTTTTTCATCGATAGAACATAAAATTTCTTTACATACTTGAGAAAAAGAACCATAAAATTGATATTGAAAATCGATAAATTTTCAATAGTTTTTCGTTTTGTGTATTACCTAAGTTTATATATTACCTTGCGGTGTTACATTTCAATATGATGATGATACACAGAAGGAAAAGCTTTTCTCTCCCTCTAGTTCAAAGTGTTTTTCATTCGACGCGTTGATTGAGAAATTTATTGTGCTATACATGCCCCAGGATATTTCATATACATATACATATATGCTACAAACAGAGTTACAATAATGACATATATTTAACGAATAAATGTTTTAGAGCTTTGAGCATGATAACGAAATTTTTTTATAAAAGTTATAAAAAATTGACTTTAATTAGCTTCCTGGTAAATTATAAGCTGATTATATTTTTGGTCTTTTATTTGCTGAAAATGTAAATAAAATTCCGTATTTGATATTTAGCGTATATTCATTTATCGCCCTCACGTTAGGTTTAAGAAGTCTAAATGCTTTGTCGTTGCATTGCTGATACAACTTAAATGCTCGTATTGAATTAAAAATTGACACCATAAGTAGGGACGAATCGAATCGTTTGTCGTTTTAAGTCGAATTACAATTCCACAAATTTTGTTGTTATAATGCTGTACCAAAAGACGAAATCGCTTAAGTGCATTTTGATAGTTTTGAGATAAATGATGATTCCTTATTACGCAGTTTTGAAAAAAATGGATAATGAAACTTAACATAATCACTAATTATATTAAAGTTTATTAATACATTGATTTAAATATAGTAAAAAATAAGATAAATAAGCCAAACTGAAGTGGAAAATTGGGAAAATTTAATCGACTTTTCCAAACAAACATTTCCTTCAGATTAAATTTAAGCCACATTTTATTGTTTTTTTTAATAGTTTAATTCTCTATGCCTTCAGTTTCAGAATCAAGTTCATCCTGCAAATCGGGGTCAATGGTGCCATACATGCTTTAAATGCTCCGTCATTTAAATTTAAATAAAATGTGTGATATATTTCATTGATTAAAGGTAATTGATCAATGAGATCTTTTTTTTAGCCTGGTTTATGGGAAGTGGGCCATCGTAGCTGAAGGTTACGTTTCCAATATTAATACTTCCTACGCCTCGTCGACGAATGTTCAATATTTTGAAAGGCTGCTTTAAGGAGCATTTGTATAGAAATTTACCAATCTCATTAGTAAACCACATCCATTTAACGTCGGTTCATCTGAATTTTTCACCATTGCTCTTCACATTGCGCCACATACATTTGAATTTTAACACTTTAGCAAAATCAAACATGTTGCTCTTCTCCATCTCGATGACCTCAAACCTATGTGTTGTGCCTGCTGACCTAACGACCTGATGTCATTCGCGAGGATGGTATACACTAGAGTTTCGAGTTGCGACGGTTCGACTTGCACCGTTTCAACTTGCGTCTCAAAAATATTTAATACCATCTTTTCAAGTTACATCACATTTTCGACGCAACTGTCTACCTCACGAGCCGATTGCCGAACAAATTTTTTTGGAAGTTTCGCGATTATTTTCCAGTAGTTCCTCTTCTGTTCCGAGACTTGTGGATGCCCGTATTCTCCCAAATCGCTGTTTGTGGACATCTTCAACAGTCCCGTCTCTTTCAAACTTATCCCTGTAGAGAGTAATGGTGAGTCTCGTTGGTGGATCTATCTGAAACTCCCTTCTAAACTGTCTTTGCAATTCCACAACATTCTCACACTTACGGTAGCATTTTAAAATACATTTACGTTTTTTAAAGTCTAGTCTAATACCAGCCACTATTTTAAATGGGTTATACCTAGAAAAGAAAAAATTAATGAGAAAAAATGAGGTATTAAAGTGTGTATACATTTTTTTGGGACACTCTGTATAATTTTTACACTTGTCTTATGTTGAAGAAATGCAGCAATGCAACATCACGGCGAATTATTATTTTGACCAGTACATAGCTATCACAGTAGAGTATGTAAGATGCTCAATATTTTGCGGCTCGTTCAACAGATGATGAAATGCAAGAAGCGATATCTTTTCCCTTCTTGTTAATCTTGTTAAGTTGTAAGTTCACAACTGTATCTTATAAAAGCTTATATTCGATCGAAGGTACGGTGTGGGAAGGCATAGCTCTAAATCAAATGAAAAACTTGAACCTTGGAATTAGATTGAGCTCGCTTTTTGTCTTCTTCTTTCACATTAAAGCCAAAATCGGCCATTTCGAATTTCAACCCTGTTTCTACAATGGTTAAAAAATAGTATAAAATGAAGAAATTAAAATATTCAAAAAATAGAACCTCTAAAAATATCCGCGTATTTTGTTATTGATGCTGGGTTTGCATGAGTAGAACTGTACTATTTGTGAATCAACCATGAAATGTTGAGATCTGATTGTGAATATTTGTTGCTGGTATACGTCTGCAAATAGAGTGGCTTTCGTATGCTGGGAATCCATTTATGTGTGTTCTAATTTCCATAATTTTTTCGACCGATAATTTGTTTGTTGGTATTCTCTTTCCGGGGATTTTTCCTTTCAGTTAATTTTTTCTTAGCAACGGTTTTTAAAATGCTATCACTCAAGGTTAGTTTTAAACACTTTTGTCAAACCCCAACATTTGATCCTTCCACTGAAGAAAGTAGATGATTTTTTGAGTCACACGTTTTTTGTCTTCTATATCAATCATTCCAGCAAGATAAACTGTACTTAAATCATACGTAGGAAATTTCCAATATTTCTTGAACATCTCTAACTGCTATACACATGTAATTTTATCTTTACAATTTTTTTTTACATTCATTCTTTTGAATACATGTTTTTTCTTTGGTTTGGCCTTTTTCCATTTTTGTGACGATGCCAGAAAAAGTAAGCAGCGGAACGCTCTTCGCCGCTGAAAGACTTCTGAAACATGACTTTAAAATTTCTCTTGAGCTTCCTACAATTGATTCGATTGAAAACGTTTTATTCAGCTGGCCACCTCCAATAGTTTGCAAAGTATGTGTTTCAAGCAGGCTTCCACTTAATACTGTTTTTGACCACCTTGTTCAGTTCCGAGTTCTGTCAATTGGACGATTTATGCTTTACGCAGCTTAGCCAATTATGGACGTTGCACCTCCTATAGTTTTGTCATTTCGCCGGTTTGCTATTCGCCTTGTGTGCTTTCAGTTCAAGCAAGGGTTTTTTCATTATATCTTCCAAGTCCAAAGATAGTTTCTGTTGTTCAGGAGTAGGCCGCTGCACTGAAATATTCGTAATTGTTTTGTCCATTGCACCTGTTTTCTGACTTTTACTTGCTATTCGGAACAATGAATTTTGCAGATAAAACATTCAGCATATAAGATTTAATTTTTTTTACCAATATCTTTAAGTTATTCAAAAAACACAATTTTACAATTGCTTTCGTTATAACGAACAGAATAACTTCATAATAATATAAATACTTGAGAAGATTAATAATCGTCCATTAAAATTATGGACTCGGACTGGACTCAAAAATAAAGTCTCTAGAATGTCGAACTACGAGGCTTTTTTTTTAATAAGAAGACGATTTTGCGATGAAGATGGCAACAAATAAAGAAGTTAAAAAATAAAAATTTGACAAACGCACAATAAGACGATCATCAACTCAGGCTCTTAGTCAATTAATATTGATGGGACTCTAAGCTCTATATTATGTTTAGGATCCTAATAGATTTTGTTTTCAACTTTACGTTTCTTGTGAATAATTTAATCTAATGGTGTACATATACTAAGTATGTACATACATTGTATACCCTACACCTAGAAAGTGATTGTAAATTTTAAATTTATTGCAAATATGCGAAAATATCAAATCGTTCGATAACACCTTTTCGTGTGGCGAAATTTGTTTTACCTTCTGGATTTCCCACATAGATATCGCAAACAGAAAAAAAAAAATAAAATTTATTGTAACTTTTACAGCCAAAAAATGTATTTTACTAACAAATGTTTTCTCATGAATTTGGGTTTTCCTATAATACCGCACCTCCGTCACTCCCTCTATATACTCGTAATGTGTGTTGTGTATATAGAAGAATGTCAACTAAAAATTGTAAATTTAATTTTCATAAAATAGAAAACACATTTTGTTTACAATTTTTGTACGTTACGATTACAACAATAACAAAAATGCTGGGAAAACAGAAAAATACACATGGCAATTATTTTTTATTTACCCCTTGGGCAAGTTATCGTTTGTATAATTTTTATTTTTTGTGTGCTCTGCTCTGTGTGTCATTTTTGCCAGTGTGGGCACAAAATAAAATTTAAAAAAAAAAAAAACAAAAAAAAAATGATTGCATGAGAGTACCATATTATTACCACCCCATCAGTTCAAAAAGAAAATTTTTGCAGGAAAAGTCATCAAAATATTTTTATCATGATTTTTATTATTAGAAAATTATTATTTTTTTTTTGTATTTGGTACAAGCGAAATAGACAATGATTTTAGTAGCCTGGAGACTTATTATTTTTAATCGGTATTATATTCGAAGTAATTGACATCTAAATTCAATTAGACATTCCAGTACAATATGATACCAAGTGTTTTGTAGGCAAACAACAAAAACATAGTTTTAGCTTCTTCCCAGAATTAATGTCGATTTGTAACAATAACAAGGTACAGAAATAACATGCAGCACTAACAGTCGTTGTGAAGCAATTTCAAAGCAATGACAACATTTTCTAAGAAACGAATAATAAAAATTATATATATTCAAGATGATAACAATTCATTTAATTTTCTCGAAAATAAGGATAAAAATATAACATGCGAAAATATTAAAATCAATTTTCAAACCAATTTATTTTATGGTAGTTTATTTTCTTCTTATACTATAATAAATGTATTTAAGATACATGACACACTGATGTGCAAAAGTGTTTGGACCTTTTTTTGTTTTGATGATGTTTCGAAATTTGGAAACAAACTTATTTACATTTCTATTTTTAACTATGTATTTCCATAATGGGCAATAGGTGTATATAAAACCAGTAAAACTGGCCGCCAGAAAAGACAATTGGGTAATGGTATAGCATCGGTGTACCCTTGATGCCCTTATTCTACGAGTTGATGCCCTTATTCCTCGAAAGCATGATGTGCCAGTATCAAAAAATCATGTATCCCATATTTTACGAACGACTCCTTACAATTAATGGAAGAAGCCTCTTTACAAACCATCGCTTAAACAACATCACATAACAGCACGGCTAGAATTTTCGCGTAGACACATGCAATGGACAACCCAATGGAATAAAATAGTATTTTCCGATGAAAATAAATTTAATTTAGACGATCCTGACTCCATGAGCTGTTATTGGCATGACCCTCGAAGTAGTGATGTTCAAATGTCGAAAAGAAACTTTGGAGGTGGCACCGTATGGTATAGGCAGCGTTTTCTGCAAATGGAAAGGCTCAGGTTTTTTTTTGTTTCTCCAAAACTGAATTCGGCCAAGTACAACGAAATGTTGGAAGACGTTTTATTATTTTTATGGAAGAAAAATGGGCGATGACCGCAAGGATGTCAAGGATGTTATTGGAGTGGTTTAGGAGCGTCAAAATCCTCTTCTGGAATGGCCAGCATGTAGACCCGAATTTAATCCCATGGAAAACCTATGGGGCATCATGGTTCGCAGGATTTAAGATTAAAAGCCTCAAAATCACACTTTTCGTACGGTTATGGAGCTCAAATTGAAAATTAAAGAAGTTGGGGTTGAAATCGATTTGTTAAAATTCCGGTTTTTTATAAATTCCGGTTTTCAAAATCCCGGTTTTGTATAAAAAAAATCCAGACTTTTGGGAAATCACGGTTTGAATTTTTAAAATTTGACTTGTTGGAAAATTGGACTCTGGTTTTCATTAAGTTTTTAAGTATGTCACATGTGTTACGGCATGGCAAAAGGAAACTGGTTTTTACTTTTTCATTTTCCTATGTAATGACAAGTAAATGCTTGATGTGATATCCCTCGGCCTTTTAAATTTGATTACTTTTTAGATTGCTTACTGCTGGCACTATTTTCTGTAAAATAATTTACCTGGCTTAAAAATATTTCTCAAAACATGTTCGCAATTGCATGGGAACGTCAGACACGAATATCGATTGATTTGAGTTCTAAATCCTATTCAACGACTTGCTCAAGCACCAATTATGTAAGAATCCTTCCGTGTGGCCCTATCTTCCGTTCGTGCCATCACCTCACGTAAACCTTGATCTTTTTTGATTGATTGAGATGTGCGGAATTGTCTCAGTAATCCCCTTCTAGACGGTGTACTGCGAAAGATACATAAAACAATTTTTAGGTATGAATTGGGCTGAATGGAAATTCTAGCAAATTTTAGTTTTAGAGAAGCTGAATTTGACTGAGTCATCTCTTGTTGAACTTCATCCAGGATTTATGTTGGAATCTCGATTCAGTTCAAGATACCAGATTCGACCGTAATTAGTTAAGAAATTGCCTAGAACGACCAAATTCCAGAATTTTCTCTAAAATCAATTTTTAAATCCCCTCCCAATTCTACATACCTGATTTGACAATAATTTCTTGAGATATGGCCATGTTCCATTCAGAATGGTCAAATTGTTTGATCACCAAAAAGACACGGTAAAATCCTACTACAAGTTGACCTTAGTTTATTAGAATTTTAGCTCAGCTCTACAAACTAAAAAGGAAAGTTATCGGTTAAGAAACGGCTTGGTTTTATTCATTATATCCGAACCCCAAAATTTAGTCAAATTCAGCCGTACCGAATTTGACGATCATTTGTTGAGAGATGGCCTAGTTCCATTGAGCATAAAATTAATAAAATATTTGAAATTTTCTCATTCGAAATAAGCTAAATTTATTTGAAATATCCAATCCATTACAGAGCACCATTGCCTTTGCGATGCCTCACATATTTTTTGCAACTTTTTGATTTTTTTTTTGTGCTATCTCTTGGTTACCAATTCAATAGTTAAATATTTATGGATTTAGAGTAATTTTTAGTATAATTTAAATAATTACGGTTTCAGGAAATTCTATTATAAGTAGTGGAATTGCAGGAGAATTATTTAGGATGCCGGAAAATATTAATTTAGAATTAAATTCCAGGAAGTCTACAGATGTACGTGAAATAATATTTTTTTCCTCAGTTTGCTGATTTAGAAAAGTGTTGAAGACCAATACCATCGTTATCCATTAAACCTGTTAAGCCTTTATCGTTAGAAGATTAGAAGTAGATTAGAATTGTGATGTGCCGTACTAGGTGTCTGAAACCGGGTCGTTCTGTCCCCAAAAAAATATCTTTCCTATCCATCCTATATTGTTATGTGTAAACAGGGTGTAGGAATAGACCCGGCGTTATCCAGCACACTTGTCAAGTACTTGGTCTTACAGTCCAACTAATCAATCGATCAATTAAACAATTGGGCTCTACCATGCAAAAACTTATCTTCGTTTTATTGAATAAAATAATCAAAACGGGTTTACTTGTAAAAAAAAAAATCGATATTTCAATACAAAACGATTTTATTTTATTATTATTTTAAGAAGCAAGGACGGAGAGGAATGTGGAATTGTTAAGAACTGGATCAATATGTTTAGTTTCTTAAAAAGTCTGAATATTCGTTAGGACAATATCTAACAAAATGGAGTGGTGATGACTTTTTGCTTGCCATATAGGTACACATGCCAATGTAGAGTGAACATTTTCGTTTTGCAACGATATTTGGACAAGTGAAAACTCCAAACAGGTGGTTAAAACGTTAGCTGCGAAGATAATTGTTAAAACTAAACAAATCAAGATTTATTAACACAAATTCACAATAGCGACAAATATTGAATTGGTTTATTCGTTATTTTTTATTTCTTATTTTAATGGGATAAAATAAAATTAAGAACGAAGTGTCCTATTGTTTGACGAGCGTCGGGTAATTTGAAATTCTGGTTAGCTTTCTAAACGCCGAAAATAATTTTTCAAATCCCAAATACTTTTGTACACATGTGTACTGTACTGTACATGCACAAACTTCTTATCACAATGCAATTTCCCGATTTACGATCAATTTATTTCAAAAGCGCATAGAAGCTGTTTGTTCTTGTCGCCAAGAAACAATAAAAAAGCTATTTGATTTATTTTAAGACATACATATGTGTCGTATGCAATCAGAAAATAATCATAATATGTGCACGTTATGTCATGCGAGTATAAGTGCTTCGTGTAATAATTTAGATTGCTAAAGCTTTTGCAAGTTCTGATAAGTTGGCTCATATACAATAAATAGGTATCTCTCTATATGTAGCTGCGAAAATATTTCTTTATATTAAAGGAGAAAGGTGTTTTGTGTGTTTATATATGTTTTTGGGTGCGTGTTTGTTAGTGAATACATATCATACTGATGCTCGAGATACGACATGTAGAGAATATTTCAAATGGAATGTAATTTTCTATGAAACACAAAAAAGGCGTAAATTGTGTTAGAATAACAGCAACAACATCGACTTAACAAAATGTATTCTGATAAAAATATATGAAGATGAAGTCTTGAGTGTAAATTTTTGAACGTTACGAATTACATATTTCTTTTTGTGTGTTCGTTCATTTGTTTGTTGAAAGCAGCATATTTATTCATATTTTGTTTGTGGTTAAGGGGGGTACCCGAGCTTTTTCGGATGACAATAAAAAAATTGTTCTTAAAATGACGTAAACAGAAACCGAATCGCTGTAATTGCGCGGTGTGCATGACGATGATAAAGTTATAAAACTCACGGAGTGGATAATTTTATAATTTACGCCGGTATCTGAATATGTGAGCGAGGCTTTAACGAACTCTATTGACTTTTTGTGGTTACAGTACTGCAAAATAATGCCTGCACGCGTCATTTTTTTTTAAAATTTTAATCACTTTTAATTTATTTGCGTTCGTATTTTTAATTAATCATAAAGCAATGCACAGTACAAAGTAAATAATGTTCGAGCCTGCTTTAATTGATGATGTCCATTCATATTTGTACAAAATACAAAATTATTGATTGCCGGATAATATAAAATTTTTGTCCATTCGTCCAAATATGCATGAAAAGAAAAAAATGAGCTTTTATGTTTAACACACTGTACATACTCGCGTATCGTTTGCGTTATTTATTATTTTAATATTTTTATTTATAAACAATCAAAATTAAATTAAATTTATAAATTTTGATTTTGATTTAAATTCACAATATTATTTGATTTATTTATATTTTTACCGCCAAATTTATGTCAAAAGATTATTTGTTTTGTATTATGATAATGTTAAAAAATTTGGAAATCCCAATGAAATACTGTCTGACCAAGCACTTAAATCTGAATGGTGACTTGTGGCAGACTAGAATTACAAATAACTAAAATTAATTAACAAACACTGTTGGGTCTCAGCCTACCGGTATGAATTCTTCCGGTTAAATTTACTCAGCCGATCCGATATGTAAACTACCAATATCAATCTAGCAGAGCTTGCTCGCAAGCAAGAAAACAACATGTGCCCGGAAAAAGAAAAGTAACGGATTAATAAAAAAAGGAAAAAGGGATTAACACACCAAGATCTACTTCTGAAGTATCAAAACATCATACGGTCAATAGCGTCGCATGATGTCGGTTAACTGGATTTGTCGGTCTAAATTCCGGTCGCCGATGTGGCTCTCGACTTTTGGCCGGACGGGGAAATTGTTGTCACCGACGTTGGTGTCAGCGATGTGGATTTCAGCCAAATTATTAGTGGGACGTTTACTGATGATTTTGTATGACGTTGAAACTCGACGAAAGTTAGTTATTTTTGAATTAGATTCTATACCTTTGAGGTATCTTCTTTGGGCTAATAAAGATATGAGCAAAAATTGATTTGCAGTACAGCAAAACAATTTTCTCTTAATTTAAGCAATTTCGTTGTAATGAGGGCGGAGCCCGGGCTCGTTTTATTATAAGTTGTTTCACATCAAACTGCATTGATTAAGATGAAATGAGTTTTCGAGTACCAGAAATCGATTTCGATGGGTTTTTATATTTTTTCTCTGCTCTATCCGACGTTGACGGAAATTTCAGAAATGGAGTTGTTAAGTATCAGAAATCGATTTCGTGGGTTTCTGATTCGATGAAAATCCATTAAATTTGCCGGCATTTTTTCGTGATGAGTCCTAAATGGGAAAATTTGGTTAGGGTCTTCTTAGATAGGGTCCGGCTACCAACTTAAAATAAATTCGCCTAGAGCGATTTTTATAAAAAGAGTGGAGGAGAGATTACCGAGTGTCAGGAGCTACAGTGGGTTATAATTTTGGAAAATCTTCGTGTTTTGGTCTTCAACTCGGAGTGTTTGAAGAAAATTGGAGTCAAATATAAGTTTTGTACAATAATTTGGAAGATTGTCAATTTAAATTGTTCTAAGTCAATTCTTAATCGAGTGTGTAGTGTCACTGTTAGTATCAGAGTTCAGACTGAATAAATCAATTTTATAATTTTCCAGAATATTATCGTTCGTGAGAATGAGAATATTATCGTTTCTGTTAAAAGAAAATCGTTGGCCACAATATATTCTCCCCTCCAAATTTTACATACTTTTATTATACTTTCTTTAGACAGGCACCACAGACCCGCCCTTATGGTGAAATATTGTAATTAAATTTTCATCAACTTCCTGGAAAGCTAAAGCTCTTCAATTTTTTGCACTTATGTAAAGTGGATGTCCACACAATATTAAAATTTTTACCTCACGTTTCCGATTAAATAATAATTTTTCTTTATTATAAAGCTCAGCCATAAGAAATCGTTCGGCTCAGCCGTAAGAAACAAATTGCAATATTTTATAAATTTTTAATGAAAATATTATTGAAATCATGAACAAAATTTGTTTAAAACTTTAAAACAAATAGTTTAATAATTCGGTATTGAATGGGTGTTGTTAAAAGTTCGATTACAAATATATGCAAAGAAAGCGGATAAAAGCATACTTGCAATTTTTTTTTTCATTTACTTGTTTAAGCTTTCACTTTAAAAACACGAGATGTACTAAATACTTTCCCCAAAAAATTACAACAAATCTGGATCATGTAATAAATAAAGATACCTACTAAAAGAAAAAAGCGTAGGCAGAACCTCTTCAGAGATTTTGAGGTGAATTACGCCTCTAAGAAATTTTAACATGAAGATAAAAATATGGAAAATAAAGAAAATAATCTTTGTTTCCGATTTTAAAGGATAATTGATTTTAGGGTTCAAAATAGTGAAATATAATTGTCGAATTCTCTTAAAATGATATTTTCGACCTAAAATTTATAGTACTTTAAAGTTTGGCGATAGGTAGAGGAAGAGGAATATGTTTTATCTATCCATACTATTTTCAACTAAAAACTCTTTTCGACTTTAATCGCGATCCGCTGGTACAAATTAGGTCTAACTCCCTTAATACTAGGCTATAAAGCCAAGACCTATAAATTGTAGAAAATGGTCGATAAATAATATTGTTCCTTTAGTTTTTACAAATTGGGAAAATCCGATAGAAAGTTGCAAAATAGCCAAACCTATACGTAAAAATAACAAAATGTTTACTTGAACAACCATTTTTCACGATGATTTTGTTAATTTTCAACAATGAGGCGGCAGTGATCATAGCACCAATCATTGCGGGATCTCGGCAGTCTTAACCCGATATTATTTTGCGCTGCAGCAATTATAGATGATTGTATAGTGGTTGTGAGGTACCGGTTCATCGTTATTACTATGCTGTTCTAGGTAGTAAGTGATCTCTGACTACTAACTCTGAAGTGTTGCTTGATATTTTAAGCATCGACGTTTCAGCGAACGGTCGTTTGTGCTTGTCTATTGAATGCAGATGATAGTTAGCACTTATATCTGAAAATGACATGCAAATTATCGCATTCCAAATGGGCACCTCGGTAAGCTTTAACTTCGGATATACTGGCGAAGTGTCTTTTATAGAGATAAAAACGTGATCAATTTGGTTTTCCGTTTTCCATCATTTGATCTCCGTGTTACTTTATGGATTCTCTATGTTATTGATGACTTCGTTCCAACTAGACAAAGAATAGATCTTTGACGTCATCTGATTTATATTCGGTGTGTGCATGCCTATTGAATGATCGTGATATTAAATTTCTTAGTTGCTTCATGCGCTGATAGGGATGATAACAGCCAACTCCAAGTTATCCTCCATTGTCATGGCCGTTGTAATAAAACGTGTAATTATCAGTGTTGTCATGTATGCCACTCCAATTGGATACGATTCTTGTAGTTTTTTGAGTTTTCCAGGTTTTAAAAGTCTTAGTATGTTGCAAGTCCCCGTTTCTAAGGCATTATCCGAGTACAATTTCTGAGGTCGTGTTTGCAATGAATCCGTCATAATAATCCGAGGCCTTTGCTTAGGATTCAAAACTTAGTTGCTTTTATTGCGTAGTTCACCTACTGGTGAAGAATCTTAAGGCTCTAGGTGTACCTTGAATACGTTTATATTGTGAGACGCACGAGACAAACACCTTTTTCAGCTTCTCCCAGCCTGCAGTACAGACGCTGTTTTGGTATTGGTTTTACGGCACCAATAGTAGTAGTCAAATATTTGACATCATTCGTTTTTATTTATTAACTACAAAACGATTTCCAAGTTAATTATTTCATAATTTTAGCAATTATTTGAAAACGACAGTTCACAGAAAAAGACAATTCACCGAAAACGACTATTCCTTTATACAACCTTCCGGTTGTTTCTTTAAATGGCGGAGTTTAACTGATTTGAAATAAAAAATTCAAACGGAAAAAATAATTTTTATTACTAGAAATTATTCTTTTTAATAATTGAGGTTGTACTGCAAAACGGAAACCATAAATTCAGGAAACGAATAAAACTGAAGACTCTGATACAAATATTTTGCAAAATATTAAATAAATTCTACATTTCTGTCATGTTTATAGATCCCTGTTCCTATGCTTCCCCTCCCGAAACTGAAATAAAAAGCACCTCGAATGGCGTAACGGGAGGAGCGCAGCGACCTTCCGCGTGCCCGTGAGAGCTACTGAAGCCGTTAGGCCTTACAATTCCACACGAACTCATTTTCAGTTTAAGCGAACTGCATTTTTAAAAAACTATGTCAAATTTTTCCTCATGTATTGAATGATTTTATGTGTTACAGATCATAACCAATTATTTTAACCATTTTTAATTTACCATTTTTAACAAAATTTTGAAAATATTGTTAACGATATTAGTTAACCCTTTCGAACGCCTTGTACAATATATTGTACATCAACTTTGAACGCACATAGCAGGTTAAATATAATTTGTTTGCTTCAGAAAATGGTTTAATATCGTTTTCCTTTAAATACTCTCTCTTATTTTGCTATTGTGAATTTTACTACGCTCGTAAAAATTAGTTTTATGACAGTTCTCAACTTACAAAGTTGTGTTTTTTTCTTGTTGGTAAGAAAGGAGATTAGTAATAAGCTAATATTTCGGTAAGTAAAACGTAAAATGTGATTTTGGCAATTGATTTTTACGCTAGAATATTTAAATTATATTTATTTAACCATTTATTTGTGTATTTATACCTAAAAATAAATTATTAACGATGTTCTAATATCTGTACAATATATTGTACACGGAGTTTCAAACAGTGTGTACAATATATTGTACATAAATGTTACATAGAGTATTATACGAACGATTACAAATTTTGCAGTAGTTACAGCAATGGCACGAAAAGGATGGTACATCGGAAATCGAAATTCCAGAAACAATATTTATTGAAAACGTACACTGCACTAAAAAATCCGACATTCAATGGCGTCGAAGAGAATTTGAGCCCAACGTGACACCATTTATTGAGCCTCCTCAAGATGGTAACGATAATTTAACCCCATTAAATTATTTTTTAAGGTATATCCTTAATGAATTGTTTGAAAAATATGCCTTTCACACTAATCAATACGCCCAGCAAAGCAACGTTAATGGATATAAACCAACGAACGCGAATGAAATAAAAATATTGATCGGCTTACATATCCTTATGGGATGTCTGAAGTTTCCTCTTCTGCGGTTGTATTGGTCACCAGTTTTGAATTTGGAGGTTTTCAATAAAAATATGTCTAGTAAGCGGTTTTGTCAACTACGGCAGAACTTACATGTCGCTGATAATTTAAAGCGGACGGAAAACTGCACGGATAAGTTTTATAATACAACGCCTTTGATCGATGCAGTCCGTGCGCAATCTTTGTCGATAAATGTAGAGGAAAACATCTGCATCGATGAACAAATAATCCCGTTTAAAGGCCGATTGTCTGTAAAGCAATATATGAAGGGAAAACCCAACCCGTGGGGAATCAAGGTCTATGTATTATGTGGCAAAAGCGCGATTCCATACGACTTCTCGACTAAATAATCCTTGACTAAATATGTAACGTAATGATATGAATAATGTGATTAATTTAATTTATTTTATTTTATATTTTATTTTATATTTTTTTATATTTTTTTTATATTTTATTAATTTTTATTTTTAATTTATTATTATTTAAATGGACAATGTAACTTTTATGAAATGTGAAATAAAGAATTCCTTTTATACCAAATTATTATTGTTTGAAACACCATGTACAATATATTGTACATTTTCAGGGGTCCAAGAAAAGGAAATAGGCCTCCAAAAAAATTAAAAAAATTGATTAAAAATGTTTCAAAAATAATCAAGCACTTAAAAAAAGTCCAAAAATTTTTTAGCTACATTTTTTAAAAATGGTGTTCGAAAGGGTTTTTGTTATAAATTTTGTTATAAATGATTTTTAATTTCAAAATTTCAAACTCTCGAGATGTATTTCTTCAGTTTTTTTGTGATTTTTTATTTCAGTAAATTAATAACAACTCTTTAATATTAAGCCGAGGTGTTAGAAATATTTTCGGTGAATTGTTGTTTTGAAGTGGTTTGTTTTCTCGAAAAATTGTCGTTTTCGGTCAATTGCTTTCCAGTGATTTTTTTTCTCGATGATTTGCTAGTTTCGGTGAATTTCTTTTCGGTGAATTGACTTACGGCGAATTGTCGTTTAACGAGCAGCATTGCAAAAAAATACTCTATGTTTTCTATTTGTCTCCCCACACTGTATTTTTATTTGTAGGCCGTACCTACATCGTATATACTCGGTTCTTCAAATTTTACTCGTAAAAGAGTAAAATTTGAAGAACCGAGTATACACGAAGTAGGTACTAATGTTAGTGTTACTTCAGACTGAAGTAAAACTAACATTAGTGTACAAAGCGTGTTTAAACACCAATTTCTTACTCTGTGCTGACTGGATCATTTGCCCCGCGCTCGGTGTACACTACCCCGGGCAAACCTCTTTGCTCCGATTGAATTAAAACTTAGATTCTCATCTATGATAACCGGATCACCGTTATTTATTGTGCTCAATATAAAATTTATATTTAATGATATCGATTATTTGTCATAAATATAGTTACATAATTCGTGTTTCATTCATAAGCAACGTTTAATTTAACCCTGGTATGTCTACAAGTATATACATTTACCACAAACTCATATATCATATAAACCACTCCTCTCGACATATTTCCTCTGCATTTTATTCACTCAATTCTGTCATTTCAAATCAATCAAATACCAAAAAAATGTATCGGTTTTACCAAACACAAAATTTCAGAGTTTTGCTCTTGTCATGTTGATTTTTTGGTTGTTACATTTGCATTCGCGTTCGTATACCAATCAATAAATATATGTATACACAATATACACACACACACGTATTCCTGCAGTTATTTTGTATAGATTTTTTGAATGACAAATAATGGAAACATGCAAATTCAATTTATCTAAATTTTACACAAAATACAAAATTTATTTATAAAATTTATTGAGCTGTATTTTTGAGGTGTGCAATTTACACATACATACATACATACATTATTTTATTTATAATTAAAATTTAATTTGAAAATGTTTTTTTCCGGAATTAAACAAAAAATTGATTAACTTGATATAACTGTGAAAGATATTCAGTTTTATCGACGCAAATTAAAATAAATACCTTACGTGGAAGGTAAACAAATTGCAGAATTGCAAGGAATTCTAAGAAAAATTTAAATGAGCTTTTCAACTCGGATATTGATTTTTCAATTAAATGATAAATTTTTATATTTGCGCTTTCTTATATTTCTTAATGGATTTTCTTTCCCGTGATGTTTGACAATTTATTTATTGAATTAGAAATTTTATTGAATTTGTGTTAACCTGGTGGTAGATGTGTTTGTAAAGATATTCTATACAATTTCGTCTTACCTCCCTTAGCTGTATATATCGTACAGCATATCCAAATTTGAATATTTAGATAGATGATATCAGACTTCTAGAAAAAGTATAAACGTAACAGACTGTAGCACATCATCGGGGCCTATAAAATGAAGAATTATAATACAAAATAGCGATTAATAGCTTTTTTACTAAACTGAACTTAGTTTTTTTTACTATTTTTTACTACATCTTAGATCTAAATATTTTAAAATTCTATAATCCGTGGGCACATTTTGTATGGAAATTTGAATAAGTTTGGACGGAGGCAAGGACGACAACTGACTTATCATTAAAAATCTAGAGTAGAAGATTGGTAACCTTACATACGAAGTTTACGCAATCATCATCCTCTTCGAGGCATTTTTTGCATTAGGTTTTGTGTGCAATCCCTACGGTTGATGGTTTATCAAAGGCGTACTTAATTAATCTCAGGTTCGGTTCAGCGATAAGCATTTCGCCTGACGGAAAATAGAGAAGGTAGGCAAAGTAAGCCTTCCTTGATGATATGAACTTTCTTCAATAAAAAGACAAGGATCGCTGGTTTAGGGCCAGTAAACTTTAAGTTTGAGCCTGATTTAGCCCCCTCTCAATGCCACAATGAGATGGGAGCGACAAGAACGTATCTCTATTGGTGTAACCAAGTTGGTTAATAAAGTTTTTCCTCCTAGGCAATACTATGAACAGTAGATTCCATACCTTGCAAGAAGAACTCTGATACATGGATGGTGACGCCTCGGAGCCAAAGGTCTACAATGTAGAAACTACCGGAAAAGGTTGTCGAAATGCAATCCATACAACATTTTACCATTAGTCATACTAAATTTTGCTATGCCCTACATTTCCGCAATCAAGATTATTCTAAGCCTAAACGCATGTCAGTCAAAAAGCAGCGGAACATGTGGTGTTCAGAATGAGAGATTGCAGCGGATATAAGAAAGGTAAGAAAGGAATGGTTTATATAGCAAGAATAAGATTCGAAGAGCTAGCCTCCGTAATAGCCCTGCAAACTCTAGGCCTCTAAAGTAACACCCTAGATGTTGTACATGGTCTGGTCTAGTAATTGCCTGCTCAGAAAAGGAAAGGATCCACGGCTCGCCTAGTCAGAAGGGGGGAAAATACGCCTACTGTGGACAATCTTTGGAAACATGAACCGGAACTTAAAGACTGTCCAGTCCAACCTCAACAATACGAGAACTGAGCATGGACTCAATCCAAGTAACGATGAGTCGATCAAAAAGGTATTGTTGGAAACACCAACGATGTCCATGAAAGTGCCTACAAGAAACTCTTTATTATTAAATGAATTTTCAATCCTAGAATCAAGTTCATGTAAAGCGGTTTTGAAGGATTTATGAAGTCTGTAAGCATGCTGGAGTTTACTTATTGGAGTACTGAATAAATATTTTTTCTAATAAATCTATTTAGAAAGGTAGGTAGACTGATCAGGCGGAATGAATTTTTTTGAGATCACCCCCCAACTGGATCCATAAGATATCGCGGAGATAAAAGCGATAATAGTAGAAAAGTTTAGGCAAATAACATACTATTGAAGCCACAAAAAATTACAACAATCAAGTACAGAGCCAAGTAACATAAAAAGTATAAGGAGATGCTTCAAGTGTGGGAAATTAGGTCACTATGTCTGAGACTGTTGGCAACGAATGGAATGACGAATTATTGAGGCAGCTTGATGTTCGAGGAACGCGCCTAAGGGGTAGTGTTCTGACTCTTCCCTACACAAATATAACACTCGGCAATCTAATGGTTAAACTGTACACCAAGAAGTCTTTCCGTCGCAAAGGTTGCTGGTTCTAGTCCAACCGGAGGCAAAATCTAAACCAATTAACCAAAAATTTGTTCTATACGTTTCTATATTCCTGTCGGTGTAATTCTAGAATGATTTCCTATTACGATTATCAAGGGTGTTTATCGCATGTTCGAAATACGGGGGTTGTCTGAAAAGTTTCCGACCTCAACATGATGATGGCAGCACTCGTCAACAAAAGTGGGAAGTATGTTTGTACATGCGTTGTAAGGTACTCACCGAATTATCAGTCATTTTGAACGCGCAGTTGTTGTTTAACAATCTTTTGTCACATCGACTGTGTGTTTTTCTGAAAATGAAAAAAATCGAGTATTGAGCTGTCATTAAATATTTTTTTTAAAGGCAATACGCATACGCAAATCAAAGACGAGTTGGACGCTGTATACGGGGACTCCAACTTTCCATAGCGTTAAATTTTGACAGCTGAAACTGCTGGTGAAACATTGATACACCATTACACTCCAGAATCCAAAATACAGTCAAAATAGTGCACTGCCAAAGCGGAATCGCCTCCTAAAAAGGCAAAAAGTGATCGTTCTATTGGGAAAGTGATGCGGACTGTTTTCTGGGACAGTCAGGAAATTATCTTAATCGATTATCTTCAAAACAGGAAAACCATTACAGGAGCATTCTACGCGAGATTACTTGAGAAATTACTGAAAATTGCGCAATAAAAAAAAAAACGGCGTGTCTCGTCGTTACAGCACAGGATCCTTGAGTACGAATTACGTGCGAGCGAAACTGAATTTTTTGAATTAGTGAAGCTTCAAATCTTAATGTCTTTTGCATGTAAAATTTCTAGAATTTTACCAGAGTCATTTTTACATTTATAAAGCACGTTACCAATCCTTTTTATAATAATCGTTTTAAAAAACTTGGGTGAAAATTTCGAACAGAAGTGTGTTACGACTCCCTGGTCATACCATTGATTTTTTTACTGTTTCGTTTTTAAATTTTTAATTTCTTTCTATTTAATTGTTTGAAAAAACTTTTTACTGATAGCATTGCCATTGGGAGCATTAACGCTCTGTATTTGTTGGGCTTTAACATTGTGTATAGCGTAAACGTCGAATGATTTTGAGAGTGAGACCAATGTGTACCTCTATGCGTGTGTGTGGGTACGAGCGACTGAAATATAGAGGAATATTTTTATAGTGATTTCTTGTTTTAGTGCGTGCAGCTGATGCGGGTGAGATTGAGGTTGCAAGTGACGTGCGCGAAAGCACAACAAAAATATTCTTCTACATTTTTTGATGTGGTACGATTTTTTTTTGTTCTATAGTCTCGGTTTGGTTGGATAATAAAAAAGGCGAGTTGGTAAGGTGATAAAATAAAGTCGACGAAAACTAAAATATTTAAAAGACATAAAATTTAAAAGTTTCAAGTTTAATTTGTAATTTTTTTATATTTGGAAAATTCATGACAAAATTTATAGTATCTGAAAATACATAACAATGTTCTGTTATTAATACAAAATAAAAAATTGTTCTTTTTACGAAGAAAAAGAATCGAAAAGAATTCAAGTGCTAATTTTCCGTGGTTCGTTCATTTTCTGCAGTGTATTTTGAGAAGAAAATGCAGTGTATTTTGAGAAAATAATAGGAATACATTAACAAGGGTACCATATCACCAGGTATCCCGCATTTTCCAACGGGTGTCGCATTTTTATAAAGCGAGCACCGCAATTTAAAGCGAGCACCGCAAGTTATCCCGAGCGCAGATTTTTTCAACAGTACCGTACATTCAGCGTAGCCGCTACGCGGCTACTCAACATTTTGGTTCGTATCGGTGAAAACCGCAACATACAGGTGGCCAGCCGAGGCTGGTGTGTTCGATTTATTATCTCTGGTTTCCGCGATCATTTTTAGTTTTTTTTCCTTTGGACGATTGTTGGGTTTGTTTTGATTTTTGAATAAAATTCCGTACGGCAGATGTATTTGGCATTCGGCTTCATTTTTATCTTTTCCTTTTTTAGGTACTTCACCTGGTTATTTTATTTTATTTTTATTTTTTGGGTTTGTTCAATGAATAAAATGAATTACTAAATTTTATACGGGTCGGTATGTTGGGAGGGGAATCGCATTTTGTGCCGCCGCCACATTTACAGGCTGTGTTTTCCACTGCCCTTCATTCCCTTGGCAGGACATCCACAAGGGCGGAGTGGTGAGTGCAGCGTATGTGTCGTCCATTCGGGGACGACCGTAAAATCCACTCGGCCTCCTCGTGACACTCCTGTAGTTTTGAGCTGTCGAAGTGTGTATTATGGAAGATTTGCTGGTGGTCCTACCCTCTTATGCTGCTTCGTTGTGGCTGGGTATCGGTATTTCGGGGTCGATGAGTTATTCGGGGGGGGGGGGGGGGGGTCTCTTCAGCATACTGGGTACTTGTCACTCAGGGAGATCCGGTCACCGTCAAATGCACAAACCCGGTTATCATTAATTTTATTACGTTCCTCAAGTTTCGTTTAAGAAATTCTGGTGTCTTTAATTTAATTTCAGATTTGTTTTAAATTGCTTTTGATTTTGATTTTTTTCTGTTCCACGGTTAGGCCAGGAGCAAGCAAGCCTCTGCGTGCTTAGTTGAAAACTGCGGATTGGCTGAGTGTTAGCGGTAAAAAGTGTTTTTACCGATCAGGCATTGATACAGGTTCTTTTACGTTTTCGTATAAAGAGTTAATGTTTCACAAAAATCCATAAAATTTTCCATATTATATCCAAACTGAAGAAAATATGAAGAGTTTTTCGTGGATTGATGAACAGCAGTTTGGAGTGCACAAGCTACTTTCGCTAAAACAATATCCCAATATTTATGGTATTTTTTCACGTAGGCGCGGATTGCGGCTATTACCGATCTGTTTACTCGGTCTGAGCCGTTCGCCTGTGGTTAGTGTGGTGAGTATATATAGCTGTTTTACAATTCTTTATGTTAAATTCTTCTAATAACTGCGTTGAAAAGATTTGCTATTAAATTAAGACCATTGTCAGAATGTAGCTGTTCCTTAGGTACGTTTTTTGTTTAGTAGTGCTGGTGCTGGTGCTTAGTGGTCTTAGGAGCACGAATTTCGTAAACTAATCTAGTATTACTAATATAAAAGTGTGTGCTGGTGCGAGATCGAGAGTAAGGCTCCATCAGATTGACGTAAATTCGGTCCTAAGGCCTCTGAGCAAAGATTGTTTGACCTAAGGGATGTTTTATAACGGCATTGAGGCTTTTAGAAGTTTTGCAAATTGTACCTACAGTTAGACACATAATTGTAAACTTGCTTACGCATGCCTGACCAAAAATACAGATCTCACGAACGCGCAATTATTTTGGGGGTATCACCATGGAAATTAAATTATCAAACCATTTCAGTCATAACTGGTTTCCTCCTCGTTTGGAAAAGCTCTTGTACTGTTACAATGTGTTTTAGATTTCAGGTTGTGAATTGCGATCCCCAAAATTAGTCCATGCCTCATTGCAGCTCTATCTTAGTAGTTTAATAATATTTTAACAATAACTTATACGGTTTCTATATAGACTCCACAATTGGATAAATTATAAACCACAATTGCAGGACAAGTGTATTAAAAATTTCCTATATAATAAACTTTTATTGTACGGGATGTGCGGTAGTACATGTAGCATTCTACGAGTATTTTCCTTCAAGACTATTAATACTGAATTCATATTTCAATTCGTGTATTTTTCATCAACACCATTTTTATGATGATGATGATCATCATCATCATTGTGATAATCATTATTCCATTTATTACATTTTTACCATTGTTTCTTCTATATTTCTTCAAAAGTTATTTTATGAAATCACGTTTTGTCTTAAAGAATATAAAAATAATCATAAGAAACTCATAAAAAGAACGAGAGAACATTGAAGGCATAAAACACGTGTTTCATTGCGCGATTGAATGGATGTTTAGTGTGCTGTATACAGTAGATTTAAGATAAATTTTCCATTGTTTGTCTGTTTTCGTCTAATAAATGCACAGCAAATATGATAAAGCTTTTATAGATGCCTGGTTTATGATCTTTATATTAAGCCTTTTTCGCTTTTTTTTTTTGCTTAGCAGAGAGATTTGTTTATCTGGTTAAGGTGCATGAGATGAGGTGTAAAATTTATTTTGTCTCTAAAGTTTTATGACCTCCTTCGGGTGAAAAATAAAAATAAAATTGTTTCAATAAGACGTAAAATATTTTTCCATTTTCCATTAGAAATTGTTCACATATATAGATAATCTTGCGATTCGCACCTCATGTTGATTTTATTGCACTAATTTAATGGTTCTAATCGGGAAATGAAATATTTTGATTTTTTTTCATACCTGTCATATGCCTATCACCCTTTTCTTCATACTCGTATTTCATGTATCAACTGTACACATGAAGAGATGATTTTCTTATTTTATTTATCTCCTGCCTTCTTAGATTATTATCGTTATGATTATGATGATTATGATTATGATGGTGGTAACACATGAATTTGAATTTTTCAATTTTCCAATATTTTTATTTTTCATTTCCATTTACAGAATAAAACATAAAACCTAAAAAAAAGTTACCAAAAATATTTATAATATTTTTAAATAAAAAACCACAAATTTCATGAATTTTCTTTTGTGGAGTATGTGTGTGAGTGTGCTACTGCTATATACTTTACATTAATTTTCCTCCTTTTAATAATGAAATTATGCTTCGAGTTGAATCTACAGAAGGTAAAAATATAATATAATCGCAATTTTATTGAGAGCCTTGTTGTGTGATACGGTTTATATACGCATATGCCAAATAACCACTTTTGCCTTTGTTTGAATCTTATTTTTTCAGGTATTTCAAAACACACCCTCATACTCCGTAAGAAGCTTTTCCTAAATGAAAAACCAGACACGATATTCACATAAGAGTATAGGTGGGGTTTTTTATTCATCTGGCACCGATACCAATGTAGCGAAAAGTTAACAAAATTATTTTTCCCTCTTAACAATTTTCCGCAACACGCAAGTTAAATAAAGGAACGATAATTCTTATACTTGCAGATATTTGAACATACATACATACGTTCACATACATAAGTATAATGTACAATTCTCGAAATAAAAGATTTAAAACATTTTTTTCTTATTTTATGCGGCTTACGTCAAATTGATGTTTTATTATTATTTAATGAGAAAAAATTCGATTTACGAGCTAAATTTTCTTGGATAGGATTTTTTTCGTGGGAGCGAAATGGTCCCAGAAACCTTAGATAATGTTTGAGCTGCACAAAGAAGGGGGTTGTAGCGGCTCGGTGTCTCGAGCGCCACAAAAACATACCATAATAATTAACACAACAGAATGCACCCTTTGTGCATTATAGATAATCTTATGTTACGCACTGTATTGATGTGCTTAAGAAAAAACTTTGATCATCAACACAAAAAAATACATTTAGTCAGTAATTACATTCGGTGGTGCGACATAATAAGTACCAATTATTATAAATTAGTGAGACAAGATAAATAATACAAAAATACAAAGTGCATGTTACAAAATAAATAATATATATACTAACATAAAATTGTATAACATAAAACTAACTAGAGAATGTTTTAATTATAATATAAAATAATAAATGTCGAAAGTTTCAATATAAAGTGTATTTAACAGTTTGTGTTTTATTATATCGTATACGGGATATAAAATGTAGGATAAAATACTGTAACCAATTAAAATCACAATCCTACAAATGGTGACCAGCCGACTCGAATACGCGGCATTTAAACAAATTATATAAAAATTATTGTGATAATATCCTGTGAAAATTTAATATCGATCGTTGTTTATTTAAGAACTGAAAGTGGTTAAAAATTACGATTTTAAAACGAAAATTAGTGAAACACGTTTGTGCATATCTGTACCAAGAACATTCGATAAAACTGTTACAAATTACGAATCAAGTAAATGGTTCATGTGCGATATTTTTGAACTGTAATCGCACAACATATTGGTGTAATCGTTAAAATTTTATAAACAGTTTTAAGCAAAAACGGCACAACAATTGCAAGAAACGCAAACTGTGCGGTACAAGCATTGAGTGTATCTATGTGTTCATACAAGTGTATCTATGTGTTCAAAATAAAATAGTGCGTTACAAAAAAAATATATTGTATCTAAAAGTCTCGCTATTCTTATAAAATTGTCGCACACAATATATTGATAATTCGTACGCGTGTCTGCTATTACGTAAATCAGATTACATAGCTAAAAACGCGCATATAACTAAATACACCGTAACAATTTAACAACCGTCTTTATATATATAATGTACGTAAAAAGGCTTGTTAACAGTACCACAATTGATGAGTTGAGAAGGCCGCAGTTAATTGGAAGAGTTATTTCAAAATAAAAATACGTCACTCACCAACAAATACAAATTGGAATTACCTGTAAGAATAATAACAAAATCGTGATCCAGCAACAACAGTGTGTATTATAAAATACATGCAGAAAAACAAAATCATCAGCAACCGGCCATATTAGGATATATATTTGCAACAAACCAGCTGGTAAACCTTTATATTATTTAATTTTTTTTTTCCTACTTAGCATGTTCTTTTAAATTGTCGTATGAAAATTAAATATTTATAATTAAGAAAACATTTTGCTAAATCAAATTAGTTATTTAAAAACATTTTTGCTATCAAAATTAAAAAAATTAATGAAATTTTAGTTAAATCAAAATTAATTCGAAATTTTACTAGTAAATAAAATTCAGTAAAATAATTAAAATAACATAATAGAAAGAAACTACGAAGCTAGACTAAATATAATTAAATTAAAATTTTGTAAATTAATAACATAAGATAGCAAACAAATTAATATTCTTTTAAAAATTTAAAAAAAATTTTTTTGTGGTTGTCAAACTTTCAAACGCAACCTTGTTAAATTTTACTTAATGATTTAATGTTGATTTATTTATTTATTTAATGATTAATTTATTTATTTAACTATTAATTTAATAATTAATTGTAATACTTCTGTCTATCTTAAAAAGAAAACTTCAATTATATCTTAAGATTCGCAATTAATGTATTCATAACTATTTTGTCTCACATTTTCATATTAAATCGTTATTTTCAAAAAATTCGTGATATTTTGAATGTGGTAGTGCATTATTTTTTTTGGGCATTGATTATTTTGCGTAACATTATTTTTAAAATATTTCCGTAGAAATGTCTGATCAAGAAAACGATACAAGTAGTATCGATTCAAAAACGGTTCCCCAAATAGATTCCACTCGAATTAGACTTCCTGATTTCTGGACCGGTACTCCAGAGGTTTGGTTCGCGCAAGCAGAGGCACAATTTAGTTTAGCAAACGTCAGTTCTGACAGTACAAAATTTTTTCATGTGATAAGTGCGCTTCCACGAGAAGTATGCTCAAGTGTTTTTACTCTTGTAAAACAGCCTCCGACTAAAAATAAATATGAAACACTCAAAGCAGCACTAACACACCGACACACTCCATCAGCGGGACGACGTCTCGAGATTTTGGTGGATGGAATAGAACTAGGTGACAGGAAGCCCTCTGAGGTATATTGGTCAATGCGCAACCTGGCGGGTGAGCAATACGATGAAAACCTTGTACGAACGTTTTGGTTACGTCGATTACCAAAGAGTTTATACATCGCATTAACCGCTATTGGTGATAAGTCAATAGATGATATTCTTGAAATCGCTGATAGAATAAATGAAGCAACCGGTCCTAATGTTTCTTCCGTACAGAACTTAGCTTCTTCTAGTTCCCAACAAACTTCGAATTCCACTTTAGAAAAAATCGAGGCTAGAGTCGCTAGCATGGAATCTAGATTTTCACGACTTTCGAGAGAACGTAACCGATCCCCAAGACCATCTAGCAAATCACGTCAATTTTATGGAAGACCACGAAGTGGAAGCAGACGTCGTTTCATCGACAATGAAGGAGTCTGCTATTACCACCATAAATTCGGAAATGCTGCAAGAAAATGTTATTTACCTTGCAAATTAAATGGGCGATATGTATCTACGAAATCATCTTCTGAAACAAAAAACAAGTAAATCCGATTATTAGCGCGGCAAATAATCGGATGGTACATAATCGCCGCCTTTTTATTAGAGACGATACCAATAACACACTATTTCTCGTAGATACAGGCGCCGACATATCCGTTCTACCTGTAAAGTTTTTCCGTGGAAACTTATCTCTCAAAGATAATAACTTGGTCCTTTCTGCCGCAAACGGTTCGGTGATCCATACTTATGGTACTAAATTGTTGAACGTGGACGTTGGCTTACGGCGACAATTTCCACATATTTTCACAATCGCGTCAGTAGACAGACCGATTATCGGGGCTGACTTTCTGACGAAATACGGTCTTCTCGTTGACTTACGTGGAAGACGGCTACTTGATCCAACGACCAGTTTAACGATAAGCGCAATGACAGCCAATGTAAAAACTCCAACACCAATCCGTTCAACTCCTAAGAATGGTTATGGTGAACTTTTAAAGAGGTTTCCCTCTTTAACCGAAGATCCAGATTATAATCGTCCAACAAAACACAGTGTGGTTCATCATATTTACACAGAAGGTCGTTTGCCTTTCTCAAAACCACGCCGCTTGGACCCGATTAGACATAAAACCGCGCTTGCCGAATTCCAGCATATGGTACAATTGGGCATATGCCGACCGTCCTCTTCTGCGGTAGCATCTCCCCTTCACATGGTAAAAAAAGAAAAACGGAACAGATTGGAGACCATGTGGAGATTATCGAGGTCTAAATGCTGTTACAGAGCCGGATCGATACCCGATCCCGCATATACAAAATTTTTCTTCACACCTCGAAGGATGTAAAGTTTTCTCCAAAATTGATTTGGTAAGAGCATACCACTTAATCCCCATTGCGCCCGAGGACGTACCAAAGACGGCAATTACCACCCCGTTTGAACTATTTGAGTTCACAAGAATGCCTTTTGGACTTCGGAATGCCGCCCAGACATTTCAGAGGTTCATGAACGAGGTAGTCAATGGTTTAGATTTTATATACGTATACATAGACGATATACTCGTGGCCAGCAAAAATGAGGAAGAGCATAAATCTCATCTCAACCAACTGTTTGAGAGACTAGTTGAATTTGACATAAATATTCAAATTTCTAAATGTGAATTCGGTTTATCTGCACTCGACTTCCTCAGCCACCGAATTTCCGAAGATGGCATATTACCTTCACCAAGACGAGTAGAAGCCATCTCAGAGTTTCCAGCTCCAACATCTATAAGGCAAATCCAGCGATTCATAGGAATGGTTAACTATTACCATAGGTTCGTTCCTAAGTTAGCCGAATTGCTGTCGCCAATTCACGAACACCTGGCAAATCTGAACAAGATGACAAAGAACTCTAGAAACTTCTCTTGGCCTGATGTATGTGATGTTTCATTCGTCCAAATCAAAGATGCACTCGCTCACGCAACTTTGTTGGCCCACCCTCGGTGTAACGCTAATTTTAGTATAGCCACGGATGCCTCAAATATTGCCGTTGGAGCAGTATTACAACAATGGCATAATGGATATTGGCAACCGTTGGGATTCTTTTCTCGCAAATTATCGAAGGCAGAAAGTAAATATTCAGCCTTTGATAGAGAGCTACTTGCTATTTATTTAACAATAAAGCATTTTAGGTACTTCGTGGAAGGTAGACAATTTACCGTCTACACCGATCAGAAACCCCTTACAACTGCAATTACTTCTTTGAGTCAGAAAAGTCCACGACAAACTCGACATCTAGATTTTATCGCTCAGTTCACGACGGATGTGCGACATATATCCGGCAAGAACAATGTGGTCGCTGACACTTTGTCACGACCGACCGATCACGTCGATACCATTGACGAAATATCAAAGCTAAATTTTAAAACTCTAGCTAGATCGCAAGAATCTGACGATGAATTGAAAGAACTTCTTGAAAATTCATCTCGCTCAACGAATTCTAAATTTAAATTAGAGCTTACCATCCTTGCGGATTTAAAACTGTATTGCGAAACATCTACGGGGGTTCATCGACCATTTGTTCCAATGTCACAGAGATCGTTAGTATTTAGCACACTACATGGTCTATCTCATCCAAGCATGCGGGCCACAAGGAAATTAATTGCTAATAGGTATTTCTGGCCGAACATGAACTACGACATTACGAAATGGGTTCGAGATTGCATTGGATGCCAACTAAGCAAGGTCAATCGACACACAAAATCAAAACCAGGACATTTTGCTCTACCGTCAGCAAGATTTGAACATATACACATGGACGTAGTGGGCCCTCTCCCACCGTCCGATGGTAATGTGTATATCCTCACGATAGTTGATAGATTCACCCGATGGCCTGAGGCATATCCCATTCGAGAAAGCACCGCTGCCACGATTGCTAAAACGTTCGTTGAACAATACGTTTCAAGATTTGGAACACCCCTTGAAATAACAACTGATCAAGGCAGCCCATTTGAGTCAAAACTCTTTTCTGAGCTCACGCGTTTACTAGGCGCCCATAGAATACGTACCACCGCATACCACCCGCAGGCGAATGGTATGGTGGAACGTTTCCACCGACAGCTGAAAGCGTCACTCAAAGCTCGTGGAAATACGATCCATTGGAGCTCTGAGCTACCCCTTGTCTTGTTAGGAATAAGAGCAGCTATCAAAGACGATATTAAATGTTCCCCAGCAGAACTAGTATATGGACAAGCTCTCAAACTTCCAGGAGAATTTTTCTCCAGTGTTCAAAATTCAAGTTCAGATCCGACCGACTTTGTAGGCAAACTGCGCGCAAACATGCGCCAAGTAATCCCAGTTGATGCACGCAAGTCAAATTCCACTCCAATTTTCGTACCAAAATCGTTAGAAAATTGCGAGTATGTATTTGTTCGGGTTGACAAAGTGCGGACTGGCTTAGCAAATCCTTACGAAGGACCGTACAAAATTATACGTCGATTTAGGAAACATTTTATTATAGACCAAAATGGTCGCAATACAAATGTTTCAATTGACAGACTGAAGCCGGCGCATGGCATACAAATTTCGTCGCGCGTAGCAAATATTAACCAAACACATCCTAGAAAAACTGTTCGTTTCCAAATTCCTAATATTCTCCCTCAAACTTCCTAGCAAATTAACCCTGTGTTCTAATTCGAATGAAATTTACTTGGAGGGGGGTACTGTAGCGGCTCGGTGTCTCGAGCGCCACAAAAACATACCATAATAATTAACACAACAGAATGCACCCTTTGTGCATTATAGATAATCTTATGTTACGCACTGTATTGATGTGCTTAAGAAAAAACTTTGATCATCAACACAAAAAAATACATTTAGTCAGTAATTACATTCGGTGGTGCGACATAATAAGTACCAATTATTATAAATTAGTGAGACAAGATAAATAATACAAAAATACAAAGTGCATGTTACAAAATAAATAATATATATACTAACATAAAATTGTATAACATAAAACTAACTAGAGAATGTTTTAATTATAATATAAAATAATAAATGTCGAAAGTTTCAATATAAAGTGTATTTAACAGTTTGTGTTTTATTATATCGTATACGGGATATAAAATGTAGGATAAAATACTGTAACCAATTAAAATCACAATCCTACAGGGTTGTTCTACATTGCAAACATTATGCACTGTAAAAGATAGCAAAAAAAAAAATAACCCGAGAATTTTTTTTTATTTCTTCTTCCTTTCAGTATCAGGAGATACAAGTCTGTTTCTGATATTTTCAGTCGTAGAATTTTCTCCACGTACAGCGTTACTGCTCTCCTCGATTGTTCGTCGACCATAATAATTACTATAATTTCGGGCGTTACATTTCCAGTCTTTCTCACCAGTTTATCCCTTTTTAGCTGCTATTTTACGCATTCGAAAAATGTGTCGCGTACCAACCAATTCCATAATAACATAAAATAAAATAATTCTTTTAAATAGAAAAACAATTTTATTCATAAATGTGTTAGTTTTAATTATTTATTTTATAATTAAAACTAACACATTTATGAAATAAATTAAAACAACAAGAATAATTTAAAATAAAATTAATAGGAACCAAAATTTAAATCTAATGAATCTGTAATTAAATTATGTAAAATTTATCATTGCAATGAGAATGGGATTGTAATAGTAAAAAATCTAAGTATGTATTTAGGTATTTATCAGTAAAATATTTAAGTATTTCGTTCAGCGGTAGATATTTTTTGTATATACTTGGATGCTAAGCCTACGTTCGGAGTATACTTTGTGGCTCCCTGAATTAAAAAAGCTGACTTATAAAAATGTTGTTTTTACGGACTTAAAACCAGCGTTTTTATTTTATTTTAAAATTGACTTAAAATCTGTAATAAAAATGAAATAAAAAAGCTGACTTTATGAATATGATTTAAGAAGTGTGTTTATAAATGATATAAAATGTGTATGAAATGTGTATGAATGTGTATGAAATTCTGAAAATGAAATAAAATGTGTATTTAAGATCGAAATAAAACGTTAAAATGTATAACAGTAAAAGTCCGATTATCTGGCATCCAATTAACCGGAACATTCAGTTAACCGGAATTTTAATTTTTAGGAATATTTTTTTGCATTTTGAAATTTGCATTTGTTTTTGCACATTTTCATTAATGCAAGTTGAAAATATTTAATTTTCATTTTACAGTAAATGCTCGATTATCTGGCATCCAATTAACCGGGGCACTCAGTTAACCGGAATTTTAATTTTTACGATTTTTTTTTTACTTTTTCACTTTTCTCTTTCATATGCATTTTTTAATTCATTTTGAAATTTGCAATTTTTTTGCACATTTTCATTAATGAAAGCATTAGTTGAAAATTTTGAATGGCTTTAATTTTCATACTACAGTAAAAACCCGATTATCCGGTATCCAATTAACCGGAACACTCAGTTAACCGGAATTTTAACATTTAAGATTTTCTTTTACTTCTTTCTTTTTCACAAGGGACATTATTTTTTTTTATTATTCCGGGATCGGGATTCATAGAAAATATACTTTCCTTTAATTTTTTTCTGTTTTATGCATTATTCTAATTGAATTGAATGTGTAAAGTCGTATTACATAGTTATTAGTTAGGTTAGCGAAATATTGAATATATGTATTATTAAATTTTGGGTACTCGTATGAGTGTAGTCGTATATATAATATGTATGAATTTCTTATTTGCAATAAATTCAATGAACTGATGTATAAAAAATTGTTTTTTGGTAAATAAATAAACGAGAATTATAAAAATAATGAAATCAAGCGAATTTCCCGGAAGAGTTTTTACTGTAGTGTATATTACAGTAAGAGCCCTGGTATCCGGAATTTTTGGGGATGAGAGGTTTCCGTATAAGGAAAATTCCGGGTAATTGAATGTTTTGTTAAAACTAGGAATATTACAAGAATTTCGCATTCCATTATTTTTTAGGATTCTCGTTAATATTTTCAAATTATGTACCAAAAAACAATTTTTTTATACATCAGTTCATTGAATTTATTACAAATAATAATTCATACATATTATGTATACGAGTACACCCATACGAGTACCCAATATTTAATAATACATATATTCAATATTTCGCTAACCTAACTATGTAATACGACTTCACACATTCAAGGAAAAAATTAAAGGAAAGTATATTTTCTATTAATCCTCGAATAATAAAAACAATAATTTCCCTTCTGAAAAAGAAAAAAGCAAAAAACTATTCCAAAAAGTTTTAAATTCCGGTTAACTTAGTGTTCCGGTTAATTGGATGCCGGATAGTTGGGCTTTTAATGTTTTATGAAAATGAAAGCCATTTAAAATTTTCAACTAATGCTTTCATTAATGAAAATATCAAAAACCTGAAAAATTCAAAAAACAATTGTAAATTTCAATATGAATTAAAAAAAATGCATATGAAAAAGAAAAGAAGAGAAAAATGTAAAAAAAGAAATCGTAAAAATTAAAATTCCGGTTAGCTGAGTGTTCCGGTTAATTGGATGCCGGATAATTGAGATTTTACTGTAATATGAAAATTAAAGCCATTCCAAATTTTCAACTAATGCTTTCATTAATGAAAATGTGCAAGAAACAATTGCAAATTTCAAAATAAATTAACATATGCATATGAAAGACAAAAGAAACAGAAAAAATAATCGTAAACATTAAAATTCCAGTTAACTGAGTGTTCCGGTTAATTATATGCCGGACAATCGGGCTTTTACTGTAAAATGAAAATTAAAAATTTTCAACTAATGCATTCTCGTTAGTGAAAATGTGAAAAAAACAATTGCAAATTTCAAAATGAATTAAAAAATGCATATTTTAATTCATAATTACTTCACAAATAATAATTCACAAATGAAATTTATGAAATGCATGTTTTTTATCTTTCTCTGCAATACAACAAAAAACTGTAACAAGAAAAACAAGAAACCATTTTCTTAAAAACATGAAATTACGCATGCATTTCTATGCGTATTCCTTTCTTGAGTCATTTTGAAATTAAATTTGTTTTTGTAAAACACCTTTGTTAAGTCAGAAAATTTGATAAAAGTATGACTTAAAAATGGCCCCATTTTTTCATATAAAAACACCATTCTTTGCCTCTATTCTTAAAAATATGAGTTTTTTTTAGGTTTGACCACTTTTATCTTCTGTTTACTACTACTAGTTTATATTTGAGAAATACATAATTTTTATTTAAGCACAGCTGATTTAACTACATATAAAAATTTAAATATTTTGGCATATCGTTGCAACAAGTATTAATGAAACATCGATAATATACCGTGTTGTGATGGATAGTGGAAGACACGATAACCACAATAATTTATATTATAAAATAAAATATTAAGAATTTAATAATAAAATATTTAAAATTTAATATTATTAAGCACAAAAATACACAACAATAATTTAAAAAACGTCCGTTTCGCATAAGGTTTTTAATTGGAATGATATTTTTAGTCACCTCATTACGAAATGTCATTATTTTTTATTCCCCTCTTTGTTATTTTCGTAATGGTTTCAAGAATAACAATTTATGAATTGTCCATTACGATTACGAAAATGGTGTTCCGAATATTTTAGGTACTGAAAATTTTCGTAATAGTTCAAGAATAGAACCCCTGATCACTAACATTTTCGTGCATTTTTAAAGAAAAACAATTATGAATTAAAATATTATAAATTAACATGTACATGGTTTTCGCATTTCTGACGCTAAATTTTGGTATCCTGATTACCGCCGTGAGTGAGAATAGTGTTAAAAATGTTCACTCATAATTTGTACGTGAACGCACAACAATTTTATTTGTTTTGACAGAAGAAATGGCGACCTGCGACAAGGTTAGTTTTAAATTTTTATTATAATTTTTTATTATAATATTTTAATTCGTAAACATTAACATATTATTTCTATAATTTTACGTGCGTTGTGTTATTGTTAGGTAATGAAAAAAACTACAAACAACAACCAATTCACATAAATTGTTGAAATTTTAGAAGAAAATCCGGATATAGCACGGGGGTTCCCAAACGCTGGAAAAACAAAACGAGAAGTGAATGATTTCTGGAAGGAATTAACAGTAACTTTTAACAGCTTTGGACCACCAATAAAAGAGTATTTAGAATGGAGAAAGGTAAGTTTATTTTAAGTAAATCTATTTTGTTATACTGGTGCACGTCTTGGAACTGATTTCAAACGCAATCTGAAGCAAAATATTGCAATACATATAAGGACGAAACTCGAGCAACTGTGGTAACAATGCTCAATACACGCTTACACCACTAGAACAATAGGTGGACGCGATGGTGAACCTAGGTCCATCAGGCGCTCCCAGCGGGCAGACGTTTCCATATGAAGAAGTTTCACAAGACACAAATATTTCGGAAGTGCCAATGGAGTGCACAAATAATGTTGAAAACAATGGGAATGACATCATTTTGAATAGCGTCGGTCCCCCAAATACTCCTATCCATAGATTAGGGCCAAGTCCCACAAACAACACTTTTAATGCGTAAAAAGAGAGACTCAAACTGTTGCAACAACAAACAAAAAATCAAACGGAAATTGTCGATTTGCAAAAAAAAAAAAAAAATCGAAAAACACGTATAATTTGCAGTAAAAGGCGCGGTTAAATTTTATGGGCCGACGTTGAATGTGAAGCACACCTAAACATCAAGTTTTTTTCTGCATTTAATTTGACATTTCTCAATTTCAGACTAACTCAATTTGAACCATGGAAAGATACACAATCGAGCAACGCGTTAAAGTTATTCAGGCATATTATGAAAATGGGCGTTCAAATCAAAATGCATATCGTGTACTTCGGGATTTTCGTGCAAAAATTTGAGCAAAGCGGGTCTGTAGGAGATTTTAAAACACCAGTGCATGCTCGTACAGCTCGTACTGCAGAAAATATTGCTGCTTTTCGCGATAGTGTGGCTGAAGAGCCGTCTACCTCAACTCGTCGTCGTGCCCAACAATTGCACCTCTCACGCTCGTCGTTGATGAACATTATGCTTAAAGACTTGCATTTACACGCTTATAAGGTGCAATTGACTCAAGAACTAAAGCCTCTTGATCATTCCAAACTATTCCAAGAAGCATTTTGATGTGAACGAACAAAAAATTGCATTGATGAAACGAGAAATTAAAAAGGCAACAAAAAAATGACCCCTTCAGAAATAAACTGTGCTAATATGAGGTACTCCAGTAGTGATGAGTGATTGTCTAGAGAACAAATGACTATTGGGTACAAGTTATATTTGAATTAATATAAAATATTTTTTATTTCATTATTTTATTTTTAAAAGCTTATAAATTTAAAGTTTATGAATTTTAATAAATGCTAAGCTAGAGAATAAAGGATTTCATCCCGTATTGTTTTGCCTTCTCGAGATAAATTATTTATTTCATCAGTTGCGACAGGTTCTGATTCTACGCCATCTTCTATGGCTAAATAAGTTCCATTATGTCCACATTGTATTATTTACACATATTGTGAAGTACACAGCAACTATTGACTATCTGTTTGGCCTTGTCAGGACTGTAATGCAGCTCTCTGGCCTCCATTAGACACCGAAAGCGCGACTTGAGCACTCAAATAGTTCTTTCATCAATATTCCTTGCGGAGCAATGAATTTTATTAAATTTCGCTTGACGGCTTTCTGATGTCGGCATTTTGTATGATGTTATCAATTTAAGGGGTATCTTGAATTCCTTTGCAAATAATTCAATATAAATACAAATAATACCCAGAAGCCAGCTGTTTCGTTCTTCGTTTATATACTTCTGGGATCAAATTTTATTATAGTTTGGCTATTGTCCCATACAAACGAATCATGATTCGACCCTGGGTATTGAGAATCTATACAACGTATAATCAGATTATGGTCACAAATCTGAAAGATAAAAGCAAATATTTTTATATTTAACTACCACTCAAACGAAAACTATTTTACGATCATTGCATTTAAACTAAAATATCATTTCCGGTTATAGTATAGATGCTGATCTTGTTTCTCATCGACACATCCAATCACTCTCTGAATGTTAAATTTTATCATAAACGAAATTATACAATTTAGTTTATCGGTTTCATTCATTTCGAGCTTATTCCATTTTCCACAAGGAAACTGTTCAAATAATATAAAAACTTCTGTTATAGCTTCGGAAATTATTGATTGTGGCATTCCAATACTAAATTCATCCCCAATATTCTGCTGGTAGCTCCCAGAACTAGAAAACTGTTGGATATAATGGATGTCCGTATTGTTGGTGTGAATTTACCATCAAGTTCGTTAAGTAAATAACGCAAGCAATCTTTGTTGATTCGGAACATATCAATAAATCTAAAATGTTTAGAAATAATTTATAAATGTTTACTTATATAGATACGTTTGGTTATAAAATATATTCTCACATACTTGCCACCCGGAATTGAAAATGGATCACTTTTGTTCCGTAAGGTTCTTCTGATCTGAACAACACTAACCATGTTTCTTCATTGTCAGTATTAGGAAACCATAAATCTACATAATGGTCAATTATTTTAAAAATACCGATGATGTTCAGAAAAATAATAAACTCCTCAAAATACTATATTTGTCGTTATTTTCATAATATACGAGTAATTAATTAAAATATGTTTTTCCTGTATGTCAAAATACTGTTTTAAAAATGTCAAAACTTCAAACAAAACAGAATTGCCGACATAAAAAACGAAATAACGCACAGCGCCGCATACATTCACTCGCCAAAATAAAGACGAGAACTGTGATACCAAAATTAAATTCACACGAATTAAAAAATCACGGCGAGTGAGTAGACTAATCAAAACCGTGATAGGGGTATACATTTCTAACAGTAATTTTTCAAAATTTAATCGAAATTGATGATTTTTGACAAGAAACATTTTAGAACAAAAATTCGCCCCATTTGCAGCCGAAAATTTATTGCTCGCCCACATAGACGTTCAGGATGAAACTTCATACCTTAAGCTTTCGGCTTTTTCACAAAATGTGAGATCCCGGTGAAGTGGTAACTGCATGTATTTTTAAAAGTTTATCATTTACGAGAAAAGCGGCATTGAACTAACATATTCTAGTCAGATCAGGTTCAGATCAGTTTTCGCGAATGACGATTTTTTGTCAAAAAACTGTTATTCAGTAAAACTTTAGTCGGATGTGGCAGCTTCCATAGGAGACTTTCGTTAAAAATATACCTTCTGACCTGTATAATATAAAGACATCGACTCCTTCTGCACTCTCACGATTATCAATCCCTCGTTGGTAGACCAAGCTTTAATTACGCGGTTTTACTGTTTTTTCAACGATAGAAATCGGCTGCGGCGTTTTTAAATTGATTTATTTTATGTCGATTAATCAATTATCGAATTAATTGTATGTCGTACGGTTGCATGTCGCGTATTGTAGTATTCGTCGCTGCTTGTAGAATCATTTTTTTTGCAAATAATAATTGCAGTTGAGGTTTCAAAAATCACTTAAGTATTTGTATTGAAATAAAGTTCAAAATTAATACATTTTTTGTGATACAGGCGAAATTACAAACAGTCGTACACGAATAGGTCGATGGGTGTGAAATAATACGAATACAAGCTCGAATATTTTCGAGGAGCATAATATGCTGGTTAACTATAGGTATAGCAATTTAGTAATTTTGTTTTATAAATGTAAATTAGGGGCTTATTGGTAAAGTTATAAATCTGAATCTGTCCATGTATATCACAAAAAGTATTTTTAAATACTGTTTTGGAATGCTGTTTTCCGCCCTGTAAACTGAGTAATGGGAGTCAAAGAAATACCTTGTTTTGTTCTAACTTAAGTCTACATATGGTATTCGAGTGGGTATTACACCTTGAAATCGGCAGTTCAAAGCTTGTCTAAAATAAGCCAAGAGCAGGGGTAAGTTACAGTAATGACATTGTTAGATTATATTCTATGGTACATCACATTTATCGCTCCATTTACCAAAATATCACATATAATTTTAATATGCTGAAAGGTCTACGAGAACAAATGGGATCAAATTCATAACAATAAATTTTAGTTATGTGTAATGCGCACAGTTTCAATTCATTTAATTCGACCAGAATTTTTAGTCCATCAATTATCCTGCCCTAAACAAAATCAGTTTTTTATTTATTATGGGTTCAGACCATCACATAAAATAAATAAAAATCTTAAGCAAAAAAGACTTTAAATCTATTTGTTGTATATACGCAGAGACAACAGATATTGAGCGCTCGATTGCTAAAAAGCACACAAAGCGAATTTCGTTACATATTTCTGTCATGGTTATTATTTTACATTTTTTATTTAAAAAATAAATTTTCGATTTTTCCTCTTTCGATTTTGAAATAAAATATTTTTATATAAAATCGAATTCAATTTGGTTTATTTTCAATGGTATAATATATAAAATTATTAGGGGCAGCTCGCGTCACCAAAGCCGAGGAAAAATTGTTTCGTCTTTTATTTGTTGGATGCTGACGATTCTAACTGATTGATTTATATAATTTTAAGGAAAATGCGACAATAAAATAACGTTAGCGGATTCATTACATGTCATTAAATTATTGAGAGGTTGCACGTGCCACGTTTCACTGTAATCATCTACCCAATTGCTCACACATAACACAAACTTCTTACACGTATTAGAAAATTTAGTCATTGTACATCATTTGAACTGGTATAGATTGTCATTAACTACTGTACCAAAGATTTTTTTTTTATTTATCATGACAAACCATCAATTTATTTCCCATGATTTGCACCATTGAACCGTGAAATATTGCAAATAATGTATTTATGTGTACATGACCAAACATTATAATATATTCACCGCGAGTTTTGCAACAACAAAACCAAATAAAAAGCGTAGTTCGGAAACATGTAAATTAACATACATGAAATTAATGCAATTAATTCCAAAGTGTACACAAAATACATTTATAATTGGCAAACAATTTTATTAATTTATATCATAAAAGCGTATATGGAGAAGACATGCAATCCGCTAATACTACCAAATTTCAAAATATAGTTATGAAAATATATAAGTTTTAAGTTCTAGCCAATGAAATCTGTTACATAATTAATATTTTTAATTAAAGCACACAAAAAGCTATAAAGTTTTCTCTGCACATTGCAGTGTGTTTAAGAAAAAAAGCTCTGTAACATTCGTAATTAAAATTAAAAGCTACTCGTATTTGAATGCTCACACGTATAACGAATCGCGTACGTAAGCATAACGAAATTAAAACGATCAGTTGCAGAACACAGTGGAAAAAATCAACTCGGGAAAACAAATTTTTCCAATTAATCATTTTCATTTTCAATATTTTTTTGTAGAGCTTTTTTTATTTGTGTATAATGTATACGAGTAAACCGGGTGATGAAATTTAATGAAGAAAAATGCAGTTCAGGAATAATATAACATGGCACAATGTTTTACGGTCATATTATATGTAAAGGCATTTTTTGGGCAACATAAATTGTTTTAATTTAAATGTGAACTATGTATATACCAATTAATATTTTTTGATAAAACCGGGACAAAAAAAACAAAAATTAAAAATGGTTTTTAATTACAACCGTATTTATCACAGAACTCAATAATTTATTCGGGGTACAATTCTGTCATTGCGCCACATATAATACCTGATACCTACAAATATTTATTCCATATTCCCAGTCATATAATTTACGTATATGTGCATTTTATACACATAGCATAACGAGGACTTTAATGTGCACGGCCAAAATCATTATTCACGTATTGCAATATACTGGCGGTATATGAAATATGAGTTCAGAGAAATATACATTTATAGAATTTTTAATTGATCGTCAGATTTTCCAATTTTCAATTCAGGTCAATATTTTTATGTATATCTCGTTTTTTTTCTATATTACAACAGATCATTTTACCAATTTATTGCATTTTTAATGAGTGGCATCAGATTTGAATTAGGAAAGAAGTTTATATATGAAATGTAATTTAAGCATAGGGCGGTGCTTTGGTTTATTGATTCAGTTAGTTAAAATATGTTTAACATAATACAGAGCGGATAGAAAAGTATTAAGTTACCAATTAATTGTGATGCAGGAGTTAAAGCTTCGGCATTTGGACGGGGAGGTGTTGGGTTCAAATACAACCAGAGGCTGGTTGCAAGGCGAATTTTCGTTATCTATTACAATCGGTGATCTTAATACGCATAACACTAAGACCTTCTGTTGGAGTGTAGAATTCAATGCCGAAACACCATCCTTGTCAGCGTACAGGTTGACATGGAGCTTACAATGTGCAGGTGGTTGCTGTATTTGTGTGAATGGTTGATTGTATGCGTGATTGAAATGGAGGTATTAATTGACCTTCAAAGGACACTTCGTTTGGTGTATTTAGTTTATTATTAAAGGATGTTGAATAAAATTTACCGTATCTCTAATAACTTTAAAAGCGTTTTGTAGATTTAAATATTTCGTAGCTTTTTATAATATATTAGAAAAATTCCACTGTGCTAGTTGAAAAATGTGACAAGCTGGGCACCCAGGGGGTAAACCTAATTCGAGTACGCTGAATTCAATGGTGCTAGTCTCATTTCAAAGTTAGTCCCCATTTTTGAGATATCGCTTTCCACATATTTTGCCTCTGAGTCAAAATATACCTCATTTTAACGTTGATAGCTCTTGAACCATTAAGATTTTTGTAAAGTTTTCTTGAGCAAAGTTGTTGCACAAGCCAAGACAAACAACTTTGCCGAACATATCAAGACCGAAAAACCACATCTACATTTTTTTTTTGATTTTCATTTCGACGAAAAACACTTTTTTTTATCATTTTTTATCATTTTGTTGAATTTAAATCGATTAAAATCGATCGAATAAACATCGTATCGACAAATATAGATTCAAGAGAAACTATTTAAAAGAAAATTAAATCGATTCAGTGAATTTTATGGTGATTTTTCCTAAACAAATTTTCTTCTCTTTGACAAAAGAATGGCTTGCTTGTTTGAATGGCGCAGTGATATTTGATGATTGATATATTGATGCACATGTTTCTCCGGTTTCAGCTGATTTAAATGTTCGTGGTAAATATTCTTCAGTTGGGTTTGATCTTTCCGGAACAGGAATTTGAGCTGAATACGGCAGCGGTAGTTGAGCATTTGTCGTTGCAGTGTATGTCAAAAAACCAATTTTTTTCTGTTTGTACCGAGAATATGATTCATGCACGCATAACATTGAACTGGATCATCTCTTTGTGGATCTATCCATATCATCGGGACACCAAATGACATGGCGACTCCAGTGTTTTGCCAGATCCTATGAAATTGTTGTTGTTTACTACGTTTATCGTGCTGTTTACTACGTTTATTGTTGCTTACTACGTTTATCGTTTATGGAAAAAGCTTTGGTGTGAAGTTTCACAGCGATCAGTCTGTAGATCCATCTGGACTGCAGAGAACCCACAAATTGACCCACACAGGCACACACACACATTTTTCAAAAACTACTTTTTTGACTTAGGGGATATAGCGGTACGTGTGCAAAGATTTCCAGGTCAAAAATGTTCATTTCTTTATTTTACTATACATAAGTAAAAGGACATAACTAAAAGGAGTGTTTGTATTTTTTTTTTCATCACAATGAAATCAAAACAGTATTTTTTCTGGTAAAACCCAGCAATGCGATAAACAAGATCATGTTCTAAGTCAGGTAGTCCCAATCAGTTTATTAAATTATAAGCAGTAACTCTTGTTTCTCAATACCTTCGATACTTGGACTGCATACTCCAGCTAAGATCTGCTATACCTGTGGCCTATTCTGATATTTCCTCGGGAATAGGGAATTGGGGAAAGAATTTGTTGTGGTCTTACTTTGGAACAAATTATTCCAATTCGAATAGGGATGAAATATGTGCCCAAAGTAACAGCCAAGCGACTTTTTTTTATACTTTTATTGGTTGGTACAAAAGTTTAATAAAATCAAGCGAAGCATTCGATTTACTTTTATGTCGCAACAAATATTTATGAAAATATAAAATGCGTTTTCGACGTAAATATGGCTTATTTTTCAGATTAATTTAGCATCAGGGTTCATTTTTTATAAAGCACTAATAAGACCTGTGGTAACTTTCGGAAGGGAGAGCTGGACCATGACCTCTAACGACTGTATATTATTATCTACCTTCGAAAGAAAGGTCATCCGTTCAATCTTTGGTCCTATTAAAGTTGCGAGCAACGAATATCGGATTCGCATGAACCACGAAATAAAGCAACTTCTGAGCGGTAGCGATTTTATCGGCTTCATCAAATCTAATCTAGTTAGATGGCTCGGTCACGTTGCAAGGTCTCACCAACAACGAATGATTTACAAAGTGTTCCATCAACACCCAGCCGGTGTATGTCGTAGAGGAAGACCCCGACTGCGCTGGCGTGACGACTTCGAACAAGACGTTCATTTTTTGTATCGTTGATTTTATGTCATTTAGTTCTTTATGTGATAAAAATAAAAAATTAATTTATTTTATTTTTGATAATTGTTCAAATTTCTTATCTTTTTTTAAATTAAGAAACATAATTTTTCTCCCCTACTAAGGGAAGAATTCCGACTTATTCGCTTAGTAGGTAAATAAATAATAGAAAACTTGCTTACAAATTTGAATAAATTATTAAAGTAGTCGGCGAGAAATTTTAGTAATATTAAGAATTTTTTTAAGCTTAAATTTTCGTTGAAGTTTTTGTAACAGAAATAACATCCAGTTTCGATCTGATAAGATCATGAGAAAATTCAATCATCTCATTTAACGAATACATTTTGTGTTCTGTAGAGCAGAACACCAAATGTATCCGCTACGTAGTAATATCCAGTCGCCATGGCCTAATGAGATGATTGAATTTTCTCATGATCGAAAATTTAAGCTTATCGAGATCATCGAAAATTTAAGCTTAAAATAACTTGTTTAAAAAATAAAAATGTATAAATAATTAAAAATGGAATAAAGAATTTCATAGCAAATTGTATTCCGATTACGAAAATTTTCACCGATTTCAAGAATAGGGCCCCTGCAGCTCGATTCTGGGTTTTCCTATAGGGAAAGCAATTAGGTAAAGTATTTTCATAGTATTTTTGTCACATACTATGGTAAACAGTTGGAGTGAATTTTTTCAAAAACAAAATAAAATTGGATATATTTTTCCTATCCAGTTTCGATACGGAAAAAATATTTCCTAAATTATAAAATTTTACATCAAACATGATTTCTTAGTGGACCAGAAATTGATATTTTTGACAAAAATACTATGAAATTTTTTTTTCCTAATTCCTTTTTCTATAGGAAAAACCAGAATCGAGCTGCTGATTGGAATGAAACGTATGGAATTGTTGTTGTAAAATTCCTAAAGTAAGACGCTTTATGTAATTTCTGTCCAACTATTTTTTTTCTGGCCTACTGAGGAGAAAAGTTTGATGTAAATATTTATAAATTGGGAATAATTTTTCTATATCCAAATTAGCAGGGAAAATTATTCCCAATTTAATTTTGTTTGGAAAAAAAATAACACTAGCTTTTTACCTCAGTATACCAGAAAAAAAACTTTAAATAGAAATTACTACATATAAATTCTTCAGCTATTGCCTCAACCAGTCACGACTTAAGAGCTAAAGTTACACGCCGGTTGCACCACTTCGGTACTACAATCACCAAAATTGTATAGGCTTCTTGTCACAAATAAACAACTGACCTTTAAACCGCTCGCTCAAGTATGGTCCAAACGGAGCACAATTTAAACTCTTAAGTTTTGACTGGTTGAGGTTTTTGACTTTCGTGTCGAGCAGTCACCTGTTTTCCCATGTTAAACTATTTACATTTTTATTTTTATTTTATATTTGTAAAATTTAAATTATTTCAAATTGGTCCTTTTGGAAGTAATATGAAACTTTAATCATTCTTGGTGAAAACATGAAATGTAGTGAAACTTTTATTTTGAAAAGTATTGTAAGTTAATGATACTGGAGTGAAGCACTGTGCTCGGCAGATGAATAACGTTACTTACTTGCATGAAATTTCCAAAGCGGTACAATGAAACAGCTGTCTGAAATACATATACCTATGCACGAAAAAAGAGTGATAAAATTATAGTTTGGATGTTAGAACCCAACGGGAATAAATGAATGAATGAATATTGGCTATTAGATCTTGATGATCTTCTTAGAGAATTTCGTTGTGCAATCTTTGAATTCGCGTTCTGTATTAAACTGCTTAGAAAAGAATTTTTGATTCAACTTAGTTATTAGCCTAATTGTACCGTAGTCGTATCACGTCATTCTACGTGACTGTAGTCACGTCACCTCGAGTTTCCTATTATCGAAGTCGTCTGGTACTATTCTAGTCAAATGAAACGGCAACATAGTCCCCAATTACCATAGTCGCGTCTTGTCATATTATGTGACTATTATGTCACGACTATGATAGTTGCGGTGCCTACGTATTTTTTACAATAAAATATTCGTAAATATTTTGATTTTTGACATTGAATGGCTTGTCAAATTTAGAGAAATTACTAGTGTTGCCCGAAATTTGTCTGAATCTACCCCCTGTGGCACTATTCTGGTTTTCCTTGGGAATAGGGAATAGGGAAAAATATTTTCATAGTATTTTTGTTTAAATTGTATTTTTCTGGCCTACTGAGGAAATACGTTTGGTATAAATATTTTCGAAACAAAGTTAAATGGGAAAATATTTTTCCCTATAAAAATTTTGTGGAACAAAAGTTTCCCAATACACTTTGTTTTGAAATTTTTTGCACCAAACTTATTTTCTCAGTAGGCCAGAAAAACACAATTTAGACAAAAATACTATGAAAATATTTTTCCCAATTCCCTATTCCCCAGAATAGTGCCACTAGCCTAACAGAACTCCACCACAAATTTGGCGATTCGATTAGAAAGACGCTCGTGCGTGATGAACCACAAGGATCATAATAGCCAGTCAAATTTATCTGGATGAATCTACTGACGACCTTGAAATCTGTTTGCTGGATATTTCAGTGAAGACTTTTCTAACTGTATGCTAGATTCACGAAGATCATGAATGGCTGCAGGTCGGTTATTGACTGCTAAACTTTCCTGTTTTCCAAAACATGTTGAAGGCATTATAACCGACGCCTACAAATCTACTGCAATTAACTTAATTGGATTCATATCACACCCTACTAATATTCTGGAAAGCGGTATGAGGCTTGATGTGGATGCATTGAACTCAGCAAAGTCTTCAATAACATCTCACTCAAGGTAATATTGCTCAAGCTTAGAACTATGGGTTTCCCAACTGCTTTTCTACTTCGATCTTAATCATTAGCCATTAATTATTATTATACATACACATACTGGGACACATAGATATTTCTGTCTATGCTGATGATATGAAGATCTTTATGTAAATTCCATCCAATATATGGACGACCTTCAAATTGATCTCATTTACTTTCACATCTGTTGTAAAGACATCTATGGCGTTGTCCATACATTATCTATTCCCGGAAGCAAATAAAATCAACACCTGTATATGATTGTAAACGACGTAATATGATTGTAAACGACGTCACATATCTGAAACATCTGACATATCTGACATTCTTGACAAAATTAGTCTGAAACTAAATTTTCGAAGCTCACGTGCTGTACTGCATTCCGACCAAACACTCATAGAACCGATTATGGAAACAATGAGCCAATTACCAGAATGCTCCGTGAGCTGAATTTAAATGGCGAACTTTTCGATTACAATATTAGTAAGCACCCACTAAAGAAACGTTTGTTCGGTGTACTGTGAGTCTAATTGTTCCCACCTGTAACTGCCAATCTTAACACGAAATTTTAAACCCTTATTCTTCCTTTATGTCATTTATGTTTAGTTTATTATCTAGCATTATTTTCCCTCATGTTCCCTCTTTCCCACTTAGGTGTCACTCATTCACTTTCACTCGCACCTTCACTCGCACTTTACTTTCTTTTAAGTATAGTAAAATAAAATGTAGTAATCATGAAAAAAAATTGCATCGAGGTTTTTTCAAGATTTACCAATCGCTATATTGCCGGTCAAAAAATTTGTTTAAAAAAAACTATCTAAACGATTAAGAACTAAAACTTTCTAAATTAAATTGGCCACAACACCGGTTCTTCAGATTGCTTTTCCAAAGTATAATCGACCATAACGTTTTTGTCAAAAACCAAAAACAGTTTTTCAACAAAAATTCGGCCTCATACTTAAACTATTTCCACAAATTGTTGAATCCGCTAAATTTGGTCGACTGGGTGGGTGGTGACGGCTACAATTCAAACTTTGGCAAATATTTTAAAAAGTATATCATTTACGAGAAAAATTACTATGAACTAAAATATTTTATAAGAATTTTTTTCGGCTTTTCGGACAAAATATTATTTTAATGGACACCCGTACAATGTTTACGACTATTTTAGTCGCAGAAAACAAAGAGGCCATTTATTAACAATATTTCTACCACAAAAGTAGAAAAAATGCACTCCCCTCCCCCAAACCTTTAACCCCAGGGCGTACTTGTGTACACAAAGAACACAAACCCTTGCAAAAATGAGAACTCCCTTAGGTAGCTTCTTGGCAGCTTGGTTTCGTACTGACCTGATGAGTAGACCAACTTTTTATCAGTACGAAACCAAGCTGCCAAGAAGCTACCTAAGGGAGTTCTCATTTTTGCAAGGGTTTGTGTTCTTTGTGTACACAAGTACGCCCTGGGGTTAAAGGTTTGGGGGAGGGGAGTGCATTTTTTCTACTTTTGTGGTAGAAATATTGTTAATAAATGGCCTCTTTGTTTTCTGCGACTAAAATAGTCGTAAACATTGTACGGGTGTCCATTAAAATAATATTTTGTCCGAAAAGAAGAAAAAAATTCTTATACAAATTAAATTCACGGACGATTAAAAAATTCTTCTTAATTATATGTGTTGGCTTGTTACACATACATAGTGAGAATTTCCTGTGGTTTCTGATTTAGTGATATATAATTCGCTAGATCGATATGTTCTTGTTTTGTATTATCGGTACAAAGCAAGAGTTGGATTTTTGCAGTTTGGTCGTTGCAACCTGATGAGTAGACCAACTTTTTATCAGTACGAAACCAAGCTGCCAAGAAGCTACCTAAGGGAGTTCTCATTTTTGCAAGGGTTTGTGTTCTTTGTGTACACAAGTACGCCCTGGGGTTAAAGGTTTGGGGGAGGGGAGTGCATTTTTTCTACTTTTGTGGTAGAAATATTGTTAATAAATGGCCTCTTTGTTTTCTGCGACTAAAATAGTCGTAAACATTGTACGGGTGTCCATTAAAATAATATTTTGTCCGAAAAGAAGAAAAAAATTCTTATACAAATTAAATTCACGGACGATTAAAAAATTCTTCTTAATTATATGTGTTGGCTTGTTACACATACATAGTGAGAATTTCCTGTGGTTTCTGATTTAGTGATATATAATTCGCTAGATCGATATGTTCTTGTTTTGTATTATCGGTACAAAGCAAGAGTTGGATTTTTGCAGTTTGGTCGTTGCAACCTGATGAGTAGACCAACTTTTTATCAGTACGAAACCAAGCTGCCAAGAAGCTACCTAAGGGAGTTCTCATTTTTGCAAGGGTTTGTGTTCTTTGTGTACACAAGTACGCCCTGGGGTTAAAGGTTTGGGGGAGGGGAGTGCATTTTTTCTACTTTTGTGGTAGAAATATTGTTAATAAATGGCCTCTTTGTTTTCTGCGACTAAAATAGTCGTAAACATTGTACGGGTGTCCATTAAAATAATATTTTGTCCGAAAAGCCGAAAAAAATTCTTATACAAATTAAATTCACGGACGATTAAAAAATTCTTCTTAAAATATTTTAATTTAAATTTTAAACACTATCGGATCAAATCAGTTTACCAAAAATTTAAGCAGAAATGGCAATTTTTAACAAATAACTGTTTTTTGTAATGATTAATAATTTTAATCTTCGGCGTGTGTGGTGTCGTGCAGAGTATATGTTGTTGGTTCCCTACTGCCCACACGGCTCGACTGATCAGGGTGAAACTTAAGCCACAAATTGCGTAGAAAACCACAAATTGCGAAATACCAATCAATTTTGGCTGAAATCGGTTCACTGGAAGTGGCAGCTCCCAAAAGAGCCTTTTCGTATTTGTCAAATACATAATTTTGAAAAGCACATTACATTTACAAAAAGCGGTTAAGACTCAAAAAATTGTAGATTAAGTTTTAAACAAAATTTGAAAAGCTTATTTTTTATATTTTACTGGAAATGACGAGTTTTGTCGTAAAAGGCATTTGTCGTAAAATAAAATAGAGTGTTGGCCACTTCATATTCATTCCTTCATTTTTTAGTTTCTTTATCCATTTTTTACGAATATTTAGTTTTTCGTTCGTTGTTAAATCGAGCTCTATTTCAATTTTTGCCCATACTTTAAACCGATGTGATGTCCCTGTATATACATATTCTTTTCTCCAACTGTATACAAAAAATAAAAATAATGTAGATGGAGGCCCAACACTTGCAGGCAGGGAGAGACGATAGTTCGTTGAGATTGGAAATATAACTGTACTGTTCAGGGCCCGAAACTTTATAAAAAATACCCTGAATTATGCAAATATTTTTCATATGATACCTTTCAATATATTTAATCATTAATTTTCTTCAATCACGGCAAAACTTTGTCAATATAAATATCATTTCATTGACCATAAAAATCAAAATCAAATAACAATCCATTTCCCTTGACATTAAATAAATAAATAAAAAAAAATCGTATCACAATATAATCATATTCGAATAAAACGACAACACATACGTATGGGAACGACAACGAAAATCAATTTTTATTTAACTTTACCCTCTAGAAAACCACTATACCTTAATAATGTACACAACAAAGAAAATGTTCTAGACTGGAAGGAATGTAAAAAGAAAACTGCCAACTATGTATATGATGTTGTGTTATTTTTAAACTTTTTCCATTTTCCATTTATCCATTGTGCAATGCGGAGTGAAAACGGAAATAATAAATAAAATTTAAATTAAAAATAAAATAAGAAGAAAACGTTTTACTGTTGTTGTATTAAAATCAGATTTTAATCAGAAATCTATTGCTACAGTGGATTTTTCCTGTTCCTGTTCCTCCTACACCATCTTACGCCTATACATACATAGCACTTGCGAATTTCCATCAATTTGAAAATTTTCATTTCTTATTATCTTTTATTGTTAAACGTTTTCATCTATAGTCTTCCTTTTTCTTTTCGCTTTCCTTATCAAATCTTTATATTGCAGTTACGTTTGTACGTTTTTCTAATCAGATTTGTACGATTTACGATTTTGTATTTATACGCATTGTATAGGGAATATAAACCGTTAATAGGCAGACACGTTAATTTGGTGCCGGATTAGATAACGAATTTTATTTAATTAAAACAAAAACCAATTTACAATATTTATTGTATAAATAACCTGTAACCCACGCCATAATACGATGCAATGATATTTTACCTTTGCATTATGCATAAATTACACAATGGCATATAAAATAATTATTAATAATCCTTTGACACGGACCTGAATAATTAAATATTTAATTATATTTGGTTTTAATAAATCACGTTAAATTATACAAATTCAAATATATCATAATTAATAATATTTGTATTAACGAGGATGAAAACTATTTTATAAATTAATTAATACAAATAATTTATTTTAAACAAACTAAGTATAATTAACTAAAATTAATATTTTATCATATTTTATTCACGTGTTTTAGAATTAGGGAAGGGATGGGTATATTTGAGAAGTGATGTAATTTATTATATCTGCGATCTCTTTCATGCTTCTAACGGGTGATTTTTTAAGAGCTTGAGAACTTTTTTTTAAAAAAAAACGCATAAAATTTGCAAAATCTCATCGGTTCTTTATTTGAAACGTTAGATTGGTCCATGACATTTACTTTTTGAAGATAATTTCATTTAAATGTTGACCGCGGCTGCGTCTTAGGTGGTCCATTCGGAAAGTTCAATTTTGGGCAACTTTTTCGAGCATTTCGGCCGGAATAGCCCGAATTTCTTCGGAAATGTTGTCTTCCAAAACTGGAATAGTTGCTGGCTTATTTCTGTAGACTTTAGACTTGACGTAGCCCCACAAAAAATAGTCTAAAGGCGTCAAATCGCATGATCTTGGTGGCCAACTTACCGGGCCATTTCTTGAGATGAATTGTTCTCCGAAGTTTTCCCTCAAAATGGCCATAGAATCGCGAGCTGTGTGGCATGTAGCGCCATCTTGTTGAAACCACATGTCAACTAAGTTCAGTTCTTCCATTTTTGGCAACAAAAAGTTTGTTAGCATCGAACGATAGCGATCGCCATTCAACGTAACGTTGCGTCCAACAGCATCTTTGAAAAAATACGGTCCAATGATTCCACCAGCGTACAAACCACACCAAACAGTGCATTTTTCGGGATGCATGGGCAGTTCTTGAACGGCTTCTGGTTGCTCTTCACTCCAAATGCGGCAATTTTGCTTATTTACGTAGCCATTCAACCAGAAATGAGCCTCATCGCTGAACAAAATTTGTCGATAAAAAAGCGGATTTTCTGCCAACTTTTCTAGGGCCCATTCACTGAAAATTCGACGTTGTGGCAGATCGTTCGGCTTCAGTTCTTGCAGGAGCTGTATTTTATACGGTTTTACACCAAGATCTTTGAGTAAAATCTTCCATGTCGTCGAATAACACAAACCCAATTGCTGCGAACGGCGACGAATCGACATTTCACGGTCTTCAGCAACACTCTCAGAAACAGACGCAATATTCTCTTCTGTACGCACTGTACGCATTCGTGTGGTTGGTTTAATGTCCAATAAAGTAAACTGAGTGCGAAACTTGGTCACAATCGCATTAATTGTTTGCTCACTTGGTCGATTATGTAGACCATAAATCGGACGTAAATCGCGAAACACTTTTCGAACCGAACACTGATTTTTGTAATATAATTCAATTATTTGCAAGCGTTGCTCGTTAGTAAGTCTATTCATTATGAAATGTCAAAGCATACTGAGCATCTTTCTCTTTGACACCTTGTCTGAAATCCCGCGTGATCTGTCAAATACTAATGCATGAAAATCCTAACCACAAAAAAATCACCCGTTATTAAGGAACAAAGGAATAAATCAATTATTTGGTCGGAATCATGCAGCTCCTGCTAGTTAGGTGATTTTTCCGTTCTTTAGCAAATACTTCATAAATAAATGAAGCATATTAGACGACTGTGAAGTTTCCGACAAAATTAAAAAATAACAAAACATGGCGGACCACAAAATTTGTCAAATTAAGAAAAATGCACATGTATTAAAACAATTGACAAAAAAAACAGTTGTAAAGTAAAACATTTGACAAAAGCAATGTTAGGCATATTTAAAAATTTTATTATGAAAAGCAACTGTACAAACTACTTAGTCACTTCGGCGATGACAATTACAAAAAACTACCCTCTAAGTAAAGCGTAACATAAGCGAAACAAAAAATGAGTTAACTTCATATATAAGACTTCGCAAACGTAACGTTTTGGCGTTAAGAAAGCGCATCGTTTCCGTAAATTTTGAACTATTAATTTTAAAATAAAAATCGTACCATTGATGTGTCACGTTTTCGGTACGCCAAAGCGGCCTATTTGCGTACCGTAATAGCGAAATGATTTTATATCGAAAAAATGAAGGTTTTTTATAACGCCAAGGCGATATGTTTGCGTTGTGCAAAAGAGGAATGTCTTTGTATCGAAAAACAGAACTTTTTTTATAACGCCAAAACGTATTATTTTCGATTCCACTTGGTTAAATTTAGAGAAATATTCTTTGTTGAAATAAAATAAAATTATTTTTATGTGTAAAATATAACAAATTTATTATTTAATTTTAATATCATTGGCAATTTATTATCACAATAATTTACTATATGTATATCCCAACCTCATTTAGGATTTAATACTACTTCAATAAATTATATACTATTTATATAATATATACACAATTAATATTATATATTCACCAAATAAAATTATATATATTTTAAAAACACAAAAAATTAACCAGCATCACAACTTGTATGTATGTATATTTAAACTAAATTTATTACCTCAAATGGTTGAATGATACTCGTAATGATTGTGACGATTGAAAAGAATGACAAAAAGTATAATTACAAATGGCGGACTCTTTATAATCTTTATGTATGCATACGATGACGTTTTGCCATATTGTTAGTAAAAACCGCGTTACGTAAACGTTCAGTTTTCATGCCGTTTTAAGCGGCTCGCTTTTTTATTTAGAGGGTGGAGGGTATATTAATTCAAAATGTTCAAACAAATAAAAGTTATCCCCATTTTCATACGATGATATAAACCCATTTGCCATTTGTTATTAACCCTCCCTCCGCCACCCCAAGTTGATCAATTTTCGCATAACTAAAATAAATGGAATTTAAACCTTCACTGTGAGGATTGGCCGGAAGATAGAAGATTAGGAAAACTTACACAACATTTTTGAATATGCTTAACATTTTTACTAATACAAGTGCATTTTCGTTATTTTGTCGGAAACTTCATAGTAAACCTAACTTCTTGATGATAAAAACATAACATTTTTTACCAAAAATGAAGTCAATGAAAAATATCGTATGTTGCTCGGAGTAAACGTCGATTGTTGCTCTTGTTGAGCTACCAGTCTTAAACTGCGGCCTTATGAGTGGTAATTTCTTCTCCCGAGCAATAATCTCATATTTTACTCCTTGCTACCTTATCTATTATTATTTACTTTAAAAACATATTTTTTTACTAACAATTATGAGTATTATTTTCAATTTGTTTAACTGAAAAATTAATAATTTCGAATTGTGTTATTCTTGGTGCAAACGATAGAACGCACTTTTTTAGAAACTTTAATCGAAATAAGTTACATAAAACAGTACTAGAATCGCGATGAAGCTTATCAATGAAAGTGCGTATTTTTATTAATATTTCAAACGGCTAAAATTATTAATAAATGTATGTTGAGTGGCATACATATTTCTGTGTTACTACCAAAACGATCCTCAATTAAACCACTCAACAAATTTTAAATATTATATGGGTAACCAATGTTTTATAGAAGTATGTCGCTCATGTACTTATTAAAATTTCGCGCTTAGCAATTGCATTTCAGGAAAATTACCCTCGTCACGAAGCTATTCATTTAGAAATATTATGTTTACCCACATAGCACCGATAATTTCAATCAAAAGTCAAATGAATCCACATTCTTTAAAAATAAAAATATTTCTTCCCACAGTTATTTCGAACTATAAAAAAGGGTTATATACAAATTGAATTTACTTAATAACAGCAACAACAAAACATGGGGTTACACAAGTTACATAAAAGAAAAGCAAACCGAATTATTTTCCAACTTCAACGAAAATATTTAAATTTCCAGTTCATTAGATGTCTTTACAATATTTTTTATTGGACTTAAATAAACAAATTAAATTTTATAGCGCCGAGAACAATTTTGGTGTGAGGCGACAATGGACGGGGGCAATTTAAATACAGAGTATAAAGTACGTTGGTGGGAAAGAGCAGCCATCAGTAAAGCTTATGTTCATATTCAAGGCTTATAGATCTCAAACCATAGTTTAATTCCAAAATTATACAAATTTTTAGAATTTTTTTAAAATAAAACGTTGACAAATATTTTTCGTGTATTTTATAACGAAACCCAGAAAACATTTCGATCCCCATACACAAATTTTCCATATTGTCTGTCTGTCTTATATAGCGTACAACCGAAAAAAGCTTTACATAAAAAATAACAGCAATAAAACTATGCGGTAGAATAGAAACCCATTTCACAATAGGAAAATAGAATAAAAGTCAAAATAATTTCAATTCCCAAGATTAATTCCATTTAGAATTTTAAAGTACAAAATTGAGAAATGAACAAAACAAGAGCTCATGTTTTATATTTTCCAGACATTTTCTTGTGGTTTTCCAATACCGTTCGGTATACGATATCATCTTAAGAAACGATGTCGTAAAATAATGAAAAAAAAAATACAAGAATGAAAAACGTGAATTGCGGTTTTCTGGATTGTCGCTATCAACTAAAATTGGTAATTGGATCCAGGTTAATGATTATTAAATAATGCTAGCAATAAAATATTTATCATATTGGTACAAAGGCGTAACCACTTCTTGTAAAATTTATAAAATTATCAACAGATAACAAATTATCACTACACAATCCATTAAGCTCCGTATAAAAACTAATAAAGTTGACTAATTATTTACAAAAACTAAAAGTTTTATCCGCACTTCACTCTCGCCTCTGCAATTTATAATATGTTGGCCAGCAAAGTATAAATTATAATAACACTAATTAAAACATTTATGTAATCCATTTAAATTTAATTTAACTTGAAGATGATGAAAGCTTTTCATACAACTTTGTTTTCGGTTTATGTTTAACGTAATAAATAAGCATAAAGCTGTGCGTTGTAGCAATGGGAATAATGAATTAAAACTTTATGATTATATCTTAAAGCTTTTATCCGTGATTTCAAAATCGCTTGCATCTCACTATATGTATTCGTTATTATGATTACTTTTAAAATTAAATTATTAGGGGTTAGTTGTATCTGCCCTATTTACAAGTATATGTTTTTTTCAAGAAAGTATTATTTGTTCAGTGAATTTAATGTCATTTGAAGATCAATTGATACCCTCCATTTCATTCACGCGCACACCACACATTCACACAATTACAGTTGCCAACGGTGGGTTGGCGCTGAATTCTGTACTCCTACAGAGGGTCTTAGTTGTGTTTATTAGCATCACGATCGTAATCGATGACAACAATTCGCTTTGCATCCAGCCACTGGTGGTATTCGAACCCAGTATCTTCCAGTGCAAGTGCCGAAGTTTTAACCACTGCACCACTTGTCCGGGTGGATTGAAGTATTTCCTAAAATTGTTTAAATATTTTTAGAATTTTTGTTAGGAAAAAATTCACGTGTTTAGCCAGAGTTGTGAAAAATTTCCTATTGCTAAATAGTTGAGAATACATTAGTGTAAAATATACAAAAGCCATGCAGAAATATAAATTTTTTAATCGCAATTGTATTTTAGTGTTTATTACGTAGGACGCTTAAAATAAAAATGCATTAATTTGTGTTGTTAAGGTAAGCTCTAATTAGCTTAGATATATCTAATGTATCACTTACTAAATTAATAATTGCTATACTAGTAGGTTACTTAGAATCTTACGAAATTTGAAAATTCATATTTCTTAACCAAAATATCCTTACCGAACAGAGAGAAATCCGTTTCTCATCAATTAATGATCACACAATTTTCTATTCTCACGTTCGTAATAATTTGACTAATACGTCGGGTAATTAAATGTACTTCAATAAACCTTGAATTATGTTAGTTAGCCGATGACTAATCGCTTACCTGCTATCCTCCTTCCCTTTTTATTATTAATTTTTCCGGAAGAACAACAACATTCGTCCGGTTGGGACGATAAAAAGATTAATTTTCATTGCCTATTTTTTGTCCAAATCGATCGAGTGATTTTTAAAACATTTTGAAGAGATTTTTTTAATTATAATATCCAAAAATAATTTTTTGCAAAATAGAAAAACAAGTGTTAAGTGAAATGTGTTTATTAAGTAGGTTAATGAACCTGTACAGTAAAAACTTGGTTTTGTATTTCCTGACTTCCGCTGTGCAAGTTAAATTTATAAAATCTGCAAAATTATTACTTTGTAAATTAAACATATTTTGTTAAATGCAATTTGCAAAGGTAGCTCAGCAACTAAATAATTGTTGCTTTAATTTAAGTATAATTTTTGTTTGTGTGTTGGTTTATATACCATGGATATCGGCTATAATTGAAATTATAAAGTTATATTTAATTGAAAAGTGCTCAAAGTGCCCACCAGAGGTAATCGCACAACTATAAGAAAAATTCTAATTCCAATCTGTGGTTTGAATTATTCATATAGTCTAGACAGCGTCAACGAGATCAGTATCGCAGACTTTACCACACAGTGTTAAATAAAATATTAAATTCGACGGACGACACATGACTTTTTCGTATACGTATAAGGAGTATAGTATAAAATTTTATATTAGTGTGTGTAGTTTTTCTGTGGATACACACTCGAAAAAAAGTTTGATATGCGATGCAAATAATTCCGTATATGAATCCAGCGCAAAAGTATATCGTTTTTAGAAGTAAGCTTTGCATCTTAACAAAAGCGTTATAGTTTGCATTAAAATATGAAATAAATTACTTTTAAAACGAATTGATGCAACTTATGTCTAATTGTGAAGCAGGGGTACATTGAAACTGTATCGATACAGTGTTGTATCGTAATGTGAGTGGAGTTCAATGCAAACAAAATGTGTCGTAAATTATTTTGATACTAATTACATTGAAAAAAGAAATGTGAAGCACATGCTTTTTGAATTAGATTTTGTCTACTTCTACTGTAAAAAAGATTTTACAGAAATTTACTAGAAGAAATTTACGAATTTTGTTATAAAAAAACCCGTTGAATTATATGAGTGAGATTCATGAGATTTTAAAACCTCTATATCAAAAATTCAGATGTCGCGTCAAGTCAGCACTAAGCTTACTGCGCTCCTGGCTCCCCAGACACCAAACTACAAATATATGAAAAATATTTTAATCTTATATTGAAAGGATATACACAATGTCTTAGCGAATTATTATAAATTCGCTAAACAATTGTGAACCCCAGCCCCAGGTTATATAGAAATTTTCTTTCGACACACGTGTTACATTAGTTTTAGACGCAACTACATCGTAAATATTTTCAATGCATGCTTTGCTTCTAAATGTGTTACACGATTCCTTCGTATACGCCTCGATGCAAGGGTTACATCGAAAACCGCTGCAAAATTTTTAAGTGTGATATTTGTTTGTTTTCTGCGAATATAAGCATCAAAAATTATGAATCTGTACAAATCGGTTCAGTTTTTTGGTGCTTATGTCCATTCGTCGTCACAATTTTCTGTCATCTCGTCAAGTATTTGAGTGGTGAGTTAACACGTTCGCGGAAATGACTGTTATAACGGTCATAAAATTTTTTGGATTTTTAACGCGTTTGCGCAAACAACATTCATTTTTTAAGGAATAATTCGACATATTTTTCAATTCTTACAATACATTTTTTTCCGCGACGAAATATCATTGCAATTACAAAAGTTATCAGCAACTACAAAAGAATTTTTTTAATGCGATGTCAAATGATGGTTTTGTTTTCGCAGAAACACGGAATTAGAAATTTTTTTAAAACTAAAATTAAATAATTAAATAAACTTAATTTTATTTAAAGCATATTTGCATTTACAAATTTTAAATTATAAATGGAAATGAATCTAGAAATGTCATTTTGGAAAAATTTTGGAAAAAATCGACCCCAAGATGTCATGGTCGACAATATATCACCATGCGATGCGAAATATAGAAAAGACGGCGGCCATTGCAAAAATAAGGCCCTAACTATCGAATTCGCCGTTCATTTTCGAAGGCTATCGTTTTCCTATACAGTGATAGACATTCGTATAAACGCACTAATTTTTTCCCCTTTAATCATTTATTTCTTCGCTGTTCTTTCTCGACCAATTTTTTTTTTATTGTAGTTTATTGTTTGTCTAACGGGAACTTGCCTGCACTAGAGCCGTATACATAAGTCGGATGGAAATCCGGGATTTTTAAATCCGAGATTTTTTTTTCAATTTTTTTCAACTCTTTTGTATGAAAAGAGGCGTGACTGTTGTATAATTTACGTGATGTAATTGGTTAAAACGATGGGATAGTAAAATCCGAGATTTTTATCCGTCGTATGAACTCGCTGTTAATACATTTTGTATTGTTTGAAAATGCACAAAAACGATGGAATAGACCGTGTACGTATACTTATGAGCATAAAACAAATGTATTCGGTTTTTTATTTGTGTGAGTATACATACCAATTCCCGCATAGTATCGGTTTTTATTCGTAACGTTTACACGGAAAAATGGTGTAAAATGACTCTCACGGTGAGGTAAAATGGAGCGATCACCGTGATCGATTAAGTAGTGCTATCAAAGCGCTCAATCGTACAACTGGGAATAGTATTTTTTCCGAACTTACTCACGATGTCATGAACGCACTATAAAAACAAAATACCCTACGGCGAAATATACAAAATAAAACAAAAAATCTTCGAGCAGTCAGTATTTGATTAGACATTCGTTTAAACGCAGTACGTGAAAAGTCATTTTTATTTAAGTTTTAATTTATTTCTAATTTTTTCATACATATTCAAAGGTAATTACATTCAGCAATTTGGTGTTCTGTTAAAAAAATCATTTTAAGGACTGTTAGTTAGCAATGCCTAAAGGTAATCGTTTAACTGAGGCGGAGCGAAATTGGGCGATATGAAAGCGTCATCCGCAATTTTTTAGAAAAAGGCCCAAATTATAGTGTAAAAGCCCCAACAAAAGGCTGAACCAAGATCTCAGTACGCCAAACTGGTCAAATCCGACATGAGGCTACACGAAATCGGCTGTCATGCAAAGAGATAAAGGAGAAATTCGACCTTCCTGTGACGACTCTATACATTGCCCATATTTTGAGAAGTTCATTAAACATTAAATGGTTTAAATTGGGAAGTAAACCTCGTTTACCTGCCGTGCATGAGGAGAGCCGTCTCAAATTTGCTCGTAAATACAATATGCCGTGGACAACAGATTGGCAGAAGGTGATTTTTTCTGACGAGAACTAATTTAACCTCGATGGTCCTGCCTGCTACAGTTGCTACTGGCATAATTTGAAAGAACATGGCATCATCAGGTCGAAACGTAACTTTGGTGGAGGGAGCGTAATGCTATAGATAGCCTTTTCTTACTACGTAAGGCTTCCCATATCTGCTTCATAACGACTCGGATGAATTCCCGTATGTACGATGTTTACTTAGTTAACTTGATGGTATTGACCATGAAAATTGCATATTCCAGCAGGATAATGCGTCTGTCCATATATCAAATGAATCCAAACAGTGGTTTCGCGAGATAAACATTCCTCTCCTTGAATGGCCAGCTTGCAGTCCTGACTGCAATCCTATCGTGAACGTTTGGGGTATCCTGGCTTGCAAAGTCTATGCAAATTGTCGGCAATTTGATAATGTTAATGACTTGAAAAGTGCAATCCGTGATTGTTTGGCGAAAATCAATCTAGAAAAACTGAGAAAATTAGTAGATTCAATGCCAAATCGAGTTTTGATGTAATACAAAATGGTGGAGGTCTACCTAAATTGTCGTGAATGTCTACCTAAATTTTAGGTTTTTCAATTTTATTAAAGTCAAATATTATAATTGTCAATTTGTTATCTTAAGTTAATTAGAAATAATTAGATAGGTCTGGCTGTAGAAATATAATTAAAAAACATAGTGCACGAATGTCTATCACTGAAGTAGACAAACGAAGAAAAAAGCAAAATGTATTAAATTTTTACTATTCTTTTATCTTTTGTTTCTACGCTTGCTATAGGAAAACGATAGCCGTCGAAAATGAGCGACGATATTGAATTCGTCGCTCATTAGATCCCGCAGAGTTATCTACAAGAACGTATTGCATAATTTAAGGAGCTGTATGCGAAATCCATCTCAGCTGACAACAAAATCAAAGCGATGTCATCCCTGAGTGATAGCCATCCCTATCTTAAAGATAGGAAGCAGGTATCCGAAACTTACGAAGTGCTGCAGGCTGAATTACAACATCGATTAAAGTGGCTATCAGATCAGTTATGTACAATCGTCATCACTTAGTACCAGAAAGGATGAACGAGATCGACCAGTTGTACATACGACGATCTTGGTAGAAACACTTGGTATGAAACCTGAAGCTCGTTGAACGATTTATTCACGGAGCTCATTCATATACAAACAATAAAATCTCCGATACAGTCAAAATTTATTTATTCATTTCAAAAATAGCTAACAAACGGAAAAATCTTTCCCAATTACTTGCTACATAGCATATACACGATTTACAACATTAATTATAGCAAAATAAAATTAGTATTTAAAATTAAAAGAAAAATAATTGAAAAAATTAATAAAAATTCACAAATTAAATTTGAAATAACTTATTTAAAGTCACACGTCCAGAAAGGCGCGGCTCAACTCATCAGTCATCTCTCAAACGTAAGAGAAAATTATGTGGAAGCATGGGATTTGATATAGGCCAGGTCCACAATATTCGGCTCCTTTCGATCAAATATTTCAACTCGTTTTTTTCTCCACCAACAATTCAAGTGACTTCTGCAGGAGCAATTCGGAACATGCATGACAATGCAAAAAAACTGCACAACATTCGGAGCATTCATTTTAACCAGAAAACTATAGATCCAAAATCCAATCGGCTATATGAGTCAACTTTAGCGAACCCAAGGGAGCTGAATATTTCAATTTCTTGGAAAGGAGATTTCAGTCTTTATAAGCAATGGGCCACACTAAATCAACATCATGGAAAACACAAAGCAAGTCATCGGCTGAACAATCCTTAAAGCGAGTTAACGCTGCTACTGTTAAACCTATGTTTGTTGGGTTAAAGCATGCTCCATACGTCACCCGCTCGACGACATTGGACAGAGCTAGCTTCGGGAGCATCTCGAACCCCTGTGTAAGATGCCTCAAGCAACACGGTGGCTCGTGCATATGCAAGGAAAACGTATGTTTTGTCCGTAAGGCACATCATCACACGTCCCTGCATTGCAACAACGTGGCATATTCTTCTGCCAAACAATCTCTGTTGGTAAACCAACAGGCACAAGTATTGTTGCCTACTATACAATAATTAAGACGGTGTCCGGTAATGGACGGCCAGTTACTTTAAGGGTTCTGATAGACGTGGGATCTGAAGCAACACTAATCACCTCCAAAGTTTAAGATCATTACAAGAAAGATCAATATCAACGTTCCGGGTATCGGAGGAAACCAAACCGGCACATGCAGTCACTCTATGAGTCTAGAATTAGGACTAAGGCTCGATGGTGTTTCTCTCTAATCGTTTTCGATAAACTCACTCACCGGCTTCCCGTAATCAGCATCAACACAAATAAGTGGAAGCACTTGGAAAATCTACACTACGCCGACCCACTTTACAATCAATCACAATCAATTGATATAACGTTAGGAACCGATTATTATCGGTTCATCGCCTCCAACGGTCTAATAATGGGCGAGCATAACATGAACCAATAGCTCAAAACACTGAGCTCAGATGGATTACCATCGGATACTTCTAACTTAGGCGAATCTTACAAAGCGGCTGTTGCCAGCCTAATATAACTGAAAAGAAAATTTGTGAGGGATCCACGTTTAAACAAATGTATCACCAGTTCATCCAAAAATACATCAACCTGAATTATATGAGATTAGTGCAATCGGACGAAGAACAACTGGCAGTTAATCAAAGTTATTATATCCCACATCACGGAGTGCTAAAACACGATAGCAGCACAACTAATCTTTATGTGATATTCGATGGCTCAGCAAAAACGAACACCGGCGTATCATTGTTCAAGTTAATGATGACTGATTCTTTAAGCTTCCGATGGCGGAAGCACCAGGTTTTTCGTTACCGCCGACATTGAAGAACTATACAGATAAGTATGGATACATAAAGATGTTCGGGATTTTCAAGAATTGTGTGGAGAGGTGACCCTAGGAAACCTATCGCGGAAAACTTAATCCACCTACAAGATGAGCATTGTAATCTGGTACTATGGCGGCCAATATTCTAGCAGTAAGAGCTCTGTTAGAACTAGCTCAAGGAGAACACGACAAGATTGACGATGCTGCTCCAATACAACTAAATACAACTAGGAGAAAGGGCCACAAGACATATTATAATTGCTACATACATAGCAAAATTTATATGCATGGTGACAAAAGCCATCACACACATTGAGATAGCGAGCTCACAAACAACAGAAGCTTTCATTGCAACATATGAGTAGCTATAGAAGCACTTGCGAGTATTTTACTAACGCCAATCGAACCTGGCTACTAAATCATTGATATATTATTTTAAGAGGAAGCAGAAAGCGTTTCTGTGACTATTAAACTGAAAATTTCTCTGTGGCGATCATTATCGAAAGCGATCTAAATATTTTGTTGAATGCCAATTTTACAGAAATCTGGAATCCAAAACCAGTAGAAGGAAAGTTTTCGGTTTGAAAGCCTTGTTCATTTTTGTTTAAATATTCAGAATGCCTCGGGAATCCCCTGTAGCTCTCTAAATTCATAGTATCTAACCGCAACCATTGTCTGGTGCGCAGTTTTGTTAATCACCACGACCACAAAATGTGGAACGAAGTAAAAGAGTAAGAAATTTGTTTTGGAGTTTGTCTGTTGACAATGAATGACGTTTCAATTAGTGTCTATTTATAATCGTTGAGCGGGAGTTGGGGGTGGGTTTATTCTAAGAATAAGGCTCAGATTACAGAACAAACAATTTTATCAAGAAAACTCTTTCACATTTAACTAAAATTTGCAGGAAGGTTGCGTGAAAGTAACTTTCAATAGTCGATAAAATGGCCAAAAACTTGATTGTTTTGCAGCTCATCAATTTAAGTATACAACTATATTACATTACTCGTACAAAATATATATATTTAAATATACGTTAGCAAATTAGAAAGCGTTTATAAATTATTTTGAAATATTTATTAATCCAGTACAAAAATATTTAATAATAAGATTATTTACTTAACTGATTTAAAAGAAATTTCAATCAAATTATCAGCTGCCTCCAATATTTTCACGGAGTTCGAAGAATCATTCACCAATACTTTGTTATCGGCACATCGACAAATGATATTCACCATTTGTTTGTTACTGGCCAAATAATAAATTCCTAATGTGTAATGCCGATTTGGCTGCATCTTGAGTGATTCTCCAAGGCTAATAATCGAACTACCCCAGTTTACATTTAGCTGCACCTTAAATTGTAACACATCCACGATATTCGATTTACTATCACGTTCTGTAATTTTTATTTCATATCGTTTAACTTGGCTATCGTTACCACATCGAAATCCAGTAAAAAAAAGTTCTTTTTCAACAACGAATTTTGTCTCGAAGAGTACCTGCTCATTGCGTTTGCATCCGAATCCTTTCTCTTCGAGCGGATTATATACAGGTAAACGCCTTTTTGGATTCCATATTGAGTCCTGCTCAATATGTCCATTTGCCATTTGCCGGTAGAACGATGCACAATCACTGTTTGTGAATAGATCCGAATTTTTTCGAACACATTCCATTACATCTTGGTTGCGCATAGTTGGGAAACGTATTAGGTGGATAAACCGCTCGAAATAATTGTGACGCTGTGCAACCTTGATATCATGTTTCAAGCAATAATGATTTATCCAGCGTACTGTACCCTCGTACAGATCCATCTCTGTGACGCCATTCTCGACTCGATTAAATTTAAGCACTACCTCTAATGTCTCAGGTTTTAATGTGAGAAATAACGATGAAGTTAGTACGGTTTTCAATTTAGAAGCGATTATATCGGCAATGCGATTAAACGGGGCCTGATAATTTTCGATCACGCAAAATTGCAGCAATGCTAACTGTACGGATAAATTATCACGAAATAAAAAGTCGAGCAATTTATTTTCGAGTCGAATAACTTTATAATTCACAGCCAGTTTAAGTAAGTCAAATCCATTGGCGAGTGTAACCTCACATTCATCGGTGTATATATAACGCAGGAACTGTAAAAAACTTGTATATTTCACTTCGCTGACGGGAATCAGCTTGCGTTCACCCACCATTGTCTGAAGTTCATTTTGGAATACAATGCTTCGCTTCATTAATTCAAGCGAATGAGCGTAAATTATTTGGCCGTCGACGTTGAACTGAATGTCGGATAAATATTTATTGTTGAATAGTTTTTTGGTGATCTCGGCCATCGATAATTCCGGCGAGTTATTTATTGCGAATTCCATTTTGTATTTGATGTTAATTTCTGTTTATTTAAAAGCTTGTTTGACGGTCAATTATTTCCGCAACTGAACTAAGCTTACTTATTTTAATTTAGTTTAGTGGGTAGAATGAGTACTTCCAATGCACAGGTTGGTACGAAATTACAGCAGTACATGATTTATCTTCCTTGTCTCTTAAACTGTTTGTCTTTAAATTTTAAATTGGATATAAAGGCAGAGCTGTATTGATAACGGGAATCACATAAAAACAGGTAATTAATGGTATAGAGGATTAATTTGTAGACCTTTCAAAGGTTGTTATTGCGCCAGTGTGAAAATTCGGCATGATGAGGTGCAAAATTTTCTTTACTCTCGATTTACTAATCATCCTGAAGCTGTATGGAGTTTCAATGGATGTCTAATGCACCGGCAATCATATAATATCATACGTTTAGCTGAGAAGGTTAAAGACACAACTCTTTTGGCTAGTTCAAATTGAACGAAAAGGCCATGGAAGAAATTAATGGGAATATTGCTAATGACAGCGAATAATAGTAAAACATCTTTTGTATACTGAAACCTCGTAACAGCAGTTTGTGTTCCAAAAGTGGGAGAAAGCAACTAGTATAGAATGTAAATATGTACTCCCTCTCTCTGGCACTATATCCCATCAAGGGATTTGGCCGCGTCAAATGAGGTTTCATAATCATATTTTCATTTCGGATAATGAGTGATTAATTCATTGATCCTAAACCAGCCGTGAAATTGTTTCCTCCTCACCACCGGGAATCGAACCCGGGACTTCTGGTCACTGGAGCAAGCATGCTGAGGACCACTTTGACACGGGGGCAATATGTACTGTTGGAATGAATAATCATGAAAGATTTTATTTAAGTTTCTCCGATTAATCAATCCGTCAGCGATGTACAGGGGCCAAACTTTGGTACGTACCTTTCAAAATATTTTGCAAAAATCCTTAAAGTTAGGGCAGGATACAAAATTCTGTACGACGTATTCTGTATTACAAAGTTCTCTTTTTATAATTCTGGGGCGATATCATGAAATCCAACCGGAAAAATCAATTGTTCCAAAAAAATTTTATGATCAGGAAAAAAGTTTGTATGAAATGGTCAAAGTTGGCTTAGATATTTTGTATGAAATCACAAATAAACGACTGTTTAACGGGAAAATTATTTTCGACAAATATTTCATTATTGAGTGTTTTTGGACGGAAATGCACTACCGGTAGAAAATAAATTTCGAACATCTTGTTGCGGATAAGTTATTGCTCTTAAAGTATTATAGAAGTTTTAATTTTGCGTCACCCCACATAGACTTAAATTTTCCGGTATTCCATGATTTCATTTCCACCCCTGTATTTCAAAAATTTAGTTGTTCATATAATTCTGTATTTCTTCTTATAATTTTTTTTTTTTTTTTAATATTTACGTGGGAGCATCTGCACATTGCATAGCTCTATATCAGTCTATAGAACTTGCATTGAAATTGGTTCACTGAAAGTGACAGCTTCCATATTAACTTGTTGCGGTATTTTGACCAACTTTTATTTTAATCAAAGTTCGGTCAAGTTGGCGTCCCTTATATTATTAATATTGGGTACATTCTTTTTTTAGTATTAGTTATCGGGCTACTCACATGTTTTTGTTACATGAGCTGAGTAGCCTGTTTAACATTTTTTATTCAGTTTTTGTTTGTTCATCAAAAACTTAGAAGTTTTTTGTTTGCTGTATTATTAAGTTTTTTATTACAAGTTTATGTAACTGCAATAAAAGTCTTCTGGTAGATATTCAAAAATGTAGACTTATCGATCCCCAGCCCATGGTCCAGTCCTTTACACTTGGTAAAAAAAAAATAAAATGGAGACCATGCGGTTACTATCGTGCTCTTAATATAATTACTATTCCTGACCATTCCGCATTTGCAGAATTTTTCATATCAGCTTGAAGGTTGTGGCATGTATTCTCGAGTTTTGATTTGATTCAGGCACATCATCAGATACCAATAGAACCTGCTGATATTCAAAAAGCGGCTATTGCGACTCATTTCGGCTTGTATGATTTCTGCAAAATGACTTTTGGTTACGTAATGCGGCCCAGTCATTTCAACGTTTAATGCATAACATATTAAGTGGGTTAAAGTTCTGTTTTGTATACCTGGTTGACGTGACGACCATGACGACGATAACTATTTTAAAGGATACAAAAAGAATAGCAGCACACCGATCGCGTGGAAATCAGAAACCGACAAAGCATTTACGGAATGTAAATTAAAATTATGTCAAGCTACTCTTTTACCTCATCCATACATTTCCGCTCGTCGTTTAACAACGCGTCTCACGTGGACGCATCTTAGATGGCAGTTGGTGCAGTTGTGCAACAACTCGTCGCAAATAACTGGCAACCTCTTTTTTCGTCAGGTTTATACTGATACACAAAGAAAATAAAGTGCCTATGATCGAGAATTACTTGTGGCATATTCAGGAGTGTAGCATTTTAAGTATTTATTAGAGTCGTGGATACTCTGTCACGTATTGAGCAAATTGATCTACCGGAAAATGTGGATTACATGGCAATAGCAATAGCACAAGAGGAAGACGAATCTTCAGAACATACTGAAACTTAATTTCAAACAACTTCCGTTGTCATTCAATTCGAACAATACTTGGAACAAAGTATTATATTGCGACATGTCGACTGATTCACCACGACTATATATTCCAGCAGACTTTCGTAAATTCGTTTTTGAAACATCCGGTGTTAAAGCGTCGGTCAAATTATTGACCAAGCATGTTATCTGGCCATCCATTAAACACGACACAAAGGTATGGCACAGAGTTGTTTGGCGTGTCAAAAAGCGAAAGTTGCACGGCATACAAGATTGCCGTTCGGATCGTATACGTTGCCTGTTTCGGAGGGACAACGCTATTGCGTGACAATGATAGATCTCTTTCCCCGTATACTATGGCACTCCTACACTTAAAGCTGTCATTAGGTTTCAGTTTTTAGTGCGGAGCTGCGAGCATCATCGGCTCAACTGATTTTTGGTAACAGTGCGTACTCCAAGTGCTTTCATCGATCAAAATTACAACAATACAATTCCACATTCAGAATTCATTCAGAATCTGAGGGGTCATTTTGATCAAATTAAGCCTGCGCCGGCATCGTGTCACGGTGAACGTAACATCTTCGTAATTAAAGAAATACTGATGTACTGATGACTTCACATGTATTCTTGAGAACAGACTTCTTGAGAAAATCATTGCAACCACCATCAAAGGCAACAAAATCAGATTATCAATCGACCGGCTTAAACCATGCTACAGCGAGAACTTGTACACCGAGCGAATATCCCGAGAAAGAGACAGCGCCACACCACTTCCAAACCAGTCAAAAGGGTGTCATTTGAGTGCGAGTCACAGGTACGTCAAGTACCGACACAAGCTACGACAAGGGCGGGACGAACAATAAACATTCCCGTACGTTTCAAAAAAGTTTTAGGTTTCGTAAAAACCAGGCTTTTACTGGTGGGGAGTATTGTGGCGGTATTTTGACAACTTTTATTTTAAATATTTTGATCAAAGTTCGGTCGGGTTGGTATCCCTTACAAATACCAAAATATTGGGTATATTCTTTTTTTAGTTTTAGTTATCGGGCTACTCACATGTTTTTGTTACATGAGCTGAGTAGCCTGTTTAACATTTTTTATTCAGTTTTTATTTGTTGTAAATTTTTTATTACAAGTTTATGTAAAAGTAATTAATGTTTTAATTAAAAAATTTAAATAAATAATAATTAATATTTAATATTTAACTAAATTGGTAGACTAGTTTCATTTATAAAAGATGAGACATAATAGTAAATCCAATAAGCTTTTTCGTTTTTTGAAAAAAAAGCATTAGTTCCGATCAAATGCTAAATTTTACCGGAAATGACGAGTTTTCCTAAAAAAAATGTATATCACCAAAATATGGCATCTCTGCAGGCGGATTGACTATTCGGAACAAAACTTCATACGCTTTTTTCATAAATTAGAAGATCCATGCGAAATATGGTGAGCATCTGTGTACCAGAATTAGCAGCTTGGTGTTGATTTTCTGAAATTTGGGCAGAAAAAACCGGGTAGGTTGAATTTTCCGAACATTACAACCCCTTTCATTTTAAAGAACAGTGCGGATATTTTAGAATGTTTAAAGTAATTAGCTTTGGACATAAATTTTAAAAGTAGTTCGTATGTTGATATTTGCCGTCAATAAATTAACTTTTTAACTCTGTGTTAAACTTTTGACAGTGTCAGTAAAAAAATTATAATGCGTTCGAACGTAAAATTTAAAATTATCAATATTAATTTATCAAACTAATAACAACACAACAACAAAACTGAAATGATAATAAAAATTGAAACATAACACAACGGCAACCCAACACACATGTTAATTTTCCCTCTAATTGTCAGCATTATAAACGGAAACAATAGATGAATTTTTAAAAAATTTCCAACACCTGGAGTACACAAAAACACGTCCCATCATATTGTTGTTATTCAACATTGTTAATTAAAATAACATTTTGACTTGTATGACAAAACACCTATATGTAGCTTTGTGTATGTAATGTACTGTATACGTATATGTGTTTTGATTAGGAAAATATTAAACCTTCTGGTTTTTCACTATACTCTAAGTCAATTTACATAATTTACAGGTTTAGTTGATGTTATGCGAGCTTTTAACTTACGTATACATAAATATTGTATCCGTGCTTAACATATTCCCATTCCATTTTTATTACACAAACTATACACACAGATATATATATATATTTATAAATACAATGAAATTAATTCAAATGAGAGTATCAAAAAAACTAACGTTGTCCCAAAAAAATAAAACTAAATATTTATGATTTTCCATAAATTTGTTAGGTTTTTTGGTTCGGTTCAGGCTACACACAGTAAATTGAAATAATCTACCGCTTTACCCCTATCATCAAGAAGACATGTACGGTGGTATTCTGTTTGCTTCTATTTACTTATTCAAGCTGAACGGCAAGCAAAAAACTACATTTCCAGTTGTTGTTATTGTTATAGTGAGACTTTTGTAATTATTCAGGTTTCAATTTTTAGGGTGTACTTTTATAACCGTAATAAAAAAACCAACCGATAAAACGATAAATTTTTACGAGTTGAAGAAAAAAAATATTTTTTCATACCAAAAAAAAATAAAAAAATAGATAGTGCGGGGAAAATTCTTCTTCTCAAGATTAGAATTTTTAAGGTGGGGTGGGGAAAGCTAGACATTAATTATAACATCACACAAATGCGAACAACAACCTCATTTATATTGTGTGTATACGAGGCCGAGTTTCTTGTGTACGTTTCCAACAAACAAAAAAAAAAAGTTGAAATTTCCATAATTTTCATTGAACCTTTTTATCATTTTCCATAAATTGTTTGTCTATTCGGCATAAATAAAAAAAAGCAAACCTTTTGATTTTTATATCTGGTAGATACATTTTTGTTCCCAGGCTATACACAAGTTTACATACAAACACACTCACAAATTAATGTACATACACATAAAAAAAAGTTATATTACTTTTGATATTTTAATTTTATTTTATTAAAAACTACAAAAATAAATAAATTTCAAATATGATGAAAACTTTTTTTATTTTTAGTAGTAAACCGAACACAATTTTAGATTTTCAATTCCTCCGTCCCGTTCAATTCCTCCCGTCACAAATAAACTTTGTTCATTTTCCGTTTTGTTAGTTTGGTACTTTGTATGCCGAAATGGAAATGTTATTATTTAATGGGCCATGGGTTATGTTATTATAGACATTTCTGCTTTTCCTATACCCTGTATGGTTTCTCGTACTTATGTGCTAGGACTACAATATACCATAAACATTATTGTTATTACTTTGTCCTATTTTAATTTTGCTTAGATATGTTTAATAATTAGTAAATATACAACAAAGCAAACGCCCATAAGAGAAAAATCACAAACAATGTTTTTGGAGGGTGAGGGTGGAGGACTAGGAAAATTAATTAGTATTTGATATTCAAATTAAACTAACTAGAATAAATCGAATACAGCAATGATATGGAAATAATTTGAGCAGATTAGGTCAGAATGTACGGAAAATTGAGTTGACCTCTTAGCGCTAGCCTGGTTTAGAACAATTTAAGTAACATATACTCCTAATACTCGTAGCTGAAAAGCTTTCACTAAAGATAATGAATAAATAGACCATTTACTAGGTTTTAGAATCGTGTCGAAAAGCAAACATTTTGTGTAAGCAAAATGAGTACTAAATCCAGGAACTGCCAAACATATTTTTTTCCAAAATGTAAACCAAAGTTTGATTTGTCGTCGGCTTAAGAATAGTATAGTAACGATGATATGAACGGTAACTTTCCAGAATTTTTCCTGGAAAGTCCAGGAAAACTGGATCAAAACTAGCAGATAAACTCCATTCTATTGAAAAGCTAGCGGCCTCGGATGTTTTGGTTTATAAAAATTTACCAATTTTTTGGTAAGGGCCCCTAGATTTGGTAAAATCAGAACAACTCAATTGGAAGCAATTTTTTCTGGAGGAAAAATGCTCGAAAATTTCCATCCGATATGCAAATTGATTTATGGTTACCAATTTTATATACTAAAACCCCGTGGCTCATAGATTTTCCAATTGAATGGTGTTTATCTGTTATTTTTAATCCAGATACAATTCAAAAGTGCGTTTAATATTTGGTACCTAGCAGTTTTTTAGACTTAGAAATAATGTTTGAAAAATGTTTAATATCTACTCAAAATACTTTTTTTATATTATTTTTCTACTAAGCAAGATTGGCCTTCGGTACTCGTAAAAAATATAGTTTAGCCTTGAAGAGATAAGGCAGTGTACCGATATTTTAGTGCTAAATGTATGAAATCGAAAAGAACTATTCAACAATGCTTTTTCATACAAATGCCCATTTTCTACAAGTGCTACACTCGTTATGGAAATTCAAATGGGAATTCTACATTTTATGCTGAGCAATTACATAGAACATCATTTTTGCCTAAAGACATGGGAATCTTTCGAAATCTGGTCGAAAATGGTCATTTGTATGAAGAGAAATAAATTGTTCAAGGGTATTCTTAGATTTTGGAGCATCATTTGACGAGAAAAATTTATCTTAACAAATACTCCAATCGTCATGAAAATTCACATAGGTATTCTCAGAATATATTCATACCGACCAAACGGCATAGCGGTTTAAGATTTGGCGTTTAATTCGGGAGGTACCGGATTCGAATCCCGATAGTGGCATCTTTCATCAATATGCAGATGGCTCTTCATATTATCGGATCCATAGCCGAACGTCCTCCATTTGGCAGGCAACTGCTTAAGATAGGATGTGAAAAGGTAAACCATGAAAGAGTTGAGACTGCCTAGGTCCCATATAATAGATTAAAATGAATGAAAAAAAATTATTCATAATAATAAAATTGCCCAACTGACGGCTTTGATTTGGGTAGTTTCCCATGACTTTAGGTAAACTGACTTTCTTCATAATTCCTCAGAATGAAATATAGAATACAGTTGTGAATTTTCATGACGAGTGGTTGATCGAACCGACGCGTTATCGATAATTTGAAGTTATAGAGATTTAATACAGATCTACAATTTTTCGCGACATTCGGTGTCCGTCATGCCAGCCGGAACCATATCAGCCGGAACCACACCAACTAAGACACAAGTAGCACGATGCATTGTGCAGCATTGTGCATTATATTATTTTTCAGCCGGAACCTTATAATTCCAATCAAAACCTGATAAAGGCAGCCAGAAGCATATAACAGCCACACCAAATATGACTCAAGTATACTTCTATAGAACGATGCATTGTGCATCATTCAGATCTATCTAATTTTAAATACAACACTGGCTGACTTTTACAGCCGGAACCATCCTCTTTACAGCCAAACTAACTATGGCACGAGTAACACAATGAATTGTTCATTATTGTGCTCTTTATAGTTTTTCAGCCAAAACATTATAAAGGCGACCGCAGCCATACTACAGCTAAACTAACTTTGGCATAAAAAGCACGATATATTGTGCTTCATTGTGCACTAGTGCTTTTTGTCAGTTGGAACTTTATAATTCCAGCCGGAACCTTATAAAGACAGCCAAAACGTGATAAATCGGCCAACTGCTCAATCGAACGTATCACTGTACAATCAACAAAAAATCATCATTTGGAGATTTTTTTGTAGATTTATGTATTTTTAACAACGATGTTATTTCCGGTGTCAATATTTAAAGAATTTGTGATAGACAAAAATCAACTATAGATCTGAGCTCAATAAACATAAATATTCGGTAATCTTACGTTTCCATATAAAAGTAAAGGATTGGTTCTACATTTGTAAAATCAACTAAAATAATGTGATTAGAGTATTCAAAAACGTGGCTTTTACAAGCTTTAAACACTTTTTATTTAAATGCTTATTAGATATGTTTATGAGAATAATATTTAAATAGAAAAACAAATGAAAACACCTGTAAGTAAAAATATTAATTAATTTTATTAAAAAAATCATAATTTAACAAAACATTATGAAAAAAATCATTTTAATAAAAAAAAATGCAAAATATATCATAAAATATGTTTTTAAGTGCTATCATCCATCATTGATGGAACTGATGGAATGAGCATTCGTTTATGTCACTAGAAATATATTCCACTACATTTTCATTGCTGCGTATAGTGGTGGCGTTTCAGTAATTTTTGTAAAAAATCCATTATCAATTGTTGTTTTCCAGTTGTGATAAGACTGTTTTGTAATTCTCGATAATTACTCATTAATAATTTTAGGTCAGGCTAAAATTTCTCTCAGCTCTTTCCCCAACAGGATCATGCTTGCCAAATGATCGCTTAATTTAGCAGCTATTTGAAGTCCTTCTTTAATTAGGTCTGCAGTGAGGGTAGGAACTTCTTCGTCAGCGTCACTAATTTCTTCGGAATTGGGTGTCTCAAGCGCTAAACCAGTCAGTAATTTTATCATTACTCGATAACTGCAGACGATAAATCGTCAAAACCTTCTCCGCCTACTTCATGAGCTAAGGCCGGTTTCATCAGCATTCCATACCTGATCCGAAGTGCAGCCACCATCTTTAATTATTTTGGTCAATTTTGAAGGAAATGCACGTTCCTTTGTAAAAACCCGTCATCCAACCTGTATTTGCAGAAAATTCAAATTTTTTAATTTTCTGGCCTGAGGTTTGTGGCCCCATTTCTTTCACCGCTGTAAATACGTAATGCCATCTGCTTGATGATATTTCCATCAACTGATATTCGTTTCTGTGAACAATCCTTCATCCATATTACAAGAGCCTTCTTCATCTCTTTTACTATGTCGCTTGTGTATGATGATGTATGAGCACTTTTACTTGTTCCAGCAATCACGGATTTTCTATAATAACTTCTTCATTTGGTTTTATGGTTCTTACAGTATAGATCACGTGAAACTGAAATATTTCCCTACAGAAGTGGCACCTTATCCGCTGGCTAGTCTATTCAAAATTTTGATTTTAACGTCCAAAGAAATAGCTTTTCTTTCCGTTTGTTTTTTGGAATCACTTAAATTATTTTTTTTTGGCAAGTAATGGTTTGTACATAATTTAAAATAGAAATTGTTTCAGAAGTAAAATTCAAATTAAGAAACTTAGTAAACTATAAAAAATATTTTATTCGTTGTTTTTCTATTACTACTGCCACTTTAAATATTAATATCAACTGCAAACCGGGGCTGACATGTTGTAACTATCACAATTTTCGCTTAGATGCATTTTCGATAGAATAACGGTATTTTGGAAGTAAACATTTTTTTTCTTTCATGTAAATTTTTAAATTTTCATCAAAGTAGCACGGTTTTTTCGTCGAAGCGAAAATAGCGGCCCCATACTATACTTTATCGAAACTAATATGGGATAATTAGGGATATCCCCTGCAGTTGTGTCGTAGATTTGACACGTAGATATTACACGTTCACCTCCATCTGCCGGTAATTCTTTTATTAGAATAACTGACAGATGGCAGTGAACGAGGTTTAAATAATGTACAAGGATGTTTGATTTTAAAGGGCTAAAAAGGGTTTTTTTTAATCGTGTTAAATCAAATAAAATCGTGTAAAAAAGAAACAAAATGTTTTGTTGGTTCCGGCTGGCGTGACGGACACTAATTTTTACTGTTTTTGTTCCTAAGCATTGCATTTTATGATAAACTATTGACATCTAATCATGAACACATTAATCTTTAATTGACGTGCAATTTAGTGATAATAAATGAAACTCAAAGAAAGTCGTCATTGTTGCATTTGACGTAATTTTTTGAACCATTTCAAAACCAATCTTGATAATCGTGTATTAATATCTCGATTTTATGTTTCTTAACACCTTGACGCAAGAAATTTTCGCGGTTTAGATGGAAAATATTGAGTCAAATGATTTGTTCGTTTCTAAAAACTAAAGGCAATCAAAGGCAAACTAAACATTTTATTTCTATAATCATGTATTACTCGTAACACCTTAATTATAAATTTAACATCATTCTAAAGAACGAATTATGTCAATTCGTTAATTGGTATTTTGTGTGTTCCAAATTTGATTTTTAGTAAACATCGTTTTTAACAAGCTGATTCACATACAGCCTTAATATCGATATAATTTTTTTTCGATGAATCGTAATATCTCCATAGGAAATCCCTTTGAGTACCCAAAAACGTCGAAAAACGATTTTTGGGAAGAAACAATTCGTCGAAATTATTCATAACGGTGGAGGCAGGGGTGATGGGGGTTAGGTAATAATCGGGTGGAATGACGCATATAAAATGACCGGGGAGTAATGACGGCGAGGTTATGACTGCGGAGTAACGAACGGGAGGGGAGGGGTGCGTAATTGGACAAGGGTAATTTGTCAGTTTGCCAGATGGTAATTGGCCATAGGGGTAATGTCCATCCGAAAATCCCTGTTATAAATTTCTGTCCATTATTGTCCATCCCTGTTATAAATTTATTGCAAACAATAATGAGAACATTACCATGTTGTTATATTTCTAAATGTTAGTCCTAGCGCCCTATTCTTGAAATCGGTGCTAATTACTAAAAATTTTCACCGGCTACTTTAATCATTTTTTTAAAACTGTATGCAAGTTTTCTATTATTTATTTATCTACTATAAGCGAATAATTCCGTATCGATTTACCAGTCGCATTTTTTTCCCTTAGTAGGGGGAACAAATTATGTTTCTTAATTAAAAAAGAGATAAGAAATTTTAAAAAATGATTAAAGTAGCCGGCGAAAATTTTTAGTAATATAAAGAATTTCATAGCAAATTGTATTCCCATTACGAAAATTTCCATCGATTTTAAGAATAGGGCCCCAGATAATTAAATTTAAAGTTTTCTCTAATCATATGGAGCTTCTTTTCAAGTTCTCTTCAAATATGACACTTAAGATGTTCATCGCTACAAAGACGTTCCACATCTTAACTACCCGAAAACGTAATAAAAATATGGAGGGGTGGAGCTGTTGCGGACAACACCCGACCTTGTTTTACCATGAATGTTTACAAAAATAAAGCACTATCAATTTCGGTAAGAAAATCAAAACACTGTCACTTTTGGTAAGAAATATCCACCAAATTTAGTAATGATCTGTTAATTTATGGGAAACGCTACTGTATGAAGTTTCATTCAGAATAGTCAATCCACCTCTTGATTTTTGCTAGAATTTAAAGAAACGATCGAAAAAATTTTAATCATTCCTTTTAGCCGTTAAACCCTTCCCAACATTTTTATTTTACTCATTTTTTCGTAAATGCTATAAACTTTTCTAAATATTTTTAAACAACTAAAAACCCCTATGGAAGGTGAAATTTCCGGTGGCCCGATCCGACTAAAAATTACTGAGATCTCCCAATAAGTGGCATAAGTCACTTTTTTTAAATCGAGATATTTTAGAGTTTGCGTTTTACCATGTTTAAAAATATATTGATGCCAACTTTCGAGAAGATTTATTTGTATTTGTTATCTCAGAATACTTATATTATTGATTGGAAATTTTTTTAAAATAAAGAAATATCGTTAAATTTTAACTATGTAATCTTATCTTTAACTAGATTTTTTGAAAACGTGTCTTTCAAAATAAACATGGCATATAGCGAATGTTAAACCTGCAAAAATCTCGAGGTAAAACTTAAAGTAAGAAAGTAAAAGGAAAATTCACGTAGAATATTTTGTTAAAACGATAAAAAATACATTTCGTCTTATATTTTGAGGTCGATGTTGAAGGTGAGGTTCAATTATCAAATCAAGTAAAATGTTTCGGAATGTATATTTTGGCTACTAAAATTTCACAAAAATATTCGGGAGATGAGAAGCAAAGTTACATTCAGTTTGAGGAAAATTTTCTGTAGTTTGGTATATTAAAATTTCAAAATGGATCGTCTTTGTCGGGAAAAACATCGCACATCGTATATAACGGCTAACTCCACAAATGTAACTGTTAACAATAAACTTTGCCACTCTGCTACTATTTTCTCCTGAAACGAACTTAAAAAAGAAGTCCGGCCTGAAAAGTTTAACTTTCCAAAAGCAATTCGGATAGCATATTCATGTCTGCCTGACAATGGAATTTGACCAATTCTGAATTAGCACAAATTTAGCCAGCACATTTTTCGCATGGCAATGAACAAACCTGATAGAAATATGCAATTAGAAGTACCAACTTCATTGGTTTCTAGAAAACTTTGTTCCAGAAAACCATCCATTCAACAATTTCTGTTGTTCAATGGAATTGTCCCAATTCTGGATTAGCCCAAATTCAGCCACTAGATTTTTCGGATGGCAATGAACATGCCTGACTTTTAAGACATTTTAAAACATTTTATTTCTATTGTTTAATTTGTTGTTTAACACAAATATTATTGAACGGTATATTTCTGTATTTTGTTTATTTAATATAGTATCTTTTAGGGGCTAGTTTGTTTTCCTCAATTTATGAATGAAAATTTATGAAAATTACATTTCTATTATAAGCATACCTTTTGTCAATTTAACCGGCTTTGAGAAGTTTTAAAATTAACTTTATATTATTTCTGTTTTCACCTAAAAACCGTGTTTTATTTGTTTTCGTCTTTCAAATTTCTTTTCCCTTTTTTTCGACTCCTGGGCTAGCACTAATTTTTTCCCGTGAGCACTAATTAACACAATTTGGGCTTAACCGGTATGGAAAGTTTCATTTTGAAATTCGAAAGTTTCCCTGCTGCATTTACCCACATCTATTTATTGCATATATAAATTCTAATTAAGGGACTGAATGATAATCATGGGAGTGCGGTAATCAGTAAATTGTGTGTATCGGTTCACTGTTTATAAATTTAGGTAATTTATCTAATAATATATAATATAATTTTATTCTCGTATCAATTAATTTTTAAATCCCAGAAGTGTATAAATTCTGTTTGGGATAAAAAATTATATTTCGTATTATCGAATATATAATTGAAATTGACGATAATTACTTGTCAATATATGTAGCCCGTGGAGATTATATTGTTGTTATTTTTTGAACGCGTGATGAATAATTTATTAATTAAAAATAATTTATTACAAATATCACCGCGCGTATACTTTTCAGTTATGTGCTGTCATAATGTTTAACGTATTGATTTATAATCGATACACCAATTAATTGCCAATAATTTATTATTCCCACATACACAGTTTCAAAAGGTTAAATTAGAAATTTACAAAACCATCAAACTTCGTTTTCTTTTGGAGGCTTTGCTGGATAATATAATTTCGTTTGTAGACCTCCTGCTTACATGAAAAACGAAATTGCTTTAAAAATACGATAAAGAGTTTTTCAATCAATCTCTCTGTTTTGTGCAAAGTACACATACACAAACACCTACGCACACTGGTATAATATAAATTTTCCAGCATATTTTCTTCTATATGGTTTTTTCTTTCATTCTCATTTTAGTCTGTATTGCTACGCCTGTAATGTTAATAGTATCAGTAAGATATTTTGTTGGAAAACACAAAATAATGTTAAAATTTACAACTATAAGACTATAAAACCAGAAGTTTATGGTTTGTTATGGTAAAATAAACAAATTATGGTGGTTTCTAGTGTTCTTCTATCTATGTACATTACACTTCCGTTGTGAGGCTGTGTGTGAGTTTGTTGAATTGGTATTTGTTGGTTAAAATAAAACTTAAAACAGAACAAATAGTTGAGATGATTTAAAATTAAAAGGATATTTCTTTACTGGTTTGAGAGGGAAAATAATGTTTTTTGGTTTACGATATTTTTTTTACAACAGATCGATAATTCTGGAGTTTATTTTGGTTTTTCATAATAGGATGTACCCACGCCATGTATCTGAAAGTCAAGAACAATCGATTTAAAATATAAAATTCTACTCGAAACCATCCTTGGATATATACTAAATCGTTTTTCGATTATTCGTAGAGTTTTTTTTAAGTTGATTGCTTATTATTTTATGCTTTTGATAAAGGTGCTAGCCGAAGAGGCTTGCACTCAGACCAAATCGGATACTTAACTGGAATTATTTTTTTTGTTTTAGTTTAACGCGTATATGGCAAGTATTTGTTTTTATATTTTCACGAAATTTATACACCTTTAATTTTTAGTTCTGAAGTTGATGTCGATACACATTTGTATTAAATATTTTGGATCTAGAATTGGATTTAGAACAAAAATTTACAATTGCCAGTTTTTGTGTTTGTCACGCTATTCGGAACCAACACAATTATGGCACAACTGGCACGATGCATCATTGTGCACTATATGATTTTTCAGCCGGAACCAGAATTTTATCAACCAGAATCATTTCATCATCAAAAACCACAATTTATTGTGCATCATTACGCACTCTCTCATTTTTCAGCTGGAACGATATAATTAGTGCCAGGTGGAATCTTATAACGCTAACCGGAACCATGCCAGACGATGGCACAAGTAGCACAATACATTGTGAATCATTGTGCATTATCTGATTTTTCAGTTAAAATCAATATAAAGCCGTCCGAAACCATTGAAATATAACTGGAACCAGATTTTTCAAGTTAGACCATTAGGAGTTTTGCACAATCAGCACAATGGCGAAACGTATAAGCTTTCCGCCAGAATCACTACAATATAGGTTGGAGCCAAACGAGTTTAAAATTGAACACAATCCATCATGAACCATTGTGCTCTATTTGATTTCTTAGCCGAAACCAATGTAGCATAAGCCAGAATCATATTATAAAATCAGCCGGAACTACGGCTGACATAAGTTTAATCCGTCTAGCTGGGCAATTGAACAATGTGCATGAAACGTTCTTGATCATTGTGCACCACCAAAAACTATAGCCGGTTTAAAATTATCTCCAGTCGGATCCACAAAAAAAAACCAACTGAAGCAAAATAATTAAAAGAATAGTGTTGGCACAATGGTCGCAGTGGAATTTGGATGCTAGTGCAACATATGACGTTTTAGCTGGAACGACGAAAACGTTATGCACTACAATGCCAACTCAATCAGAACCAGCAAGGCCAGCCGGCACCATATGAAGTCGGTGTGAACCATTTGGAGCAATGCACAATAAGCATGATTGATGGTCATTGTGAATTAGCTGAAACTTTACCGGTGTGAAGTTCTTCGACAAAAGTTTTTGGACAAAAATTTATGCGAGTGTTCTTTGTGAAGTGTTTGGACACAATTTTATTTCTTGAGAAAAAATTTATGGAAGTGTGCAATTTTAACAGTGTATTTATTTTATATTAAAATAATTCGAACTAACTGAAAAATTTCCTCAAACTGAATGTAACTTTCCTTCTCATCTCCCGAATATTTTTGTGAAATTTTAGTAGCCAAAATATACATTCCGAAATATTTTACTTGATTTGATAATTGAACCACACCTTCAACATCGACCTCAGAATATATAAGACGAAATGTATTTTTCGATATAACTGAATATATACCTTTGAAAGGGGATACATTAGGCTATTCAAATCAGTAGGCCCTATCTCGATATGATGACAAGGCTCGTGAATCGATTTTTTGCTATTTGGTTTAGAGTAGTAGAACATTCGTGGATATGCAGACTCGCTGTGTTGGTAAAACTTTAAAAATTTAATTCATGAGCCTATCCCCTATCGAACATATATAGTCACTATGCGAGTCAATCTCTGAAATTTTTGCTATTTGGTTTATCATTTTATACAGTATGGTATGTGATTTACTTAAAAATTTATAATAATGAGCATTTTAGATTTTGTAATGTCAAATAATTTCTTTTGTTTTTTCAATATTTATTATATTTTTTTTCGAATTATTTTAATATAAAATAAATACACTGTTAAAATTGCACACTTCCATAAATTTTTGCCCAAGAAATAAAATTGTGTCCAAACACTTCACAAAGAACACTCGCGTAAATTAATGCCCAAAAACTTTTGTCCAAGAACTTCACACCGGTTGAAACTTCAACTGGAACTATTTTACATATTATAATTCCTGATCCGCTAAAAGTATTAATTAAGTAGATAATTTAAACATAAAAAAATCGAAATATATAATCAAAATCGATTATTTCGCGGAAATAACATTTTATTTTCTAATATTTTTTGATGTCTTTAAAAAGTCGTGTTTTTTAATTTTTGTGGCTCTTAACAATTATATGTGAAAATGACATCATTTAAACGTCCACCACAAGCACGTCTACAGACTCCTATACGAAAATCAAAATTTTTAAGAACTCGCTCACACATTACCGCATTAAGTTCTACAATTTCGGTCCGAATGTTGTTGTTCAGCTGTGCAATTTTTGTTGGTTTATTCACATAAATTTTACATTTCAAGAAGCCCTGAAGAAAGTAATCTAAAAGGCGTTAAATCGCATGATATTGGTGGCCAGTTTATGCTACCATTACGTGAAATTAATCGACTTGGGGCGGCATGTTGTACCATCACTATTTTTGACTTTCGACTTAGTTTATGTCTCATTTTTCACCATTAAAATAGCAGCCTGTTTCACTTCGAAAATCACGCATTTTCTAATTTGTTTTCAGTTTGCTCGAGTAAAACATCACTCTATTTCTTTTCTAAGACTACTAGATTAAGCGACTCTCTAGAAAAGAGAGAAAGCTCACAATTATATCAAGATGTTGAAATTGCAATATAAAAACACATAATTGTTTACGCGAAATAGAATGTTAATTGATTCCGGAAAATTCAGACATAAACTAAGTCGAAAGTCCAAAATAGTGATGGTACAATATGCCGCCCTTGGAAACTTATGCCTTAGACACACTATTGGTTTCATAAATATAATTTCGAGTCCTAAATGAACTCAAGACACACTACAATTTCTATTGCCTTCTCGTTTGGGTTTTAATTATTAATGGAGTAGGCTTTGGCAAAAAAGTCTAGATTGACATTTAATTAACTTTTAAATTGTTAGAAATAAGTTTATATTGACAGAAGAGAAACAAATTTGTTCCCGTCAAACAAAAATCACAATGACAAATAGAAATCTCAAAGGAAACTAGATTTGCGTGGTAAATTTTTTGTGTCCGGAATCTCCATTTTTGATGTATTCGGTGTTGGGAGCGCAGAAATGCCTCAGGATGAGAAAAATTATCTCATTCCGAAACTATGTATAAATCTAGTTGTAAATCATGATTAGCCATGATACATATTACAACGAAATCATGGTTAACTCGAAACTTTAGTTATGATCCACAGGATTCAAATTTTTTCGATATTGTTTTTTTCCTCGATAATATCAAGTCATATTCGCGATTTCCAACAAAGTAGCTGACATCTGGCGACCGAAACGTAAATCGCAGTTTGCAAAGGGGATCATAACTGTCAAAACAATGGATTTGACAATTATCGTCCCTTTTGTAAACGTAGAAACCAACGCTATCTACATTCGATGAAAATCGCCCATATAGTCATTTATGATGTAGTTTTGTTTAGCTGTCAAAGAAAAACCGACAAATTTTTTTGTTTGAAGTTAATAAATGAAAATTAATTATAATTTCGTTATAATGGAATCGAGCATAGGAATTTTTACAAATAAAAATTATGATGACCCAGAAGAAGAAGTAACGTAAGCTTCCATTATAAGAAGACGGCTGCGTGATAGTTTGATAGTTGATATATGTATTTAAATTACACATTTTTTAGCATAACCTCACTTTTTTCCAACCATCCCCGGTTCTGGAGGACATGCAGAATCAGAATTTAAGCACACTGATAACTCACTGCATTTCATTCAAGAGGCTAAAATTTCGAATTGATCAACATTTGTTGTCGTCCTATGAGGAAAATTAAAAAATATGTAATCAAATTATTAATTTAATAACACGAATTTAATAATAATATTGTTTAAATTAAATTTTAATTGTGACTCACATTTCGTTAACTTATATTTATCCAATTTTTATTTGATTCTATAATATGAAACACGATCTTCGTCACATTGAATGCAGTCGTATACTAACGATATTATCGAATAAAAAATACTAACGAAAAAATCATAATAGCCCCCAGACATTGGTCTATCTATGGCATTCAACCGCAATTGCTGGATTTCCCGTGTTGTGTGATTCGTAAATCGTACCTCCATATTGTTGAAAATAACAATACTCTCTGTCTATTTGTTCTGTTATCTATTTGGATGGAAATGCAAATTCATATGTAAAATTTGCCAAACAGTCGATAGATGAATGCCTAATTCCTGATAACGTCGTGATTGAGAACGTAGTAATCGAGAGTACTTAAAATAGACCAATGAACAAACACAATAAAACCATTACAATAAAACAACAAAGTAAAAAAAAATCGTAAACACGAAAACTTAGTTGTGGGAATGAAATATAGATGAAAAATTTGAATGAAACGAATTTCGTATGCTAAGCAGTAATTCGCTAGAACTACAACTACATGGTATTGGTACTGATGAGAAGACTGATTTTTTTCTAATCAATGATCTCATCCGTTCGAAATTGATTGTTATGATTCATACAAATTTTCCATCTACGTATAAGTCAAAAAATTCAAATTTACAGAAATTTTATTTGCAGATAAATCTTTTTATTCTGGTTGGGATTCTTGTAAATAGGCATGCATTTTTCGTTATGGTTCCGGTTAAAAGCTTATATATGTTCACAACCATTTAAGTGTATAGTGTTACTTGTGCAAACTGCTAATGGCTCCGGCTGACTTAATTTTGGTTGCGTCTAGCTTTATATGGTTCAAAGTGGCACTATATGGTTTCAGCTGTCAAATAATACAATATACAAAACATTGTGCTTCTTGTGACATAGTTAGTTTTGCAATCGAAGGTACGGTTGTTTTTGGCTTTAAATGATTCCGGCTGCAATTGCAGTGGTTCCTGTTGACCTAATTACGGTTCCCACTGAAAACCTATATGTTGTACAACTATTTACTATTTTTCTATCACATTAAATTCTCTATCCATCAATTTCTTTGTAACATCCCAAGATTCTTCAATGACCACTTCCGACGCTCTATTCAGGTCACTGCGCCAACCTTTTTTAATGCGTTACCAATTTACATTAGGAAGGACATTCTTTTGAAGTCCTTTTTACCTAAAGTTAAACAATGGCTATTTGAAACTGTTGATATCTCCTTTTTATTCAGGGTTATTACATAAAACTTGATGTATTTAGTCACATGTTATGAAGTTGAAATTTAGTAGTAAAAGTAGTTGTAGTGGTAATGGTAGTAATAGTAGTAGTATCTTAGTCATTTTGTTGTAAGCTTTTATCACATTTTATACTCATTTTAATCATTTAATTTTGTAAATATTAGGATTATGTTGTATTTTTATGTATTACGCGAATTTGCTTCTGCCGTTTTTTCGGCACAAAATTCGTAATATTTTTTTTTTTGAATAAATAAATAAATAAATAAAATTAAAAATTAAAAAAAAAAAAAGTAAAAAAAAAAAAATTTGCCATGTTTGAAAATAAATTTGTTTGAAAATTTAAGTGCAGTATGCTCACTGTGGAAACCCCTAATGATTCCGGTTTATAAAACTTTGGTTTCAGCTGCTTTTAAACGGTTACGGCTGGCATAATATTGGTTCCGGCTGAAAAATTAGATAGTGGAGACGATTTTCAAAACATTTTGATTCTTGTACCATAGTTGGTTTGGCTGTGGAAGGTATGTTTCGGGCTGGCTCTATATGGTTCCCGCTGCCATATTAGTGGTTTCATCTGATCTTTTTATGGTCAAACTCTTGTTCCTTCGGGCTTGAAATGGTTCTGACAGGCCTAATATTGGTTCCGGCTGAAAAATCAAATAGCGCAAAAAATAATGTATTGTGCTTCTTGTATCATAGTTAGTTTGCCCGTAAACTTATGTTTCTGGTAGCATTTATAAAGTTCCGGCTGGATTTATAATTTTTTGGCTAAAAAATCGTGTAGTGCACTGCACAATGATGCACAATGACATATTTGGTTTTGTTCTGACTGATATGATTCCGTCTGACACGGACACGAAATAAAGCCCTTTAATTGTGTTAACAAGGTACAGGCATTTTTGGGACTGCCAAGATGAAAATTTCACAGCTTTGAGTACGACGAGTACGATTTATTTATTGATCGACAAAACAATTGAATATTTCCATTAGGCATAAAAACCTCAGATTTTTGAAGTTTTGTCGAAGATGAGGAATTACCAAACAGTTCATGGTAATGCAGAATATGTGCTAACAGGTGCCCGGCATTTACGCCCAAACAATTCGAAGAATACTATTTGGACAGAAATATCTACTGGGGTGCCAAGAGGCAGTGGATGGGTGGATCAATTAAATCGATTTATCATATATAAGTTCTAACAAGGTTATTTTAGAAACTCTTGAAATCTGGTACAGGTATAGGGAAGAGGACAGGGCAAGTGGAGAGATCAAACGAGATCAATGGTTCTAGAACAAATTTTGAAATGACAAAGACAGCAAGGGTCATTTAACAGTCGCAATCGAACGTACGCGGTTCAGTGCAGGTTCGAAAATTAGTGTAAAAATTTACGACCTTTTCCTTCGCTATCGGAGGTTTTTCAAAATTTTTCTTTTTGATTATTTTTATTTATTTCAACAGATTTTCAGATCATCTAGTAATTTATTTTTCATAATTTAAATTCTTGTTTGGAGGGTATTAGCCCTTTGGATAGACCCGTTTACAGTTGAATTTTATTTTTAGACGATCCAGATTGGATATAGTAGATCAAACGGTTTCTTTCTTCGCATCCGTCTTACATGAGTTTGACTCATCCAACATACGACTTATTTCAGCATTTTGGTGTAGAATAATACTTTTTTTCTCACGTGTTTGCTCATTTCTTCACTGACGAACTTCACCTTCAGATGTCTACGGAGGTTGTCAATTTTTATTATTTTTTATATTTATAAAAATGTCGTACTGAAAGATATTTCCAGTTGAAGGTCTTGGTGATCTTATGATCCGTTGGGCCAGCCTCCGAAGAGTGTAGATTTACCATCATCTCAGCTGCTGTACTACCTGGTTAATTACATTCTGCATTTGTTGCACTTAGTGTTTGTTTGGTCTCCGGTTGAACGTTGCTACTGCCGAATAAGTACCCGCCCTCAAGTGTACATAGAGACAGCCGAAGCCCTCTGAATACTCTAAGCTGAGGAGCTGATGATTAATTAAAAATGTTAAAAAAATATTGAGATTTATCGATCTTTAAAATATTTTTAATCGGCTATTGGTAAACCTGAACTAATATTGCAGTTTAGAAATAAATGCCGACACATTTTGTTCGTGTTAAACTTAGTCAAAAAAAATCTGTGTCAAGCACACAGTATTATTAATCCTGCCCGGTAAAATTTATGAATAAAATAGTTTAAAGCTATTGTTCTAATCGAAATATTTTGCTATTCTGCAATATAAACGATTCCATCTCGTTTAATTAACATTGATTATACATCACGAATAAGCTAAGCAAACAAAAAATTCAAATCTCAATGGAACGGTTAGAATGACATATATGAGTATAAAACAAATAAATCGAATAATCCAATCAATTTGGTTGCCCTCGCAAGGATAAATTTTCAAAACCCATCAGATAATGTTTGTGTTGTGCTTTCACTGCAGAACTGTAATAAAAATGAATTTGATCTAATAACAATAAAATTAATGTATTAGAAAATCAATAGATGTGTGTCTGTGTGTGAGTGTCCAAATCCTGCATTTATTTACCCGGAAAAATAATGAATGTTATACGTCCAAATCAATTTAATCCGATTGCAGAGTACATATATGGAAAAGGTGAAATGAAAAAAGTTTTCACGCCATCATGTTGCACTAAAATATTAAAGTTGTTGTTTGATGTCTTCAAGATAATTCAATTATTTGATGATTCAATCTTTTATTATCAAATACAACTTTGAACTTTTTCGTATGTAATAATGTTTTTCAGTTTATGCTTTTTTTCTCGATACATACATATATACGAGTAAGTATAGTAGTAGCCTGTGTGTATAGTTGGAATTAAGGGTGCGGATGTATTAAATCGAGTGAGTGGCGACATTCATTTTACTTTTGTCGATGAAACAAGTGGGTGGAATGAAACAAGAAAAGCAAACAGTTTGCTTCCTTTCTCGAGTCATAAAAATAAAAACGAAAAAGAACACAACGAGAATGAAAACGAAAAATTAATAAATACAACAAAGTGTATTTTAAGAAAATAAGAAGATTATTATGTTTTTCCGTTGTTTATGTTGCTGTCAGCTTTTTCAGTACTGGTAGATCTATACGCTTGTCTTCGTATGGATGTCTTGTATATCTTTCAATTTCAAAACGATACCAGAATTTCTGGAATTATGATACTGAATTGATTTAAATTATTCAATTGATGGAATTTTTTATTAAGGGATTTGATTTTATATACGAATATGTACAAAAATATATATTTAAATGGCTGGTCATTATATAATTTTTGGATACTTTCCAAATGTTTAAGTATTAAACCAAATAAATGAACTATATCAACGTAATATCACCATTGACAATTTTATTGATCTAGAAAACCATATCGCTACCAGCGAAAAATATCAAATTATCTAACTAAACTAATTATTTGTGTAACTCAGAAATACGTAACGTAACATAACACTGCTAAGCTTAGGGGAAGAAATAAAATATAAAATTCATCAAGTAAAATGACACTGATTTAAGAAGAAAAGGAATTTGTTTTCTCCAAATCATCCCTTATTCAAATTTAGTTATTAGAATTTTCTGCTAAATTAAATTCAATTTTTAGAATTGGTTTACTTTAGCATGGAAAACCCAATTAAATTATTTTTTTATTGTATTTATTCAATTTAACACGCTTGCAGTTTGTTGGAACTTGAGGGTGGAAAGGGCGGGGTTGGAAAAATAAATAAATGCAGTGCTGCTTGAGTGCTCGAGATGTTTACGGAAGATGTACTATATAGCGTAACAGATGCAGAACATAAAAAATCCTAAATAAAATAAAACGTTGATCTATTTTATATTTTTATTTAATTATTTATTATTCATTTTGTCATCCAAACGAAACACATTTTCCCTAGAATACACATCGAAATAAAATGAAAAAGGCAAACAATACACAACAGAAAAATATTAAAATGGGCATCCTCTCTGACAGTATTCTATAATTTATGAAGTGTCAACACCATAAATTATTAATTTATTTATTATATGAATGTCAAACATTTCAAAAGCGAACACTTCCAGTTCATGCACTCCCATTCTACGACACTGTACTCCTCCTACCACCTATAATATACCCTAAAAGCTAAAAATTACAAACAAGTCAAGGATGCTTTGTTCTACGACGATTTAATATACGCTCATCAAAATCAATTCATTGAACGAACAATATAAAATATTAGGATAATAAAAACATAGATGCGGATTTGGACAAAAAAACGGGTAGCTGTTAAACTAAGTCCAATAATATTGACCAGATATATCTGTATACTTGGTGATACGCGCGCACAAAATAAACAAAACAATTTGTTTTCCAGGGTAATCTTGCCTAATTATCTTTAAACACATTAATTATTATTGATTTGTGCTTTTTCATCAGATTCACACGGATTCGAATTTTTTGTTTTTTGTTGGTCCACATATTTCTAAATAGCACACAAAACAACATTCGAACAAATTCGAAAAATATAGCAATAAAATTACAGCATCCAATCAATCGGATAACAACAAAACTAATCGAAATAAAATATAAAAGATTTCTATTTGTTTTTCTTTTCGTATTGTGTCTTGTCTTGTTTGTCTTCATATACTTCTTATTCTGATTCCAATTTCCAATCAATAACACAAACATTATATTTATATTTAGATAAAAAAGAAATTGGGGATGCATCCTCGGATGGTCTACGGTTTGTATTTCAAACAGAACTGAACAAACAATGTAAAGCTATAGAATTAAAGGATTTCTTTAATCAACTTTGCTGCATATTTACATGCAACGAAATTCCACTTGTGAAATACGTATTCAACTGTTAAAAATTATGTAGCTACGACTACTATGGAAAGTAGGCTGTTGTACAAAAGTTTTAAATCGCGAGCGATTGTTTTCCAAGGTTTAAAGCAACGAGAGACAAAATACTTTGCACGCACGACATGCTGGATTGAAAAACAATTTTATTTGTTTAAGTAGTGGCCTGTTTCACTTTTCTGGCTTTCCCCGTGACACTATTCTTCTGGGGTAATTCCCCGGGAGTAGGGAACTGGGGAAAGAATTTATATGTAATTTCTGTTCAAATAATTTTTTCCGGCCTACTAAAGGTAAAAGTTCGTTGTAAAAATTTATAAATTGGAAATAATTGTTCCATAAATAAATTGGCAGCGAAAATTATTCCCCATTTAATTTTGTTTTCAAAAACATTAACACTAAAGGCGGTGATACATGTACAGATTTTGCCTTTAAGGCAAAAAAATTGCCTTGTACGAAATTGGGAAATGTTCAATTAAATTTTTTGCCTATAAGGCGATTCAAGATGGCCGACTTTTAACCAATCAGCGCGTATAATTTTTATGCCTTAAAGGCAAAATCTGTACATGTATCACCGCCTTAACTTGTCACCTAAGTATGGTAGAAAAAAATGTTTCCAAAATATTTACACCAAACTTATTGACTTAGTAGGCCAGAAAAGAACAATTTAGAAAAAAATGCTATGATAATATTTTTCCCAATTCCCTATTCCTAGGGAAAGCCAGAATAGTGCCACTGCTTTGTAATCTAAAATTATTTTTGTTTTCTTGCAATGATTTTTATTGTAACTCGTACGAGTAGAAAAAAATATTGTGTGCAACTCGAGCGCAAATATTTTTATTGCTAACGCTTCGCTCAAGGAACAAGATACTACTTTGTGCTCTAGGGCTGTGTGCCAAACTTAAGGTAAATCATTGGGCGTATCCAGCACGTTGAAATTTACTTGTTAGATATACTGAAATGTAGAATAGTCTCACTTGTACACAGTCTATATGTGCTGGTTTGAAAATCTAGATTTAAATACGGTTTGTGTCTTAACTAATATGTGATCTAACTTTTTTTAATGATAGTTTGAAAATCGAGAAACATTTAACCATCAAACATATAACTCTCATATACATTTTAAGTTAATTTTGATTTTCTTTTGTCGCTGATAAATATAATAACAAATCTACTCACAAAATTAGTGAGATCTATCTACATTTTTAGTAAGAAACTTTGCATCCAGCACATGAGATGAGACCTGTGAGATCTTCATTTTTCTAGTGAGATCTCAACGTGCTTAATACGCCAATTTACTACGGTAAAACCCGGTTTTAGGACCGATGTTTCGATCAGTTTGCCAAAGAGTTTTTGAAAAATAATTGAATTTACCGAAATTTTTTCTTAAAATCGACTTTTACCTTAAGTTTGGCACACAGCCTCTATGTAAGCAATAACTATTACGGGTTGTCTTGTGTATGTCACGTGCACAATATGCGCTTAGGTGCCAATAATAATAACGCTTTCTTTTACAGCATTATATTTTATATTAAGGCTGTGTGTCAAACTTAAAATAAAAGTTAATTTTAAGTAAATTTTTCGGTAAGTTCAATTATTTTTCAAAAACTCTATGGCAAACTGATCGAAAAATCTGCCCTAAAACCGGTTTTTACCGTAGAAAAACGATTTACCTTAAGTTTGGCACACAGCCTAAGAAATTTTACGATAAAAAATTATAAATTAAAACTTGGTTCAAGTAAACCAAAGTGTTTATTTTATTCAAATAAATTCAGTTCACAATCGAGATGGGACATTTTAAGAAACAATATAATGACCACAAGGAGGACTTCACTTTATTTCGGAACTTTATGTGAATATTTGGATGGATGTCAAAGCACGCAATGAGAAAATAAACCAGTAAAAATTGAAAACTATGAGGCACAATTAAATAAAAATTCCAGAAGAGCCAAATAAATTGGACCTATTGGGGAGATTATTTGAATTTTGAGAAGCTGCTAAAAATACCAGGCTGGATTTAAACTTTATCGCTGGAGTTTAAAGAGAGGCCTTTAGATTATCGGGGTAAGAAGGCATATGCAACACTAATATATATCACAAAAAGAGTGTTCGAAAGGTAACCATAACCAAATTGGCGATAAAATACTTACTGCTTTACACATTCGTGCTATTTCTAACACATTTTCCATAAGTTCTCTCAACATTTCACTTGTTATGGCCACGATTTCATGGATTTCAAATTAGCCTAAAGAAAACAGTCTGGAGCGGTTAGACCTGGTGAACGCAATCAGCGGCCAATTGAAATTGCTTCGTCGCGAAATGCCAAAAACAAGCCATTCGTGATAGGCTGTCGACCGTAATTCTTGCTCAAGTTGAATTTTATATATGAGAACATTCTAAATTTGTTTAAAATTCTCTGTACATAAACCTTTGCAATAGTCCCAGTTGTGTTGAACGTCTATTTGTTGACATTTCTGGACTATTTTGCCCACTTTCAGGTACATGGTTAATATTATTATTCGTGCGCTCGATATTTTTCTGAGAGGTTTCCTACGGTACCCCCCAGAACACACATTAAAATACCTTCGAAAAGAAGGTGCGAATTTTCCAAGCTATCTTTACAAAATTTTTAAAATAAAAAATTAAAAATATAATTAACAAAAAATTATTAAAATTCACACTAGAAAGGGATTTTTGCACCACCCTGTATAATGTCTCGTTATCCAACACGTAGCTGCAATACTTTTTCAAATAGGCGAGCTACATGAAGACATCGGCATCAACGTTGCATATGATGAGTCTCAAATGGAATATTTTGCCAACAGAATGTCGAGTTAGTAATCCAAAAGTACCAGCGAATATGCAAACATAAAATACCCAGCATCCCACCGTACCAGCAACAAAACGGAGGTAACATCAAATTGCCTAAAATGTCAGTGTTTGACGAAAATTATCATGACAACATTAGACGTCGTATATGAATGTTTGATTTATAACAACAGTTCACTTTCCATTATAGATTTTTTGTGTTTTTTTCAAATATTTTAAAAAGTACAGTTACTCAAAAAAGTCTCCGTACGAAGTAGTTTCTGCTCTGTTAACAATGACACCAACAATATTTTAATATTTTTTTTACTTGAAAAATGTATTTATTTACATAGCTCCTTAATTATCAATAATATAAAAAAAAATACATATATGTACGTATTTTAATCAGGTAATTAAGTAAGGTAAATCCATCCACATTTCACATCAAAAAGTTATTTTTTACATTTAATCATTTTTCATATTTAACTTGATGTTCTTTAGAAAACAAAAATCTCTTTTTACGATTTACCTTAGAGATAAATGGTTTCTTTGTTGGTACTATTCCGTTGTATTTAGCTTCGCGTAAAACATTTCGTATTGTTTGATCACACACATTAATTTGTAAATTATTTCTCACCACATCTCCAATTTTGACAACACTAATTCTTCGATTTTCCTTCATCTTTCGCGCACTATAAATCGTTTTGTAGTTTCATTTAATTTTTTCGGGCGTCCTGTTCGCGGAGTGCTTTTTACTGCTCCGGTATTTGCATGGTGTTCTATTACTTTTTGCACAGTGGATTTGGATTTCCCAATAAATTATTAAAACATTGCAGTTGTCGTTGATAATAGAGCAGAATCTACTCGTACGGAGACTATTTTGAGTAACTGTATATAATTTATGAGAAAAACCTCTATGAACTAACTGACTCTTAATTAACATAAATTTCCAAATTTTAATCGGAAGTTATACAACCCAGACCCGATTGTCTCATCAGGATCAAATTTCATACATAAGATTTCTCATAAATTCTATGATCCTCTAGTCAATGATCATATGTGGAGGAAATCTGTGTACCGAAAGTGGCAGCTCCTTAGGAGAGCTTTCTCAATTTTTTTTATAGTTTTTCCAAGAAATATTAAATTCTAATAAATTTAAAAATTAAATTTTCTTTTTAAAATTAAATGGTTAAACAAGGCAGTTTTTAGCCAAATGATAATAAAAAGTCAAGTGTTGGCCACAGCATAGACATCCCTGCATTTTTTACTTCAAGATTTTCAATACAATGAAATCGCACAAGTCATTCTTGAAATACTTTCTGCTTCGACGACTCATCCAGATGAACGGGAAAACTGCTTTCCGCTTTTTCAGGTTCAAACATCGAAAAAAACAGCTTTGACAATTTTTGACGTTAACTTCGGTCTGTAGTACCAACATTGTGAAATCTTGAAAACAATTACGAGAATAATGTACTATTTGATTGTTTATCAGTCATCTTCTACTTGTAATTTTGATAATTGTAACCTTGACTTTTTGGTGATTTCCTACGAAAGATATACCCGACAACCTTTGTACAACAATGGAGTCGGTTACCTGTAATATGAAACCACCACAAAAACCATCGACACCACCATATCGCTTTAAACTCTTGTCTATTATTCTCGATCTCCATCGATATACGACTATGAAAAGGTCTTGAAGAATATCACAATATTGGCTGAATCGCCTTAGTACCTAAAACTAACTGGAGGTGGCGCTGAAAGCAACTACATTTTTTTCTTCGTTCCGATATTGCATCAGAAATACCATTTGAAAAATCTTGGAAAATAAACAATTTTGTTATCAATATTTTAGTTCACAAATCCACCGTTTTGGCGCTGGTAGCTAATTATTCATTAATATAGAATTTTGTACGTAACGCACATCATTGAAAAGGTTGATGTCTCAGCCACCTCTTAATTTTCATATGGTGTTGCGCTCGGCAGAAATCCTAGCCACCCCTCGAGAAGCAACATCTCTGTAGGGTTTTATAGATTGTTTGAATTCCCGATAATTTGCATGCTATGAACGCTAAAACAAGTGAATGGTGACTTTCAAATTCATGCCAGTGTTTTCATGAAGCACATAGTTATTTGACTGATGTTCATTGCATAATTCTATAAATGATGGATAATCATTTTGGATTTTCCGTGAGTGGACGATTGGTCTCTTGGTCGCTGTTATGGCGGTAATTTTGATGTAGATTATCGTAGAATAGTATAGCGATGTACTAACTATATAATTTGAATAAACAACTTTTATTAAATTTTAATTTTAAACCTTTTATTTGTAAAACAAAAATAAGTAGATAGCCAGATAGCTGGCTAGTGGGTAATGGTTGGTAAAAAATGTACAATAGTTTTTTTGGTTTAAGTGGTTTTATATTATTCGGTTGCCACATTTTCAGAATTGGTGGCAACCTTTATTAATATTTGAATTTCATGGAATAAAATTCCCCATTAATTTACTAATTTACTTACATCTTTCGAGACGAGGTAAGTCACTACCGATCGTCTTCAAGTTACCATGTTGGTTTTCATTTTTTCGAAAAATCTCTCGAAAACTTGTCAGTGCAGTTTCCTTCTCACTAATATCGGTCACAATACATTTTACTATGATAAGCTCAACGCGTTTGAAGTTGATTCCTGTAAATGTCGGCGTCGGATACTACACGAATTGTTATAATAAAATTTGACTCTTCTTCATTACCAGGTAAATAAACATCTCTTGATATGTTGTGAGAAGCTTCCATAAATGTTGTTCCTTCTCTAACTTATTTTCCAGTTGGAAAAAGTGTTTGAGTGCCCGATGTCTGGAGTGTCTAAGCAAGCTCAATTGGTCTTCCTTCAAGAGGATTGGTACCCTCACTTCGCTTTTTTTATCGCCCATCCCTGGAATTGCATATCCTACAATCTTGTTTAATTTCCAGAACGTATCCATTTTCTCATATTTACATATATGGTATTTGTCGCGCTAAATTTGTTCTTGATGATTTGAGTGCCGATGAAGTCATTATCCAATTCTAGTTTCAGCAGCAGATCAGTAGGAGTTGGATATTCAAATCTATAATAACACGGACGCATCTACCTTTACTTTATAATTTGAGGAATTTTAACGAAAATTTTTACCATGGCGTTTGCGGTGTTTATATTGTTGGTCTTTATTCCCAAAATAGCTGTCGATCTTTACAACAGTGGTTGCTAATAATAATGTAGTTCGGTTACCTTCTAAGGTGGTTTTCCGTAATTGCATATGGATTCCAAGATTATTGATAACATTCAACATTTCAAGCACCGTGTCGTGTATATGCTTCTAATTTGGCAGCTGATGGATATTGTATTGTTTGCAGCGATAGTATGGCATGTAAGTTTGATGATGTAAACTTGGGTGACCAATTGTGCGTCTCCTGTTTGAAGATGGGGCTTTAGGTAAGTCATCCTGAATGTGTCTGGTAGTTGAATGTTCTGGTGCTTAAATTGGCTAAACATATTGTTCAATGCACACTAAGTCATATATTAACCTCAAAACGTGTGGATTTCGACCGTTATAGCAACATTAATGACGGTGAGATATTTATACAACCATCTTCAACCGCTATAATATTTATATGAGTAGCTTTTCCGTAATGTATTATACGGAAGTGAGAGTATGTTTCAATCGTTTGAAGCGCGCACTTAAATAAAGATGTGTTGCTTAGATAGCCCGGAGTCAATCACTTGTTGACCGGAAATATTCCGCATAACACACTTAAATGCTATTTTTCAGCTAATTGTAACTTGAGGCAGTTCTTCCATAATAATTTGGGCACTAGTTTTGTGGTGTTGCCTGGTAGTCCGATTTATTAATGCACGTATACGGACGTGCCGGTAAATATTCATTAAATGGTGTAAAACTTCTGTACATTTTTAAATTTTTGGACGGAAGTTTTTGGACAAGATTTAGTTTTCGGACAGATATGAGATATGCCTGTGCTATTTCTTGACAGTGTAATTAGAAAAAATAATTGTGTGTCGTATTAAATGAGATGTCGTCGTAGCTTATATCAAATTACGCAAATCTCAGATGTTGGGTTCCATAAAGGCTTTTTTGTCTAGATTGTAAAGGCGTAACGACAACAAATATACACAAACCCTAGCAACATGTTAAGGTTAGGGTTCTATCTTCTATCCTCTTCCACCTTCTTTAATATAATACAAAGAATGCCAAGCGTTTGTACTCGTATTATGCTTATGTACATAAAACCATTTCTCACGATCTTAAAATGCTTGACATATCAAATAAAACAAACGAATAAAAACTTTTGACACAACTAACATAACAAGCACATACTTAAATAATTACATATTTTCTACTTTTCATCAAGCTTTTGATAGCTTTACACAAGTACATAATTCATCAATTATAAGCAAACTAAATGTACTCAAGCACAATTTAAAGTTGTGTGCTTGTATTTGTAAAATTGCAGTGCATAAAAGAAGAACTTACGAGAGAAGAATATAAACAAATAAAAACTTTAATTTTTACGTTATATTTTACTACTTTGAATCGGAAATTATTTTCTTCTGCACAGTAAAGAGGAATTAAGTTTTTCATTTATTAAACAAACAGGAAAATAAAACAAAAAATATAAATAAACTTTTTTTTTTGCTATGTACGAGTAGTCGAGAGCGGGGCACGATGCGAAAATATTTTAATGTTAACGTGTACGAACATATTGAGACTACAAATGCGTATCGATATAAAGATTTGGGTGACCAGAATACACGCTTCAACTAAAATTATTGGTGTTACGGATAGAGGTTATATAAAATTTTATTTGAGATTATATATTGTGATTGCTATAATTTTTGTGGGAAAATGTCGCTTAAGTGGAACATAATTTGAAAAGAGTACATCTGATCACCTACAAATAATTGATTTTAAATCTTGTTTTGTGCAATTAAACATGGAAAACATAAATTCGTTTTTTTTTGTTTTCTTCATAAAATCAATAAACTTTATCAATTTTAAAATGAAAAAAGTTTCAGTCAATCATCATCCGGCATCAGTAATATAAGAAAAAATAAAGTTTTTCCATTGACTCCCTCAAACAAACAATTTTCTTTCATCCAATTGTAACAATAACAGTATAATTGTACATGAGTACACACGCCCGCTTATTCTCCTCTTTCAATAAACTGCTAGCTTTAAACATAAAATGTACAAAGTTTTTCCTATTTTTTCATTAAAAGTGTACAAAAAAAACAACAACACAAAGAAAACATTATTTTAATTGAATTTTATTTAAAAATGGAAATAACATTTTCATATTTTCATTTTTAATTTATATTTTACTGAAAGTTGTATTTAATTAAAGTTTTAATTTATTTTCAGCTTTATTTTTATTATTTTGCTCACTGGTTGTGTGAAAAATTTGGTGTTGGTATTTTTTGAAAACAAAATTTTATTTTATTCCCGCAAGCGAATTAAATTGTGTTCAAGTTTGTCGCAATTGCGAATGAATCGATACGAAGAAAAAACTCTGAGTTTAATTTAAATTGATTACAGTTTGTTAATAGGGTAGATGTGGCCATTGGTTTTTATATCACTTTAAGATAAATTGTAGACGGAATTTATTAAAATTTCTATTAAACATAAATCATAAATTCTTCCCATTATCACTAAAGATGAAGAACGGGTTTCCTCGTCTGCCTGCCGTGAGTTCGCTTACTTCTTTGACGTGAACTGTCACACTTATTTCCTCTACACTTATAAACGACCGACTAATTTAAATTCTTGGTCTGCCCGTTAACTGCTGGGCATGGTAAGCTTGGTGACGATGGCGCACAATGCATTTTGAAATTGTTTCCTTCACTATTTTTAAGCCTTTTACCGTCGTGTAACATTTAATGAAAATTTGTAATGTTTATCTCCGTTTATGACGATTTAGATGGAAGTACAATCGGATCCAATCCTAATGATACCTTCCTTACAGTTGCTAATGTCACTGCCCTTTGTCAGAGGTTTTCCATTTTAGAGATCCCGAATTTCCTCACAGAAATAGTCGGCTTGCTCAGCAAGAGTCGTTAAGTTTTCGTAAATAATTAGGCACTCGATTTCTTTATGGCCTTCCAATTGGGCCGCTTGTGTTTTTTTGCAAGCTAAGGTGTAGTTAGTTTAACCACTCTGGTCCATTTCACCAAAGATTATGCTGCAGAAATTGGGTTCCCGTCAATCATTTTGATGCGCAATCTGCATGGTTTTCAAAGCTTTCGATATCATACCGCCATTGACTTATTTGCTAAGACTATCATGGAGTCCATTCAGGCATGTATGTGTTGCTCATTAGTTTGGCTAAAAGTGCTGCTTCTTATAATTACAATCTGCGGTTGTTGGTAGTTGAATTTCTAGTAGATCTCGCAGTCTGAACACAGTTTCACTGTGCTATGATCCATCATTCTAAAATATATCTCAGCGCTGTAGGTATGCCTTTTCAGAGGCATTGCAGAATCCATGGAATTAACATTTGATATAATGTTTTGCTGAAGTTGACGTAGCGCGAAATTCTGATTGGTTTTAAATTGGAAATCTGCTCTTTTATATTGCTCCATCTTTCTACAATATGACTTGACAATCTTTCATCCCACCCAAAACCGCCCAAACCACAAATCCGGTAGTACAGTGAAACCTGTTAAGTTGGACACCTTTTAAAGTTTGTCAACTGGCTAAGTTGGACGATTTTGTCTTGCATTTTTAATTATTCTTCAACACAAAATTTATTGCGTGGCCGCCTTAAAGCTGTTAATTTTGATTTTTGTTTAAAACCTTTTCAAGTTGGACACCTCTATAAGTTGGCCATTTTTTACGGTACCGTGAGTGTCCAACTTATACAGTTTCCACTGTAGTATCCTTTCACATATTGTTGCTGGTGCAGGCCATCCTAATGAATTGCCTGAAGAGTCCGTTAGCTGACACGGCGTCAGAGATCTGCGCGATTAGTAGTAGCCGGATAGAGCTCATCAGAGTCTTAGGAATAAGGTTTGGAGACGTAATGCTGTGTTGCGGTTGAACAACTTGAGAAATAAATAGAAATGAAAATAATAAACGGAATGTGCCCGCTCGGATACGGGTGAATATATTATATCGAAATGGTACACCGACACGAGGAAGAATCCGATCCCCATCATACCGATTCGTCACTTTTTAATAATTTATCTTACTAAAATTATCGTGAAAAGTAAGACGAAATAGAAAAAATTTTGATTAAAAAAAAACGAAAAGAAGAACTACAATCAAAGCAAAAATATTAAAAGTAAAGTTTTCAAAAGATAATACAATGAACCCCATAAAATATGGCTGTGAACCCCATAAAATAATACTGAAGGCAATGACAATATGTACAAAAATCACGTGACTTGCCGTTCAGTACACAAACGTGTGGTGTCGTCTCACCACCGATATGAAATTTGCACCTCGAGGCAACGTGTTAGGATTGTGACGTCTTAACGTCGATATAAAATTTGCCATGCTATAGGTAACCGATATGAGTTGGCCTGTATAGGCCACGGACTGACATCTTTAAAATTTGTGTTGCGGCGTCCTTCACTTGCCGGTATAAATATTAGGCAAGTCACATGTTGGCCGCCGCTCATTGATTAACATTTGTTCATCCATGTCTATGCGATACGCTGAATCGTATAAATGTTGACGGATCAAGTATTCCTCCAATACTGATTGGGAATTTGATTTTTAGAACGGGATTCCAAGTAGAGGGGAATGTGGCAATAAAGAAAGAAATTGTAAATGACCGCGATAATCATCATCGAAAATACTGAAATTAATCATCATGATGCAGGGGAATTGATGATTTGGAATGATGCAATAAAAAACAAATAAGCACGAGTAATTTGGGATGCAAGGACAGTTGTAATTTAACCAGTGAACAGTAAAAGTTAAAAATTAAAAAAAAAAAAACCGTGTGAAAGAGTAGTGAACAGTAAAAACGAATTAGTGAGAAACGAACGAGTGAAATTAATGAATTGATGAATAATTTAAAGGTGTTGGAAAATAAAGTTTGTAACTTAAATCGCTGGTTATTTTATGTGCAGAATCGAGCACGACACCATATCGAACACTCGAAATTCGTAACAGTATTCTGTTTTTCATAGTTCATCGACAGATTTACATTATGTGACACTCTTCTAGCTTCTCTCTAGGCCACAAACAATATAATTTGTGCGAAAACTGTGTCGCTTTCGTAAATCCCGCTTAGCTTAACTTTTTAATCTGAAAGCAACAACTTTTGGTTTTAATTTGTTTAATGCATTTTATGTATTGCTTTTTTCATTTAATTAATATTTTTTTGTATTTTATTAAATAGAACAAATTACATTCGGTATTTTGCTGTCAAATAACAAATGCCAAATGCCAAATGCTTTTTTTTACAAACAAGTTGACAGCCTTTTGAAAAAAACTAGAAAAAATAACTGCCTTGCGGCAAACACATAACCATAAAAAAAATTAGTTTTCATTAAAGCCAATTCGGCTTTATATAATGCAATTCTTGTTGTAATCTTTTTCGACTTTGCGAAAGCAACGCACCAAATGCTATGGAAATAGTTTTCCTAATTTCCTATTCCCAGGGAAAGCGTGAATTGTGCCACTGGTGTAAGTTTACCGACTCTAAAGTCCCAAACGATTCTAGCTGCCTGCTCGAATGATTCATTGGTTCCGAACACGTTCAGTGGATTCAAGACTATAAGAAAATGTTTGATCCTAACTTTGGATAACCAGAAAAGTGTTATTGTGTTGTAAACGAACACAAGACTAAAAGTGACTGTGTTTTTGGGTTGTCCAACAGGCTTCGAACTTGCTTTCCTTCTTTCATGTGTGAAATGTTTTAAAATGCAACTCTCACTGAAAGAGGAACGTCGTTTCGCAACATTTTTGCCACCGTCAATTGCTTCTAATAATTGGAAGTGGACTTCCAAGAATGAATATCGATTTTAAAAGTTTGGAAGCTCTTTGGGGTGGATAATGATTGTTCAGATAACCTCAGATTTTCTTTATCCAATTTTATTCAAGAGTGATGAAAACTTCTAATGGTGCCCAGGTGCTCTCATGTATTCTTTAGTTTCATCATTTATCTCCTGATTCAAGTGGCCTGATTTTTTCATGAAGTGTTTGTTGTGATATCAGAGTTTGTAACTTTTGTTGCAAACACTTGTTGTCTTTTGTTGTTTTATCTTTCTTTAATTGAGTGTCAGGCTGTATGCTAATTAGCAGACACTTCCGATGAACCGATTTCCGTCAAAAGTCACTGGCACTTCCCAAATTATGGAAAAAGCTTAAACTATGAAGTTTCTGAAATTGGAAGTGATAGCTTTCATAAGATATTGCATTTACGAAAACACGATTAAAACCAAGCAGATTGTTATGTAAATTTTAAACGAAATTAGTTTGGATCATTTATTCCTGGAAATGACGAATTTTGATATAAAAATCTAATTTTTATTTAGAAATATGGTGGAAATCTGTGACAGTTTTAGTAGGAGGTTTTTCAATTATTTTAGTTTTATTGAAAAGTATGTCATTTACAATGGAGGACCTAAATGCAAAAGATCTGCAAATAGAAGATGCAAAAAATAACCTAAAACGAGAGAGAGGTGCGAACAATGAAGTAAAAAGAGAGGAATCCAACTATTTATGCTTAATTTGCCCTCAAGAAAAATACGATGTTAATACCCCAATGCAAAAAATGCCAATGTTTCAACCACACGCAAAAATATTGCGGTTGGAAGCCTAGATGCGTAAAATGTGCTAGAAAACGCAACGCGAAAGAGTGTAGGGAAAGTAGACACAACCCTGCAAAATGCATAAATTGTAAAGGACATCATTCTGCGAATTACAGAGGATGTGAAGTATCCAAAGAACTTCAAAGGCTAAGAAACAAACGAATTAGTTTCCTCAAAGCTCTAAGGTTACCAGAGAGAAAGTAAGCAAGAACCAAATGGAGCCAAAACCACTAGTTATAGGTACAGGGCGGAAAATCTACCCTCAAATTGTACAACAATCATCTAATGCTCTTACTGATGACCCTCTCGAAAGGATATGCTGAAGCATAGAAGCCATAAATGCTAGACTAGCAAAGCAAGATCGTGGTATAGAAGCTTTATATAAGCGTCTATAGTAAAACAAGAAACCACTAACGGGGCAACAGCCCTCCTATATATATTAAAATGAGCAGAAGATTAAGAATTGTCACCTGGAACGCGGACGGACTAGCGCAGCATGTTCCAGAGTAAGAATTTTTTCTAAATTTAGAGAAAATAGATGTATGATGTTGTGATTATGAATGTTATCATGCTGTTCACCATGGAGGAAACGCCAGGGGAGGATCAACAGTAATACTGAAAGAGAATGTCAAACACTATGAAGAACCTGGTATCGAAGAAGAAAGTATACAAGCTAAAACCGTTAAAGTCAAAACTAGTAATAATAATGAACACAGTATTTCCTCTATCTACTGCCTTCCACGCTATAATCTAAACAAAGCAGATTATAACAAAATCTTTAGATTATAGGATCCAATTTTATTATTGGTGGTGACTTTAATGCAAAAAACACCTATGGCGATCAAGACTTACAACCCGTAAAGGAAAAGAGCTTTTAGAAGCAGTTCGAGTAAACGCGAGTTCCATTCTGGAGGTAAACTAGCATATTGGCCTGCTGATATAAATAAAATAACACATATCATTTATATCTATGTAACGAAAGGGATTACCGAAGACTACATGTGCCTCGAAAATAGCTAGGGGATATATTCTGCCCATTCACCAGATATCATGACACTTAGCACAGTGATAATTAACAAGGATAACTTTCCTAAGCTAACAAATAATAAAACTGACTGGGACCTATTCCAAGAACAAGTTGAAGAGCAAATAAATCTTCAAGTGCCAATTAAAACAACGGTACAATTGGAAGGCGAACTGGAGGTACTTAACAGTACTATTCAACAAGCAGCATGGCAAAGTTCTCCTACTAATCATACCGAATCCCGTAGGAATCAAAATTACCCTCTTGAAGTCAGGGAATTAGTTAGAGAGAAACGAAAGGCGCGGAAGACCTGGCAAAGGACACGGGCCCCGGAAAACAAAAGAATCCTCAATTATCTGTGCAATGAACTGAAACAACTTATAAAAGAGATTAAGAACATACTTTCGTTCTTGGATTAAAAAGGACCAAAATGCATGTGCCGCCTATTTAAAATGAGGGGGCAACCTGGGCCAATTGTGACATTGCAAAAGGAAACTACTTTATTTGCGGCTCACTTGGAAGAAACCTTTCAACCGTTACCTAGGCAAACTGCAGATGAAAACATAACAACAATTAGCAAAATTGATGACCATAATATACGACCTTTAACATTACAGGAATTGTAAAAGGAGACCAAGTATAATTTAAATGCGAAAAAAGCTGCAGGTTATGATCTAATTACTAGCCAAGTCGTAAAAGCCATATCCGAGAAGGGATTACGAAAATTGATTCAAATAATCAATGCTACTTTCAGACTAAAATATATCCCACAGCAATGGAAAGTTGCTGAAATAATATGATTCCTAAATTAGGCAAACCAGCAAACGGCAAATAGTCGTACATGCCGATTTCACTACTTCCTGTCATTTCAAAATTAATGCTCAAGAGGCTCAAGCCAATAATAGAAGACGCACTTGAGAAAAAAAAATGAGTTCCAGTATCTTCTTAGATGTAGCACAAGCTTTTGACAAAGTTTGGCACCAAGGACTTAAATTTAAATTGTATCGAGATCTACCTAAACAGTTCTATCAAATTCTTAAATCGTACATAGCAGATCGGTATTTCCGTTTAAAATATAACGGAGAGTACTCTGAACTAAAAAGAATAGCATCAGGAATGACATACCACAAGGTAGCGTATTGGGTCCTATACTGTATATCTTGTACACCAGAGATATGCCAAATATACAGAAGGTGTTGCCACAGCAACATTTGCAGACGACACAGCTATTCTGACAACTGGAAAGTGTATATCAGAAGCAACGACAAAACGTCAACAAGCAACCGACTTAGTGAGTAGCTGGACAAAGAAATGGTGAATTAGCCTAAACGAAGCAAAATCGGTTCATGTAAACTTCACAAACCAGAAAGTTAACAAGATTCCAGTGGAACTCAATGACATGACTCTCGATTGCAAGCTTAGATGAAAAAAGAAGAATTGAACATCAAATATAGGTAAATGTGTTGGCTAATATAGGTAGAACTTCTGAGCTTACAATACACAATAAATTGCTATTATATCGGCCAATACTGAATCCAGTATAGACCTATGGTATTCAACTTTGGGGTTGTACCAAGAAAACAAATACACAAATGATACAAAATTTACAAAACAAAAAGCTGCGTGGCATTGTCAACGCACCATGGTACATCAGAAATTATAACATACATATGGACTTAAACATGGAATATGTTAGTGAAGAAATAAAAACTCTTGCAAAGAAACATATTCAGCGAATATTTTGGCAACAAAATGCAGAGATACGAAGTTTGTTGGACACCACCAATGCAGTAAGAAGACTTCAAAGGCAGAAACCTCTAGAAATGAGCAGTTGGATTTAATTAGGACAGAGAAATATAATATATTATGTAAATTCAAACGGGAGTAACCATTGGGTTACTGCCCGTCAAATGTGAATATTTATTTAAGAAAGATAAATTAATAAATGATTTGTAAATCAGGTGTAATATAAATTATAAATAAAAAAAAAAAATAAAAATTACAAAAAACGGTATAGACTTACAGTATGTGCAACAAGAGCGTGTACGGCAAAAAACTAAGTAAAATTGAAACTACGATTTTTTTTTATTTTTGAAGTAAAACTTCTTTAGGCACGCTTGACTTGGGGACTAAGCTTGTAAATGCGTTACGAAAAGTGTAATCGAACGAGGCGAACGAAACAATAAACGCAAAACGAAATTATTTTTCTTTAGTATCAGGATGTGCCATGACAATTCATAAATCCCTAGGTGGAACATTAGTTGATACAATTTTATTTTAAAAATTGGTTAAAAAAATTGGGAAATAAGAAAATAGGAAAATTGAAAATTTGCAAAATTGGAAAATCGGTATATTGGAAAATTGATAAATTGGAAAATTAAAAAATTGGAAAATTTTAAAAAAGGAAAATAAAAAAAATATGAAAATAGGAAATTGGGAAAGTTGGTAAATTGTAAAATTTGAAAATTGGAAAATTGAAAAACTGGAAAATTGGAAAGTCTTTATTATAAACGTCTATGTCACTGATTGACTCACTAGAGAACGCACAGGGTGACCAACATTTTTTTTCTATATTATAATATTATAACATCTACAGTCCCGTAGTAAATGATAGCCGCACCCCTAATTTACGATTTATTTCATTTTAAATAAATTCATTTAAAATTCAACCTGTATAAAAATAATACGCTTCACTTTACCAATGCGTGCTATAAATAGAAGTCATTATTCTCTGCGGCGTTATGGAAAATTTATAGATAACCGTTATTTTGTGTGGTAATAAAAGATGGCCGCACACGATAAGTTATTGTTTGTAATCGAAAATAAATATAAAACGCACAGTTATAAAAATGATATTTTATTTCAACTAATATTTTGTGTTTCCACATTGTCTTTTATTATTTCGAAAATTCGATTTGGCATGCTTTTATGCAAGTTTTGTACATATTCATTTGAAATATTTGCCCATTCACGACGCTGCTGTAATGCCTTCCTTCAGCATACACAACTCTGCTGAGTTCACCCCACATGTTTTCGATGATGTTAAGGTCGGGTGACCTTGCTGGCCATTTTAAAACTGGTATCTGAGCCTCCGCAAACCAGTCATTTACTATCCTGGCTGTGTGTACGGCCGCATTATCCTGCTGGAAAATAAAGTTGGAGCCGCCAATTTGTGCACCAACAACTGGTAATGTCTCGGCTAGCATGGATTTATACCGGTTGCTGTTAATATGACTGGAAATAAACTTCAGCTTCGTTCTTCCTCCATAGCCAATTGCACCCCAAACCATCAGGGATCCTCCACCTTGTTGACGCCTCGATAGCACAAGAGGTTCTTTTCGGAGGTCATGAAAATAGTATTGAAAACCATCAGGACCATCCAAATTAAATTTTTTTTCGTCACTAAATATAACGCGATGCCACTTTTTCTTCCACAACATATGTTCTTTCGCGAAACGCAATCTGGCGTCTTTATGGCATGGTAACAGTTGTGGTTTTTTCTGCAGTTTTTTGAGTTGTATATTATTTGATTCTCTTAACACTTTTCGCACATTACAAATCTTTGTATTAACACCAGCTTTTAACGCAATTTGTCGTGCAGTACCAATAAAATTAGAGGCATTTCGTAAAATTGACCGTTTTTCTCTATCAGTAAGTGCAGCTGATCGGCCTGTACTTTTACGCGTACCGTATAATTGCGGATTTTTTAAATAGTTTCGTACTACCTTCTCACTCCAACTAATTTTTTTTTGCTATTAGACGGTTACTCATATTACTTTTCTTAAAAGCATCAATTTGTCCTTTTTCAAACTCGTTCAAACAACTTTTTCTACCCATATTTGAAAAAAATAACACAAATCGGAATAATATTTATCACAATAATATTTTAAGACACAAGAAGATATTTGTACGCCAACAAACTAGAATAGATACTGACATAGGGTTCAAAAGAATTTGAAAGTATACCTGCGGCTATCTTTTATTACCACACAAAATAAGGGTTATCCATAAATTTTCCATAACGCCGCAGAGAATAATGACTTCTATTTATAGCACGCATTGGTAAAGTGAAGCGTATTATTTTTATACAGGTAGAATTGAAATGAATTTATTTAAAAGAAATAAATCGTAAATTAGGGGTGCGACTATCATTTACTACGGGACTGTATGTCCCTCACTCACTTACTCACTCGAGAACGCACAGTGATCACCCTCAAACAAAATTCGTACGTGTGATTTATTTTATATATTTTTTTTTCTCTATATTATAGCTCCATTCCACACGAGGTATCACAGAAACCGATTCTCTCTTCGTTTCTTTCCCCGTTTGCCTATGATACAGGTTTTAATTGCGACTTAAACAAATTTTCGATGAAACCACACTACACAAAGATAAATGAAATAAAAAATATTTCAAGACCATTTTTACTATGCGAAGAGATTTCAAAAATGTTTTTTTTTGTCCATTTTGTTACATATATACATAAACATTATCTATTACGACTAGTTGGCCTGGAAAAAGTTACCAAGTTACAAGGTTACCTCTTGTGGAATCAGCTATAAACGGCTAGGTAGGTGACTCACTCGAGAACGTACAGGGTGACCAAATTTTTTTTTATATATTAGAAGTTTTACTTCAGTAGTGTGGTCTAAAGCACACTCAATTTTTTTTTATTATGAAAGTTTATTTTATTTTCTAGGGCGCTACCAACTAATACATAGTAAAGTCCCCATTACTGTTGATTGCCCGGCACCTTTTGTCTATACTATTAACCAAATTTTCTGCATATTGTAGTGATACATTTTTCCATATCATCCGGGCCACTCGAGCTAGATGGCTGAAATTTTTTATGTGGTACATTTTTAGCTTAATCTTTCAAAGTGACCTTATGTTTTTGATCGGATTGGCATCAGGTGACTGAGATGGCCAATCCAATGTTGTGATACCCTTTTTCAGTTTAAACTCCGAACAGAGTTTCCTACGGTGTTTTGGATCGTTGTCTTCTTGCAACAACCAATTCGAGTTCCCTGCTCTAAACCATTTAAGGACAGATGATAACAAATCTCATGAATAACTTTTTTTCATGAAAGGTGCATTTAGGCTCCGTGTGGAAACGATTAATTTACCAAAACCTTGCTTTGTGAAGCATCCCCATTCATGGAGCTAGGGCGGGTGCTTCACAGTTCGGACAATTCTTGTTTTTGCTTAGTTGACCAAACACGCCTTTTAATATTAAAACCTTAAAAGGATGACTCTTCAGTAAACACAATATTCGTAAAATCTTTGTTTTTATGTTCATTTTTGTATTACCAGTGGTTTGGCCAAAGTATTTCCATATGCATAGCCATGTTCCATAATTCTATTTTGTATTGTTGGTTTTGGTATAACAGTACTCGTATTCTTTTTCGCCAATTTTTTCACAGATGCAACCAGCATAAACGAGGAATTTTCATTAAATAACTGTATGATGGCTTCATCCTCCTTTTTTGTAGTGGTTCGGATTTTCCCTCTATCTGGCAAATTGTCAACATTTTTATACATTGAATAATGTGTAATCCACTTCTGCACAAATGTTTTCGACTTTGCAACTCACATTTTTGGTCCTTTCAGATGTGGACTTAAAAATGGCACTTCAAATCGTTTTTTATAAATCCTACTCATTTCTTTCATTTGTGTTATCCGCTAAACAGTTGCAGTTAAACTAATGTTTGTTTTAGAGTGCCCAAGAGGAACCAATACAAAACCGGTTGAGGCCCCGCCCAAATTTGTTCCTATAGTTTTAAGTACAACTATGCCATACACGCTCTTGTTGCACATACTGTAAAATATTGAAATAAATTTTAAGGTTAAATTTTCAACAAAGGTTGGCACTTGATATTGATGGTTTTCTGAAAATTATTTGCGATTTATGTTTTTCGATTACGCAAGATAGGTTTTGCCAGAACTTTGGTAAGTTTAATTTTTCGCTTTATAGAAATCAAGTTTAGTGTATTAGAGATGAACACTACTATGTATATATTCAAATCTGCATTTTTTTAATTCGAAAAAATGCTATTGGTCTAAGTACGTCAACGATTTTGTGTGCTTGTCGTTGGAAATCACAAAAAAACACCTAACACCACCGGCTTTACAACCGTTTCTGCTATTTGCGAAATAAAAAACAAGTGTTTAATAAAATCTGTTTATTAAGTGTAAGTGTGTTTCGCCAAGTGCCTACCAAAAGTATTTTTTTTTTGGTATCGCATCTTGCAAGGAAATATTTGTTTTTCCACAATTTTATGAATGAAAATTTATGAAAATTACAGTTGATAGTGATAGTTAAATATTTCCTCATGATTTCATTCCCATTCGAAAATATTATAGTTGGGGTTCCATGATTTCTAGTTTTTACTAGAAATATTAAAATTTTTTAATATTTTCCGGTGACCACTAATTAGTCCAAATTTGGCGTTAACGGTATGCGAAGTTTGAATCTGTTAAATTCGAAAGTTTGCTTGCTATACTCACCATACTACATTTATTTAACTACCACCCGTTGTTACAAAAATAAATTAAAACATTCAACTAAAACAACTAAACTATAAAATGCCAGTTCGAATAAACTTTTGCAATTTCTTTAATATTTCAATTAAAGTTGAAAAGCTTCGCTCAAAGTTTATATAGTTAAATTAGAAAATAAAAAATAAAATTTCTCGTTTACCTTAGTTATTATTTTTAATAACAGGTAGTTTCTTCGTGTACCTAAATAGTTTTGTACAAATTTATTTTGTTTTTAATTTGAAACGGAAAGTGTTTGATGTTTGTTGATTGATTGCGTTTTAACAACAATTTGCTTGTTTAATTTATTCATAATTGTTGATAAGCATGAATATATATTTTGTGTGCGATAGGGTTGTGTTTGACTTTTATGTTCGCGACCCCGCTATTAAATTATTTGCCATATTTTATTATGGACTTTTTAATAATGTATGCTTTTATAGTTACGAAGACATTTTTATTGGATTTATACTCTATACATATCCAAGTTAGGTTTATATTGTACATTATGCATATTGAGTTTCGTATATATTTTAAAATTTTAAACCCCCTAGGCACCTGTAATGTTTATGCACTAAAATTGCAAATGTATCTTTCACATTCAGCACAACATCTGTATGATATATGGTACATGTACGGATGTTGGCAAATATTTAGAATTATTAACTATGTTTATTTAAGTAAACGATATTGTCTGTAGTAACCTCATCCGGTAACCCATTCTACAATCCTTTCGTATATAATATTGAACACCAGCCATGGGTTAAATTGCATCAAACAAAACAGAAATTTTCATTTCCATTTCTAATATTGAGAGAGAATCCTGATATATTAGTCAATTAAAAGCACCTGAGCTTTTACATTTATATTTTTCTTCTACTTTTGTGTTATTTAATAAATATTTTGCTATACTTGCTGTACATACATATATGAATATATTGCAATATGGTAAAGGAAAATAAAAGCTTTTCCTTTCTGTGTATCCCATCTATGGCTTTATAGTTGGTTGCTTCTCTTTATACCTATATGTAGCCCGAAAAATAAATATATAACGATGTATAGAGATGCATACATGATTTTATTAATAAATTATTTTATATTGCCCTCAAAATAATAATATAAAAGCTCGAAAACATAATTTTATTTTATATTTTTGATAAAAGTTTTCCATAATAGATATAGAAGAAATCGAACTTCTGAAAGATTTATTATTTATTTTTGGATACTAGGAGCTAGAAAAAATCGATACTGATATAAAAATACCAATTCTATTTCAAAAATAAAATCGAAATATTAAATATTTAAACTTTTTTATGTTATTGTTGTTGTTGTTGTTGAAAGTATACCAGAAGAAAAGCTATTGGATTTCCATATAAGAATTTTCCGAAAGTTATAACAGAAGAAGTAATAAATCACACAAAAAAGGATTCATAAATTTTTGGATTTCACACATGATATGATAATCCAATATTTTGAGGAAAGTTTATGTGGCGTATACGGTCATGAGTCCTTTTTAAATTAGGCCATATTGATTTTATTTGAGTGAAATTCACAATAAGTACCTTACCCCATATTTCCTACGGAGGTGTATACGTAAAGGTATTCCTTCTTCGGAAGAATGTAATGTGTATAAATATAAACAACATACATGTATTCAGAGTTTATGAATTGTAAACATGAAAAATAAATCTCACCTGAACAAAAGGATAATAACAATAAAATATAAAGAGAACATCATATATAAATGTAGGTAAGTGAAAGGAAATTCATTAAAAATAATAAAAAAAAACAACCCCAAAGAAGCAAAATTAAATTATAGATTATTTATAATTGAATAAATAATGTATCTATACAATTTTATTTAAATGTGTTTTCCGATTTAATTTATTTACTTTTGTGTATTATTATGTGAAAAAAGAAAAAGGATGCTGCTGAACGGTAAATGATAATTAATGGGTTTCTTTCTTTTTCGATTCGATCCGCATATCCCCAACAATTGAATTCAATGATTTTCCAAACATAATTTTCAACGATATACTTAGATAGATACATAAATAACGTATTTTTGGTTTATGTATTATATTGGTTGCTTTTCTGATTCTGCTACGATATACCAAAAGAAAACTCGTATAATAATCTTATATACAGCTTTTTATCTCATTTAACACCAATGATATGTTTATAAGCGTAACGGCGTGATATTTATTACCCAATTATCAAAAAATGTTGTATTGTGACCAGTAAATTTATTCGGGGCACCTAAAATTGAAAATTGCCTGCGGTGTAAGGGTGTAGCACCTCAAATTGTTACCTTTAATTTAATAGCCACAATGTTTACAATTTGCAATCTTTTAGATCCCGGATTTTGTTACAAAAATTATTCTAAACCTGTCCTGAAAACAACAAAAGCATAAATCGTAATAAATCGGGGCTTGTGAAATACTTCATAGATTTTTACATAGAACAAAATCATATCTAATTGGAATCCTTCTGATTCCAATTGAAATTTTAAAGCCTTTCTATGTAGTTGTGTAGAGTACACTGTTATGATTTTTAATTTACGAAATTGACAATGAAAAGTAAAATATTTTGTTTGATTTGACATTATTTTAATTAGTTTAGAAAGCATAGAACACACTTTTAAATAAATTACAAAATTTGTATATACTTTTAATTTAAAACATTGAAATAAAATAAAAGTGAGATAGAAACAAGAGACATATTCATATAATTGACGATATTTAAAAACAACATAAGTTTAACGAAATCGAGCAAATTTGATCGGTATATTTATTAGACGTATATCAAATTGTCATAATTAAAATGGCACAAAAATATTGTATCTTAAAGCTTAAAATTTTAATTGATAAATTACGAAGAAAAAATCACTTCGGACGGCACTCGTCCAAACGAGTGACGAAAAAACCTACTGTGCTGGAAGTCGAACTCGTATATATACAGCTAGTTTCGAACTATTTCCCTTTGAGACCGCCAGGATCATGTTATATACCATTGGAAAGATCTTGAAAAGTAAACCCAAATAATGTATAAAAACATTTCTACCAACATTGAATGGAGATATGACTTTAAATTGCCCCAAAAAATCAGTTTTTCGAGTATAACTGCCCCCAAAAAGTCCCTCAATTATTTTTTAACTACCAAATTATGATTGTAGACGTCAATACCAATTCAACCACACTGCAAACATCCAAAACGGATGATTTTGACCAAAGTTATGACATTTGGAAATTTTTCTACGGCGTCTCCATATAATCTTGCTTTGGTATATATGTTTGCTTGTTTGTCCGCACTTCTTTCATTTAATCTCATATTTTGAGGGTTTGTAGTACATGAAAAACTAAGTAACAGAATTTTTACCAGTGACCCTTTTTTCATAACAAAAAAAAAAATGAAAAAACTGACAAATTGATGTGATCGAACAAATCACCAAAAAAATTGAACATTTGACAGTCTCCTTGCATAAAATCGATATTTTTTAAATCTTTATGATGATTTCTTTAAAAAATATATCTTATCTCTCCTCCCATCGCTACCATTAATTTTTGTTTCCAACAAACACACTAAAATATGTATATTTTATTGTATTGTTTAAGGAATCAAGAATGAATGCTAGCAGGGCAGCATGCGGTTAGTGACAAAACAGCAAGATACATGCAAAAAAAATTGTTGAATTACTCAATCGAATTTCTACCAAAACACATGCATCTGATCTAAATTTTTACTACTCTGTAACATGCAAATAAAACTAAACTACAAATGTTCAGCCGATAGCCTACGAAAACCGGGTGTGTAATAAGATCACGCCCGGCATAACCTGTTTGTAGCATGTGGTAGAGGATTCCGAAATAAAATCTACTAAAATACTACAAAATGAAGATTGAAAAAATGCATGCAAAATAAAGAAACAGAATTGTCTACCACACACCAGAAACAGTACACCAGAACGTACGCTATCGTGCTGAACATAATAAAAAAAAAAACTACCTATGATGAAGCCTGACCCTACTATTCATCAGAAAACAGATAATATAAGTTTTTACTATTTCGAGGCCAAGAGCATGGTGAGATGATGCCATCATCTGCTCTTAAAAGGTTTCCATACTTTCTCAAAATTACTGTGTAATGGCCTTCTTTTAATTCTGTTCCATGATGGAAAATGGCACTTGACAAAACATATTTTTTATTTGCAAAGCTTAATTCTGAGGTACAGAAGAAAGTTGTAGACTATTAATTTTCACGTAGTATTGATCTTCAATGCCAAGTGAAAACATGAGAACGCGACGCGTATTCTCAAGACAACACTGACTCTTCAGTGGATTCTTGCACTTATCGCAAGAACTATCTTCATTTTCCACCCATCTTCCAAAATTAAAACTAATCAAATCGGATTAATTACATTTTCTCCGATGGGTATATACAATGTGCACACTAAATCTTGATTGCTATACACACGCGGTTATGATTTGCACTTGCTGTCTCAAAAGTCTCAAAAATTCGCAGCTATCTTGTTGCTCAAAGTCACTGAAATGTTCGTGGCGCAAATCAGTAACATTTAAATTGGTTCCAAGTAGCAAAGGATTAAAATAGTTCAAAAGTAATTGTTTCAGTGTTGAGCTGAGACCTCTCAAAACACAGTCTTTAATGCACTGAATATTTGTCAAAGATTGAAAAGCAGAATTAGCATAGCAAGCATTATTTCTATTTTGCATTCCACGAATGCCATGTACCGCTTGATCATTTTCCACAACATTTCTTTTTCTGCTTGCTTTTTGATTAACTGTCGATGGTTCTAATGTAACTTCGATTTGTTTGCGCAAATATCTATTGTTATCAGAAATCTTAGAATTCTTAGTTTTGGTTAAACCAATTGACTGCAAATCATTTTTATGAGTAGCTCTCAATCTATTATATTCAACTATGGCCCCGCTATTTGTTTTAAGGCTGGCTGGATTTAAATTTATTTTATGTAAGCCGAATAGTGATTTCAATCGTGATAGTGCAACATAAGTTTGGCCATTTGCAAAAATACTATAACCAATGTCAACTACACAAGATGCTAAGATTGACTCTTGCGGATTGTGATTTCATACGCTAAACAAATAGGGAATTGTTTGCGAGTAATAAACCATCGATAAAAATCAACAAAATTCAATCGCAAAACAATAAAAATCGCCGGTAAAAATTTCTCAACAGATCACAGTGTTGACACTTTGAAAGCAAACACAATCACTTTCCAATCATAAATCATATTGAACCATTCGTCAATAGAAATAATTTCGTTCTATTGTTTTTCTGTTTTATTATTGAAACAGTTTCGTTCTATTGTTTTACGTTTTATTGTGCCTCATACACAGACGCACGCCACTGGAGTGAGGAATATCGAGAGAAAAAGAACGAATCATGCAACCTCCGTAACACACAACCGACAGCTTGTAGTGAGAGTATGCGTAAAAGCGGAACCAGAAAATAAAACTTAACTAAATAAAAAAATAAGATTACGATAAATGGCATTTTAATATTATTACCCAGTCAAAGTTAATTTTCATGTAAGAAACCGAAAGAATACGAATTTCCCCTTCGTTAAATTATAGCTGTCACTTAATAAAAAATAGTGCGCGCTATTTCTCGCTCGAAAATAAGAAATATGTACGATTTGTTGTTGTGTTTTATACACAGCAAAAGAAGATAAATGTTTGATACGGGTGGAAGCCATATTTATTTTGTGTACATTTTTTTGTTTACTATTTTATTTATTAAATAAAACTGTTTTAATATTTTTTCGTATTATGTGATTAGTTTTAATAATGTGTGATAAAGTAAAAATGGTGTTTTAGTGAATTTTGTAAAAAATTAATTTGTTAATGGTATGATATTATAGTCGTAGTGTATAAAAGCTATTTTACTACTATAATATTTTAATTTTGTTTAATTTATTTCCTTTTCTCTTTGTGACGTAAAAGCATCTCGTGTATGTGTACATTTTCAAATACGAAATTTATGGGACCATTTTTATGACATTTTTTAAAACGACATTTCTCAAAACTGCATATTTCAAAACTGCATAAGGTACAAAACGGCATAAGATACAAAACGGCATTTTTCAAAACTGCATTTTTTAAAAAGACATTTTACAAAATGGCATTTTTTAAAACGGTATTTTTCAAAACTGCATGTTTTAAAACGACATAGATACAAAACGGCATTTTTCAAAACGGCATTTCTTAAAACGACATTTTTCAAAACGGCATTTTTCAAAATTTCAGTTTTCGAAACGACATAGGTAGAAAAATTTAGGTGAAGGAAAATATTATATGCATAATAAATCTTCAAATAATTTCTAATTTCCATGAAGGTCCTTTCTTATAACATACCTATACTAAACCTAAACACATGAAATTAAATCGTACTCGACTAATAAATAGTCAAGTTCCTTTTCATTTGACTTTATCCTAGAACTTAACCCAAGAATCGTCATATTCCAGAAATTAATGAAAAGATAATTCTAGATTCATAATCGATTAAAATATTTCATTCTGTCTTGTGCAGTTTTGAAAAATGCAGTTTTGTACCTATGCCGTTTTGAAATATGCAGTTTTAAAAAATGCTATTTTGGAAAATGCCGTTTAGAAAAATGCCGTTTTGAAAAATGCTCTTTTAACCCTTATGCCGTTTCGAAATATGCAGTTTTAAAAAATGCAATTTTGTACCTTATGCAGTTTTTAAATATGGCGTTTTGAGAAATGCAATTTTAAAATATGCAGTTATGAACGGATCCCGAAATTTATATATAAAAATTTATAACAACATGAACAAATATGAAATTTCTCTAAAAGACATTTCACAATAAAAAACAGCTGTTTGTAAAAACGAACAGCTGTTACTTAAAATTATTATTTTTGGCTGGTTGAAATACCAAAAAAAAAATAAAAACAATTGAGTTCGGTAAAATTCGTATTTTTTTTGTTATGTTCTTATTTCTGACTGGTTCCGCTTTAATTCGTTCTTCGCCTCTCGCTATTCGTCATTTCAATGCCACGCGTCTGTGTTTGAGGCACATCACACGTAGCGGCTATACTTGTGTGCTATCGAGTGTGTGTGTGAACTGTTTTGACTGGCAACAATAAAACGAATTGCAATTCAATTCATTTTCAATTTGCCGTGCCAAAATCATTGATATCAAAAAAAAAAAGCCGAATTCAATTCACAAAATTTCTGATATCAAATTTGTACCAAAAAAAAAAACAATTGCATTCGAATTGTCAACGATTTTTCGGAATGTTCAACAACAACGCGCTGAATGCACTAATATTCCGAAAAATCGATGACAAATCGAATGCAATTGTTTTTTTGGCACAAATTTGATATCAGAAATTTTGTGAATTGAATTCGGCTTTCGTCACTCGAACATTTACCTCGTTAAGAGGTTTTTTATTTGATATTATATACATTTTTAACCAAAATGTTGTAGTAAAACTGTCGGTACTCAAACCAAATATACTGAACTCAAACCAATTATGTATTTCCCACAAATTTCTAATAAGAATTTTTTGAGCTTCATATGAATTAATGAAAATTCCTGAGATTTTTCCAGAGATTAAAAAATATACCGGATCAACTTGAGAATTTGTTACTATTAGAAGCAAATAAGAATGTCCTTTTACAGCAGTAAAACTTGACGATAAAAACTTGTAGCAATAAAACTGAAGCAATGCATTATTAAAACTAGCAGTGCATTATTATTTAGGTAGGTGCTTAATCAACTACTTCACCAATTAGTGAGAATTGAATCACTTTCATCAGATATGGTCGTCAATGGCCATCAAAATTAAGTATAAACAACCAAAAAATCTCCTGACTACTGATAAGTGACTCTGACCTGAATCACAAACATCGGAAATGCTAATATTGGCCACCTAAATTTGAATTAAAATGAAATCAGTACACCTAGCCTATCAAAATTCGTAGCAATATATCCGAAGTCGTACATTATTAGCACTAGGTAATTTTTGTTAGGCGGCTCAATGACAAAGTTCGTGTACCAGACCTGAATCACGATCTCCGGGAATGGTGGATTATTAGATTAGGTGTTGTTATATTTAGGTAACTTAGTGACCAACTTCATATACTAGCCAGACCTGAATCACCATCTCTGGGAATGGCCGATAATTGAGGTCATTGAGTTACATAACCAAAACCACCTAGCGCTAATAATGCACGACTTCGAGTTTATTGCTACGAATTATGATGTTGTCGGTATTCAGAGGTCATTTTTACTCAAATTTGGATGGCCATTATCGGCCATTCCCAGAGATCGTCATTCAAGGTCTGGCTAGTATATAAGTTGGTCATTGAGTCAACTAACTAAAACACCTAGTGCTAATAATGTAGGACTTCGGGTTTATTGCTAATTTTTTGATTTAAATTGAGGTTCGAGTCATTTTCTAAAAAAAACTCATACTTATATGATCATACTAAAATTTCCAATACGATTAATTTTTTTCCTATTTGAATTTGAAGGAACATTGTGATACTCATACATACATAACATCTATGTAAAGTCTGAAATACTTCACATCACCTTCAAAATTAAAAAGTTCCTGCCAAAAAATTAAAATACAAAAACGAAACAAGACAATTTTTAGGTGCAACTAGGATCTATGTTACTAAGAAATACTTTTTTCTCCGATCGTAGGAAAAAATATATCTCTCCGTTGTTTTTTCGAAACGAAAAGCTCATGATTCCAGTATGTTGTATTTGTTGCTAAGCAACAAGTAATACTAGTACGAAAATATTTTTAGGCCGGGAATATATTCCCTTATGGATTTTTGATTGTTTAGAAGAAATAAAACTACACTTACAAGGATGTAGCTGAATTAGCTGCTTCCACTATATCCGGCGGGGTACAAGATAAGGATAATTCGCTTTCACTGTCCATATCCCTTAAATTTCGTTCACACGTTTTTTTATAAATCAAATAGGTACACAAACTTGACAACTTTTGAAAAAAAAAACAAAATGTATTTATGTCTTATGATGTCGTGGCTAACTAAGCAATAATTTTATGTTATTTTCGATTTTTAAGCATTTTTGTTAAAAAAATGCTATATGGTTTCGGTTTGCCGTCTGTCCGTCTGTGTGCGCGATAACTTGAGAACGGATAGAGATATCAACTTAATTTCTTCACTAGAAGTTCAAGCAATTCATGGGAATGATCCCTATTGATTTGGACATTTCTGTGCTTAGGGTGTTCGGAGATATGTAGGCTTTTGTTAACCCCCTCCTTAAAACTGATAGATTTTTTTTTTATTTTCTGTTCTATTTTTGTTTCATCGAGCATGTGAATGTGGGATAAAAACATAACTCGTCTGGATGTGGGTTTGTGTGGGTGGTGAGGTTATGAGGGTGGTAGGAGTGGTGGTATGGGAGGTGGAGGGGGTGGGATGGGGCGTTTTGGGTTTGGTGTGGGAATTTTTATTTGGTAGATGAGGGTTTGTGTGGGTGGTGTGTGTGTGTGTGTGTGTGTGTGTGTGTGTGTGTGTGTGTGTGTGTGTGTGTGTGTGTGTGTGTGTGTGTGTATGTGTATGTGTATGTGTATGTGTGTATGTGTGTGTGTGTGTGTGTGTGTGTGTGTGTGTGTGTGTGTGTGTGTGTGTGTGTGTGTGTGTGTGTGTGTGTGTGTGTGTGTGTGTGTGTGTGTGTGTGTGTGTGTGTGTGTGTGTGTGTGTGTGTGTGGAAGTGGGTATGTAGGTTTTAAAGGGTGATAATATGGGTGGTGAAGTATAGGGTGGTGCGGGTGAGATGGGTTGTGTGGTTTGAATTGGATAGTGGGCGGGGGGGGGGGGAGAGTAGTAATAATGTTTAGACGTGGTGGTTTGTGGTTGATTGGGGTAGTTGAGATATGGTGAATTGGGATCGGTTGGGGTGGGTGTAGATGGGGTTAGGTGGGTGTGGGAGTGGGTGGTCGTAGTATTTGAAATACGCAAATCACACTGCATAGAAGTTCTTTATAGGCAAAAAAAATGCTTATAGAGTTCGGCTCCGAACCTTTCCCGTCTTTATTACTTTGTTTTGATTTCGTAATATGATAATTAATGAATAATACTAAAAATTATTTTGGTTTTATATTCGTTTTAACGTCCGATCGGAGAAAAAATAGTATGTACAATTCGGAGGAATAGTGCATTCCCAGACTCCCGTGGTTGCCAATTTCCACTATCGTCTGGGAATGCAGTACTTTGCCTCCTAAGTATACAATATACTATTGTTTACAGAATTATACAATTAAAACCCTTTACACTCGATTTATTTTCCAAGGTTGTTTACTGTAAGTGTAATTTACAGTGGTAGATAATTTTTATTTTATTTATTACTATTATAAAATGTTTTAATTTTTGTGATCTTTTACAGTGTGGTACTTTTTTTGGTCTACAGACTGATATATGAGTTTTAGAGTAAATTTATATTGTCACTTCCAGAGTGCATTCGAGTGCAAAGGGTTAAAAGGTTAAGTCACCAAAATTTATATCACCTCTATAAATCGCTTGTACGGGTTCCCGGAAAGTACTAAGTATACTCAACAACAAAATATGTCTAGGTTCTACTAGGCCAGATCAAACAGAAACACCGCTCGATTTTGATCAAATCAGGGGTTTAGGGTATTTAGGGCAGTGAAATTAGCATCAACCCTCTATAAATCACTTGTACGGTTTTCTTAAACTCCCCAGGAAAACCCTAGGAACCCAAAACCCAATTGACTTCAAACTTCAGTCAACTATAGGCCACATCACACCGGATATCATTTCAATTGAAAAACTTTAAAAATTTATATTATTTGGGTTGGTATATAAATACGGTTTTCTTGAATTTTTGAAAATCAGTCGAGAAGATACTTAATTGAGGGCGCAATCAATGCCTTCTATACTACTGGCCTTTTACTACTCTCATTTTTCGCGCATGACGTCAATTTAAGTCTATACCGAGACTGCGCAATAATAATTTTAGGATATTTACACTAACAAAGCAACTAGAGAAAGCAACAACAACGTCGACTTAGCGTGTTGTCATCATTTGGTGTAAGCGGCCAGTAGTTTAGAAGGCACTGGCGCAATGTAGTGTAGTATATTAATATTGTATTTTTCTAGTATAGGTGGATGGGAACGGTATATCAAAAACGTATAAATGGGCACTTTAAATGTAAATTTTAGGTTATGTTTTTCGGTTTGACATGATCTAAAAAACTTCAACGTATAAGTCATTTTGGTTGAAGCATGTTAGGGTTTTCCGAGAAAACTAAGGAAACCGTACAAGTGGCTTACAGAGAATGGATGCCAGTTTCGTAATCCTACATCCTACACCTGCAAGTTTGCTAAAATTGAGGTGTTTTCGGTTTGTTGTGATCTAGTAGAGCCACAACGTATGTCATTTTGGTGTTAGGATATTAGGATTTTCCGAGAAAATTTAGGAAACCCGTGATGTGATCTATATATAAAAGACAACTTCGTGAATCTGATATTTTTTTTGATCAAAATTACGTTTCCTGCGGATACCTTCCGAGCAAAAGGTTTTTCATAATATTTCGGCCGTTGAGATTTTGACACACTCATCACCCAACGTTTTACAAGCATAAACCACCATGAGTTATCGCTGCTGTGAATTTCAAGATAATTGCGATTTGTCGAATGATTTATAAAACGAACGGTTCTGAGAGATTCCAAAGTTCTCAAACTACCTCGTTAAGTTGGCCACTTTTGAGTTGTGATTTTGAAACCGGTTTATTCCACGATACGCCATAATTGTGGTAGGAGATACTGAGCCGAGTGGATGAAAAATCCTTTATACCTGCGACAATATTGTTCGTTCGGTTGGTGAACAAACACCCCATGTGAAGCTGATGATGAATCTCAATTTATCTCATGTTACATAAATGCTCGTGGAACTCGATTGGTATCTCAATGAGAAGCTGTTAGCTGTTCACCATATCGAGCCACTTCCGCCATTTGCCTTTCGACTTTAATTAAATTCACGACGTCGTCTAAGTCGGTCATTAAAGGATAGACGTAGAAGACTCTCGTTGTGACTTTGGCTGCAATTGGGAATTTTTCGAGTTCGTCTCATGCTATAGCTGGTGTATGGTACGAATTGCGAAATACGTAAGCGACAGTGCACAAACGGTTTTCTCGAACTGGTTCATCTCAAGATGTTGTCTTGGGGAAGCTTGGGGCCAGCGCAAACCTTGCACTTCCTTCTTATGACCCGATTCCAGGAGTGGATTAAACTTAAAAAACCGGCGACCTATTTATTTTAGTTGAAGAACTGCGACCTTCCAAGGGGTGATAAGTTGTCATTGAATAGTGGAAAAATTGGGTATCTTCCGTCTTCGTTGCGATAGTATTTCGCATCGTTACGCTGTTTATATTCGGACTTATCGTGAATCAGTTCTCGAGATAAACAAACAACGTCGATGAATTTGTGTCATGATCATCGATAGTTGCCATTAAACTATAGTTGATCTTGCACTCGACCTTATGCTTTCGCCGAGTTCCAACTGCTCCAAGTGTGACCTTTAATGCTTGTCAATTAGTTGGATGGCAGCAATCCTGTATTGTATAACCACGAGGGTTATATAACCAAGATAGAAAATGTCTAATACAAATTCAATAAGAGAAAGCGATCTTCTCGTTAATCCGATGCGATTTGCTGTATTCTTCGATATGTAACTGACTTGCGACCCCGAATCCAACGGAGCTGTAACAATGAAATTTTGGTTAGAACTGTGATGCGTGTCAATTGTTTGGGATGGTGGCGTTTCTTTGATCAGAACGCGACTGATATTTTTTTAGTGTGCGTTACGATAGCGATTGCTGTGGTGAGCAGTACATCCCTCAATGGAGATGCGATGAGGGTCATGGTGACCTAAGTTTTAGATGATAATTCGTCTGATGATGATTTGGAATTCAGGTTCAAATTGTGTAGTAGCGTGTCATGTCTTTTATTTCCAACCCGGCATAAGCAGGACCTAGAAGCACACACTAGAATTGAGATCACACTAGAATACTTTCTGATTTCCTTTCTGAACGAGTTGATCGTATAATAGGTTTTACCAATACGAGGTTGACGGAGGTTCTTTATGAAAGTGCGATGGATTAAATTTTATTCTGGTCATATTGAAATAGCCTCTATAGTAATAGGAAATCGATAAGATCCTGGTATAATGGATACTGTGCCCGGGTTAATGATTATCTCTTAAAACTTTAAGACTTTCATTCAACAACACTATAAGTGTACGAATTGCTATAAACTTTCGAAGATGACCGTCGTTGTTGAACCGACGATGATTGCATCGATTTCGTGATGCTCATATAATTGAGCGTTCGCAGTTCATTCATCTTTTGGTATTGAACTTGTGCGAGTTGGTCAGCAGTTTGTTGTTGCAGAGGAGGTCAACGAATAGGTTCTCGTATTCAGTCAAATTAGTGTATTCATCGTTGTACACTGGAACCTTAGTTTGAGGGAGCTATGTATCGACAGTGGCTAATAATTGTCTTATGGTTTGAAGTTCGAGATTGCGAAAAAAGGATAATCTTCTGCTTGACTCTGTTTACCGTATTCTCGATTGCAAAATGTGGCAATGCATCTGAGATTGTAAATTGCGACTCCAACTCATAGTCTCAATAAGGCATTAGCCATAACCAGATTAAATCTGTTGTCGTATTATGATTTCGAATTTATAAATATATAACCGAGAGACACTTGTCATGTCTATAAAATAATTAACCCTACAACCATAATTGCATTTCTCTATGGCTACTCGCTTCCTTCTATATATGCAAACCAGAATCTCAAATCGAAAAAACCTCAACAACTCAATCAACTCTAAATAACAAAATACGAAATAAAAAAATATCCCAAAAAATTACATATTCATCGCAAACATGCTGTTGTGAGCTAAATGAAAAGAAAAATTTTCTTCTTCGAGACTTCCTAATGATAATAAAATCAAATATACTTCTCTATACAATTCAATTTTCGTTTTCAATTCAATTTTGTTCCGAGATTTTCCTTGTGTTCTCGTAGTAGAGAGATGTAGCTTTGCCAACTACACACGATATACACAAAAACACACATAAACAAAACAATGGGTTCGGATAAATGTATGTGTTTATATTGTAATACAAATTCTGGTATAGTAACAATTCAAATATGCAAACATACGACTGAAAAATAATACCAAAAAAAAAGCTCTGCAAGCAACAAATAAATATATAACAAAGACGACAAATGGATATCACTTTTCTTCAATTTGTTTTTCTCTCAATCGAAACAAAACTGAATAAGTAGAAATGTCAATTGAAATTCAATATATTCGCTTTAACATTTTTTGTGTTTTTTTTTTAATTTTGTGCTAAAACTATACAATGTAATTTTTCTCCTATATTCGAGCGACATTAAAACTCTATTGAAATCCTATCGCCAAGAAAACTATTCTGCACACATTTACAGTGCTATTAAAATGAACCATGTTCCGAATGCCTTGACAGTGCATTTATTGTTGTTTTAACTTAAATATCGAACTGTTGATGAAAGTACAAAAAAAAAATTGAAAGTCACACTCTATGATTTCTCTCTTGCCTTGTAGTTGTAGCATTTATCATTTAATATTTTTACACTTTGTATTAGAATACATAAGGATTTAATAGAGCGCGAAATGGGAATCCTTTTATGTTACGATAGTAGACAATAAAAATAGAAAATTTTGTTGATGCTGTTGATTTACAAAACGAAAGAAAATTTCAACAATATTTTCATCGGTATGTGGCGCCCAAACCATACGGAATCATACATTTTCAGAAATCGGTCTCTTATATAGAAAGAATTTCACCAAGCAGAAACGAACGAGATTTCCTTAGATGAGGGTTCTCAGATAAGGCTGCCTTAAACATCCTGGATGACCTCTAAATCGGTTTACCGGCATACCATTCAAGCATACGTTCATCGTCATTCGGGCGTTCAAACAATTTGTTGGTGACATCAGAGACGTTATTTATTGCAGGTATTTAGAAATCTTGAGTAATATTGCAGGTCTACTTTTTAAAGCGAATAGAACAATTAACGTGTAAAACCAGCAAATTTGTATTAAGGGAGGTGAGATACCTTGGTTATATTGTGGGAAATGTCGTGCTAAAAACGAATGCTTAAAGCATTACAGGATACCCCCCAATGATACTCGCAATTAAGATTGCCGCACAAAGAATTATAGCATGAAGGAGTTAAAATGCTATGCAGCAGTCATAACACAAAGAAATTTCTTCAGAATGTCGAAGGCTTTAGTTCATGACAATAACTGATCACCGCAGTATATCATGCTTGACCCACCAATGTTTTCTGCTATTGCCATAATCCTGTTAGGCGTACTTCAATGAATTGATGGTTTCTGGTGATATTTCCTATATACCAAGCATGTAGGATGGTTAATTGTAAATCATTTATTATCTTGTCAATTTTTAATTAGGTTTTGGTCTGGCAAACAAGCGGGTCAATCTAACAGTAGTACGTAATGTTCTGCAATACATATTTGTGTATAGTGAATCGTTACCTTGGTAAAAAAACCCAGCATTCTTCTTGATTTATGGACGAAAAAGGTAGCAGGTGGTTTTCTTGGACACCAATCTCGCGCTGTTTTAGTGCATGGAAGGGCTAAGGCGGGGGAGCCCACTAAAAAGAAAGCCCACTACCATTACACTATACCAACACCAAAATTCCACTTAAAAATACCTTGGCTCTTTTATGATCCCACCAATAATATTGAATATCATCTGGCCCATCTAACTTAATCTTTTTTTTTTCATCGGAAATATCATCTATTATTAAATTACGGTTAGTTGTCATAAAAGCAGAGCAAGATGTTTTCAATTACCTTTAACCAGTCACGGCTCATGTTTTTCGTAACAAAGTCTAGACGCGCGGCTTTGTGCTATATGACAATAGCATTGGTACTGCCATGATTTTGCTGTGTTTTAGACGTACAGCATCTGCAGATTGTGTTCCGAGACACATTTAATTTAAGCTCGCTTTACAGGCACTTAATACTTCAAGAATTACTCGTGTCCTTAATTAGACAGTGTGTTTCGCGTGAAATCATTTTTTATTTGGTCCTTCGGTTTTGTTGATGATGATCGTTAAAAAAATTAACAACGGAATTAATTTTCTCTCAATTTTCTAAAAGAAAGAACTTCTTCGAAAAAGGCTTGCTATCTGTAAGTTGAGCAAAATAATAACATACAAATTTGACCGCCTGAAGACGACTGCACGAGTGCGAGCGAAAATTTGTAATTTTTGATCCGCAAGATAAACCCTGCGAGTTAAAATATATTCATCGTTGCGCTACTTGGTTCGCAAACGACCAACCTATAGATATAAAAAAATTGCTTAAAAAATAAAATAAGCAAGCGGTTTGCTATTTTATGAAAGACAAGTATCTGTCATTCATTTTTTTTATCTTTGGGTTGTGTTCGGAAATTTTTATAAATGAAGGGAATCATTGATAGTGTGAAAATGGAGAAAATGTAATAAAACTATTGTATGGTCTAGCTAGACGATATCTGTACAAATTTTTAACCTACAGTCGAAATTTTTTGAGAATATCCCGGCGTCTGTTTCATTTGAGATATTTACTCATAATCGAGTGTATTTGCAAAAAGATTTCCTGCAATAGTCGGTACGTTAATAGCTTTACATCTAAGTTTCTGTTGTTTAACATATCGAAAGATATAAGCAACTATTGTGCCCAAATTTTTCATGAATTATAGTCTCAATACACGCCCATGTTAATTGTTCAAATCCCGCTTTCATGTCGACAACATATTGACTGCCCCACTATCTCCGGCTTTGTTAAGGAAATTCAACGGATACTCCATAATCCATATGTGCTTATGCAGGTTTTCTAATCATATCAGCATTTCTGAATTTTTTATTACAGATTAATTTCTACGTACGGAATTGAATTTGATTGCTACGACGATAAAATCTGATTAAAATTATCTAGATTTCACAATGTTGATTATTACCAATGATTTACCAAGGCCCCAGTTATGCACCGTTTAGAAAACGTATTTGAAACATTAGAGTTAATTTTTTGCTCGACCGCTCTTATCATAATGGAACTCCGAGAATTGATGGAAGCATTCAAAATTATCGTACCAATAGATTTCAGGATTACCAGTGTAGAGGGGGGGGGGGGTAGGGAAGGGGTGTACGGATCCGCTTTGATATCGTGATGTTACTGTAGTTGGGGTAATACAGGGATCTCAATCGTAGGACACAATACGCAAAAAGTCTTCCGATGGTAGTTTCAACACACAGTGACAACAATTTCAATCGAATGAAAGAAACGTCAAATAATGTTGACGAATTTTATTGAGCGAAAATTATTAGTTAATAACTGCAGACTGTAAGTGTCAATTGAATCAAAAATATTCTTGGTTATTTTCGTAATAAACGAGTGCGTTTTATGGCAAAAGCTGATAAAAAATGTTGATATTTTTATCAAATTTTGGGTTATTCTGGATTGATAGCCAGATAGTATTTTTACATCAAGGTGAGGTTATCAAGATGATGGAAGTTTGGTTTCGAACTAATGAAAACATTGAATTTTTTGTATTAAAAAAATTCGGTCGTCTCATCAGACTGCAGTGGCCAAACTACAAAAATATTGAAAATACTTTGAACTAATCAAAGTATAAGTATTGATGTAAAAATACTATCTGGCTGTCAATCCAGAATAACCCAAAATTACATACAGAAATCGCATGTATGCGTTAAATACAATAAAATTCGAGGCTACCAAGGGGTTGGCAATTGCTTAGCGAGTCATTAAAATTCGCTAAGGCATTGTGATTATACTTTGATTAGTTCAAAGTATTTTCAATATTTTTGTAGTTTGGTCACTGCAGTCTGATGAGACGACCGAATTTTTTTAATACAAAAAATTCAATGTTTTCATTAGTTCGAAACCAAACTTCCATCGTCTTGATAACCTCAACTTGATGTGTTTGTAAACATTAAATTTAAATAGGTCATGGACGCTAATTCTCTATTTGAAATTTTGCGATGTACGTTTTGTACCACAACAACAACTATGCATTTAAAATCTGATGATGGATTCAATTTCGACTCCTGACAAACCCGCATTTAGTGTGAAAACAACTTTTAAGACAGTCTTTTCTCGTCCCGAAATACAGGATGCCCCAGAAATGGACGATCAAACGATGCAGGGTGACAGGGGAGCTCATTTCCAAAAAACACAGCCAAATAAAGTTTTTGCGAATTGTTGATGGTCCAAAAATTATTCCACTTTTAGTGTTTTTTTAGTGAAATCGCATGCTCACCCACCAAAAAATTAGTTCTTTTGTTTAACTTTCTTTTTTAATGCGATCTAGAAGAGTGTGCCTTTCAAATAAAACCATTTTTGTTACTGCGCTGGAATGTTTTACCATCACTTTTTTCGACTTACGACTTAGTTTATGTTTCAATTTCCAAAAATTAGTTAACATTCTATTTAGTGTAAACAAGTAAGTCGTGTTTATTACAAAATGCACTTAACAAAATTTCGAGTTCTGAAATAGATGATTTGTCAGAAATAAAACAAAATGATGAACACAGAAAATCTAGTAACCCGAATTAAACAAAATTTGTGGTATAAAATAAGTCAATAAGCCACATAGCTTATTCCCATAACGCAAAAAAGCAGAAATGCATTTCATTTATGGTTTATGTAATGGCAACACCCGAGCTGCTGCAAGGAATACCAGAGATGATATTCCTGATTACAGAGTATTTCAAAACGTGCACCAAATGAACAGTGAAGGCAAAGTCCATGGTCTTCCGGGAAAAAAATGAAACAGGCGATCAACTTGATATAGACGAAGAGAGAGAATAATTTGAATGGTGACAGACGATCCATCTATAAGTGTTCGTTGTTTATCAAGACGTTCGGGAGTGCGACGGTCCACGTTCGCACCGTATTTTAAAAATAAATCAGTTGCACCCTTAACATGCGTAACGTGTACAAGACCTTGTAGCCATGAAAAAAGTGTGCAATTTTTTCAAGAAATGGGGCGTTGATTCCAAAAAATTCGCAATTTTTTAACAACATTTTAAGAGTGTCGAAACATGTTTTAAAATGGAAGGGATATTCAATATCTGATTGGGCTCGCATAAATCCAAAAGTAGTGTGGTGTAATCGGTTTTAACACCAATTTGGAGTGAACATGTGGGTGGGAATATTCAACGGGAAATTGACTAGCCCATTTGAATTACCACGTTGGATCAACGGGGAAGTATATCTAAGTTGTATACAAAAAGACTCAGATGAATTACTTTATGATGCGTCTCTAGAAGTACGTGAGCTCCCTTCACTATGCACTAGTAGTGGGCAACAGCTCAACGTATAAATTATCCAAGGCGTTGCATCGGAAGCGGGGGGTGGGGGGGGGGATGGGTTCATTGCATGGCCATCATTTTTCTCCCCTGATCTGAATCGTTTAACCTTTTTTGTTTGGGGTTATTATAATGAGCTGGTTTATGAAATGGTAAAACAGACCGAGCAGGAGATGCGGCAACGTATAATCAAAACGTCAAATATTATTAAAAATAACGAACGTACGTTTCGTCGGATTAAGCAAAATTGTATATGGTGATGCCAATTATGTATTTTGACAAATGCATCAAACACTTATTATAATATTAAAAATTAACAAAAAAAAAAACATTTATTTGATTCAATCTATTTTATTTCTGATTCTGACAAATCTATTTCAGAACTCGAACTATTGTTAAGACATTTTGTAATAAACACGACTGACTATTGTGAAAAAAATTATAAAAAACATTCTGTTGTCAATAGCCCAATGTGTGATACCATTTTTAAATCTGGATCAACTTTCTGTAGTACATTGTTTTCTCGATGGCGTCACTTAAACATCAACAAAAAAAAAATTGGGAAACAAGAAGTCTTTACAACACCATAGTTTTTATTTGACGAAAGATAATGCAGCGTGCAAAAATGATTTTATTTGATCGTATTAAAAAAGAAAGTTAAACAAAAGAACTGCTGGTTTTTTTAAATTAATTTTTTGGTGGATGAGCATGCAATTTCACTAAAAAACACTAAAAGTGGAATAATGTGAAGTTGGCCCAATATCCAACCAAGAAAAATACTATGGTAACACCAAAATGTACGAATTATATCTATAAGTTACGGTCAGCCCAGAAAATATTCCAAACGACGCTATTTACTACAGTCAACCCAAAAAAAATTATTTGTCACAGGAAAACTCGCCATATTTATACTGTCAGCTCAAAAGTAAAACTGTCGCTATACTATACAATTGTCATGATAGCAGGAATTTTACTGTCAGCCATCTTGAATAATGTTTAAGGAATATTCAATAAATAAGGTTTTTAGGTTTCAGTGGTTGATACTTAGGCCATTTTTGGCCCATTGTGATACCACGCATTCATGCAACATCATTAACCCATTCACCTACTCGCACAACTACAGTATACCACCTGCATATTGCAAGCTCCACGTCAACCTGTACATTGACATGGGCTGTGGGTCGGCGCTGAATCCTGCACTCCATCAGAGGGCCTTTGTTGTGTTTATTAACATCCCTGACATCAGTTGTGTTTATTAACATCAATAAATAAAGATTAATTTAAAATTAATTTTGTAACTCATCGGTCACAGTTTGATAATATTATAGCCAATTCACCAATAAGAAGTTCTGTATTGAAATTGCTATTACTTTTAATTCGGTGTCAAAATCATTTGACTACTGCCGTAAGCTAGAGTGTTGAAATCATTCGAGTACTCCCGTTAACTTTCAGACGCTTTTCTATTAGAGTTTACCCAGGAGCATACATGCAAATAATCATTGTTTCGGAAATCGGAGGTCTGGGGGGTCCCCGTTGCCAATATATATCAATATGTATCGTTCAACAAAATTTGAATTCGTTTCAACGTGAACGATATCGTGAACGATACATATTGATATACAGTGTGTCGCATAACTATATAACCACTCGTTTTTTGATTTTTCAAAATAACGGATTTAAACAAGTCAAAACTTTTAAAGCAAAAAGTTGCGTAAGGATGAAATATATAAAATACAAAAAAAACCGTTACAATATTCAATCGTTTTAAACAAAAATAATAAATATTTGAATTTGCCTTGTTGCATAACTATATAACCAGTAGAGTAGGCCTTTTGAAGGTTTTTCTCGCTCAGTTTTATAAATTATAAAAATTTTATTAGACAGAGTCCTTGGCGAAGAGCGCTCCCACGACCTCGGTACTGCCCTGGTTTCCGGTGCTAAATATGGCTATGAGAGAAAATAAAGAAATATATGTTCGATTAACTGGAAAAGTACAGTTATTACAAAAAAAAAATCGATCTTATATTATACTAAGATCACTCCAGGAGTAAATTAACTGATATACATAGAACCAGAATAGAGAAAAATTGAATTCAAAAATACAAAAAGAATGAGAGTTAACAAAAAAAAATGGCTTAGCCAAACTGCTCCTTCAGGTAACTGCGGTCGTCGTATTTAGGGTTGCCGGTATTTTGTTCAGCCGGTTTACCCAGAAATTAGTTGCACTAACAGGTCTCTGGATGTTAACTGGAATTTCCTCCAAACTATACAGGTATACACACACCCGTTGTAAAAACACCCGTTGATTTAGGTGTGGTCGCATCTCTCACACAACTTCGAGGTTTAGCTGCTTCGCTACTCCCGATCGACCGGTTTGCTCCGTAACACGGAAACACGGCACAAGAATTAAATGGGTTTCTGATTGCACAAAAACGCCTCGAAAACAATCGGAAAATATTTACTTAGTTCCAATGATCACACTTATATTTTAGTTTTTATTTTCATAAAAACCTACACTCAGATATGTAGGCAAATCTCATCAGGTATCAAAACAGAGCTACTATGTGTTGAGCTTCTTCTATTTTGTATAAAATGTACCAATTCTCAGCACAAAGTATTCTTGATAATTCATAAAAATGCACAATATTTCCAATTATACATTTCTTATTTTTTTTTTTTTTTTATTTGGACACCTCACTTATACGAAATGAGTGTCAGTCATCAATCAAAAGTTCTCAATAATATTAATTCAGCACAAAATATTTTCGCTAATTAAAAAAGTAACTATGCACCATAGATTATGTACCTACCCAAATTATATTTTCTTTTTAATTGATTTTTAATTTGGGCAGCTCACTTGTCCGAACGGTTGTTATCTCGTCAATTATCAACAATATTCTCTATTGATCTTGATTGACTGACTAAAAAAAAATTTTGTTACATATTTACAAGAAAAAAAAATCGGAAAAAATTGGTATTTGTATGTAGTTAAATACAGCAAAATCGGATAACAGAATCATCGTACGATTTACAGACGGTACATGCACCGATAATGCAAGTCATATTTATCATCATTAAATCGCCCAAAAGCATGCTGCACCAATGCATGCCAATCTTGCAGGCGTAACAATGTTTAAATGGTATAAAAATCGTAATCAGGTACAGTGTTGCACGAAAGTTGAAAGTTGAACGCTATACGCGATGCGGTAACTGAAATATGTCTAATTGTGTTACACGATTCCTTCGTACAAGCCTCGATGCAAGGGTTACTTCGTAAAACGCTGCAAAATTTTTAAGTGTGTATAAAATCGTACTTTTTTGCGATACAATTTTGGGCCAACTTCACAAAAGTCTCCCCTATCACCCTTAATGGTTTGATTGTTCAGTACTAGGACACCCTGTATATTGTTTGTGACGCTCAAACATTAATTTTTATTTATTTGTTGCTTAATACAGGTACATTTTCTTTTTAAAAATCCACTCTATTTAACCTGTTCCATTTAGAACAAGATCGGCTCATTCGCAACAAAGTAATTGGTTTTTAGTGGGTCGTACAAGTTACATAAATATCTACCATATATTGTGCGTGTCTCAATTTTGTCAATGAATGAATTGCATTGATTTTAGAAGTAGTACAGAAATAGATAATTCACGGCGATTCTTATGCGACTGTATTAAAATAAATGTGTTAATGTCATTACGAATAGGCCAATTCGAACAGTAAAAAATTCAATTTTGTCGTTTAGAATGTTAGCCGGCCCAGCGGCAATTCCGACATTACCGTTAGAATCAGCATCATCTCTAAACCACCACTGTCTACATCTTCAGAATACGCCACAATGTTTGGAAAAAGCATAAAAGCCCAGATTATTATAAAGCTTAAATTTTAAAAATTTTAAATTTAAATTTTATATTTGTAGATTTGATGAATATTTGTGTTTTTAGTTTTGATTATAAGCAAAGTGTGTTGTGTTTTAATACAAAATCGACACAGAACGAAAACATTCATCAAAACTGCACCATGAAAAGCACTGCATTATACAATTTAGCTGCTTTTCCAGAATATTATTAGAAATCAAAGTTTTTTTAAAAATTGTAGTTAAGGAGAAAAGGCACGCAGCTCTCTGCGGTTTACCATATTTAGCGGTCTTGGGGAAAATATAACTCCTTCAGTAATGACGACCTTCCCAAATGTATCCTGCCACTATTAATGAGATTTAGCAAAAATATTTATATAATCCATTGATTATTTTAAAAGTTTACGTCTGCACAGAGTTCAACACTCACCATCATATTCAAAATGCAGACATATAAATCGTTTCTTGCTTCTAATACTCGCATAATGCTGCTAGACACATTAGTCATGTATAGAATAGAAAGACCAAATCGAACTAAACAAAATGATTTTATGTTACATTAAAGTTATCATTGTCATTGTACAGCTAATGAAACCAAAAATTTTCCATTTAGTATTTTTAAACTGATGAAAATGCATTACGAGAAGATCCATTATCTTTTATCATCCATCCCCCATATCCCCAAGTTAATGAAGCGGAAAACGTAACGTAATATAATATTTCATTCTGTATAGTATAAAGCTTTGATGTTCATTTTTTCACAAATAGTCTATAAAAAAAGCTTTCTGTATATTTTAAAGTTATACCATCAATGCAATACTTATAATCGCTCTCTCACACACACACACACTCAAACATACATATACATATGCATGCATCTAATTTATTTTAATATCAAATATAAAAAAAAGTTCGTTTTTCTACATAAATTGCAATATCTTAAAAGCTTTTTGATTCCTATCCGTATATATGTTTAAGAAAACTATTATTGCTTTTACTTAAACTTAAAGCCTTTTTAAATGCACATACAAAAGTGTTTTTTAATGTGTGCTTTTGTGTACTGCTCTGAATACAATACAAATCTCTTCTGGATTATTCATCCGATTTTGATATGAATTTTAATTTTTTTTTTGTCGGTGCCTGTGTATCTCGTTGCGACTGGTAATAGTCTAAAAAAAATAAAACTGAATCCACTTGAGATGAAAATTTTGTTTGTGAAAATGGAAATTCAATAGTTTTTTTTTTCTGTACCGATTTTAAAAATTAAATTATTTTATGTCAATACAATTGGTAAATACATAATAGAGTACATTTTATTGTTATTATTATTGTTATATCAATATTGTTATTAACATTTACATTTTTGTGTTGTTATTGTTAATTGGGTGCTTAAGATACAAATGATCGTTGTAATGGTTAATTATTATGTTTTCGTAATACAGACATACGTAAAAGATTTGAATTTGGAATACGCAAACGTCTTTGTACTTAATGGGGGGAAAAGCATTATGATTTTCTTTTGTTTGGAAAACAATTAATAAATCTATTATATTTTAATGGAAAAAGGACAATTGATAAATAAGAAATGAAAATGTTTTCCGTCCCACGACATAATGCTATGCATAATAGAATAATAAGCTTTTGAGTTAAAGCATGAATATAATCAGAGAAAGGAGTTCTAATTTCTAGGAATTTTTCACAATGTTGAACTATTTTGAACCAATACAGATTTCATTATCGTTTATGTTTCGGGTAATCAGGGTTAAATAACATGTTGTGTTACGTAAACATGTGTTCATTCCCGAAGAATTTCCTTAACGGACTCCGATTGCGTTTGGTGGAAACCATTTAAGGTTCAGATCAGTTGGTAAGGATCGATTTTTCATTTCATTGTCAGATAATTTTACTCGTGCTTTCTTGTTATGGGAAATATAATTCTTCCTCTGCCACTATTCTGGGCTTTCCCTGGGAATAAAGAATTGGGGAAAATATTTTCATAACATTTTTGTCTAAATTATATTTTTCTGGCATACTGACGGAATAAGTTTGGTGTAATTATTTTCGAAACAAAGAAAAATATTTTTCCCAATAAACATTTTGTGGAATAAAAGTTTCCCAATTCCCAAGTTTCCCAAGTAGTGCACGATTTACATGTTCCAATTTTTTTTTCCAGTAAAAAATGAAGGGTTAAGTATATTACGATTTTCGTTTGCGAGAGGAGTTCGAAACAAATTCCAGTAAAATAAAATTGGGTTTTTTTCTTTTTAATTTGGGGAAATGTTGTTTACATATGGCTGTCTCTTTTTAACTAGTAATTTTTTGTTATTTGCGTGCAGCTCTATTTTTCTGTAAAAAATTTGTTGGGGAAAAAAAAATTGGAACATGTAAATCGTGCATTATTGTTTTGAAAATATTTACACCAAACTTATTCCCTCAGTAGGCCAGAAAAATATAGTTTAGAGAAAAATGCTATGAAAATATTTTTCGTAATTCCCTATTCCCAGGTAAGTCAGAATAGTGTCACTGTGGCACTATTCTGGTAATTCCCTGGGAATAGGGAATTGGGGAAAGATTTTATATGTAATTTCTATTTTAAAAAAAAATTTCTGGCATACTGAGGTAAAAATCTAGTGGTAAATTTTTTGAAAACAAAATAAAATTGGGCATAATTTTCCCTGCCAATTTAGATATGGAAAAATTATTCCCAATTTATAAATATTTGCATCAAACTTTTCTTCTTAGTAGGCTGGAAAATAAATATTTGAACTAAAATTACATATAAAATCTTTCCCCAATTCCCTATTCCCAGGGAATTACCAGAATAGTGCCACTGGATGACATAATGTTTACAAGTGGCATCCGAATGGTTGTCGCGTTGTTGTTAATAATGCAGGTTTGGGGAAAAAGAATTGGGGAAACTTTTAGTAGTCTATACCTACCAGAAACAATAAATGTGGCAATTTAGATTTGCCAAGAGTCAGATTTGCCGCCCCGGTGTCAAAGTGGTCAGCATGCTTGCTTCAGCGACCAGAGGTCCCGGGTTCGATTCCCGGTGGTGAGAAGGAAAAAATTTCAAGGCTTGCTTAGGATCAATGATGAATTAATCACTGATTATCCAAGAGGAAAATATGATTATGAAACTTCATTTGAAGCGGCCAAATTCTTTGATGGGATATAATGCCAGACGGAGAGAGTGAAAACTTTATGCAACTTTATTTATGCAATTTCGTCCACAGGCAAACTGGAAACTTCTTCGATTGCAGGAAAATTTGTATGTATTCTACAGGTTGGACCATCTGTTGGTCCTTGTTCAAATGTTTTCAATGTTATCTGTTCTTAAAAATTCTTTGACATGAAAATCCAAAAATATGCATTTTGATTGTCCAAATTTATTATGAAAATAATCACAACATTTCGTAAATTACGCGAGAGTTTTGGTCAACATGGATGTCGTACTGAGAGTGCAATTGGCAAAATTATTGATCATTTTGAAAAAACTGGTTCAGTGGTAGGTCGTATAGACCGTTTCAACATGTTAATTCACTTCGTACTTCTGATGCAGTGGCACCTCTTAATGAAAGTGTTCGTAATGCACCAGGCACATCAACCAGGCATCGTTCGCAAGAATTAAACATTTCGCGAACCACATTACGGGACGCATTTTGCATGTTGATGTTCAATTTGATTCCTTGGCCACCAAGGAGCTCGGATTTAACACCACTTGATTATTTTTTGTGAGGTCATTTGAAACGTAAGGTATGCTAATCATCCACAAACAATTCAACAACTTTAAAATAACATTCGCGTTCATCTGCTTTTATTGGAAAAAGCCATCAACAATTTTGATGTTCCGATGCAGGCCTGTAGACGAAGCAGTGGTGAGCATATGAACGATATTGTTTTCCATACATAAATGGCATAGATTCATCTTTCCTTATACCAATAAAACAATTTGGGATATCTCTAAAACCGTTTGTGGAGAATATATATTTGTTTTGGATTGATTATGGGGCCGGAAGGCCGTAACTTAAGTTTTTGAACTATGCGATTTGGAACCCCAGGGTTCCATGTTAACATCGCGCTAATGCTCTTCCCGTGTTCAACGTTTACTTTTGCTTGTTTCCTCTTTTTGCGCTCTACTAACGCGTTCATGATGGTATATTCCACCGCGTGTCCAGTTCTCCGTGCCGCCCTAGTCGCAACACATTTTAGGACCTTCTGCGTTGCCTGTTTGATGTATGAATTTCATTGTAGTTCCCACAATGTGGTGCGGGAGCGGAGTTCACATAGTTTAGTGCCGTTTCTTAATTTTGATTGACTCGGTTAGGTTTTTTGATGTGTAAACATCTTTGCTCGCGCCTACCAAAAATTTTTGTATTAGAGTAAACTTGTAAATGAAACGAACGGAAATGACGTATGTACCTACTTCGTTTGAAAAAAAAGCAACAAACTCAATAAAACAATTTTGTACTATACATGGCATGCTTGTATGTATGTATATAGTATAGGGAAAACAAAAACTAATTTAAAAAATGAAATAGAAACCATCAACATTTCCATCGATCAGAAAAATCCAAAAAAACATTACGATACGAACTACGATTACGAAATTACATACTCTTACGATTAAAAACACAGTCAACACTTTTGTATGTTGCTTTATTACGAGTAACGAGTCTAGGATCTGTTCATCACGTCGGCTATCAATGATCATGTCTTCTACTAAATGGGGTTATAATGACGTCTCGTTTTTAACATTGAACTGCTAGAGTCTCAGGTCACAGTCACGCAGATATGCTCAATTCATTTGCTTTCCGAGACCTGTCCGCGCAATGACGAGTATGTTAATATTCCTACGTTTGAATGCCACGTGTTCAGTTCAAGAGAGATGATCAATGGGCTGCCGGTGTAGCAATTCCGTCAAAAGATCAATAAAATGAGCATAGTGGACACAGATATTTTGCCGTACGAACTTTCACTTGTCGGTCGGCCTTACTTTCTCAAAACCAATATTGACGTAACAGATGAACTGGTGAATGGAACTATGGGCTGTATGAGGTATACTGAATGCAGCCACTCTGACCGGAAAACGAGAAAAATGAAAACGTCAACAGTAAAAAATGTCAAACGACTCTGGATGGATTTCGGTACAAATTCTCTAGGCAAGAAGGCCAGGCAGCTTAAAGCTGGATGGGCGCAGAAAACGAATATCGACCGATGTTTGGTGCCCATTTCTATAAAAAACTCAACTGTTAATCGAAACAACAATCGGACAATTAATGTTAAGCGTAATCATTTTCCAGTCGTATCTACATGTGTTACCACAATTCATGCATCACAGGGTGGTACCTATAACGAGATAGTCAGTATATACTCATACGATAAAAGACTCAGTCCACAACTTGTGCATATTGCTCTATTACGAGTAACGAGTCTCGAAGGACTGTTCATCACGTCGGCTATCGATGATCATGTCTTCTACCATGGACGAACAAATGAGACCTCAATGGGTCTTCCCCAAAATGAGCTATCGCACCTCACTACAAATCCGCTAACTATAAATCAGGTTGTAATGGCGAACTTTGTAGGAGATAATAATGGCGTCTGGTTTCTAACATTGAACTGCCAGAGTCTCAGGTCACATCACCTCGACCTAACTGATACAGTCACGCAGGGATGCTCAATTTTCTTGCTTCCCGAGATCTGGATACACAATGACGAGCATGTTAATATTATTAATTTTGAATTATGCGTTCAGTTCAAGAAAAATGGTCAGTGGGTTGCCGGTGTAGTAGCAATATATAAAAATACAAGTTTAACTTATACAGTCAATTCGCATAAGGGAATCATCGTTGGACTAACAAATGATATGAGGGTAACAACACAACCCATTGATAATATCTACATGACTGAACTTCAGCTTCTTAATGGGAATAAGATGTTTTTTGTATAGTTGTATTCACCTCGCCGAAAAAATCTGTCGAAGACATAATGAAGTTCATACATTTCGTCCTTGCTCCATATTCTTAAAAAATTTCAAAAATTCTAAGGAGACTATCATCTTTTGCCGATGATTATGAGCGGGGATTTCAATATTAATTTTGCTGTTCCTCAAGCTAAACCACTTATAAACTTCCTGTGAGACGAATTCGATTTGCACATGAACTCAGATCGAAATATGTATATCTAATACGAGATATGGAACGACCATTGTGCAGTTTTTCAATAAAAATTAGAAAAGTTAGAGTCGACAGTATATGTATCTTATTTTAGCTACCATAATCCAATTGCGTCGATTATACCGAAAGAGTAATAGACCAATTTAACGATAATATACAAATGAAAAACTATGGTTAGTAAAATTACATTCCTTCTTCATTCAAAGTAAACTGTAAGTGTACGGACGCACTATACACACGCCATGTTTACACATCTCATTGAGAGTACTAATGGACTCACTCTTTTTTTTTTTACGCGTTTTATTCACGTTCCTTTCTGTCAATCGGCCAAGGCCGCTATATATTCTTTGTAGGCTGAACGTGTTACATTGGTAGTCGCTATACGTCTAGTTCTCTGAAGCTGATTTGGCACAGTTTCTTGCTTTATCAAGAGCCTCGTTGTATCTTGAGCAGGCATCTAAAACTTGTATAAGTATTTTAAGATCTATTTTGTGATCTACCTAAAACGGCCGTCCTTCTCTAAGTAGACTCTTTCAATATGTCAAATTGAAATACTGTGCTTTTTTCTGTCTGATTTTCTGCAGATTACCGCGGTCCACTCTTACACTGATCTCTCCCAGATAATTTCTAGAGTAATTTTTTCTCAGCTATTCCTGTTATAGCAATACAGAATTTCTTTTTCTTTTTTGCATGTGGTCCCAATTGCAGGACAATGCCCCTCATTCTACTCTACGTACAGATTTCATTTTGGTATTCAATGCTCATAGGTCGTTTTTATGGATCTCTACTACGTATTAGTTTTACTTTTTCTCCCCAATTTTGACCATAGGAATACATCTGACGTGTCACGGTAAATTATTTTTCTTACTGAGTACGGCTGTGTCTTAACTCCTCTATGCGACTGGTAGAGATTCGATCCGTTTACCATCTCTCATTTAGGTCTGTCTATTTGTTTAAAATAAAATTTGAGTTTGTGTTTTTGTTGTCTCCTCCTTTCCTCAATTACGAGCTCTACACCTTTGTAAAGTAATGTTTTCCGGTTTTTAGCATACGACTATCCGGTTGTTTCATGTCTTCATGTGCAGTACTGATTGAAAATGTTTCGTTCTGGTTTTCTGCTGTGTTCACATTTTTTTAGTAAAAGAACTCTAATTTTGTCTTTTAGATTGGCTCTCTATTTCTTTACGATCTGTAGGTATGTATGCTATTGCCTCAATTGGGATTCTTCTCATTTGTTGCTTATGTAGAAGAATTGGTAGGGTGTTTACTATACGCATTTGCTAGTTTGTAGGCGGCTAGTTCATGTTCTTCATGTTCCGTACTAAAGCAATGCCATAAATCTTTTACGCTGTTTGTTTGCAGGGCCACTTATTTTTTTGTTGCAATCCAGTTATGTAGTCATTTGACCAATGCAACATAAATCTTGAACCATCTTTTGTAGTAGCCTCCACCGAAGATTGGCAGGAATGTTTTTGTTTGGCAAATTTAACTCTGGAGTTGTATTATAATGAATCACTTTAGTTATAAAGTATCCTGGGGCGGAATCATGAAATACGACCGGAAAATTTAAACGGATTTAAAAATATTTTCAAACTTTTTAGATTAAAAGTATTCAAATTTACCATGATGGATGCAGACTGATGTATAAATGCAACTTCTATAATATTTGAAGAGCAATGGCTAACCTCCTACAAGGTTTTCGAAATTCTTTTTTTTTCGGTACAACATTTCCGTTTAAAACTGCTCGATTGTGAAATAGTTGTCGAATACAATTTTTAGGTTAAACTTTCATTTATTTGTGTTTTCATACAAAATATCTACGCCAACTTTGACCATTTTTCGAATTTGTTTGTGTTTGTCCAGTGAAATATTTTCTAACAATTCATTTTTGCGGTCGGATTTCATGATCTTGCCCCTGTATATATACATCAAAATAATTATTTATTTCCGGAATTTTTACAATTTTGAAATACAAAAGACTTCAATGCCATCTCATAAAATGAAACGGCGACGAACCTGGGGCGAAAAAAATGAATTTCGAAAATCTTGTAGGAGATTAGCCATTGCTTTTAAAACATTATAGAAGTTGCATTTATACATCAGTCTGCATCCATCATAGTAAATTTGAATACTTTTAATCTAAAAAGTTTGAAAATATTTTTAAATCCGTTTAAAGTTTTCTGGTCGTATTTCATGATTCCGCCCCTGGGGTTAGTATTAACGGATTTTGATCATAAATGGAATTGTTGTGAGAATCCGTGAGTTAAGACATGCTTCAATCTGAGAATATAAATAAAATAAAAAATAAAAAAAAAAAATCTGCTGATAGTTCTTCGTATGCTTTCATTCTTGGTATGAAATGTCGTTCGACTCCGATATCGGTTAGTACGCGATGGAGCTCCAAGGTTGCTTGTTGTATAGAGCGTAGTGTTTTTCTTTAGCCAATTATATTTCGGCTCCTACAAAATCGGTTTCATTATCCAATAGCAAAAACCTCTTCGAGAGATAAATCTCTTAAAGACTGTATTAAAGGCTGTAGTAGCCATATCGTTGAATTTACACCCTGTTTTAGTAGCAAAGCATACAATTAGCGCTGTGTATCATTTCAATCGAAACACTTAACTGAGATGAGTTAATGGAAAGTAGATGGGAAATTCACGTGATCGCGTTCATCGTTCTGTTGCTATTAGTTGATGTTTTGTTGAAACCTTGAGTCGACTACACGTGATGCATTTGTCTATCTTTGAGCGCGTGTTACTTCTGCCGTTAACGATGCAATATTTGCTTCTAAGATGTGTCAGAATTAATTGAGTTAATGCAAGGTTTTTATATGCGCATCTTTGATTAATAGCTTTTTGAATCTATATTTTGGTGATACTATTTTCGGATGTCCTCTTAAGATAGGCCTGCTAACCAGAGTTTTGCATTGTAAACTTAAAATTACAACTGTTATTGGAGTCAGTCAGTGGTGACATTGAAGCCGAAATGCATCTGCTGCTGCATTCCAGTGTAGCCCAACTGTTTTAATGATATCGTCAAGTTTTAATTTCATTTTATTTTGATTTCTTATAGATGTGCTCTTATGGATTCCAAAAGAATAGCATTGTTAGATCCCGATTTTCTTAAGGTAAAGTGGATCTTAGTCAGATTATGCTCGGTATAAATAACCTTTGTTGCCGGAGCTGCAATATTTATAATATTGTAAGAATTACACGTCGGTTTACGTTAAAAACAAATTGTTTTATGTTTTGATCTATCGGCTTATACGCAGCTGACGTGACGGGAAATGAAATTTTCGCTGGTCTTCAAAATTAACCAGATAAACTATTCCATGACAAATAAGTTGGTCAATTCTATTGTGAGTTTGTTTAACAACATATAAAAATAGTTGATGAAATGTCAAAAATTTAGCTTATCATACCTGCAGATAAAAATGCAGTTGAAAATGTGTAGTGTTAAACAGAGACATCTATATTCTAATACGAAAAATACCTTCAAGGTAAACTGCGTACCGCAATTAAAATTCAGGAGTGAAATTTTCATTTTCGTTTTCGCTCGTGTCATTTTTATATGTAAAGCTAAGTATCCGCCTCGCGCTAAGATAAATTTTAATGCGCTCTCCACGCAAGCCTCCACTAAATTACAGATAAGTTAGTAAGGTAAAAATTGTATGTAAAGATAAATTTTGATGTTTGTTTTATTTTTACTACACTAAACAAAAATATAGTTCGACGAAACACGTCGAAAAATGTTTGTAGAGTTTTCACTAGTGCAGTCTATATGTGAATGAGACAACTACAAAGTTTTCACGTCAGCTGCGTACCGCAACTGCGAAATCGTGAGGTAAATATTTTTTGATATTTCGCTAGCTAAATTTTACGTCAAATTTGTATTTAAAATTTAGCTTAGCGCGAGTTGGATATCGACTTTACGTTCAACGTGAAATGATAATTTAACGCGTTCTCCAAAAATCTATTTATTTTCGAGCGAAATAGAAATGAAATTTTATTTGAATAATTTTTATTTTTAACGTATAAAATACGTAGATGAATTTGTTTATTTTACGTGAATAAATTTATTTAATTGATTTTATTAAAAATTTAAAGATTTATGGTATTTTTTTTTTACTGTCAAACACAAACAAATGTCAATATTTCATGTGAAAATATTGCGCCTGAGACATTATTTTTACATGAAAATAATTTGGAGAGTTTATGGGCTCCATCTTTGATGTATTGAACACACTTGGCGTTTCCGCTGGTGAGTAGGTACTACCAAATAGAAGCAGAAGTGACTTTTTAATTTCTAATTTCACTTTATTAAAATCGTCTGAAGATTTCACGTGAAATCGAACTGAGTTATGTCTCAACCAGTCAGACTTAAGAGCTTAAGTTACACGCCGATTGCACTTCGGTTAGTGCTACAATCACCAAAATTTTATAGGCTTCTCGTCACAAATAAACAACTGACCTCTAAAATTTTGGTGGTCGTACCGCTCTCCTAAGTGGTCCAAAATGGAGCACAACTTAAGAACTTAAGTCTGACTGGTTGAGGCATTAGGCTTAAAATTTCATTTCACTTCAGCTGCGCGCTAGACTTACATAAATTGAATAGAAATTAGAATATATACCGAAATGGAAAACCGACAGAAAATAATCTTGTAGGCCGTACGTTAATCATCGTTTAAACTTTCAATTGATTTTAGTAAAGAGTAATTTTTTGATATTTATAATTTAAAACCAAAGAATAACAAAAATTATGTTTTACCACCATACGACTTGAATCAAATAAGCGATTTTTTCGCTTCTATGATAAATTAAATAAAGCTTCGATTGTGATGTTATCCACTTCGTGTAAATAATTCTTCAGGATATCCGTAAAATAGGAGCGACAAATCGACAAATAATTTTTCTGTATCCGGGGCTGCTCTAAGAAACTAATAATTTCAATTCCGATCAAAATTAAATTACATATCGAAAGAGAATAAATAAAATGCCCGTATGTAATATCTTTTCAAGGGCTTTACCGATAATCATAAACCTGCACGCAGTTTACGCGTGGCACACATAAAGGGGTTTCTAATAAGGACTTGACAACTTTTTTTTAAATAAAACGCAAACCATTTGAGATATATCGAACATTTTATTATTGGCTTGAAGTACCATCAAAACGTTTATGTATGGAATTGGACATCGTTCATATGTCCACCACCCGCACGTTTGCAGGTGTAGATTCGTTGAACCCAATTGTTAATGATTCGGCTACACATTTCGACAGAAACGGCCGCTATCTATCGTTCAATATTGGCTCTGAGCTCCACTAACGACGCCGCCCATGTAGTAATTCTTAACCCAGGTTAGAATATAACTTACCACATTATCAACTTTTAAGTTATATTTGAGTTTTTATCAAACCAGGATTCTCAAACCTTAAAACTCTAGTGGAAAAACCTCCATATTTTACTTATTCGTTCAATGCAAACCATTTTTGAACTTTTCATAACCTAAGTTAAATTTAGGTTAATGTTTTCCTTTAATATTTTCTTTATTGAAATTGAAATTAACCTCTAGTAAACCCCATACCTTCGGAAGTTGCATTTGATTTAATTTAGAGTTAGGAATTTACTTTTGGGTTTGTTTTCAACCTTCATTTACTCGTTTAGTAACGAAAATTAAAATTGAGATCCATGCGACGATTTCTATTGGTTTGAAATAAACCTTTGTTAAATTCCGTTCAACCATAGTTAATTTGAAGTGAATAATTTACTTTTAGGTTTCATTTCAACTTCTATTATAACTAAGTTCAACCAAAGTTAAATTTTAGTTGAAAATAGTTTATGTGTGACTAACTGGTTAAATACTATCGCCATTTCAATTCTTCTTTTAACCAGTAAAGCCTCGTTCTCATTAGTCAAGTTACTTGATTTCAAGTACTTGAATTCAAGTAACTTGAATTCAAGTTTGCGTTCTTATATATTCAAGTTAATTTAGTCAAATAGTTGCTTAAAATGTCATAGAATGAGTTGGTGCGTGCTGAAATTTAAATAATAAAAATTGAAATCCCGAATGAATTATTAAAATTGAAAATGCGTTATTAATTAAACATAAAAGTAAACGCAGAATCCAGAGATAGTCAACGTGGTTTAGATTTTAGAGTATTTGAAAGACCAATTTCACTATTACCAGAGACAGTAGAGTTAGTGATACTGGCTAGCTGTTTCTTGCAGAATTGACTTAGAAGCATAACTGAAACTGCATATTTACCAACAGGATCCCTAGATGAAGAAGATCATATAACTAATGCCATATAAGTCCTGGAGCATGGCGAGAAACTACTGGGAAAGCTGAACAATCAATATTACATCCGGGGTGGGTTCGCATAATTATTCTCAGGATGCAGGAACGAGCCTTTTTTCGTTCATTTTTGTTAATAAATGTTTTTAAAATTTTCATCTCCGGCATTTCCCAAAACTTCAAAGGATTGGTAAATTTCAAAAAAAATTATAATTTTTGCACAACTCCGCTTCATTTTTGTAAATACCTCACTTTTTTTATAAAGTACCTTCCACACTACTAAATTGTATAATGAAGCTCATCTCAGACGGCTCAACTTGAATCCAAAAGTTGAAAGGGTGTCTACTTTACTTGATACTTGAAGTAAAGTAAAATTAATTTGAATTCAAGTAAAATACCACGTTCATATCAGTCAAGTAGATTCAAGTAACTTGACTAATGAGAACGAGGCTTAATGCTAAAATTTGGCCTCGTTTTTAATCATAGTACTTGTAAGTCACTCACTGTGAAGTTGATTTAGTGTTAGTATTAAATTTAATTTATTAAATTAATTAATTAATGTAATTATTAATATAAATAAATTAATTTATGAAAACGCGGTATAAATTATTACTCGGGATACTAAAAGACGTGGCATGCTAATTTGCAAAAAATAAAACAGCAAATACAAATGTACATAGATACACAATTAGTGGGAAATATAGTGGAAAATATTAATACGGGTTAATGTGATCCAGTGTTATACGAAGTTAATAGTGTAAAAATAAATAAAAGTGAATTGACACATAGGCAATAAATCATAGGCAATAAATCAAAAGTGGCACACATTTTGTTAAATAATCTTTTGACTGCTTTACTTAGGCACGATATGCCTGGAATGCCTCATTTCAAATGTTCTTGGGTTTTGGATACAAGCGTGGATTCCTGTTGGATTGAAATATACCTTTCTTGATGCCTGTTTCAACGAAAGATATACATTCGTATTAATTGTGAATTAACAATTTACTTTTAGGTTTGATTTCAACCTTTATTAAACCTAAGATCAACCAAATTTAGACAGCAACCTAAGTAAGTTAAATTGAGCGTTCTCAATAAGGTTCATTCTTATATTATGTTTTATATTTTTAGAAGCAAATCAAAACATGACAAGGTTGTAACATCCACTAATGGAGGTAAACCGAATGCAGATCCGACATAAATTGGGTTTATATGCCAACAATTATTTTTATATTTCTTTTTTATATTTAAAATATTCTCTTTTATTTGAATTGGTGAAATTTTTTATTTTTATATTACAGAACTTCTGTAATTATTCTATGTGACACCCTGTGATTATGTTTTTATTTTAAATTTTATTTAATGAAATATATATATATATATATATATATATATATATATATATATATATATATATATATATATATATATATATATATATATATATATATATATATATATATATATATATAAAATTTGATGATAAATTTATTCAAAAATTTTATTTCAATTTTTAGTGTTATTATTCATCCATTTTTAAAATCCAGTTCCTGGGTGTGTCAATTATGAATATGTACTTATATGTTCAGCAGCTGATTACTGATCCAAAAATTAGTAGAAAATACCTTAAAAACATTTCCTTTGTACTCCAATAGTATAGTTGAAATAATCGACGTTTTGGTGTAAAATTAGATTAGAAAGAGAATTAAATTTATTTCAAGCATACCATAACTCTACTAATCTATCATTACGCAAGTTAAGCTGGGAAACGATTATTTCAACTACGATACTGGAAGATAGGAAAATCTTGTTAAGATATTTTCGACTTATTTTTGAATCCGGAATGAGCTGAGGAATTTAAGGTATTCATAACTGGAACACCCTGTAGCTCTGCAAAAGTTGGATTACAACCGGTAAATAAAGTTCAATTTGATTCTTATAGCAACGGTTGCATAACCTGTAGATCCCAACTTATTAGTTGACTTGATGTACATCCCTAACTCGAAAAGTGAATAAATTCAACGATGAATATGGGTTTGGGAAAACCCACGAATTATTTCCAACCCTACTATGCTTCTACGGTTAACGGTTAAACAATAACCTTTTTGCAACTAGTACGTTACACCCAAGTTGGTTGTATAAGGTTGTTCAACCAGAGCAATGCATCTAAGGTTAATAATTACCTATCCAAACGCCTGTCGATCGTTGGTTAGTGTTTCGAATAATGTTCCGTTTCCGAACTCCAAATTGCTACATGGGCGGCTTGTTGGCATATGCCACTAATTTAACGTAGCTCCATACAAAAAGTTTAGAAGTATTAAATCACACGGTCTAGGCTGCCAAACGACAGGACCATTTCTAGATATAACACTTTTATCGAATTTAGATTTCAATAAGTCGATTGTTAAACCTGCTGTGTGGCATGTTGCACCGCCTTGTTGAAATCAGATATCATTAATGTCTATCTAGCTCATACAATTGACCAAAAAAATAACATTGCAACATGTCTCTGTAGTGATCTCCATTGTCTGTACCGTGACGGTCATTTTCATCAATGAAAAAAACAGTCTAACCACACCACCAGCACGAATACCACACCATACAGTTATTTTTTGTTGATAAAGTGGTGTTTCTTGAAGCACACGAGGGGTTTTACCTGCCCAGTAACGCATATTCAGCACTGAAAATGATTTTGCGATGAAATTGGTCATATTCTTCCAACATTTCCAGATCCCATTTCGAGACCGTACGCCGCTTCATACGACTGAGTGGCTTTAGTTCTTGTGTTAACTTGATCTTATAAGTGTGCAAACCAACATCTTTTTGCAAAATTCGCCAAAATGTCTGAGCGATGCCCAATTCTCGAGAACGCCGTAGAATTGACTGTTTTGGTTCGTTTGCAAACCCGTTGATTCACGCAAATTTTTTCACTATACCATAAGTAGGAATTGCTTGTCTACTATGGGGCGATACTTACGACCAAAAATTGAAATAGCCCCTCTTGGAGTTGCAGTTACCAACTCGGAATTTTTGTAGTAAATTTTAATTATTTGTAAACGTTGTTCGTTCGTGTACGTTACCATGATTAAAATGTTGTCTTTACTAAATGTTTTGGCAATGACAGTTTGGTTATTTGTTTAAGGGTGCGCTCATCGGTAAAGTTCAAAGTGTTCAAGTCCCAAGTGGAAACCCCGATTTATGGTGGCGACATGACAAGGCTATGTACAAATAATTATTTTGCAAGCTATAAATCTAGCTTGTTAGAAATATTAAGTATCGGTTTGATTTTACCAGGTTAAAAATTAGTATTATGTGTTAGCTGTGTTTAGTCTTTCGTTGGAGGGAGGCATTTTTTATAATTTATAATCAACATATTTTATATATACATCTTGTGTCTCTGTACTGTGCTAAAAATGTGTCAATTTTTCAAATCTGTGGTATTCATTCTTTCCATCTTAAAATGGTTTCATTTAACAATTATTTTCGTATATCATACGTTGGAGCTAAAGTAGCAGCATAAAAACTCCAGCAGAGAGTATTCGGCAAGGTAATAAAGTCGAAACGAATGTAAAAATTGTTATGTGATAAGACAGTTAAAGGGCCTGTTTCTTTGTTATCCTTTCTTCTTCTCCGTATATCTCGAAATTACCCTGTTCATTTAATTATTAATTTTAGATTATATACTTGGGCGATTCATAAAAGCCAAAAATTCTAAACTTTCCTTTCTTCAACGGTTATTAGGCACGAGCATCATAAAATTTAAGAAGAAATAAAAAAATTAAACAATTTGTAAGGCTAATTTTGCATCACAATCAAAGTAAATGTCCACTAATTAATTTAATCAATTAGGATATTTCAAGATATTATAACAGTAAAATTTTCAATTTGCTAACCAATTTAATTAAAAAATGCAAAATATTTAAAAAATCAAATAAAAGAAGCTTTGATTCATCAAAATATATGACAAATTTTTTTTAACCACCCAGCACAAAACCAAAATCGCCCAAAAAAGATATTTCGAATATTTGTTCATATTAAGCATTCGTTGATCTTAAAAAATAATTTGCAAATTATACAAATTTTCATTTTCAACATATTATACTCGTCGTATGAAAATATTTTTCATTAATATTTGAATTTGTAAAGGAAAACGAAAGAAAAATCCATTTCCCCATAATAAAATATGAAATTTTCATTTCAATATTGTATAGCGCACACAAAGCAAAAAACCCTCGCTTCATTATTTTTATCTGCCTTTGTGTATCTGTAACAGTCCGCAGTACGATACTTGACAGTTAATTATTTAAGTATGAACGTTTATATTTCTTGATATTATAGGAAAACTATTTCAGTTTTAGTATTTTAATTTTATCGCCAAAAAATGATCGTTTATTTTAATGGGCGCTCGCTCTATATATATACGCTCTACGCTATCTACTCTATATATATATATAATAATTATATAAAGAAGGGTGACGATATATAAAACGATTTGAGCGAAAGTTATTTTCACTGCTGTTAATATAGATAAGTAAAGCATTTAATTAAAAATTAATTATTAATTACTTTAATTAATTTAATCTTGTAAAATATTACACAATTTTCATAATGTTAGTGCATCATTGCGTATAAATCTGGATATGGGAATTTATCACAGGATTCGCCCCCCCATTTAATAAAAATGTTTCTGTATTGAGGTGGGATACAATTTTCAGTCATGTAATTTGTTTTGCCCTAGTTAAAATTTACCTATGTCTATATAATTTTCCCTTCATTAATTTTCGTTTACTTTTCCATTACATTAAAAATTAAACGGTATTTCTAAATTAAACTATCTACGTTTAATGATATAGATTTCCACGACTCAAGTACCTTTAATTTGCGCGCCCCGTACATCCTCGCCGTAAAAAAAATATTTTCTGATTGTGCTGCAAAAAGTGGAAATGTACAATAAAATAAGCAGAATCGAATACACTCGTAAAACGTGGAAAAATATCGGAAAATATAAAATAAAGCACCAATAAATCTGTTTCATGCTACTTTTATTGTTTTAATGTTTGATGGAAATTAAATCTATGTATTTATGTATGTGTATGTATAGGAAAATAGAAAACAAAAAAAAAATTTTCCATTGAAATTATGAAATAGGGTTTTGATGACTCCGTTCGTCAACTAACCCCCTCTGCAAAGTATGTAACTGGAGTTTTTGTTCGAGTTTTTGTTTCCTTTTCCGGTACAGTTTTATAGGCAGTTTGTTTTAATCTATTTTTGGTAGTCACTTTTGTGTAAAGGAAAATTTTTTTTTCTCGTTTACACATTTTATGGGATTTCATTTAAATTTTTTACTTGTTTAAATATCTTGGTGAAGGAACGGTGTTATTTATGTAGAAGGTCAATGCATCAGCCAAAGCGTGAACCTCGCACGTGGTGTTAGCTACCAATCAACCAACGAGGCTGGCGACCGAGAAACGGCAGAATAACGAACACCGAGACTAATAAATGATATTATCTTCATTGACCCATTGCCTACCAGTCCTTAAAGCAATGAGTTCACAACAATAAGGAGTTTTTATGCCAGGTGGTACCCCAACTACCCAGTCCGGTAATTAGGCTCAATGAATTCTGGGGTGAGCAAAACGGGTGTTCTACGAAATCCCAGTTTTCTTTTCTTCTAGTTCTAAAGTCTTGATTTTGAAAAAAATATTTTTTGTTAATAATTCGAGCCAGCCGAACTAATAATATTTTAAGATAAAAATAAGAAATCTTGCCTCATACGATAAGCATACGAGGACAATGTCTGAATTGAAACGTATTGATGATGTCTGACACAATATATGTAGGAACTGAAAGGAACGGATAATAGAAATCAGCCTTTAGGGTTTTAATAAGCAGTAAACTAAGGTTTTGATGATTTACAAATTATTTGAAAAACATAAAAAAAATTGCTTTGATATCGATTTTAACAATCAATTGGGATAGATTTTAGTAAGAACAGATTGCCGTAAACAGCAGAAAATTTGGGCTGACTATTAGACTGTTCCTGCGAGCCCTAAAGATCAAACTGGGGTATGCCAATATTTTTCATTTATAAATGCGTAGAATATTTAAATGGAGAACAACGTCCTTATAAAATGGAAAGTAAATAAAATAATAAGTGATTTTTGAAATATTGTTTAGCATTTAATAATGTTTTATTTCTATTTAACTTTTGCAACTTTGCTATTTGTTTTCGAATGTAATTGGTTATAGAGGCGGAAGCTGAAGGTCAAAACCACGTATCCATTCAGGGATACATTCTGGGGAAGGAATATTTTATGAAGCAAATTTATTAATATGTATTTGATAAATTAAAATTACGAAATATTCCTTAAAACAAATTAAACAAATTATATTTAAAGAAACGAAAAGTAACCCCTTTGATATATTTGGCCCTTCGAGACATTCGGCCCTTAGGCTCCAATAGATTCGGCCCTTCGAAATTTTGCCCTTCAGCATTCGGTCCTTCGATATTCAGCCCTTTGATTCATACCGAATTAAAGAGGCTTCAATAACTCTTGTGGACACACGGGAAGTCGCATCGTTCCTCCCCCTTCGGTTAGACCCCGAGGGCCTTTACGAAAAAATTCCAGAAGAGCGGGGTTCAAAAACATGTCGATACAGTTCTAGGTAGAAAGAGATGGAACTTGACCATTTCTTTACTAATTTTGTTAAAACTCTACAAGTAAAATCTAAACTCGATTCTAAAATGATTTTTTACTAAAGCTCTAGAATATGGCCACTACCCAGCAAGACTTTTTGCGATAATTTTTCATTTGCGAGATGTTTAAAAAATTAACGCTATGCGATATAATTTCGGAATTTGTGCTCAATGTGATTGAAATGAATCGGTTTGCGATAATTGCGATGAAAATAAACCAAAACATTAAGGGGTTGGCAATTGCGTAGCGAATCGTTAAAAGTTGCTAGGGCATTGTGATTATACTTTGAATGTAAGTTCAAAGTGTTTGCAATATTTTTTTAGTTTGGTCACTGCAGTCTGATGAAACTACCGAATTTTTTAATATAAAGAATTCAATGTTTTATTAGTTCGAAACCAAACTTCCAACGTCTTGGTAACCTCACCTTGTTGATGTCAAAAACACTATCTGGCTATTATCCAGAATAACCAAAAATTTCAGAATTTAATTTTATGAGTTATTCGCGAGTGAGGTTAAACTCGAAACAGATCAAGAGCGACAACGACGAGCGTCGACGAATAAATAAAAAATATCGCTGTAGATAACAGAACAAGAGCGTTAGCGTATGGTAATAAAAAACAACCACAAATGACATAACGACGACATATTTTTTTATGTTAAAATCGATTCTAAAAGTTAGCATACTCGTATAATAAAAATTTTAAAATTATAAAAATTGTTTATGTTTTATATTTTTGGCATATGACGTTAGGGCGCTACCAACTTATATGTATATATAAAAAACAGTTGGCCGCATTGTTTCATGGTCGATAAAAATAGAAATTGACAACCTGTTAAATTTGGGAATGAGACATCTAGTGCATTAAAGTTAAGCTCATTGAGGGGTTTATCCATGAAATTTGCATAGCACGGCATACTTTATGAAAACTAAAATTAACATACAAAAATATATCCAACAAGTTTAATTTTTTTGCCGTGAGATCCACTTATAGTTGTCTATTGACGATTGTAAAAGTTGGAAAACCCAGCTAGCGGAATAAATAAAATATAAATTAGCCATCCTTAAATGACATTTGGTATTACAAAAATCCCGCGTATTTTCAAATTAGCATAGCTGGATTGTTTTCGTATTGTCAAATTGGCATAGTTCGTTCAGTTTAAAATTTTTCCGCTACGTGCCACTCGTGATCCTCTAATCGTCAATAGGCTCTAAATTTATTTCAACGAAAAAATAGTAGTCGCCTGTGCGTCGATGTTTTCCTGCTGATGTTTTGTTAGCTTTAAAGTTAATCTGGCAACAACGTTTGAGAATTATATGCGAAACACGGACGAGTACGTGCAGGATTTACGAAAGGTTCGTTCTAGATTGTACTAAGCGATACTCGACCGATATTTGACCGATTATCTTTAGCTCACCTCGGACTTATTTAAAACAGTTAAGCTCAAGATAAAGTAAAGATAAATACATATCATAGTTTTTCTTGCATGGAGTCAAAGTTATTCGTGCGACAATATTTGCGAATTATAAGCGACATGCGATTAGTCGCTCGATGAGTATTCTACAGATATTCTAGCGATAATCTGCAACCTTGCTGGGTTAACGACAGAACTTGGCTATTTCTTGACAGACTATGATAATTTCGACATGTGTGATGGATATAAGATTCTAAAATGGTTTTTGGACTAAGTTCTGAAATATATCGCCCTTTTTGTCCAGAGCTTTATCAAAAAATCTTTTAATAATCCCATTTAGATCGTATCAAATTTAAACATAATCGGTTAACAAATTGACAAATCCGCTATGACCATATTTCACAGCTTTATCAAAAAATTATTTAAGAACCCCATTTCCATCGCACGTGCGTGACGAATTTCAACATAATCGATTAAGAAATGGCCTAGTTCCATCCCTAATGACAATATTCCAGAACATTATCAAACATCATTTTAAAGTCCCATTTAGATCCTACATGTCGATTTTCGACATAATCGGTTAAGAAATGGCCAGGTTTCATCCCTATCCGCCTTATTCCAGAACTTTATTAAAACGCATTGTTTGATTCCCACGTGGGTCCTAACATGTGGAATTTCAACTAAATCAGTTAAAAATGGCCTAGTTCCATCTTTCACCGCTTTATAGAAAAATCATTTTAGAATCCCATATTCATCGCATTTATCGAATTTAAACAAAATATGTTAAGAAATGGCCCAATTCCATCCCTATTAGCCTAGAACATTTCTAGAACTTTATCGCAAACTCATTTTTGAATTTTGTAAAAAAATTATTTAAAAGTCCCATTTTCCCATATGTCAAATTTTAAAAATTCAAACCGGGATTATTTCCTTAAAACAAAACCGGAATTTTGAAAACCAGGATTTATAAAAAAAATCGGGATTTTGATGATGACCATCCATTCGAAGTTCAAAAATATATAGATCGCCACCTAGACAAATCCTCTCCGTGACTCAGCAGGAAAACAAAAATTTTAATCTAGCATTTACATGTAGAAAATTGTTTTCTTCTACAAATTTTTGCAGGTTAATAAGAAGGATTCGCTATATAAAAATATTCAATATACCAGAAAGAGATAAACATATATATTAACGCCATAATTTTTTTTATCGGATCATTATTAATTTATTTTTAATGAATTCCAGCAAAATTTACATTTTTATCTATGGCGTCTGTTTTTATTATGAATCCTCAACATTTATAAATACGAAATAATTTTGTTTTGTTACTTTTAAAAATGTTGCCATACTAGGATCGAATATATTTTATGGCAACATTTTATAGTGGTTTTGGCCCTGTACTGTAAATGGGGTATAAAACAATTTTTTCAGTAAAATTAACATGAGAAAAAAATATAAGTATAAAAAAATTTCAGTAAAATTTAGTGTCAAAATAATAGAGTAAGCGGGAAAAATGATTCCATAAAAAGTGTGAAACTCAATGTTGGACAGCAAGGTACCTGAAAATCAATAAACCAACGTATATACTTACCACGTAAATCAATAGATGCATTAAAACTTACCTACCCTAATCCTTAGAATTAACCTCGAGTAAGGCCCGAGTACTAGGTCTATCCCACCTTAACCATATACAGCAACCAATGCATCTAAAAAGTAAACATAATTAGAATTAGTATTATTATAAATTAATTAACATTAAATACTTATCTTTAAATTCGTATCCATAGCCTATATGTTGTTGAACGAACTCCATAAAATTATTTTGACATTTCACAGCAAAATTGTACTAAAACTTTATTATTATTCATTTTTTATTATCGTTATAAGATTGTTAAACTTTATCGTTATAAGTGGTATCTAGGGAGTAATAGTAATATTAAATAGTGTAAAAACCATTCTATAGCATATAGAGTGTATTGTAACTCCGTAATGGTTTGAAACTATGCTGCAATATTAAGCAAATTCGTTATTTTTATTTTGAATTTTGTCTACCGCGAATGTGAAATTACCAATTAGCAATCGACAACAAACATACGGTTATGGATCCAATCAGGATTAAGTTCAATTTTATAGTTGATACATCTTGTGAAAAATAAAATGTAAAATCATCAGTCACAAAAGGAAAGTTGTACAAGTAATATTATATAAATAAATAAACTTAAATTTAGTTGTGGAAATCCTAGTTTTTTTTATTGAATAGAATTGTACAAAGTGAACTAAATAAATAGTGAACATATAATCGTGTTTTATTATCGAGTTATGCAAATTGTGTTCAACAACGGTCGATGGTTCTGGATATTGGGATAATTATTTGTATTAAGTCGTGGAAATTATCTTTTATCATCCAGTAAAGTTCACTCAATACTTTTTATGGCAACATTTTTAACACACCTTCAAACAATATTATACGATAATAAATATTTTTCACAAACTACGGCAATTTTATAGTTAAAAAATATTATAGCGAAATATCAAAAAAACAAACGCAGGATTACTTTTTGTGCCGCTACATACACGTACAGTGAAGTGTAAATTAAATTTTAGAAAATTCTTCGTTTCGTCAATCAAAAAATGGAAAACTATGGTATCTCTGTAGGTAAATCTGTCACAATTTTGCTATAAATTTTGCTATAAAAAAGAATCAAAAGTTGTTGTCTTTGTCACTCTAACGTAATTTTAATATACTCTTCTCTTTTCGGTTTTTACTGAAAAAATTTGTTTCACTATGGAATCCACGCATCAGCGAAATAGAAAAGTGACATCACAGCTTAACATTGAAATCGCTAAGCTAAAGAAAGAATATTAGGAGTTGGGGGAAACCACACTGATAAAAGTTTTGGGAACTCATCATACCAGTTATAATGAAAACAGTGGCATTGCCCACCAATATATTAACGTAAAGTTCCATATGAATGATGAGGAACTTGCAAAAGAAATTAATTGGATCTAATAACAAAAGAAAACGAAAAACCCAAGAGCAGGAAAGAGGTTTTGGCGAGAGGTTTTTATCCTAGCTGCAAGAAGGGGATGTAATAGAACACCTCAAGATGAAAGAATTGCAAATTGATGAAACATCCCTAAACGGGAGAAAATTGGCAATAACCAAAAATTATGTTCATTAAAAGAAGGCCTCCGCTATTCATTCTCACATTCAACAAATAAGCGAAGACGATTAAAATATTTTTAGTACTGCCCTTAATATGAGGGCTAAAATTTAACTGGCACAGCAAGAAATGCTACGTCTTTAACCACAAATGAAGATCTTCTTGAAGATATTGCGTGTGGGTTAAGGGGTAAGTAAAATGTGCCGGTAGCCGCAAAGCGAAAAACTTCCCAGTTAACCGGAATAACCTGCAAGACGCAAAACTGTAACAAAAAATACTCCGTCAAGTATGAAGGATGCGAAGTATAAGTACGACTGCCACGATTAAGAAATCGCCAATCGACTAAACACTCTAACCCTTCTAACAGAAATTTATTAAAACAAAAATAAAAAAATTTAACAAATAACTTTAAAACCAAAAAAAAAAAAAAAATTAATCAAATTTTAATTTAACATTTAAAAATTTGAAAGATAATTCTTCAGGATATTTTTGAAGTTACCAATAAGAGCCGCGCCCAAGAGAAGTCATCTGGTGACGGTCTCGTTATCGTAAACAATTTATCGTGTTTCAATTTAACGTGAACATTTAATCGTAGAACAGTTTATCGTGTACACAATTTACCGTGGACACAATTTATCGTGGGACAATTTATCGTAGAACAGTTTTTCGTGGACAATTTATCGTAGAAAGGTTTTATGCGTGGTATCAAAAAATTAGTGGGATTCTTTAATGATTTTTGGAAGAAGTTCTGGAATATTGCCATGTGGGACGGAACTCGGTAGTTTCTTAACTGATTATGATGAGATTTGGTATGTTGGATGGAAATGGGATTATTGAATGATTTTGGGAAGAAGTTCTGGAATATGGCCATGTGGGACGGAACTCGGTAGTTTCTTAACCGATTAAAGATCCCGGCTCCTACGCCCCCCGAAATTAAAATCTAAAGAGCCCCGCAGGGAGGGCTACGGGGAGGAGCGTAGGTGTCATTAATAGATTCTATATAATCCGCTCCTACGTGCGGCACGCAGTTCGACATGTTTGAAGATCCCGGCTACGACCAGGGCTACGGGGAGGAGCGTAGGTGTCATTAATAGATGCTATATAATCTGCTCCTACGTGCGGCACGCAGTGCGACTCCCACTCTCAATTTAATATATTCATAAAAAAAATAATAAATTTCATTTATTTTTAAATGAGATTCAATATTTTTTATTAAATTATTTTTAGCACGTCATTACGTATTTTTTAAAAATTTTAGTTCGTTTTTATTCCAATAGATGGCGCTAGGTCCAAAATGCTAAGCAAAGGCACATTTTTAGTTATAAACAATTCCGCTCTTAGTCAAAGTGGCCCTACCGTCGCTCAGACTGTCAAAAAATTTGACTGCGATACTAAAGCTGTTCCAAACTGTTATACGATAAATTGTCCACGATAAACTGTTATACGATAAATTGCCCACGATATACTGTTCTACGATAAATTGCTCGTGCATCTTGTTGAGTAAGCAGGTGACCGAACCACATTTTCATGGAATGGTAAGTTGTGGTCGTAATCCTTCGTTTTGAATGCTTTCAATTGTTTTAATGTGCACAGCATAGTATCCCAGACCGTTACAGCGTATTCCAGTTGAGATCGAACGTTATCGAGTGAACATAAAGTTTGAATGTCTTTTAATTCAGCTGTCCATCTTTTAACAAATCCAAACATGGCATTCGCTTTCGCAATACAATTTTCAATATGCCTATCGAAACTGGCATTTTTGACAAATGTATAAGACCCAAGTCTATAATCTCATTGACCCTTTGCAATACTTCGTTGTTGACTTTGTATGAAGTAATTAACGGATTTCTTTTACGATGAAAGGATGTGATTTAGCATTCCTTAATATTTAAGTAATGCGAGTTTCGATCACACCAGTCACTTAATCTATCGATGTATTGTTGAAGTTTCTTCGACTCTGGCATTCCATTAACAGTAGGTAAAATTTTTAACGTCATCTGCAAGTATGACCACGTTTGAGTTTTTGATTATCTCGATTGTTCGATCTATGAAAACAATAAATATCCAAGGTTGGATTTCTGATCCTTGGGGAACCCCAGACGTAACTTTAATAACGTTTGATTTCTCATTTCCCATTATTACAAATTGTCGACGGTTTAAGACTTGAACCAATTTATGTAATCGAGTGAAAAAGCAAATGTGGATAAACTCAGTGAATGGAATTGCTAAAATTTCAGCCTCTTTCAGAATAGAAGAGGGTATATTGTCAAGACCACAATAATCTCTAAATCCCTTTAAAGCCGATACAATTTTATCGCTTTTGACTTCCGAATTTTAAGTTAACTGGTCTATCATCGAGCAATTGGGGTGAGCATTTTGTGGTTTACAGGCACATACAGTTTGAGGCCTTGCACCATAATGCCATTAAATTTGTTTACTTTTTCGTTGATATCATTGGAATTGAGAGTTATTTGCCAGTTAATGGATTCTAGGTAATCTTGAAGCCCAACGCAGGCTGTTTTTTTGAAGTTCTATTTGATTAGGTGTTCCGGACTCCATCTCCAACTCGCCATTTTAGTTAAGTCATGCACGACTCCCTGGTCATAACATTGTTTTATTTCCAATTTTGTTTTCGAATTTTTAATCTTTGTAGTCGTTTGATTAATGCATTTTACTTATGGAATTGCCATCTGTATTATGACATTAATTTTAAAGTTTTTTGTGAAGTGTCCATTGGCCTTTATATACTTTGGTACACGTTTTACTCACTTCTACTGGTCATGTAAAGATTGAACAGTTTCGAAAGCGAGATCAATGTGTACCTTGTGCGTGTGTGCGATCGTAAAGATATAGAGAAATATTTTTTTGGTATGTTTTTCATTTTGGCGTGTTGGTTGATGTGCGGTGTGAAAGGGTAGGCGGGTGACACGCACGAAAATGGAAAAAAAATAATTTTTTAGATTTTTTGTGTTTGGTGCGAGAAGTTGTCCACCATCCCAACGTGTATTGTTTTTTGTAAGACAGACAACGCCCAACGGTTTTTGCGGATTTTGGCGAGACAACGCCAGGCCAGTCATATTTTCGGGGTTTGGCGAGACAACGCCCAATATTTCTGTGGTTTTTGGCGAGGACGCCCAACGTTTGTTACCAAAGGCAGGAAGACGCACCACATTGACGGCGGCCAGTTGAGGCCAGTCATTTTATTTTCGGTCGGTCAGTATATTGGTGTAGTCTAGCACCAAATAACGGTTAAGGTCCGCGCGGTCGGGGTGTACATTGGTCTCGTCTCTCATCTCCATTTGGGGACGACTGTAAAATCTACACGGGTTCCGTGGCACTCTTGCAGTCACTAGCTGTTGGAGTGTTAATTGTGGGAGATTGCCTAGAGGTCTCGTCGGGCGAAGAGAGGCTTTATCTGCTGGATAAACCTTACCCTATTATGCTGCTTCGTTGTGGCTGGGCATCGGCTTCTAGGGGCCGATGGGTCATTCGGTGGTTTCTTCAGCGGACATGGTACTTGTCGCTCGGGGAGATCCAGTCATTCCTGGGTGAGCGCACACGGTTATTATTAAATTTATTAGGTGCCTCAAACTTCGGTCGATGGATTCTGATATCCCTTAATTGAATTTCACTTTTAGTTTGCTTTTGTGTTTATTCTGTTCCACAGGTGTAGGCCAGGAGCACATAAGCCTCAACTTCACCATGGCCCAAACCCCTGAAATCTAGTCGGCAAAATCACCGTAGTGAGGCCTCTTCGAGTTTTGATGAAATCTGCGAGTTGGCTTCATGCCACCCGTAACAGTCAAATGCAACATCTAAAGATTTGTGATGACAAAAAGCAACACGAATTCTGAAATTTTTAAAGTATCAATGTCGTTGCTGAAGACAAGATCCATTAACCTATCACGATTATTAGCAATTGTGTTTATTTGGTTTAAATTATAACCTGTTATATTGCATGGTATAATATAATTTCAGTTCCGGGTTCAAATCCCAAGTTATATTTGGAATTACAGAATTTTCAAAAGTTACAGAATTTTCACAAATTACATAAATAAGGTACTTTGATTTTGATAGAACTTAGATGCTTTTGATGCCATTGATAGAACTTAGATGCTTTTGATGCCATTTTGATAGTAAATTGCACATTTCTCATAAACTAACCTTTTCTAGGATTTTATGGGTCGATCTACCTTTTCAGTAGCAGTAGGTTCGAGCTTTGATTAAAAGTGAGTGTAGTCTATCATTAGCCACTGGTGAAAAATATTTAAATGAGTGTGTGGAAACTCACCGGCAACTCAACAAATATTTTTTTCAATTTTTTGTAAAAATCCCTGATGGTTGTTAGGCTTACTGATATTGAACGGATAAAATTTATCGCCACAGATTCCGTATGTTTCGGTTATTTTCAGTTAGTTTTGTAATTTTGAGTGCTGTTGCAATATGTTGTTTTATTCGCCTGCAATCGGGGTTCGATTACAAAATGAGACCGGATTTCAAAATTCGATTTTCCAATAACCGCGCTTTCCACCTACCATTAGCTTCTTGCTAAATATGTTATTACGATTACCTATGACCATTTGAACCGGAACTTACTGATTTTGAACGGATCCATTTTATTGTCACAGATTCCGTATGTTTCGGTTATTTTGATTTCAGTCATTATACCAAGAAAAATTTTAAACCAAAGATTTTACGAAACGAGGCGGTAAACATCCATTAAGATTTGTTTTTCATGATGGTTTTGTACTCACTTACCTATAACCCAAGTGGCTTTTTTATTATTATCCTTGGTTACGTGTTCTCAGTAAAAATTACTTCTACAGTGTGACTTCCGATTTTTTGTTTGAGAAATAAAACACAAATTAATTTTTTTTAAATATATTTTCTGAAAAACAAAGTTTTTTTTTTTTAATTTTCTTTTCAAATTTAATTTTTCTTTTGATAATTTTTTTCACCATTTCGTTTTTTTTCCTTTTCATATTTTATAATAATTTGTAAGAGTTGGTTTTTTGCAATTTTTTTTTTGTTTGGTTTCCTTAAAATATAATTATTATAAATTATAATCCTTCATTCATCTTACTTATATAGTATACAAAATATATATAGTATTGTAATTAAGATGATGGTTTTTTGTTTGTTTTAATTTGTTAATTATCTTACAATAAAAAAATTATTTTTATTTATTTATTTAATAAAATTTATTTATTTCTTTTATATAATTATAAACTATATAAAGTGTTTTTTTTTGTATTTTTTGTTTAATATTTTATATTAATGTCTAGGAATTAGTGTTAATTTACATGCTTTTGTTTATTTATATATTTAAGATATTACCTAGTTGTTTTGTTCGTTTAGTTTGGATTTTTAATAATTTAATAACGCAGACACATTCAAGGGCCAAATTTATAGTTTGATATTTTTAAACGTTTGCTCGTACGCGCATTTGTTTGTCCGGGGAAATTTATAAAACTGAAATTTAATTATTAAGTCATTTAACTAAGGCATATACGTACACAAACACACGTTACTATAAGGCAAACGTTTATTCTATTCACTCGGGCTCGTACTTCTGTACATACAATTTTATATCCGTCGGTTATTTTCAAATATCTTTCGGACGGAAAAGCATTCTCTTGTGCTTTTATCTTTGTTTAGTAAATTATTAAATTTTTATGTAAAAGACAAAGTCAAATCCATATAGAATATTATTTTTGAATGGGGGCAGTCATCGCTTCACCACCTTGCCCGCCGCCTTTATTCCCTACATCCGAAAAAATATTTTTTTTTATCTCAGTTTTTTTTTTGTACCAAACAAAAAATATAAATGTTTTTGGCAATTTTGATAGTAGTTGTTGTTGTTTTTATATTTTTTATTAAATTATTATTACATTTTTGTTTATTTTTCATTTACATTTTTTCTAATTTTATTTATCTAATTTATAATTTTCCGAGAGAGAAAAATTGTCTAACTGAAAAAATAAACTGAAACCGTGTTGAAGAATTGTTATTATCTGCTTTTTTAATGGAGAAGAGATTATAAATATTATGCTGAAATCATAAAGACTTGTCCAACGTTCCCGCGCGCCCCTTGGTAAAGGCGGAGTGGGATGTTTTTATGTGATTTTGTATAGTGTATATAAAAGAGCCAAAGAATTTAATAAAAAAAGAAAAAAAATATCGTAATGCTTCTGTAGTTTTAAAAAATAATTGTAATTTGTTATGGCAACGTAAACAAGCTCTACTCTGGAAAATTATTTTTTTTTAAATTACTATTATAGGTTTTTTTTTCAAATATATTTACAAAATAAGAACAACAGATATAAATTTTCCAGTTTATAAAACAAAGTAGATTCATAAATTTTCCTCTTGGAGAAATTATTAAAATTAAGAAAAACGAAGAAAAAATTATTTAAATCGATATAATTAGTTTTTTTTTTGATTTACTATGATTGTAATTTTATAAATTGTACATTTTGGATTTTAATTTTTGTTAAAATTAAAAAATAAAATTAACTAAAATGAGACGATAACGATTCTTTTATAATGATTTTCTTAAATTTTGTTTAATGTTTAGTTTTCTTTTTTAAATTTAATTAATTAATTATATTAATTAGTTATATAATAGATTATATTAATTAAATTGTATTTAATTTTCATCGTCCTATGATTATTGATAAAATAGAAAAAAATAAAATGTATAGCGGGTCGCCCAGCTTAAGTTGGCCCCCGTGTTGCATTGCCTCGGGATGTTCACCTGTTGAAAGAATTAATATTTTAGATTACGACTGATTATTGCTTTATTTACATCTGTTATTAACAAGCCTGAGCGTACCAACAATGTGTCATGTTGTATGGGACCTGTATGTGTATGTTTCGTAAACCATTGTTGTCGAATTTTCTGTAAAATAACACAAAATGTGCTCGAAAGCAGATTTTTTAAAACTAAAACGAAAACTTAGCCGAATGTTTAGTTTATGGGGTGGCCGAATTATGGTGAAATCACAGTTTATTATCATCCAAAATCATTTTAAGCGTTAATTTTGGAAAACCAGTTTTGTTATACAAATTTAATTTAGAATCCTTTTGTTTTAAATCGTTTTTTCGCAGGTGCTACATATATGCCATTTCTGATCGACCGAATTTATAAAAAAATTTAAGTATAAAGCTTCATCCAAATTAGTAAATTTTCTGGTCTGGAGAGAGGACCCAGACAGACAATGGTAAAATGGTAAAATCTGCAAAAATTTCGCGAAGCCACGGTTTTATTTCAATATCAACTATTGAAATATTTTCATAGTACCAACTGAGTACCATACTATTCGTTTGAGAAAGCTCTTCGTCGCACCCAATTTATAGTTTTTCAAGATCGCACCTAAAACTCATTTTGAAATCCTAACCTATATTTAACATGCAAAGAGAGTTGTTTCTCAATCGGTTAAGAAATGGCTCAGGTTCATTTAAATTATTTAAATTGACAATTTTCGAGAGGCGTGTCCCTAATTTATATTAGATTCCCATTTTCATCAGTAATGTTCCATTCGTTTGACTGAGCTGATATAGCGGAGACGTTCGAAAATATCCTCTCTCATATTGTTTATCAACCTAAACAATATTTATTGAGCGAAATCAGCGAATACTAGAAATACATATTGTTACTCATAACAAGCAACATTTTCAAAACGGCACGATTAGTGTAACCAACTAATTTCACTGTAACGCAACCAACATAACATGGTGTAACATTCCGCAATATTATAAAACGGAACGCCAAATATCTAATTAACGAAAAACACAAGACACAACACGAAGCAACATGACGCAACATATTTCAAAATCGCGCAGAAACATCCTACGACATACTGCAACATTAACCAAGATGGTGCACCAACATCAAACTAAATGGTGCAACGTCTCACAACTAGATGCAACCTAACGTAACAGTGTGCGTCAAGCAACATCGAGAATTCCATTGCATTCGGGAAACCTGTCTCGCAAAATTTGAAGCCAACATGAGGCAATATCCCTCAATAAGATTCAAGATCAAGCAACATGGTACAACATCACACAGCATGGCATAATATAACCAAACGTGATGCAGCATCCCACAACGTAACGCTAAGATGGTGCAATATAAAGCAACATCGTGCAAAATCATGCACCATGATGCAACCAGGTGCAACATCATGCGAGATTGTGCAATTTGACGCAATATCACGCATCATGGTGCGGTGCAACATGACAGCCTATTCGGAGAATCCTAAATGAATTCCAGAAATCAGAACTTCATGTTTCTTTCCATTCGAAAACCCTGTCCCGCTAAATTTTATTAAAATTGCCCAAGTCAAATAAATTGTTAAAAGAAGCTTTTAAGTTTCCCAGTCACCATCAGATAACCTCCTAAATGAATTTTCCGATAAAAGAACCCATCAAAATCAGTTTTTGGTATTCGAAAATCGTACTCCAGCAATTTATATATATAAAAATTATGCTAGCATAAAAAAATTAAAAAAAATTACTCGGGCTCCAACGGACGGCCCTCTGGATGGATTTTCCCGGAATTAATGCAAATCACAATAGACTCCTGTCACCTGAGAGCTCTCCGCCACCGATTTTTATAGAATTCAAGCGAACCAAAGAAAAATTAAGAAAAGGGACCTAGTTTGAACCGTTCGATCTACTGAACGAGTTTTCGCTTAATCTGGACCAACTGCAATCGATTCCTGCCAATTGAATGTTCTCCTTGATAGGAACGAAGCCCCTTCGGATGGCTCAATAAATGAATTTTCTCGAAATCAGGCGACCAATTACAATTGGGTTTTGATAATATAAAACCGCTCCTCCAGCAATTTTTATAAAAGTCATGCAAACCGATAAAAATTAAGAAAAGGGATTGGGCCGGGTCCGGACGACTCTTTGAACAGATTTTCCAGGAATTACCACACATCGCAATCGATTGCTGTCACTCAAAAACCCTCCCTGACCTATATTTATAAAAATGAATGTACGTGTCGAAAAAAAAAATTAAAGAAAGGGATCGATTGCCCACCATACGACCCTCTGAAATGATAACCCATAAAAATCGAGTCCTGGTACTCGAAAAATCCTCCGAAGCAATCAAAATCGTTTAAGCAGAGAATAAGCAAAAAAAAAACCCGAGCCCCATCGAAGGACTTCCTAAACGAGTTTTCCTGATAACAAGACCCATTGCAATCAATTTCTGATATTTTAACACTCCCTTTCAGAAATTATCATGAAAATCGTTCGAGCCGTCTAAAAACAATAAGGATAAGATCACTTAAGCAAACAACCTATGCTAAGTATTTCTCCAGAGTACTGGAGAAATGAGAGGATACAAATGCGTTTTGTCTTATTTAAGCCAAACTACCGACCAATTTCCTGCAATATTACCGATTCAAAATTTTTTCCTTGGTCCTTCCTCGGCTTGCTGCAACAAACTAGACCATGATATTCGTGAGAGATAGGTAAAGAATCCTGACGATGAAGAATTTTCTTCAACAAAGAATCTTTATAATTTTCTTCAAGGAACAATTTATGTCCTTGAAGATCTTAAGTCGTTACACAATCAAGGAAAAAGTCACTATTAATTATCGCTGTTGCCAGAAGTAAAGCCATGAGATAGCTAAATGTAGCAGATGCAAGCAATTAAGCAGTAGTGATTGGCGTAAACTTCTCCAAGATCAGCAAAAGTGTTTTAATTGCCTCAATATCAATAACTTGATGTTTTGTTGCATGATTTGAAACAGATGCGGTACCTGTGGAAGAAAACATATATTGCTCCATCCAGAATTTTTAACGAAGGGTAAGAAATGAGCGGTTAGAATTCCACAGAAACAGTAGCTAGTGCACAGATTACTGAATCATCAGTTCAATCAGGCCACAGTACTATAAAAATTGAAACATTTATTCCAGCTGTAATTGTTAAGTTTATCACTGCAGATTTATTGGATAGTGGATCCCAGGTTACATTTGTGTCAGAGCCGTTTATTCCGCGATACTCATGACACAAAGGCGTTTATCAGTTGTTGGATTAGGTCAAACAATAATGTTGAGAAAACTAAAACTGCTGTTCAGTTAAACTTGATGAATGAATTAAAGGAATCCATTCTTACTCTAGAAGCGCATAGTATACCGAAAGTCTCATCGAAGCTTCCGCAAGTGAGAATTAGCCTTGAGAATCAAAAATATTGAAAAAAATATTCGGACCTACCATATTGTCTAATGTCTATATCTGACTGTAGAAGAAGAACTCTGTAAGTTACTGTTCAAGGACACGACATTCATTTTGGAAGGCTATCGTTTTCCTATAGTAGACAAAAGAAGAAGAAAGAAAAATTTATAAAATTTTTACTATTCTTTTCTCGTTTGTTTCTACGTTTGAAAATTAAAGTCGATTTCAATAGTAAGGCCACTGAATATTAAAATCACTGAGAGATTAAGATGCAATATCAACAAAAATAATGGAATGGTTAAAGTACTGTAATCATGTCAACTCATTATATGGGACGAATGCGGCGCACATAAAACATTGGAGCTGCTTAATCGTACACTAAAAGATTTGGGAGGAAATTAACAGCTTTTCGGCTTTACACTCATTTTACTGTCTGTTAATTTTCGACTACCTCTGCCGTTCAACTAACTAATATCACGTTCAACACTCGACCTTAACTAATGCATATCTGAAGTCATCAGTTTTATGACAACACGTACATAATTTGACTTTCAAGACCAATATGCCTGTACAACCTGATGCATTCGCTGTACGTTTCGTAAAACAATTTTTGAATAATGGGAATGGAAAACTTGCAATTGATGAATCCACACAGATAACACATTGAAAACAAACTTCTGTAAAATCACAGGAACCACAGATGAATTGATTCACAATATTTTCTTAAATATTGCACAAAATTACAAAAATCATCAGTGGATCAGTGCACGCGCCAATTAGCAGCCATAAATGACAATGCCATAAATTTCATTATTCAAAACGAAATACTAGGCGCATAGGCACGACGCATAAGTCCATCGATACTGTAATGAATCAAGGTGAAGATGTCAATTACCCAACTGAATTTTTGAATTCACTTGATTTGCTAGTGCGTTTTAACATTGAAAATTGGCATTCCTATCATTCTTCTCTGAAACATAATTCCAACACGACTTTGCGCGTAACACGAATACGACTCCAACTGGAAAACATGACAGAAATGGAATTCGTATTGGAATCCTATTACCGCCATATTTAACACTGTTAATTTGTCTAAAATCAAAATAAGTGAAATTATTAAAAATAATTGTCAATTGATAAAATAATTTTAAAATTTATAATACGATAATTAAATAATTAGGCGTATTACAAAAGTATGATAACAAAAACTAATTTAAAATCTAAATGATTGCAGAATTAATTAAAGAAAAATTCCGTCCAAAGGATTTGAAAGTTTATTATGAGCAGTTCCCCAGTGCCAATAAGAAGTCATTATTTGAAATTTTAGCAAGGTGGAATTTTGCCAAAATCTTGAATAATGGCTATAAGCAGGGTACGGCAATAAATGGGGAACATTTTAACAACTTCCACTGCAAATATGAATTTTTCAATTTGGACCAGTAACAAGACATGATAAGAGATTTGGCTAAGGTTAGACAATGTTGCCTGGATAGACGAATCAATGAGAAATATTTTATAGGAAAAAATTTAACGAAAGGTGGATTTGAAAGTTTGATATGAGCACTTTGCCACGGTAAATACGAGTCTTTCTCACGAAGGCTTTCTCATAATGGCTTGTCACTCGCTCAGATTGAAAAATTACTCATATTTGCAGTGGAAAAGTGCTCATAACAAACTTTCCATTCCACTGTTGAGGATGGAAAGATCTTTTTCTACAAATTGTTAGTCATTGCATGACCTATTCTGCTTAAACAGGATATCCCAAAAGTCGACGATCAAACGAAACAGTGTGATACGAGATCTCATTTCCAACAGAAACAACCAATTAATGTTTTAACATCGAAGATGTTTTTGGCGCCGCTTTATACAGAAAAATTATACAGAAAAAAACGAAATTTTGTCCAAAGAATATGCAACGAAATAAAAAAAAATTAAAAAATAAAGTAAATACGAGAGAACCAATACACGCTGGTGCGCAGAAAACCAATTTTTCGGCTCTTTTTTATTTTTTAATAGGTATGGGAAAAGTTCGTGGCCTGTTTTGGGTGACATTGAAACAAAGAATTTTCTTATTACAAATGATCTTTATTTAACCAAATATCTACCATTTTGATCGATGACTTTTTGCCATTTTTCTGGTAGAGCCACGATCCCATCACTGTAGAACTTCTGTGGTTTAGAGGAGAAAAATCGAAACAACTCATTTTCCCAGGCTTCTCTTGAAGGATGATGGTTCTGCATGAACCGAAACAAATGGTAGTCCGATGGTGTAAGGTCAGGACTATATGATGGGTGCTTCAAAACTTCCCAGCCAAGCTCGTTCAGTTTCTGCTGGGTGATGGGTGTGTTCCCTATCGTTATCATGATGGGACACAACGCCACTTCTGCTGATCAATTCTGGAGGTTTTAACTGAATTGCTTGCCTTAAACGCATTAGTTGCTGACTATAAAGATCAGAATCAATTGTTTGGCCCAGTGGCAACAGCTCATAATGCACGATTCCTCTCCAATCCCACCAACCACACAGAATTACCTTTCTTGGCGTCAAACCTGGCTTTGATACCGTTGGGGAAGCTTCACCTCGTTTTGTCCATGAGCTTTTTGAGCATTTTGAGCTCGTTTCGTCCATGATCTTTTTGACCACGAGCACAACGTTGTCGTATCTTATCCACTTTTCATCACCAGTAATTATCCGCTTTAAAAATGGCCCGATTTAGTTCCGTTTCAACAGCGTTTCGTAGATAGAAATCCGGTCCATTAAATTTGTAACTGTTAATTCATGTGGTACCCAAACGTCAAGCTTTTTTTTTATACCCAGCCATTTTCAAATGGTTTAGAACTGTTTTATGATAAATATTTAGTTCTTTGCCATTTGCATGGCTCTGCTTATTTGCCGGTCTTCTTCAATTTTCTGCATGATTTCATCGACTTTTCCAGTGGTTGGTCGACCAGAGCGAGGTGCATCTTTGACAGCCATATTTCCAAAATGAAAGCGCACGAACCATTTCTTTGCTGTTGATTTTGATAAAGCACCTTCTCAATAAACAGCACAAATTTTTTCGCAAGCCTGAGCCGCGTTTTTACCTTTGTCATAATAAAATTGCAAAAGATATCGAATTTTTTCATTATTTATCTCCATGTTTAAAATTTCGTAACTTTTTATTCACTTCACCGATTTTAATGTTTTGAATGTCGAAGTGCAAGTTAAAATTTCACCTTTCAAACACACATAAGAATTGCCCGATACGATCAATGGTTACTGAGATATATGAAAGCCATCTACCGGGAAAAAGGCCACGAACTACCCAATATTTTTACCCTACCCAATATGTTTAAGTTTATATAAAAACAAGTACTCTAGCCCAAAACAAATCAGTCGGCTTAAGCTTTTTTATTTAGACATTAAGCCCCATTTTCGATGTTTAAATTTTTAGCCTTAGGCTCAAACTTGGGATTTTTTCGAATTGTTTATGGTGCAAAAGTTATTTCATTTTTAGTGTTTTTTTAGTGAAATCGCCACCCAGCAAAAAATTAATTTAAAAAAAAACAAGAATTCTCTTGATTAACTTTCTTTTTTAATACGATTTAGAAGAGTGATAAGCTGTATTATCTTCTGTGAAATAAAAATAATGGTTTTGTAAAATCTTTTTATTTTTCCAGATTTTTTGTTGATGTTAAAGTGACGCCTTAAGTGCGACGATGGAATCGCATATGGGGCTATTCACAACAGAATGTTTTTTTTTATCAATTTTTCACAAAGTAAGTCGTGATTTTTTCAGCACTTAGCAAAAAATTTCGAGTTCTAAAATTTGTTAGAAATAAAACAAAATGATGAACACAAGGTAAACTAAAGTATGTGTATCTACTTTTTTAAAGAAATCTAGTAGCCCGAATTAAACAAAATTTGTGGTATAAAAAGAAAAACATTTTTTAATTTATATTAATTTTTTCATACATACCGAACCCACTGCAATTATGCAGAAAAGCAATTCATTTATTTAAATATACCAATATACGGAACAATCACAAACACCATTACTTCAATCGAAAAAACCAAAGTAAAATTCATTTATGGTTTATGTAATGGCAACGGCCGAACTGCAGCAACATAATGAAACAGAAATTACGTTGAACATAGGAGTAAATCTGTTTCATGTTATGCTGCTATTTCTGAATCAACCTAATAATTATGGTTATGGTACTAAAAATTCAGCAATCCGTTTTGTCGTTAATCAAAACAATAATTTTCAAGCTGGGATTCTTTTACTTGTTTTAATATCGCACACACACATAAAAAAAATGTTTGGTACTCGCCAATTTAATTGCTAATGAATTGCAAATTGACATTCTATTAAGAGGTTTCTTTGTATAAACATCATTTAAATCTAAGTGAAGGTGTTTAAACAAATACTGTGTTGGCGAAACTAAGTGCTTAAAATATATCATGACCAACGATCTATCATATTTATATATTTAATGGGATACCGAGTATAAAAAATTACAGTATATCCCAAATATATGCATACACCACTTACCAAAACCATTAAGGTAAAAAAGTTAACTCCACAAGTGATTTTCGTATAATTGAATAACACGTTTTCTGTATTTATGTCCGTCAGTTTCTATAGGAAGCATTGATCCATATCACGGATAGTGATACAACCGTTGATTATTAGCTGCTGGGTATCCAACCGAAAAACACTTCTTGTGGTTTAGTTTTACCCACTGGCGGTAGATATATACCATTTGGACATTACTACTCCAGGACAGCGACGGTGGTGGGATTGTGTGAAAGATTATCCGCCACCGTCCAAACAAAATTTACGCGCGCTGAAAATCCCGCTAAAAGAGGGAAAAAAACGCGTGTAGCACTTGAGTCAAGGTCTCACAATACAATACAATTTCCATTTAAGTGATACGTTTTTATTTAGTGGTAAATCTGACGTAGTATAACCGTCTGATTAGTTAAAATTCTTATTAATAATGTTATTAGTGTAATGTATCAAGTTCAAATATTTAAAAGTACAAAAATTAATACTTTTATGTTATTTATATATAATTTATAATTCGTTTCGGTATGATTATAATTTGTTTAGTATATTTTAAAAATAAGTTTCATTGTGGATTTCTTAAATTTACTTCTAACAATTAATGTTGGTGTGGTGTAATTGATTAAATTAAATTTAATTTTTTTTAGTAATCTAAATTTTGATAGATAGCAATAGTCGTACAGCATCCATCTGTGAAGCGCCTTGCCGGTGTGTTGGGGTAAGTGAGTTAAATTTTATCTTTATTTATTTTTGTTTATCGAGAAGATAAACCTCCCACTTAATTTGATTAGTTAATTTCACCACTCATTAAAATAATTCCGTTTGGGATTGTCAAAATGATTTCGTTTTCTCGACATTTAATTAATTTAAAATAAATAAATTATGTTTATATTTATGAGATAAAGTGTTTTAAGAGGGGGAAAATGGGAAGTGTTTCAACAGAGAACGGATAAGGTGCCATGCTTGCTTATTTTTTTGTGTTTTTTATTATTTTTGCTTCCGAATTCAAAAAGCAGCTTCTAAAGATTCGTCAAGGTTCTCCCACCCACTCCCATGCAGACTTTAGCTGGCGGGCCAATGGCTGCACGAAGAACAAAAAAATTGACGAATTTCTGTTAACGGAATTACTTGGTATTTGCTTTTATTGAAAAAGGTTCCGTTACAATAATAGCAAAGACATTATCCAAATCGGGAACGCGTTCCATGTTACAGAGTATTTCAAATCGTACATCAAATGTACAGGGAAGGCGAAGTTCGTGGTCATTCGAGAAGAGATGGAACAGCAGGTTAACTTGATTTGATACAGACGAAAATAGAATAATGACAACCGACTCATCTATAAGTGTTCGTTGTTCCACGGTTCACGTTGCATCGTAGTTCAAAAACAAATCCATCGCACGCCTACTATGTGTAACGTGTGTTACGGACGGTTGAGCAGTCGACCCGCAGATTTCAACTAAGCTCGCAGAGTGGTTTTGCCGGCTAGATCTCAGGGAGAAATGCTTGGGTCGTGGGAATTTGAAGCTTGCGACGCTCCTGGCCTACACCATATTTACAACGGAATTTAAATAAAAATAAAAAAAAACGGATGTTCCGCCGAAATTTTTCGGACGAAACTTAAAGTGCATGGTGAAATAATTACAACTGGGTCTAAATAAAACAGAATGGAGTCTCCCCTCCCATCATACCGAACCCGTAAATATTTAGTAATCCATTTTTTTTTGTACAACTACCAACAAAGGAAAAAATTTAAATAAAGAAAGACTCCGACCAAGAAGGGGAGCGACGACGAAGCGAGAAAAATCCGTAAAAATAATTTTAAAATAAAAATAACGGTATCCAACAAATTTGAGAACGAGCCCAACGTGCGATCTCGGTCGCGTGCACGACCACCGTAAGATGGCACTCGTTTACACAATTATTTATCAAGGAAATCAAAATTAAATTAAAAAAATTTAAAAATAAAATTAAAATAAAACAAAAAAAATCGTACCTTAGTACAAAACAAATTACCGTTGCGGCCTGGGTGCCGTCATGCCACAGGCCAAGTTCAGGCCGTTGGGTGTCTTCCCGCCGTAAATCGAATAACCGTTGCGGCCTTGGTGCCGTCTTGCCACAGGCTCCACGCCCGGACCGTTGGGCGTTGGTTCGCCTTAAAACCGAAAAAATATTTGTTGGGCGTCCTTCCGTCTTGCCGTAAACAATGCGAAGGGCGTTGTGTTGCCAAAACCCGTTAACAATACTCGAGGGGCGTTGAGTCGCCAAATCGTAAATACAGTTGCCATTGAAAAAAAAATAAGCACCCAATGAAATGTGGTTACCGTTAGTAATACGGTACCACGTCGAAAATGAGGCACCTGCTGAGATTAAATTTAATACAAAAACGTAATAATGCCAGGTCTTGTGGCGTCCAGTCACTTTTCATGGTTACACCAAACATCTTTATTTTATAATGTCGATCATTTCACATATTCAGGGGCGATATGTTGTACCATCACTTCGAATCGAAAAAGTGAAAGTTGCATCATTTTTACTTTTCGAAAATGATACAACATAACGCATTTAACTTTTTTTTTATTTTTACTACAACACATTATAATTTTATTTTCTAATTAAAAACAATGCGAAATATAATTACATAAAAACAATCAACAAAAATTTGACAACATTTTTTAAAAAAACGAGACTGTTTTTTTTTAATATACAACTCAAAGAAACTATATCCCCAGTTGGAAATTTGTCACCATCCATGTGGGTTATTTTTAACGAAAACATACGTTTCTATTTCTTACTCTTTTTTCTAATTGTGTATGACAAAGAAAAAAGCTTAGTTTTTGTCGTTTTTTGATGGTATGTTGACAAATGACTAATTTATGACAAGCAACATTTGATTCTCCAATGACGAGTACAGTGTCTGTTGATGAACAAAAACTAGTGTGAGACATGTCATGTACACAACTTCTTTCTTGACAATATCTTGAGCGAAACATGTATGACGAGTCTTCGATGTTTTTCATTTCATCGAAATGTTTTGAAAAAAAACGTAAGAAAAGAAAATCGATAAAAATAAAAATAAAATATTTTGCGTGTCATCTTCAGTCTGTCTTCTACGAGTATGTAATAATTTTTCTTTTTATGTATAATTTTTTTAAAAATACATGTAGCTAGTGTTGCAGCATATTTTTAACATTTTATTTGTCAAATAGATTAGCCACATAATATACGTCTATGAACTGTCCTAGCATTACCACACACGATTTCTCACATACGATTCATCTCAGACTTGTCAAACACGATTAATATCAGACATGTCATCTACAATTCATCTCGCATCTCGGTCGCACTCCCTCCAACGCGTATCAAATGCACGTATATAAAAAAAGAAAACTATCCAAAAACTCATTCTATATACCGTCTTGCAATTGCACACACATACCCGGCGCACATTGGTCTTGCCCCCACATTTATCCAACGCTCACGTGACACCATCAAATTGAGAAAAACGGGAACCAACAAATAAAGAGGCATTCACAATGTGACAGCAAAAAAAAAGAAATATTAGTACTAAAAGTACAAAATGCTCGAGAACCGGTAGCATTGTAGTCATAAAAAAATGCTCCGCTACCATAAAACGAATAAAAAAGAATACACATAACGAAGGAAAATAATTGTTATGACCATAAAGTTGTAATCTGTGTACAATACCGTTTAGCAGCTGACCACGAAAAAAAGGTGAAATTTGGTCAATAAATGCAAGAAATCACTTAGCACTAGTAATGAGAAAACATTTTAACGGAAATTAACAAAGCTGCTGGGTTGGAAGGGGAGGTTCTATTGCATGGCCACCGCTGTCTCCTGATCTAAATCCTTTGGACTTTTTTCTGTGGGGTTATTATAAAGAGATGGTTTATGAAAGGGTAAACCAGACCGAACTGGAGATGTGGCAACGTATAATCGAAGCGTGAAATATTATCAAAAATAATGAACGTTTTTGACAAATAAAATGATTGTTCTTATTTGACAGACGATAATACAGCTTATAAAAAAAAATTGTTGGATAGGTCACTCACTCTTCTAGATCGTATTAAAAAAGGAAGTTAATCAAAAGAACTCTTGTTTTATTCAAGTTAATTTTTTGGTGGGTATGCGATTTCACAAAAAACACACTAACAGTTGAATAACTTTTGCACCATCAACAATTCGAAAAAAAAACTTGTTGGAAATGAGCTCATCTACAACCCTGCTTCGTTCGATTGTCCACGTCTGGTAGTACAAATCGCTTCTCAATTCAATTTTTCATCACTTTTATTTTAAAACAAATTTAACAGTGTACTATAATACACTCAATTTATTCCAATTAGAATTTGATTTCGATTGTTACCAACACTTGTGTAATTTTTATTTTTTGATTTTCTTCTATCGAGAAAACGATAGAATAACAACAATTTTTACTTGATCAACGTTGAGAATTGAATCCGGTCTCGCGATACGAAGCATAACAGTCGCTGTCTGAAGTCTATTTTATAATATGATTTATGGTGCAACATGAAAGAAAGATTATAATATTAATCCTATAACGTTGCACCCTTAAAATACAACAAGAATTTTGCTAGGCCGTCCTATATTTATCTCGTTCCTTTAATTCCACGATATTTAAGCCGGTTTAAGGCTTTTTGCGTACAATCAGGCTTGTTAAATATAAATTGTAAAATTATAAAATTTAAAATTCTTTACTTACCGTTTAATATATGTACATTTATCGTTTCTGGATTGGCTGTTGACGGTAGACACGAATATTTTCCTGAATCTGATGATCTAGCTTTTTGTATTAATAAATTTGAAATAGTAATCTCCCCTTTTTCTGTAATCACTGAGACTCCACCTCTTGGCGAATCGTAACTGATTTCCTGTGGAACGGTGGCACACGCACATAGAAATAAAGAAAAAAAAAACGAAAAACACATTTAAGCTTTTGACATAAAAAATTATGAGCTCAAGTTAAATGTAATCAAAATAATCTTCTTATATGTAAGCTGAAGATGATGGTAACAAGGTATACCATATAGATCAATGGAAAACCTATCAAATTTTTTTTAATATCGTTCATGTCGTACTCATATGAGAGAGTTTGATTACAGTATGGGAATACAGCAAGAATATCGCGAACATTATTTTTAGGGGAGGATTTTGATTTATATTTATGTATGTGGGAATTCAAAAATGTCATCGTAATAAAGAAAAATCGAAAAAATTTGTTGTTTTTCAATTTTCACTTTTAAATTTTCCTTTGTTTTGTTTATGGGCTGCAGATTACAACTTTATAAGAGAATAAATCGTCCATTGAAAACGTAATGTTATTGTTTCCCTTTTTGTTCCTCGATTTTGTTCAGCTTAACACATAATGGTTTGGATGAAAAATGAATAAAGGGAAAATGGTTGATTGATGATACGGTCGTTGACAAAAAATAAATAAACAAGTTTTCGATACTATAAATTTCAGATAGTTTTGTGTAAAGATAGTGATATGTAAATCCGGTGCTATTCGAGTTTGCTTTATACGCTAGTTTTCGAGGATTTCTATTTTGATAGAGTAGTACGTCTCGTAAATCGAACCCCTAAAAATGTAACAAAAAATTAATAAAAAGCAATTGAAATCGTAAAAGTTGAAATAAATTAAAGAGCCAAACAAATTCTCATTCCTAAAACTCATAAACTTTGTATATGATAACATTGTGTCAACAACCGCACTCCCAAAAATACACACACTATATAGAAAATTCGCTGAAAAGCCTGAAAAATTTAATTTCATTAATAACCTTCTCAATATTATATAAAATAAATAAAATGCCAAAGATTAGAGAACGATATGATATTCTTGCACCAAAAGCAAGCACTAACATTATATCCCAAAGCAAAAATTTACTTGGCTTGAGGAAAATCATTTTTTTTTTTTATTTTGGTAAAATTTTCAATTTTTGTTGGAAAATTTAATTTTATAAATAAATATTTCAGTAATTCAATCTCATAAACATAAAAAAATAGATAAATATATGTATGTACGAGTATGTATATATATGTATATTGTAAACTGCCCATAAAATATATAATACTATCACAATCATTGAAAGCTCAACATTTTTGGGTGCTCGTTGTTGTTGTTCTATAATAATAAAGTCTGAAATATAAAATCTCTTCACATAAAGATAAGAAAATACCAATTTCCCTTACTTCAATATTTTATTTTTTGGTTTATACAGGGTGTTAATGAAACCATGTTATATTGTTTGAGGGTATGAGAGCCGACCATTTAAATAATCGCTTATATTGCGGACCAGGCACACCAAGAGATGCGCTCAAAGTACATACACCAAATGTTTAATTGGTAAGACGTACTCTCACCCGGCGTATTTGTGATTTTATCGTAGATTCTTAAATTGTTATAACGAAATTACGACAAACAAATAATTACGTCGCTTATCGGACACAGACTAGATCATAAAATTTATATTTTCACCCGTGTCAAAAAACTGAATTGACTTTCAACTCCTAAATACCAGTATACGCATGGATGTTAAACGATTTTGTAGAAAAGCTTTCGTTTGAAATTATTATTGTATTATTTTATTTTTAGTACTGAGGTCTGAAATTAAAAATTGATTATTTTTATTCCATAAACCATCGTAACCAGCGTAACTGCTTGATTAGCCTCATTTTCAAAAAACTATGGTCCAATGACGCCTCAAGCCCAAAATCTACGCTAAAGAGTGACACGTTGTGGATGCATTTGTTTTTTAACAATCGCATGTGGGTTCTCTGAACCCCAAATGCGGCATTTTTGACGAATAACGAAGCCATTCAACAATGAAAACGCATTGTTCTTTCATGTAGCTTGTTTAATAATCCTTAACTGTCAAACTGTTTTCTTTTTACGGTTGCCAACAATAAATTAATTAATTGTCTATTTAATTCAAATCTTGCGTAACTTTTGCGACACCCAAATGCGGGGAATAATTGTTTGTTTATATTAAGGGGTTCGAAAACGACTTGAACGACGTTCAAATTGCTAAAAAGAGGCTTTCAAGTACCAGAAATCAATTGCGATGGGTCAAAGTTTCTGAAAAATTTCTCCAGTTTCTGAAAAATTTCTTTCTTGGATTCCTCTTTCAAATTCTTTTTATCAGCTCAAACGACTTTTCATGCTCAGGATGGTTTGTCGAGTACCAGGAATTCCCTTGAGTCTTGATTTCGGAAAAGTTCATTTAGGAGAGTAACCAGTAGGACCCGGGTCACATTTTTTATTTTTCTGGTTCACAGGATTTTGATAAAATTAGTGAAATAAGATTTTAAAATGGATTCTTGGCATTTTAAAATTCTATTTCACCGTTTTTATCAAAATCCTGTGAACCAGAAAAACAAAAAATGTGACCAAAATGTGAGTCAGGATTTAGGGAGTCTTACCGTGAGACCCCGATACCTTTTTGAGTTTGTTCAGCTCTCACGAATTTTTTAAAAATTGCTGGACGTTTTCGAGAATCAGATTCCGATTGCCATGGGTCCTGATTTCAGGATAATTCATATAGGAAGTCATCCAGCGGGGCCGGGTTCCATTATTTAATCTGTCTTCGACTTGCTCAATTTTAATAAAAAAATGGTGAGTTGGGAATTTCAAAGGCCGGGAATCGATTTTGATATAAATTCGTAAAGGAGTGGGTGTGTTCTTTACTTTCAATTAGCGGCTTCTTTCTTTTTAATAGGTGTGTTCTTTTGTTCGTTGCGTTTTGCCCAACTTCCATTAGTTTTTGTTATAGGTGGGATGTGAGCTATTAGGCTTTATCTTCCATAAAGAATAGTTTATTTTTCATAATGTTAATGGGCAATGAACTTGCCCCAATTTTATATTCTTTATTTCTCTCCTTATATGTGCTGGGCATTAATATTCAGTGTATTTTTAAACGCGGGCATCGTCGTATCCTGCCATTTCTTCCGTATTTTTTGTTATTTTTCTAATTGGTCTCTAATTTCTTTAGGGTAATTTGTACCTTTTAATATCCTTTTGGTTTCGCGTGTCTTATTTCATGCTGACGATGATGTCTATTGCACATTTTATATTTCTTTAACGCAATGTTTCTTCTTTTTAGAGGTTTATTCATCTCCTATTAGGAAGTTCTTCTTTGAATCCTTCCCAATCTGTACATGTATTTGTCTGGGTAGAATTTCTTTGTTTCAATATTTGTCACTGAGAATAGACGAGCGGTTAGAGCTTGAATCGAAAATTTATTCAATCCTAACATAAGATCTAAAGAAATCGAGCGGATCGAGTATTTTATTGACATCTGTGGGCAAGAACTTTGGTTTTTCAGTAGAATGCCAATTACAATAACATTTTGTCACTGCTCCGATGAGTTCTTTACCTCTAGTGAAACTAGTTTTGATCGCCATAATGAGTGTGGTTTTCATTGAAGTCTCCTCCGACAATGAATTTTTCTCTTTAACTCTTTAAGAACTTTATAAAGTCATCTATCTTTAGGCTACGTTTTGTTGGACGATAAACTGCAGGAACGATTAGTAAATGATTTTTTGTCTTTAGTCGGTTGATTGTATTTCTTTGGTTGCATATTTTTCCGCTTCGTAATGGTTAATGTTGTTTAAACTATTATAACGCTTCCTCCTCGTGCAGTGCTACGTGGGTGTATTGTGTGTTGTACTTGATATTCTGTACAGTTTTATTGGTGCTTGTTTTGTGAAGTATGTTTCGGATATGAGACAAATATCAATTTTTATGATGTCAAACAGTATTGCTGATATTCTAATCTAATTCATTTTTATGCTTCAATTGCAGGAGCTATCCTGACGCTGTTTTCTAGGTTTGTGATTCTTTGGATAATTGATCCAATAGCATTGTTCTTTTTCTGCTCTTGTTCTTACATTCTGCCTAAAATTGATTGCAACATTTAACTATAACGGTCAGAGCTGTTATTTATTATACTGTTAAAGTTAGCCGACTCGCTCCAGCTGAAAAATGTCGATAATGCAGATTCGGCTGTCACAATTAAAATAAATCAGCCGAAAAATGTCAATAATGCAGATTCGGCTGTAACGATCAAAATATGCCAGCCGAAATGTCGATAATGCAGATTCGGATATAACAGCATAAAATGTCGATAATGCAGATGTGACGCGACTTGTAAGCAACTCGTTAAGGGAGATTCATATGCATAGTCGACCGAAAAATGTCGATAAAGCAGATTAATAATTTTGGTGTTAAACATTAATTTCATTTTAAATCAAAAATGTTTATTTCGATTCATTACCGTATGTTACTCAAAATTAAACTTTTTTATTAAATGCATAAAACTATAATAAAAACTATTTTATTACTTAGAAAACTCGATGGCACCTATCAAGCAAAACTTCAAAAATTTCAGGTCAATTCCCATGTGAAAAGTCCATGAAAACTCAATTGAATATATCGCACATAGAAAATTATAAATTTTCTAAAAATTGACCGTTTTCTGTGTTTGAAGTCCGGGAAAACTCAATTGAATATATCACACACACAAAATTTGAAAATTTCTAAAAATTGACCGTTTAAAGTGTCATGGCTGGAAATAGATTCAAATGAAAGGTCTTATTGATGGTCACGAATGGAAAACATTTCAAATCCACTTCCATGTTGGAAATCCGGGAAAACTCGATTAAATATGTCGCACACAGAAAATTTGAAAATTTCTAAAATTTAACCGTTTAAAGAGTCATGGCTGGAAATAGATCCAAACTTCCAACATTGAAATAGACTTGAAATTTTTTCGAGGTGTGAGCATCATTAAGACCTTTCATTTGAATTTATTTCCAGCCATGACACTTTAACCGGTCAATTTTTAGAAGATTTCAAATTTTGTCGGTGCGATATATTCAATCGAGTTTTCCCGGACTTCCAATCTGCAATTTTTTGCTATTTGTGATCATCAATAAGACCTTTCATTTGAATCTATTTCCAGCCATGACACTTTAAACGGTAAATTTTTAGAAATTTCCAAATTTTGTGTGTGCGATATATTCAATCGAGTTTTCCCTACTCGCCACATGGAAATTTACCTGACGTTTTTAAACGATAGTTATTAGATACAAAATAACAAAATAAAAATTTCTAATATAAATTATTACATTCCGGCATAAAATTCGTATCTGCTTTATCGACATTTTTCGACTGGAGCCGGCTAACTTTAATAGGATTTATTTATTTGTGTTTTGGCAACTTCGGAATATTGTAAGCCTGTACTTTAATGTCTTCGTTTCTTGGCTCTACGTTTGTTTATCACTATTTTCTTCTCATTTCGAATATTCTGCAGTTCTTTGGCAACTATACATCCTTTGCAGCTTGCGTTATGTGATTCGCCACAGTTCACACACTTTGTGCGACTTTCTCTAGGATTTTTACATTTATTTGTAACAGGATCATTTGATCATTTGACGTATCTTGGGTCTCTATTGTAATATTTATGAGTATGTCCATAAACTGATATCTTTTGCATTGTAGAATTAACCTTGATTTTCTAAGGGCTTGAATCTATTTCTTCATATTTAAGATACGAGTATATCTAATTTCGTAAATATTTGTTATATCTTCAACTTTATCGAATGTAGGTATAAAGAAAAGCAGTAGGATTTTCTTCACAATTTGAGTAACTACGGAAAGAGTAAATTTTCTGCAGTTATACCTACGTCTGGAACATTTACTTTGCGGTATCCACTGTTCCGCATTGTTGTTTGATATTGTATCTGATTTGAATCCGTGAACATTCTTATATTCTGATAGTTTTTAATTTTAATTTACAATTACTGGTGATATTTTTATTTGTAGCGCCTTTCTAGTTTCATCATTTTTTTCGTGAGTTTCATCAGATTGTTGAGATTCATCTTTTTTGCGCAGTATTCAGCAGACAAAATTCGTAATTTTTTGATTTAGCACTTATTTGCTCGTTTATTTTTATGCAACACCATAGCCGGTTTCTCTATTCGTCTGAGTCCGTCGCATATTCTCTCTGGATATTTACCGATTCGGCAACATTAATATCAAGTTTCTAGTGAGCATTTTCCATCTCTTGAATCCTTACTTCTAATTATTTGACACTTTTATACAGGAAGCTTTTCTACAACCAGTTGATGCTCCTCGCGGATGTAACAATCTCTGTTTTTAATTTTTTTTATGTTCTATTTGTAACAAATGGCTTCCTCCTTCTTTGAGAATGGTGGAATTTCCAGAATAAAATCTGGCTTTGTTTCCTTTCGGTGTGTTTTCCCAGTGCAATGGTATTTGCGTTTGGCCCATGAAAACTAATGAGCTTTCCCGATCGACCACCTTAGGGACCAGCTCACAAAACAAATTTGTGAAATTAGTACGTTTTCAATAATTAAGGACAGTTTAAATCATTTTCAAATTTTATTCGCAAAGTCATCTGCCTCACATATTGCATAATATTACAATAAATATAAAGGAAATTACCTAAACATGGAAACCGGAAAATATATCATTCAACAATCACCGCGAACAGCTCAAAAAAATGCCATCGGTAAAATTATCCACTACTAAATAAGGTCGATTAAATCAATTAAAAGGTATCATGAAGTTTTGAGTACGATGATTTATAATTAGGAAATTTTCAATTTTAATTGGATAACCTTTATGATATTCGACTTAACAAAACTATCCAAATTAAATTAGCTAAATTTTAACTGACAGTCATTTAGTTGTAAACCAAACAAAAAATCTATTACTCTATATATACGTTTATGCCAACTCATATTCCACACATTCAAAGACAAAGCACAAAAAGCTTTTCATATAATAATTTTTTTATGTTCCAAAATTTGCTATTTAATAACCTTTTTTTTGCTTCCTATACGGATATACGTACAAAACTAAAATCCCGGTACCAACACACCAAATAAAAACACCACGCTTGGAAGAATATTTTTATATGTACGGCAGAAAAAATATGCATTTCCACATTTTTCACCCTGGTTACACCAAACTAAGTAATAAAGTTGAAATTTACATTTTCTTTATAATAAGCTCATTTTTTTGTTTTATGTGTATAAAGAGTTTTAGTGAAAATCTCATAAAGTGTTAAACTCGTATACTGCAAGAAGTATACACCATTTTCGTAACATGCTTTAAAAACTGCTGGCTTGTATGGTCATAGACCTAATGGGTATAATAATATTCTGTGCAAATAGCATTATTTGAAAAATTGATTTTTTAATAGCGATAAATCAACCTGTAACAAAACCATTTTCATTCGTTTTCCTTTTGAAACACGTAATATCGTGTTTTGTTCAGCTGATTACAAGTTTACAAAAATCAACAGCACCCCTTTCATACCGAACGTATTTACTAACCTCCGCCTAACGACAACAACAAAATTATACATTTTTACTTTTTAAACAGAGTTTTATAAATACACTCGTACATACACAAGACAACAAAAGGAAAATTACAGGGAAATTTCATAAAATGTAAATTCATTGTTTGCTTATTCACATTTTTATTCTAATGAGGAAATGTTACATAAAATACAAAAATACCCCCCCTTCATTTCACAACACAAAATATTAAAACTAACTAACTTTTTTTTTTTTTGGTGCACGGTGGTATTTTCTGGAAAAGTAACGAGCCATACACACACATCGAATGTAACCTGATGAATTATTTATTTACACAGAGATATAGAGAGTTGGCTTGTTGTGTCTGTTTGTTTGTAGTACCGTCGTCGTGTTTATTGTTCGTGTTGTTGTTTATTCTGCAAGCAGATCATTACATCAATTTCCATATGATACACATTTCATTATTCGCAACAAAAAAAAATAAAAACTCCAAATTGTTATATGGAAATACAAATGTATGTGTATAGGTAGATAATATACGGAGAAATATAAAGTTGGAAAATTGGGAACAACAAAAACAAAATTTTGTCATTTCAATTGTAATTGAGTTTTTCTCGTTGTTCATTCGCAATACAATTAGGCCTTATTATGTATATAGTCGAATTCGACAACAACAACAATGGAATGCTACTCTGTTTATAACTCTGTATGTTATCATTTTTAATTTGATAAATTAGAAAAGTTATCCAGTTGAAAGTAAACGGTTTCATGGGAAATTCATTTACATAAATTAGAATCTGTTAATTTGATACTATACAAGAATTTAATAGAAAAAATCCTCTATATTCAAATGTTGAAACGAAGGCAGACTGATTATTTCGTCGTGTTCCCAAGCAGCAAAATTGTTTCAGGTATGATAACTGATTAACAATTTTTTTACTACCATTTCAAACAAACTTGACTTTGGATACGGCAAACAAAAATGGGAATAGTAAAAATTTATTGAATTTAATCTGATCAATTTGATCTGCAGATGTTCATTCATTAAAGATTTTGGTGTCCAGTGGCCCTATTCTGGTAATTCCCCTGGAATAGGGAATAATTTCTTTTTGTAGCAGCTATTCCCCAGACAATTTCCTCAATTTCACCTTTCTCGAAAGTTAATTCTGTCGATTGGGGAATACATTTACAGGAAAATAATTTAATTATTCTCGGTCCACACGCGATCGCAATAAAACAAGAAAACAAATGTCTAAGAATATTTTACTACGTTTAGTTAGATTTTTTTTTTTATTTTTTTCGAATTTTATTTTCATCGATGTTGATATTTCCAATTGATATTATCAGCTTTCAGTATAAATTTACAGCCATAATATTCCTATAAGTAAATACAATAAATTTCCGTTAAATTTTATTCCCAGTTAATTCTTTCCTAAAATAGGTAATACACGTCAAAACTGCTATAATGGGGAATAGTTTGTTTCGAAAAATTTTTTTTCCCAAAAGCCAGAATACACTTTTGGGGAAAATGGAATAAAACTGCTACAAAATTTAAAATTTCTTTTCCCCGGGAATTACCAGAATCGGGCCACAGTTGGTAAGCAATTGACTGGGAACTCTATTACCAAATTGATAATGAAATTTTTTTACAAAACAGGCTGAAAAGAAAATTTGTCCAAATTTGGCTATGCCTTTGAAATTGGGAGTTCTGGTTTATCATTTATGTTAATGGAATAAGAATGAAAAATTACATTAATAACAAATAGAGGGGTGAATATGTTGTGGACAACACCCGGTATTTTTTATCACTAACGTATACAACAATGGAATGCTAAAAACAAAGCGAAAAATTAAAATTACCAAAATTTTGACTAAAATGGCTAAATTTCATAAAAAAACCATAAATTTCATGAAACCATCACGGTCAACCCTTGTTGAAAATTTAATCTTTAAATTTATTTGAATATTTTAATTCTATGCCATTTTTTGTAAATTGCTAAACTTTCCAAGATCATTGCAGAAACTAAAAAAGCTCTCTTGGTAGCTCGGTGTTGTTTTCGAATTATGAAGATGCCTGTTCGATTTTTTGTGAAGAAACATTCGATTTTTGGTGTTTGTATTTAGTTCTTCGTTTGATCTACCACTTTCGTTTTCATCAACGACTGTCTCAATGGATTTAAATGTATGTATTTCTTCAGTGTCCGGCATATTTTGTATTTTATTATTGATGGCGTTAACTTCAACATTTTTAGCCGAAAAAGGTTTTTCGCTTAACCACTGATGGCTTTTGTAGTTTTGACGAGAATTTTGGAAAAACATTTAGAATGTAATCGTCTCTAGATTGTACCTGACGGCAGAAATCGTCTGTAAATTTCAAAATTTGGCTTGTGAGGTTGAAATTCATGCTTCCGTTATCAATTTCAAATAATTGAGTAGAAAATATTGCAGCAGATCGATCATTTAACATTTGCACTGTCACATTTGTTGTAAATTTAAACGTGTGGACGCTGCGCCATAGAAAGAATGATTTTAAACGGGCATTTATATTGTCAGCATGCATTGATCGAGGAATAAGTGACAATGTTTGTCTAAAATCACGTGCCAACAAATTCAATACACCGCCGAAAATTTAATCGTTTCCTTTAAGAAATGTAACTGTATATATTCATCCCAAATAGTTATGTGTTTAAGAACTTTTGTCGTGCTGGAGACAGACAGCTGGAGAAGGTTTAATGACCATTTTAAAGCCGAATGTGAACAGCACAATCAGTAGGGTGGAAGCAATTCCAGAAGAAGCTACAGCCGAATCTAAGGCTTGACATGCACCAAGTTTCATGTAAATTACAATTAACTGTTTAAAGATAGGTAAATGATGTTAGGCCGCGTATACATTAATCAAGAGTAACTCAAATTAAAACACTTACGTTGTCTAGGATGAACTGTATATAGTCTGCCAAGAGCATTTGAAGAAAAGATGCCAAGATGAGCTTAAACTGAGCTACTTCATTTGCGTTGCTTCCATTTTGTTTCTTGATACATTCCATGTGAAACAAAATCGCTCATAATCAGTGTTTTCTTCGCATAATTGAAAGAACTCGGCATTTCACGCTCATGGATTTCACAGAGCTGCAATATTCGACATTAATATGCGCTGTATATGTCTTTGAATGTAACGGTGAATATTGTACAACCCATCTGTTATTTATTTCAATATCATTTGCTTGATTATTCCTTCTTAAAAAAAAATGAATGTCAACCATCATCTGGATATCCATCATGTCCAATTATTGTATCTGATATTAAATTCCTTGGATAACGCTTTGTGCATTTACCATTTTTCATGCAGGGCGAATGGATGTTACAGGCACCCTGAATCATATTAGTCGTAATAATGTGAAATAATTCAGCATCAACACCTTCATCTGCTATTTCCGCAGAAATGATATTGTCAATTTCATTTGGTCTTATTTGCATTGTTTCAATTGTTTTTGCACGAAAAATTAGAACAAAAAATTAAAATGCGGCGAAAAGACTGTCGGTCCCTCATAGATTGATTTCTTTTGTTTGTTTTTCGGCATCGAAGACCATCGAACGTGTCGAACATCGAACATATTTTTTTTTGGTTTGTTTTACTTTTTTCCGTGTGATAATTATTGTTGTGATCGCGGGTTGTATGCTCCATAAAATCCATTTATTTTTAATAATAACTCGATAACGGCTATTGTTAATCGAGTCCAAGATTTGCAAGAACCTGTATTAGGGCCAGACGAATATATGACCAAAAATTTGTGGCAGTTGGTTCATTGGTTCCAGAGAAATAATGGTTTTTTAAATCTCGACTACAGTGTCACCTACCGAGTCCAAAATTTACAGAAACCAGCTTTCAGTCAGGATAAACATATCCTAAAGCTGGAGTCAATTGGACATGTAAGTCCCGTGTTTAACGGTATCGAACATACGCAACAACTTTTAATATACAAAATATTATTTACATGCGACATTCACAATGTTTACGACTATTCAAGACATACACGCCAAACACACATTTGTTCCATATAACACATTTGTTCCATATAATCTTGGTATAGCATCGATTGAATTTTTGTGCTAGACGTTCCGGGTTCTTTCTTTATAGTTCGCACTACCAGTCGTTGTCCCTTCTCACTATGAACACGTGGGCAGCCAGTTCATTTTAAATATTCAACACTCTCTGTATTTTTAAAAGTTTGCGCGATGTACTGAATAAGAGATTTAGTTTTTTTCGTAGTGTTTGCAATATCAGATAGAGTTTGACCCTCTAACTGCATGTTTTTACATCTACGCAGAAATTAGCGCTGGTTTCTCTTTGTGAAGACATTAGGAGAAGTAAAACTCAATTAATTAATTAATCTAATGGCTTTGATGACAAAGAAGATACTGAACTAAGTTATCATACAACCATTGGAAAAAACAAAATTTGCACCAATAGTCGCTACAATAACTGTACGATGAATTTGTTTGTAAACAATTGCAAACAAATTGTAATTTTTATTATTTTTTAGAATAAAACCGGTTTTGATAAAATGGATTAACATATATTTTTGTTTCATTTTTTGTCTTTTTTAATTTACAGCACACTACGATTTCATTTAGTTCAAAGTACAATTAGCAAACTCATTTTTTAAAGCGTACGAAGAATTAGTTCGTAAGGTGTACGTATTTCAAACTTCACACGCACCATCGTTTTTATATTTTAAGATTATTATTTTTTTACCAGGGTAGATAATAGCCATGTTTTTTTATTAGCGCCCGACAGATTTATTTGGAGCATCCAATTTGCTATGTCAAAACTTATATTTAGCGCGCTATTTTTGCATATAGTTAATTTATTTAACTCCAAACTAAGATTTTTCATTCAACTTTTTAGTTAAAAATCGATATAAAAATATTTTGCTCTACCTATTTATCGCAAGCGCTATCCATTTTAATGGGAAATTTGAAAAGGCCTTTATTTTGTAAACCCCTGAAAAAATTAGAAACTTTATCTTACAATAAAAATTTAAAACGCAGCAAGATGAATTCTTGTTTATAACGTCATGTCAAAATAAATGTCCATTAGCATATTTCAGGAGATAAATGTTTGTTTTATGGATGCGACATCAGCGAATAATAGCTGCAGTTTCAGTAGAAATTTTCCATTCGGCGCCGGATAGTGCTCGAATAATAAAACACGGCTAATGTCAACATAACAATAAAATATTATGGAAGTTGGAAATTTGGATGTATGAAGGCGATATTAGTTAATAATGTAGTACAAATTATTATTTTTTAATTTCATTAAAGATTATTGAGATCGAAATGAGTAATTCTACGATCCCCAGTTAGGTAAAATTTAATTAAAATTTATAGGACATTTAAATACTAACATCTTTTTATATATTTACAGAAATCAAAGGACAAACTTGGAGAAAATGCTCAAACCGATTTGAAATGATCTACCTTGCTGAAACGCAATGTTCCAGCCACGACGAACCAAAACTATTGTCCGGATATGATTAATAATGAAAATAAATAATTTTATCAATGTCCTTTCTGGTTTTTATTTAATATCCAAAACAAAAAATGTTTCAACAAATATAAACGGTGACATGAGATTACACCGAAAGTATATTTAGTACTACTGGGGTAGGATGCAAAGTAAAATTTCATCGACAGATTACGATCTGTAATAAAATGTAACACACATATGACCCCCCACGACCTTATTCCATGCCAATATACGCTGACATAGCGCTTGCAATGTACAGATGGTCTTAAATCGGTCCTACATCGGTAGGTCCTCGAGTTGGCCGGGGGGCGTAAAGTAAGCACGTAAAAAGCATAACGGCAGAAGAGCAGGGTGAGCCGAGAGCCGCAAAGCAATTCGCATAGTTAACAACAAAAAAAAACCTTTTATTTTTCTGTGTGTACTGTTGGTAATTTTTGAATACCTTATTGTATTATTTGGCCCATGATTTGCTCTGAATGACAAAGATGGTCTAGTGGTGGTTTTTATTTTCGACGTGGAAAATCGGCAAGACTCGTTCGGCAATATTGACATCTTAGTTTTTTGATAGCGTGGTTAGATTTTTCTTTCATGATCATGTTTTCGTGTGAAAATAATTATTTATTCGGGAACCTAAGAGATTTGATGGTTTGCACCCACAGTATCTTGTGAAAAGTATACGTTTTTGCGGTTTGAGGATCGGGCATTTTTTAAATTTTCGGGTTTTTTAATTTCAATAGAAATATAAAAAATGGTTTATTCAAAGTATTGTCCTTCGCTATCTACACATTTTGCCACCTCTCTGGGAATACAAGAATACCACGACGAAACGACGCGACTTTGGACTGAAACCATTCATCCAACTAATTTTGCACTTCTTCGAAACTGGCCAATTGTAGAAGTGCCAAGTCATGCGTAATCGACCGGAACAAGTGATAGTCCGAGGGAGCCAGGGCGTGCATTCATGAAATCAGTGGAAATGTCCGTATGCGGAATATAATTTGCTTTACATTTTTTTATATTCACGTCGATTATAGAGTCCGCGGGAGCAAATCAATTACGGATTGAAAATTGCATAAAAAAACTTAAAACATAATTTTAAATCACAGTATCATAGAAATTCCTTTGGATTTTCAAATCGTAGAGTAAAATTTGTTTTAGATCCGCAAAATTTTATTGCGTATCATCAAAACGACTTTTACGAAAATCAATACAAATTTTCTTGACTACTTTGATTTATAGCAATTGTTTTCTATTTTATTTATATGCATTTACCAATCCGCGTTCGATTCGCTCCAGCGATTCTATAATCGACGTGAATATAAAAAAAAATTGAAAGCAAATTATATTCTGTACGAGGAAATTTCCACCGATTTCAAGAATACACGTACAGGTCTGGCGAATAAGGCGGGTGCGGCGTTTTGATGGTGTCCTGGACGATGGCACTACGATGGCATGGAGCGTTGCCGTGCCAGTCTAGTCATTTTTCCTAGCAATGCGTGGTTCAGATTGATGAGTTGTTGTCGGTAGCGTTGCCCATTAACAATTTCGCCCTGTTTCAGCAGCTCCTTTCTGGTCCCACCAAACGCAGAGCATTGTCTTCTTTCCGAAACGATCCACTGCTCATCTCCCTCTCACTCACGCGGCACCCACTTTCCCTTCTTTTGAATTTTTCCGATAGCTTGTAGGCGTTTGGAAATACTTTGGCGAGTCGTGTTTAATGCCCTTGCAAGTTGATCTTGAGTTTGCATATCACCCAATAATGCAGATAGTTTTCGATAATGCATATTCGCCGCAGGCCTCTTCAATCAAATGACGTGCTTCAGCCACATTTTTTTCATGATGAAGCAGAAAAACAAAGCTTTCCGCAAATGCTGTTTGCTTGGCACGAAACTCGATATTTTCGTTCTTGGTAAAAATATTTTTGCGTTGTAATATGTGCGTTGCAATATTACAACTGGTTAACGTTAATAACTGTCCACACTCTACGCTATGAACAAAACACGATTTCTGACATAAATCTAGATGTGTCGCTACCACCATCTTTGTGTGAAACACGGAAGTTTAGTTGGGCACCTGATAATTAATTTCAGTTTATTTACATTTTTATTGGATGACTATTGCACGTTTATTGTTAATTTTATTTTAAATTCATACATCAATTAGTTAGGTTTGCATATCCCTTTTGCTGCCCACTAACATAATTGTGTGGGTACGGCAAAAGTACCATGTCAACAATTTATTTTTGTATGTGTTTTCAACGAACTTACAGATTTGTGCATTCCTTTAAAAATTATTTTCCTCCGAACAAAAAAACACTTTAACTATACACACAATTGTGTTGGTTTTACTTCAAATCAAGCGAATTTTTTTTATCAAAAACGCCATTACATAGTATGATTTCATACTCACACATTTGTGTGGTTTGAACTTTAACACAGCTATATTTTTTTTTTTTTTTTTTATAGGGATATAATGAGTTTTACTGTTAATGATTACTGATTATGACTCTTAATAATTAGTGATTATGACTATCTCTTAAAAATAAAATATTCGTCTTATAAACAATACAATACTAAAATAATTTTCTAATTCAAGCTGCGGTTGAATGGGTTCACTCTAGCATTAGTTACTTTCCAATCAAACACCGCAAGTACTTATAAGCACCTAAGGTTTCTGACTTTGCTTAGATAACTAGTCACAACTGTGACTAGTTTGCATTCCCGGGGAATTTAAATTTTAAATATTGTAGCAGTTTTATTCTCTTTTTCCCCAAAGTGTATTCTGGTTTTTAGGTAGAAAAATTTTTTCGGAAAAAGTTATTCCTCACTATAGCAGCTTTGACGTTATAACTGCATAACTATTTTAGCAAAGAATTAACTGGGAATAAAATTTAACTGAAATTTATTGTAATTACTTACAGCAATGGTATGACTGTAAATTTATACTGAAAACTGGTAATATCATTTAGATATATCAATATATAATTTTTTACTTTAATAAACATAATTTATTTTTTAAGTAAAAATCGATTAAAATATCAACAAAACACAATTAAATGTAGTAAACTATTTTGAGGTATTTGTCTATGCTATACTGAAGTTAGCCGAAGATTTCAGCCGAAACACCTGCATTATCGACATATTTTGTATCAGGTGGTAGTACAAAATCAGTTGATATTATTAGCCGAAAATGTTATTGAAGTTAGAAGTTAATTTTCGCCGATACGGAATCCAGCTATTTACGAAATGGTCTAACTTCACCCAGACCAAATTACCACTAAGCATGCGTCGAGCTTTAAATTTATTTCGCTATGATGCTACGTAAAACATGGTCTGATTTTCGGCACAGGTGTACACTGTCAGTGCCACAACTCAAATTCATAACACCTTAATACGACAAATTATAAATATGGGATTCAACAGTTTACGAGCTGGTCTAACTTCACCCATTTTTTATTACCTTTAAACATTCGAATTATGTGATATTTGTTTTTTAAATTTTGTTTCGGCGAAAATTTACTGCTAACTTCAATAACATGTAATTTTCGGAAAATATCAACAGGATTTTGTAACCTGATACAAAATATGTCGATAATGCAGTTTTTCGGCTAGCTTCAGTAAAATCATTTATTTTCTTGTTTAATTGGGATCACATGTGGGCCGAGAATAATTACATTATTTTCCAGTAAATTTATTCCCAAAACCAACAGAATTAACTTTTGAAAACGGGGAATTGGGGAATAGCTGCTACAAAAAATGGGGAATTACCAGAATAGGGCCACTGTTCTACCTTTTTATTCTGAGTAGTTGAAAACAGTTACGATAAATTTGTCCGCTAGGTGATTGTGTGTAGTATTTTTCTGTCAAAAATATAATTGAATGTCATATGTGAACAGCTAATAAAATCCCGCTATAGATATTTTTTTTATTAATAAGTTAATAATACACTGGAACAAATAAACTACACATTTGTAGGTTATGTTTTGCTTTGGTCATTTTTTGTTCAAAAGCACAAGACACTTTACTCAATACACATTTTTCGCACTTACAAGTACTTGCGGTTACATCGTATCTATACTTTATACTGATATTGTTCGCTGGGTTGTGTTCAGTCATATTATCGATGTCACTGATTTAGCTTGTTTATAGAATCTGCACTATCGATTGTTTTCATTTAACAGTATATAATATTTAAATTACAATTTTGATTTTGTATAAAATTGTATTTTCCATAAAAGACTTATTTTCTCAAGTCATTCTTGCCGTTTTTTCGTATATTGACAAAAAAGAAAAACAAATTTTGGCAAAATTTCAGTAAACTTCACGACATATGTATAATTTATATATAACGACATATAAACTTGAAAATTGTCACAGAATGGGATATGTAAATATGTATTAAAAAAATCCATGAGCTCGTCTCATACATATTCAATAGAAGCACTTCATCCAATTCGAAAATTTTTCCCTATGTACAACAAATCGAAACCCTATACACGTTAGATAAGGGTATGACATAATTCTGTTCTAAGCAAAAAATGCCTCTTGTATCCCTTGTGTAGCAACAAAAAAAAAAAAATGGTGTAAAGGGTTGAGTATTTGTTGGCAGATAAAATTGGTTTTTGAGTAGATAATCTAATTTAATTTTTACATTGTGTGTATTTGAAAATATTAGTAAATAACTATAGTAGGAGTGTAGTAACAAGAGAATTTTCCGAGATTTAAAGTTGTTTAAAATTAAATGAAAAAAATATCCTTTGTACACCAAATACTAAGTTTCGTTCTAAACATTACGATTTGAAATAATAATATTTTTAAAACATTTCTGCACGACTGCGACACAAAACCAGGATTTTTGTTTCATTTCATTATAATTTGTTTATGGTGCCATTCTATACCCCCAAGTAAATATTTTATTACCAATTTAATAATTTTCTCAGGTAAAAGGCAAATACAAGATTTTCTTTCAAAAAATACAATACCATAATGTAGATAGAGACTATATAAAAAAAGCTCGTAACATATTCTTTAGCAGAAAACTTAACGTGAAATATATATCCCGTTACTTTATGTGGTGTACTCGAGTAAAAAAATAAACTAAACCAAAACATGTCATCCATCCATCCATCTATCATTAAATGAGAGATAATTTTCATTCCGCATCTTTATATATTTTTATCCTGATATATGTGTGTGTGTGTGCTGTTATTCCCGAATGATGAATAAACGAAAAATATGTGGAAGGATGACAAGGAAGAAAATCTTCTTATCATATGAACATTTAAAAGGGACTATTAAAGTAAACGATAATGATACCACTTCATACATAAATTACAACATCAAAACCCAATTTTCCATTGTCATTTAAATTTTTTTCGTTGTGTGTTTTGTGTTCGCCTTTGCTTTAAGATTTTCTTGTATATGGCAAAAGCTTTTTTCAAAATCCCAAATGAAACTAGTAACGGCTTTTTTGTTTGCTTGTACATACTTGGTACTTTTGTGTGTTGTGTGACCTACACAAGCAGTTATTTTGTAATATATACTCAACAACAACAACACACAGCATAAAAGAAAAAATTGGTTTAGAGAGGGGTAATGCGAAAAGGGAAAACGGTAAAAAGGAAATTGTTTTTCTTGAAAATTGACAATTTCGTCCATGTTGTTGTTGTTGTTGTTTTTGTTGCCGATGTTCTTGGATAACTCTATTTTTGTTACGCTCCGAACTATACTAACCGATGGGATTGTATAATAATCATAATAATATGGTTATGTTGTTAAATTTTTTTTTTTTTGTCGGCTCCACCCAACTCAGCTTTTTGTCGTTCCACGCTGTATACGAGAGTGTAGTGTTATCATCTGGTGTGGTTTTTTTTTTGTATATGTGCGGAGTACGATCAGTTGGTGCGGATATATTGTTGTTTTGGGTGTAGAGAAATGTTAATGCCATTATATTGAATGGATTAGAGTCCTTTTTATTATTATTATAACGATTATTATTTTCGTTTAATCCAATAATGTCATGTGGTAGCATTTATGGTTAAGATTTAATAAAACCATTAGAAATAGGTTTTCGGCATATACATAAATGGGTTCAGTATATGTTCCTCAATTATTGGTGCCTTTTACTCGCTATGATGTGCCATATTGGTATGAAAGAATCATAAAAATGAGTTAAACAATTGTTATGTTTGGTTAAACACTTTAATTTGATAATAATTTTGTTATGCCATAAATTTTCATGCTTTAACACTTGAATTATTTCTCTATAATATTTACGACTATATCTGGTCTTAAATCACACACACAATCATACAAATCTATTTTCCTACTCGGGTATTAAATTTAAACATTTATTTTATTTATCAAAAGTACCGAAAATTTATATAAATTGCGATATTTTCATAAATCCAAAACGAGTTTGCTGATACTCGGACCGAACTAAAACTATCTTAAATTTCCCAAACTATAAATGATAAAAAAAAATTTTAAAGATGATTTTCATTTATTTATCCAGAAAGCAAATATAAAGCTGACCCAAACCAATAAAATTCAACTTTTCATCATCAACACTGATAGTATTGAAGAAAAATGATTGGATTAAAATAAGGCAAATATTTAACTTGTCTTCCATTCAATCCGACCATCTGATCATTTAGGGTAGTCAAAAAAAGGATAAAAAAAGGTTTCATCGCTAAATTTATATATTATCCATTGCTTTATATATCCTAGATTTTGGAATCGGGGTGGTATCAGGTTAAAAAACTTAAAATTGAAATGATGACACATTATAGTGTCGTACACGCACATATTTCTTGCAAAATCATTCTCCATTGTTCACTTACCTCATTGTTATGTGTCCAAATAATTGATGGCGGTGGCTCGGGTAGGTGTCTCACAATGCATGTTAAATTCACAGTCGATCCTGTATTAATATATAAATCTGGACCCCCTACGATTGTTGTCAATGGTTCTGAAATTACAAAAAAAAAAAAATATTTTTATCGTCCTACACACTAAAATTAATTATATTTACATACCAACAACAGATAAATACATTGCGTGTCCAATTGGTGGTGTTGTTGATATTTGGCATTCATATATGCCTGAATCTCTCCGTTGGGGATATTTAACCTGATTTTATAAATAATAATTTTGTGATTTATTGTATGTTTATTCATAGCTAATTTGGTATAAATTACTAAACTGGAATTCTTAACAAAAAATAACATCACATGCTGGATGTGAATATACAAATGTTGCGTGAATAGACAAATAATTTTTGTTTAAATTATCAGGGGCCCTAATGCGCACAGATATAGTATAATAATCCCAACATGGACAGCCCCAACTTATAGAGCTGCCGCATATCGATATAATGGTCCAGTAAAAAATGCACACCTATTGAAAGGAATGCCTGAAGAGTTTATTTTAATCGGTGACCTTAATTGTATGAAGATAACCTCATTCACCGTTAGGAACTCAGTATTACGTAACTCAATATTATTTTATACAGCCTTCTTCATCAGTTCGACGACTTTCTCGTATAGTCCAGTTGAAAACGACTTCGCCGGGTGAAATTCACTGTTAAGACTGTTGGTTCATTTGTGACATTCACGAAACGGTTCAGAAAATTTTTAGAATTGCACAGTAATATGTTCAAGCAGGGCTCCTAAGTTGTCATGAGATTCCGTATTAGTATGGATGCAGTAAATTGGATGACTTCATGGCTCTTACATTATAACGGATGTTAGGCCATGCTTGTATTCATTGTACCAACAATATCTGATGGTAGTCATCGAAGATGCTTATCTAAAAAGTTTTCCAACTGCCAAAAATTTTGACAGGAGTTGTTCGAAAGATGACATTAAACGATGATGTATAAATTTTGAGTCACTGCATACATTTTTGTTTTGCAACCCACTTGGCTTAGAGATAAACTACATAGAACCGTGTTTAAGCTGAAGTTAGGATAAGACGACATATTACCAGGAGATTTTGTAGAGAGATAAGATCAGATTTAATTTGACCGCCACGATTGCTTGATCCATCAATTATTCAAAAATTTATTCCAAATTTGACATCCATGAATTCTACGATACATCATCGAAACATACTTTTAATGTCATATTAATTCTGGGATGTGACGGTCAGCATTCATTTTGAAGTGATAAATCACATTTATGAAAAATGGTATGATCGAAAAACGAGATATGGTGAAACTAATCGTGCTTTTAACGAGTTCTGAGAAATAAAAACTAGATAAGTGAACCAGTGTCCATAATACACACGTTACGAATAAATACTCATGTCTACAATGCTTGGTCATCGGTTTATAACCATCGATGAATAAATTTAGAGTCATGTGTCAAAAACATAAACATAAACAATTTTAGTACGTACTTTCAAAATTTTTAGTACTATTCGAGTATGCTAACTATTACAATCCGTTTTGACTTAAATCAAATATGTCGTAGTTATGTCGTTTTTTTATCGCCATACGGCGATATCGCGGCGATATTTTTTATTGATTCGACGACGCTTGTCGTTGTCGCTCTTCTTCTTTTTCGAGCTTAACGCGCGTCTTTGAGGTTTTGTTCGATCTTATTCTGGTTGATTTTCTAGAGGTAGATGGTGAAATGGCGTCAGCATTCGACGATCTACATTTCGCAAAATGCGGAGATATATAATATTTCATTAATTGCTCCACGGCGGTGGAGTGGGAGAAAAATCTTTCGTGGTTCACTGAATATGTGTACCAAAGTCGATTTTGTGTTGTAGTAGTTGTTATTTTATTCATATTGGTTTGCTTGAGCGCATGCGCGTCATTTTGTTTATATATTTTTTTAAATTGATGTGTCAAATGCGGTTTCGTGTTGTTCAAATACAGTGACTCACAGTGAAAATGGTCCACTGCTTAAAATATTATGTTTAGTAAAAAATTTCTAAGAAATCGATTAACATTAAAACCAAAAATGAATATTTTTAAAAGTTTGTTGCATTCTTGTTTCAACAGTAAATTTTTTTTTATCAATTCATTATCACTTATAACCACAAATTTTCAGATACACAAAAAGGGGAAAAAATGTATGTCACAATGAAAATGGACCACCTAACTTAATTTTAAAAAACAGTAATTTTAAAAAATTTACGGTAACAGTAATTTTAAAAAATTTTGTTTTTTTTATTTCTTTTTCACATTTGAATGCAATTTCATTAGTCTCTAACAGACGTTTGTTTAATTTACTTCTTCGAATCACCCTTCGATCGAGATCGCGTCACCCTTCAATCGAGATGCGTAAATTAATTATTAATCGTTATACGGAAACGCAAAAATTCAATAATCCATAATTAAGCGGGCCGAAACTTCGAGATATTGTGGAACAACATCTGAAAATCAACTACAATGCTGAGAATGTGAGACTACGCAGAGCAGATTTAAATGGAAGAATTGCACGAAAAAACCCATTCGTTAGTCAAAAATATTAAAAGATGAGATTGGAGTACGCACACAACTACGTAACGAAAGGTTTTTCATACTGGAAAAACATTTTATTTACCGATGAAAGTCAACGTTTGGAGAAAACCCAATAAATAAATGAATCCACAGCATTTGCGTTTCACAGTTAAACACGCTGGCGGTCATGTGATGGTTTTTGCGCTTTTCAGTAGCTGGAGTCTGTAAACTGCACAATATGGATAAATATCAATACTTAAATATTTTACAAGCAAACTTAAAACATAGCGCTGAAAAATTAGGCAAACGACTCGTTTTACTTCTATCAAGACGATCCGAAACACACGGCTGTAATTGTAAACGAATTTTTGCCGTACAATTTTTGAAAAGCAATCAAGACACCACCACAATCGCCGGATTTGAATATTATTGAAAATTTATGGCAAAAACTTGAGATTGAAATTTGAAAACATAACATTTCAAATAAAAATGACTTGCTAATGGTAATATTGGAGAAATGGAATAAGATTAGCGTTGATTATACCAAGAAGCTTCTTGAATCAATTCTTAATCGCATGAAATTGGTTGATAAACAAAAAGTATTTCCAACAAAACACTAAGTTAGTTTTAAAATATTGTTTGAAACTCTTTTTAGAATTTAACCATTGTGAGCTGTCATTTTTTTTTATTTATGTGTTGTTATAATTGTTATTGAATTAATATAATTTTTTTATTGTTGAATTAAGAATACAATAAACTTTTAAAAATATTCATTTATAGTTTTAATGTTATTTGATTTCTTAGAAATTTTTTACTAAACGGAATATTTTAAACGGTGGGCCATTTTCACTGTGAGTCACTGTATTTGAAAATGAAAAATCAAATTACATAGTGAACAATCGGTTCCACTGCTTAAGAGCAAACGAGGTGAGGTAGATGTCCGCATTATAAATATTAGGCCAGTTCAACCGGAACTTTATATTTTAAAATCGACACTCTGGACTTTTCGGCATTAAACGCATCACTGGACTCTAACGTATACAGTGTTAGTCAAGCCGAATCCGCCATGAACGGTATTCAAGAACAACCTAAATGGGCATATAATGAGGTGACCTTATTTAACAACATCTTTGTTATCAACATCTATAGAATGTTTACCTTTACCCAATGCCTCCTAAACTACAGGCCGCTTACACCAAATGATGACGACACGCTATGTCGACTTTTTTGTTGTTTTCTCTAGTTGTTTTGTTAGTGTAAATATCTTACAACATAACATTATTATTGCGCAGTCTCGGTTTAGACATTAATTGACGTCATGTACGAAAAATGAGAGGAGTAAGAGGCCTGTAGTTTAGGAGGCATTGCTTTACCAGTGAGATAATGAGATAATCCAAACAAAATATTAGCTAAACTACATACGTGACTTGTCGATAAACCTTAATCAACTTACAGTAGACACCTCAAAACCTCAGTCACAAGTAGTACATTTCATCTCAACATCACCTGATATGTTTTGTCAAATGACTATGATGCAATTAGTGTGATGAAACCAAGATAATGAATATTTGTTTTGTGAATTTTTTCGGCTTTAAATGGAAGTAAGTAATGGACACCCATACGATGTTTACGACTATTTTAGTCGCAGAAACAAAGAGGCCATTTATTAACAATATTTCTACCACAAAAGTAGAAAAAATGCGCTCCCCTCCCCCAAACCTTTAACTCCAGGGCAATAGTGTACACAAAGATACACAAACCCTTACAAAAATGAGAAATCCCTTAGGTAGCTTCTTGGCAGCTTGGTTTCGTACTGATAAAAAAGTTGGTCTACTCGTCAGGTTGCAACGACCAAACTGCAAAAATGCAACTCTTGCTTTGTACCGATAATACAAAACAAGAACATATCGATTTAGCGAATTATATATCACTAAATCAGAAACCACAGGAAATTCTCACTATTTTGTCCGAAAAGCCGAAAAAATTCTTAAACAAATTAAATTCACGGACGATTATAAAATTCTTCATAATGAATATTCTTTAGTATGATTCACCAATCGGCCACAAATGGGCAATTGAAGTGATTTGTATGGGTAATAAATCCTGTCAAATTAAACATCTAAAAGCGGTTATAACCATCCCAAAAGTTAATAACTACATTTCTTGTCGAATCAGTGTTAATAACATACAATTTGGTTGTAATCTTGCGAATTTCGTGCGTTTGATTCGGATTCGTACTAAGAAATAACAGTACGATTAATTCGAATGCATCGCCAAAAGAACTTTTTATAAAGGAATTAAAGTTTAGTTTAAACCCGCCGACTTTTCGTTATCCGAAAATCTCATCAAGCCCTCGAGAGTAAACGAATACCACCAAAATCGTAGGTGCAGTGTGCAATCAATTGTAAGTTTGTTTCATTTTCCGTGTTCAAAAAACTACCCCCACGCTCCGAGGTCGGTTGATATGCATCACGGCACACTTTCCAAAAGCGTTAATAAACGTTGTCCACAAGGCTCAATTTGGGGCCCGAAATATAGTTTTGTACAGTAGTTTTGCAACTTTGCTATTGCCAGCTTTGCCAGGACTGAGCATTCAGGAGAAACCACAGAACGTTATAGATAGGGTGGCTAATTAGTGCAATAGCAACAAAATGTAGCTATTCTACTTCAAAACGGTTGAGATCCAACTCAAAGGTTTACTTTGGATATTAGGTGGCTGTTAGTGGAATGAGAATACAGATGGTGCCATCGTTAAAGTGGTTAGGAGTTGATTTCGATGAAAAGCATACCCTGACATGTCAAAAGAGTTGCAGAGATTTTACATATTCTTAAATCGCGGTCTGTACGTGACAAATGTAAAAAAAAAAAATAATCGTACATCTCGTATTAACAAAATGGCGGCAAATTTAAATCCGGCGCCCTTGTTGGGACCCCCTATATTAGTGTAATGTTAATAAAAATTGTATGTTAACAAAAAAAATTACAGAGTGATAAGGAAAATTACAGAGTGGTAAGGTTTTAAGAATTAATATTTTTCGTTTTTATATTTTTTCAAATCTGATATATGTATTTAATAATTCCATTATTTTATATAATGATTAAAATTTTTAAAAAATAAAATTTGTTTTATAGTTAGTACTTTTATTGAATGTGGGATTTTTATCATTTTATACTAAAATAACAACTCCCTCCCTGTACATTTTTATAATCAACAAAGACCGAATCAAAAATTTTTATAGTAACTTATTTATTCATAATACAAATGGTGATCCCATTTGGGATGCTAATTCCAAAGCGGTAATTCCTTGGTTGGCTCTGAGGAACAAGCCGCCTGAAGAGAAGATTTATGGTACGCTCCGAATTACTGAGTACGGATCAAAATTTTTTTCAAAAGAAATAGGCACACAACTACTAAAGTATATCCCTCAAAATTTTTAAAGGAACAAACCTATTTCATCCAACTGTTAACCGCTTATGCTTCATTTTAGGTCCAAGTGGTTATATTCAATTTTTTTTTGAAAGTGTCAAAAAGATTTTTTTTCTAATGTTTGATTTAAATTTTTAATTCTATTATATTCACTACAAATCTCCCATTATTTCCAAAAAATTACAGTAAAACTTCGATTTAACAGACTAATTGGGAAGTCCGTGAAATCCGATTGTCCGTTAAACCCGAATGTTTTTAAATTTAATCGTCTATAGGTTTTGCACTTGTTCTGGAATATGGCCACCTAGGATAGAACTCGTTCAATTCTTAAACGATTATGATGGGATTGGATATGTTGGGTGGAAATGGGATTCTTAAATGATTTTGGGAAGAAATTCTTGAACCGCTTTCGAAGTCGTTGTTGATAAGAATAAAGAGTAGGTAGTTGGCCTGCCGTTCAATCCACTAATTCCATGAGTGGATCACGTACTGGTGATATATGTTAGGCATCCAGCCTCGCCAGAAACATGTTAACATCAAGAGCCGCGTGCTTTAAGAAAGACGCCTGCTTATCAACAATTTTTCAATATAGCTGACGAAAATAATTGCGAAGAGAGAACTCTCGAAACAAGTACGAAATAAAAAAATAAATGTAAAATAAAAAAATCTCATATAAAAAATGAGATATATTATCAATGTTATTTAAATTTAGAAGTAAATCTAGTGATAAAAATGCACAAAAATAATGGAAAATAACAGTGTTTTTATTTTTTAGTACAATATAAAAGAATCATAAAACGGTGAATAACCAAAAAATGGAAAATAAAAAATTATCCGTCAAATCGAGGGTCCGTTAAGACCTTGAGATCTTCAGAACCTTTCGAATACAAGAGCATAAATGGTCTGGGAGTTAAAGCAACCAATAATTAAACTCTCCATATTACAGCTTATTACACTTAATGCAATATAATTAAGAAATATTTTATAATTTTGCAAGCATTTTTTTCATAATTTATTTTTTGACTTCTCTTTTGAGTTCTCCAAATAGAGAGAGATTCAAAATAAGCACTTGGACGTAGATTAAATCGCAAGCAAAATGTTGATCGCTCCATGTTAAACAACTTGAAAATTATTCCCCAATAATCGTTTGCTTTTTCTAGGAGCAAAATTGTGTCAACACTCTCTAGAAAATCACATGATAGAGTATCCAGTTTTGATACTCGTCGTTATCAAAACTAATCCTCTCTAACAGATTAGCATAATAAATTAGCATCCCGTAACGTATTGGCACCCTAAACCCAACCATCCTGAAAACTAAATTCCTCCAGGTATTTACATAAATATAAATTTATCATTGACGAATATTAAAATAACGAAATTTTCTATATGAAATTGTTTATCCAAAATTTAGTTCTGTGATAAACCGTGCCACTTTGATAAAAATCGCAAAATCAAAATTTTTAAAAAGGTTTGTCTCACAAAACATTAAAGTGGTTCCGGAAAGAATTTTATAGTTCTTGAGTTCAATATTTTAAAATGTTTGTGAATTACATAGTTTACTCTTTTTTCATATTTTTCGTCCGATTGCACACGACAAAAAAAGTACTGTATTTTTCCTCGTTTACTTATGATACAGGTTTTAATTGCTACTTAAAATAAATTTCTGTGCAACTACACTAACACAAACAAATGAAATAAAAAATATTTCGAGGCCATTTTTGACTTATGCCTGCGTTTCCCAAAGTGGGTTCCGCGGTACCCCGGAGTTCCGTGGCAATTTTTAGGGATTCCACGAGCTAGTACCAGATAAAATCCATGCCATAAGGATTCATTTCATACATACACACATCCATACACACTACATTTCATACATACATACCAAAATTAAACAATAACGATAATTATTGGGTACAAAATCCTTCAAAAGCAACGAAAAGCCAACTGGATTACTAGTAGTAAAATACGAGAATTTAATTGAAATTAGTTTAGTTCGGACACTCGCTAACTTCGAAGAGGTGAAAGCTAGCAACTTTCTACTGTAATATATTTGATGAATGTAAAAATTTAGCCAAAAAGGCTATTCGAGTTATATTACCGTTCTTAAACAACACATTTATGCGAAACAGGATTTTCATGAAATTTGAAGAATCGGAAAAGGGTTCCGTGGCAAAATAAGTTTGGGAACCGCTGACTTATGTGTACATTTTAGTTTAAATTTTATTTTCGAGAGAGCAGAATAAAACAAAATAAAAAAATTGTAGTTATGTATATACACGGATGAGATGCAAACAGGTATGCGAAGAGATTTCAATGATTATTTTGTTTTGTAAATTTTATTACACATACATATAACATTATCTATTACTAGTTGGCCTTGAAAAAAAATACCAGATACCAAAAACCCTGTGTGAAATTAGGCATCTACGAAAAACAAAATTCATGTTTTTGTTGTTGTGAATACTATAAGTTCTTGTTCATCTGTTTTGTGACAAATGAAACTCTTTTGAATGAATTTTTTGATGTCTGTTTTTAAGTGCGCAATCTGTGCCGTGCATATCCGCATGTGAACAGGGCGGAAGTCGATAACATGCCACTGCACTCGCCTATGAACGACAAAGCCGACTCCAAATTCTCCTCTGTTCTGATGGCCGCTGTAGTACAGAGTGTAACAATTGGTAGTAGTATGGATCCCACTTAGGCTTGCCACCTTTTACAAATTCCAATGGAGGACAAGTACAAATTTTTTTGTTATTTTATATTAAATTTATTTTTAATATAATAATGTTTTATCAAATGTCATTACCATTATTTCATCCCAAACCACATGCAAGTGCATGTTCCAAAAATTAAAAAAAAATAAAATAAAAATCACATTTTCAATTAATTTCAAGCATTATCCTCTGAGTAAGACTAGAAAAATAAACAAACTAATTTTTTTCAGTATAAAATAAAAATTATAAATAGAAAACTCAATTCTTAAAAGTATATTTCTCATTTTCTTTTGCTAATTTAATTTAATTTGCTAAATGATGGAATTGCTTCCATCATTTAAGAATCTCATTTCCAGTCAACATACTCAATACCATCAAAATCGGCTAACTGCGAGTTCATACGACGGATAAAAATCTCGGATTTTTCTATCCCAGATTTTTTTTCAATATTTTCAACTTTTTTATATGAAAAGAGGCGTGCCCGTTGTATAATTTACGTGATGTAATTGGTTAAAACGATGGGATAGTAAAATCCGAGATTTTTATCCGTCGTATGAACTCGCTGTAAGGGTTGGTCGACTTCCGCACCAGGTGGCCTAATTCCAGAACTTCTTCCAAAAATCATTTAAGAATCCCGTTTCCATCCAACATACCCAATCCCATCTTCATCGGTTTACTACACGAATTTACTTTGCACAAAATTGAGGTTGATTTAGAAAAAATTGACAATGAAGTATAAAAAATTGTGGTTCTCGACGATTTCTGTTAGACAAACATCGTTTTCCTCAGAAGAATTCTGTTTAAAAGAATACCTGTCTAAAATTTGACTAGAATTAGCAGCTGATACAGATGCCTGATGTGCTATACCATTTTGATGCATTCGAAGCGCTGAGTATCCTTTATATTCTATAGATCTCTTTCAGACCGTATTTGAAATTTGTTATTTATTATTTGAAAATGGTATATAATATTGTAAATATGTATTAAAAATACATGTGGAGGACATTTATGCCATCGTGGAGGACGGAGGAAATTTCTTACGAAAGAAGGACTGTCCTCCACAAAGGAGGACGGGTGGCAAGCCTAATCCCACTCCCGGATCATCTGAGCTATTGTAGTGCAAGCATGTACAGTGCATACATTTACGCCTATGGTACTGGAGATCTCCAGGACTTACAAGGCTTAGCGCGTTCCATCTTCCCATTTTTACAGTTGTCCCTGTACATTTTCCAATGTTGTTTTGGTTTGGGTGTGGTGTCAATCAAGTGGTTCATAACTTGATGGTCTTTTTGAGAGTAGATAGTTGGTCTCGGCTAAACCCCGTAATACAACAGTGCAAATAAATGGTATACTTCTTCATGAAGTATTTGAAACAACAGGCCTAGAGGTTACTTTCGTTGGAAACGTGAGTTTTATTAATCACATCGAGTTATGTATCGCTAGAACTTACTCCATGTATACTCGGTTTTATCAAACGGTGGACGAGTGAGGAAATTAGGCGCATGCCTAACGCGAAATTAGGTGCAACGAGAAAATAATTGTTATTTTTTGTTAAGTTTTATTAAGAAAGCATTGTAAATTATTTACCTGTAGTGTCCAATCCTCTGTTTGTGGATTATGCACACTTTGAAATCGCTGATCGGATGAATATGTATTTCTTCCTGTGGTTAATAAATGTATATCCTTATGCCGAATCCATGATACCTGCAAGAAATTAATAGTAACGAGAATATTATACAGCCATTTCTTCAGAACTTGAAAAACATATATTGTTTTGACAGTTTGAAAAGTTTAAGAAAAAATTATGCTTCTATCCTTTAATAAAAGATATATGGACTTAATATTTATATATGTTTAAATACATAAACACTTATAAATGTATAATGAGGTAAAAGCTAAAATAAACAGAATATTTATGTTCAACTAATTAAATTTATTTCTTATGAAATAAAATTAAAAACCATCCATGTTTCACCTCTGAGGCAAATTACCCATGTATTTGTGACAGGTATCATAAAGTAATGTAGAAATAATAGTTTTCCTTTTCCGTTCACATGCTCGTTTACCTTCTGAGAAAATATTTGGAAGAAAAAGGATTCTCATAATTTAATTTAAAAAACGAAAAAAAAATATTTTTGTTCACATAAGTAGTTTGTTATACCTTTTTCCGTTATACTCAGTGAATTTTGCACATATTTATATTTGAACACACATGTGTAAGTACCGAGGTACATAACGTACTACGCATATATATAAGATTCAGTTTGATTAGATTTTTATTTTTTTTTTATACACGAGATTTATGTCGTTAAATAATCGAAACCCTACTCAAAACATTTAATGTGTGCCCATTAAAATACAAATTGTAAATGGTTTTCAGTGTACCTGACTGACGAGAATATCAAAATGTTTCGGTTTTACTTTCTTGAAGCGGCAGAGTTACGAACTCGTTCACTTTAAATCCACTTTAAGGTCGATAAAATACTAAAACACAAAATCCAACGTCTTTTCTATAATGTAACAGAAAATTTTCTTCCGTTTATCTACAAAAGAGGAAAACATAATTTTCTTTTCTTTTAATTTGCTTTTGTTTTTAATTATAAGACCGCCGCTGCTACGTAACGAGCAGAACAAAATTTAACACAAGGCAGTTGACAGAAATTCAAGGAGAAAATTATAAAAAAAAATCATGGTAACAAAAATTAGAGGGAAAAGGGAAAGTTGTTAGGAAAAATTATTTAAATTTATGATTATTTTGTGTTTGTTTTTGGTTTAACATTTCTTTTTTAACTTGTAATTAAAAACCCACTTCAGCGTTGTTAAGTGGTGTGAATGGTCATAGTGATTTCTTGTTGTGTTTGCCCAGGTAAAGTTTGTTTTCTAATTTCTAAATGAGGCTATGTAGAGCGAAAATAAAATTTTGTTTTAACTCGTTGTTATCACGAAATGTTGATGAGACGATTAATGTGGACAGGTAGAATATATATCTCTTATACGGGGTTTTGGTTTATATGTTAATTGGTTATATAAAACCAATGATTTATGTTATGTATAGGTGTAACATTTTTAGGTGTGGCTAAAAAATTGATTTTTATCATGCTATATGATTCAACAAAGGGGTTTCTTTATAAGAAAGCTATAATCACGCTATGTAACAGGGTGAAATAAAAGTTTAGAGCTTCATGTTGAAAGTTTTAGCCAATTCTATTTTAATACTCAAAATAAAACCAGTATCATAAATAAGGTCCCGTTAAGCACATCTCTGTCGACAAGAGACGCATACAATTAATTTTTTGAACTGAAAGTGAAAAGTCTTGTACAGAAAATAAAGGCTTTTTCATTATACTAAATAATTTTTCTTCTTCTCTCAGTGGAATATCCAAGTTAAAAATAAATTATTATAAACAAGATTTCGCAGTATTGGAGCAGTGATGTATTGGAATAGGATGTTAATGCCGACTCCACATTAAGACAACAAAACAGAAACATGTTTAAAGTCAAAAATAATAGGACATACAAAAAATCATAAAATTTACAAAAACAAAACGAAACCAACAAAAACAAGTAGTAAATTGATTTTTCGAATGTCTTGAAATTGTCGTGAAACACCATATTAGTTTAGTGTGGATCCTGCATAATAATTGCACTTCCACATGATACCTGAAGTAACTCTCTGCTTCCAAAATAATATTCTTGAAGATATCGTTGCATAAGTAGCAGTTTGATGAAATGAAATGAATTGATTTTAAACTGGATAAAAAAGGTGTGAAAATTTTTAATTTTTTCTATATTTTTTTAAAAAAATGCATTATTAACGTAATATTTTTCTGCAAAATTTACTGTAATTTTGAGGTGTTAGTCTTACTGATCAGTTACTTATTTTCCAAACAAAAGCAATTATAACATAGAACTTCAATAGTTTTATACGTAAAATACAAGAAAAACGAGGAAAACCTTATTGTTATTCTAAACTCCATTTTCTATCAACTGAAAGTAAAAATTACAAATCTTTGCAAAACTGTTGGGTATTTTGAACTTTAAATTATTAACAGATATCTCCTATGGCATTAGTTATGATAAAAACTTAAATTTCAACCCATTCGCGCACCACCTTTTCTTAAATAGGCTTTAAATAATCTGGGATTTTTCAGCAAAAATCTAAAAATCAAAATATCTCAAAAACTACTAAATTTCGGTAGAATATGTGGCTGCTCAATTTATTGCAATTCAACCCTAGTTTAACGTCCTTCGAGGAATACGTCGAGTTACCATTAACCCTATATATCAATGATTCTTTTAAAGTTATGAAATTGTTAATTAATAAGTTTTCTGGTGACCCATTAATTAAAATTGCTGCAGCTCAATGAAGCTGCTCAAAATTTTGAGAAAATGGTTAATTTTGAAAAACTTCATATAAAAGTAGCATGTGTGTGTCAAACAATAAATGTCAATATAATGACAATTTTATGGTATTTAAATATAAACCAGCCTTTGTCACATAAACATAATAAACTCAAACCATCTCAACGACTTCGATTACCAATGAATTGGTCTTCCGTTCAAGTTGGCCTCAGTCAAGAGCTGCCTTACTTCCGACCCTGTTGGTCCTAATACAGAACTTGCAACAAAAATAATTTTAGAATTTCATTTCCAAACCTTCCTCTGGCCTAAATTGGCGAAAAATCCTAAAGCGATTTTTCCGATAGCGGTATTTAACGCAATCAATTCCTGCCATAGGAGACTTGAGCTCTTAATAACTGCCAAATTCACTACACAAAAACGTAGAGTAACGAACTATAATTTTTCGTTAACAATAAAGATTGATGATTTTCAATCAAGATAAGGCTGAATTCAGGCCTAACTCGAACATAATAAGCAATACCCTGCTTGACCTGCATCGAATCACAAACCAAAACAAGGTCTGGCGCCACTTGAAAACATATCTTCACCAATTTTTTATCAATGTCGAAAATAATTTAAAGAGAGATCCGTGTCCCACACAAGGGGGGTTGCTTCACGAAATAGGGCTCATCTCAAAATTGTATGTATTCGAAGTTCTCGAATACACTTGATTTATAAAGCGAAAAATTAAAAATATCTGTGCATATATTTCCGAAAACCAACCAGATCAATCCTTGTTGGTAAAAAATTTAATCTTTAAATTTATTTAAATATTTTAATTTTTTGCCGTTTTTCTTTGTCAATCTTCCAATTAAGGGAAAAAGTTTAAGTATGAGGTTTTATTCCAAACATTCAATTATCCTGGACTGAAGGATGCCGAATTTTGATGAAACATGTTTTTTTTATTAAAATTCGTCACTTCCGGTAAAATTTAAAAATAACCTGAACTAAGTTTGTTTTAATTTAATTTACAATCTTCTAGTTTTTAATCGTGTTTCCCGTGAATGCTATATAAAAATTTCAAAATACATACATATTTGAAAAATAAAACTAAAAATCTCCTATGGAAGCTTCCGGTATCAGAATCGGACAAAATTTACTGAGATCTTACAATTTTTGGAAAAAGCTTAAGTATGAAATATCATCCCAACCAATTAATTCATCTCGGCTGTGGAGAAGCTATATGCATTTAGTCGGCATGGTACCACATACACACGCACACATAAAGAGATATTTTACACATAGAAATATTTTAAAACTTCTTATGTTGAACACAAAATTTTTCATGACTACTAGGTATACTTTATTTTATTACGTATCGCAATCGAACTTTTATTTAATGAGGTTTTGGACCATTCTATAACAAATATTAACGACCCCCAAGCAATTAGCGAACTTCCCGAAATTGGGACAAATCACTATAGAGTTCTGGTGCTCGAAAACCCTTTCAGAAATTTTTATTAGCTGAAAAAAAAGAGAAATAGGAACGAGGGCTCAATCGGAGGAATCTTAAACGAATTCTCACAAAATCAGGATTATGAAAAGAATTGAAAATGTTTAGTGAATTGAAAAATATTATCAAGCTTACACAATTAATGTATGATATTCAAGCCACACTATCGAATTTCTAGATCCTGGCCCCACCGCAATCGTTCCCCTGCACTCGAAAACCCCATTTTACCCCCACCTACAAATAATTACAAGACCAGAGGCACTATTTCGGTAATTCCCCGGGAATAGAGAACTGGGGAAAGAATTTATATGTAATTTCTGTTAAAATATTTTTTTCCCGGCCTACTAAGGAGAAAAGTTTGATGTACAGTCAGTAACGAAAATGACATACACACTGAGTTTTGAAATTTTTTTACAAATTATAAGAATTATAGAATTTATTTTGTAATTTTTTATTAAATTAAATAATTTTGCAAAATAACAAATCCAAAAATACAAAATAAAAATTCATTTACCGTTTATAATAAAAAAAGAAATCAAGAATTTTTGCAACGAAAATGATCACACAGTTATAGTATGATCCTTGATTTTTTTTTTAAATCAGTTACATAAATTATGTTTCATAATTATTTTAATATCGAGTTGGTTCTCCTTTATTTTTGATAACCTTTCAGTTTTCTATGCATTGATTCAACTAACTTCTTGGTAACTTCCGCTATATCAAGTTTTCTTGAAATTTTACTTCTCCCATTGGCTCCGAAAATGTTGAATTTACTTTCATCCGTAAAAACAACCATCTTCCAAAAGTTGAAGACTTTTGTTTTTAATTTTTCTGCAAATTCAATACTTTTTTTGGAATTAACATTCAAAATTAATCGCTTCTTGCGTGGTACCCAGCCATGATATCCATGTTTCCACAAAACCCTCTAATATTTTGGGGATGGGTAGCGTTATTAAGCATCGTCTTCACTTCTTAGGCTAGTTTTGGAGCGCTTGTTTTTGGATTTTCTCTCACCAAATCGAAAATCTTTCGTTCGTCCCGATTGGAAACTGTTACTTATCACTCTGTTCGCAGCCCGTTTTCAACCGATTGTGACGTTGAATCTGGATATTATTTTGGCCACTATAGAATGTCTTCGGCCAACTAATTTTCCAATTTCGCGCACAGATTATCCAGTACGTTTCATATTAATTATTATTTGGTGTTCTTCGTTGGTTGTTTCCTTTCTAACAGAATATTGCCTCTGGGGGTGTATCCGTGTTCCATGAAATAATGAAAATGAAAAGTTGTATTCATTAGCAATATAGTAGTTTAAATTATTCGCACGTAATTTTAATTTCCACTGCGTGAAATCAAAATTTTTTAAGGGCAATTCAAACCTCCTCGATTGAAAATGAAAAAAAAAATTTTTTTTCATTTTTCACGGAACACGGATTTACCCCCAGAATGAGGTATTTGTTTTCGTTCAGCAAAACTATTTTCACTACGTTCTAATACTGTTTCGTTCTAACGAAAAATGAAAATAAATAAAATCAATTCTCATTTGACTTTTTAAGCAAATGTTTAATTTAGGTATTGCCCAGCCAAAGAAGAATTGATTATATTTATTTTTATTTCTTCTTCGTTATAATGAATCCGTGCGCGCTTTCACGTCCCCTATCATGATTAGTAAAATCATCGCCAATTTGATTTAAAAATTTCATAGTGCTAAATATTTTCTAAGCGTTGTTCCCAACTGTTGGGTGTCCTGAAAGCGCCCAGTGTTACAATTTAAGGAAAATTGTTTTGCTGTAAAGCCCGATTCAGTGTTCGTTCTTTCGTTCCTTCCTTCCTTATGAAATTTTTTTAAACCGAATTCATTGGTTAAAAATGACGTTTTTTTTTCTTGTGATTTTTACTCGTGAACTTGAATTGATTTAAAAGAAATTTCAGAAGGAAGGAAGGAACGAAAGAACGCAACACTGAATCCGCTTTAATACACTTCAATTTTTTTTCAATTTTTCATATCTCTGAGACCACACACTATTCGAAAAAATTTGTATGAACAAAAAATATTTATTTATTTTAAACTGCAAAATTAAAAATGCATTTGAAAGTATTGGTTGTAGTTGAAAAGAGACGCGCATTCAAGGTCATTCAGGATCACCAACTAAACGTTCCAAAACAATTTTCGATAAGTTACTCCGTTCGGGAAATCGTCATTACTATGTGTCGGTCTAAATCCTTAATTTTTGAGCGCAAATTTATTATTGCACATTTATTACAGCTTATTTCAACAAATCTGCGCCGGCAAAATTATAAGCTGCTGATTTAAGTATGTAATAAAATATTTTTGTGTCAGGGTAGGCGGAAATGGTTTCAAATGAGACATGATGAATATTTGTAAAATAAGAGTCGACTTTTTCACATTTAATAATTTATTCCATCAGAGCACCACCAGGTATTGGGTCAAATGTCACTATATGAACCTTGCAGAGGCCAGGTAAACCGGACCCAGGTGAGTAATAAATTATTTTTGTGTCAGGTTAGACGGAATTGTTTTCAAACGATAAAGGCTTCAATGTAATTTAATGGTCGATTCTACCACTTTTAATAATTTCGTACACCAAACCGCCACCAGAAATTGGGTCAAATGATACTCCATGGACCAAGTAGAGGGAAAATCAATCTTACTTAGGTTGGTAATAAATTATAAATTATAGTTTCCTGTCACATTAGATGGAATTGGCTTCAGACGGTAATGGCTTCAAATATGTAATTTAAAAGTCGATTTTACCACATTTGACAGTTTATTACACCAGACTATTGGTTGCCCATGAAGTTACATTTAACCCAATATCTGGTGGCAATCGAGTGTAATAAATTATTAAATGTGGTAAAATCGAACTTTGAATTACATTTTTGAAGATGTTGCCATCTGAAGCCAATCCAGTCTAACCTGACACAAAAATAATGTACTACTGAGTAAGGTTAATTTGTCCCCTACAAGGCCAATGTAGTATTATATGGTCAAATATTTGGTGACGGTTTGGGAAATAAATTTTTAAAGAAGATAACCGTCTGAAGACAATTCTAACCTGACTCAAAAATAATTTATCATCCACCTGGGTTAGGTTGATTTACTCTTCACAACGCCTATGGAGTACCATTTGACCCAATATCTGGTGGCGGTTTGTTGTAATAGAATATTAAATTACTAAAGGTCACATATGAGTACTGACTACACACGTTCGAAAGGGAAACAAAATATCCATTTATATCCAGTATCTGATGTACAACGGTCAAAAATATGTGGCAAGAACCCTACGGATCATATCAAAATTAGACTTGCTACTTACTTACCAATATGTTTTGGGTATTAAGTTACTTTATGAGCCAATATTTTTGCTATATCGCTTAGCGTAGTGTCCAAAAAATATTTACTTAATTGAAATAAACAGAACTGCAACCGCCTTATTCCCGCAACAAAATGATATAATCGTTGCTATGTGATGTATTACCTAGTTTCTTAGAGAGTTCCCTCGAATAGTACATAGTACGTGGGTCTGGTGCGAACTAGACAGGCGGCTAACAAGCTTATTCAAATGCAAAATGCTTATCTGACGTGTAACGAAATACTACATTACGGGAAGAGTATTTCAAAGATCAGTATTTATGAGTTCATATTTAACATAATATATATACAATGACGTTTTGTGGTTCGATTTACATGAAAGGCCGCATAATAGAGGTTTCTCGGACGCTGCGATTTCGTGGTAGCGAAAACGATAGGAGAAATAATGGATATATACACTACGGTTCACTTGACTAGACACACTTGCAATTTTACTTTTAAATGTCAATTTTAATGTAATTTCTCGCGGAACCAAAAATATATTTTTATTGAGAAGAGAGAGAAATTGGTACTCAGTAAAACAGCCATGAAAAAAAATTTAAACATAGCAATCTAACTGCACTTTTCTTTGTTTTTTTGAATATAGTTTATCGCATAAAGACAACCGATAAAGTTCAATCGAATTGTAAAATTTAAGTATTTGTGAGTAAATTTCGGTATAAGTTGCATTTATTTCAAGATAAAAATTAAATTAAATACGGCAGAAAGGGCAAAAACCAATGCCTACCACTTGGAGGGACTTTGCAAATCGCGCGCTATAACTTTTCTGCACCATATGGAAGCAACTACCGAGCAAGACCGGCGACAGACTCCGTCAAATACAAGAAAAATTCATAGACTAAAGTGTCCAATCCAGCCCTTTTCACCAACAAAATTCTTCAGACTTAATTCCAGCAAATCAACAGTTCGTAGAGCAATTTTAAATGTTTCATTTATAAAATTCAAAAAATTAAAAAAACAACACCTTTGACTCATGTACGCAAGCTAGAAAGATTGGAATTTCAAGCAGCACATAACTTTGGATGTGTCAAAATTTTTTTTACTAAGATGGACCAGATGGCTATAATTATTATTTTCATAATATTTGCAAATAAGAACAATTTTTGAATTGCCATCATGCCAGAAAAGAGGGAGTGATGGTGTGGTGTGCTATTTCATATTGGGGTGCTATTAAATTGAATTTTGTATCCAATAAAATGATTGCAAATTCATATAAGGATATGCTGCAATCAGTTTTTTCAGAAATTCAGGATCTATTTGGGTATCTATCAGAGGATTTCCCAACAGGATAATGTGCCCATACATAATTGGCCGTTCTGTAAAGTTGTGGATTGCGAGGAGTCAAACCGTTGAGTTATTATCATGGCCACATTATTCCTCTGATTTAAATATCATCGAAAACGTTTGGGGTTTACTCGCAAAGTTTATGATGGGGCGGGGCAACCAGATTAACAAATTTCTTAATAAAAAAATATTAAAATAAAAGTATAAATGACTGGATTTTGTTTATATTTCTAGGTTGCGTCTAATCAACTGAACCCGAAAAAATAACATTAAATTTGAACTTATCTTACAAAAAATTGGAAGGCAATTAGTTCATTCGCTTTCTCAGAATAATTATCGTTTATGAATTTGTTGAGTATAATTTCTCTCTATCTCTTCTCAATAAAAATATCTTCTTGATTCCGCGAAAAATTACAGTAAAATTCGAAATGCGTGAAGTGGTTGACATCATTCAAGAATAGACGATTTTCAAATGTTGTCAATATTTATGTTTACGTGTCACAGACGATATTCGTCCGAAAAAAATACGAACTCTTAAAGTTAAATTTGTCTATTGTAATAACCTGTACGTTCAAACTACCCCCTTTGGTGCGCTCTTCTATACGCGATAAATATACTACCCTGCATGTTGGATTGCATGTTCTTCAACCAAAAATAGCAAAGCCAATGCATATAAAATAGTATGTTGCCTCATACTAGGAGCACGTTACAATAATTCGTTATTAATTTATTAGACAAATTAATCATGTTTAAAACGATTATAATCTGACACTGTAGCCTTAAATATAGAACGGGTGAGTATATTACAAATACATAATTTAAAAATACAATATAAACCCTGTTTACTAGCTACTTAGCACCAAACAACATTACATATAATTATAATAAATGTTTCCGAGTCAAGCAAACCTTATATACATAATTCAATGAGGCACACGACTAAAGCATATTCAACAAATCATATACTCCATATATGATTTAATGTGTATATAATTTTGTTTGGGTGTGTTTGTGTGGGTAAGTTCTCATTCATTCATTTTTCCGCATAATAAAAAATTCCATTTTTCCTTTTTTGTATATCCTTGAACATATTTTCTGTTATTTATTTATATTATTTATTTATGAAATATTATTCCAAAAGAAACACACAATAGGCACGAGTCATGAAATATAATATACAATGCAAACACGCACACACATACACAAACAACACAAAACAAAAAAAAAATTCCCTTTTTCAGTTTCGTTGTCGGGTATATTATACTCGTAATATGGCATACAGGATTTTCCTTGCATCCTTAAATATCATGATGTTCGCTTTCGGATTTTTAATTTTTCCGCAACCAAATATAAACATTGTTAGGTTTTTGCTTCGTGAAAATCCAAAGGAAAAAATGTTTGTTGCTTCGCATCTCAAATTCCATAAAAAATGATTTGCATATTATTAGAGTTTAGAAATGTGTGAGCTTTTTATTTTAAATACGTATAAAGTTTTATATTTTTTGGTATGTGCTTTGCATTTTATTTTTGGAACCTGCATTTTAACGGAATGACCTCCTGGAACTCCCATGGTAATTATACGTTTGGATATTTTTAGCGCCATCTGCAAACGTAATTGCATTTCAATTATTCAATTCTCATTTTCGTTTCATTATAATTTTAAGCAATACACAATTACATTTTTCGAATGGCTAGCTTAAGTTTGGAAAATAAAAATACAAATTTAATTTTTTATATTTTAATTCCAATTTCACTGCTTATTATTACTATCCGTTTCTTGAATCTTTTTTAGTACAGTAAACTTCCAAACTAAGTTTTTTTTCGAGAAGATGAATATTCATAACTATAAAACTGGAACAGTTATACCAAATACAAAAAATTCTAATATTATTAAAAATTTACAAAATTCTAACACGAATAAAATATTCCTTCCAATCTTTCAATCTCTTTTTTTTTTATTCTGCTACTGCTATACAAACATCCAAAATACTTGCTCGTTTCGTCCAAAACTAAATACAGAAAAAATCAGTTTGTGTGAAGCTCAGCTTTTCCCGAAATTTCTTGAGATTTAACAAAAGAAACATAAATTCATGTACAGTAAAGTAGTTAAAATCAAATGAGAACAACGAGGAAAACCTGAATACACAGTGAAGGCATATTATGTATATGTGGAGCTTTCGGTACCGTTATCGTTGTTTTTGTACATTTTTTGGTCAGATGGAAGAATAAATTAAGGAAAAAAAAATGAATAATAGAGTTAAAAGGAATACATTTTATTGTACGAATATTCAAAGTTTTTCTCTTCTTGTGTTCTTGTTTGTTTTGATATATTTAGATAAATCTTTTGGGAGAATGATTATCGTATATACGAGTATATGTGCTCGTCGTTTACATACATATTTCATGGTATAAAGGCCACTGGAATGTGAATGCAATTAAAATTCATCAAATTAAATAAATAAAAGAAAACAATTTACAGGGTTTATATACATACTACTCGTATACAGATTTAAACGAATATTTTGTAGATGTGTGCACACAGCTAACAATTTACTAGATTTGTTGTCAAATCGGTTTGGGAAAAGGTTTAGTTTATATCGAATCTTGAAATCTGAGAGCGCAGTTTTATACGCTTGTTTATCAACATAAGGCTCAGCGTAGTTGCCATTACAACTATAAATTACACACATTGAAATTGCAAAGGTTATTTATGGTACAAGTGATAAAATAAAGGTATTTAGCATGAGGGATAAATGTAGCCCATGTGAGCAGAAACAACAGAAACACATAAGTTAACTTTTTTGCTTCCCTTGTACATCCGTATGTACATCGACTTTCCAGAGCTGTAGTTTATGCAGATTGTTTACTTTCTTCGCTCATTTTTGTGTTGCTTCGGTTTCGTACAAATCTCTCTCTTTCGTGACTAATAATTATTATTTTTTCTTTAACAATGAACAATATCATCAAATCTCTGGCTCACCTATGGTTTCACCAGTTTCACCTGTTTTAGCAAATTTAGTCAGGGCTAAATATTCCCTATATTTGAGATATGTAGAAATAGTAATTAATAGTTAATAATTTAACAGACAAACCACTTTTCATAGTAAATTTCAATTTACTATTGAAAAGTATCTTTTTTAGATCTCAAAATAATAAAAAATGAAATTGGACAATCACGTACAGATTGGTACCATAAAGATACTTGGTCTGGCCATTACCTCAATTATCATTCCTACTTACCGTTAACGTACAAAACAAATACTGCCATGATTCTTGCTAAGAGAATCCTTTTACTATCTGATCAGAAATTCCATCAACAAAATTTCAAACTTCTCTAAGAAACTTTAATTAAAAATAGCTACGCACAAAAGAAAATTAAAAAAACTATCGAAATTCTAAACCGAATTCTAATGATCTCAAAATACGGAAGCCATTACCAATAAATTCGTATCACTACCATATGAACAACGTATTTTTTATCCCCTCGGATGATTGTTCAAGGAACATAATGTAAAATTTGTTGCGAAACCGTTCAACACACTATACAAACATAGCTCTTCTAAATTGAAAGACAAAACAGAAAATCAATTACAATCTAAATTAATCTATCAAGTGTCGTGCAAGGTTGGCAACCAAACATATAATAGGACAAACGAAGCCATATCTTATAAAATGTATGTATGATCTGATCACAATTACTATATAAATATTAAAGCCTCACACTTACTGCTCTAGTAGATCATTTACTTTGATTGAATCATTCGCAAAATTTCGATCAAGTAAAAATCATAGATAAAGAAAATAATTGTAAAAATATAAAAAGCCGGAAATTTCCATTAATCAACAGTTGTTTGATTTCTAAAAATTTCAGGTAAACTACATCCGGCATAATTGTTGTTCTGAACACAATAACTACCGCTAATTTTGGTCGATGCACAACAATAAGTAGGAATTGCGAAAGATTACAAGCAATGCTCGAGTACGTGAAATCGCTACATCGATTCACTTTACATAATCGAGAAACGAATAGCCTTTTTTCAATCTGTGATCGCCATTGTTTCGTTAAGCGTACGGTTGAAATGAGTATAATGTGTCTTGTACCTATAATTCTTCAAGACACAACTGTTGGAGCTCTCATGTCAGACTCCTCGAACGCGACACTTTGACTGCAAGGGGCAATTATGCCGTTGTCGAATGATTTAAATTTATTTTGAATCTGATATAGTTTGATGACGATCAAAATAATTGGTTTGCCTCGGCTGAATTGAACCACGATGAGTTGACGGTGTGGTATTCTGATCACGTAATCCGTGGAGACAATATTTTTTATTCAATCTGGGCATATTTGATCAAAAATATTTGATCCCCTTGCCAAAGAATATAGTATATTCTGTGCCCGTGCTAAATTTTTAGCCTTAACCGAATCATTTTTATTAATAATAATGCTCATTAACAAATGATCGCGAACAATTTGACGGAACACAGAAGTCGAAGAGACAGAATTTATTTTTACACTACTAAAAACTTTTAATGTTTACAAAATATTTTTAATTGTTCTAAAAATGTCCTGTGAAATGTTCTTGTTGTAACTTTTAGAAATCGGGCCTTGAACGTTTTTATGAAAGGACTGATTGGAGACTTATCAAAGACGTCAATCATCTAGAAACCAACCACACTACCAGAAGCTTATACATTCTGCCTCGAAAATGAAAACATAAATTTCAGGAGTTAGGGATCCAAAAAGATCCATGACCAATAATTCAGTAACAACACCAATTTTCTTAAACAAGTTCACAACACCTACGAACAAACCCTAGTCGAATACTACCACAATGGAAAAATATGATGTAAAACACTCAACACTATAATAACCCAGCTCCTTACAACAATCAGTATCAAAATAACGAAACACCAGAAAAAGTGGTATTTCCCAAACCTCCATTTTCCCACCACATCAAAATGACCAGACACCCAAAAGAGAACTCTCCAACTATGGGAGCCCCCAAGTAAGACCAATTTAAAAACTAATTGAGGAGTAGGCATAAATCGAGACACTTGAAGATGAACCAGCAGATATATACTCATAATTAAATTTTATGCCATAAAACCTCTCTAACATACTTTATCTGGATCATAAAACAGTAAACGGCAACCACTTGAAGTTCCTAATCGACATTCGGGCGAATAAAATCTTCATTAAACCAGGGCTAGGCAAGCAAGCGATTATCACCAATACCCTACTTAAAATGAAATCAGGAATTTCTCGTTCCGCCCGGTCTAAAAACGTTCCATAGAATAATCGGAGACGACACCTTTAGATAACTTTAGGCAATCATCGACCGCAGAAATAATATTTTTACAATAACCCCAAACATTAAAATTCCATCAGGTTCTCAACGAATACGAGTCAGTTTTTGATCTACTATACATGAAGACTCAGATGAAAAAATACAACAAGAAATATTCAATCCCTCTAACCAATACATCCGATGAAGCGATTTACCGCCTGTACTGTGGTCCACCATCCGTCTCGATCGTCAGCACAGTCGGGTCTTTCTTTAGGTCGTACACCGGCTTGCTGTTGCTGGAACCTTGCCTGGTGGCCCGGCCATCTAACTCGGTAACATTTAATGAATCCAATAATATCGCTGTTTCCAAGAAGTCGCTTTATTTCATGGTTCATACGAATGTAACAATCGTTTTCTACAGCTTCATCCATCTCTTGCTCCAAAAGCCAGCGCAGGTCTAATGAGTGCTTTATATAAAGTGCAAGCTTACACAACTGCGATAGATGTTTAGATCGCAAAAACCTTGATTGGTTGTAGAAACTCGATGTTTGGCAGCAAGTCAGGCTTTTAAGTCGGAAATTCCGATATTTGTTATTGAGATATTTATGGGTGTTAATAAAAGTTTTGTTTTACTGCTGTTCATTTGCAAGGCGAGGCTTCTTGAGTAACGAGCAAGCTGTGTGAAACTGTCCTTGATAACGCTAATTTGACTCGACTTGGTAAATATGCAGCGAGAAATTTCAATATTGCCTTTTCTTACTACGTACTCCAGCGTCAAATTGAAACACCTATCCATCAACACAGACGTTGTTAATTTACAAATAGAAACGGTTGTTTCTTTGGTATTCATATACAAATGAGCGTGTGAGCCCGTTCGAATTATTCGGCAGCTGCGTTTTTAGTCCCAAATGGCAACGATGAGATCTTCTAGATTTAATGCAAGAATAGTGCCTCCATTTTTCAATCTACTACTAGATGCTTCTACTTCATCTACTGTGGGATATTCGACAAAGACCTCCTCATCTGGCGAGGCAGTTGCTCTGATAGGGGCACTTCGTTAGTCCGATTCAGCGGATTTTGGAATTAGGTTTGCAATACTGGGAAAACATTAGCCACGTTTATTCTAAGTTCTCTAGTCCCATTTTTGATGGCTGTACTTCTTCGGTGGAAGTCTTTAGCGAGATTCCAGACAAACAGTGTACTGCGTTTCCCTGCGAAACCCTATCTTCGAAAATAAATATAAAGGATTATAATCATAACATAGTAAGATCAACGACTAAACACAACGAACAATAATACACTTGGAATAAAACGAACAACTTCTAAAAACCAAAACGAGATGTTTGGAATCACTCGAAAGTGCAAACTTTTCTGTGGAACCACACTTTGTGAAATAAAGTGCTTAGAATAACTAAACAATTTATGCCGGAATAACTAAACAATTTATGTCTAAATGCCGGATATGACTCGTGTTCGTGAGCAACTTCAAAGTGGAAGGGAGCTCTCTGATACAATATGATAATGAAACAATTGTTCACAAGCAGAAATATTATGAAAACCAAACTCCTACCAAAGTACTACAGCCTAATTTTTTCGATTTCAGCACCCATTAGAAACCAACGCATATAGGCGCAATATTTTAAGTTCGACCTAAATTACACTGGAGTCCAAAAATTTTGTTGCAGATTTTTTTGTTGAAAACTCGTTTTTCAACAAATAGTTTCAAAGGAAACGAGAAATCACGTTTCATTATTTGTTTAATCGTTAAAATTATTAGTGATTGACATGACTTGTGTCGTTCCAAGGCAGGAAGCTGTTAACAACAGTAAACTTCTTTCTGGTCGCTCCCGTTTTTTTTGTTCATGCAAATAGCGTAACGACAGGTGAAATTGTATTGAAAATTATTCGAAATTAAAATTGTCATTTTTTCACAACAATAACGTCGTTAGGTTGCAATCGAATTGTACGCCCGTATTTTACATAACATAAATTGATTTTCAAGTTCAAGAAACCGCAAAGCGCTTCATTATAGTATTTGTATTTTTTTGTGATTACGGTCACCATCAATTAACTAACTGTGAATATTCATAGATCGTGATTTAAATTATGTTAATTTATATAATCAAGAAATAATTGATGCGTAATGCCCTTTTTGCTAAATTTATGTTAAAATAACCATCATTAAAATATTCGAAAGCTATGTTGATTTCCGAATAACTTTCCTAAACAAAATTATAAAATTTAATTACCGTAAATAATCTGTGAATTCAACGAATTTAGTTCAATCACCCGCAAGCGCCACCAATAAATGTAAAATCGTCCGATTTAATCCCAAGAAATGCGAATAAAATTATTTATAATTGAATGTTGCCAAAGTAATCAAATTTGTTGTATCGATTGTGGATTTCATAAAATTATCGAGCTTTCGTCAGACATAATCAAATCTAAAATACATGCCATTGACCTTTCGGTTTTTGAAATTGACCATATGGAACTTTTCAAAACTATTAAGTTACTAAATAAACCATATTGGTTTGTAGACAAAATACACAACATATTTGTAGTTAAACTTTATATTTATATTTGGTTTGTATTGTCGTGCTTGTTCTTGTACGTACGTAGAAAAATAAATTAAAATCTTCAACAAACTTATTTGCTAAACAAAAAACTGTTCTTGCAATTTTATATATAAACTTTTGCGTACATATACAATCAAGCTTTATACCATTACCCCTGGGGTAAAACGCAATTTCGTATCATTTAACTTTTAATAGCGTCCGATAAAATCCATCAATAAAATAAGCTCGTGTTACCGATAAAAATTATGATAATATTTTTTCCGCAATAAAAATAAATCGACCTTGATTAAAAATTCACCACAAACTAAAAAGAAAGCTCTATGATAAACAGTACAGCAACAACAAAATGCAAACGAAAATTTCCATAATTTTCCCAAAAGTAAAATTTAATTTCCATATTGATTTACTTTCTTTCTTGTTTCGCTGAATAAAGTCAAAAAATAAAATCAATAGAATAAAAGCTTATACATAAAGAAAAAGCTGAAAGCTTCATTTTAATAATTATTCAAATATTATTTTTCTTCTTTGCCCGCCGTCGTTGTCGTCGTCGTAGTCATCGTCTTTTAACTTTTTTACTTTTAGAAATTTTGTTCTGTGAAATGAAAAGAAAATTTTCTCAAATGAAAATTTATAATTTTAATCACATTTTGTAGCGACGACGATAAAGCACAGGCAGAAGAATTAAAGGTTCGTTTTTTATATTTCTGTGAATATACAAAAAAGGTGGAATTTGTAGAAGAAATTGAAATAAAATTGAAAATATAAATTTTGATGGGCTTTCGATTTATACATTCATAAGCGTCGTATACAATATAGAAAAACATACTCTGGTACTTACCGTTTTATTACCAAGGTTATGTACACGACAATTTAGGTATGCCGTTTTTCCAACGAGCGCTGTAACATTTTTCGATACGGACATATCAAAATACGGTCGACTATCTAATGATTCATGATGTATTGTTCCACTATTTCCGCCACCCGTATTATAATTATTATTTCCATTATTACTACCCGTACTACCATCATTCCCTCCACCACCACCACTACTTCCACTAGCGCTGCTGCTTCCACTTCCGATCCCCCGATTATTATTACTGTTATAATTTTCTTTTATATCAAATTTATTTTCATCGACAATATTATCGAAATGTCGTAAATTTTTGTATTTTAAAAATTCATTTGTATTCGTTGATTCGGATGATCCTAGAAAGAGGCAGAGAAAAAAAATTGATTATTATACGTTTTTATTCATGTTTGTTTGTATTGGTGTATAGAAAATATGGAAAAAAGCTACCGAGAAAAAATTAAAAAGCTTTAATTGAGTTCTGAGAATAAATATTGACAAAGTCCTTTCAAGAATAAAAAAAATGTGATGTTGTGTTGAGGATTAATATGAGATGGCATCCACACATATACGTAAAGAGTCCTTAATGTTTCAAGATGATTTCAATTTACATTTATATCCTTTTATGTATTTTAAATTTATTTTTTAAATTTGGGAGAAACATGTTGTGTATTGTACGGTATATGGAAATTATTTATGCAGATCACAGAATTATATTTAAATTTGTGTAAGGATAATGGTATCGATTATGGATGATGGGAGTGATGATGTATTATTCTTATTATAATTTGATTTTTATGGAGCCTGGTTTTTGGGATATTCCATTTCTTTGAAATATTATTGAATATACATACATATTTTTAAATTCAATTTTGTCGATTATGAATATAACTGTAATAATATTGGAACGTAAATTTAAAATGGTTGAGTTGATATTTTGAATTTTAATGAATTTATGTACTGTACTCATATAAACCGTCTGCGTTTAGGGAAACCCAAAGAAAAGAAAGAAATTCTAAGAAATCATTTAGTTTTTATTTCAATATATGCCCATGTAATCTTAAACTGAGTTCGTGGACTTCGGCAACTGCACCCTTTTCTCCCGAGGAACATCATACAACAAAGTGCAAAATGGATCCAGATGGCTACAAACCTACCGAAGGTTGTATTTCTTATCCAGTAGTCCTGAAAACTGTGTAGAATTCAATGGACCAATCATTTATTAACCCAATCTAGCAAAAACTTGCAAGTAAAAGGGGATTTTTTTTGTAGAACAACTGCGTGGAAAGCTTAAAAAGTGAAAGGTTTCATGTTGGGAACTAAAACAAAATAATCAATAATAAGCAAAAACTCTCTCTTGTTCCAGAACACATCATATCGAATCAAATCGCACTCTGATCGCGCGCACTAATCGCGCGCACTCAAATACTTAACAAAAAAAAAAGAAATGAGAAATGTTCTCTTGTACTATAAATGTGTTGCTTAGTTATTTCCCTAAATGTTGCTTTTATGTAAACCCCTAAAATTAGAAAACAATTAGGCGAATAAAAATAAAAATGTATTTATGAATATGCCCAATGTAAAAATAAATATGTGTTTAAAACAATTGTAAGATAAAAAGTAATAACTGAAGCAGTTGTTGCACCTATACTTAATTGTGAAAGTACCAGAAGTGACAGTTTTAGATTCCATTAGTCGGCAATATAAATAACAGGCATATTCAAACAATCAGTTTTAACGAAAAATTTTATTCTAGTCTCTAAATTGCTGTTGATATACTAGAGTGCCACGTTCATCTCAGAGGTTGGCCTTATAAATAACAGGAAACATTTAAAATGAATGTTGATTGATAAGGTTCAATCATAAATTTTGTTTTCGAAAAATCAAAATACCTCCCAAACCCCATGGGCTCTAGAAAGATTCTCATTGCCAGTGATCAAAAATTAGGATCTTTCAGCGTAAAGTGCATAGCACAACGCAATCACCCTCATTACAATTTAAATTGTACTTTCAATTATTTTATTCAAGATTTATTGAAAAGCCTCGCTTTTCAGAACTCATTAAATATTATGCTTTGAACTCCAATATAACATGTCCATTAGACAATCCATGTAGGATCAACAATCGCTGCATTTGCAGTTGAATTAGCATTTTTAAAAGTAAAACTACATTCTCAGAGCTCAGAAAACTAAAATTGCGAATTTACATGCAAATGACAGGTATGAAGACAGGCATGAGGACTTGTAGCAGAAGTCCATTACTGCTGTACATGTCACCAAATTATGAATCATGCATCAATATCACCATTCTTTGGAAACAAAAATTGATTGAGCGTTATTGCTCTATAACGAATTCCATTAATAGCAACTGGCCCTGCATCATTTTGACGCCACATAAGGTAATGCTTTGGGTTTGGTGGAATTGAAATGGAACCGTGCATCATGAGCTGCTCCAACCACTTAATACGATTAAAGTGTATAATTGAGGTTAAGTCGAAATAATTAATCAATAGGGAAGGCGTTGTTTTCCATCGCATTAATGACAGATCACACACATCATTAATGACTCGGCCAAAAATTGAAGGAGCTCGGCTGGAAAGTTTTGATGTACCCACTATATAGTTTAAAATTGTGACGTGTTAATGTGCCTTACTTACATTCCAAAGTCAGTCTGGCCCAAGTGCAGTGTTATTATTCTGGGCTGATTAGGCCCAAATAAGTGACTCTAGCATGATTTTCTAATGGATCTCACCGCGTGTTCTATATGTGATTTATCCTAAAGGATTTTGTAAGCAGTTTGCATATACATCAATGACAGTGGTGCTCTGCTTAGACCTAAAGGAGCTTCTTAGTAAGTTTGAAAATATAATTTATGAGCCAATAATAGTAAATATAAGGTTTTTATTGGTATATGGCACATATATAGAATTAAAATAATTATTTGCTGAGCTTTCGATGTCAACTCGACATCATTATAAAAGCTAATGAAATTTTATTAAACAAAATTTTTCCGTTACAAAATATACAGAGCCTATATACAGTAAATTTTATATAAATACAACATGAATAGAAGGTATATTTAAAAATTATATAAAATATGATTTGAATTTAAAAAATAAAATAAAAAATGCAATTATTTAAAATAAATTTAGAATTTAAAAAAAAAACAATCAGGGAGACAAAAACAAATTAGACAAAATAATCATAAACATTTCAAGCATAATCATTATTAATATTTATAGAATTAGTACTAGATTTAATGTAAAGCATTTCCAAAATTGACCTCTTTCTAAAATTTCGTTCTTTATCAAGAATCTTGACATTATCTAAATTAATTATATGACTAGTATTTTTCAGATGCGTTGTAAGTGCACTCGTACTTTATTCGTCATTGTTCTTTACGCCGTTTTTAAGTTAATACACACGTTTTTCTAAAAATTGTTTGGTTTGACCAATATAAACAACATTACAATCACATTTAACTTGATAAACTAAATTTGACTGTTTTTTAACGGTATTGTTGGATCTTTGAATTTCGAAAAAATGGAATCTTTTAAACTAATTGATGAGTTACCAACAATTTTGAAATTATAATTTTTAAACAAAAGTTTTATTTTTTCATACAAATGTTTAATATATGGAATAGATAAATAATTTTGAACATCATTACTAAGACGAATAATAGAATTACTAACAAAATGTTTTTGTTTCCAAAAACTTTTATTAATTCATTTTGCCGGATAATGGTTATAAGAAAAAAAAAATCCTTTCAAAATTTTAAAATTTTTATTATGGAATTTTTTGTCTGAAAGTTTTAAGATTTTTTGGACCAAAATATTTACTGTATTAATTTTATATGAAGTAGGAAGCCAAGAATGAAAATTTAGATATCTGCCAAATCAACTTATCTTTATGATACCAATCGATAGAAATTTTGCCCTCAGGTTCGTGAATCAAAAGTAAATCTAAAAATGTAATTTTTTTATTAACTTCCTTTTCTAAAGTAAATTTTATTCGACTATATATTTTATTAAAACTATCTAAAAATATATCAATTTTATTTCCTGGTATAGCAGTAATAATATCATCTACATAACGATAATAAAATACAGATCTAAAATCTAAAGAATCTAAAGCTAATCTCTCTAAATTTTAGTTAACTTAGTTTTTTCACTAAAAGTTCAAGCAATTCATGGGAATGATTCCTATTGATTTGGATATTTCTGTGTTAAGGGTGTTCGGAGATAGGTGAGGTTTTGTCAACCCCCCTCCTTAAAATTGATAGATTTTTTTTTTATTTTCTATTCTATTTTGGTTTCTGCGAGCATGTGAATGTGGAATAATAATGTATCTCGTCTGGATGTGTGGTGGTGTGGTTATGGGGGTGGTAGGAGTGGTGGTATGGGAGGTAGAGGGGGTGGGATGAGGCGGTTTGGGTTTGGTGTCGGAATTTTGATTTGGTAGATGAGGGTTTGTACGGGGTGTGTGTGTGTGTGTGTGTGTGTGTGTGTGTTTTTTTTTTTTTTTTTTTTTTTTTTTTTTTTTTTTATACCGGGTAAAGTGAGGAAAATCTTCAATAAGACGAAGCTTCGATGGGCAAACATCTCAGCAACAGTGATGGATTTCTACCATCTAAAAACCACACACCCTTTCGAACATCCCCCATGCGGAACTATCAGTTAGACATTACTTCGCATGGAGGTGACTAGTTACTAGACTCTATCCTCCTCTCAGCGTCTCAACCTTACATTGAGATTGCCACCGCTATCTAGCCATACCGCGTTGTTCCTCTCTAGCACGCTCTAAGCATCTCAGCTCTTTAAGCACCACTGCTGCCATGTGGCTTACTGCATTCCAATTACCTTCACACACAAGCATTAGCTCCACTATGTTATCAGGTGTCACGGGCTGCCCGAGGATACTGGACAGTTCTATTCGAGTTGTCTCGAACCGTGGACATTGAAAGAATATATGTTCCACATCCTCTTCTGATCCTTTGCAGGCAGGACATTCCGAAGTATCGGCATGTTTAAATCTGTAAAGATATGCACCAAAACAACCATGCCCACTTAACAACTGCGTCAGATAGTAATTAGTTTCACCATGCCGCCTATTTATCCACTTATTGATGGATGGTATAATACGATAGGTCCACCGACCTTTCACCGAGCTATCCCAGCGCCTTTGCCATTCTATCATGGTTGCAATGCGTTCTGATGCTCTACTTCCTAGGTTTTCTCGACACATATACCACTTCTTCCTTTCCTTTGCAAGTAGATCGATGGGTATCATCCCTGCAATAACGAGCGTTGCGTCATCGGATACTGTGCGAAAGCCACATATAACCCTTAAGGCACCCAGTCGATACACCGATGCCAGCTTGCATCTATACAATTTATTGTCCATCGCATCGCTCCAGATAGGTGATCCATATAGGATGATGGATGTTACCACATTTGCCAGCAGAGTCCTACGACTCTGTCTTGGTCCACCAGTGTTGGGCATAATCCGGGAGAGGGCTGCAGCTACATTGGCAGCTTTCTTGCTCACTATCCTTAGGTGCTCCCTAAAATTTAGACGTGCATCAATTTCGACACCAAGGTATCGTAACGAAGGTTGTGAGGGGATTAAAACTCCGCCAACGTCAATATTTACAGTTTCTATCACCTTCCTACTGGTAATTAGAACTGCTTCGGTTTTATGGTCAGCCAACTGGAGTCCATATGAGATCAACCACTGTTTGATAATTATAATGGTCAATCTACATATCTCCATTATTTCCTCTATGGTTTTCGCGACTACAACAACAGCAACGTCGTCCGCAAATCCAACAATCTCTACGCCATCGGGTACGTTAAGCCTCAAGACGCCGTCGTACATGATGTTCCATAGTAGAGGCCCCAATACTGATCCTTGAGGAACTCCACTCGTAACTTTGTAATCTATGATCCCATCGTCCGTATTATACATCAGCATTCTATTGCAAAAATAATTCGAGATAATCCTCCTTATGTACATCGGTACTTGCAATTCAAAAAGGGCATTGAGGATACAGTCCCATCTGGCCGAATTGAACGCATTTTTAATATCCAGCGTAACCACGGCACAATACTTTTTAGAACCGTCCTTCCATCTTCTACCTTGTGTTGCTTCCTTTGCGACTTTAACGACGTGTTGAATGGCGTCGATTGTCGATCGAGCCCTTCTAAATCCATACTGGCTTTCGGCGAGGTCTCCGGCCCCTTTCACAGCGTTCTCCAATCGATTATAGATTATGCGCTCTAACACTTTGCCAGCCGTATCCAACATGCACAATGGTCGGTATGCGGATGGCTCTCCAAAAGGTTTATTTGCCTTCGGCAACAGAACCAGCCGCTGCCTCTTCCATCGATCCGGGAATACCCCCTCCCTCAGACATGAGTTGTAGACTTCTCTGAAGTCATCAAGTCTGGCTCGAATGGCGGCCTTTAATGCAATATTTGGAATATTGTCAGGCCCAGGAGCTTTTGAATTCGCAAATCGTTGATATGCATCTATCAGCTCTTCTGTGGATACCAAGGGAACTTCTTCCACGCCAGGTATTACATCAATGGCGTTAATCAGATCATTTTGCTGCGGGAATAAGGCGGTAACAATTCTGTTCAGTATCATTGGGCAAGTGGGAGGCGAAGCATCTGCGTTTCTGTTTCTGAGCCTATTCATGACGATTTTGTAGGGTCTCCCCCACGGGTCATGGTCCACTTCTTCGCACAGCTCTTTCCAGCATTCACGCTTACTCGCCTTAATTGCCTGTTTAAGGTGTTTTCGAGCATCCAAGTACTTCTCGCGCAAGCTAGGATAGGGCTCCCTACCCCAGGCACGTTGATGTTTTCTCCGTGCACGGTGACACAACCGGCGCAGTTGTGCAATGTGTGTGTGTGTGTGTGTGTGTGTGTGTATGTGTGTGTGTGTGTGTGTGTGTGTGTGTGTGTGTGTGTGTGTGTGTGTGTGTGTGTGTGTGTGTGTGTGTGTGTGTGTGTGTGTGTGTGTGTGTGTGTGTGTGTGTGTGTGTGTGTGTGGAAGTGGGTATGTAGGTTTTAAAGGGTGATAATATGGGTGGTGAACAGTGGCGTTTCCTGGTTGTGCACTCAAGGTGTTCTGCTTCGGATTTTGATCACCCAAAATAATTAAAATAATAGTAATTAATTAAGAAAATAATATTAGAAAAACTATAATTTAAAATAAAAAATTTTAAAAATAAAATTTTCTGTAAGAAAAATAAAACTTTTAGAATTCGAATAAAAATCAAAAACTGTTAAGTCGTTCGGCGAACGAGCAGAACATCACTAGAAAACGCCGCCGATGTCCAGTTAGCTTAATATAATATATCTTATATCATAAACAAATAAAAATTATCCCCATTTTAATACGATGTGGTAAACCCATTTGTTATTGACCCCGAACTTGATCAATCTTTGCAAATGGAATTTACACATTCACTGTATCAAGGATTGGCCAGTACCCAGAGATTTCCGACTGACATGTTATATATCTCTAGTTAGCTTAAGACATCCTAAACAAATAAAAATTATCCCCCAGCCGCCCCGATGGCAAAGTGGTCAGCATGCTTGCTCCAGCGAGAGGTTCGATTCCCGGCGGTGACAAGGAAAAAATTTCACGGCTGGTTTTAGGATCAATGAATTAATCACTCATTATCCGAAATGAAAATTTGATTATGAAACCTCGTTTGAGGCGGCCAAATCCCATGATGGGATATAGTGCCAGAAAGAGAGAGAGAGAGAGAGGATTGGCCAGTACCCAGAGATTTCCACATGACATGGCATATATGTCTAGTTAGCTTAAGATATCCTAAACAAATAAAAATTATCCCCAATTGAATACGATGAGGTAGACCCATTTGTTATTGACCCCGAAGATATTCAATCTTTGCAAATGGAATTTACACATTCACTGTATCGAGGATTGTCCAGCAGCCAGAGATGTCCAAATGACATGGCATATATGTCTAGTTAGTTTAAGATATCCTAAACAAATAAAAATTATCCCCATTTTAATACGATAAGGTAGACCCATTTGTTATTGACCCCGAAGATATTCAATCTTTGCAAATGGAATTTACACATTCACTGAATCGAGGATTGGCCAGTACCGGAAATTTCCAACTGACATGGCATATATTTCTAGTTAGCTTAAGATATCCTAAACAAATAAAAATTATCTCTATTTTAATACGATGAGGTAGACCCATTTGTTATTGATCCCGAACTTGATCAATCTTTGCAAATGGAATTTACACATTCACTTTATCGAGGATTGGCCAGTACCGAGAGATTTCCAACTGATATGACATATGAGTATAGCATTGGTGTGTCCTGGTTGTGCTCTCAAGGTGTTCTGCTTCGGATTTTGATCACCCGAAATAATTAAAATAATAGTAATTAATTAAGAAAATAATATTAGAAATTTATAATAAAAATAAAAGTTTCTGTAACAAAAATAAAACTTTTAGAATTAGAATAAAAATCAAAAATTGTTTAGTCGTTCGGCGAACGTGTAGAACATCACTAGAAAACGCCACTGGTGGTGAAGTATAGGGTGGTGCGGGTGAGATGGATTTTTGGGTTTGAATTGGATAGTTCGGTAATAATGTTTAGATGTGGTGGTTTGTGGTTGATTGGGGTAGTTGAGATATGGTGGATTGGGATCGGGTAGGGTGGGTGTAGATGGGGTTAGGTGAGTGTGGAAGTGGGTGGTCGTAGTATTTGAAATACGCAAATCACACTGCATAGAAGTACTTTATAGGCAACAAAAATGCTTATAGAGTTCGGCTCCGAACCTTTCCCGTCTTTTTAGATTTACTTTTGATTCACGAAACTGAGGGCAAAATTTCTTTCGATTGGTATCATAAAGATAAGTTGATTTGGCAGATATCTAAATTTTCACTCTTGGCTTCCTACTTCATATAAAATTAATACAGCAAATATTTTGGCCCAAAAAATCTTAAAACTTTCAGACAAAAAATTCCATAATAAAAATTTTAAAATTTTGAAAGGAACTCTTTTTTTCTTATAACCATTATCCGGCAAAATGAATTAATAAAAGTTTTTGGAAACAAAAACATTTTGTTAGTAATTCTATTATTCGTCTTAGTAATGATGTTCAAAATTATTTATCTATTCCATATATTAAACATTTGTATGAAAAAATAAAACTTTTGTTTAAAAATTATAATTTCAAAATTGTTGGTAACTCATCAATTAGTTTAAAAGATTCCATTTTTTCGAAATTCAAAGATCCAACAATACCGTTAAAAAACAGTCAAATTTAGTTTATCAAGTTAAATGTGATTGTAATGTTGTTTATATTGGTCAAACCAAACAATTTTTAGAAAAACGTGTGTATTAACATAAAAACGGCGTAAAGAACAATGACGAATAAAGTACGAGTGCACTTACAACACATCTGAAAAATACTAGTCATATAATTAATTTAGATAATGTCAAGATTCTTGATAAAGAACGAAATTTTAGAAAGAGGTCAATTTTGGAAATGCTTTACATTAAATCTAGTACTAATTCTATAAATATTAATAATGATTATACTTGAAATGTTTATGATTATTTTGTCTAATTTGTTTTTGTCTCCCTGATTGTTTTTTTTTTTAAATTCTAAATTTATTTTAAATAATTGCATTTTTTATTTTATTTTTTAAATTTAAATCATATTTTATATAATTTTTAAATATACCTTCTATTCATGTTGTATTTATATAAAATTTACTGTATATAGGCTCTGTATATTTTGTAACGGAAAAATTTTGTTTAATAAAATTTCATTAGCTTTGATAATGAGGTCGGATTGACATCGAAATCTCAGCAAATAATTATTTTAATTCTATATATGTGCCATATACCAATAAAAACCTAATATTTCTTAGTAAGTTATATGATTTTTAATGGGTCTGACAAAGTGTTCTATGAGCCTCAAATATATGATTTTTTCAATGGGCCTTGGTTACATGGGCTTCACTTGGGTCTAACAGAATGTTCCATGACATTTAAAATTATGAATTTTTAATGACTTGCTAAGCATTTAAAAGAACTTCAGTGATATTGTTGTTTATACAAAAATGGGAATCCTCAGTACAAACGAGATTCTAGAACGATATATAATAATTTCTGATTTTTACTAAAGTTGGACCATTGAAGGGACTATTTACGTATATAAAATAGTAGATGTTCAAAAACTTGCTGAATGGAGACACAGTCTCATGACTAAGTTGCTGCACAATTGACAACACCTCGGCAATCTTGATGCTGGTCGGTTCTCGTTACACCCCTCTATCTAACTCTAACTTTCAATGTAAATGTGACAGAATTGTGTATTTTACCATTGATCTGGAAATTAGCACATTTTTACTCGAGTTGAACAAATAAAAAATAAATTCTGTAATATTCATGACGACTATGGAATGTAGCTAAGGTCCACAAAATATGATCAAAAAAACTACAAAATATCCATTGGAAAATCATATAAGTTACTAGACTCAGATTTTTGGGTCTCTAGAAAAATGATTAGTAAAAATCATGAAGTTCATGCTATATGTTATAAAGTACTCAGAACGAATTTTTTTCAGGGGTGTTGGAGTTTTGCAGTGTGATAATTTTTTATTGTTGTTATAATTAGTTGATTTTAACTTCCATTTTTAGCTTACGCCACTAAAATTTGCAAAATTATGATAAATGAAAGAACTAAATATTGTAACATTAATAAAATAATATATTTAAACAAAGAAAACTATTATTGAACAAAAAAAATAAAAATTATAAAAAAAAAAATAATAATTTTTCAAAACATTCATAAAATTTATATCACAAAAGTCTACGTACAGTAAATAAAACCAAAGGGATGTTCAGACACACTTAAGAACCAAAATTAATATTTAGTTGGCCATTAGATTCAGTAACAGCGCTTAGTCGCCTAGGCATTGATAAAACCAAAATTTATATTTAAATTGAATCAGATTCGTACGATTCTTGAAAGGTAACTTTTTAACGAATCTCTATTAGTAATCCTATATTTTCGGACCCTTAGTTCCAGTTCATATCAGATACTTATTCAGAATTCAGATCCGGATGAAATTGTTTCTGCACATTGTATAGAAGCCATTGTCTTATTGCCATTGCCGTATGTTTTGGCTCATTATCTTGATATAAAATCCACTGATTTCTTAGTCCTAAGCACTCGACGGATGGCTGTAAATTGCTACGAAATATATTCAAATACATTCGGTAGTCAATATTCTACAAATACCAATTTCGACACCAGTGCGACCGCTGTGTTTAACGGTGGGAAGCAAATTCTTTGGAGTCATATCTTGGTTAATTTTTCGCCAATTTTTTCCCCCTCCATCGTATACAGTATTAAACCGATTTACCAAAAGGCACATACAATTTTGCTTTCGTAAAATCAGACATTCGTTAAATCGGATATTTTTTAAAAAGGGTTTTTTGAATCTTAAATTTCTAGGAAAAATCTAAGAAATATCTATCATTAGTTTCGAATTTATTAAAATAAAATTAAAAATTTAAAAGTACATAATTAAAAATTATATTATAAGGTGTATGACTTAATGTTTATAGACTTTTCAGCAAATTTATTTTATATATAAAAAATAGACAACTAATTAAGATTTGGAAATATTGTCCATCTCTCAGATAATATACGAATGCCGTCGCGAAAGCAACTTGCAGGTTTCGGCGCGATAAAATCATCGACGAATTCCCCAGCGTTTTCAACTGTTTATCCACTAAGATTTGCTTCATTGACCGAAACATATGGTAGTCGGATGGGGTCAAGTCTGGCGAATATGCCGCGTGTGGGAGAACTTTCAAGCCCAACTTCAAGAGGGTCTTCTGAGTCACGCGAGCAACATGATTCCGAGCGTTGTCATGCAGTAGTATGACTTGCTTGCTACCTTGCTCAGTAAATGACCTTTTCTGACTAAGCGCGTCGCTCAGTTTGTTCAGTTGTAGGCTGCAGCATTCCACAATAACCGCCTGAACAGTTTTCAGGAGTTTGTAATAAATCACACCCTGCAAGTGCCACCGGATACTTTTACGACTTTTTACGTTTGGTTCTCGTAAAAAATATACTTTTCATCACCAGTCACAATTTTCTATAAGAATTCGTGTTCATACGTTGACCTAGGTTGTACACACACCCATCTTTCAAGTTTTTGAATTATTCCCATTCGGTGCAAACGCTTGGAAGTAGCTGTTTGGATGACTCCTAGCTGAACTACAACCTCTTGTTGCGTTTGAGTTGGATCTCTATCCAGTAGAGCTTGCTATTCCGCATCTTCAAACTTTCGTGGTTGTCCAGGGCACGGCTGGTCACTAAGATCGAAATAACCACTTCTAAAACGTCGTTTAGAATGCAGTGCCGAATGTGCTGTTTATCAGTTGTCATCTTAAACTTTGCTATTCTGAGGGGTTATTTAGCTCACGGTGACTTGACACGCCATAAATTTTCAAGTTTTTTTAACTTTCGTAAAATCGTGTAACGGAATTTTATTCACTTCCGTTATCAACCCAAATTTCATCATCAAATTTTAACACTCGGCATAACCTTCGAGGTGATACCTCAAATTTTACCAAAAGAAAAAACCATGCCGTATTTCGCATTGTTATTGTTTGTTTATGTTACTCAGATTACTGTATATATCCATGCAGTAAGTGAATTAACGTAAACCATAATAATATAATGCAACATTATCAATTTTTTTTATCGATGTGTTTTGAGGTAAATAGCATGAGAATGGACTTTGCTATTAGAAATACCTCCAATTGCACATTTCGATCAAGTTATATTTTTTGGATATAAGAAAATTTTAGCGAGTGCATTGGGTAATCAAAAACCAATGTCACGTTTTTGTACATTTTTTTTTGCTTGCGTACATTTTTGATGAATGTACAACATTTTTTTCAATAATTTAATATAAAAGGTGCAAAAATATTTGGTGGAGAGAGGAAGTCGATTGCAAACCTGCAAGTTGTTTAGAAGTTTCTTTTTTGGTCGGATTGTTTTCAAAAAAATAAATTATACTTAATTATAAAATTTAATTTTCGGAAAAGTAGTTTGTAAAATATTAAGAATAAATCAGTGTGCATTTTCCATTTTACTAATAATACAATATAATTTAATACAGAAACTTTGTGTGTTTTTTTTTATCTTTAATGGACCAGCAGTGAAATTTAGTGGAATAAGTGAATCTATTATATCCATAAACAAGAATAAAAATAATCTTATTGAATTGAGAGATTGTGCTAAACCTGAAAAAAAAGAGTTTGAGTTTTTGTGAATTGCTATAGCTATATCGGGCCTGTATATATATTATACGAAATAATAGTGGTTATTTAGCGGACATATAACAACACCAACCTGCAGAAATTGTTAAGCAAGCAATATTTCAAAACCATAATTGCGTGCGTGTTATTTTGAGTTGGACCCACAGATATATATTTTGGTAAGTATGGTGTTGATGTGTGATTAATAAACATTCCAATAGTGGCGAGGTACCTTAGTTGCTTCTAGCAAAGCTGAGTCTTGCTAGGAGCGAGGGCATCGAGAGTAACCCGGCCCATAGGCTGGACACCCTCTTTCTGCTAAGGACCTCCTCCACTTTCAATAGGCAACTAACCCTTAGTTTTTTTTATTGTTGATACTACGTGTCTGTGCTTCTTAAGGTAATTATGTTACCCTAAGAAGCCAGAAATAACAACCATGGGTGAAAACCCATTCCCTAAATATGTTTAGGATCCGCCAGTGTTGGGTCCGATGACCTCTTTTCTTTTTTTGATCAAAATTTTAGATGGTAAATTTTAGGCCATCTTCCCTAAGTTAATATGATTGTGCGGTAATCTAGGTCCCTTATTTCACCTAACCCCAAAAACCCACGACCACATCCCCTACCAGGCTGAGCTGCGGGAAACCAAGCCGCACATGGGGCTAGGGCATGAAATGGGGACAATTTCTTTAACGATAGGGTATACTGTCGTAAGACAGTAAACTTTTTTTCGTTACAATCGGATTCTTTTCTTTCGTACAATCGGATGTGGCAAAATCGGGTATCGTCTAATCGGAGATTTGTTAAATCGGGTTAGACTTATATATTGAATTTACTTTAGTGAAAAGCACTTTGCTCCAAAATTCAGTGCCGTCATTAACGTATTTTTTTTGCAAATTGAAGCTTTTTCTGCCTATTTACTAGGCTTATAAATGATTTTTTCCTTGGCACTCTTCCATTAAACCCTTCGTTTCGTAAAACTCGACGAACTGTTTCGGGATGACCATCCTTGCCAGTACTATCCCAATCTCAACCGATATTTTAAGAGCTCTAATGGTCGGCTTGGATGCCGCACTTTTTTAATTATGCTTCGAACATCCCGCATGCGTTAAATTTTTTAGGGCGTCCAGATCGTTGTTTATTTTTAATACCTCTTCTGATATCAAAATTTTGCACTATTGATTGTATGGTTGGTCGACTTTTACCAAAAATTTTAGATATTTCATTATAACTCTTAATATATTCCCGTATAGCTGAATTATTGAATTTCGTATGGTGATTGATAATTCCGTTCGACACACCATTTTTTAATGTCAATAACGAAAAATATTTCTTAGACGAATGCAAAGTTAATACTGAAAGTGTCAATAGACGGTATTTATGTATATAAAACGATAACGGTACTTAATAATTCGAGTAATTCGAGAATAAATAGAAATTTTTTTTTGCCCAATAATAATTTTATTTGTTTTAATATATTATATAATTAATCTTACAATATTCAGTTCGCTTCATTTACATCGATTTTATAAATTCTAGCGGTATATGAAGACTTTTGTGACTAACTGTAAGTAATTGTTGTAATTGTAATGTAATGTATATAATCTTAAGGTCTCTTCTTATGTAATATCTTTCAAAATATTTGAAGGAAATTCAGAGAATTTAAAGTAAAATTTGAAGAACCGAGTATCTGCAGTACATATCCGCTCCGCTTGTCAAAAATAGATATTATAATTATATATTATATTTTGGAAATTTTAATTTGTGGGAGATTATTAGAAGAGATTAATAGAATTAATACAATTTAGTACGTCTTTTATTGCAAAAACTTCTCGTTTAAGATGTTTTCTGATATGTCAAAGACTATGCGAGGTTATGTCGTCCGCAAAAATTTGAAATCGGGTTTAGTGTCCGCTCCGTATTTTTCTTCTCCATTCATTGTATTCATATTTTGGTTTTTTCAAATAAATTGACAGTTCTCATAAAATGTAGCGGATGGAACGGATACATTCCGTTTGAACCTTAAAACTATCCAGGTTGGATAAAAAACACAGTTTTTTGACAGCACACTGCCTGCTCGGGTTGAATTAAAAAATAGACATTTCGTAGAAAATGAATATTATTTTTTGTAGTTGTTCTCATTATTTTTCAGTATACAAGTTGCTATCTACCAATTTCAAATTCTGCAAAATAGCAACAACTTATAGGCCAGACCCGATTAATATCGAAATATCGACTTTTCTCCTAAATTTTTCTAAAATGTTACGTTTTCCATTAATTTAATTTAATTCGAAAATGTATTTTCACGGAACTGAGTTCAGCTTTCATCAAGGTATTGATTTCAAAAACCACAAAAAAAAATGTTTAAACTTTTAATTATCAAACAACACTACATAGGTTTCCCTACAATAGTTATGTTCTTTAATATAAATCCACATGAAAGATATTCCAAATTTATTCCATGAAAAATTTGATTTAATTGCTGTATTCATTATAAAATGAACAATATAAATTAATTTCCCAACTCCACTGTTCTTTTCTTAACAAATTTTAATATTTTTAATTTTCTTTTCTATTATCAAACAAAAAATATCAAATAACTTTTGTGTGACTACAATAAATTATAATTAAAAACTACAACTAAAAACTATATGTATGTACTCGTATATTGAGCTTCGCGAACAAGTGACGTGCCAAGCAGAAACAACCTTTTCGTGATTTTTATTCCACTTGAGTTTTAATTTCTACGTAAATAACTTTTATGTTGTGTTAAGTTAATTAACACACATAACTTTCATACTACATGCCTTGTTATACTCGTACATACAAGTTTTGAATACTGAGAAATGAGAAATATTTTTAAGGCAATATTATTTATATGACGTACATTAATAATTATTAATAATGTATTGCGTTGCGTGCTTAATGTTTCGGAAAATAAACAAAACAATTGCAAAAGCTTGGAAAAATTTAATGTTCTCATTTTACAAATATTTAATTCGATTATTTGAAATAAAATACAATAAAAAGTAATTTTATGGTATTATGGAGCTATAAAAAAATGACATTTCCACATTTGAACCAATTTTTTGATCAAAACATACCCCACCCACAAAAATTTATTTCATTTTGTTAATGTTTTAAACAAAATAATTTAATGATTTCCCTCTATATAAATCCGAGCTTTTAACTTTATTATTTTGTGAGTTTTTTGTTTTATTTTATTAATAATCGGATTATTCTATAAAATAGTGCAATATTGATTTTGCTGTTATTGTCGAAAACCTTATGCAATTAAATTAATTGAGTATGACACACAGTCTCGTCACATTATTATGTTTTAGATTGAAACAGTTTAAAGCGTTTTAGATTGCTACCGGTGTTGTCAAATACAACATATTACATTATTTACACTGGTTATATCAGAGCTAACACTTGATACTCGTATAGATTTTCGATATTTTAATCCGTTTACCCCTGATGCGTACAATTACACAGTTTTACTAATTGTATATATGAATACGTTTATATAAAGGGTGCGGCATCTGTTGGTTCGTTTTTGAACTAGTGGTTATTTCGCCACTAATGGCTCTAATGTCATTTGTCAAGTGACAGTAATTCATTATTATATTCCCGATGAACGAAATGAGTAGATATACGCTTGATCAACGTTGAAAAATGTTGAAAACTTATTTCCAAGTAGTGAGACAGTTTTGACAAAAAATTATTTATTCCGACGCAGCTAGTTTTTAGCTAGGTTATGTGGACAAGCAACATTGCCTTATATAGAAAACCTACACGTGACAATTGAGAAGTCCGTACAACCAAAACGAGAGCCTATTTGGTGTAGAATATGGTATTACCGTTACAGTTGAAGAGGAAGACGATTGAAGAGGAAGACTTGTCCTGCATTTAGTTTCAACAGGACGGCGACACTTTACATGCAGCCAACGATATAACCGAATATTTTTACTGATCTTATAAATGTAACGGAGTCAGGAAATATCAAGCGATGTTTTGGCGTGAAAGTTATTTACATATACTCATATACTCATTACTACTTTAAAGTTACCTTCGGGCGGCGATGCTTGAAATAAACAGACGTGGCAATAGACATATACGTGGTTTTAACCTAGAGGAATTTGGCCTTATGCTATACATACCTGCAGATACAACGATTGTCGCAATATTTCCCGCAGTTTAAACCAATCAAATTGCGTGAAATGTTTCATGCCCCGACTACTCTGACCGCAATCGAATTGAAATATTTTTTATTTTAAGCAATGGTTTCCTCAAGCTTGCCAACCAAAAACTACAAATGGAAATAAATTTTGCGCTCATTGTAAGCTGCCATTTTTTTATTATATATTTGACAAAAAATATAGATGTATTTGACAGAAAATATAGATTGAAATAAAATTATTTGTCATGATGTGCCCCTGGCCGATCCAGTGAACAAAACAGAGAAAGAAAATTTACGGAAGCAACGTAAAAGCGAAACGGAAATTAAAAAAAATCCGAATGGCAACACATGTTTGCTGACACCATGACTAGATCATCATCTCCATAGGATGATTTAAGCACATTAACTAGACTAGTAGGTTAATATACAAATACAACCAACTTCATCTTCGTCATTCGTCGAATACAGTATGTCTGAACGAAATGTTCTACCGGATTGGATCGCCATCAGAGTATAAACCGATCACGGCAAGCATATTTAGCAAGTACGTCACTATTTTGTATTGCTGCATGTGATTCGGGGCAATCATTAGTTGTGTCCGATAAAGATGGTACCCCAATATTACGAAGTGATCCCAATTCAATGAAAAGAACGTCATCTAGATTTATCATCACGCGGTATCAACGATAGTGATGAAGGGGCTGTGGTTGATATGAATTAACAAATAAAAACTCAAAACTTTTTATTAAAAAATCAAACTTTAAAATTTAATAAAAATTTCTTGGATTTAATCCATAGTATATTTATCCATTATAAAATTTGGGCGTCTACACAACACAATGGTTAAAGCGAAACTGAGCTAAACGTCACATAACCAAGATGGCGCGCAATCAAAATTATAGCGGGACTTTTGCCCCACCCATTATAACAGCTTGGATTATCCTTAAAGGAACATTAAATTCACTGGATAATCCACCGTTGTTATGGTAAAAAAAAAAACATTTCTTTGTCTACACAATGGCGGTTATATCTATTTGGTGCCTAAACCACCAACTAGACAAGTGCACATATCACTTAAAAAGTCACCATACAATACAAATGTCAATTTGGCATAATAATCACATCATATTCACGTGGATCTTGCATAATGTTTAAACACACATTATCCAAATAATGTTCTTTCGGCCATGTCACAGCAGCGCAAAAAAACACCATCACACATTCGCATAATATTGGCCTTATGTACCGCAGTCACTTTCGTGCGATTGTCTTTGGCATATTGAAACGCGAATTCTGCGACAGACTAGGCCTCTTTTGTCATCAATTTTATAGTCTGAACCACACCATCAACAATTTCGTGCTCAATACCCGAGTATAAACCTTCTATGTTCTTACGAATTGTGACTACGACGATGTGGACGTCGTATAAAGTTTTGTAACCCTCTTGATTGCGACATGGCCGCACTGGTCGTTAAGCAGTTCCAATTATCGGCTGTAAATTTGATTGACTTCGGTCTAAGGTATATATATACAGTAAATTAAAAAAACCAATTTGTACCGGCCTGTTTCTTCAACTACAAGAAACACCGCACAATACACATATTACAAACGGACAATTCTCCGTAGACTGAACTATTTATCAACGGCTAACTCTCCGTGTAAGTAACCATATTCCATAAGAATATGCAACAACAGTCTTCCCATGCAAAATCGGTACATGCAACAAAACAATTTTTAGACACATTACAAAATTTTTCATTATCATACCGATTTGCATGTCAATCAAGATCATTACCAATCATTGAAACGAACAATATTGTAATTGCGTAAAAGATGCCACCATCTTATTTTGTGGTGACCAAGACACAAAATAATATTTAAATTAAACGATAGCACGGTAGTTGTTAAAATCTTAATATAGATACACCCCATCATCATTAAATGATTGTGATAACCGCAAAGACACAATTATTTAATACCAGTTAACATGATGGTGGGGCAGTTAGAACAAATTAATTTAACGCTCCAATGTTGTTCATGTCAATAATTCAAACAAATTGATAACCGACAGAAACCACTTTTGGTCGATGCTTTCAATATTTTATTACCTTGTTTACCAAAAAGCGAAAGCTCTGGATCAATCCAATTTTTATCACCCAGGGTGGTTATTTTGCGGTGGTTTATCATCAATATATATCACTAGTGGAGAGTTTTTTTGTGATAAAATTCAAAACAAAGTAGTCTACAAATACAACAATGCAAAATGAATTTTGAGGGGGAATAATGAACTAAAAGTGGTAATTTGACATTTCTGTTTTAGTTATATGAATATTTTATATGAAGCGGTTTTATATACCAACAAAATGATGCAAAATGCTGTATTTTTGATTTTTGTTCGCAAAAATGAACACATTATTAGTTGAGCTTATACTATTTTCCCCAGCAAACTACAATTCACAACAATAAAAATATTAATGTTGACCAAAAATTATTTGACGGCGCGAATATTAAGTTATATCAATGATAAACATTTTTGACACAAATGTCAAAACAATTTTTTTATATTTGGTGAAAACGATATGGAAGATATTGTGCTCTTTTTCATTCGCATCTATATACGACGTGACATAATTCATCTATAATCATTCAATTCATTCATGGACGAAGTTACGACAATTTTTTTATATCATACTTTTTGTCACCAATGGTGATAAAATACCAGAAAATGACCACCCAGAGATTGCCTTAAAAAATTTGTAAAAAACCTATACAAAATTTTTAAGTTTTTTCAGACAGTTTAAATTTTTTGGAGAAGCAGCGATTGCTGACACCAACCAACAAATAATTAACACTTGTTTTTTTTTATTGCATAAATAAGTTTAAATTAAAATTTGTTTTTATTTAAGTCCTTCATATTTCCGCATTGCATCTTCACTTCATCAATACAACGCAATAAATTCAGAGTATTTTATAGTAAATTACTTGTAACACTATCCGCAAAAATCACTTTTAACTTTCTCTCACCATTCCAACATGATTATCAAACAGTTGCTTGATAATAACTCCAATTGTGTGTAGTTCACTAACCATTCGTTTCACCAATTTTTCATATTGTTACGTAGACAAAATTCATCACTTTGATAATTGAAACGTCAAACTAATAAAAAATGTACGCCTACTGAGAAATATTTATAAGGCGTTCAAACGAAAATTACAAATGAAAAATTTGACAACGAAAAAGACCTACCAAATAGCCTAATATTTTGAGCAATGACTAACTTCAATTCAAAACTGCAGAATTTTGCCGCAATCAAATCCGCAGGTATGTATGCATTGGTATGGTAGTATTCCACGGGAAAAAAATATTACCAGCAATTTTCTCAGCAAAACTAAAACGAGACAAAAATATAGATCGACTATTTGAGAGAAAGGCGCATCCGATTATAGCTTGCTGAGCGTTTGCTGAGCAAATTGTTGTTGTGTTGCCATAGTTTTTCATAAAAATATAAAAATGTTAATATTTTTTAAAGCAAACAAAACGAAAAAACCATCCCCACTTCTTTTTAGTTTTATTTCTAAACTATTTTTATTGACAACATTGCGCTCACGTATAAAATCGTCTCGTAAATACGTGTAAAAATTGATTCAAGCCAAAAAAATTATTTTAGATAAAGAAATTTGTTAAATTCTTGTGTATGAGAAGAAAATTTATTTTTATTAAAATTAATTTAATGCGCGAGTGCACGTGTTATTTTGTAGGTTATGTATTTTATAGCAGTAAGCAGAGCACTTTTTATTTATTTTCGAGAATTGAAAATAGAAATGAAATAACAAGATTCTGCCTGTCCCTAAAATATTATTTAATTTATTAGTATGATTAAGGATATTATTTATGGCCAAACATTAAAAATAAAATTTTTTCATTTTTTTAAAATTTTCAATTTGTTGATTCTTGAATTGAATTTCCCCCTTACATATTTATAGTAGAGCATTTTTTATATATTTGGGAAAATTAAAAAAAAACATTAAAATCACTGTTTGGTTTCATTTGTTTTTGAGTAAATATTTAAGAAACAAAACCACAATTGAAAATAATTTTTTCATATAAAAAACTCTGGGAACAAAAGTTTGTTACAGTAGAATTGTTTCTTTACACTAAATTATTTATGTATGTTCATTTTTAGGTTTAGATTACGACTACGCCATTGATGAACAACCTGTCTTCTACTTTGCCAATTGATAATTGGAAATTAATTTAATAGAGGTGCACCATTAGAAAAACCACGCGAATGGTCGATATTCGACAGTCCACGCTATTGTGATTAAATTTTTTGAAATCAAGTGTAGCAAGTAGTGTGTGTGAAAAGTAATGCCCATCGAATATCTGAGACAACAATATTGGATCAAGATCATCTAAACGAATAAAAAATATGATCGTGTATCGAACGTTCACATTAAAACGGAGTACTAAAATTACATTCGGACACAATCCAACAATCACAGTGTTGTGACACAAAATTCCATGCATTTCATCCCATCGTGCGCGGATTACCTGTTGGGGATGTACTAATAAAATAAATCCAGTGCTGTTTAATAAGAGAAAATTGCGCTAACATGTACAGCTCATGGGCCAACCCATGTTCCATGCCAGTATTATAGACATGGACCTATGCAATGTGCAGATGGTTCTACGTAAATGAGAGAGACATAGTCACCCACACTATTGTTCACGGGTTTAGCAATTTTAAAAAAGCTTTAAAAAAATATTGCAATTTTAATAAATAGGGTTTTACAGTTCGGCACAATTGTTGTTGTACTATCGATAAACATTTTTCTTTCTCTTCTATGCGATCTTTATACGCATGCGCATATAAATATTTTATTTTATGAGTAGCACTATGTGAACGATTTTGTGAATTGTAATTTATTACGCCACAGCAAATGAACAATATTTTGTATCGTATAAATTTCCAAAAATTATTAATTTGTTTATTAAGTTTTACTAGTAAGATTATTAATGAGTGAAACTAATAATAAATAACTGTAAAAATAATTGAAAATATTGGTGTTAGTCCCCCAGTCGAAAATACGAGAAGTTGAGAATTTCATAAGGAATGGTAATACATATCGTGAAATTTCTAAAACTCTAATGATATCAATTGGTGTGATTTCCAAAATTCGAAAAAATATGAACGTAAATATTACAAAAAATAAACCTGAACGCGTATTTTGATCCAAAAATGAGAGACGAAACTACAAATTTGTGTATACGTCTACGACGTATAATACATAATTTTGAATAAGTGTGCTGTCATTTGTTACTCGTATTATACGTCGTATACGTATACACAAATTTGTGGTTTCGTCTCCCAATTCTGGATCAAAATAGGCGTGCTGGAAGAAAAAAATTGCTAAGTGACACAATGAAACGGGTTATTAATCGGGTTATACGGAGTGAGTGAAAAAGTTGACACTGCAGTAGAGATGTCACGTTGTCTCGCTAAAAATGACAATATAAAAGATTCTTCTGAAACTATCCGTGAATCTCTACGTAAAACGGGCTTGAAAGGTAGAAGAAAAATTAAAAAAACCTTTGTTAACTCAACGACATCGTTTACTTCGACTAAATTTTGCGAAAAAATACAAAGGATTGGTGTAAAGTCATTTGGTCCGATGAGACCAAAATCAACCGTTTTGGCTCAGATGGAAAGAAGTGGGTATGGAGACGCCCACGAGAGCCAATTAACGAGCGTCACGTTCAACCAACTCTTAAATTGGGGCGGATCAATAACGATATGCGGGTTCAAGATGGCTCACGATGTTGGTGCGATCCACAAAATAGATGGTAAGATGACCGCTTTATCATATATAAAGATTTTAGAAGCAAATCATGATGCCAGTTTAAGAAAATGGCGGTATCGTAAGCGGGACATTATCTTTCAACAAGATAAATATCCCAAACATACTGCTGGTGCCACTAAAACTTGGTTACATCAAAATAAAATACGGATATTGGACTGGCCGGATCACCCGATCTAAATTGAACCGTTTTGGGGGGTATAAAACGTGATTTGGCAGATTTTTCAACATCGACGGAAATTTTGAATGAATTTTGGCAAAGATCAGAATTAAAATGGAATTCGATTAATCCAGAAACGAAATGTAGTTGCCAGCATGCCCAAACGAATTGAGGCGGTTATTAAAGCCACAGGAGGCTATACAAAATATTAAAAAATTATTTGTTGCTATTTTATTTGACGCAAAGAATTGTTCATCTGTTTCTGAAGCGATTTAAATTTTTTAGTAATATATGACAAATAATTAAATTTTATTTACTGTTTTAAAAACGTGAATTATATATAGTAATAAATAAAACAGACACTATTTTCAACAAAATGTTTTTCATTCAAAGTAATGGATCGATAATTAGAGGTTTACCAAACTCGTCAACGCCGTGTACGTCTTCGGTTTGGCAGGCAATGTGCAAAGATTTGGGAGTGCTTCTTAATTGAACCGTTAATAACACAAGAGGAAGATTCACTTTAATTTCCTGAAGGCAATCAAAATACACTGGGGAGAGAGAGAGAGCAAAGGGCACAATATTGCTAAAGCCGCTTTGGTGTTCCATATGTACTAGTGATGATAATGAAATTTGTGGTAAAAAGATTATTGAAAAATTACGTTGTTAAATTTATTATTTTCACTATTGGAATTTATTTTAATGTTATGCCGCTGAATCTAGAAATATTTACGGATTCTAGTTGACATTTTTGTGAAGGTAAAGCATAAACTATTCCTAAGATTTAACTAAAGCATATTTTTGAGATTCTTTATATTAAAAATTATATTTAGAACTTTAGCATTTTTGACGGGTTTCAAATAATATTCCAGCCAATTCTGTAGATGTCCACGGGGTGTCACTAACATTTTCAAAGAGATCATCCAATCTAATGAGTCTGTAAATGGGCTAAAATTATATGATGGGTTTTACTATGTTTTATCCGCAGGTTCTCACCCACATTTGCGAATAGATTACACAAATTTCTACCGTTATATAGTGATTGGCATCTGATTCTTATGGGTTTGCTATTCCTATAATAGAATTCATGTTTTCATTTGTACGGCCATTACCAGAGATGTCCACGGGGTCTCGTCTACATTTTTCGACAGCTTATAATATTTTCTGTCTATGGAGCGAAAATGGATCAATTGTCAAAACCATGTCTATGGGATTTATGACTTCTGTAGAACAAAATTTTTCATTTAAGTTTGGTGCAACAAAGAAAGACTATTGGAAAATTTGTGAAAAATTTCTAAATATAATTTTTAATCGAACGAATATACTTTACTTAATCTTAAGAATAGGTCTATGATTTACCTTCACAAAAATGTCAGCTAGAATCTCTAAATATTTCTAGATTGGACGGCGCAACATTAAGAATTAGATGCTGTATAAGACAGCAGAAAAATGTTTTTGCTATTCACCGCTAGAGGCATCACTATCACAAAAATGAAATTTTTTATGCTAATATTTTTTGAAAGAAGCAGAAAATTTTTGAAATTTGTATGCAAATTAATAATTCTAAGCAGAAAGTTTTATGAAAAATCAAAGAATTCATGAAAAGAAGAAAAAATATATGTTTTGCCGTTTTAAAGCGAAGAAGGTTAATTTTCCTTAAAACCCGACTTGCGTATGTATGCGGGGCAACATCAAAAAAAGCGCCGTCTTTGATAGCACTCCATACATTTCTGAAGTCATTTTAATGTGAAATATTTTCAGTTTTTAACAAAAGTTTTAAAAAAAACCCCTGTAACTACTCTGGGTGTATGTTTTTATGGTAGTTGAGATTAACTAACTACTAAGACCCTTTCTTTGATGGAGTGCAGAATTCAGCGCCGACTCATCGTCCACGTCAAGGTACAAGTTGACATGGAGCTTGCCATATGCAGGTGGTATACTATAGTTGTGTGAGTAGGTGAATAGGTGAACGGGTTAATGGTGTGGCGTGAATGAGTGGTATCACAATGTGCCAAATTTGGTCTAAATGTGCGATAGCAACCACTGAAATAGGTTTAGGTTTAAAATTAGTCATAAAATTAGTCCCATTTTATAATTTTCTTTTGAAAATAAATTCCAATAGGAAAAATAATAAATTTAACAGTGTAATTTTTTAATAACTTTTTTTAGCACAAACTTCACAATCATTACTAGTGAATTTTTTTGTAAGGGTGAGTCTTTTCACCCTAATAATCTCTGCTAAACATTCCAACTCTGATAGGCTATACCCCTTTTGGCATGGGCTTAGTGTTTTTGATGCATACGCATTTTACACCTTAGTTGGATATTTGAAATAAAACACCTCCTGCTCAGAAAATGCTTGCATCGAAACTTATAAAGAATTCTTTCAAATAATCCGGATTGATGAGAACTGGTGCGGGTAGAAAATTTAGTTGAAAATGGTAGACAATTTTTTCCTTTAGCTGGTGATGATTTAGTAACGGGCGTTGTACTATTTTAAGTGGAGGTGCCATACACGGAATGGACCGACGTTGAGTGTCACTGTCGTTTCGATTGACAAAATGTGCATAGGGTTATAATAACGTTTGCTTGATATCTAAGACCAATGCCGCGACAATTCCAACATACCACGTGTGTATCGTCCGTAACTCGGTTAAATACATTACGGTGATTAATAAATTTTTTGTAGTAACTGGACACAATTATTTTATTAAAGTACGTGTGTCGGTAAATTTAAGCTTTAGCTTTCATTAGATGAGTCTCATATGTACGCAATGTCAGCACATCAATCAAAATTAATATAATTTAATTAAAATTGTCATTATATTATCACCTGTAATAAGAGTACCAACAACAAACAACCAAAATTAATTTTTTATGGTTCCAACAAGTATAACAACAACATTGAAGCAATGAAACCCCCGAGGAACGCTTTAAAAATAACCGAAAAGAAAATATCAAAGCTCCTTGTTTTATGATTATTACCCTCATAAATTTATATTTATTTGTTTGTATATGTGCGAAACATGTGAACGAGATAATACGGCACACACACACATACACACTCGACAACCACACTGCTGCAGAAAAAAAATATGTTCAAATGAAAAATTATTAATAAGCGAATATTTATGTAATGCTAAGCAAGTAGTTCGTGATATTTTAACAGCAACTTTATCACACATTTACAAAAAGCTTTAATCATAATAATGCTTCATGTACTTTAATATGTATACGGATGAGTAACATGATGATGATGACTATACGATATTCCCGTTTACACAATAGAGCACGGATGGACATATCTCGGCATAAATTAAAATGTGCGCGTGAAGTGATATACATAAAAAAAGTTCAATAAAAGCTGTTATTATTGGCAATACTCTCGTATGATATGAAATTTGTTTGCCCGTTTTTTTTTGTATGTAATAATAAATTATTGGAAAAATATTTTCTCATTTACCATGGTTTACCACCGCGATTTTTTCGAGATTTCATTAATTTTGATTGAAAGCTTTTGAAAGTGGAAAATAAAATAAAAAATGTATTAATCACGCATATACGTACGAGTATGTCTGTACTTGTGTATCGATATCGGAAAATGTGTTTTTTATTGATCTTTATATGTGCTGTTGAGCTTTTTGATGTTTTTTATTTATTGGCATATATGGAATTTTTGGCATATACTCGTATTTAGAGCATATAATCGATTTACTTCGATTTTTAACGGGCTATCTCACATTACAACCGAATCATTAAACGTTCTCGATATACAGATAAAAATTCAAGTGCGGAATGTCTAGATATAAAAAAAAAAGAAATCTTAAGACACTTAAATCTTAAAACATCTTAAATTTCAGTTTTATTTCCAATGTTCTGTATAGCTTTTTGTGTCATAACTCATTGAAAATACGAAATAAAGCAGCTTTTTTGTTCGAACGGTTAAAATATAAATCGAAGAGAAAAGTATAAGTCTATAAAATATATAAGATTATTTTTATATATTTTAATAGTGTCCTCTATACATTTTAATTTTATTTCTTTGCCGTTGTTGTACTTTGTAATGACTGAAGAAAACTTGTCCTTTCTCGTTGAGCTTAAATTTATGAAGATGCCTTTATAATATTGACAAAAAAAAAGGAATGAACGAACGAAAAGATGAAGTAATGTGATGTCAATGGGAATATAGCTGTGAAAAACTATTTAAGAATTCTTGTCATGAATAGATACCGTTCTTTTTGTGCTGTACTTCGCTAGAATAGAAATTTCTTTTTGCGTATAGCTATTTTGAAAGTTTTGTATGGAGCTTTTGTTCGATGTTTTATTATAGTACGTGTATTTATACACTTAAACGGAAAAATATTCGTACAACATTCATCAACAATATTAAACCGAGTGAAACCACGAAAGGAGGAAAGGTTCAAACTGCAAACCGTTCCGTGTTCTAAGTCGTCAATGAAATTCAAGTAATTTTAATTTCTGATGCAGTGTTTGAAACTTCGGTACTTGGTCCGAAAAGGAATATGCAAAAGGAACTTGCAAAGAATTTTATATATTTAAATTAGTTGTCTATCTCTGTTTTCATTATTATTTTGTTTAATGTGAAAATAATTAATTATGTGAAGTATCATTATGATAGCATAAAAATTCCGATAAAAATTTGATCCCATATTGTTTAGTAGATGAAAAATATACTGTGGGTACCGTGATAATTTGAAAAGGTTAACAAAAAAATTTGCTTCAAAACATAACGTGGTTTGGTGAACGGTAATTTGTAAATATAAATCAGTGAAATAAAATATAGTGAAGTAACAATTGTTATCGTGGATGCGGAGTTGTTATGGCAAATGCAAAAATTGAAATTGGAGTGTCGTGGATTTAAAGTCTTACTTGCATAGCACAAAAATTGTATTAAAGCATCTCTCAACGTAAAAATGTAGATAGAAAATTGGTAATGTGCGGAAATGATCACATTCAAGAATGCCAATCGTATGTAGTGGTTAAAGCTTCGGCACTTGGACGGTTAACGATTACGATATTACGATCGGCGATGTTAATAAACACAACTAAGACCCTCTGTTGGAGTGCAGAATTCAGCGCTGGCCCACCGTCCATGTCAGTGTACAGGTTGACATGGAGCTTGCAATATGCAGGTGGTATACTGTAATTGTGTGAGTGGGTGGTGTGTGCGTAAATGAAAAGAGAGGTAAAAAAAAATGGAAAATGAGCAAAGTGATCATAAGAAATCGTGTATCAAATTAAGTTGAGTCATCAAATGACAAATATGTTGATAATCCAAATGAATGTTAAAAATTACTAATTTTTGTTTGCTGAAAATAGCGTTTCCTAAGTTGATGGGGCAGAAGAATTGGCTCTAATTTGGAAACTCATTCCACAGAATGGAAGTAACCAATAAAACAATATCGGAGTGTAAAGGGTTAATATTATGAATAGAAATTCATAATATTGATCCTTTGCACTAAAACGGTTGGCGTATTTTCTTGACACGATTACAACAACAACTCCATTGGCTAAAGCACACCTGGCAAAACTAAAACAATTAAAAATTTTGATTTAGGATTGAGCTAAAGTGCAGAGAAGATAGGTCATGAAAACATTGCTGTGAGAAGACGCAAAATTAGAGTGATTGAAAGTAACACTGATTCTGAGGCTGCAGAAAACGAAGTTAGTTCGGAATGGGAAGATGTGACAGAATCTGAAAGCTTAGCAAGCAGAACAACATTTACAATTGGCCAAAGAGCAACGGGGTCACACGTTCCTGCAAATGTGACGGAAATCCACCAAACTATTTTTTACCGACAGGCTGATCAATAGAATTATAAGCTGCGTTTTTTTGAAAACAATCGAGTAGAGTTCGCTGCAGCTATTTTCAAATTTGTCCAATTTAAAATTAGAAATTTAATTTTTTTTTTAAATTAAACAATTTAGATTTAATATTAATCTAATGGCGTTTTCTTTTTACAAAAAACTGGCAAAAATTTTTGCTATACATCAAAATTGTTTGTTGTAAATTAGATTTTCGCGTTCTTTTAGCGGAAAAAATAGGTATTTTTTTTTAAATAACTAAGTATAAATGTGTTGGTGCTGAAACGAACAAAAAAAAAATCAAATTTACGTTGCATTTTTAGTGTAACCAACACACTCTTTCCTTGCCCCGTTTACCTATTGATACAAGTTATAATTGCGACTAAAAAAATTTTCTGTTCAACCACACAACTCAAACAAAAACGAAATAAAAAATATTTCAAGGACATTTTTGACTCATTTTAGTTAAAATTTAAGAGAGAGCTTTGGTTTGAAAAAAATGCTAAAATACAAAAAAACTCTCGTGTGGAATGGGAGAATAGGTATCTGTCAATGAGAGGAGTAAGCACGACAGATTTTCAAGAAAGCCGTGGGACTTCAACATCCGCTGATGACCCATACAAGTGTTCGAGTCTGCCTCAAAGAACAGATAAAAGGTAGAGACATCAAACGACATACTTTTGTGACACTTGTCCCGAAAAGACTCCAATTCATCTTGGTGAGTGCTTTGTAAAATGCCAAACTAAACTTGGGGCGAAATATCAGAATTCAAGCAAAGATGGATTCTGGTATTTGATAGCTCAAATGAACAACCTTATAATAAAAAATGTTCAAGTATATATGAAGCCAAACAAACCGAATCATAGTTGTGCGAGACGTACAAGTTTATTTGTTGTTGGCATGCAAAATGTAATCTGGGCATTCAAGAACATATGTTGTTTGATCATACGACCTTATAAAAAATTACGCTTCTTAATTGCGTCATAGAAACGGATTGTGTTTGAGATGCTTGAGATCGAGCCATAGAACACAGAATTGCAAATTTGGAAATTTTTAAATATGTAATAAGACAATGCGAAAACAGGGGAACAACTACAAACCCCAGGTTCTGGCAGTGTTAATATTGAAAGCTTAAATGACAAACAACTCTTTGATGGTTCTTTAAGTGATCATATACCTATTTCAAGGAGAAGCAGATAGTCTTATCGGCGCAGCTACAATGTTAATGAGTGATCAATTTGGGAAACAGCCTGTAGAACTGGCCCATGATCGAATGAACACGTCTATGAGTGGGATAAATGATATGAGAGCAAATGTAAATGATTGTCTTAAAACAATCTTAAAATCGCGAACATAGGATTTTCAGTGTAACCTTTAATTAGATTTGAAGTAAATAATTGGGAATATTTACAAAATATTGAGTTGGCAGATCCGAATTTCTATGTACCAGCCCAGTTGACTTATTGCTTGGGGCGCAGTTTTACACAGAATTATGTTGGGTGAACAATGACAGTCGCAGCCACACATACCTGAAGTTGCAAAAACAGAATTTGGATGGATAGTACTCGTAGATGGAAACATTTCTTAAAATAGCTTTACATTTGTGTTAACAAACCATGATGATGTACAAAATGATAAATTAGGTTGCTTGGTAAAAATTTTTAGGAAATGTTTTGTGTTTACAAACAGCAGTTCGAAGCGTCCCATTTTTGGAAAAAAATCGAATAAAAAACTGACTGAAAGTTTAGTAAAACCATATGCAGTCTTAACACCTGTGCCCAGTGTCACAAAACTTCGAATTGTATGTGATGCATGCGTTAGCACAGACATAGTGATGAGCAAAAGATGAACAAACAGATCATAGTTAACAAAAACCAATGTAGGTCCCAAAAAATATTATGGCGTGAGGCAGGTTCTCAATCCGATTCACGAGGTAAAAAGCCCAAAATGAAAGTTAGCGGAAAAAAATTTTATTCGCATAAGTCGTTCTTGAAAAATCATCGTTCATACATTCAGACATTGGGCAAACAAAACTTTTATTTTTGAATTTTTGCTATCAGGGACTTTCAAAACACCGAGAAAATGGTTTACGTCTAGTAAACATCTTTAATAAGTATGCAAAATCATCCAAATTCGTTTTAGCATACTTACTTGTTGGAAAATGTCAAAATAATAAAAATAATTTTCTTTCTTATGGGGAAAAATATATTTTTGGCATTTTGGTCGTATACTGCTACGTATAGATTCACGACAATATTTGCCAAACATTTTTTGTGTAGACTACGTATTCAAAAAAATGACACCACGAGCATGTTAGATGAAGTTAGTGCGCACAAATAAGAATTCGTTTTAGCCGAAAGTAAACAATATGGACAATGTTGATTGATTACTTTCAGCCGCAACATATCAGCCGATTTTTTCAACACAATAAATAAAAATTATGGCCATTTAATAGGCACTAGTGCCTGCTAACAATAACCCAATTGTGAAAAACTTCTGATGGGGATATGGGAGTGTAATTTGACAAGATTTCGATAGTTCAGTTTCTTGCAAATTCATATGGAAAATTCATATGGAAAATAAATATGGAAAATAATATGGAAAATAAATGTATGGAAAATGTAGCTATATGGATAATATATCTTAAAAAAAATTATTCAATATTCCAACAGAAATAAAGGGCATTGAAAGAGACATTTTAAAGCATAGTTGTCACATACAAGATTTTTGCCTGAATTGTGGAAATAACGTAAACTACTTTGGAAATTCTATCAGATATTCATAATTCCCATCAGAATTGAATCATAATTGGTCTATTGCTAGCAGGCATTAGGGCGTATCAAATGACTATAGTGGTATCAATGCGGATTTAGGTTAACCCTAAATTGAACTATCGAAATCTTGTCAAATTACACCCCTGTATCCCCATCAAAATTTTTCACAGTCAGGCTAGAGTAGACATAATATTTCATAAACCAAAACTTTTATATTTATATCAACTTAAAGAAATCAATAAAATGAACAAATTGTAATTATTCTTAAATTTCGGCTGGTAACTTTCGGCTGAAATATATTGATCAACATTATATTTATTATCGGCTATCAAAGCAAAGACACAATCTGCATTATCATTGTTGTATTTTCGGCTTACAACTTTCGGCTAACTTTAACAAGTTCACAACTTTCTTATGCTCTGAGATGTATATTCTTATGTGAGAAGATGAACTAAATTATTCGTAACTGTTAACTGCACATCAAAATAAACATTGTTGCACCTACTCATCAATAATTATTTATGCTGCGTACCAATAGTCGGGTAAATTATTTACTACGATAAAAATCAGTTTTAGAAAAAAAAATTCGATCAGTTTGTCATAGAGTTTTTGAAAAATAATTGGATTTACCGAAAAAATTACTTAAAATTGACTTTTACCCTACAATTGGTACGCAGCCCTAAGGCTACTACTAAACGTAGAATTCAAAAAGTGAAAGTAATAAAATTCAACAAATCAGAAAAATTGGATCTTTCTAAGCCTAACTTCTAAATCTATAATTCCCATAGACTTGTCCATAAACAAAGTTGGGCTGCTCTGGCATTATTTAAATATTTTTGAGAAACCCACAGTGATAATCCAATTCCAGATATTTTCAAAATCTACAACAGTAGAGTTTTCTACAATTTAATTTGAGATGGAAAATTTAAAATTTTGGATAATTAGAAATATGTGGTGCGTAACAAATTTCATATTCTAGAGTTACCAAACCTTTTTATGGTAACCACATGCATGAAAAGTTCTGAAATTTTTGTGATTTGAGTAAAACCGAGGCAAAATTTTTCTTATAACTTTATTAAAAAAATTGTCCACCAAAATTTTCTTCAAACCGAACTTACTTAAACTTTTATTACCTTTTAATTTAATTTAAACTGAAAGCACATTTTTTGTGTACACTTTTGTGTAGATACCTATTTTTCCTTTATTCCAAGTTTTAGGACCATAGGAAGGTCACTAGGCTGGACCATACAACGCCCAGATTTACATCTATGTCCTACCGAGTTGCTTCACTTCTGTGTACATCGTTCGTTTCAACGTTTAAGTTGTTACGTCCAACCAAACGTCCAAGCCAACTAACTTAACTAAATCTGATAGCTTCTATACTTTTTGTTGCATGTCAGCATGTTTGTGTGTTAGCAGGCATGCGCAGGCCATATTCGTAATCCAGATCATTGAGTTTCTTAATTAATCGCTACTATGGATGCCATATGCCATTAGGAGACGCACTATCTTACTTTCTGATGACATGATCTAATACTACTAGGAACTTCATCCTGACTTGAAACCAGCCTGTAGATTCCTAAATTTCGAGCTGATTACCGGTAAAATTATTTGCAGAATAATCATTGCTAATATCTTTAAGCTTGTATTGATGAGAGATATACCCTGATAATTTTTGCATTCTCTCATATGACCTTTCTTGGGAATCGTTATAGTCCAACCGTCCTTTCATTTTCGCGGTATTCTACCGGAATTCCATACTATATTATTTCTCATGAGAAGGCTCTTGCACTTGTTAGTATGCCCTCTTTGAATATTTCACCTGGTACATTGTCCGTTCCAGACGTCTGGTTTGAACAAAGCATTGAATTGTGTTTGAGTTTCGTATTTTGAAATGGAATTTAACTAAGATTATTCTACAACCAACTAGGTCCTTCTTTGCTTTAGCTGTTACTAATATGTATTCATTCTAGTATTCATTTCTATAATCACTTTTGATTTCAAATTATTGGATGACTGGTCGTGAAGGGGGGCAGGAAAAGAGAAGCGGTTTCATTCCATTTCGATATTCACGTTCTTTTGAGATGTTCCAACCGGGCTCGTACTAACAAAAGCATTGGTTGCTTGAAGCTGGTGATGAAGTTGCCAGTCGCCTCCACTTCATCTATTAGTGTACAAATATTTTTGCGTCTAACTGTATCTGTATATCAATGGAGGTGTGTGACATAGTTTCGATTTTAATATTCGTAAATGTGCTTTTATCGCTTGTATCAAATAGCTAATAGCAATATCTAAAACTACGTAACTGTTTTTTATTTACGACTTTTTGTGTGTTTGTACAGCTAGGGCATAATTTAAAAGCTTAATAGTGGAAAGCTTTTAATATTGGTTTTACAAATTTTATTTTGTGTTATACTATTTATATTGAATGGAAAATTTACTACAGAAATATTGCGAGATTTTAATCACCGAACGATTGTGTATCGAAAAAAATAAATACGGAAAGCGGAAAATCGTTTTACATTGTTTATTGAGCCCGAATGTAAATTTGTACATAAAAATTAGAAGTTTTTGTATAATTGGTATTTTACTTTTTGGGACAAAAAAACTTTCTAATAGAATTAAAAGCTTTTCGTTTTTAAGGAAAATTATTTCGAAGTATTGAAAGTTTTAAAACATTATGATATGAACTTATAATATATAAAATAGACAATTTATTTCTCTACTTTATATTATATAAGGAAAACTTTTTCTTATGGCTTTTCCAATTTTCCATGATCATAAATTTTAATTTTATTGTCATTCTGTCTTAAATACTCTTCTAGATCTCTATTCCTGTACGTTTTTCATTTTTTTTTATTTGGCTTAGAAATATTTTAATATTTATGATACGGAGATTTGAGTTTTAGGGCAATTTTGCGTGTGTGTGTTACATACAAAATATTTTTTTTTCAGTTAGTAACTAGGGATTCTCATCTCGAATACAGCATCAAAAACGTATCAACATCTGTACATACATATCAATAAAGTTATTAAATGTGACCAATTACGAAAAATTTACATTTTGTACCAAATGCAAAATAAAAGAAACTGTATTTAAATTAATTAACTTTCAACAAGCTTTTAATTAATGATGTTACGAATTATGTTATCTTTGAATTTTGTACAGTAGTCTAGACTGGAACATAGTTGATATACATGAATCCTAATTAGACCGAGTATTTATTATATGACAACAACAAAATTGTACATCTTCATGTCTTGAAAAGAAAGGTTCACAGTCCTTAGAGGCAAATTTAAATGATTAGATGTATAGAAAAAAAAAATAAAAGCTCTTCCATGTCAAATCAGATTATTGATTCACCGAAAAGAAAATCTTTTCGGAAACTGAACGTGACTTTTAAAAATTAAATTGACCTGCAGCATAAACGTACAATTTCTCAAACAAAATTATTAATAATTTATCGATGATATTCTTTTTTGTTGTTGTTTGGTACCGAAAGAAATATATTTTAGGATACAATAAATCCTACGCACAACAACAAAAAACTTTAATATTTTTTATAAGCTTTCTGCCTGTATTTTTTGTGTACGTATTTATCCCATATACTTTGAAAGTTATTTGTTTTATGTTTGGGTTGCTTTTTTCGGCCTTAAAATTATGCTTATTTCGTGACCAATCTTCTTAATGACTTTCGCATATAAATTTTTTGTTTCTGGTTAATTTTCAAAAAGGTCAATACATATAAGAGTATGTATGTAGTACCGTACCGTAAATCTATAAAAAAAAAAGAACGACCCAGATTTTTCGTCTTTCCCTCATATTTTTTATTTACATTAAACCATGTTTAATTAATTATGAAAATTGAACGAAAACTCATTCCTGCATATTAAAAACGTTTACGACCTGTAATGAACTTTTGGTCGGTGTGAAAATTATATTTGCCATCAGTTTTAAAAAGTTATTGCCGGTCGCGCGTATCTAAATTAAAATTCAATTGGGACCGCACACATAATTTTTCAGATTAAATATTTCGTAGAATTGTGGGTTATTACAGTTCAATGTGCTGCATTGCGGCGGCGTGGTTTAGTCGCAACGGCAACAAAAACTTTTCAATTAATAATTTAATTTAGTTTAACATTTCGAAATGTGGCTTCAACTATAAGGAAACAGCCGAAGTTTACAATTATAAATTTCTAAGCGGTTAATCGTAAAATCAAAAAACATCTACATATCCATTCCCATTAAACTGTATTTGGTTTTTGATAATCGATTTAGCAATGGCCTGGATAATGCGGTTTTCTTAAGTATATAGATGGATAGGTATGTACCCTTTATGAATCAGGGATGGGTTCAGGATCATAGCATGTACAGTTTTCAAACTGTATGTTTTTTTTATTTGGCAAAGCAACAACAATTTGACGTTTTTTTTTGTTGTTTTACAAAAAAATCTTATGGTGCTTGCACTCCACGCGATTTGCTCATATTATTTGCTGTATCATAATGAGTTTCTCTGATTACACTCATGGGTTTCATGAACATTTCACTTTTAAATGCGTATGGTAAGCTTTAGATTTTAGTTCGTCAGCCTCAGTGCACCTAATTAGTCGGTTTACACACTGCATTTTCAAATGTATGTGTAAAAATATTTTCATTTTATATTGGATGCTAGAGCCAATGCACCTATATGTCCATGCAGTACTGCTTGATCCATGTACTTTATACAATGATGTTCGTAAAAAAATTTCAAGACTCTGAGTTTTTAGTGAAACATTGAATGCATAATTTAATTTAAATAATTAGACAAAAAGTTCATTTTACTCTTTTGATTATGCTGCCATCTATAATCAAAGATTGGATCCGTCGATATAAAATGGCGTCACATAGCAAAATTTTTAAATCAATGAGGCCATTATTATTCTAGGTGCACTGCTTGAGTGAAACAAATAGAAAAAAAAAATTAAAAAATGTAGTAGGTATTGAAACACAAAATAAAATTCAGGAAGTTTATTTTTTTTACTTTAGTTTTTCGATTGTAATGGTGTTTGTGATTGTTCCGTATATTGGTCTATTTTTTCACCACTCTCGAATTAAATACACAACCGTAGGCAATTCTTTCATTTAGCGTCAATTGTTTGCACACTGCACCTATGATTTAGGTGGTATTCGTTTACTCTCGAGGCCATGATGAGATTTTCGGATAACGAAAAATCGGCGGGTTTGTACTAAACCCTAACTCCTTTATAAACAGTTCTTTTGGCGATGCAATAGAATTTATCGTACTGTTATTTCTTAGTACACGAACCCAAATCGAACGCACAAAATTCGCAAAATTACAACCAAATTGGATGTCATTAACACTGATTCGATAAGAAATGTAGTTATTACCTTTCGGGATGATTATATCCAGAATTTCAGGGTTGGACAATTTTAATATTTCACACTCGTAGAAATTTCACATTATAAATTCGCATGAATGTTTACTTTTCCAACACTACAGGGTTTTCCAATAAGTGGTTTCATTTTGAATAGCCTGCTATTTGGGCAGTTGTCAATTTTGAAGCTGTCATCTATTGCCATTTGACAATTAAAAACTACGCCATTACTAAAATTGGTAGATACACGCTTCAACAACACAATGAAATTGAAAACTTACTACAAAAATGATGAAAATTTTGCAGTCACAGTTCGCAAAACTAAAGCACTTCTGGGTCGTGGTAAAGCACCTTCTCGGCCGGCAATAGTAAAACTGGTGGAAAAATTTGAGCTGTTGGGATAAGCTATTGATGTGAAGAATCGAAACCGTGTGCGTCGCTCAAGAACAACTGAGAATATTTCTGCGACATTACACCGTATTTTGCATAAAGACTCAGCTCTTAAGGTTTTTAAAGTTTAGTTAACACAAGAACACAAGCCGGTTGGTCATTACAAACGTCGTATCTTCGCTAATTGGGTCCTTCAAATGCATCAAAATAAACCGAATTTTCATCGAAAAAACATCTTCAGTGATGCGGCCAATTTTTACCTCGGAGGCTACGTTAATAAGCAGAATTATCGCATTTGGGGCTTAAAAAATTCAAGAATGATTGTTGAAAAGCCTCTCCATCCCCAACGTGTCACTGTTTGGTGCGGTTTTTGGGCTGGAGCTGTAATTGGACCTTTCTTAATCGAAAATGAGGCTGGTGCAACTGTTACGGTGAATGGATTTAGATGTAATATGAGAATTAAAACTATTCAAAGTTTTCAACTAATGCAGAAAGAAAAAGAAAAAAGCAAAAAACAACTTCCTGAAAATTAAAATTCCGGTTAAAATGTTCCAGATTATTGGCTGCCGGATAATCGGGCTTTTACTGTAATATGAAAATTAAAGCCATGCAAAATTTTCAACTAATGCTTTCATTAACGAAAATGTGCAAAAAACAATTGCTAATTTCAAAATGAATTAAAAAATGATTATGAAAGAGAAAAGAAAGAGCAAAAAAGCAAAAAAAAAACTTCCTGAAAATAAAAATTCCGGTTAACTAATGTTCCGAATTATTGGCTATCGGATAATCGAGCTTTTACTGTAACATAAAAATTAAAGCCATTCAAAATTTTCAATTAATGCTTTCATTAATGTAAATGTGCAAAAAACAATTGCTAATTTCTTTAAATGAATTAAAAAATGATTATGAAAGACAAAAGAAAGGGGAAAAATCAAAAAAAAAATCCTCAAAATTAAAATTCCGGTTAACTAAGTGTTCCGGTTAATTGATGCCCGATAATCGGGTTTTTACTGTAGTACAATACATTTTTACCTATTATTTCGATTTTAAATACACATTTTATTTCATTTTCAAAATGTATTATTTATAATTTTAAACTAAGTAAAAAAATAATTGAAGAAAATTCAAAATTTTCCGAGAAAAATTTAGTTACATATTTTTTAATACTTTTCTAAAATCATTTCCTAAATAATTTAAAAAAAAAACATATTTCAGTTTTTTTACTTTTCTCAAAATATTTTGAAAATGAATTAAGAAATCAAATTTTATTATTTCATTTCTATCAACTTTTCTTAAATCATTTTCGTAATGAATTAAAAACACTAATTATTTAAATTCAGAAAAAACACTTTTCGGCTACCCGAATTAGCCAAAATTCCCTAGTACCATATCTTGTCTTTAGAGGTTGTCCAATTTGAAAATTTCAGGAAATTTTTCACTTGTTATAAAACACTAGCAGAAGTCTCTCATTTTCCGTTGTTAGTTAGTCCTCCAAAAATTTATGTCGTCAAATATGGGTCACTAATTATATAAAATATGCATGCCTTATTTTTAACAAGCAGAACATTTTCGTGTAATGCATAAATTAATCGGAGAAACTCTAATTATACCTCAAACACATAACAGAGAATAATAATAGGAAATATTTAGATCACAATCTAACCTTAAACCGAAACTATTCATATAATGTCATAAATTAATTTCACAGCAATTAAACTATAAATAATTAAATTCTAATTATACTTTAAATTAATGAAATTACAAAAGAAAAACTTTTTCCTAAAGTTTAATATATGCAAATGTGATTTCTATAATTTTTCATTTCGTACCCACACATATACCTTTTTTTTTATCTAAATTAAAATAATAAATATCTGAAAAATGAAATGTGAAAAAGAAAATTTTTAATAATATTCCCATAAAAATGTAAATTGTTCATAATTATGTTTCACAATCAATTTTTAATCAATAAAATTTGTATATAAGAATGTTCTGCTAGTTATGTGAAATTTAAATATTTTTAGGGTGAAAATATAATTTGCTATAGAATGAGACATGTATCTTTGAAGTTTGTATTGTGCTACACCGAAATGAAAATCAAAATTATAAATCAATATATTATAAACAATATGAGGTCATCGATCAATTTTTATTTACCATTAAAGGTATAATCTGATTAATCCCGAGCACAAATCCCATCAATATCTTCTATATTTCGTCTTGTATTAATCTACTTTACACATGAGATTTCATATAAAAGAAGAAAGCTAAATAAATAATAAGCGCAAATAAAATGGAAATAACAAAAATACCCACACACACACATACACAAAATGAAAAGCCAAAAGAAAAATCTATTTAACGCAAATAGCAATCCTAATACCAAATAAATAATATGAGGCCATCTAGTTGTATATAAGTATAACGTTAGTACAGGACCTAATGGTTATGCTGTTTCGTCTCAACTCGAATACAACAACCACGCCACATATAACGTTATTAAAACAACAAGCACATAAAGCAGCATCACCAGCAATAAAACATATTTTATTTTCCGCCATAAAAATCACCCGATCTCTAACGACGATGTATTACAAACATACACACACACACACACACCATACATACCTACAACATTAATATCTATAAGCATAACAACCGAACCATCCAACTAATAATACCACGCACACACGCACACACCAACAAAAAATCAAGATGAATATAATTTTGGTCCTATACGTTTTCTATTCGACTGGTTCGTTGATTTTCTAATTCCCAAACAACACAAAAAAAAATAAGCATCAAACCAGAGCAAATTAAGTTTTCTATACAACAAATCCTTGTGATTTGGATGATTACAACAATGCAAACACAAGTAAAAAGATTTTCGGTCGTGCTTTTCGTTTTACTTAAATTTTTTTTTTTTTTTTGTGCTTTTCTCTTATTCAGGTGCCAAAATTATTATTATCATAGCTTTCATCTTAAAGCAGTTTTTGTTTTATTTTTGGTTCTTTAAAAATGATATAAAGCAAACAAAAAGCTTAAAATCCATAAAAATATAAAATTTCATAAATATTTCACGTGAAGCTTTTATCATCAACTGTATAAAGTAGTATAATAAAAACAGCAGTACAAAAACAAAACAAAAAAAAAAAAAGAAACAATGTGAAAAGCTGTGTGTAATGGTCAGAATATCTCGTTCTACCTTTTCCCGCGTTGAACGTTGATGTTAGCTGAGCTTTTTTTTTATTTTATATATTGTTATACACGTTGCAATTCTTTCATTTTATTTTTTTTTATTATGGCGATTGAGCTTTTTATGTACATACATTTTATATTTTGTTCGTTCCGTTTGTTTGCCATAGCGAAAATTGATAATAATAATTTCAGATCACATTTATATACTTCGTTGTGTGCTTTTATATGTTTTCCCGGTTGTGTGAGGCCCTTTTTAATGCTCTTTACATGATATATTTATGAAATAATTTTTATATATTATTGTATTTTTGAAAGTAGCTATCTTAGTAGAAATTATGGTTTCCCAGGAAAAGGGAAAAGATATCATTTTCTATGGAAAATTATTATTTATGTAATTGAAGCTGTTTTATCAGTTCCGGTGGAATTATGATGTTTTTGGGGAGTAGATAAAATGAAAAGTAAGTCAATGCGTTATATGAATGAAGGATATGTTCTGGTTGCCAGTTATAATCGCTTGACAGAAAATAAATTATGGGAATACATCCTAGTAAAATCTTTAATAGAGATTAATTGTAATTGACTTTTTGTTTTTGTTGCGAGGATTTGCTTTAATTTTACAAGTGTAGTAGAAGTACCAGATGGTGCGAAACTTTGCGAAAGATACTTCAGTAAATAAGACACGACAATACCGTGTAAAATACGCCAATGAACTTGGTTGGGAATTATACGGATGCTAGTAGTACCGCAGTATAATTCAAATGCCTCAATTCAATTAATGATAATGAAATATTACCGACTATTTTCTGTCTGCGCCAAAGTACGCGTAACCACCATAAGATTTTTGTGACAACGGTATATCGATGGTTCAAAATTTTTCTATATAACCTAAAAAGCCTGAGGATATAGTTGTGCGAGGTTCAAAATTATCAAGTATCAGGTACAATTAAAATGCGTGAACCAAATCCTTTCGATGCGATGTTTTCCAAAGCCAAACATAAAATATTGAGGGTCGATACAAAAGGGGGTATCACGAATATAAAAAGCTGCGTAATTTAATCATTCTTTTATAGCCTTTGTTAGATGAGCTCTAAATCACTGTACACTTTATTATAACATTCTGGCAGCTTATCATCCCAATATAATTTTAAAAGCCAGAACCTTTGGAAAAGTATTTTCAAAATTACAGTTGAAGGAGCTAAAAATTTTATTGGATCAAACATTCGAGGAACTTTGGATATTACTTTCCGCATCGTTATCTCTGTATTTCGGGACTAGTGGGGACTCTCGGGACACACCCTGAACGTTAATAAATCAGATGTAGGATGCCAATGTAATGTCCCGAGCCAACTGTTGAAGGGTGCGTAAAAAGAATCGCTAAATATACAGAACAAGCGAGTCTAAACGTGACTCAATTTAACTTGTAATGTCTCGTTGATAGTCTGCATCGTCAGGGAACACTAAAATTTGCCTATAAATTTTTTCGATGTATGCAGTAATCGCTCGATTCGGTGTCGATCGGTATCGAATCGATTTCGCATCTATTCGGTGTTGTCTAAACCGCATAAGTGTATCCCATAATGTTGGTTGAATGATTGGACTAACTATTTGTCGTTATAGAGAAACGCTTGCGGAGCTCTTGCTTGAACCATCGAAAACGTGTTTTTTGATCACAGAATGATGCGGCAGATGGTGTTTGGTTGAGAAATTTCCATCATATCAACTATTGGTTACAGGACGGCTAATACGGTGATTTTTTGCCGGCTACTTTCTCAGGGAGAAGAGCGAAGGGTCATGGGGATGGAGGCTTACGATGTTCCTGGCCTACACCGTGACTACAGAAACTTAAACAAAAAAAAAGTTAAACGCAAATAATAAATAAAACCCGGATGTTCCGTTATAAAGAAAAGCGACGTACACCCCTATGCGGCGCTCGATTACAAGAATTTTTTTTTTTTAATTTAAGAAAAATCAAAATATTTAAAAAGATAAGGAAAATTAAAATAAAACAGAAATAAAAAAAAACAATCGTACCTTAATACACTAAATTTTTTTTTGTTTTTCAAAAAAAAAAAAAATTTACGGTTGCGGCCTTGGTGCCGTCGTGCCTCAGGTGTGCGCCGCACCCGTACCGTGGGACGTCTTCTTGCATTCGTTGTGCTTTGGTTCTCCTTCGTTCGGCGTTGCTATTCCTTCGTTGGGCTTGGCTATGCCTTCGTTGGGCTTTGCTATGCCTTCGTTGGGCTTTGCTATGCCTTCGTTGGGCGTTGGTTACCCAAATTCGTTGATATGGCCTTGATAAGCCGCCAAACAAAAGTTGGGTGTTGCCTCGCCAACCGTAAATATTGCGGCCCACACGCCGGTAATCGGATATTTACTTTTATTGTATCCCCTTGCTTTCCAAGTCCAATGTAATTTACTTAATGTGACCACCAGCACAACTACAATTGCAATTTCTTGTTGTTATGTCACTTGATCTGGAAAATTGCTAAACTATGTCGAAAACTTTGGACGTCTTTGATGAAATTCCGATGAGACTCCGGAGATGGATGCAATTAATAATTTGAGGAATATTTAATTTAAATGTAATGCGTGATCATTAAACGTACACCGGAAAACAACCATTTTGTACCGTAAGAAAAATTAATTTGACACTGATTTATTAAAATAACACGCGATCATCAATATGATGCAACCTAAATTCGTCCACCGCACAATTTCCGATACATAATCACTTTTACCGAAATAACCAGTGTTAGAAGAAAAATCAATTCACCTATGAACAATTTGATATGTATGAATTATTTCACTTGCAAATTTTGGAATCGAATGCAATGAATGTCACATCACACTTGTTAAAAAAAACCCAAAAAATATAATGTTTTACACTTTTATTTTTCCAAAATGATTTAACAATACAAACTCTAATTCATAAAAGGCACAGAACTACTACGCAACTGTGCTATACGCAAACTCCAAAAAAACTGACTCCCCGCGCACCACACAACGAATGCCAAAACGTTCTAGAAGAATGTTCTTCCTTCTCTGTTTTTTCAATATTGATGCAAACGAGAAACATATAAGAAAAAATATTCTTCTAGAGCGCATTGCTTCGCATACACCCGATGTACATTAGTCTCGCTCTCTCATTTAACCGACGATCGCGCAGCCTGATCGTAGGGACAGCGCGGCCTAATCGTAGGAACAAACACGAGAATTAAAAAAAAAACATCTCCACATGGTAGAAAATATTTTAGTACAGAAAATGCCGTTTTCGTACCCAGGCGAAATATTGCTATCAGTCACAACACAAGATTCGCCATAGAAGTAAAATACTAAGAATGATCATATGTAGGGAAATGATTGTTATGATACAAAAAAAAATTCGTAACAAATTGCCGTTAGTACAATCCCTTGAGGTTGTCCAATCTGTAAATATTTCGCTTTTAACATCGCATTGCAGCTCGTTGATTCTTGTTGTTCCGTTGAACAAACCGCTGACTTATTCTCTTGATTCACCACCGGGGGCGTTAAGTTAAATGAAGTCGTCGTGTGCTTATTCTGTAACTGTATCTAGATTTGCAAGCCGTTGATTGGTAAGTAGACGACATATCGTTGAAACAATTTTTTGTCTACTACTAACTTTTTTCGCTTGGAGCTTGGTTCGCATTTACCTATATGCTCTCTTGAATATAACAACTGTGTATGATTGTAACACCAACGAACTAATTCTTGAAGCATTATTAAGAAATTGGAACAGTTGACTGAGAGTAGACTAGTCCATCTCAGTGGTCTCGTGGGTCCACGCCTTCTTCGTATCAAAATATAATTTATTTGCTAAAATATAAATTAACCACGGATTACGCCCTACAGTTTGATTTCCAAGCACCTTTAATCCTCTCATTACTTCATTAGAAACATCTGATAAATGACGAATGAGTTTGCGCAGTTTTGTAGTACGTTTGGTTGCTCCACGAATTGTTTTAATAACGCGCTCACCACGTGTTTACTTTGCTTTCATCTTTTCCCATACTTAGTCCTATCAAATATTTCATGACGTAAAGTTACACCTCAAGATTTCAAAAGTGATAACTCGAAAAAATTGTTATTTTCTAAAATGGTTTCGCATATTTATCTTGTTACCAATAGCATCTCTATACCAACAAAAGTTGAAGTTTATGTCAATTGTAGTTTTTGTGATTTTTGATAAAATTTATTTGAATAAGACTTTTGTTTTTCTTGTATACGCCTAAATGAAGATAATGAAATACGTTTACGTACAGTCGAGACAAATAGTTTTCCTGCGATATACACAGAAACAAATTATTTTTAATGTATACAAACGAATGACGCCAACTGTGCTAATATGTTGTTTGACAACTATACAATATATTCTTTTGTTTATATACTTTTTAACGAATTTACAAAAAATTCAATTTTTTTATGATATACATAGCTACATGCATAAGAAATTTTATTTATAAAGCGAGTTTATGACAATAGTCGAGTGCACTCATCGTATTTGATAGTTTATTTTAAAATAAAATACACTTTAATTACAGCGGCAAATTCATTACGTATTGATTTACAGCGGCGAACAGTTTGTGGATTTTTACATTTTCAGAATGGAGCCATTAACTTCGTATAAATACTGGACGAAATTTTGGGGTTGGCGATTAAGTTTGGAGTCCAGTTACGTCGGAAATTTAATTAAATAAGAACCGAGCTTTAACCGTGTAAATTAATTAGATTAAACAATTAAATGCAGATATTGTCTATTAAGTAGAGTTTAAATTGTATTAAAAAAAATTTAGTTAAAGTTAAAGTAAAGTGTTTAAACAATTATTAAACTGTTTAAACTATTCTTTTGAGTAATCGAGTGAGTTGTTTATCGTAGTTTCGACTTTTTGGTAAGTATATGTTCATGGTCATCAACTAACGAACCTACTAACTTTTTGGGCTTAATTGGCGAATGGTTTGTAGGTGGTTCTATTATGAACGAAAGTCGGATAAGTGCTTCGAAACCTGGCTTCCCTTGTATTAGCAACCTTTCGCCTATTTAATAAAGTCACTAATACCAAAGCGAATAGCAACAACTTCTATGAACAAGTTTGGTTTAAGGGTTTTCCCATTTCAAGTGGCGCCCGAGCTGGGGCTAATAACATCAGGTGGAAATGCTTAGTATTAATTGTGAAAATATCTAGGAATCATTCAGTAAATTCATAATATAATTGAGAATTTCCTCACAGTTGTGCAATGCGTTACCTACCAGTAAGGGAGAATGATGCATTCCCTGAAGTAATGGGTATATCCCTTTTCTACCGAGAGGTCATCGGATGGTATTAAGGGCTACTCATTCTCAGATACATCATTCCGTATCCTGGTCTGTAAAGCAGAACTATCCTAACAACTTTTTTCCTCAGTTTCATTTATCTGGCTGATGGCAAGGAATTATCACCCACCATCTGCAAGATAAAGTTATAATTTCATATTTATTGAATTCAATAATACATCTCTCGGGATGAAATTTGCCAGTCCACCCAGTTTAGTTTGGGCTACGTTCAGGATATAAAACCTGATTGCAAAGTCATACCATCAATGGCTAATGTTCGAGAGCCTAGTCATCCAAAAGACGTTGTTAACATCAAGTAGCTTACATGACAATGTATTAGTTGTCACTCTCACAGTTGAGCTCTTTAAAGATTAGAGTACGACTGCCCATTGCGGAAAAGAGGGCTAGGATATTGTCATGATCCAAAATTAATTATGTTTGTGAATCGTGGATCGCTCGACTCAAAAAGCCCATTGCGAGATTATAGATAAGTTAACAGATTCATTCAAACTTTAATTCTTAATGCAATTTTTTGCATGTCCTTGCCTGAAGCATATAGTGAATCTATAACGACTATCTTATGATGAAGATGAAGAAATCATAGTTGTTTTTATTTTATTTAAATTTAAATTAATTATTTTTGTAGTTTAGATTAGTTTTGTTTAAGGTAGGTATTTGTTATAACTAATAATGAATTCAAGATAAAGTGGTCGCCTAGCCGTCTCAAGGCTGGTACAAACTAAAGGAGTTCAGGTGGTCCTGAATACAACAAAATATTAAGCTACGAAAAGCCGATAATTAGTTGAAAAGATTAGTGATAGTGTCAGACGAAAACAGAATACTTCAGGGAATTAGTGATGATATATACAAGATCAGCAGACAAGGCGCCGGTGCCACCAAGTAACACGTCAACTATTTCAGCATCACGTGTGAACCATACAAATGAGCGTGCGCAGCAACCGCATCTCAGGTTATTGCAAAAATTGCACAATAATAAACGCATGTCAAATAATTCAATGGTTATTTCACCTCCAGCACCATGAACATCATGTCATTCAAACGATTCATACAGTTCGATTAAAACAACATCAAATAGACCATTGCCGAGCTGCACACAATAATTAGATGATGACCATGTAGTTGAAAATAAAATTTGTACTAAATCATCGCCTTAAGCATCACAATGAGACAGCTAAATTTCAAGGGTAATTTTTCAAAACTTTAATTTAGGATTCTCGTGGAAATCATCGAGACTAAGCAGGGTCACTAGACACTAGACTCAGTCAACCGATTAAAGTAATCAAACTATCGAATATTTCCATTCCGAGCAACTTAAGTTCACTACATTCGTTTTGCTCTCTTCAATGCGTTTCTTTTAATTTTATTTTTGTTTGTTTTTTATTTCTCTTTTTCTTTTTTTTTCCTCTTTTTTCCAGTTTTAAATTTGCTTGCTCTAAGCAAACCAGCGGTCGGTCTCTCCTTTTTTGCGGCGGGGTATCATTCTCCTAAATTTAGTACATGTAGATTCAGTATTTTCATTTTCCTAATCATAGCTCTTTAAATACATTTTTTTTCGATTAATTGCTAATAATTTCTTTTTCCTGTTTTATTTTTTTTTTAATTTTTAATTTAGTAGAATCCCCGGAATTATATTCAAAAAATAATAATAATGTTGATGGTGACTCTTCGCGTGCGGTCAGGGAGGGGTGATTGGTCGTTGGGAATTATTATTATTATTACATCTATGATCTGTAGAAAAAAAAGTATAACTACTAAATGTAGAAGCCCCCCCCCCCCCCGCCTGAATGTAATCAATGCAATACATTAAAATGCACAAAAACACATGTTTCAAGAAACGGTGAGAAGATGGCAAACATAAAAATTATTTCCGTCTGAAGCGCCAGTCCAAAAATAGAAAGAAGGCTGTCTTTAAGGGTTGTGTTTTAGAAACATATAGAAAGGCGAACGAATTACAAGAACTGATGACCTTGGAACGGCACCCGGATTGAACCTATATCCGTCAACGAATCATAGCATAATGAGTCCTGTGGTTGACTGAGAAAGATAAGTACACGCGTGGGTAAGTATAAGTTTACTAGGTATAAGTTCCTAAAATTCACGTAAATGAAGTTGGCCCGAAAACCATCCCGAAAAAAACCTTTTAATTTAAATTTTGCGTCTTCGCTTAATTAAAAAAGCCTTTCAGCTCGAAAAATAATACAAAATAACAGAAAATTAGAATCCGTCCCCAAAAATATATATAAAGTTTTGCTTCGGGTCTCAGAAGTTTGATCTTTTTATTTTTAAACTAAGTATGTAGAATGTGGATTAATAAAATTTCTATAATTGCTATAATAAATTCCAAACTAAAAACATCGTTCATATTTCGACAAATGTATCTCAATTTACATAGGCCTATACATATCAAAAATGTGGCATATGTTTTATAAGACACACAATAAAACACATTCACAATGCCATTACCATACGATGGGGATAAGGGTCATATACAAGCCATTTGCTATCCAAAGATTTTGACTGTGCGATGTATGAAAACTAAATTTATCCCAAACTTATTCAAAACACAACAATTTATCATTGTTAAAACTAAACATTTAAGGAACTCATATTGTAAGATTTTTAAGTTTTTAAGAATTACAAAAAATAAGTATTTTGGTGTAAAGAGTGTGCTTAGGTAGGTACAGCACTTTCTTGCACGTCTGACAAAATGGGCGAGAGACTAAAAAATAATATTATTGAATGAGCCTTAAGTACATTCCAAAGCCATTCTGAGTATTTCCATGCATTCAGCATCAACTGAAGCGATGAACAGCTTAGATCAAAAGGAGTGTCTTTAATCAGCTATATGATGTTCTAATGGGTCTGATGGGTATTCTAATGGGACTTGTTTTTCCACGTAATTATTATACACTATTTATTTATTTACCAAAGCTCTTTGTACGATAAAAATTATTATTTTAATAATAAAAGTACACGTGGCGCAAATTAATAAAAATCTAATTTTTAGTGCAGTGTCAAGTACAGTAAAAAATATAAATTTGGTATTCGTTCGTCTTTTTCGTGTATCGAAATACAGATAACCCTCACAGAGCACGGCATTCGAAGACCACTGTTTCGAATAGCACGCATACCCATTTCCTCAAATTACACGGTTTCAAACAACACGATTTTCGTTATTCCCGTTTATTTTGCTTTTTGTACATCATAACAAAAAATAAAAAGTAAACCGTAACATTTTTTTCTTTCCTTTTTTGTAGTCTCGAACGACACGGTTTTAATGAACACGGAACGAATTAATCGTGTTCTTGGAGCGTTTGCTGTATACATGTCAAAGCATGTATATGCGCATGGGCATCGAATTATATAGCGCACGGCCATTTTGTCACGTATGTGAAGTAAGCCCGAAAACAATCCCGTAAAATGACTTTTCAAAAAATGGGTTGAGTCTCCGCTAAATAAATTAAAAACCTCTTGGTCCGAAAAACCACATGAAACATCTCAATATTACACTCGAAACACCCGAAAATAAAAAAAAAATGATTTAAAAACCTTTTATGAAAAGCTCCCATTAATACTCACATATCGTCGCTCACAAGGATTGCCGAGTATATTGGTTGATGGAATTGATAAGATTAGATCATTTTTGACTTGTTTTCGGTAACCTAGTTACGATGGGGATTAGGAATATTTTTTAACTAATGCTTGTTGTACATGAAAAGCTTCCATTAGTATTCACATATCGCCGCTACCAAGGATTGCCGAGTACATTGGTTGATAACATTAACTCGATTGGATCATTTCTGACTTATATTCGGTAATCTAGTTGCCATACGATGAAGATTTGGAATATTTCTTGGACTTGATTTAATACTCAATTCCCTTAGACGTATCACTTCATGCGACGTGACTATGGATCTTCCTGGTTACTAGATTTTAAAATCAAAATTTACTAAATAATTTTGTGCAACATCCTCAATGAAACTTTTTTTAATTCTTAGTTGGCTGCATTAGTTTGAATTTTTTTTAAATTATTTGTCACGTCAAAATTTCAAGTGACAGAAATTGTCATTTGAAGTGAGAGCAGCCGATAGGAAATATTTATAAAGCAGCATACTAAGATTTAAAAAACAGCTAGAACGATTTTATTGAACAATTATTTTGTAAGTTTTGATTTAATGATCTAGTAATCAAGCAGGTGAGTAGTCACATCACTTGAAATGATGCGACTAGGAGAATAGTGGTGTTAACTAATGTTTAAAGTCTATGAAAGGCTTTCATTAATACAAATAGCAAACATAATAACAACAAACATTAGCTTAATCTGAGCCCTGAAATATCCTTTATTCTCATTGTTTGGCAACTAAGTTAGCGAAAACAAGTCAGAAATAATGTAATCGAGTCAATCCCATCAACCAATATACTCGGCAATCCTTGTGAGCGACGATATGTGAGTATTAATGGGAGCTTTTCATATACAATAAAGATTGGTTAAATCTGGGCCAAGAAATATTCCTAATCCCTATCGTATGGCAACTAGGCTACCGAAAACAAGTCAGAAATAATGTAATCGAGTCAATCCCGTCAACCAATATACTCGGCAATCCTTGTGAGCGACGATATGTGAGTATTAATGGGAGCTTTTCATATACAATAAAGATTGGTTTAATCTGGGCCAAAAAATATTCCTAATCTCTATCGTATGGCAACTAGGTTACCGTATATAAGTCACAAATGATCTACTCGAGTCAATTCCATCAACCAATATACACGGCAATCCTTGTTAACGACGATATGTGAGTATTAATGGGAGCTTTTCATATACAATAAACATTGGTTGAATCTGGACACAGAAATACTCCTAATCCCTATCGTATGGCAACTAGGTTACCAAATATAAGTCAGAAATGATCTGATGAAGTCAATTCCATCAACCAATGTACTCGGCAATCCTTGTGAGCGACGATATGTGAGTATTAATGAGAGCTTTTCATATACAATAAACATTGGTTAAATCTGGGCCCAGAAATACTCCTAATCCCTATCGTATGCCTCTTAGGTTACCGAATATAAGTCAGAAATGATCTAATTGAGTCAATTCCATCAACCAATGTACTCGGAAATCGTTGTGAGCGACGATATGTGAGTATTAATGAGAGCTTTTCATATACAATAAACATTGGTTAAATCTGGGCCCAGAAATACTCCTTATCCTTATCGTATCGCAACTAGGTTACCGAATATAAGTCACAAATGATCTAGTCGAGTCAATTCCATCAACCAATATACTCAGAAGACGTTGTGAGCGACGATATGTGAGTAATAATGAGGGCTTTTCATATACAATAAACATTGGTTAAATCTGGGCCCAGAAATACTCCTAACCCCTATCGTATGGCTACTAGGTTACCGAATATAAGTCAGAAATGATCTAATCGAGTCAATCCCATCAACCAATATACTCGGAAATCGTTGGGAGCGACGACATGTGAGTATTAATGAGAGCTTTTCATATACAATAAACATTGGTTAAATCTGGGCCCAGAAATACTCCTAATCCCTATCGTATGGCTACTAGGTTACCGAATATAAGTCACAAATGATCTAGTCGAGTCAATTCCATCAACCAATATACTCGGAAATCGTTGTGAGCGACGATATGTGAGTATTAATGAGAGCTTTTCATATACAATAAACATTGGTTAAATCTGGGCCCAGAAATACTCCTAATCCCTATCGTATGGCTACTAGGTTACCGAATATAAGTCGGAAATGATCTAATCGAATCAATTCCATCAACTAATATACTCGGAAATCGTTGTGTGCGACGATATGTGAGTATTAATGAGAGCTGTTTGTATACAATAAACGTTGGTTAAATCTGGGCCCAGAAATACTCCTAATCCCTATCGTATGGCTACTAGGTTACCGAATATAAGTCAGAAATGATCTAATCGAGTCAATTCCATCAACCAATATACTCGGAAATCGTTGTGAGCGACGATATGTGAGTATTAATGAGAGCTTTTCAAATACAATAAACATTGGTTAAATCTGGGCCCAGAAATACTCCTAATCCCTATCGTATGGCTACTAGGTTACCGAATATAAGTCGGAAATGATCTAATCGAGTCAATTCCATCAACCAATATACTCGGAAATCCTTGTGAGCGGCGATATTTGAGTTTGAGTGTGTTTAATTTTGAATATCGTTCTTTATACTGTTATGCTATATCTATAAATTTAAGTATTTAATTATACAGATTATCATTATATGCAGGTTATTTCGTATGTAAATTAAATATTATGTGTAAATACAACAACACGTCATTATTAATTTAGAATAAAGAAACATGTACTAAGATATTCTATAAAATAATTTTGTCACTATTTTATTATTGTTCAACGTACATTACATTTTTTGCCACATAAATATTTTAAACTTATAAAAATAATAAAATGGGTTTTAAATCAATTTATTTTAATTTTCAGGTTAGAGTGTATTGTGAGATGTTTCATGTTGTTTTTCGGGCCAAAATGTTTTTATCGTATTTAGCGGAGACACAACCAAATTTTTGAAGTCATTTTTCGGGATGGTTTTCGGGCTATCTTCACATACGTCATTTTGTCGATTATTGATTTTTCGATTGTTTTTTAAATCATTTGTATGTTAAATTATTTAATAATAATTTATCCACTATGACCCACTAGAAAAGCATGTAATTGGATAAGGACACTCTTTTGGGTCTAAAAAATCTAGTAATATTACTGAAATTGGTGGCCTATAAAATACTTAGTTTGTACAAATGCAATTTTTGAAAAATTTAAATTTTATAAACTCGTCGATATTTTATAAAAATTTAACTGAATGATTATATTTATTATAAATTAGCATTTACATTCTAGCATTTATATTGGGTAGTTCCGATAATTTTATTGCAACTCATTTATTTAAAGCTAAGTTAGTGCCTTATCAATATATGAGCTAACTTTAAAGTTGAACCGACAATTTGAATATTTCTTACGTCATACTCGAAATTATATATAATTTTTCTTATTTCGATGCATTTACGTGCTCCCAACGACCAATACATCAAAAATGGAGACTCCGGACACTAATGTTTTAACAAGCAAATCTGGTTTCCTATTTGTCATTGAGATATTTGGTTGACGGGAACAAATTTTTTTCTGATCTGTCAATATAAAAGTGATTTCTGACAATTTAAATTAAATGTCAATCTTGAAATTTTTGCAATGCCTACTCCATTACCATTTAAAACCAAACGGAAAGACGTAAGAAATTGTAGTGTGTCTTGAGTTCTCATCTAGGAAGTTATGATCTCGAAATTATACTTAAGTATGAAACCATTAGTCTGCCTATGTCATTATACTATAGACAGACCACTGGTTTCGTAACTACAGTTTCGATTTAACCAGAATATCGTTGCAGCATGTCATGCCTAACCATGATTAACATCTTGGTTTAAACATCGTTTCAGAATGAGATATTTTTTCAAATTTTGAGACATTTTACTGCTAACAACGCCAATTAAACTAAACATGGATATTCCGGACAGTATAGTATACGACAAAATCTAGTTTTCTTTGAGTTTCCTGTTTTTGGTTGCGACATTTTGTTGGTGAGAACAAACGTTTTTCTAATCCATCTTCTTTATAAAAGGTTTCTTTCACATTTTAAAAGTCAATTAAATGTCAATTTCAGTATTTTTGTGAACGCCTACTCCGTTATTATTTTAACACCAACTGAGAAGACAAAAATAATGGTAGTATGTCAGGAGTTCTTATTGGGAAACTATTGGTATTTTGCTTTGGTAAAATTAAGCGGGTTATAGTTTAATATCTCAAAGCAACAGCTGTTGGCTTTAGTTTTGCGACGCATTTTAATTTTCCTTTGTTAGTGATACAACATTTATATGTCAAACTTTGATCGTGTGATAATTAATTATTATATAGTTTTAAATATAAATACATTAAAAAAATTTTAAAAAATCAAATAAAAATTAAAAAATGACCGCTTTGCGGTGAACACTATAAACATTTGAATTTGATTTGAAAATGCTTTACGAGCTCTTGTAATTTAACTCGTTTTTATTAACAGTTTATCCGCTTAGCTTTTCCAGCTTACGCTGTTCGCTAATAAGCCACAAAGGAATAATGCCTACCGAAAATATAATTCCCATTTTATTTCTTTTTACGCTATTTGCCCATTTTATTTGTTTTGATTGTTCAAAATTCTATATAACATATGAAATCATTAAAATATTATAAAATAAAATAATTATCGATTTATGTAAAGTCAATAGAGGTTTTGTACGTAATATGAATTGACTTGGTTTAATTTAATTGCAATTCCAATAATTAAATTTGAACTCAATTAACATTACTATGTACGAGTTCATATGAAATATGTAGGTATAGATCGGAATATATATGTGCAGTATTATAAATAAATACTTAATCTCGGAAAAATCAATATGTAAATTGTTAAAATATATTTTAATTGAAAATGAGCTTTTCCCAATTTTTTGTTCTGTTTTATAAAATTAAATAATTAATTCAATCAAATGTGCAAATACATATACCAAATATATCTGTAAATTATCTGTAATAAACCTGAACTTTTTTAAATCCATTTAATTATTTTTTATGTTTTTCATTAGAAAACTGTAAACTACACCACACCAAGCCTTCAAGTTTTTTACGGTTTGTACTGCACCATAGTTTCGCAACATTTATACAGCGAGCAAAAAAAATAGAGTCGTTGTTGATTTAATTTGAGATAGCACGAATAAAAAACATCGTTGGGATTACAATTTTTATGTATTTTTTAGTGATTTGAACGTTTGAAACAGGAAAAAAATTTTCGATTTTCCTAAGATGTCATTGTTATAATTATGGTATAAAAGTTTACACAAAAATTGAGTGAAAATGTTGTGTGCGGTTAAATCTGTCCACAACATATTTAGAAAATAAATGTCCCTGTTTCGAGTACATCACAAATCCTCAACAATACGATCAATAAACAGATTTTCCTCTACCATAAAATTAAACCGCAACATTCCAAATTTTCTTTATAAAAACCCATTTTTTACGCAAAAGTAAAATCCTGGGAACGTTAATTATTTTTATGTCTATTACTTTTTGTGTTAATTAATTTTAAATTTAAATTTTATTTTATATTTTTTGGACTAATGCCTACATTACAGTTAAGCAAAAGTAACAAAATGCTGAAAAAGATTTTTGGAAAAAATATTAAAAAAAATTAATTTAAATATGGTTGTAATGTTTAATATGTTTTAATACTTTGGAATTACGTATTGTTAAAATCCGGCAGATTATAAAAATTTAAACTTTACTTTTGTAAAGGTTTTGTTGTGCGCCCGGTTATCGTATTCGGGTATAATTTAATATTCAAGGTTGATTAAAATGTACACATTTACATACACAAAAATGTTACGTAGCGCTATTAAGGGAATTGTTTGGGCCAAACTTTTATCATTAACCAAAACAGCGACGAAACTTTAATAAAACTAATGGCGCTGAACCGTACCGGTAAAATTCGTTGACATATTTTCAATTTGTTGTCTTTTCCAATGTTGTTTTCTCGCGATATCACATAAAACTTGCGTTAATGCTTAAAACAAAAATTGAAATTTAATTTGAGTTTTGTTTTTGTTTTGTTTCCGGCATTTTGATGAAACGAAAGTTTATAAAAATTTAATTTTTTGTGGTGTTATAGAAGTGTTGTGTATGAAATGTTATGACGTTTATGATACACGTAAATTTATACGCGATATAATTACAATGTAAAACTTTATTTGAATTAAAGCTAATCTCGATTGAGCAGTAAATTTTCGGGTTTGACACTTGTTCATTAGTTTTTATCATTACGTACGAGTTTCTAATTGCAATCTTGGATAATTTTCGTCAGTATCAACATAAAATATGATTTTATTAAAATTAATGCAGAATTTAATATAATAACAACTTTAATAAAAAGTGAGAGCAGATTATAGAGTAGCCTTCAATACGAAAAAACTTAGCAATCACCGTTCCACGTAGCAGTTACAACAAAGTCGAGGACTGACTCTCACGTCCAAAAATATTATTTTTACAAAATGATAAAAGGCCAGCCGTTAGCTAGCTGAAAAATGTTGGTAAAGTCGATCCATTTTTTTTTTCGACATCCAAAAGATGTCGACAATGAAGTTTTGGACGTAACAACCGAAGTAGTAAATTTAAATTAACAGAATAAATTTACCAACCGAAAATCCAACCCTAGATAATATATAGATTGTGTGTTTTCGAGCTTTCCATCAGATCATTTCTATATTTTGCTATTTTGCCAATCTAACAAAGTTTAATCGCTGTACCATGGATAGGCACTTCGCAGTATGGTTGTGATAAGCTTGATTAGTTTGAGTGGATATAGTTTCGAAATTTCAGTATTTTTAAATATAAAATTGTAATTACAACCGTGTTGTTTTAATATTTTAGGAAAGTACATGCTCAATCCACCAACACACTAGCACAATAGATTAGAATTATGAAACGGTCCTATACCTGATCGTAAGTAAGTCTTCATATAACCCTTTTTTTCCTGAATATTAAAAAAAAATATATATAAAAAAAAATTTGTACCGGGAGCCCTAGAACCCGGGGCCCAGAAACGCTCAGAAAGTAACCACATATTGGTTTTTTTAGAAGGTATTTGCTTTTGTTGTAAATGCCTCCTTAAGGCGAGCCTGGGAATATTATAGAACATTTTGTAATGATATTATTTGAGATAATGCGACAACAACTAGACCATCAACGTCAAACTACCTTATTTTAAATCAAAACGGCTATTAAGGAACTCTATTAATATTATAACTCTAATAATATTATAAACTCTAATAATTATATTTTAACTCTAATAATTGCCAGCTCGATCACCAATAACTATGTCAATAGATTTGTATTTTAGTGGAGGACAGTTGCGAGAGTTCAATCATGATTTTGAAGTTGTTTGAAGTGTTTGGGAAAACTCTCATTACAATATCGTTAATCGATGACTGCATTTGACAAAAAATCAGGCGGGAACAATATCTCACATGTTAGGAGAGCGTAAATTTTCCGTTAGTCGTATGCATAAGCTGATTGCAAATGTTTTGCGTAATGAAGCGAGTTCGATTTCTTTCTGTTGTCTAATTTCGGCAGGTATCAAATTAGGAAGAAATATTTTTCTAATGTCACCCTAACTTAACATTTTTGTATAAACAATTCATTCTGTGGCAACAATTTAAAACTGCTAAACTCAATTTTCCCATTATTCAGGAGAGCAGAATAACGTTTAAAATTTGAATTTTTTAAAAATGTGAATTTCACGGAAAATGGTTCTCATACTGTTATAAAGCAAATTTTACAGATTTTTAAATTAATGTTTTCCCTGAGATTTAGGAAAATATAAAATATGGGTTTTTAGTAAAGTCAACTTTAGCACTTTTGACTTGTGGGTCCTTAATTTACTTGGCGTCGTCGAGTAACTGGACGCGTGATTTATTTTAAAACAAAATTTTTTAAAAAGAAGTTAAAAAATCGGTATTTTTGAAAATTTGTATGGAAGCGCTTAAACTCAGGGATCCGACCCATAAAAAAATATAAGGAAAACCTGCTCACTTTGTTTTAAAATCACTAAGCTAAGTTTGGATCCGATCGAATGAATGGTGTGTCAACTTATAAGGAAGGTCTCCAAGGGATAGATGCCTCGGATTCGAGCAGGTTACTAATCCCAAACCAAAATCCCAAACCATATCTAAAGATTCGTTCTGGACATGTAACATGAGCGGCTGAATCCGATTGGATGAAAGGGCACCCTCGGACTCAAGCATGTTACTAATTTCATATAACCTATTTTGTAAATTCATTTCCATGAAAAAATTAAAGAAAATTGAAATTTAGGAAAAAATTGGTAGGGAGGCTTCAGACCCTCGGTCGAGCCTCTCCAAAAATATCATACGGTTGGTTCTGAAAATGCAACTTATACATGGTAAAAAACTCATTATCTTATTAATTATTATCTGATCTTATTCTTAAACTCATTTCCGTTAAAATTAAAAAAAATTGAGATATTAGAAAAAAATTGTACTGGGGTTGCTAGACTAGGTTGTACCGCTGACCCGCCCATTTGGAACAAAGAAGAATTCAATTTGACAGACATATGTATAAAGTAGGATAAAATGAGCACATCAAGTTAAGACTTTCAAAATTAATTTATTTTTATATAAGTTTATTTGTTACTGTAATTGCGTGATAAATGTTGTGGGATGAAGTGGATAAAACGTCAATACAAAATATATACTAATATACCTAATGAATTAGCACCTACAATTAAAACTAATCAAATGGTCCCTCCTGTGTATATCTTAAGTTCTTACTAACTGAATGTTTGTTTTATACATAATTAGAGGTACATTGAAATTCTGGAGACCAATAATTTCAATACAAAGAACCCACACATACATGTTCTTACTTACTAAATTTGACATGGTTAGAGCATAAAATGTTTCATGTTGTATTCTTACCTGAAAAGAGAAAAAAACAATTCATTAAAAATTTGAAAATGCTCCAGAGTGAATGTAAAATTTTAAAATCCTGAACAATTTCTTAGTGGAAATTTATAGTTGCAGAATTGAGATACTTGGACACAAGTATGTACAGATTTTTTCAACAAAATCAAAAAAAAATTGTTTGATTGGCGACTAGCGTAGAGATAAAAACTAAATTACTTCATCTTTAAGTAAAATAATCATTGCCACACAACTTTCACTACGTGAAATCTAGAGCATAAACCCCTTCGCTCATAAGGTGTGCGAATAAAGCAATATACGGGTCCTTCAAAAGTGTAAACCAATCATCTCGGATACTGCTCAGAGAAATCACTATATGAAGCGATTGGTCCCAAAGGCCGTAAGCGGTTATAAAAAAAACAAAAACTGCAATGACTGTGTATGTCAACACGAATAGTCCATGCACTATCTATCGTAGCACAACTTATTGGCCTGCGTTTCCAAGTCAAGAAACTAATCAAAAATATAATTCCGTACATGAAGGTCACATAGAAACCTACGAGAAAATTTGGCAATTTCATGTACTCCAACCCTAATCATTTGAAACACGACTAGATGTCTAGAGTAACGAATAGAAATACAAAATCATTAGAATGAGGCCATCTAGGACGGAACAACAGATTGAGCATGGACTAATTGCAACAATCCTCAAAATTTGGAAATTAAGAGGTAGACGTCGAAAATGGAACTATTCATAATCTTACATATTAGAGCGAACCTTAATATTATCAACTTTAAGGTTAACAGTACGAGAACCCACCCTTTTTATATTACTGACTAAAAAAAGATTTTTTCCCATTAGGCTGTGAGCCAATCCTCTGGTAAATCAAAAAAAAATTAATAAAAAATTTAATAAATAAAACTGCGTTCATAAATATATAAGCGCATTTTTATTTCATGGGAAATGCTAGTGAATATAAAAGAAATTATGTCTAGAAACATGGCCGCCATATTTTCTTGATTTGTTTAGCAAAAACAAAAACCGCTACTTTCACAATTTGTGTTGATTTTTAATAAAAGCAGGGGCCACAAGGAACAAAATTTTGTAACTAGCTATTCAGTAACTCAGTAAATTAGAATTTGTTCTGTTTGAAGCTCAAAACAGAACAAGGGCGAAAGCGGCGAGCGAAATCAGCCTGTAATATTACAAAACACAGGAAACAAACAAAAAAAAAACACAACCAACGACGCAGGCGACGACGATTTTTTCGTTGAAATAAATTAAGAGTCTATTTCTATTTTTATCGCCCACGAAACAACATGTCAACTGTTTTTTTTATATATAACGGGTGATTTTTTTGTGGTTAGGATTTTCATGCATTAGTATTTGACAGATCACGCGGGATTTCAGACAAGGTGTCAAAGAGAAAGATGCTCAGTATGCTTTGACATTTCATAATGAATAGACTTACTAACGAGCAACGCTTGCAAATAATTGAATTATATTACAAAAATCAGTGTTCGGTTCGAAAAGTGTTTCGCGATTTACGTCCGATTTATGGTCTACATAATCGACCAAGTGAGCAAACAATTAATGCGATTGTGACCAAGTTTCGCACTCAGTTTACTTTATTGGACATTAAACCAACCACACGAATGCGTACAGTGCGTACAGAAGAGAATATTGCGTCTGTTTCTGAGAGTGTTGCTGAAGACCGTGAAATGTCGATTCGTCGCCGTTCGCAGCAATTGGGTTTGTGTTATTCGACGACATGGAAGATTTTACGCAAAGATCTTGGTGTAAAACCGTATAAAATACAGCTCCTGCAAGAACTGAAGCCGAACGATCTGCCACAACGTCGAATTTTCAGTGAATGGGCCCTAGAAAAGTTGGCAGAAAATCCGCTTTTTTATCGACAAATTTTGTTCAGCGATGAGGCTCATTTCTGGTTGAATGGCTACGTAAATAAGCAAAATTGCCGCATTTGGAGTGAAGAGCAACCAGAAGCCGTTAAGAACTGCCCATGCATCCCGAAAAATGCACTGTTTGGTGTGGTTTGTACGCTGGTGGAATCATTGGACCGTATTTTTTCAAAGATGCTGTTGGACGCAACGTTACGGTGAATGGCGATCGCTATCGTTCGATGCTAACAAACTTTTTGTTGCCAAAAATGGAAGAACTGAACTTAGTTGACATGTGGTTTCAACAAGATGGCGCTACATGCCACACAGCTCGCGATTCTATGGCCATTTTGAGGGAAAACTTCGGAGAACAATTCATCTCAAGAAATGGCCCGGTAAGTTGGCCACCAAGATCATGCGATTTGACGCCTTTAGACTATTTTTTGTGGGGCTACGTCAAGTCTAAAGTCTACAGAAATAAGCCAGCAACTATTCCAGTTTTGGAAGACAACATTTCCGAAGAAATTCGGGCTATTCCGGCCGAAATGCTCGAAAAAGTTGCCCAAAATTGGACTTTCCGAATGGACCACCTAAGACGCAGCCGCGGTCAACATTTAAATGAAATTATCTTCAAAAAGTAAATGTCATGGACCAATCTAACGTTTCAAATAAAGAACCGATGAGATTTTGCAAATTTTATGCGTTTTTTTTTTAAAAAAAAGTTCTCAAGCTCTTAAAAAATCACCCTTTATATAAATCTCAAAACAGAACAAGAGTGACAAGATGAGTGCCAGCGTATGGCGATAAAAAACAACCACAAATGACACAACGACGACATATTTTATTTATGTCAAAATCGATTCTAAAAGTTAGCATACTCGGATAATAAAAATTGTAAAATTAAAAAATAGTTTATGTTTTTAGCATATGAGGTTGGGGCGTTACCAACTTATATATGTATATAAAAAAACAGTTGGTTGTGTTTGTATTACATGTTTTCCGTGTTTTGTAATATGACAGGCGATTTCGCTCGACGTTTTCGCTCTTGTTCTGTTTTGAGCTGGTAGTAATGGTAGTAAAGTTGGTAACGCCCAAACATCATATGCCAAAAACATGAAACATAAACAAGCTTTATAAGTTTAAAATTTTATTGTCCGAGTCTTTTAGAATCGATTTTGACATAAATAAAATATGTCGTCGTTATGTCATTTGTGGTTGTTTTTTAATCACCATACTCTGGCGCTCTTGTTCTGTTAGCTACAGCGATATCGCGGCGATATTTTGTATTTATTCGTTGACGCTCGTCGTTGCCGTTCTTGTCCTGTTTCGAGCTTAAGTTTTAATGTTTTCTAACAGACTGCTAGATTAAAACGATTGTGATAGTAATAGAAAAGAAATAATTGATAAAAGAAACAGTTATCAATTGATTCTAGTAAAAAGATACGTAAACTTCGATAAAACATTGAAAAAGGTGAAGTTAGAACATTTCAGCATGTTTATAAACCAATTTATTAATGGTGTTAGATCCAAATTAGTAAGAATTCTAAAACCGAATTTGAGAAATGATCTCATCCAACCTGGTGAAAACTGTTAACTTTCGTCATAGTAACTGAGTTAGTCAAATTGATAAAAAAATTGCTCAGGGTCATTGAAATTTGCCATTTTCCGCTCCCTTCAGTCATATTTAAAATTAATTTTAGTATTCTGTAAGAATAATAAAAGTCTTAATACAACAAAGCAACTAAAAACAACGAAATAACAAAAATTAAGAAAACATTTAAAAAGACAGTCTGAACTCTGAAAGGCAACTCATCGTAATCGCTCTCTGGTACCAGAAAACCTCTTTTCTGTAAATGACTTTTCCAGAAACCATCCGTTCCTTATGCAATTTTTTGGTTTTGGATTTTCCAGATTTTTTTTTTAAATTACCGTCCTAGGTTAAATTACCGTTTTAACAAATCTTATAACTTGCACCAGAGCTAAAGACGGCAGACGCTATGCCCGACTCTGGATGATTACCGGATTTTGCTTCATCTGATTACGATCGATGATCGAAATGAATACGATCGATGATCGAAATGAGGCGCCTAGAAAGACGTCAGGGCTTATTTTTAAACAATAATTAAAATGTCAGTAACGTTTTGGTTGAGTAACTTGTGCACAGTGATTGTTATAGAGTACCATTTTATTAGTATACGTTTAGTAATGAGGCTTTTTGGAATCGCGTTACATGGATGAAAAATTTGATTCATTATAAGTTTTACAAATTACTTTGACTGGGTGATTCCTTCACAAGATTTATTCGTTTTAGAGATATACTCTTATGTAGAAGATAAAACGGGTTACGTTTCTATTAAAGTTGCATTTAAAATGAAATTTTTAGTAGTCATTGTCTATAAATACGCACATATTGGGCGTTCAGCTCGAAAAGGCTTTTTTATTTAGTGTGTTCGTTAAGAAACTCATATAAAAAATTACATCATAAAATTAAATAACATAACTTAAAATATATATGATTGCTTTCGGAAAGGCCTTTGCATAATGGTTCATTCAAATACCATTCCAATATTGCCAGGATTATTGGATGAAATTAACAAGTATATTATTATACCACTTTCATATTTAACCAGAAACGGTTAATTTCAAATTTTCTTGTGCCAATCTCAGAGATGTTGTTCATCATAGTTTTAGGTTCACCAACTTTACAACAAATAACCATCCAACATCGGCAATAGCACTACCAACATCTTAGCTTACCAAAAACCGATCAACTAAAAAATGTTTCGTAATTAAATTCTATCGATAGTGTCCAGTAGTGAATGCTGTTCTATTTTAATTATACAATACTTTTATTTGGTCACGATGTGAGGAGTTAAAGTCTAAATTTCACTGCTTCTGATCGTTGCTCGATATAAGCACCTAAAGCATCATATTAAAGCCATTTTCCATTTCTGAAACAGTAACTTATATAGTAGCCTCTACCTCCTGCACAGTAACTAACATATCAAAGATAGTTAGTAGGGAGCGCCTCCAAAACTTAATACTGATTCTGAAATAGGGTTATAAATATCGTTATGATTCGATTTCCTCCAGTGTGGCAGTGGCACTATTCTGGTAAATTCCTCGGGAAAAGGCAACTGAGAGGGTTCATATTTGCTAACAAGTGCAAATTAAATTACCTGTGGGTGGTACTGTTCTGGTAAGTCCTCGGTAAATGGGGGAAGAATTTATATGTAATTTTGGTTCAAATATTTTTTTCGGCCTACTGAGGGTCTATTTTTTAATTAAACCCGAGCAAGCAGGCTTGCCCTGGGTATTATACACCGAGCACAGGTTGTGAATTGCCAAATGAACCAGTGTGCATAGAGTAATAACTTGTTTTTTACTTTGCATGCTCTTCGTACACTGGCATTAATTTCAGAGTATAATTTGAAGAACCGAGTATGCCCGATGTAAGCACAGTTCACAAATAAAAACACAGTGTGCAGGGTAAAATTACTCAGGTTGAATAAAAAAACACAGAGTATTTTTTGACAGCGCACTGTTTGCTCGGGTTTAATTAAAAAATAGGCTCTGAGTAGAAAAGTTTGATGTAAATATTTACAAATTGGGTATAATATTTCGATATCTAAATTTTCTGGGGAAATTATACCCCATTTAATTTTGTTTTCAAAAAAATTAACACTATCTTTTTACCTAAGTATGCCAGAAAAAAATATATATTATAAACGTCACTCGAGAATACACAGGGTCACCACAGGTTTCTACGCTCGGCAAACCCACATCATCAAAATTAATGGTTTATTGAGAGGAGAGCGATGAAAGGAAAATTTATTATTTATTGAGATTCTATTTCATAAAAACTGTCCAATTGTGTGATAAGTCTACGTTAAGAATAGTTTAACGAAAATGATAGTGGAAATAAGATTTTTGTGATTGACGATGAGTGTAAGAAGTTTGGAGTGGAGATGTGTCTTTGCCTAGTTTATTAGCTAGGTTTTGTTTGAATGATGGCATGGTCAACCAAGAGTATTAAAAAGTGGTACTGATGGCATGGTCAACCAAGAGTATTAAAAAGTGATTTACAATTTGGAAACGCATAAACCAACAGATACAATAAACGGAATAATCTAAAACAGTGATGCACAAGTGATGTAAAAATGAACAGTGTAAACATATAAGAGTACAGTAAGGCGAACAGTGGTAAATACTGAAAGAATGAATTTTTCAAAGTATACGAGTTGGCAAATAAAGTTTGTTATACTTTTAACACTGAGTGTTAATAAAGAGTTTATATAAATAGAATTTATTTACAAAACGTTTATAACCTAATATACATATCGCTTATTTATTGATTTTAATTATTTTAACGGCATAATTCATTTACGATTTTAACTCGTTATATTTTTCTACGAAAAATTGTATTTATATGTTGTTAGCGTTCACGTCGAAAAATTTTAAATTAGGTGTTTAATTTACATAAAACTTTTCCAATAATTTTATCAATTTTTTCCAAAAGAGTTGGGGTATACGTCGTAAAATTAGCATTTGGATTAGATAATTTTTCTTTCTAGTACCGAAAATTGATTGAATTAATTAGATGTTGATATTTGATATTATTTGAGTGTGGGAGCTGCAGGAATTCGCTCGTATTATATTCGTTTATAAAAAATAAATAAAAAACACAGCTTTAAGTACCCAAACGATTAAAGTGAATAATTCAGACAAGTTCATTTATTCATGTAATAATTAATATGCACTCAATCGTGACAAATATACACAACATAAAATATGTTTGCACCTTTCAGTACCATAAGCTAATTTGATTTAACTTCAGTTGTTCGAGGTAGCATAAATTAAGCCGAAAAGTATTAATTTAGAATTTAATTTCAGGATTTTTCCAGATGCATGTGAAATAACTAGACAGAGATTATCCGTTCATCTTGGGGCCAACTTCTAGACTGAATAGGTCACTACCCATTTAGCGTAGACTCAGAGAGGTCGGTGTTTGGAAAAATCCAAAATTAATGAAATTCGTAATAATTCATACTATAGAATGTTTTTAGAGAGGAAATATTGTGTTCCTTTCGATACTAGAATCCGTTTTATTTTATTTTGTTTTTTATGACTTTTTTGAATAAAATAAAAATTATCTAAACAAAGAAATAGGCAGCTGTTTGAGACTGTAAACGAACTTGGACTGCGTGGACATTTTTATACACGACTTTTTGTCAATTTATTGAAGTTTTAGCGAGAAACGTATCAAAAACATATAAACGTTAACAAGTACATTTTTTTCTACTCTATGATAAAATTTTAAGTTTCTTTAAATTTCACGTAATTTTTTGGAAAAAAAGTATTTTATTTATCGAATAGTTATTTGTACAGTGTAATTCGAGGGAAGGAGTATCCGAGTTCTTCGAATTCTGTGTTCTTGGAGGGCTACCTGTATGTTAAACAGCACTCGCTTGTGCTACAAAAATTGTGTCTTTGAAGCCTATGTAACTGATCGTAAAATTGGGCGAATTAGCGATATTTAGAAACAGTGCTGGTCGGCAGTGCGAGTCGGCGTGAAGGATCTGGTTAACCAAGAAAAACTACACAGGCAGTGCTCAAGAAATTAAAAGTAATGTAACAGTACAAAACCAAGCTTATCGACAATGATCACATTGTAGTATATAAACTGAACTCAGAGGGACCGGTGTAATGCCCTTTTTTCGGGTGAATCGCGGTTCAAGTTGTATATGCATCAGACGGCCGATGCAAAGTTTGGCATTCGCCAGGACAAAGATTAAACACTAATTGCGTGATGCAAGTCGGAGCATTTCATGGAGGTTTGGTGATGGTTTGGGCGGGTATTTCGTGTTATTACCAGACATATTTGATTGTAATACCACATCCAGCTATAACATGGGCGTGGGTTATTTGCAGACGATTTACAGTTTAAAAGGATTTTCAAAAAACTAGCTACTCTGCCAAAATAAAAATTATTACGTTGACCTGTTTCAAGGAGGGAAATGGTTCATGTCAATATTATTATTGCAGTTTACAACAAAATTATTTAGTTTAGTTAAAAAAAGCAATAATAATTAATTTAATTTTTGTACATTACAATTATATAAAATAAAATTATACATATAACATGAAACCACAAATAAAATTAATACAATATTATGTTAATCCATTTAAATTTTTTATTATTTTTTTTTTAATTTCCTGACCAAATACATGTACTACTACTGTGCTCGTATATAGTGTAGTGTAATAGTAAAACAACTAATAAAAGTTTATTTCATTAATTTATGTTAAATTGTCCAAAACAATAATAATTAATTTGTGTTTTTATGTATCGGTATGGTACACATATGACAAATTTATCGATATACATAGGTAACCCTTTTCTGGACTAAACGTATTCGAAAGTGGAAATATTTAATCGTAAGGTATTCCCCAAACAGAAAAATATTCAATTTGTCTCAAGTTCAACATTTTTTTTTTTTTGTAAAATTAATTTACTAATTTTTATTTTATACACCAAAATAAATATAAATTATATTTTATATTCAATTATTTATTTTTATTATTATTTGGTTGGTTTCTATGGTGCGGAAACTGATTTATAATATATGAGCTTAATTATTTTATAGTAAAATTATTTATTTACATTTTTATGGTTTGAACTTAAAGTCTCAGTGAATATTATAATAGTCAATAAATTTTGCTTTATATACACAACCAGACCAGAATCCCATGTACTGTTCATAAAATATATAATGTGTTTGGGTTTAGATTGTATATACAGTGGTTTAAAAAAAAGTGCTGATTCGGTATCGGCATATGCGGCTAATACACACTCGTATACATGTTTATCTATCGCGAAATAATGTTGCTATTACTGGTTTTTATAATTATTTTTTTAGCTAAAATAAATTATGATTATTATGTGCTGGTATGATAAAAGTCTACAACTATATTTTACTATTTTAATTCAAATTTATGTGTTTTATATGTAGTCATTAAGCCATCTGATCGGAGATTAGATTACAACAAGTTTTATAATTTAGTAAGTAGTTTAACAGTCTGGTTTATTCGTTAAATTTTTTCGTACAATTTTGTGGTAAAAACAATGTTCTCGAGGAATTATCACATTTCTACATAACCCTTAACTTTAGTTTGTGCATTATAAAGTTTATTATAAATACTGAGAGCCACATGGGAACACTAGGGGTAATATTGAAAAGTTGCATACCTCAAAATCGCACTTTTAAGCTTTGACACTTTGTGGTCGACCCAATCCAACTAAAAAACATGCATTTTGCCAAAAATTTAGGGGAAAACTGAGTCTAATATTTAACAAGTTGTGTACCTCCAACTCGCATTAAATGTGCTTTGTCCTAAGATATTTCTAAGAGGTTACTTTGCTTCTTAGAAATATCTTATAACACTTTTAATGCAATAGATATTACACCTATAGTGATCTCCCAGATTTTTCAGAAAATTCATGTGTTTTAATTGGATTTAGTATTTATTTTTTAATAATTTACTCTGATAAATTACGTTTCGAAAGAAATTTTGAGTTCAAGACGGCGCAAGAAATTATATTACATATTTCGTGTGTGTTGATTCGAACATTCAAAAGTTTGACAAGCTATTGAAAAAATGCCCGTCTGCAAAGTTCTTTGGAATAGAGTGCCAAAATTCTGAAGAAGATACGTTATATAACGAGAAATAATGAAGAATAACCGCAATCTTTTGCAACAGAACTTAAGGATAATTTCACTATAGGTTAGTAATATTACAACCTCAATCTAATAAAAAAACTAGAGAAGATTTAACAATGTCGCACTAGTGAAATCATGGTAATAAAACACCTACAGTAGGAGAAACTATCAAAGATATATACAATCATTGAAGTAGATACCGCAGAATTTACAAAAAAAAAATTTATAAGCTGAGAAGTTAACTATATACATATATTTTGGAAGATGCCATGTCGTAGTAATAGATGTACTACGGCCATCATAGTAATATATGTACTGGCATACTCTGTTGCCCGAGATGTAGCGAAAACCAAGAAACAAGAGTAACAATTGCATTTTTGTAAATACAAAGCTCAATTTAAATGTTGCTGCTAACCTCACTATTTAAGATAGTTCCTCCTGTACAGTATACCAATGAAACCTGAACACAATCTAGAACAGCAGAAATTACGCGTGGCTTAGAATTTTATAGTAAAAGTTATAAATGTGTACGGTGCGACTCAGACAAGCTTCATATAAAAGGTGTTGTCATGTATATTCACGAAAATATAAGTTTTAAAATAATTTCTAATCTCAAGAAGGACCGCACTTGGGTTTTGGCGATTCTGGTCATAAAAGGATACCATAGTATATAGATGATATCCAACAACAAAAGTAGTATTTCTAAATAATTAAGATGGACGGTTCGAAGGAGTTCGATCAATTATAATAAATTCAATAATTGAAAAGTAACGATTTCTACAGTTTAAAATCCGAACGCAAGAAGTTCATGATAATACCAGAGACACAAATTAGCAAAATTTTACTAGATCTTTTAATAACTAATTCAACAAATAATAAATTGTAAAAAGACAACAATAAGTGATCACTGCATATAATGTGCGAATATAAGCAATAAAAATTCATTCATGAGTTTAAAGAAGCTAGATTTTGGAAAAATTATTCTGAGGATAAATCCAATAATATAAAGAAGCTGTGGAAAACTCTCAAATTTTGTAGAAGCCCTAAATAATTCAATTATGTCCAGCGTGGTAAATATTTATGAACTTACGAAATTTTCAATTCCAAGAAACAACGCAAAACGAAATAAACATAGAATTAAATTATATAGAATGAGTGTAAGAAACTGTCAAGTGTCACAAATTCGAAGTGTAAAAGAGAAAGCGAATAAATCAAGAGAGCCGTATTTAGCATTTTTTTCGACCGAATGCAATGAAGTTAGAAAGTTAAAATTAAAAAATCATTTAAATTTTATTACATTTTTATTCCTATAATATAGGAACATAAATTGATACATTTATTTAAATATAATATTATGTAAATAATAAATAGTAATTGTAAAATAACTACGCTTATTTATTTCACATGCCTTTAAAATGTAAAAAAGAAAGAAATAGGTTTCTTTTTTAATGTACCGGACCTTTGGTTACAAAAATAATTTAACCGGATGACGTAGTATTTTTCTATGATATGCACGATTTACATGTTCCAATTTTTTTTCCAGTAAAAAATGAAGGGTTAAGTATATTACGATTTTCGTTTGCCAGAGGAGCACGAAACAAATTCCAGTAAAATAAAATTGGGTTTTTTCTTTTTAATTTGGGGAAATGTTGTTTACATATGGCTGTCTCTTTTTAACTAGTAATTTTTTGTTATTTGCGTGCAGCTCTATTTTTCTGTAAAAAATTTGTTGGGGAAAAAAATTGGAACATGTAAATCGTGCAATAGAATGAGCTAATAAATTAACGTGTTCTTGGGAGTGGCTATATTGATCTTCATCATTAAAAATATTTAAACTAATTAGTTTGTTAAGAACGTGATAACTTATTTTTTTAAACAATTTTGAATTAGATTGTAGTTGCGTTATGGTTTTGTAGTCAGTCCACAGTAGCCAATTCCCATTTTAATACTGCTTCGGAGTATTTACAAATTTTTAATACTGACGGCGAAGGAGTTAAAAGACCATCCCAATTATTTAAATTGATTAGCGATTTATAAGAATTACATTGTTGTATTTATTTACAACAATCCTCAGAATTCAATTTTCTAAATAAATATCTGACTATAAATCCCCCTATGTATTCAATAACATTAATTGAAAACTCAATAGAATTGGGTATCCAAATAAATCCTCGTCATACATATTAGGTTCGTCTACTATAGAAATTTTTTGACCAATTAAAATATCATCTGATGAGGCTTGAAACATTACAAGTCGGTTATTAGAAGAATTAATAAGACTATCAGAATTAAAATTGGAAACATTCAAAATAGAAACTTCTGAATACATTCAATTAGGTGACCCAAATTAATGATTTTTCTTCTTTGTCTACTATTTTTTTGTCATAGGTTTATATTTTTTCCAGTTTCTTGTATCTATTTCTTAAAAATTGTAGTTTTCGTTTTCGAAATTGGTTTGTTGGACTCGCTTCAAGATCAGTATCTGATGAGATCATTGCTTGTTTTAACCTTATTTTATTAAATTGTTCGTGTGAATAGGATGGTTTTATAATTTTACTAACAAAAGAAGAATTAATATTACTACGAATGCTAGTATCACTTTTGTTTAAATCGGTTATATTATCATTATTCAAATCCTCTTCACGATTTAACAAATCCGAAACTTTAAAATTCGTCAGAGTCATCTATGCAAACTTATTGAGGGACATATTTAGAATATGAGTGTTCGAACTCAGAGCATCCAACTATGTTCTTTTCAGTATGATAAGGGATTGTGGTTTGAATAATATTGCGGCATGTATTTTCAAGATCATTTTGATTATTATCAATGTACAAGGTGGGAATGGTCGATTTCTTTAATCTCGATCTATTTTAATTCTCTTTTGTGAAATAGTGCTTTTCAAAATGTATCGAGCAAACAATTGCATTTTTACTCATTACATCTTGCACTAATTTTACTGATTACAAAATAAATTATGAAAAGCAAAGCGCGTAGCACATGAAATATCCGCCGTTTTATTAAGCTAAAATAAAAAAATATGTTCCTTATAATAAAACTTATAGGAACCCCACGCCACAGTTAAAATTGTTTTCTTAATTTTCTCTGATTTATAACTTAAATTAAGGATAAATTTACCACAAATCACTAGCTTCTTAACATAATTTACATTTTATTTTATATAAACACTTGTTAAACTTACTGATGGTAAGATATTTCTTTCTGTATTTTTTAGGCGAATTTTTGCAGCGTTTCACAATACACTTCATTTTACTTAAAAGTCTGTAATTTTTATTATCAAATAATGCACTACTCATAAACCACTAACTATTTTACAATGTTTTTATTATTTTAATGTATTTTGCTTAATAATTTATAATACTACAGCGAAAATTAAGTCGTCACATCATACAAAAACAAAAACTGGTTTCAGGATTCTTATTTTGAGATATGAGTAAGCCATATAATTTTTTTATATAACCATCCTGCTCTGACTTGTGACAGATGAAATAGCAAATTTTATATGGGTAAAATCTTAACACCCATTGTACACCCATATAATTCTATGATTAAAAATAATAAGTGGAATAAAATCATAATATGGAATAGATGGTATAAACAAAATTGTCACGTTAGATGCAATGCAGCATAAAAATTTCTCTGAACATTTTACTGATATAGGTTATTGTTGCTTAAAGGGAGCAGTGGTACCAGATTTATGGAAAATTTTAAAAGTTATTCCGATTCCAAAAACTGCGAGGTTGGCTATATTTCAGAACTGACGTGTGTATTCCGTTTATTAGTATAAACATCTCTATTAGAGAAAGCAAAGTATCTCAATATTTTAGCAGTCCGTTTGCTCGTCTAAGGCTGCGATCCAATTCGTGACTTGTTATGTGGAGATTGACTTATTTGATAGTCTACAATAAGTCTCCTGTTGAATAGACTTAAATTATTTTGAAGAGTTACCGCAGCTTGCGCAAACTTTGCATACAAGCCAAACAAGCCTACGATAAGTCTAGCCGACAGGAGGCTAATTGTAGATTTTCAAATAAGTCAGTCTCCGCAAAATAAGTCACGAATTGGACCGCAGTCTAAATACCAAGTTTAACGTGGGGGGGGGGGGGGTTGATTGACTTTCAGGCCTATTTTCGAACCACAATCCGAACTTAACGGAGTCGTAACTCCATCGGTGACAACTAAGGTTGAGTTGGTTGTGAAGGCGTTTATCAATAAGTAGGCCTTCAAATATGGATCCACCACTAAAGCACCGTCTGCGCATTTCAATGTTGAAATGGATGTTTTAGAAATATTGGCAATCGATGTGACCATCTGGTAACTTTTGCGAGGAGATTTTAAACATGGAAACCTTGGCAGCTTTCTTGTTGGCTCTTTTTGATGTGTTTCGTGTGACATTATATTCTTCAAAATAAATTTCGTTGCGCTTTTATTTCTTCTGAGCAGTTTTATTTTGTCGGTTGTAGTTGTAGCTTTAGCGGGTTCTTTTGAAACGATTTTGAAATTTGGATTGGGATTGGAAAATGATCCGCAATCTATTTGATTGTTATAGAAACAATGGCTTTCGTAATGAAAATATTGAAAAAATTGAACATAAATTATCATAGTCTGCCTCGTTAAAATACGAAAGACGCCATGGTTCTTGTCTGAGTTCTGGTGGGGTTTCGATAGATAATTTTATGGGGGATTGTTGTGAGAAAAAGATCCAGAATCATTAACAATCTATGTGAGATCATGTGAAACAGCAAACCACTCCGCTTGGCCTAAACAATTTGTATTTTGGTGGTTCAACCATTCTGATAGAACCACCATAAAGTGGGCATTAAAGTCACTACCTAAAATTAATTCGCATTAGGTCTGATTGGAGGATGTGTACAAATTAATTAAGAACGTGAGTTTACTAGGTAGGGATTTTCTAAGTACAACAGTCTGGGCAATCTTTGTGATTTCGTTCTTATTTCGTTCTCATCCGAAAACCCCCTGAAGAAGAATTGATTCTCTTAGAAGGTATGAGATACTTTTGTTTCCGTTAGTATTAATATGTCGGGTCTCTGTGGTTCAAGATGCTCAACAATGACCAAATGGATAGTAAGATTATCAATTTTATTTTTGCACATTACGCTTTATGTACATTAGGATAAACACGTCAATAGAGTGAGAAGACTCCAAAGACAGAAACCACTGAAACCGAGCAGTTCTAATTACAGTACTTGGCCATTAAAATAGGTAACCATTAGGTGATTCATCACTAACCGAGAAGCTTACTTACGGTAGATAAATTACCCAATGAAGAACAAAAAAAAACTTCCGATGAACCCATTTCGACCAAAAATCAGAGATCTCCCAATTTGCCCAACACTTTTTTGACTTGGGCGAAATAGCAAAGGGAAAATCTGGTAAATTGTGAAAACTAATCTTTCCTTGTTGATCAGAACGCAAAGCAGCTGTACACAGATAGTGACTTGCAATGTTATTTGTAAGGTTCGCCAAAACTTCATTTTGTATTAGGGTTTAGGTGTCCCTTTTAGGGAACAGAATACCAAAAACCAAAATTTTTAGATTTTATTTTCCTAGTCACCCTGTACACCAAGTGTTTTATGTTTCTTGGGTATATTAATGTTATATTCAATGTATATCCTTATCAATTATTTATATCTAAAGCAAAATATACTTTGGGTAATAATAAATTTAAATTATATAATAAATCATAAAAATTGGCAGCAACAGAAATTAAATTTGAACAAAAATTAAATTTCATTTAACAAACTTTAATAAATTAGAATAATTAAATTAAATTGAAACAAAAATAAGAATTTGTTATTTTCATTATTTTTCTGCCAAGAATAAATATTTAAATAAAGCTTTAGCCCATTTTTTTCTCGTTCGTTGTGCTTTATGCTATTGGATTTTTTTCCCTTGTTTGTTACTCATGCGAGTATGAGGAATTCGTTTTTAAGAGGATTTCATGTTGAAGTAAAAAGATCTTGATATTTTAGAAAAAAAAATCGTGTCTATGCCGAATAAGTGGATGGGAATTATAACATCTTTTGTCTATAAAACGGGCGTTTTATTTTTGGTTGCTCGAAAGGAGCAAATGTGTTGCGTGGGCGCAAAATTAAGCAGTTTAAAATTTTTTCTTAATGAATTAGTGTTTTATTAATTAAAAATCTATAATTTTTAAAGGCATCGTATTTTTCACTACGCCATCTGGCGCACAAATATTTATTATACCTAAAAAACTATTGATCTAAATAGAGATTTCATACAAATATACGGTAACCATTTTTGGTTCGACAGGTATAAAATTTCATTTAATATTATTAACCACCATAAAATATTCTAATTTAACCTTATCAAATTTAATGCCAGGAAAATATTAGAACAAAACTCGGAAAAATCAAATTTCATTTTCTTTTTGCTTTTCCTGTAAATATTCGTAGTTAAATTAAAACTAAACTCTTGAAAATAGAAAAATAATTCATGAACACACATAACCTTTTCTCTTGATGATACCTTCTTCTACTTTACCATTCAGATGAAATTTAAGATCAAAAACAAAATAAAAAATATATTTTTGACCCAAGAGTTCATTTCTTTTTATATAAAAGTAGATTTTTGTTTAAGATTTTTCTAGCATAGGAACGTTATCTTAATCGATGAACATGTACAACCATATGTCTTATAAATAATGTATTTGGTTTTATTAAATATAATTTCTTATGACTTTAACTTTTTAAGTTCAATTAAACAAAAATTATTATTAAATTCTAATTGTGTAGTGTGTGCAACGAGGAAATCTATTAAGTTTTCTATTTCCTAGATATAGGTTTTTTCCTCCTCGGGGGTGCACCAAATGTTGTGTGAAAAATTTCATTAACTATGATCGGAGAAAACAAAACTTTTTCTTTATGTATAAGAAATATATAACATCTTTATCAATTTCCAATTGTTATATTTTCGCATATATACGCGATAACAGGCAGTAGTGTACCACCCACTACGAGATACGTTTCGGCAGAAAAATAAATTGAGTGGAAAATTATTTCGGAAGTTTATATATTTTGTTTATGTACGTGTGCACGCTTGAAAAAGCTTCGTCTAAATTATTTTATAGCATACACATTAAATTTTATGTAAAAAGCAGCCCTCATTAAAATAAAGCACTAAAAGCACATATTTCGCCGTAATATACAATTTAAAACTTTTGTGTACATATTTAATGTTAACACATCAAATTAAATTAATTAAATTAAATATATCATTATTATGTAGCGCAGTAATTCAATAATAAAAATTCCATAAACAAATTTTATATTACTTACAGTGTTTTTGGTTGTGATATTTTAATAATTAATTTATTTATTCAATTATCATCTATAACAAAAAAATAGATTACTACAACATAAATTTACCAATCCTTTTTGCTGTTTGATCCTAATTTTTTAAAAGCTTTTAATTAGATTTAATCGGGTAGTCGATAAAATGGTTTTATGATTTTAATAATAATTTAAGCTATAAACAAGCGGAAAAACAATTGTAATTAATAATAATTAGGAAATCGATTACAAGGACGATTATAAATTAATGAGTTCATGTTTTGTATACAACATACATAGGTGGGTTATATTATGAAATCTCGACTCAATTACAAAAACTATTTGCCTCACCATTAATTAGGACACACACTCATTGAATTAATAAAACAGAAAATTAAAACAAATTACAACAATCAATTTCGATAATTTTGTTATTGCTTAATTTATAACATAATCGAAAATATAATTATTAAAAGCATAAAAAAATGTTTTCAACATTTGGTAGCACAGTATAACAAAAAAATATCATTTAGCAGCAGATGTTGGTCTGAAAGCTACATTTTCCCAACAGTGGAGTATAAAAAAATACTTATATTTTCAAAAAATAAAATCTAAGAGCAAAATGTATCCTTTTTATGTTTGCTGTTGTTGTTGTTGGTGTTGCTCCCTTTTTTCAAACAAGTAAATAAATATATATACACACATACACACACACACACATCCATTTATACAAAATTTCAAGATACTTTAAACTTTAAAATAAAAAGTAAAATAAAAACTTTTTTTTTGAGTACCAAACATTAACTTTGTTTTATTGAGTTGGTACAAGCTTTATGGTATAAAACAGGAAAACAAAAATTATTTGTTGTTTACATCTCCTGGTAGATGGGAAAAGGTGTATAAGTGGTTATGCTTTTGCATGCAGATGATATAAGATACATAGTACCAACTTAATGTACGTAACATAAGTCATAAGAGATCATTTTTATATAATGAATCTTCTCAAATTGTGGTTCATATTGTACTTGTCTAATTGATTAATGATTTTATTCAAGTTACTAAGTTTTGTAGTTAATTTGGGCGTGCTTTATTCTGGGTGTTATGTTGGTGGAACGAAATCGTTTGTCCGTCATCAACAATGTTACATTAAACATTTTTCATCTTCATACTAAAGTAACTCTGCTCCTCCATGCGAAATGGTAACCGATGAAATTTTCTATCTATAGATTTTCATATTAAATCATATTTTACACCTGGTAGGTGCCTGACCTACGCCAATGAATAAACGCGATCAGTTGCCACTTTGCGGCAAAGAAGACATATGACAAAATTATATCCGGCTATACACATCAAAGTGATAAATTGAATGAAAATTTGTTATGGTGAAAACAGACGTGCATAATTCTGCGTGCAGTGGAGCAAAATAAATGTAAAAAACATTAATTCATATGGAATGAAACACATGTGTTCTGCATGTCATGCAGAACGATGCAAGTTATCTATACTTCTAATTTCGCTTCAATTTACTCACAGCTGACAACATAAGAAAAATAAATAATTTATTGTTTTTCAAAATTTTTGACAATACATATTGTAAGTATTGAGTCAAGAATTCAAGATGGAGGAAGCCATTATAAATTTTGTGCAGCAAAATGAAGTTATTTTTAATAAAACCCATTATAATTACAAAAATGTTTATTTGTTTTGAATCTTTTAGTGGACAAACTGAAAACACGCTGGAGATCGTTGAGCGGCAAATTCTTAAAAGAAAGGGGCAAACAAAAGCACCCAGGGGTCCCAAAAAAAGTGGAAGCGGTTTGATTCCATGCCATGTTTAAATGATTTTGACAAATCAAATGAAGCGTAAGTAATTTACCTGTTTCTTCTGAATCGTAAAAAAATTCTTTTATTTATAGAACAACTGGAAATTATCCCAAACATTCGACAAAATATGACGATCCGGAACAGAATTCGACTATTGATACTGAATGGAGTGAAACTAGCGCATCAAATTATAGTTTTCTCAAGTTAGAGTGCACAACGAACACAAATTTAGCTGGCTCGAGAATCGGCAAGCAGCGAAATGAAACAGCTGATGGAAATAACCCAAAAAATTTTTATTCATGAAGAACAAGCACACAAAATTCCTGTGCGACTTTTTTTGCAGCTGTATGGGAGCAAGTGGAGAGCGCATGTACATCACCAGCCGAATTTGGCAAATTGCAATTTGAAATCCTAAAAGTAGTGAATGCGAATTTGTATAAAAATTAAAAACTAAATACATTTATGAATTAAACTTTATTTAGCTTTTTACATTTTCTAAACATTCTTTTAAAGCGTCTCTAATTTAAAACGATTCTCTGCCGGCATTGAATCTAGTAAACATCTTGTATTGTGGCAAAGGCTCGCCAACTTCCTTGTACAAATTCACTATCATTATTAACGTGGTCCACAAAATTGTTAGAGAAATAGTTGGCACCGTCTTTTAGCCTTATAAAATTATGAAGCATCAATGTCATTCTTACAATTTTTCCAGCATTCTCTGAGAACATGTTTAAAGAGTTTAAGCGGTTAAAATTCCAAATGTGTTTTCAATTTTAACCCTTGTCGAAGATAATTTTTTATTGAAATATTCTTTGTCTTTTGGAAGCAGACGTCCAGAATATGGCCGCATCAAATTTGAACGCAATGGAAATGCTGCAATCGCCGATAAAGAAGCACGAAAATTCTTCATTTGTTTGCGGCAATTTCCTAGTTTTTGGAATATTCATATTCCCTTCTAATATCTACTATCCGAAACTACTCTGTTTCAAAATGCCACCGTCACTCTGACTCCCATATGCACCAACATCTAAGGATAAAATATGTAGTTTGTATCACATGCAGCTAGCAAATCAATACTGTGATATTTTTTATAGTTGTAATATTTGGAGCCAGAGTGTAGTGAACATTTTATACGTATGTGTTTGCCATCGATTGCACCAACGACATTTGGCATTCCTGTATTAATGTAAAAATTATCAATAAATTTGTCCCACTCGGCTTCTGTCGGTGGGTGGAGACAGGTAGATTCCACACAATTCATCCTAAAAAAGTTTAGAGAATAAGCCTATACGACTCGCGTTAATTTTCAGAAAATATTTCGCCCGCCCATATTCTTCTACTTTTCAATCTAGTTTTAACACTACACAAGTTTGTTATTTTTATATATGCAAATGGCATAAATAAACCAAAATTAGTTTATTAAAATGATCATACTTGACCACATTCATTCTTTCTAACTAAAACTTTTATTAAACACACACAAAAATTGAAAACGATCTGATACGTACAAAAATGTATAACAATCTGACAGCTCGTAAAAAATTCTATTACCAACCGAAAGAAATTCAAATTTCACAAAAAGATGCACATGTGGTTCATGCGCAGGTCTGATGATAAAATTAATTTAAAAAAACCTTTGGTTAAAATGATATTCAAAATTTGAAGGAGAGAACCAAGGGCACATTTTATCTATAAAAAATATCAATAACAAAAAATCTGTTTTACGAGAAAATCGAGAAAGCAAAGGCTGCTAGATGAAGTTTCAAAGTGAATCATATCTATAAAAAAATATTTTCAAAAGTATCGATTTTTGACAAAAATTGTTTTTCAACAGAAATTCAAACTTAAGATTCTCTAGAGTACATTGTCTTTTGCTTGAATATATCCGACGAAATTTTGCAACCTGTTTTTAATGGCTAAACCACCGCAGACCCAGATAACAGATTTGTCGCTGTCACTAGCTCATGTACTATAATCGAAGTTCCAAGTTCCTAAGGGCCTCGCAATGAAATAATTTTAATTAAAGTAGCTTTTCTTTAAACGGTTACTTGTTATGGTCTCTTTTGTGCTGGGAACTTACCCCTACCAGTAATATGGTTTATACCAGGTTCCTAATTTGTTGTACCGTATCATGCACACAGCGGTTCGACTCTACAATCTTTTGCCTTGTGGATGAATTTGCAGCACCGGAAGCAAAACTTTGTAAGGTACATCGTTTTCATCTGGTGTAGGTCAATAGATTTTCAATATTTATGGCGTTTTACTGTGTTTACTGTACGGCCTATGGTACTTTAACAACCGCTATCTATTTGCACTCTGCACATGTCTAAACTGCGATCACATCGAGCTTCATCATGACCCAAATCATCCAAAATACCCAAGGTAGGAACGAGAATAGCCTTATCCTCTGGTTTATTTACGAGATATAGATCACAACCTTACCGCGCATCGAATTGATGTCGGTACTACTGCTTGCCGATCTCTGGATTTGAAGCAGTAAGTGCCAGGATTTTGGTCATGGTTATGGTGGAGAGGAATGCAAGAAAATGAACTAAACATTTCGAATATGAAGGTTTAATAAATATCTGATTATGGCACAACAGTATTGAAAAAACCAGTTACAAGTTGGATTATATGATCTCTGTTTGTACAGCCCAAACATAGCATAAAAAGATGTACTCACCAGGTTATCATCACCAGAAAAATGAGCTGTCCTTGCAAATAGATTTTTTCTGAGCGACCTTTTAGTCCGAAAAAGTAAGACCTCTTGAAATTACAACAACTTAGTAATGAGCGAGATTTTTTCAAATGGAGGCGATACAGAGAACACTTCTCTAATCTACTCAATTTTCAATATGCGTTGCAGGTTGTTTGTCCCAGGACATATTAAGGGGAACCACTTGGCTGGAGTTGATTCGAGTAGTATGGTGAAGCTAGGACTTGCCTAATTAATCTTCAAGAAGAAGCACACTTCTCTGATGGAAAACATGATCGGTAAGTACCAAGGTGGATTCCGCCCAAATCAGTAAGTCGCTGATCTTATGTTTTTTCGTTAAAGATGACATTTTTGAAATGGTATGAAACATCTGTCATCGTACACCATGGATTTCTGAACTTTGATCAAACGTATGCCTCAATCACCAAGAGGGTTTATAGTTTTCTTTAAATTATCCAGAAATATTTTAAAAATTAGTACGGTGTACAGACTATCGAAAGTATTTGCAGCCAAATCATAAATTGGGAAATTCTAGTAATTTTGGTCGAAATTGGTCCACCGGAAAGGGTGGCATTATATAGTTCCTTGGAAATATTTTTATATATATTTAATTTACTAGGAAAACGACCATGAACTAAAATAATTTAAATTAATTTTACAATAATATCGGTTCAGATCGGTTTTCCAAAATTTAAATGGAAGTTACGATTTTTGACCAAAAACTGTGTTCCAACAAAAACTCGGTCTCTGCACAGCACAGACGGATTGGTTGATCTGGTCGGGATGAAATTTCGTATTTTGTGATGATAAAATGGCTAAAACAATATTTTTGTTAATTTAAATTTAATTAAAAAAAATTGTTCAGATAATTATTATTTCACCAAAGTTAAGCATCTCTAAAAGTAATGCATATACAGATTGACTATTCAGAATGAAACTTTAAAGCTAAATAAAGCCATAAGTGGTAAGATTCTTACGAAATTTGATGAAACTCTGTATATAGGTGGCAGCTGCAAGTAGAGCTTTTTAAATTTTGCATTGATATTGAAAAGTTTAACATTTACAAAAAACGAAAAAAATTAAAAGTTAAATAATTTAAAAAAATTAGTTTTCAACAAGGGATGGTTTTCTGAAATTTAAGCAGGAATAGTTCTCGATTATAGACAGAAAAAAGTTGGGTGTTTGCCACAACATATTCTTCCCGCCATTTTTTAAATATAATTCAAATCAATTTTGTTATTTTAAACGTACATATGTGCGGGAACGGTGAGTTGGTTAATAATAGATATTAAATTCAACGGATATTTTAATTTTTTTACAATTTAAAGAGTGGTGTTAATCACGAACACAAATAGACTATTTTCAATTATGATTTTTTTTTTGGGAAATACCTTAGCTTGGTACAAATCATGTCCATAATTAAAAAAAAAATTGATTACGCAAAGCATTGTATAATAACATTATAGTAATGTAATGGTGGTTTCGTGAGTGAAATGTTAGATACCACTACTGGTATCGTTTTAAACTTTTTAAAGAATTTCTGCAATTACATATCCGCCTAAATAGCATAACCTTCTCCTAAATGTAGCTAGAATATTTTATAATCCAACATGCAGAAAACAAAAAAAAAATTCTATACATATACTTACAATGCGATTCATTACTATTTATGATACGAAAAAAATTTAGTTTCCATTTCTGTTCCTTTTCATGTCAGACAAATAAAATAACATATAATAATAATTATTAACAAATACATAATTAACAAATAAAATAATAAAAAAAAATATTTGTTAATTTTATATGAAAACAAACAGAAATGGGAACTAATTTTTTTTGTCTTATCATAAATAGTAATGAATCGCATTGCACTCATATAATGACGCTCTCATTTTATAACTCAAAACATTTTTTACGCTCAAAAGTAAATAGAAAAGAATATAACAAAGATGATGAAGAGAAAATACCGATAGCAACTATTCGTTGAAAATTATAAAAAACTAAAATCATCGGAGATTGTCCATAAAAACGATCTACATTTAAATCCAATTAAAGATTATTTTAAATGATTTTGTATGTACCATACACATTATTTGATTTATGTATTTGGTTTTCGTTTCGATAACTATATAGATAGACCACCGATGATATACATACTTATTTACACGCACACACTCAGCAATTCAATATAATGTAAAAGGAAATCGTACATCTACCCTAACAAAGATTTAAAAATTGTTTGCAAGTTAATTTCGTAAATTTGTTCGTTTAAAATTTTATTGCTTGTCGTCTAATCGCAACGCATGTAGCTGTGTGTTTTCTTATTTTTAAACGTTATAAAAAGTTCATTTTGAAAATTTGTGTATTAAAACTTTTGTGAATTTGCGTGATAAAATGCTGTGTGCTTACAAAAACTGCTTAAATAAAAATTACTGTAAATCCACCAGAACATTTTTTATGGTGCTGCATGACCATCGTCGTGCGTTCGACAAGAATAAAGTTACTTCCAAACGCATAAATTTTATGAAGAACATTTTAATTTTAACCCATTCCCGCAAATTTATAGCTGTCAAATTTTTGTTGATATATATGCAAATGACGGCTATAGCCGTCATTTGCCTATATCACCAAAAATTTGATGGCTATAGCCGTCATTTGCTCTGCAGAGAAAAATGATGTGATGAGCAAATGACGGCTATAGCCGTCGAGAGTTTTCATGGAAAAACTAGGAGAAAATGTAATAATTTTCACTTCCAAACATATAAAGAATGCTCAATTTCATTTGGCAGTCATAATTAATTGAAAAAAAAAAGTGTGTTTCTGAGCACGGTCATCGATATAAAAGTGTGCGGGAATGGGTTAATGATTTCAAAATAAGTATGTAGTTTTAGAACAAAAAATGTTAAAAAAACGGCCTTTCCCCAGTCAATTAATAATCTTGTTTGTAAGTGTAAGGTCAATGACATAGATGCACTATGCAAGCGTTTATTAAAATTCGATTTTTTTTTAAATAAAAAAAAATTGATTCCTAAAGTTTCGCGTACGAGTCCAACCAGACACACAACACTGAGATTCAAACAACAAGAATATTGAAAACACCTGACTTCCCACCTATAACATTGAAATATGAAAAAGGGCCTCCAAGAACTTATTTAAAGAATTATCAAGTTCCACAAATTCCTCATGAATGTCCCATCTCACCATCTCAATTTCCTAGTCCACAACATCAAATTGAAGACGAAAATAAAGAACCCGTTCAACCTTTAAACAAAATTCCCAGGTTTATATTAAATACCCCTCAGAAAAGTAAAATGCAAACAGAAGAGAACACAATAAAAATATTAATTGATAATACACTTAATACACTAATACACAAGAAAATTATCTTGGACCCAAGTTGAACAAAAAATGTATTTGGAATTTGATTTTAAATCACCTTCATGTTACAAGCATTTATTAAAGAAAGGTTTTAATTTACAGATAAGGCTAAGAGATTATATTATTCAGTATACTAGTACATGTTTTAAAATTTTTGTGTGGGATAAATTTTTTAATTATATTTTTATGTGACTTAGAAGGGTCATTATTATGAAAATTGTAAAGAGATTAAAACTCTAATAAGCAAATTAAAAACTACCATTGGCGATTGCTTTCCTATTTAAAATACAATTTAGATAAAAATATTATTGTTTTATCTTATGAGAGATTAATTTGTTTTTTAAGATAAAATAAATTACAACAATTTAAGCTATTGTAGCAACAAGAACTTTCAAGAGCCCAACTGAAATCCCATTTAATTAACCTTAATTTTTATTTAGCTCTTTGGTTCTGTTCAAAACGGCTACTTATTTCATTCTAACGCCCGTTGCACATTTCAGCTAAGCTAAGCAAGAAACGTAGTTTTTATTAGCTTAGTTTAGCTCGCACAGCTCATTCCGCTGCACATTTGAGCTAATTAGATCGCTCACGCATACATTTCAATATAAGTAAAATTCTGTCTGTCAAAAATTAATTAACTAATTTTATTATATTATTTAACAATTCAACTACTTTTTTGAATTTGATCCACATTACCAAACACAACAATACTCATTACTCGCTGACTTTTGCACTCCAAAGACAACCCGAGCTAAGTTAGTTTGTATCGCTCAAAACAGAAAAACATAGCTCGCATATAGTTTAGCTCAAATATGCATCGTTCCATTAGGCCCGTTGCACATTTGAGCTAAGCTAAACTAAGCGATGTCAGCTAAGTTCATCGCTCTTGGTTGAAAATAAAGAGTTTTAATGAAACGATGCACGCTTGAGCTAAGCTATGCGAGCTATGTGTTTCTGTTTTGAGCGTTGAAACTAACTTAGCTCGCGTTGTCTTTGAATTGCAAAAGTCAGCTATATCGCTCACACATACATTGTTATTATTGTGTACATATTCGCCTATGTGACCAATTCTAATAATATTTTGGCAGACATATAGCATTTTACTTGAAATGAAATGTATGTGTGAGCGATGTAATTAACTCAAATGTGCAGTGGAATGAGCTGTGGATGCCAAACTATGCTAATAGCTACGTTTCTCGCTAAGGCCCCTTGCACACTTGAGCTATGTTCTTTTAGCAAAGTGAGCATGTTTTGAGATCACAGCTTTCGATTTACTTTACAAAGCCTAAATAAGTGAAACCGAATTAGCGAAGCTTAACTCAACACACTCGTACGTCCCGATTTATTTAATTTCTTTATTTAAACCTGTGGGATAGAAACATAGCTGATTGTGAGTTGATTAATTATCTCCACGGTGAAAATAAAAATTTAAATACATTGCTTTACAGATTGGGTAGATCCTGAGATTTATCTACAATGTTTCTCTTATTTGACTTTGGAAAGAAACAAAAACGTGAAGCTGTTAAATGAAAACATAGCTCATATCAGTCAAAATACTTAGCCCAAGTGTGCAACGGGGCTTATAAAAGTTTTTATTTACAACCAAGAACGATGAACATAGGTCAGTTCGCTTGGTTTAGCTCAGCTGAAACAGGCCTTATTGTCTTATTAGTAGCCATCGTTCATGAGTATGCAAAATCATCCGAATTGATTCAAAGCGATTCAAGATGGCTGACTTTTAACCAACAAGCGCGCATAACTTTTATGCCTTAAAGGGAAAATCTGTACATGTATCATCGCCTTAACAGAGCTCTCGCAATAGAATTTTTTTTCTCTAAAGTAAATTTTTTTATAAAGTTTAATTTTCAAACAAACTTCTAAGGCAAAATAAAAATTGTTTTATTGTGAAAGCTGTTTAAAGTCTCCACACAAATAAATATTCTTTTCGGAAAGGTAATTAAGTATTAAAACGGTGTAAGACTAAATACAAATTAAGGTTAATTAATTAAATTAAGACCAATTCATGACTTATTTTGTGGAAACTACCTATTTGAAAGTCAAATGTATATATAGTCTACAAAAATTCTAGCTGGCCGGAGGCTTATTGTAGACTTTCAAATAAATCAGTCTACACCAAATAAATCACGAATTGGACGTAAGTGGTTTTAGAAAGAAAAAAAAATAACAAATACATTGTTTTGCGAAAAACAGAAAACGAAGACAATAAAGTCTAAAAGTTCAATAATTTTTCGATTGATCTATAGAAAGAAATTTGTCAAGTTTCAGAAAATTTAGGTCAGAACCTAATAGTTTTCATAAGGAATAATATAAATACATATATTATATTTGAAAAATAATAGTATATTTTTAATCTAAGAGTCACATTTATTTTACGTTGGCATTCAATGGCAAAATTTGAAGGCGGAATATCGATCAATGTACTAAATCGTTTAAAAAACAAATGTGATGTAATGATCGAAAGAGACTAAAAATGCATTTTATTAATGGATGAAATGGCTATAAAAAAGAATTAGAATACAATACAGCATATGATTTAATCCACGGATACCACGACTTTGGTGAACTTGGACGAAGTATTTGTATTTATGCTGCGAGGATTTAACCGAATTTGGAAACAAATAGTAGGTTACTATATGGGTTCACCTAAAGGCCACCGAATAAAACTTTTACTAGAAACAGTCATCTGTAAAATTGTGGAGAGCGGTCTAAAAATAGTGGGAATCACTTGCGACCAAGGCAGTGCAAATCGAAAGGCATTTCTATTTTCGGAGTTACCAGGCAAAGACCTTGGACAATGTTTGGTTCACAAAAAATATTTTGCTTTTATGACGTCCCAACGACGACGAAAAAACAATTTCGTGCCATATTTTACAAAAATTGTATTTATTGGAGCATGGAACAGTAAGCATGTTTATCCCGACGTTTTTGAAAAACAGAAAATTAAATTAGCCACTCAAGTTTTCAGCGCAAATGTCACATCAGCTATTTATGCCGCTGTTTCGCTTAATTGTTTCTCTGGTAAACTATTTTTTTTATTTTATTATAACATTAAGTATCAAAATTAAAATTTAATAAATTTTATTAAAAATTAAATTCTAACTAAAAACAATATACTATTATGCAAAAAGCGGAATAGTAATATTTCGCATTATTATTGTAAGTATAATTAATAGGGGGAAACTAATGTTCTAAGAAAATTTTACCTTATTTGTTTTCTAACCTTATAAAAAGTTTATGGTTATTTAGTACTTTATACCCATAAAGCTTTTATTTAATTCAATAAACGCAAGACATTGTTATTATATTATTTTCAACCTTCTACCAAAATACCAAAATTAATGTAATTATTTATTCGATGATACCACTGAATTTGTCCACTTTAAAACCAAATATTCCAAAAATCCGAACAATTGTGCTTATTCTAACACAACTGAGGCCAGCGTTGTGTTCCAAAATTTAGAATCAGCAGTATCGTTTTAGAGGGATGGAGGCTTTATGGAACGGGGGTATGGAAAGGGTGTATTGAACGTCCGTCCTGTTTTGATGAACTTCTCCAAATAATAAATGCATTGAAGTTTTTGTGGTGTGATTTAGGAAATAAGCAAGATTATATTATAACATCACATATCTATTAGAATAACTGAAACTAAAATAACTATTAGAAATTACTGAAAACACATTAGTATTGTTGATCACTATGAAATAATTTATCACCAGCTTTATCGTCTCTTTCATGTATTATTAGGTTTATTTTCCCAATTATGATTGTAGGAAAAACAACCTGTTGGCAGCAAAAAAATAAATAATTTAATATCTCATATTTTACTCCCAATTAGGTTCCTATGAAAAAATATCCGTCAGCATCACGGTTTATAAAATTTTTAAAAGAATTATGTTTTCAAGAAACAGTTCGTTCGATGTCCTCGGAATATGAAGATTCGCTTTCTGAAAATTTATTTAATTTCAACGAACAAGCATCGAACACAATTAACAACGACGTAGAGGAATTTGAACTCGAACTTCGGAAAGAAAAATTCAAAAAAAATTCGAAAAAAATGATTTTTTGTCATAAATGAATTTTTTTTATTTTTCAACCAATTTTTTTTCTTTTAGTTCATTCCAAGGGCGATTTAATGCTGAATAAAACCCCGTTTTTTTTTAATCAGACGGTTCTGAGAGTAGTTATGATGCACGCCGCGAATTTTCAGTGTTTTTGTGAAAACCCTTGTAGCAGACGACCTTGGGCTAAAAAAATTCTAAAAAAATTGTTTCTATACTTTCAGTTAAATAAAATATCAATGGAAAGTTTTATTAAAAAATATCTCTTTTTATTCCATTAAAAAAAAATCTTTGAAATATTTTTTTTTTTTTTCAATTTTGAAGGTGCCAACTGCCATGTCCCCTTAAACAATTTAAAATTATCGTTCGAATAAAGACGGAACTTAAAAGTAAGCCATTACTTATCCTGCCATAAAGAACTGCAACGTTTTCTTTCAGACAAAGCTGACCAATCTCTAGCTTAACTACTATTTAAAAATAGTTTTAATTACAAAATAGTGAGTGGCAACCTAAACTCGTAAGCTATTCACTTGTATGTTGAATTTATATAAAATATCTTATATACTTCCTTATATGTAATTCATTTGAGATGGATTAATTCAGCTCCCAAATTAAACAATAAAATTTTTTAGAGATTAACAGATTAGATTAACAGAAAAGTGAATTTAAATTTTGTTAGCGAACCTTAAATGCTCATAATTAGATTATAATTATACGCTCTAGATTTGCACACTGTAAACACCACATGACTCTCATTGGATTCTGTGATAAAACAGATCAAGTATTCGTCAGGCATGCATAATAGTTTTGGTTGAAATTATAATCTTTATAATGACATCCTCGTTTTTTCTATTCCAATGAGAAACAATCCCGTAATAAATGGTTGATTGAAAGACAATATGTAATGAAAAACGACATACTATTGTAGTTTGTCCAAGTGACAATTTTCCTATTTTTACGTACTTCTCTTACGTAATATTTTTTATGATAAAATCGAATTAATAAATTTTATTTTAATTCTGAAACAAATATTGGGTTCAATGCCCTTGAACTTTCACACAGATTTGGATAAATAGAACATTTGCCTTTCCATAACAATACATTGTTTTTAATGTATGTATATTATAAGAAAATTACTCGTACAAACATATTTTCAATTATAAATTACCATACTGTAACAGTGCAATCGACGGCATCCTTTTAAAAAATTGTATTTAGCTGTTCTATATAGATTTCTACATCGTTTTCATTTTTTATATTTATTCGTTTATGTTTGTGAGAACAGATGTATTTAAAATAAACAATATACACAGCTAAGTACTCAATATATTAAATATTATACATATGTATATATCCGTTCGTTCATATCTCCTTTCCAATAATGGATTTATTTGATTGAACAATTCATATTCTTTTGCATTTCTATCATAGAAAAAAAATTATTTATGCTAATTTTTATAAAAAGAAAATTGAAGTAAGGTATTCACGATTTGTTTTATTGTTTATCACAAAAAATATTAAACACATTTCTACATGACCTTGCCAATTGTAAAACAATACGAGTTGAAATAAATATATTCTGAGTTAATATGTAGTATAATAAGTTAGAGTGAAGCAATACTATACTGGTTAATGTATACAAAAATACGCCGTGTGTACTGTAAGTGTATTTAATCTTGCAGACATTTAGGCGAATTAGTAAAACTATTGCATAACTTAATTTCGATTGACGCGCTACCTGGATTTTCACCATCTAAAGATTTTTTTCGAATGATGGTACTACTATATATGTATTGCTATGCGCAAAGTTAGGGTTTTCAATCTATAGTTTTGCTCATAGCTCAACCAGCCACAAATAAAAACACTAAAAATATTAACAATTTATCGAAAATATCTACCAAACTTTATGGTTTAGAGTTTAGAGACAACGTTTTAGTTGTAAACTTAATAATGTAAACCACAAATTCATATCTATTTATTTGTAAATTTTATTTCAGTGCATGTACAGATATGAATGTGGTATAAAGTAATAAAGATAATTTACATTTTCTTTGCATGAACCCCCAGACAAAAAAGACTCAGTTAAATTCATCAATTATCTTAACTCATATTAGAAATTATATTTTTATGAAAATGTAAGAGAATAAAATTGGTTATTATCCAACGCCGTTATATCATTCATCATTCAATTTCACTGGAAAACATTAAACCGATCTACTCGCATAAACAAAGTACTTCACCCATAATAAAATCATTTTTCAACTAAAAAGCTCATCTGAAACAGAAAATAAAGTTTTAGTTCTTATATTTTTCAATTTAGAACAAACTAATTTGATTACATGTGGTGTGGAGGAATATGATGTGAATACGAGTATAACCAATTTTTGCTTCATTTTAGCTTCTTTCCTTTTTCTTATTAAGTGGAATTTTCTTTTGTTCTTCATATTTTTTCTTTTTGAAATAAGAAAATATGTTTTATAATTTTTATTTTATGTGAAAAATGTTTTACTTTATAAAATGGTACTCAGTTATTCTGTTTGTATGAAATAATGGCGGGAGTTGCATAGTCACCGTAAATTGCTATGTATATACATATACATATGTCGTATACATAAATCGCAAGTGATGACTTACCGCTGCTATTTATATGAAATATTCAGTTCAAATGAAAATGTTATAATTTTACTTGTTGCCAGGCGCTTAAAGCTGATCTCATCGTAAAAATTATAATTAAACTCAGCATCGGCATGTCAATCGGTAATAAATTCAATCATATTTTCCAAATCAATTTTTCTCCCATTTGCTTATTTTAGAAACATACTTTTGGAATATAAATGTACATACATAAACATAAACATAAAAAATATTGTTGTATTTTTAAATAATTGGAAATTTTATTATATGCGATATGATATTTTCATATATGAAACATTTTTAAAATGTTTATTTATATTTCGTAGAGCTTTATTGATTTTTGGGGTGGTTTCAGATGCCCCTTCTACAAACATAAAAGAATTTGAGTGCCAACATATTTTATGCAGGTGACATAGTAAATATTATATTTTTCTGTATACAAATCTTCGGCGGATAACAACTCATAAAATACAAAATTTTATTTTGTAGTTTAAACATCAAAATATCAAATTTGAAAAAATAAAATTTCGTACTTTTGATGGATAAACAACATATTAAAAAAGGTTTTTGCTAAACCACTTTTTCCAAATACCTATGTAGTTTATTATGCAATTCTTTTGAATGTGGTTTCCGCAAAATTCAATACACCATATGAGGTAAAGAAAAGTCGATGAACTTTGAAAATCTAGGTAATGCATAAAAATAACACAGAAATCAAATTTAGTTGAAAATTTATAATGGGAATGGTAGCTGTAGTGAAACTATAACAGATAACATTTACACCCTGACGGTGGCACGGTACCACAATGTCGTTTCAGAAATCCTATGTTCTTTTCCCATAACACTGGTAACAAAAATTCGATGCGATTTCACTTAACCTGCTAAGTAAATTGAAAATTGTAAAACTAACATAATATTTTACATTATTTACCCATGCTAAGTAAAAATTCTAAAATTTCTCCTTACTTAGCCTAACTTAAAATAACAATTCTTGAAATGTAAAAACAATTTGTCGATTTAAAACGAAGTAAACTCTTTTAAATACTCAAAACTAGGTGAAAATTAAAAAATCATCATTATGTTCTTATTCTAGTTTTGTTAACAAGTAAAATCTACTTGACAATGTAAAATAAAGTTGTTAACAAAAATTTACACTTTGCAAAGAAAGGTTGGAATTTGGTGTGTTAAATTTACATCGACAATGTTTAACAAATATTATTGTATTTTTAATATAATTCGCTACATCAATTGATGTGTAAAAACATGAAATGTGAAGATTCAAAAATTTTACCTCATCAGTTTGGTAAAGGTGAGGAGACCTCATCTCGATGATTATTATCCAAACGAACCAAGAGTTGTTTTTCTGTGAGTGAAATTAGCATATTCTTAAGATATGAAAGATAATTTGTTTAAATATATTATTTCTTCTAAGCAAAATGTAAATTATAATTTCACGTATTTTATATTTTCATTTTTACAGCATGGAGTTAATTTCACATTTCAAAATTTGTGGTTTACTTAGCTACTTTCTCCTACAATTTTTTGGAGTGAACGGAACCATCCCCATCAAAAAATTGACTATTATTAAAAAAATTCTAGTTGGAGTATTTATTTATTTATATTGAAAAAAAGTCTACAAATTTGACTTAAAATATATTAATTTAAGAATATAAAATATAAAATAAAATAAATCCGCATTGGATTTCAAAATTTGAAATAAAAAAATAAAGTAACAAGTAAAAAATCACTGAGAGGCATAAACTTGCCTTAATCTACTTTTAAAATTATCTTTAGTTAAGCCAAAATTCTATTGAAACTTTTACACATCATCTTCACTGGTTCATTAACACCATAGTTGGTTCTGTGTCTAAGTGGAGGAAGTCATGAGATCTTGGTTGTCTACCAGGAACCTTTATTTTAATTGACTTTAGCACATCCGGTGCGTCGATTAGGAATAGTATTAGATTACCAATACATGAACTTTTAGCAATTCGCGTCTATTTTCAAGAGTTGTCAAATTGTATGACTTGCACCCGGTTAAATATGGTGGTTGTCGCTGTATGTTTACGTGGTATGGTAGATCGTGGTCATAAACCCATCCATCTTTCCAGGTCAAGTAGCGTATAAACATTTTTTGAATTGTCTCAATACACTGGATATGAGTTTTGTAGAACGGACACCACCCAAACCGAGCATGGAGTTCGCCCTAGCGATGCACAGCTCAATGTGCTTAGTAAAGTTCATGTTTTCAACGAAAGTAACTCCTAGGTGTTTAGTCTCAAGTACTACCTGAAGGATTACATCATTTTTCTTGTAGCCTTGTGTAACAGGGTTGGTCTTTTCGGTGAAATAATAGAGATTTGTGCTTTCCAATATTGAGACTCAGAGAATTAAACTCGTACCATAACGCTAGGTTGTCAATGTCATCTGCGAACATCAGGATATTGGAATGCTTTATCACTTCGGTAATACCAGTTATGAAGATTGTTTGCTTTGTGGTACACAAGAGGTTGCTTGTATTCTATTTGACGTTTTACCTCCTATTTCAATATATTGGATTTGATTACTCAAATAACATTTGAACCAGGCTACGAATTTGAAAATGTGTTCCAAAGTTTTACAATGACTGATGGAGTTGAAAGCTTTTGCAAAGACGGTGTATGTATATTACGTCAACTTGTTTGTGCTTCTCAATTTCTTTAATAGAATAGCTAGTAAATTCTATGAGATTTTTAGATACTGATCTTTTAGGCATAAAACCATGTTGATGTTGTGATAAATGCCGCGACAGCACTGGTATAGCAGATATAGATGACAAACAAATAATTTAGATATAGCAGATATAGATGTAATTACCTCTGTAGCAAGAAACATCACATTTCTAGATCCAGTTTTAAAAATAGGTGTCACTCTAGTTATTTTCCACTTTTGTGGAAAATTTGCCAATTTTAATGACTGATTGAATAAAATGCTTAGTAGGGATTGCCAAATTTTTAGATATTTTTTTTTAAATGAAGCAGGAATACCACCAGGACCACATCCTTCTCCAAATTCTACCAATGCTACCGTGTGTCCTCTGTGTCTGGTCTGGGATATGGTTTGAAAATTTGATAACGGATGTGTCGATGCGAGACGCTTAATCTAGGTTTTTCTTTTTACCTTTCCGAATAAGATCTTAATGTTTGGACCTTTTAATAATGGAAACCGTTAAATCTTGTTATTTTTTGATTAGATGGCCGAATTTTTGATGATGAGTGGATGTAGCTTGTATTAAATGATCAAAAAATGGAAAGGTGAATAATTTGTGACCAAACCAACAAGCGAATTGTGTTTATCACGAATGTATACATAGATTTCGAATACACCACACTTGATTCTAAAGCAAAAACCTTAACTTAATGAACTTTTGGTAATATTTCAAAAACCTAGGCAAAGCTCGTTGAAAATTTAATCGTTAAATTTATTTAAATACTTTAATCATTTGTCGTTTTTTTGTAAATGCTAAATTTTTCAACATTATCGCAAAAATTGAAAAGCTCCCTTGGAAGCTGCCTCTACCGATACACATATTTCCAGTAAATTTCGTGAATCTCCCAGTTAATAGTCAACCCGTCTAAACTGTAGAGATGTCGAATTTTGATGATTGATGAAATTTATTTTATCAAAACTCGTCATTTCCAGTGAAAATTTAAAAAACGATCTGAATTTTACTTGTAGTTTTTTCGTAAATATTATATACTTTTCAAAATATTTGGAAACCCGAAAAAGCTCCTGTTAAAAGTCGTGACTGCTTAGTAGTTTATTTTACTCGAACATAGGCTATAAAATAAAAATTTTCTAATATTTTACATATAATTTGATTGTGCAGATTAAACATCTCAGTATTAATTCGACTGGCAGTTGCTTAACGTGAAAGTCGGAAAGTTTATGATTGAAAATATAATTTATTGCACAACAATCTAAAGTTTTAATTTATTTCAATAGGTTCGTAAATGTTTAGTATATCGTCGAAGAACTGATAGTTAAGGCGCTTTTTAATTCAGTTATAGATAGTCCAAAATTGTAGTAATTCTATACTAAACGATGGTCCGCTGTGAAATGGCTAATTTATTAAGCACACGATTTATCTTGGTCGACACAAAAACGTTTGTATCATGGGTAAATCAAATATTTCTGTTGTTGTTGAAGAAACTTGCGGCAAACAAGTCCGAAGAGGTTGAAAATTGTTTAAAATTCACTTTTAAGAACAGGCCAATCAAAAGCAAACCAAAATCTAGTACCAAGTAAACAAATTTTAAGTTGAAACACAATGCGATTATTGTTCTAAAATTTAGATAATCACAATTTGTCATCAAAGTTGGCAAATTCTCAAATATAAGAACCTTTACTTAGCGGCGACCTTCGATGGAGAGGAAAGTGGTTTGAATGTATTTTAGCTAACTTAGAATAAATATCAATCGTTCATTACTCGATTACAGTCCGGGACAGATAAAATATTTAAATCTATTATTACCGCAACCCCTGTAATAACTAATCTGCAGCGTATTGCAAATTTGTGAAAGCATACGTTGATCATAAGCAAATGGCAAAAAGTTGGATTGTGGCGAAGTGCCTTTCTCACACATTTGCATCGATTCGAGAGGATACATAATTTAAAATTGGAAACAAATACTTCTAAGTTCATTATGAAGACGGATGAGGGAGATTTTATGATAAAATTACTAAAATTGATCGAGTTTTGACCAAATTTTGCGGATCAACACTTTTGATAAATACAGTAGCGCGCAGAATGGAAATTTTCAATAATAATTCAACGGACCTTATAAAATGTTGGTTAAGTAGAATTTTCTGGCCAGCTAATTATGGAAACTCTCCCTTTTCTTCAAATTTTTCATATGAACCAATATTGAAGAATGAGATTTTTATAGTGCAAAAACAGAGTGAAAAACCAGAAAAGTTTCGAACTATTCCGTCCATGTATTCCATCCAACACAGGTATTGGAAAATGTTAGAGTTACGAGTTTATGTTCGCCAGTTCGAAATACCAGTCTGGTTTTTTATAGTGCCCCTCGCTGCCCCGCAATTTTTAATTACAGAACTGCTTTCCAAAACCCTAAATAATTTATTATTATAATCCAGAGCAGATACTGGGTTTACAAACGAAATTATTTATTAGACTTAAATTTTAATATGTAACTATAAATTATAAAATTGTCCCTAACGTATTTAAATAATATATAAAACAATAATATTTCCAGCAAAATTAAAACTAAATAAATGTAAATTGTAATTAATAATTTATCGATTTTTATTAACTATTTACAAAACAAAAATAAAAATATAGATTTAAATAAAATAAATAATATAATGTAAAATTAAAACAAACACACCTTGTATATGCAGTTACAAACGTTATTGCTTTATTGATTTTCCCACTACTACTTCCAACCCTAGTCGCATACGGTTGAAATATCTATCGTCTATCTATCGTACGTTTGCATAATAAAAATGATACAGTGAACAAAAAAAAAATATTATAACTTATGAGCTCTCTAAAACCACATAATCCCCAAACCACTTGCAAAAAATAATAACAACTGAGATTTAACACAAGTGTTAAATTATGGATTTGCTTCAATTGAAATAAAAAAAAGCTTTCTATAATTTATGTTCATAAGCAAATCGCAATAAGACAAAAAAATTCGTAAAAAAATTATTACATTCACGAAATAAAAACATCAAGAATTACATGAAAAGCGTACATAAAATTGAAACATAAATTTTTATCTAAATCGATTTCAATTTCATAAATCATATCCATACACCAAAAAAAAAAAATTTTTTTATTCTTTTAACTCGATTCGGCACTGGCAAAAAAAGCGATTTTAAAATTTTTTATTTTCAGTTCATTTGGAATTTCAATCATAAATTATAAATAGTTTCTCCTCTTTTTTATGTATGCTATATATGGTACACATATCCATATACGATTTATACTGTGATATGGTGGGACTAGTGCAAATTACAACTATGTACGTACATACGTGTATGATGTACATAAAAACTCTCTCCCTCTCGCCTAGTTCGTAAAAACTATTTATGGAAAAAATTGAGTGAAATGCAATGGAATCGATTAAACACAAATAATTTTCGATGGAAATGTAATTTTGAACCCGAAACCAATTTTTCCATCTAAATGTAGTGTGAAATAATAGTGGGGGATGGGCGTACAATAATTTCTATTATTAAGCATATGAAAATCATATTATACGAGTATAGACACTCAACTAATTGAATTAAATATTTTCATAATACAGAGCGTATGCAATGACCTAAATTCCAGTGGATTGTATTTACTAATTGTGGTTCTGACCTATATTCTATAATACTTAAATATTTAACCAACATTTTGCTGTTCAAATACAGTGAACCACAAAAATATATGCACACGTATGACAAACACTTTGAATTTGATAATTAATTGGTAAAATAGCAGAACTTAATATTACATTAGGAACGGTTATAATTTTAATGAAACAATATTTGTCACAAAAATATACAGAAAAAAGAAAACATATAGAACACACTTTGCCGGATCTGCTGAAACGATAACACGTGCTCAGCCTGCTTCCCTAAAAGTTCATCGGCTGCATAATTATCTTACGGGTTGCAGTTTTAAATCCAACAGCTGAATTTTTAAATCAATGGCAATGTAAACTAAATCAAAGGTTGTGGAGATTTTTTTTTCATTTTTAAACGGCCGCGTCGGACGTAAACAACAATCCAACGACTGCTACCATGAAATTATTGATAAATTATTTTTAAGCCAATTCAGAAATTTTATAAATACCTACCAACGTTTTTTTTTATCAAACGGCCAAATTTTCTTTTTCTCTTGAAATCATTTGTTGTTTGCAAAATAGGTTTAAGCGTACATTGCTTGAGACCGTCTTTTCATTATTTATGCACATTATTCACTAGTGAGTGGTTTCTGTGACTTTGGAAAGTTCCAACTACGCAGTTTGGCAAACTTTCACAATATCTATTGTATAATTTGCGACTAAAATAATGTTCCTTCCGGCTCCTCGTGTGGTATACTAAATTAAGCTGGAACAGACTGGCGAATAGCTTTAATGCTTCTCTGGCTTTACAAATGACTGAAAACCCTAGTATGGCTCGACTCAGAGGATTTACTAGGAGTTTCCTGAATGATTTTTTTTTTCTAAAGAATGTTTGGCTAAGTTTTCTTTCACTGGAATTGATATCTTCAACTTAGATGAAACTAAAATTAACTCTAACTAACGTTTTGGATCCAATGGTAAATTCTTTCAAATTTTCAGATGAAAAATGTTTCTGTTATTTTTAAATTATTACAGAGAATGGTCAGCACAGCATGTCTCAAGCCGTGTCGACAGAACGGGAATGTCTAATAACACTTGTGGGAATTATAATCGCTGCTGGAAATCATGTTCAGCTCATGTACATTTATCCTACAGCTCGTTATACTGTACGGTTTTTGACAGGTAGTGTGCCAGGAGTTTTTATTTCGGGAAACAAATGAGTTAAAGCTGAATTTTTTGTTAATGTTTTGCCACTTTTTAAATATTTTACGAAATGCACAGTTTAAAGGCTAATTTGATTACTGATGGGTAATCACATATCACATTGCACCATCGAGTCTATTATGTATGACTGTGAAAATGACATCATAATGCTGTTATTTCCACTACACACGTCTTACAAAATGCAGTCACTCAATGTGTAAATTTTTGGATCATTTAAAAACAAAGAACGTCATACAATGACTTCATTACCAGGAATCCAGGAAAACTATATACACATTTACAATGTGGCTGAATTAACCAAATTTTTAAAAGCGACTTATGTTGCACCGCACCATGTTGCGTGATGTTGCACCATGTTGCTCCATATTGCATCTTTTCTCATGATGTATCACCATGTTACATGACCATATTGCCTCATGTTGCATGATATTGCACGATGTTGCGTTATGTTGCACGATGTTGGAGGATGTTTCACGTTGTTGCTTGATATTGTATTTTCTTGAGGGATGTTGAGTGATGTTCCACTATGTTGCGTCATGCTGGCTTGGGGCCTTTTAAAATTTTATTTTTCTTGAAAAAGTTTGATAACATTTGGCGGAACAATGTTTTAAAATGCAGGAAATGATTACAGTGAGTTCTGATTGTAATGGATCATGATTTTGAGAAATCTGTATAGAGGATAACCCGATTTAGCCACTATGTTGCGATTTATTCCACAATATGACCACTATGTCTTCTCAATTCTCTACTCTACAGTCAAAACAGATTGAGTGATCTGCATAAAACTTCATTCTTTCGATTTTTTGAAAAATTTTGAAAAAATCTCTTTTTATGAAAACTTTAGGTTTTGAATTTACGATTTTTGATAAACTAAAACCTTATATTTTCCAAAATTTACCAATTATACATTTTGTATTATTTTTTTCTAATTCGATAACTATACAGTTTAAAATTATGAGATTACGAAACATGCACAAACAGGTGCAGCACAAGACACATTGATTTTTGAAATCCACTAACCTAAAGATACTTAAGGTAATTTCTCAAAAGCCACATCCAAAGGCAACAAAGAAAACGACACGATATCAAAAATATGTTGACTTCTATATTTTTGATATCGCGGCTTTGAACGATGAATTGATCAGGCACAGGCTAGATTTTTCAGATCGAAATATGGGATACCTCCACAAAAGTGTGGTTTGCGCGTGGTGTAAAGGTTATGCGGCCCAGCCAATTCGATTTTGTCATTAACATAGAGTGAAATTGAAATGGTTTAGCGATAATAACCGCAAATTATAGTACGTCATTGTACGATTTTTTTTGTGAGCCAATGTATAGGCAAACAAACGATAATAATTTAGGAATATACAATCCTAGATCTAATTTAGTTTATTTAATATGTGCTTGTATTTGTATGCGTAACCCGATTACACCCTAACAATAGGCAAAAATCGAGAAAATTATTTAGATTGTCATGATAAGATTCGAATTTTTGATAAAATATTCAGAGTAGTGCTAACAAAAATTACTGAAAAGTTTTAAATGGATTTTTTATCAGATTAGAAATACCGAAATTACAATTTTAATAATTAGAGATATATTCGATTATAGAAATGAGGGAAACATCGGATAACGTTTGATAAATTTTTTATTATCATATAGAAAACGCAAACACAAAAATGTACCGAGCAAAAATTATTTTAACGTCCTTGAAAACTATATCATGACATCTTACCCCCGCATAACAAACATCATAAATTAAAAAATTGTACCCTTCCGGTTTCCTTTAAAGTGTGAATACGATTAAAGAATTATCTCTAAAAGGATTAAGTTATATAATCGTAAAATTTACAATACCAACAACAAATTATGCTTTCAAAATAAAATAAAAAATCGCCAAGCTGATGTAAAAATGAACGGCGGAACAAAAACAACACAAAATCGTTTTCCTTTCCGTTCTTAATTTTTTTCTTCTGTACTAAACGCAAAGTAGCGACGGGTGTAAAATTTGGAAAATTGCGCGAACAAAACAGGATTTAATGTAATCAACAAAGTATCCCTAAATTTAAATACATATACAAAGCATAAATAAATATGTATAATGATAATTGCATTGATGATCATCACAATGATGGTGCGCGTTCATTTTATGTTAAAGAGGACAACCACCCCCATTATTCATTTAGCACATTCTAAGATATTTTGCCTGTGATTGCCCACAATATTTTTTGCTATACCGTCACGGGTCCAAATTTTTGGAAGTTAATTTACAAAAAAAAAAAAAATTAAATAAATAAATTTGGTTTTTGTGTGGCGTCGGTCGCTACCATCCGTTCATTCAATTCATTCACCAAAAGCACAATAAATTCACAATACAGTAATTGGTTACGGATGTATTTTTTAAATGGGAAATTAAAAATCAATTATGCTTGGTTGCCTGATTTTCCGGTTTTGGTTTTTGAATACTTTTTCATAAAATAATCATATTATGTTTATGTTGGATATGGTTTTGAAATCGATAAACTATGTTTTAACTAATATATGTTGCAACCTGCAAAAGACATCAGCTGTTGCGTACATTTCTACCTCAAAAATCATTTGTCACATACGTTACATGAAAAACTAATTTATTTAAATTAAAAAATGGCAATAAAACATTTGTTGCTTGTGTGTGTGTGGGTACCTAAATCAATCAAACAGTTATTACATTGTACATAGTTATACAATGTGATCGATGATTCCTATATATTATACATATGTACCAGTATGTTATGCATTTTATGTTGATTGACGTAATGAAATTCCAAATTTAATTTGGACACATTTTGCTATTTTTTATCTAATTATCATAATTTTATTCTAATTAAAATATTCATTTGTCATCGCGTAATAAATTCTCATCCCGTCCATGAACTTTGCATGTCATGCATTAGCGTATTAATTTTATACACAGGTATGGTCAAAACTATCTGTGAAATAATGCTACGCCAAAATTTTAAATTTTCCAGTCACTTTCACAATGATAGAAAAAAATTGTAGCATTTTTTTGAACAACTGTGCCGCTATTGTGAGCTTCGGAAAATTTGTATTCGATTCTATTGAAAATTTTGTTTCATCTATTTTATATTCAAAATCGATAAAAAATATTTATCGTTGTTGTGTTTGGGCTTTTATGTCGTTTAAAAATAAAACTGAAATTCATGTTAGAATAACAATAAGTCTAAATTGTTATTTCAACCAAATCATCAATTTAATGCTGGTGTTGATGATAATAACAATAAAAATATCAAGTAAGACATTAACGCGATGTATTGATACATCAGCTTTAATTGGATACATTATATCGTTGAATTCATCAATCATATTTTGGCAAATCTAACCACAAAGCTTTTATACATACATACTCGTACATACGTATTTAAAACTAAATTTGAAAATATGTATATCTGAAAACCAAAATCGTATATATTCCGATGAGATAGATATACTCGTAATAGAATTTAACCAATGACAATGGAAATTAGGAAATCGAAAATTCAATTAACTAAATCAAAAAATGTTTTCCACATTAAATAGAAATAAAATAAAATTATTGAAATAAATAAACCAAAATGAAGACAAAATGATGGAAAAAAAGCTCCCGCATTGTGTGAGTAGCGCGCAGCGATCCAATCAACAATACACATTAATTTGGGTTTATATTGGCTTATGGCGGCGACGAGGCAATTTTATGTATTTGCCGAGCTCAATTGAATTAATGTTTGAATAAAATATGAAAAATATGTTTTAGATTTTATAATTGGAACCAAATGCGGTTGATAAAATGTATATTTGATACAGACAAAACGGTGTCACTGGGTGGTTTAAAGGAATAGCGCGTGCGATAGATTAGGGAACGTATATATCATTCCGTAATCGAGATCAATTTAAATTATTGTGTGGGCAAAATATTGCGGTTTTGTAACTAACTACCAGTTATCTTGTTACAGCTAGATCGCATTTCATGTAGACGGTCTTTTATCTGGTGGCCCTGGTTTATGAATTTGACATACACAGAACACATGCGCAAGTTATAGCAAATAATAAGTTATTTACCTTAAAGTTGCGGAATAGTGTGGCAGACTTCCATATGAATACGATCCATATAAACACTTTCGATACATAGTTTTCATTTAATTTGTTAATCATCTCTTATTCAATTGTAATTAATAAAATGAAAATTGTAGCTATAGCATTCATACAGCTTTTTCGTTTTTTAGGAAATAAGACGACATATTTGTCAATTTTCAACAATACATTCCTTTCCGCGACGAAATATCATTGCAATTACAAAAGTTATCAAGTTTGTGTTAAACACATTTTGAATGCCTCCGCGAACGTGTTAATCGATAATGGATAAAATTTAAATATTATAAATGAAGCAAATAAAGGTTTCTTCTTAAGTCTAAAGAATATTGGTATTTTATATTATAGTAATGAATTTAAATTTGATGTAGTGCGATTTGTTAAACAATATTTTTTGTGAATCTGTCTTTTGTCATCAGCCTGCAACGTATAATTGGCCAAGTGAGAAACATAAATTTTCTATGACATAGGCGTTTGAATATGATTATCAATCTTCCAACGAATCGACACCCCTAAGAGCTCAAATTCGTTTTTTACAAAATAAAAACACTAAAACGACCCTTAGTGACGTTTTCTTCCATATAATAGTGCTAAAATTAGTACTCCTCCTTCCCTTCTTGTAAGTGGGCTGGGGGTACCTTTGTAATTAAAATAGGAACTTCTACTTTTTATTGCAGATTTGGATTCTTAAAGTACGGCTTAAAGTACGTGGGATCTCTTTGAAACCTTTTTTTGATTCATGATAGATGGCGCTGTAATAACGACATTAAATTTACAAATGCATACGATTCTGTAATACGTTTGAATTAAAATTAACAAGTTTTCAATATCAATACTTGAAATTTGATTTCTTAAATTAGGGGGAAATATTAATAAAAAAAAATTTTTTTTTAAATGTTTCAAAGAAATTCTACGTACTTTAAGCCGAAAAATCCGAATCTGCAATAAAAAAAGGGGTTCCTATTTTAATACCAAAGTTATCTCCCGCCCCGCCTACAAGAAGAGGAGGAGGGGTACTAGTTTTAGCACTAATGTATGTCCTCCCCAGAATGATTAAATGTTGATAATGGACATTCTCTCATAGAGTGCTTATTTTCCGAGATATTTGAAAGTTTCAGCTTAATGGTTTGATCGATCGAAAATAAGCAATTCAGCAGCTGCTTTTCTAATCGCCACCACTGCAAATGCATTAGGGCATGATTTAGAATCAATTGCAATTTCCAAAGAGATCATACGTCACCAATGGCAACGGCTCAGTAAGGAAATCAGTGATGACATATATTTAACACTTTCAGTCCTGATTCTATTCTAACCGTACATTGGGTTGGAAAAATGTAAGAATATATAGCGGAGAAATACAAGCGGTATCTACTACAAGTTGTAGAAGATCACTATAAGAGAATTTCTTTAGTAACAAAAACAAATATTAAGGCTGCTATGCAACAGAAAAACTAGTAAAAATTTTAAATATAAACATGTTGTTAACCACATATGAAATGTGGTTCTATTTTAAATTGTCCTTTAGCCAAAATTTGATCTATTAAAAATATGGAACCTAACTTGAAATATTATTAAGGCATTAATTAATTGTCAAAGACAGTACTATAAACATTTTTTATCTATTTATGTTTTTCTTTAATTTTTTATTAATAAACTCTAATCATTGATTTAGCAAGTGGCCTAAAATTATTTGAAAGGACCCCGCACAAATCTTATGGAAATTGGGTCCCGGTCAAATTCGCTGAATTTTTGATATGTGATAGAGTTCATATTGGTCAATTGTCTCAATGGCCACAAAGCTGAAAAATGGAAAATTTGGCCGGTACAGAGCTTTAAAGCTCCGAGTATCCTCCACGGATTTATGTATATGCGCAGTTTGTATAGACTTTTGAAATAGTCTATTTCATTTTTTTTATTATCTAGGTTTATATTTTTGAGGTTGCTGAATTCAGATTTGTTGTTAGATTTTCAAAATTGACAGTTGGCAGCTGTCAAATAGCTGTCAATGTGCTATAATAAAACCAAAAACTTGTTTTTTTTTTGTGTTTTATCTTTGTTTTTTTTTACTTCGATAAGTTCAAAGATGATATCAAATCAATAACAATGACTATCGGCAGCTGTCAAACGAACTGTCAAGTGGCTCAGTATACAATTGACGCTTGAAAGTTCTTATTTATTACATACTATAGAGGACCTTGATATAGAGTAAGCTGTCACAAGTGCAATTTGGCAGTTTACAGCCGCCAACTCACTGTCAAGATGCGCACAATGCCGCGAAAATATAAATTCACAAGTGTTTTTGTAGGTTGTTGTTGACTGTTGTTGACAGTCGCTGATCATGGATTTATTGTTAAAAATCCTTTGTGAAAAATTGCCGAAATAGACTTCTGATATGAAATTTGTCGTCAGACGTGCCAAATTGTGTAATAAATGTGTTTTTTTCGATCATTCGGATTATATTGAGTCATTTGGCACCCGATTTGACACCTGACAGCTGTCAAAATGCACTTTTGGCCACCAGCATCGTGATCAGCAATCTTCAAAACATCGGTACACGCACCAAAATCATATACTAATGTACCAGATTTCGGGTGGACGATTTTTTTTGCAAAAAAAAAACAGTTTTTTCCACTTTCAATTGTTTATAATTAAATAACAATAAACAATTACATGAAAAAATCACTAGGACTAATTTCAGGAACCTCTTAGCGACATGAAATACCCATAGTCAACCATCCAAAGTCCGAATTGTAGCAGATACGGGGGTAACAAGCTAAAAATCTAGCCGGTACAAATATGTACCGGTGCCCCGAAAAGGGTTAATGAGAAAGAAAGTGTAAATCTATTTTTCAATATGAACAAGTTAATAACATAATAAACCGACCTTTACCTATATATTATTATTTGCATGTGGCAACATTCGAGGATATTCTCGGCTTACAGCTGTCACCTATCAATCAACTAACTGTCAAAACCGAGTTGTGTAAACACAATTGACGGGCATAGCACATGTTTACGGATAACCAATAACCAAGTTTAATAAAAAGTATTATTCTAAGTCCCTAAAGCCGTCCCTTTAACGAAAATATCTCCCTAAATCGAAATTCTTTTAAGTCCCGTTTCACCCCCCACCCCCTCCTAAAACTGACCATTTTCACCCCCTCCTAAGTGGAGGTCTTCGCAAAGTACTCCCTCTTCATGAACATGTTCCATGTTAAAAGTTACAGTTTAAAAAAACTTTAAGTTGCTTGGATCACTGTGTTCAAACGTGATGTCATAAACTTATATCATGTTTGATTTTTTATCCACAAAATTAAGCACAAAAAATAAGTTAATTGCTCTAATATTGCATTTTGACAGTTAGTTGACAGCTTGTTGACAGCTGTAAGCTGACTTCATAATTTTATATCATATTTATATTCATTTATCTAAAAAACTTGAAGTTATCAACAAAAAATTATTTTTTGACTTTATTACTGGACTTTAAAGAATTGTTGACAGCTAAATGACAGCTGCCGATAGTCATTGTTATTGATTTGATATCATCTTTGAACTTATCGAAGTAAAAAAAAAACAAAGATAAAACATAAAAAAACAAGTTTTTGGCTTTATTATAGCACATTGACAGCTATTTGACAGCTGCCAACTGTCAATTTTGAAAATCTAACAACAGATCTGAATTCAGCAACCTCAAAAATATAAACCTAGATAATAAAAAAATGAAATAGGCTATTTCAAAAGTCTATACACACTGCGCATATACATAAATCCGTGGAGGATACTCGGAGCTTTAAAGCTCTGTACCGGCCAAACTATCCATTTTTGAGCTTTGTGGCCATTGAGACAATTGACCAGTATGATGAACTCTATCACATATCAAAAATTCAGCGAATTTGACCGGGACCCAATTTCCATAAGATTTGTGCGGGGTTCTTTGTACCTTTTGGTCGTTTAAAAGCGATAAAATTGTTAATTTCTTAGTTATGTTGACATTTTTCATTTTTTTTGGAATGTGAAATTTGTGTGTGAAGTTTAAACAAATATGATAGGTACTATTTTGAAAATTAGCGGGAACTTACGTGATTTAATTTTTTGAAAGAAACAACCCGGAAACAAATTTTCCACTACAACAATAACCTTTTTTATCATCTCATATAAGACTTGGCATACTCAAAAATACTCGGAAAATATTAAACCGGTATTACTTGAACAAGCGACTTATTGAGCGACCCCTAAACGTGGCCCGATCGACCTAAAAATTTGCATGACGTCGTTTCTAATAGAAACGAAAATTTTAGCCCTCAGCCCGGTAGAAAATCAGGAATGAGGAAAAATGGGTCGCTCTAATGTGCCCTTGCATAATATGGGTGGGTTTAAATTACGAAGCAGAATTATCGGCAAATCAATCTTCAATCTAAAATTGTGTGGGGGTATACCAATTCATTTGGATAATTTACTGAGTCGTTTTTCATCAACGACAGTGTCAAATGACTCTTGAATCTGAAACTTAATTACATCAACATCAACATTTTTTACTGCCAAAATAGCACGCTCACTGAGCCAATTAAGTTTCAGGTAATTATTCAGTATATCCGGGAAGACACTCTCAATTATTTTATGTTTTGACTGAATGATTGTGTAGAGATTGTTCATGTAAATGATTGTTTTAAACATACGTTACTCTCATCGGCATAACTAGAGAGTGGAATGGCTGGCAATGAAATATTTTGTTATTGAAATTTAAATATAGCATAGTTCTTTGCAATGGTTGGAGTGAATGTTTATGAGCCAGAGTACATTCATTCCAAATAATGATCGAACTCTATTGCAACCCTGCAGCTATTCCACTTTTTTTAATGCTGCACATTGTGTTCGGTTTGTCATGAACGTCTAATGTGAGTTTGAGTAGTGAATGTACCGTTCACTACTCAAACGCAATTTGTTGCTGTGAACGTCTAGCATTAAGTGATATTAAATACTGCTTTATTTAACAGCAACAGTTAGCATAATTCGATCAAAAATACTGTTTTGTTCGACAGTCATTAATGGCTCATTGTTCGCAATAAACGTAGCTAAGTGAACATTGTTATACTGTTCTTCTCGCTGCACGTCATTGTTAACTAAATCATAATAATTAATTGGCAAATTTAAAATTAGAATACAGCAGTATGTCCTCAGTCATGAGTTCTTGTATTTTTCCCACAAAGTTAATAATTGTGTTGGAATCCAGCAATATTTCAATAACTTTACCAGAATTTTGCTGGATTTCAGGTAGAATAAACAAAATCGATGTAAAAAAAGATAAAACCCGATTACATTCACTAGAACTCTCGTAAAATTCTAGTAAACGATTAAATTTTACTGGAATACTACCAGAATTCAGGTTAATATTTACCTGAATTCTGGTAGTATTCCAGTAAAATTTAATCTTGTTGTTATAAGAGAAGTGAGAAAGGTAGTATGAGATGCCTAATTATAAAGTGAGAACATTTTGAGTTACAAACTTTATTGGAATACTGAGAACATTCCAGTAAATTTTGAATTTCACTAGATTTTTACTAGAATTCTAGTAATGCAAAGTGTTGTCGCGATTTTTTCATTTTAATTATGGGTAAGCAATTAATAGAATTCCCGTAAAATTTAATAGAAATCATATTTCATTCAAAATAATATGGCGGACTCCGATTTTACTAGAATTTTGCAAGAGTTCATGTAAATTAAACTTTTAATGGAATTCTAGTAACAAAATTAACGTGATTTCTGTTGAAATTAACTAGACATTCCAGTTTAGAATCAAACAAAATGATCTGGTAGTTTTCTAGTATTATTTTTACCAGATAACCACTAGAATACCAGTAAAATAAACACTAGAACTAACTTTTTAATAAATATTTAACTACACTTTGCTGGGAATAAACGGGCGCGAAGCGCCTCAGAACAACCAATAGTATTAAATATTTTACTATTATTATAATTACAGTGTTAGTTTTCATACGAATTAAGTGGAATGCACAAATGTGTATGTTGGTTCAAAATACACACAAAAATAAATGTTTGACATGATTCTTTTGCATTATCCACACAATTGTGTGGGCAGGCAGGAAGAGGAATATATTAAGAAGAAGAAGTTCCCCGGAGGGGCCCACCTCTGGAAACGAAAATAGTGGTGTGCATGTCTTGATTGTACTTTTGCAAATCTAACGTAATCTATTTTGCAATATAATTATTATTTTTTGACTTTTATGATTTATCATCATTGCAAAAATTTCTTCATACTTATAAAAATATCATGTAATAGTAAATTTATACCTTGTACGCAATTAATATAAATGTTACGCGATTTTACGAATTCCGTGCGATCGATACGGTTTCGACTCGATTTTGCAAATAAAAGACTCAGCGAATTTTACAAACTTTATTTCCCAATACGTTTATTTTTTGCAGCAATTAACTAATTTAATTCGTTCACTGTTCAACCAATTTTGCTGTTCAGTGATACCTGGGTTCGGACTCGTGAAGTTTGGGTTGATAACAGTTTGTGGTATATTACTTTACCAATCGACCACCGAGTGATATGCTTGTGTAGAATAGAATTCGTCGAGATTTAAAAATTAGTGTAAATATTTAATGTTTAACGATTTAAAGAATTTTAATGAATGCCGTTTATCAATTTTTCGATCTTCGATCATGCTTCAAACAAAATTGATCACAATTACAAATAAAAAACTGAACCAGTTTCTTGTGGGGTCATCACGATAGCATCAGGATACTATACAGCCAGTTGAATATTAATTAGGTTGGTTCAGATAAATTAACTTTAAATTTTTGATGAATAGAAATACGAACGAAAACGAAGCAGATCTACAGCCTAGAAAAGTAATATAGAAATTTAAAAGTCCCTCTAAATCTTATAGAGAATGGAAGGGAAACTAAACCAAATTAATTTGGAGAATCACCTGAACTCGAATGTCTTTTCCATGATATATTCTGAGTTTTTTACTGGTTAGATCAACAACTTCGAGGGCGAGATTTCCAATTCTTACAATTATTTTCGCTTTTATAAATATCGAGCATAGCTTAGGCTTAGACGATGTTTTATAGGTTGCATCAACTGTGAACTTCCGCGCGAAAACAATATCACCAACATTAATATTTCAATCGCGACTGCGCAAATTATACTGCGTTTAACACCTTGTTCGTATGATTTGTGCAGATCGTGTAAAATGTCATTCTTAATTAATTCTTGACTATCGGGGATCAAAATATGAGCGTGTTTGTGTTCTTCCAGGCACATTAGATTCCGCAATAATTCATAATATTCCCCTTACCCTATGAAATTCTGTTCAAATACAATGGAATGTGCTGAGTAATTTGTGCTGTTATGGATCACATTTCTAAGAGCTGAACCAATTGCATGCACATGCTAATCCCAATCGGGATGATTTTTCCATAACCAAGGCGTTGGGTTTCGATATGTCCACTCAGTTTTCTGACGGTTTGGTAGGATTTCGGAGTGTTGTAGTTGATTCACGATCGATCCATTGTCACAAACCGATGCCAAAAATCCTGTTCCATACGGTTAAACAGCTTCAAATAGCGTTCTGAATTATCGACGCGTTGTTGTTTTTAGTCCCATGTAAGCAAGCTCGGCACCACTTTGAATACGGCTTTCTCATGAACAAATGTTTATGCAAAATAGTGTATAAATACTACCAACATTCACACATGAGCAGCACCAAAATTGTACCAAACAGAGATAGCTTCTATGGTAGATCCATATAGGGCCTAAATTATCAATCGGTTTATGAATCATATCAATATGGACTTCCTCAGCACGATTTTTCGTAGGAAAACCCTCATCGGTCCTTTTTTACTTAGGAGTGAATCTTATTTTGGCCAATAAGAACACATTATTACACAGATTGCACTAAAATTCCGCCTTATAGAGCTAACACCTAATATACTTTAGCCTATCAAACGAAGCATATTTCGTTCAAATGTGCACTTGCTCAGTACGATTGCAAACCTGTAAACGCTGCCAGATTTTTGAGAAAAAAATTTATTCAGATAGGAAAAGCCCCGTTGAGCTAAATCCTCGAGTAAAGCTAACTCCTAATAGTTTGACCTATTAAACGAAGTATGTTTAGTTCCAATGTGGACTGGCCCAGTACGTGTTTTTGAGCAAACCTCTCAACAACTGCGAGACTTTTGAATGAATCTCATTTAAGCCAATATAACAGGAGTTCACTGAGATTATACCAAAAGCAATCATTTAGAAATAACTCCTTAGGGTCTGACACCCTTAGGAATAATTGGAATGAGTACAGAGCCGAAATTCAAAAGGCCGAATGGCGAAGGGCCGAATGTCGAAGGTCCAAATGTCGAATGGCCGAATGTCGAAGGGCCGAATGTGTCGAAGGGCCGAATTTGAAAGGACCGATTTTTTTTTTTGTTTTTAGAAATATAATTTTTTAAATTTGTTGTTTTACGGAATATTTTGTAAATTTTTTTTGATTAAACATAAACGAATTTCTTAACGATGAGAGGTTTCTCAAAAAATCGTACTGAGCAAGTTAACATTGAAACGAAACGTGTTTCGGTTACAAAACATGCATATTTTCGTTAATCGTTAAAAACGGCACTCTTAGTTTTATTTTCGTTTTCTTTTTATATTGAAAAAATTTTGTTAGTTTTCGAATGATTTGTTTATTTTCGTAATGGACGAGAATTCGATGGAAATGGAAATAGAAACTAGTGTTTTTTATGCTCTTTTCATTTATTTTTTGTTTTGTTAAATTCCGCATTGGAAGCAGTTCCTCTGATTGTCAAGAACAGCTTCTGTGACAATGTTATTTAGTCGAGCAATACTCTTAAGTTTTATTAAAGGCGATGACATTCTATATTTCTGTTTTTCGGGTGATGATTCATGTCGGTGCGCGCCTTATTCCAGTTATTAACCGTTTGAGTCCCAAGCGGCGCGATCGCGCTGTTGAGATTTTATGTCGAGAAACCCCAGTGCATGTCAAACATAGTCGACAACTGACGGTGCGTTACCGATTGTCGAAGTCGCGCGCTCTGGTTTACTCAAGCAAGTACATCACACAGCTCCCTTTAATGTAAATAGTACATTTTACAATAGTTTTGTCTCAATAGATTGCCTTTCATCTCATTCATTCATCCTCTTCTCTCATTTACAGAAAGCGCGGTTGCGCTGTTTGGAATTTTTCGACAGTGTTTTTTCAATAACCCCTGGGACTCAAATAGTTAAAGTCGTTAGCTTACCACACAGTTTCTATCCGCCGTATATTCACATATTTACCGTTTTCGCATTTTTCAACAAAGTTTTGTTTTCACAACTAAGTTCCGATTAACGCGACATCTGGAATTTCATCGTCACTTTGTATTCGTATATTATGAAATTACTATATGTGATTTTATTATGATTCAATATATTATTGATGTCGAAACGTCTAATCGAAAATCTTACGAGAAATACAATTCACGTCATTGAAATACCAAAAAACTACAATATGTATATAAGATCGTCGGGCAGATACGTTTCATCATTTTTTTTTTGCAAGACAGAAACATATACAAAAAATCTATTCGAATGTGAGATGAATTTCAGATACGTACCAAACAAATTTTTCCTTGTATCTCTGTGTTATGTATGTATGTGTGTGTTAGGATATTGATCTGGTTTGATTATTTTTGCTGATATTTCATTATTTTCCAAAAAAAAAAAAAAATATTAAATGACGAGAACAGATGAATAAACACCAGAAAAAAATCTATACCAGTAAGCTCATTTGTATCCAATCGTTTATTTTATTCTCCCCATCCATAAACAGTTCGTGCTTCTGGTGCTGGATCTGCATAGGCGAAATATATATTGATTGTATGTGTGATGTGAAAGGTTAAATCTTTTTCGTGTTTAAGCTTATTAATTACATAGTTAATGTATATTTTGTTGAGCTTTGTGAAAACATAATACTAAAACGAGGAAAATTTATTTTGACGGGAAATTGAATTTACAGATAGACAATAAAAACTTATACAAGATTACATGAACTTTCAACTTGCGATACGATGTATAAACATATAGATATAGCAACAGTGGGATAAGAATAGTTGATAACGAGATTTTTATCAAGATTATGTTGTAACGAGTATAAAATTTCCCAAGCAACTGTACTCTAGATCGCAGTGAAGTTAAATATAATTATTTTAAATGTACTTCGCCCACTCCCGGGCACAATTCAACAAAAATGAACAAAAAGACAATTTCCTAATTTCCTATTCTATTTTTCGTTCTCGTTTTGAAATTTGATATTTTTGTACATTTTTCCAATTTCTCTTTTTGTACATTTCCTATGTTATTATTCTACTGTTTTACCATTAAAAATCCATTTTCCATTTTCTTTAATATTTCTATTTTATTAATTTAAAATCATACTCATTTGTTTCGTATTCTAATCTTAGAATCGTAACAATTGGGAAAACTTGTTTTACTTTTGGTCGATATAGAAAAATGATTAGAAAAACTTTTTGTAGAATTTGAAAATGTTAAAATATTTTGTTGTTGCTATGATTATTGTGATTGTATTAGTTTTTGATAACTTTTTGGGAAATAAAAAAAAAGTTCGATCGGAAAATTAAAATGAAAATGTATCTCTTTAATACTGTGTCTAACAATGGCTTTTGTTTTATGGAAATAAATAAATCATTATTGGTTTCCGAAAACTTTGTGCCTTACCAAAAAATTAGAATTTGCAGTATATAAAACGGATTTTGATAATATTGTGATAATTTATTTTGGAAAGTTTGTAGAATTTAGATAATAAATCATATCACGATTCACCAACAATTTTATATTTTTGATATGGTGTACGTATATATATAATACGGGATGATAAGAAAAGGTCTGAACACCCCCAAAAACATAAACCGAATTTTTTATTACGAAATTCGTTAATTATGATTCTAAAATTTAATAAAAAATTTAAAAGATACTTGTATATAAATATAATAAAAACACATAAAATAATAATAATAATAAATAAATAAGCATTAAAACCAAAACCAACGAATTTCGACAAAAAATGAGAAAACTATAAAAATAAATATAAATATTATGCTAATTTAATGTTTCCCATGAATATAATTTATTTAAAATTTAAATAAATTGTATTTGATATACAGAACAGAATAACATGGTATAGCAATGGAATCTCCTGCTTGGTAGTATCAAAAAAACTCGATATGCATCTAATATAATATTAATAGAAAAAATGTTATTTTAATACAGAGCTTAATGGGTACGGTAAAAAGACAAACACACGATGGGAACGCTAAGGCAATGACCGTTTTATTTTTTTATAAATACGTTTTTACGTTTGGTGCACTGATAACAGCTGAGAAATATTATTCGTTTCGCGAATATATAAATACTAAAACCATGAATATGAGGTGCTATAAACATTTCCGAAAAATCAACACAAAATAAAATCTTATACAGATACAGCGACTTGCTAAAATGATGTACAGATAATTCAATACATTTTGTACGTTCGCCGACAAAAATTAGTTCCGTATTTTCGGTTAAAATGTGATGTTCATTACTCGAATGGGCGATTTTTTGAAAAATATTTGCAATTACCGAAAAATTTAATTAAAATTGACTTTTGCTCTAGACTATACTGAGTGAGATTTTTTAATAAATGCCATGCTTCTTATCTGGGTTCCTATACAAGATTGGAGAATATAATTGATAATGCAAATTGTTCTTTGTAGAGGAGGGCGTATAATGGGCATTTCGATTGACCTTATAGGTGAATTTATTTGACTCTCTAGCAAAATTTTCTGCAGAAAAAATTTGCTGAAGAATACAAATCGAAGAGAGAGAGAGAGAGAGAGAGAGCAAAAACAACCAATCAAATTAGATAAATTGGTTGCATTTTTGTAAACAAATTTCCCCTACATTTCATTTTGTAAAACTTTATGCCTCTTCGAAAAAAAAATTATTTATTCTTTAGATTAATTTACTGGAGGCAGGCACCTTAGCTTCACGGCAAACTATAGCAAATTTTTTTGCAGAAAATGTCCTAAAAATGTCCCAAATTTTTCAGCAGAAAATTTTGCTACAGAGTCAAATAAATTCACACTGTTTGAACACTGTTTCGTTATCACGTTAAAAAATCTAAATAAATTTAATTCTTCTTTGACTTGTAGCAGTACATTGTCATTGTATTAGTAAATACAGGAAACACTCCAAGAACACGATTTTAAAACCGTGTTGTCGGAGACTACAAAAAACAAAATAAAAGAGAATAACGAAAAATGTGTTGTTTGAAACCGCGTAATTTGAAGAAATGTGTATCCGTGTTCTTTGAAACCATGTTCCTCAAATACCGTGTTATTGGAGGGTTACCTGTATAATATACTAAATTCGGATTAACCGATTAAACCATTGATTGATTCGTTTTTACCTACCAGATTGAACATGCCACAAATTCTATTATACCTAATATTCTGGGAAACAAATAGAAAATGGCCACAAAAATTGCATAAATATTAATGTAATATTTATTATGTTAAAAAACATTTAACCCCAGTTTAATTAAGACAAAATTAGAGTTGTTGTGTCACATCAGCCAAATTTGCCTTGGAGTACTTTTAAATGGAACGTACGATTTTCTGAATTTTCCTGTAAATTTTTTAAAACCCAGCATGTTAAGTGACGTATGCATTCATATATTTAGATGCTACTTGGTCCTACCTAATAGAAAAGCACGTTTGCTTTGTTCAAATTGGGGATTTAGGACAGCAAAATTTGCCTTGGAGTACTACAAATCGAACGTACTATTTTGTGAATTTTTCCGGAATATAAACCAGCATGCTCGTTTTATAACTGATACGAAACCTTGGTTTTAAAACGAAAACAGTTTTGAATTGGTTTCAGACACGCTACAATACCTTAGCCAATACGGCTTTTGCCTGTGTTTCTTGATACCATCTCATTTTATTTGTACTACTGTGGAAAAAATTTTAGTTAGTCTAAAAATTTCTAGATTTCTTGAAATATTGAAAAACATGGGTTGTTTCATATATGAATGATACGTCATGCAATTACGGCACAATTGATCAACGCTAGTTCTTAAATGCTAAGGAAATCGAGGAGTTCATTAATATGTTATTCTATTGACAGTGATGACGAAGAAGACAGTTATGGCGATGATTTTTATAATAAAAATCCAACAAGATGTCGCTTCCGAATTGAACCACCATCTGAAATTGATGACGATGTACCATTCGACATTCAAAATATACCTGTGATACTACTAAATAGTGATAGTATTGTGATTGAATTAAAAGATCCTGATATTAGAAACGCAATTGAGGTGACAAGTGAAAAAAGCGTGGTTAAGGAATTAAAAAGTTGTATATAGTAATACTATTTGGAAAGTAAAACATTTGAATATTTCATGAAATAAATATAAATTTAACGGTGATGAATCTCTACCACAAGAAGTTCTCGAACTACAATCGCCTCTTGCAATATTCAATTATTTTTTTAATTCTAATTAAAATGGCGATAGCGTTCAAGAATCAAATAACTACGCAATGGAGACTAACATCAAAAATACGTTTCAAGAAACGGGAAGGACTTGGAAAAATTCCTCGGGATGTGTATTTTAACTTCCGTGCACCAACTAACAAGGTTGCGCCGATACTGGCCCCATGACGTGCAACAATATAATACGGGAAAATTCAGGATTTACTTATAATTTTGAACAATTTTCGGGATAAGAAAATGATAAACGTATTTTATTATCAGAAAAAAATTTGGGAAGCTCATCAAATGTGGTTATACGAAATGTAAATCACTACGATTACTTCGATTATTATTACACGAGATTACCATTGGTTTATTGAACTAAATATACTTGGTATTCAATCAATTGGCACAGTACGTCGTGACAGACTACCTGCAAACAAGTTACCAACCGAACGTGTATTTAAAACGAAGCCGACCGACCATCAACCAATAGTATTAGTCTTGAGATAGACGTTAAACGAAAAAAGCCCAACGCAAGTCATAGTTTCAATAGATGTTCGCCAGCAAGTGTATCGCATTTTCTCAACCGGACATTGGAAAGACAGCGGTGTACGTGTAAGTTACCACGAAAATCAATTTTCCTTCGAAAGTACAAATAATTAGAATTTCTTATTTCGATATTATAAATAAGGATTGCTGAAACTATAATGTGGGATTTTATCGACAAAATAGAAAAAATCATACATTGAACGGTTAAAGGAAATTTTAAAATTTGTATTAAAACTGCTTTTAAGTTTTTTTGAATTGGTGACAAGCGGGCCTTATTTGTCCGTATTTGGCTGACCTAAACAGCCTCTACCTACCACCAATTTGAACAAAAAGAACGGTTTTTTTAGAAAGAACCTAGTTGTATCATAAATTTCCAGAGAAAATCATAAAAGTTAACATTTTTGTTAGAAAATATTTTGATGTATAACTACAATATATTTACGCTAAAATTCGTTCTATCGCAACAATATATATATGCAGGACAGATTTCGGACAAACTTCACCAATGTTCCATTCTCACATTGGTTCAGTTTGTTTTTTATTTTTAGATCCACCAACAGCGGCGCCTATGTGTTTTAGAAGTAATTTAAAAACTTGCTTAATAATTCAATGAAGAATTAATTTTATTTGTTGTTACACAGAAAAAACGTTAAAACTAAAAAAAAATGTTTTCTGTAGTGCAGATCAATTTTCCTCACACCCCTAAAATCTTACTAAACACCATCTCACACACACAGATGTAACTCGATTTCAACCGGAAAAAAATTATTAATATTTTCTTTTACGCAGCAAAATAAAATATAGTACTCATGAAAAATTTCAAAAATCTCTGAGATTTTTGTTATTCGAGACAAAACGTTATTGAGTGTAATACGAAAATTCTTAAACATTTGGAATTATTTATCTCGGCCCCTACGGATTGCCCAGATACGTTCGAAGTGGTTCTGTCTCGAATAACAAAAATCTCAGAGATTTCCGAGCATATGGATAAATAAGATTGGTTTCGTACATCAATTATTAGTTCTAAACCTCTTCGAACGTATCTGGGCAATCCGTAGGGGCCGAGATAAATAATTTCAAATGTTTAAGAATTTTCGTATTACACTCAATGACGTTCTGTGTCGAATAACAAAAATCTCAGAGATTTCCGAGGATGTGGATAAATAAGATTGGTTTCTTACATCAAATACTAGTTCAGAACAACTTCGATCATTTCTATGCAATCCGTAGGGACAGTTCAGAACAACTTCGATCATCTCTGTGCAACTCATAGTGTGTTTGTTGTAAAAAATTTCATTTTTTAAGATTCACTCAGAACTTTCCTCAAAAATTAAGTGTTCGCTACGTATAGTGTAAAAATATTTGTGTTTATTAAAAAATTTCAGATATATTAAGAAAGTTCAATATTTGAATGTTTTTTCAATTCTAAGTACTTATAGGACACAGTGTATGTTTTGTTATTTTGGCATAAACTTTACTCCGATTTTTTATATGGTTGTGTAAGATTTAAAATTTCAGCCGGAACCATAACAAAGTCAGTCGGTACCATACCACCACATGTCAGTCGGTATCATATGAAGCCAGTCGGAACCAAATAAACTATTTAAATTCACGGACGTTTATAAAATTCTTCAAATAACCATAACAATGTCAGCCGGAACCATAACTATGTCGCACTCGGGATCATAAAAAGTCAGCCGAAATTTACCAGCTGAAACCAAACCAAGTATAGCACAACTAGGACATTGCATTGTGCATCATTGTACACTATCTTATTTTGCACCTTATGCTGCCAGCCGATCCATATAAAGCCTGCTGGAACCATAGGAACTATGGTACAGTGCAGCCGGAACAATTTAAAGCTATTAAAAAGAAATCATTAGAGGCTTCACTGGCTTCCACAATAAGTACAACACGCTGTAGATGGTGTTGAAACACATAAGCTTTTAGCTGGAACCACCAATATGTCAGCTAAATGAAGTCCGAGGAACCATCTCAGCTGGAACCAAACCAACTATTAAATCAAATTAAATTGACCAACTCGTAAGTGAACAGGTGTTCCTAAACTACTACTACCTAGATCTATAATTTAATCTACTCGCCACCAATATTTATTTATAAAAATAATAAAGAAATATTTTTATTTCAGTATTTTGTAATGAAGATTTAAAAGAAATCAAAGTTATTTTCAAAAATTTACTTGGTATTGTTTTTGTTGCTTTGTAAAATTAACGCGAGATAAAAATATAAATCCTTTACTTGTTAGAGCGCAACAAAAAATGTTTAAATAAAATTTACTGCCAAAATAATGGCCCTATTCCATGGAAAAAAAATCTGCTGTCAGCAAAAATAAAAGCGAGAAAAAAATATAGATTTTACTGGTTGAGTACGAAACAAAACATGTTGTCAGTAAAATTTTACTGAGAGAATAGTTGTGATGGTGGTAGTTTGCTGCCATAATGCTGCTATAAAAAATGTTAATTGGAGTATTTTTTATTGCAGCATTTTTCACACATCTGCAAAAAATGTATGTCAAACTCATACAAAATAAGTCGATCGCCATTTTTATTGTTAAATGACGATTTGATTTTTTTTTGTGTTCAAATTTGTTAACGTTAGTGGTTTTTTGTGGTATATATATATTAAAATTAAAATATGTATATAAAAGAATCGAATTTTACGAAAATGTACCAACAGAAAATTTTATAAAATTTTTAGGTTATGGCAAAATGACCATACAATTTTTCTATAAAATGAAACAAAAAATATTTCTAAAGGAAAAGTTTTTCTATTGTGAGAGCTCTGTAAGTAGGGAAAATATTGCCATAAAACGTATGAAACTCAATACTTTTAATGGCAACATTTTTAACACACCTTCAAAAAAATAGCATGCGATGAGAAATTTTTTTTGCACACTACGAACATTTTATGGTTGAAAAAATATTATAGTGAAATGTCAAGAAAAAAATGGAACGCGAGATAAATTTTTGTGCTGCAACATACGTTCATTGTAGGGTAAAATAGATTTTGAAAATTTTGTGTTTCATTAAAGTCGTTTGTTTTCAAATTTTTTAGGTTATTTTGCCCCCAATCTGTCACTATTTTGACTATATACAGTTTGCTATAATAAAAACAAAAGTTGCTGTCTTTGTCGCTTTAACGTAATTTAAATATACTCTTCTCTTTTCGGTTTCCCAGTATTTTTTACTGAAAAAATTTGTTTCGCTGTGGAATCGACGAATCCACGCATTTTACATTAACAAAATAACTGATGTTCTCAAAAATGGGTTTTGATTACACCTGTCAGTTGTCCTTTCATATAGGCATCAAATAAATATTAAGATTGACTACTCGTTGCCTTTATTATATGTACATGCGGCGTTAGTGCGAGAATGATTTTTTAAAGTTTTCCCCAAGGAGGGTTTTCTGGTCTGTTTCATTCATGGTCAGAAGGAGATTTAGTTCTGACAGGTTGTGTGCTTTAACGAACAAGAAATCGATGGTGGATGTAGGCATATTTACCTATTGAATAGCACGTTGGTCGAAAGCTTTTCCGGAAATGACGAAGTTAATTTACATCCCATTCCGTGAACAGCATTATCCAAGTATAAAAAGATTTTGCTTTACACAAACCATTTTTGTTCTAAAGTAGTTTTGGTTTACATACGAATTTGCATTCCTAGCTTTCATGATATTCTGAAAATCGTCTATGTTATCAATTTACATAGGAAAAATAAAGCCATCAAACAGCCTCTCAGTTTTGTCAATATCATTTCTTGTGAAATATTTAGATACTATTATGTTCGGTTACAATATTCAAATTTCTCACAGAGAAAATTTTTGAGTTTTGGAAAAAATGGCAAACCAGATACAAATACCAGAAATTCCCAGTAAAATTAATTTCATTTCATTTACCACCCATTGAGGCCATGTTTTTACTTGTCTATGATGTACATTCAAACATAATTAAATGCAATCAACAAACCAAAACCACCGTGCACATAAAATTATTACTGTTATTTTTCAACCCACACTAAACGTATCCCATATAAATTCTATCGATTTGAAAAACGGGTTAAAATTAACATAAATTTAATTTCTCCGTCGAGACTATCTAATACACGAACAAAACACAAAAAAATCATTTTAGTTCAACCTCATTTAGATTTTCGGTGAAATGATTTTTCATCATTATACACCAGGTACTAAACATAAACCAAACATGTCATGTGTAGTTTACCAAAATGTGACACGTGGTATTAGTGGAAATTATTATTATTGTTTGCATTAATCTATTTTCATGCCGTGCCGTGCAGACGTGTGAACTGTATAAAAAATGTATTTTACCGTTTTTAAAAAATTTCCAAATCAAATTTAAATTACGAGTGTTTATACGTTTTAAAAAGAGTCGGTTTGGTTTGGATTTCGTCACGGAATTAAAAAAAAAATTAGAAAATTCTCATGAGATTAAAATATTACGACTTTCATTTTATTTTTTAGGAATTTTCATTTTATGATTTTCCTTTCTAATTTTTTTTTTTTAATTTTATCACCCAAATGAGAATATAATGAAAAAACATAATATGTGTTTGGATAAGCCGGAAAATGGATTACATTTTCATTTTTATAATGTATACCATGTAAAAAAAAATTGTTTTGTCATTTATACAGACAACGCAGTAAATTTACTTATTTGTGAAAGGAAAATAAAACTGACGAGATTACAAACGTTATCGTGTGTATGTTTAGTTCTGTTAAAAGAAGAAAACAAATATTTTTTTCGGCTGTTGACAGATGTAAATACTGGAAAATTTTGCATTTTTGTTTTACTTTAGGGCTTTTTTAAAATTTGGTAGCTCATTTGTATAAATGTAAGAGAATATAAAATTCCTATCAAAAACAATTGTTTCAATTATAGTATGAAAAGCTAGTAGACCAACAATAGTTTTCGAAATCAAATGTTAGATGTCTCAAGATGTACTGAATAAATACCCTTGTTGAAAATATTACCCTGGTTAAAAATTTAGAAAGCTCCAATTTTGCAACGATCTCCCAATTAATGGAAATAAGGTTAAGTATGGTTGATTTGATTCCGAATAGTCAACCGCCTGGACTGTAGAGATGCCGAATTTTGGTGAAACAAAGCTTTTTTTTATCAATACTCGCCATTTCCGGTAAAATCAAAATCGTCCAAAAATCAATGGGATTACAAATTTATGGAAAAAGCTTAAGTACGATACAATTAAAGTTAGCCAAAAGTTTCCAGCCGAAAGATAAAAAAATAATCGATAAGGCAGATAGTGTCTTCGCTTTCTCAACAAAAGTGAGTAAATACGATATCGTTGATATTCTTAATCCAAAAGTTATCAACCAAAAAACAGTGTGAATACAAAGTTTGTTGAGGATGCCACTATGGCCATTTGATAGTAAACATTAGTAAACTTCGGCCAATCGTGGAGAAATCTTGATGGGGATAGGGGACAATATAGGGGTATAATTTGGCAAAATCTTGCTAATTTTATATATTGAAGATGCTTTGAATGGCGTTCCGATCCAGTTTAGCATGATTGATCAGTGATGTCACTATGGTAATTGGTCAATTTCGACCAATTTTGGCAGAAATTCTTATGGCAATATAAGGGTGACATTTAATTACGCTAATTCAATATAGATTATGATAAATCCCAAAAGCTTATTAATCCTCCGGTTTAGAAGTTTTGCGAAAAAAAAATCGAATCGCATAAGTCGTTCTAGAGATATCATCGGTAGGGACATCCAGAGGGACGGGCAAACTTTAAATTTCGGCCTATAAGAACAAGTAGCTTAATTTTCAATTCGATGAATTGAAAAGCTTTTGGGATCTCTACCTCAAGGAGGTCGGGTACTTGCCCCGAGATGTACTTTTCTCTTGTTTTTTTAATGACTTATTTAACAGATTCGAAGCGCAAATTATCTTTAGTTGACTCACTTAAAACCATAAAAAATCGCCAAAGATTTTTATGTTTGTGAAGTTGGCCCAAAATTCTGACCCAAAAAATTATATTTTTGCCGCTGGCCATACCGTATTCTATTTTGATAACTATCATGACATAAAACTGAAAAAAAACATTGAATATCACATAAATTCAAAGATTAAATATGAATTTGAATGAAATGAATAAAAATAATACAATTGTATTTTAAATTTATAAAATTATAATATTAATAAAATAAAAAATATACAAATTTAACTTAAACATGATCATGCTTTAAATGAAAATGATAAAGAAGATTTCTCAAAATTCTAATAATTTTTTAACACAAAAACTATAGTTACTATCACGAACTGTCAGCCCAAAAAAATCGTATATCAGGACATTTTAATGATGTCGGCCCGACATTTTAGTGTTGTCTTGAAATTTATGTCGAATACACTCAGCCCAAAATTCAAATTTTCATAGTAGAAGGAATCATTGTAACCCGGTATAATAAATGTAAAACAGCCAAGAAGCATTTCGTATTATTTTCAATTGGTCCAAGAAAATATTATTTTTACGAGTAGTTTTTACCTCAAGGTTTAGAGATGGACATACACCAAAATTACAGTTTTTTGAATTAAAATTGAACTTTTTACTGTTGTTGACTAATTTCGAAATATGTAAACTTCTATTAAAAAAATCGAGGTTTTCAGAATTTTTCATAACTAAAAATCTATGACGTATGTCGGTCTTTGTTAATAAACGCCTCACATACTATTAGTCGATTGGCTCATAAATAGTTTTATTTTAATACACATATACATAAGGTATGATATCAAAGGGCCGAATGTCGAAGGGCCGAATGTTGAAGGGCCGAATTTCAAAGGGCCGAATGTGTCGAAGGGCCGAATGTCGAAGGGCCGAATGTCGAAGGACCGAATGTGTCGAAGGGCCGAATGTGTCGAAGGGCCGAATGTCGAAGGGCCAAATGTCAAAGGGCCGAATGTGTCGAAGGGCCGAATGGGTCGAAGGGCCGAATTTTTATTTTTATTTTTAGAAATATGTTTTTTTTATTTTTTTATTTAATTAATTTATTTTTTTATTTTTTTTACATATCTCTTTTTCAAACAAAAAAAATTGCAACTATTTAAGTCCAAACCACACAAATGTGTGGGTAAAAAATAATAGTATGTAATGGCGTTTTTGATAAAAAATTTGGGTAACATGAAATTTTTTTAAAAAATTACGCCAAAAATGTCGCTTGTGTGGAAGTACAACCAACACAATTGTGTATATATTTATATTGTTTTTTCCGGACGAAAATAATTTTAAAAGGAATACACAAATGCGTAAGTTGGGTCAAAACACATACAAAAATAATTTTTTGACGTGGTATTTTTAGAGCACCCACACAATTGTGTTAATGGGCAGGAAAAGGGATATACCTATTAGTGGCGCATGACAAAATTTTCCTTCACCAAAATGTACCGCTGACTGGATACGTGATGAAAAATAGTAAAATACCTAAATTCATAAAAAACTCATTTATGTTTAATAAAAAATATTTACAAAATATTCAATAAAACAACAAATTTAAAAAATAATATTTCTAAAAGCAAAAAAAAAAATCGGCCCTTCGACCCATTCGGCCCTTTGACATTCGGCCCTTCGACACATTCGGCCCTTCGACATTCGGCCCTTCGACCCATTCGGCCCTTCGACATTCGGCCCTTCGACATTCGGCCCTTCGACATTCGGCCTTTCAACATTCGGCCCTTTGTACCCATTCCATACATAATACTATACATCCTCATACCGAGAATGGCCTATATTCGGTCGCTTTACGAACAACCATAATATTTAATGGAAGTTGAGAATTTTTGTGTTGGTCATCGGTCTAATTATGATTTTTGGACGGTACTGGTTCTAGCTTTTACGAGAAAGAAGTTTCAGGAGGCTATGATGGGATTCTCATACCAAGAATGGCCTATATTTGGCCGATTTACAAATAATTATAATATTTACTGGAAGTTGAGATTTTCGGTGTTGGTCATCAGTCTCATCAAGATTTTTGAACTGTAAAGGCTAGAACTAGATCTAGCCTTTACAGTTTTGTGTTACCACTGCGTTTTTTTGGGCTGACATTTGGACCAACTTGACATACATAAGATTTTTTTGGTTTCTTGAATCTTGGTAACCCACCTAGAACGGTCTAAAAACATTTCTCTTCGTTTTCACTCGACCTAGACATTTTTTTTGTATTGTTTATAGGTATTCGTACTCTAAATTTAATTAACAATTTGGGTTTTAGCATTATATACGATATAGTTGTTATAATGGCTGTGGCGCTGTTACGTTCCGTCGTTTTATCCGCTTCACGGCTCGTTCCAAAAACAAGTTTTTCTATTCATATGTTGATCCATTAAACATCGCATCGTGAGTCATTTGACGTCTAACGATATGTTTATCTTCATCCTCCGTGATTAATGAATTAGCTGGGGCCCAACTCGAAATTAACTGGGACATAATTCCGAAAAAACAAGGTCTTGGATCAGACAACAACTTTGACGATAGATTAGTTTTTTCGCCAATCTTCTTTTATTCTTAATTCAGAAAATTGAAAGGCTTTTGTCATTTCTACCTCAAAGGGGTCGGGTACCTGCCATAGAAAATCGCCAAAATACTACCCAATATCACGATATTGCATTACATTTTACCGATATACTAGTGTAGTATATCGTTTGAAAGGTCTTAGATAAGACAACAATTTCGATACAATTTTAGTTCATAAATTCACCGTTTTGGCACTAGTAGCAAGCTGTTACTTTGTAATAGAATATATACTTCTCATATATTGTTGAAAAGGTTTTGAAGAATGACGTACATTTATCTGAACAACTTAGTACTCACAACTACCGTTGTGGCGCTGGAAACAATGACACCTTTTATTATTCGCATATAATCAAGTGGCATATCATTTCGAAGGTCTTACAAAAAGCAACAATTTTATAATTAGCGCTTTTGTTTACAAATCCACCGTTTAGGCGCTGGAAGATAATTTTATTTTTATTTTTTTACATTGAAAATGTCTTAAAGAATGCCGTAATTTTTTCTGAAGCATCATTGTGTTATTGAAAACTGCCGTTGTAGCACTGGAAGCAGTTGCAATTTGTCTCAATCCCATATAATCGTATATCATATCATTTGCTATACACCTTTCCCGTCAGGTACTCTCATGGGAAGAAACCGATCAAGGGTTCGTGGGAGCCAGTCGATATCACCACTTTTGACATTTTCGACCGGAAAAAGTTGCTCGGAAAATTTGGCATCGGGCGATTTGTGTGTGTTGAGGCACCGTTTTGTTAGAACCACTTGTTATGTAAGCCTAATTGATCCGATAGCAGTCGTTAATAACTATTACAGCATTGTGTCTAGCATCCTCAACGAAATATGACCCAATAATATCGCTGGCTCAAATGGCGCAACACAAAGTTACTTTACGAGGATGGAGTGATCTTTAGTATATCAATTGAAGGCTTCAGTGCCCCAATAGCGGTTATTCTGTTTATTAACAAGGCCAGCGAAATGCAAATGGGTTTCGCTGCTCATAATAATTTTTTTTGTCAAAAATGGTGGCTCTCTCTATCTAGCTGTAAAACTCGAGCATTCAAATCTTGCCGCCGTTCATGATCATTATACGGGTAAAAATACAAATCTTTGGTCATTCTTAACAAACGCGATAGAGACATTCCCAATTCTTGTACATGGTGTCAATAAAAGATACCTGGTTATTCAGCAATACTCTGCCTCACTACATCAATGGTTTCTGCTGTATGTTGATTTAATTGTCGTCCAGTTTTTACCTAATCTCCCACTGTATGCAAATTTTCAAAATTACTCATTACACACTGAATGGTTGACATACTTGGCACATTATTCCACCATAAGATCACGTGCACAATTAATTAAATAAAATAGTTTAATAATTTTAACCCATTGTTGTGGCGGTCTCCACGACTGTCAAATGTGAACTGAAAAATGTTATTCAAACCAAAATGTTGGCCAAACAAATGACCTGGAACATAAAAAGCACCCAGTTTTGTATCCGTGTGTAAGTAATCCTATTTAAAATAGACAACATAAATAATAAAAAATTTTATTCGTTGTTGGAGTTGGATTCAAACAAAAGGCTTCTCTACAAAAACAAAACAAATTGGGTATACAGTTGAATAAAAGAAACGAAAGAAATCTCCAAAACAATTTTAAATTACAATTTAAATGTTCATTTCACGGTTTTTTAACCGTGAAAAAAATTATAATTTTTTATATAAACAAGGATATAACATCGGGAGATAGTATACGGCTCTTCCCAATTGTAAATTATGTATAATAAATACTTTTATGTTGTATGCATAGACATTTCGATTTTAATCTCCACTATATGAAAGTTTTTTATAGAAACGGAAGGAACTCATTGACACAGTTGCAATTTCCAAATTTCTCGATTCCTCTACTCATCTCGTATACAAGTTTATCTTAAAATATCAACTCAAGTGGATGAAATAACAAAATCAAACAAAGCCATATTTATTGTATACAGATTTTCAATAAATTTTCAATTGTTGAAAACACAAAATGGAAAATCGAAATATATAAAATTTATATTTGGTGTAAAATAAAAACAGTTTCCTTGTAGATCTAAAGTAAAGTGTTTATGCTGCTGTACCATATAGTACATACAATAATGTTATTTTGTTTATGTACACTATAAACTGACTTCAAACCCTAACACAAGAGAAACAGAAATTTCCAGAATCGAAGCCTTTTCTATTTCACGTATTTTTTTTTTATTTATCGCTATATAAATTTAACAGTCCTACAGTAAATTTTAATTCTTGTTATACTCGAATAATAAATAAAATTGAAGTGATATTGGAACGTACATTTGATTGTACAAAAACCAAAAAAACCATATTCGGTTTTTTACGATTTGCGATACTGAGACGCTTTGAAAGATTTGTGGTTCAATGTTGGGCGGCCGATTTAACTATTTTCATATAATGATTGAGTTATGCCGAAAGCGTTGAAATTTAATCGATTGGATTTAATGCTTTAAGTATAATCATTATATATCGTTTCTATGATCTGGAAAATATTTGTGATATAATACTTACGAACGAACATATATCATGTCGCTTTTAATTTACAGTCCATATCGTTAGATTTTTATACACACAAATCGAAGATGTAGAACGAGAGACGGAAAAATCAATTTAAGATAATTTCCCAAGATAATTTTCGTGAATATATATATACCAAAAATAAAATCTCGTAGCCGACCAAAAATTCGATTAACTCCTAAATTCATAATACACATAGTGCGTATATATACACAGATAGATCCACACATTTACACCACAACCAAGTTATTTAAAAAAATATATAAAATTCAAAGCCAACAAAATGGTAAACGTAATCAATCTCTAAGGCTTGAAATACAATTAATAATTTTTTATTTTATTTCGAACAAACCGAACCCAAAATATCAATAATTCAGTTCAAAGTAAAATATATGATATCCATAAAATATATTTGTATGTAAATCCATAATCTAGATACTGAAGAAGAAAAATTTCTAATATATCATCTCAAGTATATAAGAAATCAATAGCACACCCACTTTTCAGTTTTCACAAATCTTACAAACAGTACACATATTCACATACACACATTCGTTAAATATCCAGCACTATAGGTGGCAGAGTAGTGGAAATGAAAAACTCATAAAATGAAATCAGATTTAAACATGCTTTTCCATTTTGTCAAGTACAAAAGATAATAGAATTTCCAATTCAATTTTTTCCATCTGTAATTGAACAATATAGTGAAAAATTATGATTACTTTTTTACGAGTCTGTCTGCGTATTTTCACACTAGAAAATATGCTAGAACCAAAAACAAAAAAAAAATCCTACCCAAAGTTAGTCGTTATAGAGAGAGGTTTTTGCTATTTTTCATATTCAACCAACTTTGCACTTTGAAATAATATGACAATTTATTTGGAATGAAACTTATAAACTTACATTGATCGTGGATTTGACAAAAGGTGGTTGAGTTTAGCACAGTTTTCTTCACTTACCTGAAAATATAAAATAAAAAAATTGTTAAATATTGTTAGTGGAATAAAAGTGCCATAAATATGTTGGCAAACGTATTTATATGGCGAATATAATAATTAACGGATTTATATCAAAATTATTGTGACATGCTCAATTTATTTTTGTACCTGCAGCTTAAAACTTTTATTTATTATACGACAATGAAAGAGTACACAAACAAATATTTGCGTGCCTCGTGCATAAAATGCTTTTTGCACTGTAATCCAATGAGACAAATTCAAGAGTAAAACGTTATATAGTTTCAATGATTGACGTATTTTTGTTAATCTTTGGAGAAGGAAATACAGCGCCAGTTATAATACCGAGTTTTATACTGATGGAGAGGAACTCGCGAGAGAAACAGATTGGATACCGAAAAAGAAAAATAGACCTACTAAAAAAAGAAGAGCAGAATTATTGCCTGAAGTTGGAGAACAATCGCAAGCTAGTGTAGCTGGTATTACTAATACTAATCCAGCACATCACAAACAACAGCAAGAAACCAACAGGAGAAGGTTCCACAGAATTTGCTAGTACACAAACTATAATGAAACCAGTGACCACTAAGGAGTACAGAGTGTTACTAACCATTATCTTGGTTAGTTTAAATTTTTTTTTGTGGTAAATGTGTTATTGTGCTATTTATAATCACTGTGATTTTTGTTTGTACTTTAAAACAACAAAATTATGTCAAAACTGTAATTTAATTCCAACATTTGAATTGTTGCTAATGGGTTTTTGCCTGTCATGATTATTTGTGTTACTAGGTCAACATTTAAAACTGTGCCACTCAATATGTTAAAAACCTGCTGAATAAATTTCCAGGTGATGTTACTTGTCAAGTCTGCAAAGTACCACTCTTGCCGTGTTTAAACTATCACAAAACATGAAACATAATTCAATCATTTATCCTAGAAAAAACGGCTAAACCACTGCCAATATATGACAAGTGAAGTGGTAGAACCAACAGATATGCAAGAAGATACTGAGAATGAGAGGACGAATCCACAACTCAAACTGTCAAACCTAGAAGGTTCTATATTTCACAAATGCCCAACAATGAGGTTACGGACGCCAAATTTCTAAGCTTTCTTGAACATACAATCACGATATTCACCTTTACTTTTAAAATACTAATGCCAAAACCAATTTATGGTGTCAAAAGAGGTTATTCTATTTCAACCCACTCAACTCCTTGAGTTTGAATTTTACAAAATACCATGTTTTTACATGGTCCCTGTAGATCAACTCACAAAATGAAAGGAAGGTCAAACAAAATAAAAAGCTGCTCAATTTACTTCCAAAACCTGAATAAAATGATACTTAGGACAACAACAGTCCAGAAATTTGTCTTAAAAGCAAATCGTGTATACAATTTGCGAAACATTTTTTAATCCAGAAATGAATAGCCCTGTGTTATTCAAAAGCGATTATGTATGTAGTAGATAGATGTGGTCGCTCAGCTGGAACCAACACAAAGAATTTCAGAGGAGGATTTCTTTTAGCCATTCATTAATCAATTTGCAATGCTAAATTTAAACTAACTCCATCTTCATTTTAGAAATTATTTGAAGACGAAGTACTGGACAAGTGTCCCGGATAACGCCGGGCCTGTTCTTACAATAGAAAGGATATGAAAGGTATTTTTTTTAGGACGCAACGATCTGGCTGTACGCGATCGTCCGGCACAAGACATCAAAATTCTAATGTACGAAGACGGATAAAGGTGTAACAGGTTTAATGGCTTGTTTAAATCTGCAACCTAAGAAAAAAATATTTCTTAATTAATACTTTTTGGCTTTCTAAACAAAATATTTGTTTTTTAAATAAATAAATTTTGAAATATTGGCGATATTCAATCAATATACCTTTGCAAAATCGTCAGCTACTGCCTGGATTCCACAGTGAAACAAATTTTTCCAGTAAAATTAACACGAGATAAAAATATAAATCCTTTACTTGTTAGAGAGAAACAAAAAAAAAGTCAGTAAAATTTATTGGCAGTAAGCGGGGAAAATGTTGCCACAAAAAGTATGAAACTCAATACTTTTTATGGCAAGATTTGTTTGTTTTTATCACTCTAACGTAATTTTAATATGTATACTCAATTCTTTTCGGTTTCCTAGTACTTTTTACTAAAAAAATTGTTCACTGTGGAATCCATGCATAACTAAAACACTGGAACCGAAAATCTGAAAACAAAAAAGTCTAGTTACTGGATTCGCAATGATCAAATAACCACCAATTCCCATTTATCATTTAGATCACTTTGATTGATTTTTGATGTAAATATTCAACAATTTCCATACATTTTTACGGCTGTCCTCTAAGTTTTTCACTTCAAAACTAGCAGAACCCGAATCGAAAATCGGAGCAAAATCGAAATTTGAACGCAAAACGGGATCTAATAACATACAATTAAGTTTAGGCCACAATACTCAAAGGCTTCATTAAAAATTTTAGGCTCCACGTTCTTGACGAAGCTTTAAATCATTTAATTTAATAAGAATGGAAAACAAAATCTATTGATACAAATAACTTTAGGCTCATTTTTCTTCAATCAAATGCCAAACTAAACATTTTTGAGCTCGTTCTTGACCAATCTTTGGGTTATTTAATTTAAAGCTAGGAGAATTCAAATCGAAAATTTGAAAATCGTTTTCAAACACTTTAAACAGATTTAATCTAATCACGACTTCTACGCGGCGGTTCTAGCCGGCTGAAGCACGTGGTTAGTCTTGAGGTTTGTAGAGCGTTACCAGATCTTTTAATATACCGCTTGCGAAGGAAATAAATTATAGGGGGTGGCGAATATACAAAGCGGGAATTAACTTACCCTGAAACATCATCTCCCATATTTAGATTTTTCTAATTCATTTTAAAACCAAAATTATTCATTAACACACAAAAAAGCAAAATAGAACAAACGAAGCAGCAAAAGCGAGAACAAAAATCAAAACTATAAAATTAATTTGGTTTTTAGAAAATTTGACAAAAAATATTTAGGCTGTATTTCGAAAATTCTTAGAACAACAAAGAAACTAAAAAGCATTGGATATATTGAATATTCGGTAACCAATCCGAAATGCACTAATACTAAACTAATCCAAATAAACATCAATTAATTAAATTTAGGTACTAATTGTCCGGACTTTTGCATTATTTCAAAATGTTTACTCAAATAACTAAATTATGTAGGTACTATCATAATTTTTAACATTTTTTTCTTTTTTTATTATTTCAATTGAATTTCGGAATTAATTAATATTGCCCGATTATAATTTCTATTAAAGGGTATATTATCATTAAAATCGATATTAAATTTAATTATGTGCTTTGATTATGACAAATTTATAAAATGAAATTATATGTACCAAAAAAAATTTTGATATAAATAAAAAAAATTTAAAAAAAAACACATTTTCGGTTATCCAAGAAAAGTCTAAGGTTGCTCGATCGATCGGCCCACATCACCATAATAGTACATTGATGTCCAAACTGATGTCCAATGACAAGTTTAGTTTTCACGTGCTTGTGTTACGAGGATCTTATACACAGCTGATGTATGTTACATTCGATGTATCAGAATTTATGCGATGATTTACCACTTGGTGAACTTTGTGATGGCAACCGAATTGCCGTTTTTTCCTAAATTAGTCTATCACCAACAAATTTCGACGTAGGCAGCGTTAACTGTTGCGACTCAAATCATAATGCACACGATTTGAATATATTTTGTTCAATTAAATTTTCGGTTTTTATTTTATACATACATATATGAACGTTTAATAATTTTAGAAATGTTCCATTACTTTGTTGCTTATTTTTAAATTGGTTTTATGGTTTTAATTGACTCTACCCGAATATTTTTTAGTTTTAGTTTTTTATTTTCGTGTTTTTTTTTTGTCTAGAATAACACTATATTGGTCATTGGTTGAAATTTAATTGCATCGAAAATGGATGATCAATAAGTGTTTTAAATCACTTTTATCGTCACGTTTTAATTCACTAGTGTATTAATTAAATACGATTAGTAATTTTCAAATAGGTGATCTCCACACGTTTTATCTTCATTACACAAGTATTCTTAATTTTAAATTATTTTTTTTATCGACTAATCTTATTCTACTGATTTACTTAAAAGCTGTACTAGATTGAATTGTTTAGTTGAGTCGAAAGCTAAACAAAAAACAAGAGACCGAGTCCATCATCGGGAAGCATGTGAAGTTATCCCAGTTTTTTATCCCAGGATTTTGTTTTTATTATTCTTTACACGAAACTGTTCTATTCCATCCCAGTTTTTTCATTTTATACCTCTATAAGACGATTTAAATATTAAACACAACAACAAAATATCCCATCCCAGTTTTTTTCGTTTATTTGTTGTTCATTGCTGTGTTTTTTTATTAGCGCCCGATAGCTGTATCCGGAGCAGCCAATTTTCTATGTCAAAACTTATATTTAGCGCGCTATTATTGCATATAATTAATTTATTTAACTCTAAACTAAAATTTTTCATTCAACTTTTTAATTAAAAATCGATAAAAAAATATCTTGGCTCACTTATTTATCGGGAGCCGCTATCGGGAGCACTATCCATTTCAGGGTGAAACTTTAAATTTCCCTTGTTTTGTACAACCCTTAAATCAAAGCAAACTTCATTCGGTCTACAAATTTTGACGTATGTCAATTTTTTTTTTGTTTTTTGTAGTGCAGAAAAATATACAGATTACAGAATTGTTTTTTTCCATAGTAAAGTGATATAAGTAAAGCGTAGTAAACAAGTAAATGATTGTTTTATATTTAAAAAAAATATATAGTAATTTTCTATATAATATTTTTTTGGTGGCGAAATTATAGATCTTATTTAAATACAACAAATATTATTATTACAAATATATAATTATTTAAAATATTTGTCTAAATTTTCGGTAGTTTATACCATCATCAGAGACGTAAAATAATAATACTTGTTGTATTTAAATAAGATCTATAAATTTCGCCACCAAGAAAATTATATAGAAAATTTAAAGATCTTAATTTTGATTATTTAAACTAATATAAAATAATTTCCGTAATTTGTTTTTTTTTTATTAATTTTCTGATGTCGAGCTGTCAAGCTAGGTTTTTATAGAAAAATTTATAATTTTATTAATAAATTAATTGTGGAAATCATATTAATGAAAAAAAAAAATATATGTGTAAAAATAACCGTACGTTGTAATGTTTAGGCTTATGATTTATGAAAAAATATAAAATACATATGTACATGCATAAAATACGTGCTTAAAGAATATGGAAGTAAACTGACAAAGGTTAAAAGTAAAAAAAAATATATTTAAGAAAAAAACCGAAAGCACACGTTAGTAAGATATGGAGCGTATCCAGCCACATTGAGATTTCCACTGTTTTAGTGAGGTCTCACCAAATTTTAAATGAAAAATCCTTTTGTTTTTAATGAGCTCTCAGTGTACTGGATATGCCCATTTATTTCAATAAATGCGTATCGTAATCCTGTGAATTAACGTCAAGTGAAAATTGATTATTTTTAGAAGCATGTTCATTCAAAAATACTTATAAGTTACCCGGTTTTATCGAACATGAAAAACTACCCGATTTTTGTAGTAGCATTGGTGAAAAGGAAAGACAAAAAATTGTTTATGTTAAAATGTCAGATTTACTTTAATGCCTCAACCAGTCAGACTTAAGAGCTTAAGTTACACGCCGATTGCACCACTTCGGTTAGTGCTATAATCACCAAAATGTTATAGGCTTCTCGTCACAAATAAACAACTGACCTCTAAAACTTTGGTGGTCGTACCGCTCTCCTAAATAATCCAAAACGGAGCACAACTTAAGCTCTTAAGTTTGACTGGTTGAGGTTTAATTTGTTTGCATCGATATAATAAACAAAAGCAAATTATTATTAAAATGTTTATGTGTCTTCCATATTTCAATTTTAGTAATTTATTTATAACTCATCAATAATTTTTAATTAATAATATAAGAAATTATATAATTTCTCACATAAAAGAAATGTTGTTGAGTTTGTTAAATTACAAATTGAATGGATGAGTGATAAATCAAATAAAAAACCTCTTAACGAGGTAAATGTTCGAGTGACGAAAGCCGAATTCAATTCACAAAATTTCTGATATCAAATTTGTGCCGAAAAAAACAATTGTATTCGATTTGTCAACGATTTTTCGGAATGTTAGTGCATTCAGCGCGTTGTTGTTTAACATTCAAAAAACCGTTGACAAGTTGTTGTTTTTGACAGCTAGAAAGAAAAATGTAAACAAACGCGCCGAATGCACTAACATTCCGAAAAATCGTTGACAAATCGAATACAATTGTTTTTTTCGGCACAAATTTGATATCAGAAATTTTGTGAATTGAATTCGGCTTTCGTCACTCGAACATTTACCTCGTTAAGAGGTTTTTTATTTGATATCAATGATTTTGGCAAGGCAAATTGAAAATGAATTGAATTGCGATTCGTTTTATTGTTGTCAGTCGTTTTCGACTTCGACTTTGAGTTCACACACACACACACGATAGCACACAAGTGGCCGCTACGTGTTATTGTGCCTCATAGACAGACGCGCGGCATTGAAATGACCAAAACCAACAACAAAGCAATGCTAATGCAACAAATACAGAAAAACTACACCATAGAAAGTTGTATTACAATATATGTGTACATCGTATGTGCGCACTAGTTTAATAAGTAGTGGTGCGAAAGAAAAAAATTAACATGAGATTGTTAGTGTAACCAATACAATCTTCTGTAGTTTGTTGAATATTGGCATCTGCGTTTCAGACTCTGTTCAGAGCTTAATTGTTGTTCGTTTCGCGAAAAACGAATTACGCATACTCTCACACAGCTGCCGGCTGTGTGTTACGGAGTGTGAATGATTCGTTCTTCTTCTCTCGATATTCGTCACTCCAGTGGCCTGCGTCTGTGTATGAGGCACAATAGAACGTAAAACAATAGAACGAAACTGTTTCAATAAAAAAATGGAAAACAATAAAACAAAATTGTTTCTATTGAAGAATGGTTCAATACGATTTATGTTTGGAAAGTATATGCTCTTGGCCTCGAAATAGTAAAGACTTATACATATTATCTTTTTTATGTTGAAAAGTAGGGTCAGGTCTCATCATTAGGTTCAGGTAGGTAGTTTTTTTTATTATATCCAGCACGATAACCTACGTTCTGGTGTACTGTTTCTAGTGTGTGGAAGACGATTCTATTTCTTTATTTTGCATGCAATTTTTCAATCTTCATTTTGTAGTCTTTTAGTAGATTTTATTTCAGAATCCTTTACCACATGCCACAAACAGGTCATGCCGGGTGTGATCTTATTACACACCCGGTTCTCGTAGGCTATCGGCTGAACATTTGTAGTCTAGTTTTTAGTGTATGTTACAGAGTAGTAAAAATTTAGACCAGATGCATGTGTTTTTGGTAGAAATTCGATTGAGTAATTCAACAATTTTCTTGCATGTTTCTTGCTGTTTTGTCACTAACTGCATGCGGTTACCATTCATTTTTGATTCCTTAAACAATACAATAAAATATACATATTTTAGTGTGTTAGTTGGAAATAAAAGTTAATGGTAGCTAGCCTCTCGCTGATATTCCATCTTCATGCGGTGGGAGGAGAGATTAGATCTATTTTTCAAAGAAATCAACATAATGATAAAAAAATATCGATTTTAATTTGTCAGTTTTTTCATTTTTTTTTGTTATGAAAAAAGAGTCACTGGTAAAAATTCTCTTAGCAATGATAATAATATGATGTATTTATATTTGTTTCATTATAATACGTTGATTCACTATCATTATGAACCGCAACGGACCGATATTAGGGAGCATTTGAGCCAAAAAATAAAATTTTGCAAAAAAATTAGGGTGGCTTTTAAGTTATGGAGGTCAATATCTAAAATATACGAGTTTTCTGGGAAAAACGGTTGATGTCATATTGTAGGTGAGATTTGTGGCTAATAATCTTGAAAATATGAACCAAAAGTCTTGGGCTCATTTTTTAGCAATTCGGCCTAATGTGGCCGGCTGCTTTCGCATTTTTCAGTTTTTTGGCCAAAATGACCCTCCAACCTAATTTTTTGAATTCTTTTTTTTGCTATTTGATAGCTGGCGTCAATACCTTTCCAACGATATGCATATGTCCAGAATATGTCGAATAGATCCAGCACTGTGGACGTGGCAGAATGACCAAAAATGGCCGTTCAGAGGCCGGCCGCGGCCAACATGGCGGCCAAATCAAAAAGTTGTAGAACAAAAATTGCTTAGTTTTTTAAGTACTACAACCCCTGAAAATATGAGATCAAATAAAAGAGGTACGGACAAACAAACATATATACCAAAGCAAGATTATTTGGTGACGTCATAGAAAAATTTAAAATTGTCATAACTTTGGTCAAAATCACCCGTTTTGGACGTTTGAGGTGTCGTTGAATTGGTATTGACGTCTACAATCACAATTTGCCAGTTAGAAAATAATTGGGGCCTTTTTTGGGGCAGTTATACCCGAAAAACTGATTTTTTGGGACAATTTTCGGAAGGTCATATCTCCACTCAATGTTGGTAGAAATTCATGTTTTTATACATTATTTAGGTTTATTTTTCAAGGCCTTTCCAATGGTATATAACATGATTCTGGCGGCCTCAAAGGGAAAAAGTTCGAAATTTGCTGTATAATATACTTCGTTCGACTTCCAGCACAGTAGGTGCTTTCGTCACTCGTTTGGACTGCCGTCCAAAGTGATTGATGAAAAGTTTTGAAGGTGCACGTAACAATCCGTTTCAATTTCGGCATTTGCAGTTGTGTCACAATTTGGCAGATTTAAGTAAAGTCTTGAGCCTAAAGGTCGTGTTAGTTTCTACTCCCGATATTCAAAGTGGATAAGTACGTGATTTGTTTGTAAAATGGGATTTAAATTCTAACAACCGTATCGTACAAATCGTACCTCGCCTGGGACTTTGGATCGCGATTTAATAGAAAATGGAGAGAATGAGCATAAAATTGAGCTGGATGTTAAACGATGCGTCCGAGCTTGAAGGTGATGAACTTGAACAATATATGTAAAGCGAGGGAGAAAAGCACAATCGACTGATCGTTAAAACAAATGATGAGAATAGTTCAGATTCAGAAGATGAGCTCGAGATGAATATCATTACAGGGAAATATGATATAGTAGTATGGCCAGACGATTGAGGTCATTCGGGATTTTTTAAATACAATACGCTGTTCCCATTCCACTAGGGAAAAATTAAGTGGGATGAGTATGGAGAAATCATTCAATTGGATGATTATTGAATGGTCGACATTGGGCCTAAAATAAACATCGAATAAGCAGCAGCAGGTCAAATCTAAAGAAATTAAAAAGGGTCGGGACGATGATATAATATACGCACTTAAGAAGCCCACAAAATGTATTACGTCATGAAAATTAATTGAAATTAACGCTCAAATTTAATTTATTGATTTCGAAGGTAGATCAGATGGTGAATCAATTATAAATATCATCACAACTAAGACCACGTCGTGTGATTGTAGTTCGTGGATCATCGTCGTCAATTGAAATGATTGCTACCCACTGCCAACAAAATATCGGTTCTCGTGTTTTTACACCAAATCAAGGAGAGGTAATAATTGATGCTACATACTACCACTGAAACTCATATCTACCAGATCCGATTAACAGAGACACTAGTATCCCAGCTTGAATTTCAAAAAGCCAAAGAAGCCGACGTTGCCTGGATCAATGCCGAGGATACCAGGAACAATGCCGAAATTGTCGTGCGTAGTAAACAAATCGATACAACAGATGAAAACGATATGAAATTTGATGATCCGGATGATAAGCATATTTTAACATTAGAGCCGTTAAATCCGGATGGTATTGCACCTACAATGCCGTTGTTTATCAATGAATTAAAGTTGTCAGATTTCAAACAGGTGCAGTTTAAAAATAGTATCACATCTGAATTTTCGGGTGGTATACTTTGGTACTTTTAACGCTATTTGCCGTAGGCACTTGGCGAAACACACTTATACTTAATAAACACATTTTTATTAATCACTTGTTTTTTGTTCCGCAGAATATGGATAAATTACGGCGAGGGTGGCCAAATCTGCCAACTTTGGTGTTGTAATGGTACTCTAACATTACGGCGCATCGATACGGGTAAAGTTACTATTAAAGGGTGTCTTTCTGAGAATTACTACAAAATTCGGGAATTATTATACATACAATATGCGATAGTATAAATAAAATAAAATATATATTTCATTTGTCGTAAAAAAAAATAAAATTGAAAAAAAAAAATATTTTATTTAATCTTGTCCGATCTAGCCAATCCAATTATTATTACTCTACCCTTCACTCTTTAGCTTATTGTGGTTAGGGATTACAATTGGCACCGTGCATCAGTGTGATCATTTTACGGTGGTTAGCTAAATTTATTTCTACCAGCTGGTGGCCTATATCTGCATTTTTCGAATTCATTAGTAGTACGTCCAAATCGTATTCACATGACTATAGCCGTCAAACGTTTATTTAAAATTAAGTTTTCAAATATCTAATTTACGTTTATGATTATCCTGTTTTACTCTAATATTAGTGATGCGGCACAGAATCGCTTGAAATGATAATAGTGACCGCATCGGTTGTCCCATTTCCGAATTTTATTCAATTGCGGTGTTACTTTGAAAAATTACTTTGAGAAATTGAAACTGTCATTCGGCTGAATGAAATGAAGTTAAGTACAATTATTTTTGATTAGTAGCGACATCAGTGAATAAATAGCTGCAGCAGTTTCAGTAGAAAATTTCCCTTCGGCGCCGGATAGTGCTCCAATATTAAAACACGGCTCATGTAAGCAAATACTTGGAAATAATGTATTGTGTTTTGGCAATAGTAACTCTGTATATTTTAGGTTCGAAATAATAATACGTCATATTATATGTTTAAAATATTAAGGATAACTTATAATGAGCGCCCCAATGCCAGCAGTTAGATTTATCAGATTTATGTGTCATCTTTCCAGGTTTGTATTCTATGGCATAATTATACTCATCCAGCTCCAATCGCCAACGGATAAGACGAGAACTATTTTTATTGAGCCAAACTAAGGGTCGATGATCGGTCCTAATCACAAACTTTCTACCGTATAGATAAGGATGGAACCTTTGAGTAGCCTAACAACCGCTAAGAGCCAGTGTAATAGCTAGCGTCAGTGGTTTAAATAAAGGGTTTTCTGAAGTGTGGACGTTGCAGTATATAGGCAATGATATAACAGAGTTCCTTAATTTATGGAAAGCTTCGTCGCAATGAGATCGAGCTTGGTTCCAAAATCTTTAATGAATCTTCGGTAGTAACCGGAAAATTTTAGAAAACATCTGATATCTTTAGCATTTGTCCCTGTATAGGGTATTTCATAATAGCACTTACTTTGGATGGATCAGGTTTAACACCGTCCTTTGTCACAATATATCGCAAATAACAAATTTCGGTTCTTAGAAACTGATACTTTCTAGGCTGTAATTTTAGATTATACAAACGTAAACGTTTCAAAACATCAATTAACTTTGAGTTGTGGTCTTGAAGATTGTAACCGTAAATAATCACGTCGTCAAGATACACAAAACGTCTGAGACCATTTAAACCTAGTAGTATCGTATTCATCATACGCTGAAATGTTATAGGGGCCCCTTTTAGACCAAACGGCATTCGAAGGAAGTGAAAATGACCAGTTCGAGTGGTATAGCACGGACCAAAAAAAATTGTATGAGGGATTTATTTAGCCTAAAATTAGTGTTTAATTTTGTAATCATTTTTAAATAATTTTTGATATGTCAGGGGTTCTGCTAGGTTTTTCTAAAACTGGCCGAACCCATCGTTTTGGCTGGAAGGGGATAAGCCCAAGCATTTAATTAGACTTAGTGATCGAGCGCCGAATAACGGTCGTTTGTCGCGCGCTCGGTGGGCATTGGTCTCGTTCCCTCCTTGCTGTTCTCGTGGGAAGTTGTTGTTGTTTTTTTTTTTCTTTTTTTTTTTAATTAATAAAGAAAAATGAATTATTCAATTTTCCGGTATGGGTAGGTATGATGAGGGAGGAATTCCTATCCTGTGTCGGGGTTACATTTCACGGTCCCTTGGTGCCCGCATCCTGATTCAAAACCGGTGTTTAGCGCGCACCAAGGCACTTCTCTTCCGTAATAATTGTTTTTATTTTTTTGTTTTGTTCGTTCCTCAGGTTCTGGCCAACAAATTTCGGTGGAACCCCGGTTTATTATTTTTTATAATTTGCGTTTATTTTTTTTTATTCAAAATCTCTATATAATCACGGTGTAGGCCAGGAGCCATGCAAGCCTCAACCCCCACGACCCATAGCAGTTCTCTCTGAGTTGTAGCCGGCAAAAATTACCGTCGAGGCCTCTGTATGCGCTTAGATGAAATCTGCAGGATGGCAGTAGCCATCCTGTAACATATTTTTATCTATTATTTATAACTATCTATAGTATCTTATAATGTTCTGCTGGATGAGTTCTGGTACCTTTAGGATTTTCATAATTACTACTTTTTGTGCAATTTTATGAAATTACGGTTCGTTTATGGAAAATTGTTACTTCAATATACTTCAAAAACAATAGTTACCGTTAAATAACATTACCTTGGAATTCATGATCTACCTATATAAACATAAAGAAACGTAAACATTGAAATTATTTACTGATTATGTATACGAATTATAATTGCTTCCGCCTCACAATATTTGTTGTGCTGCCTTCGCTTTAAATAGAGCGCATTTTATGTTCTATCCCTATTCACCCACCCATATACATATTTCTTTTGTTGCGTATACCACTATAATAGGCACAGGTAGTTAGGTACGGGTATATAACACACAAATAAAAAGAAACTGTGGAAAATCAAGAAAAAGAGTATAGTACGAGAGTACATACACTTAATACTAACTGGATTTTTATTTGAAAGCAAAACACAGATATTATTTCCTGCTATATATACATATAAAACTGTAGTGAAGACAACGGTAACAAAATGTAGATGGGAAATTATCAACAGGACTCGGAAAATATTTAAACGAGAAATAAAAAATACGGTTCTTCTAGAATAGGATAAAGTTTAGTGGAAAGTTATTTTTTTATTGGGAAAATGAGACTTGTGTTTTCCTTATGTACTGTGTATTCACTTTAAACTGGGTATAGAAATTCCATTTTTTTGCTATTTGTTGCTGTTGTTGTGTGAATGGTGTTTTTTGAATTGGGATAATTTCCCACAGGCAAAACAACTAAAAAAAAAAATGTTCTAAGCTTTTTTTTTGTGTGCCTCTAAAGTTACGTATGCTTATGTTTACTTTTTTGTTGAAGATGGTTGAAGATTTTTTATGATTTTTTTGTGTGCTTTCGCTTTAGGTAAAATTTACAGATAGATACGGTGAAAATGGAGGACGAATTTGTGGTATATTTTACAATTAGTTGAATTGGCGAAGAAAGCAGTACTTGGCCGATGAAAAGGTGTGTGTGTGCGTGTATGTATGCTGGTTTCCACTTTATGAAATTACCCAATCCTGCAATATTATAATTCTCAAGTTCGTTTTGGATATACAAAAAACACTTTCATTTATTATACAATACCATTTTATTTCCATATATGCACAGAGTACAAATGAAAACATCTGGAACATATTTAGATTTGATTCCAAATAAAAATCAAATCAAATAGAATGTATGTTATGTATACTTGGGAGTGTGTGTATGACGGGAACCTTATTGTTTTTTTTTATATACCTACATATATGAACTGAAAAGAGCGCAATGGTAATGATATTGGAAAATTCTTATTTTTCCCTTTTATTTTCTATTTACATACGTACATACAACAAAGTTTTAAAAAGTAATTTGTTTAATGTCAGCAAGTTCGCATATGAATTCAAAATGTATATTTTCATATATGAGTATGTATGTAAGATATCAATATATGACGATTGATTTGATATGACACAATTGTTCTGTTTTTTACATACCCAATATCGAGATGTAACCAAGACTCGATATAATACCGTGATTTGAATATATTTGAAAATTATTCAATTCGATAATAAAGATAAATTATCTAGACATTTCCCTTTTTTATTTAGTTATGAATATTATACCAACTGTATATGTATTAGAGAGATATTGGAAAATATCCAAATGCAAAAATGTCTTGAGATATCAGATCAATAAACTATTTATTAATAAAATCGAGCTAAACCGAAAAAAGGGTTATCGACTTAAATCTGATTAAACTTTCTATCTTCATAACGTACACAAAACAACAACAACAACAACCATTTTCAGTTTTACATAGTTTTTTCATTTCAATTTCTATTTTCAGATTTGAATTGAATTTGATTCAAATAATTTTATTAAATTTCACGAATTTACCTTTATGCCATTTAATATTATTTTTATACCTTTCTCCGAATATCATATACAGAAAATTTTATTTGTCCGATATTTTTATAATATAAACATGGATATGTGATAATAAAATATCGACAGAATTGAAATAACATTTTTTGTTCTACATGTTTTCATTAATTTGAATAATAAAAATTAGAAAATATTTTCCACATGATTGCATCTACATCTGCATAGATATTACATACACCTGGCTCTTCGACAAATTGTAAAACCCAGAAATATGTTATCAAATTATTAATTTATCAGAGAATAATTGTATTATAAATAATCTCAGAAAAAAATATGATAAATAGCTACATGATTGCATTTACCATAATATCATCATTGTATGTTAAATACAATTATTTAAATGTTTGGTTTTATCATACTATGATTGATTTTATCATACTATGATAGTTTTGATCATTCTTCTTGATCTTCTTCATCATAATAATGATGATCATTCAAAAAAATTTTTTTTTCAGTGATCATCATTGTTATGACGAAGAAGATCAAGAATATCATAGTATGATAAAGTCAATCATTTAAAAAATTGTATTTAACATACAATGATGATATTATGGTAAATGCAATCATGTATTTAACATATTTTTTTCAAGCAGGAAGTGATCCATCCATTGTTACAGTCATATATGTTTTCTAGTTTAATTTAAATACAAAATGCATTTATTTGATAGCTAAACTCAAACAAATCTATAGTTCACGGAATATACTGCACTTATACTCATACACTGCAAATTAGAAAAACAGATTATTACATGCACGAAGTGAATATTAATTTTCATTTAGTAAATTTTATTAAAATAACCACATTTATTCAGAATATATACCTACTTAAATTTCACTCAATTTTTTCAACATTCCTTTAGACTTGCAACGTGCCACTTAAGTCACATCAGTGAAACATGAAGTTGCACGAGTATCCGGCATAATTATAAAAAATTAGATTATTTTATTTTTGCTTACTGCAAAATTGTTAACATAAAATATTATTAATATAAAAAATTAGCTGACTGCAAATTTTTGAATATAGAAATTTTTGTTAGATTTAAGTTTAGTTTTAGTTTTGAATTGTAACAATAAAGATTAAAATAAATTTCATTTTATTTAATCGTTCCGAATTAAAATTCGTAACTGGTGCAGAAACGGGGACCAGCCATATTATAGTTTATAAAAACTCGTGCAAGTAGTGAAAGTGAACTAATGAATCACAGGAACGAAACTGCAGTGGCCTAAAAGTGAAAGTGTTACGGGAACATAACATAATACACTTAATCCGTACCACAAGTAGGTGTTCTGCAACATTCAGCAATACTCATCACTGTTCAAGGTTTATAAATTAACTAGCAGTTATGCTCTTCAAGTCTTGACTCCCATCTTTTTAGTTTTTCGTTATAGTTTTTATTACTTAGGGCGAATGTTAAAAATAAAAAAACTTAACAAGATATTAAAAAAAATGTCCGAGGTTGATAATCTGTAACAATCTAAATTCTTTTCGCGTCATATAAGGAATTTCGCAAGCTGTCCAAGGCCAAGAGAGAATCTCATTTTCAATAATGGAATAGTTCCCTTCTGTTTTATTTAATGATCTGGAACTGAACGTGATTGGTCTGGTCTGTCTTTGCCATTTTCCCAATAAGACAGTACAGCGCCAATTGCTGTATACGAGGCATCTGTTGTCAAGATGAACGGGTTTTCGAGTTTTGAAAAGATCAGTATTTCCGTGGATGACAATAAATCCTCAATTTGTTGAAATGCGCGATTTTCTGTCTCGGTGAGAGTGATTTCCACGTTTTAGGAATTCTGTCTTGTCGAGATTAACTCGCAGGTTGGCTTTTCCAATTTCGAGAGTACTTTCTCACAATAAACTCCTTCAGAACGCCTTCATTTGTTGGAAAATGGCAGGGGCATTCTTCAAACCGAGGGGAAGTCTTAAAAATTCGTATGGTAAATCGTTGAAAATGATGTTTTAGGTATGTCAGCTTCCTTCATTTGAATTTGATGGAATCCAGACGTGAGGATGATTGTGAAATACATACCAAAAATAATACCAAAAAATTTACACTGTTAAATTTAGAAATATTCCAATTGGATTTTTTTGCGGCGAAATTGAAACATTTTTATATAATCTTTAACATTTATATTAGATAAGTCCCTAAGTTTCTAATAGTGTCGCTGTAAAGATCAAATAAATTTCTAACGATTTAAAATAAACGCGAGAAAATCGTAAAACGATTTACTAAACTTTTTTTAATTCTAAAGAAGGCTATTTTAGACCATGTTTCTACTTTTATATATCCGATCCTAAAGATGTTCACGGGGTCCCACCTATATGACCGAATAGCTAAATCAAAACCCCACGTGTGTAGTGTACAAGATTTAATTATGATGGTTTTTACAAAGTCCAGCGCATTTTTAATAAACTATGGTTTTTGATTTCAATTTATTTTCTAACCTATTTTTCACCGCTCCTACAGACATTCACAGTTTTTAGAATATAATTTAGAATAGCGTAGACAAAGTTGTAACACTGAAATGAACATAGATAGTTTAAAATGATATGCACAGTGCCATACAGGCTACATAGAAATTCCATAAATTTTAATAAATTTTCAAATTTTATTTCATCGATCCCAGAGATGTTCACGGGATCTCACCTACATGGCCAGATAGATCAGTCAAAACCCTATGAGTGTGGTGAATATAATCTAATTTTGGTGATTTTTAACTTGCCCAGATACATTTTTACGTTTACGGTTATATCCCATATACCAGAAATGTTCACGGGATCTCTTTCATATATTCGAATAGGTCAGAAAATTATCTATCAATATTGTGAAAAAGGGACACGAATAATGATTTTCTCCTTGTATTTTGAAATTTAAAACTTCTTCATTTTCAATTTCTTTCTCAATTGGAAATTTTGGTATTTTCTCCAATAGGATTTTTACCCAATTGACATTCCCAAATAAGCTACGAACCCGATTTATTGTAATAATAATCAAATAACAGAAATCCTAGAGATGTTCACGGACTCACGTTTACAATTTTGAATTCAAAGATGCGACTTTCGATAGTTCCGAACAGATCCTTGCCGGATCGGTATTTTAAGGTTCAGCCATCGGTGTGTCTTCTGTGTAGTTTTACTGGAATAAACCTTAATTTCCCGTTTGGAGTTCCTCGTTGAAAGTTGCAGAACACCTACTTGTGGTACGGATTAAGTGTATTTTGTTACGTTCCCGTAGTGATAAATTTATTTACAACTCAAAACTGAAACTAAACTTAAATCTAACAAAAATTTCTATAATCAAAAATTTGCAGTCAGCAAATTTTTTATGTTAATAATATTTTATGTTAATAATTTTGCAGTATGCAAAAATAAAATAATCTAATTTTTTGTATTTATACCGGATACTCGTGCAACTTCATGTTTCACTGATGTGAATTAAGTGGCACGTTGAACAGATTGCTTGAGTGAAATTAGAATATTCCGTATACATGTGGTTATTTTAATAAAATTTACTAAATGAAAATTAATATTCACTTCGTGCATGTAATAATCTGTTTTTCTAATTTGCAGTGTATGAGTATATGTGCAGTATATTCCGTGAACTATTGATCCATTTGGGTTTAGCTATCAAATAAATGCATTTTGTATTAAATTAAAACAAGGAAAAAAATATTTATGGCAGTGACTTTTGTCTTTTACATTATTTAAATTTAAACAATTATTATTCAAATTATTTTCTAGAAGTAAATGAAAAAAATAAAGACTGACAGATGGTTTTATTTTTTATTCTTTAATGCCTATAATTTATAAACCTTGAAAAAATGTTGAACAGTGAGATGACATTCGTGTATTGCAAATGACAAAATACGCCAAATGGCCTCATTGCGACTGATCGCAATTGTAATCTTGACACTTCGTCATGTGCATCCGGAGCAGCAATGGCAAACTGCCAGGTCGCTACCTTCATTCACGTATTTGCAGACATATTTAATGGATTTAATTGAGAGTTACAATTCTCAACATTGCAGTGTGTTGCGAATGTTTCCTATAGAAATTTGCAATACGGAACGATCCAACGATTGTTTTCTGATTTTCCGAATTTCTAGGTAAATTTTCCCAAAGTTTTCTTTCGTAGGAACCATCTCCTGGCAATTGCAAACACAACTAAAAATGATTGAGCCAGATCGGTTCGGTTGTTCTCAACTGAAAAACATAGTTTTTCGATTTTCCAAATTTTCCGACTTTTCCGACCGATTTACTCAAAATTTTCATTCGTAGGAACCATTCCCTCCGTCGAAAAAAGCACCATTTTTCGATTTTCCAAATTCTCAGACTTTTTTAGTGGATTTGCCCAAAATTTTCTTTCGTAGGAACCACCTCCTGGTAATTGCGAACAAAGATTGAGCCAAATCGGTTCAACCGTTTTCAACTAAAAAACATCATTTTTCGATTTTCCGAATTTTCCGGTGGATTTTTAGTTTTTTCTGGTAATAACCAAATAGGCTCAGCCATTCTCAACTGAAGCGAGTCTATACATTTTTTACACCATTTTTATGTGTGACAGTTTATATGTGAGAGACAGTGTAGATTCTAAAGTTTTATAAAAAATATTTGGGTTTATAATTTCTAGTCATTTTGATTGGATACGTGAAATATTATTTTTATTTGTTGATTTTTTAACCATGAATTATTAAATATTCTTTTCAGAACAACCATAACATCCAAAATTTAAAAAACGAAAAATTGTATCAACAAAAATACTAATTTTAGAAAACCAGGTTTCCTTTTTTGAAAAACACGGATTTAGAAAACGAGGCCTTTATGGAAATTTTAAAATTACACCCGTGAAACCTAAATAAATAGGTTCAATTATTCGCTGGTATGAAATAAGACGCGAACTGACGATATTGCTTGAATATTACAAAGCCGACTCAAAATTCGTGTTTATCAGTGTTTTTACTTTGCCAAAGCAAGCGTCTATCCAAGGCGATTTTTATCAACCCTGCTTTAACACAATAACTAATATTCTAATCCTTATTGGATATACAAATTCAGTAAAATTCTTGATCGCCAACTTAATTTTTAACTTTTTAATTTAAATTCTAAGCCGATAATCGTATGAAAAAACCATAAACTGTTGTATGAATACCAATGAATGGACATAAAATTATAAATGTACCACAAAAAAATGAATCGATATCATTTATTACAATATGTTTAAATTTTAATTTAAAATGCATGAAAATATTATTTCTCAAAGTCTAGACTCTTCTAGATAATAACGAATAATATTTAATGGTATTATTACAGGATTAAAAATAATTGTAACTGAAATTCTTTATTACTTGAAAAGTCTTTTAATAATTTTCATCGGTTTAAACTCTCGGAAAATTTTTGCGTGATTTACAAGAATTATTCAAAATTTTGAGGTTTTCATTGTATCGTAAAATTTTAATTATGATTGCAGTTTTAAATTTTTAATCAATTTCATATTCACACTGCACTCTACCATACATACATATACACGTATATGTTCTGTGGCTTTATGTTGATTATGAGTACCTTTTTTCGTTACACATCGTATGTGACACAGACTGTGGTAACATTTCAACCCCATAGTCATTATATTTAATGCCATGTTTATCAAGATTATAAATTTGATTAAAACTTGTTGCATGCACACCATTTATAACGAAAAAACTTAATTAAAACTAGAATGACTTGGAAAAAACCACTAAACTTGTTATTTTTGATTGGTGGGCTTGGTATACATATATAATCAAAGGAATACACCACACACAATATATTTATATAAACTTACAATTATTAAAGTCTTCAAAATGCTAACTCATTTGGAAAAGAAAACCAGCAAAAACGGGGCGGAGAACGCAACAAAAAAAAACCAATCCCACAAACTATTTTATGGTACAACAACACGAAAAAGGAGCTTCCCAACCATGTGTAACCGTACATATAAATATAGAGATTTAGGCAAAATACGACTGAAAAGAATTCAGTAAATAAATTAGAATAGCATTAGAAGACACAAATGAAATAAATAAAAAATTCTTTTATTAGTTTCCCACATATTGTGCCATTCCTCCCCAAAAACAGAAGAGCAAATTTTTGTTGTTACGTAACAATAGAAGTTATAATTAGTATTTGGTTTCACATAAAAAATAAAAGAAGAAAATACCAATTTTCTAATCTAAATTATTTTTATGGGTTTCTGGTCCAGACGAACGGAAATATTCAAAATATTCATGAAATTAATTTTTCTCTTAAAATCAAAATGAAATTTGAGATGATTCATTTACAAAACAATAGAAATACTAAACAGAATTAGAATTATAAATTTCAAGAGATTTAATGAAATTGCGAAAATCGATTTGGGAGTAGGAAACAATTGAGTGATTGGATTTAATTGATGAACATATTGAATACACAATCCTTTTCTGGTTGACAGACCGAACCATATAAAATTTAAACATCAATCATTTCGGTCTGCACAACAACAACAACAACAACATAAAACTATCCCAAGTATTAAAATAAAATCTACCTTAATATTCTTGACTTATACTGTTTGTCTTGCCCTTCCCGATATTATACATACCATATATGTATACTCTTTACCGAGTGGAAAACGAAATATTGTCAACCCAGCAGATAATATAAATTTTCCTTGTTTTTGTTTTGTTCATCATTGAGTACATTGAGCAGATTTATATAAGCAGATGAAAATAATACGGTTGGGTATTATGTACAAAGAAAATATGTTTATAAATAAAGAGATACGTGGTAAAAGGAAAATTCCGGAAAAACAGAAATATATACAAAATTTATTGGTGTAAGTTGATTTTAAATTTGTTTTCGTACGGGGAATATATTAATTAAGAGATCAATTAGCTGAGATACGTTTGAAAAGCGAATATTCGGATTTTCCCTATTTATTGCTAATTATTTTTTGTATTGATTTTTTATGTCTTTTTCTTTTTACATGATAAATAGCTTATTTATTTCAAGGTACCAAATTTTGTGTACACAATTTTTTCCTGGAATTTTGATAGTCTCTCTAAACTAGTAGACTATACGTCACAAAAGGAAATAGTAAATAACCGCCACATTATGATGGACAAGAAAGCGCGATTTCAAAGTTATGTTGTTGACAGATGTCCAACCTGAGGATATAGCTTCTTACATAGGACAACTTTAACCATAACTTACTGGTGGCACCATCTTTTTAAAATAGTAAATTTAGTTTTAAAATAATTTTTTGTTTCTTAACACATTGACGCACACTTTCTCAATGTGTGTGCTCGTCGCGGAAAGCAATATATCGTTGAGAATTGAAAAATATGTCGAGTAATTCCTTAAAAAAAAAAGTTGTTTGCACGAACGTGTTAAACAACGAAAAAGTTGTATAACTGCTACAGCATTCATTTGCGTGAACGTGTTAACTCGCTACTCAAAAACTTGGTGAGATATCAAAAAAGGAAGACAACGAAAGGACATAAGCACCAAAAAACTGAATTGATTTGTACCGATTCATAATTTTTGATGCTTACATTCGCAGAAAACGAACAAATATAACCACAGAAAAATTACACACACTAATATAAAATTTTATACTATACTCCTTATACGTATACGAAAACGTCATGTTATTTCTGTCGAATTTTGAACAAAGTCGACCCCTAGATCTAGAACACAATCGTCTAAAATAAATCTAGGCGAATCGAAAATATTCGATCGGTGTATAAATATGAGTGCAATGAACACAATGAGTCAGCCTTGGCGTGTCATTTAGTACGTGAAAGATTAAAACCGGCAGTGAGGGGCGGGAAAATAATAGGTGGCGTAATTCAAATTTGTAAATTAAGTGAATTAATGAATAGTTGTGGAAATTGTTTATGTTTGTAAAATAAGAAGGCTAAAAGAATTACGAGAATTTGTGTTGTAACCGTCAAATTGTATAAAAATAATCACAATTCAGTGCTACGAACCGATTTTTTCAATTCATAACAATAAATTAAAATTAGTAATCCAATCGCTATAATTGAAGTAGCCAAAAAAAATAAAAAAAAGTTATAAATTTAAAAGAAGTTTTCCGGCTGTTTTTTGTAGCTGTCCTTTGATCAGTTAAAATCAAATGTATGTTCTGCAGACCAGCAAACGGGAAAAAATTGATCCCAGCCCACTAACGAGCCCGCCTTCAGTTCACTCGAGTTGGATTTGGAACGAATACTATACATTGAGGAAGTACTCGAGGGCTACGTCGTATCTTTTGCTGGGTTTATTGGTACAAACTTGGTTCATTCAGGATAATCAGCGTTGGGCGTGCTGACCACATTGCCACCGGGGCGGCAATATTTTTGTTTGGAAGGTAAAAACTAATCGAAAATGAGAATTTAAATGTACGCTTTATTTAAATTAAAATTACGCATTATTATTTATAATTTGGCGATCTTGCATGCTGATAGAAAAGCATAAGAGGTCGCATCAAATTGATAAAGATTTTTTAAATTGGTTGTCTTGTGTGATTCGATTACATCCGACTTCTATACTGGTTTCTTTTGAGGGAATTTTCGACGAAATGAAAATTCGGAAAACAATAAAAATTCAATAGCGGTGAATATAGCCGGGTTAACTCTAAGCTCGATGGCAAAGAGGCAACTCGATGGTACATGATTTACAATCTGCTGGTTATCTAAGCGTGTTATTAAGTGGAATCTTATTTTATTGTTTCGAAATAAAAACTGAATCTCATTAAAATAATGGTCGATGTGTAGTGTCAGTCGAGATTTATTGCAACGAGTTTGGCATGCAACCGGTGGTTCTCTAGATAAAGGCTTGTATTGAAACAGCCTTATGGATAAATTGGTGAAAGACTGTGTAAAAATGCTAATCTAACGATGGTCCAGAATAATCTTTGGATTGGATTTTTATTCAGATTAATATTTTAAAGAAGAAAAGTGATTCCTTAAAGATATTACCTACATTATATGCGATTCATTCATCGTTGCTATGAATGAGTAAATCCATTCCAATAATTTGGAACCGACCGTAAAATTACGCACATGGGAAAAGGAATGTAAAATTTTTGAATTGCTTACTCGAAGTGGTTAAGCATTTATACTGTTTTTACAATACGGAGCGAACCAATGAGCTCCCAAAAAAATTTCAACAAAATCCGATATTTACAAAATCTGTGCTGTCGTTCAAAAGGTTACAATCGTTACACAAATTCCATTTTTACGCCAAACTATTGAACTACTGATGCAAATAACAGCACGACCGTTTTTCGAATCGGTAACTTAAAAAATAAAGATCTACAAGGTGATACAATTTTATCCCAAGCTACTTGTATAACATCCCAAAACGAGGATGATGAACAGTTGCCGGACGATGAGTATGTTGAATGAAGGTGAAGTATTTGGCGAAGAGGATGATGGCGATCAAGATAAATTGACTCCTCGAGAAGTAAAATATTTTAAAACTTTTGTTTTGAAAGACATTTTTTAATAAATTTACATTGAAAGAAGCAGAACTTATTTTTTCTTTGATAATTTTTTTTTTTACTCTGGACGGGCAAATACCTTTATTTAAGCAGGTATCTTGCAATGGAAAACTAACGGGCAGCGTATTATTTTCATCCCATAATTCAAAAGGTAACCATTTTTCTAGTGCTACCGACCCACTTCAAACGATTTGCAATTCGATGTACATGTTTATCAACGCCAATCCCTGTAATTTGTTTCCATGGACCAACTCCAGGTAATTTTACGAGGTTAGAAATTGTTTCTAGGATATCACCATCATGAATACGAGGATATCGCCATCACGAATAGCACTTGTGATGTTTTCACAATACGTTTTGCTTTAGTTTAATAAAATCGAGTGTTGTCGACGGACGTTGTCCAACATTAGTCTAGATTTAGTGAGCTGGTGTTAATCCGTATTCGCGCAAACACTCATACAGGCTGCATGAGTGATAGCATCCTTTGTTTGACTCGAAAGCATCAGAGCAATTAAAACGTGGTATCGACGAATTTTTTCATCGGCATCATCGGAACATTTATCACAACCCAAATTATCAACGGGCGCATTTTGATTAACATGCAACTTTCTTAAATTTTCGAGGGTTTTGGTCCAATTTTTGACGAGTTTTGTGTCTGGTATATTTTAATTTTTTCAATTTTTCCAGGGGATTCTGGCATATTCGATATTATTTTTTCAGACAGAGTTTTTGCATCACTAGGTTTCGATTGTATTATGGTCGAGAGTTCTTATTTATCTTCTATAATCTAATATTATTATTATTATTCATCCGTCAAATTGTGGTTTTTGATGGATATGGAAAATGGTCGAGTACACAGTCAATTTCCCGATAATTATAAATTTTGGTAAAAGCTGGCGCAATTGCAATGAAAAAGAAGTGTTTCATTCATTATTTACTTTACAGTATGTAAAATAAAAGTGTACACTTTACATACATTTTACATGTAAAAACGATGTAAATTACATTTTGTAATTTACATGCCTAACTGTGAGGATAATGCGAGACCGCATACGGCTAGTATAGTGTATCAATACCTTCAAGAGATGGATGTGCCTGTTATGGAGTGGCCAACCCAAAGCCCGGACCTCAATCCCATCGAACATTTATGAGACGAGCTGAAAAAAAGAGTTTGAGCCAGAGATATTGCTCCAACGAGTCTCCAGGAGCTCCAACAGGCGATCGCAGAGGAATAGGAGGTGATTCCCCAAGATATGATGAAAACGAAGAAGAATGGTTCTTATTAATAAAAATGTTTTTTGCTGATTTTCTTGTTTAATTCGATTTTGACGTCCTTTTCCAATAAGTTTCATGCTGACAAATTCACAAAAGACGTGTACTTCAGATGCTAACCCACCAAAAATCACTTTGTTGGCACGGTATAATAAGTAAGGAAAAATTGTACCAGTGGATATAGGTGTTAAAATAGACTTTGAATCTACATTCAAGAAAATTAAACACACATTGCATTTTTTGATATTTTTGAACTTTTGCTTGCGCTCAAGTGTATATCACCTCACTAGAATCAAAAACCTACCTTACCAAGCTGTCTGTTTACTGTAGAACGTAATCTTATCCACATCTTGTTTTAATAAAGGTACATACCTAACTTATACGTTTTCATTCCATTGGAGCAAAATCAGCTGATTGCACGTGCATAATATTTTTTTATTGACCTGACCACTGATCACTATTCATCCAAATTTTATTGAGTGTAGTCATTAAAATTGGTGTTAAATAAAAAATTTGAAGCGGGAAAAACAGAAAATAAAACGGAAAACGAATTTAATCATGATTGTTTTATAATCCATCCAGAAAAAGTTTACCGTTTTTTTTTTGTTTTTTAACAAATCTTTATTTCTGTATAATATTACAACTAATCATATGGAATACTTGATGAGGAACACATGTGGAATATACTTGATGAGGAAGAATAACTCCATGCTTGTCAGAATATGTAAAAACACTTTTGTGAACATTTTCATGTCAAATGTGAATGTCAAATGTGAAGCAATAATAGGTTTTGTCTATAAGCTCCATAAGTTATTCACCATAGATTTTTCAGAGATGTAAGTAAAGCTAAGCTACTTCCGGCATATATTTATTAGAAGCTTTAATAAATAGGGTTCAAAACATCATCTTGCGAATTTGGCAGCAGTTGTCTATCTCTTAATAGTCAAGTAAATGAAGGGGTCAACATGCAAGTTATTAGTTGCGATTTTCATTTTCTGGTGATAAGTGGCATTTGGTACCTCATTAATAATGAGACTGAGTTTTCAAGAAAACATTCTGTTGTAGGGGGAGAAAATGGCCCAAAAGACCTGGAAAATCGATTTTTCGCGAGTATCTCTCAAAATATGGCAGTTAGAGATTTTTTGTTCAGATAAGAAGATCAGTTAATTCTCTACAAAATGGTCGTTATGACTTTTTCCAAAATATTGACCGTTTCCGAGATAAACGGGCCCAAGCACACTTAGAATATTGAGTTTCTGTATTGTATGCCGGAGAGCACAGTCCGTGCATTTACACATGAGCGGGCGGACAAATTATTCAATAACTTTGTTAAAAATGAATATTTTCTCATGATTCATAGTTCATGTGAATCTACCGCTATCATACCCTGTGACTTGAGTCACGTTTTGACTCTTTGGTCATATTGGAATATCGGGTCAAACTTTCTGCTCCCGCGCAATTTTGACCTCGCGAGGAATTTCTTTCTATTTTTTTTGTATTGCACTAATTTGCTCCAAATTTTCTTGATTATGGGTCCTCAGAAGGTCCTTTTGTCATCTGTAAAATTTGTATAATCTAATTTTCTTCCATTTTGATTAAAACTTAGTTTGTTAAATCCCTATTTTTTGCTCTTTTTGGAGCACGGGGAAATTTTGTAAACAACCACCAATCAAAAACTCATACATGATCGGATTGGTTTCTATGACCTATCATTTGAAAGCTGAGAACGTCTACTTTTCGGCTGTGCAATTATTTTTTTTTTTCACAAAATCGGCCATTTTCCCATAAATTTGGGAAACGCGTGCTCAAGGAAAAAGCCCACTTTTTCTTTTCGTGGCTTTTTTCTCCCGGCGCTTTATTTCTGACGTTTTGACACCTTGACTAGTGTAAAGGTGGAATTTTCACCTTCCCTTCAATGTATATAAAGTCATCTCATTGGTACGTGGGGAAAAGCCCGAGTCCTAAACGTAATGCTATAGTTTTGCGAAATAATACATTTTTGACATAACATTTCGAACTTTCGATAAAAAACAACAAATGGTTTCGACAGCACATGTTTTCCTCCAAGAGCTTGGATGCGCAGCCCTTCGTTAGAGACAATATTTTATTTTTCCATGCGATTTCGGGAAGCGATACAACTTCCGCTTTTTTCGGGAAAGCAAAAACGTCAATAGTTCCCAAATTAGAGGGAAAGGTTACGAAGAACAGAGACATGGGACTGGAAGCGGTCATTAAAAGTGTTAAAAACCCTAATCTTCCCAACAAGACCTTATTTCAGGACGGGCAAAATGGCATTGCATCGATGTACAGTGGTGATAATACACAAACCCTGACAAAAATTAGATACGGGATCTTCAAGCGGTCCACCAGAGGCAGAAACAGAAACCAAACCGCGCTCAAACTAGCAACCTTGCCACCCACACCTGAAGCTGCAAGCCAACACCTTTATCAGGTATATCTGCAAGTCCAGCAGTGGCTCGGAAACGAACTGTCACCAGAAAAATGAGGATGGAAACGTGTAGGGGGCATACTCATGCCGGTCCAAACCACTAAAAAGCCACCGGTTCCGGAACTCTTAAAGATGATATTGTCAATGTAAGAAAAAATGTGAGGGTCCATGTAAGAAAGCAGTTCCGCCAGTGTTCCAATTATAAACACAGCCAAGATACGTTATCCGAAGAGGTAGAACTAGAGGAAACTCTAGAACCAGAAGCAGTTGATGGCGAGGGCAACGTTGATGACCATATACCGTAATTTTATATATGTTTCTATGATAAATGAAATTTATGGGTAAAAATTCTTCACGTGTTAGAGATTATAGTTTTCGTTAGGAGAAACCTCATTGGACAATAGTTTGTCATATGGACAAAACTGATTTCCGTTAGTTTTTCGCCAATTTTTGGAGTCCATCCTGCTGTAATTAATCGTATGGTCTGCTTTCCTAATAGGTATAACTTAAGCCTTCCCCTCCGAGAAAAACAAGACGCTTGGGAACATAAAAATTCTTGAAAATTACTTGGTTTACGGCGTTTCCCATTTATGGCCCCAAGGATTTTGCCAGTGGATGGATTGTAGTGCCGCCATCTACAATTGGTTTCTACAGTCCAAAACATTGAAAATAATGTATTTGCAACACCCCCATCTCAAATTTTGCAAAAATCTTGCATATTTCATGAGTCTCAAAATTTTAGATTTGGTTTTCAACCAGACTTTTTGCAAAAAATATTAATGTTGCGAAAAAAAATCATTAGGACCATTTTTGTGGAAAATTACCTCATCTTCAATTCTTATTTGACCAAAACATCTCTAACTGCCATATTTTGGGAGATATTCGCCGAACCCCGATTTTCCGGGTCTTTTAGGGCCATTTTCTCCCCCTACAACAGAATGTTTTCTTGAAAACTCGGTCTCATTTTTAATGAGGTACCAAATGCCACTTATCACCAGAAAATGAAAATTGCAACCAATAACTTACAGGTTGGCTTTCATATATATAAGGAACAGCTAAAACGCAAAACAGGCCGACAAATAAGTGCATAAGTTAAGGACAAAAGTGTTCTACAAGAAAAACTGAGGGGGAATCAGAGTTAGTTTCTGGGTTTAATGTAAGAAGAGGTGGATTCGCTTTAGTTTTTTTAGCTAAGTATGCTAGAATTTTATTTATAAGTATGTTATGGAGGAAGACGAACAAATGGAAACCTTTTTGTTTCGATTGCCAGGAAAACATGTGGCATCAGCGATACATCATCGACTGAAAAGTACAAATTTTAATCTTAAAATTCAGAAAATTAGGTTCATATGAGCTCCGTGTCAGATTCAAGAGATCGAAATTGTGTTTCCGGTACCTGGCCATTATTTTATACCACCGGAAAGAGTTTCTGTTCAGGTAATTATAAAACCAGACTTTTTAGTCAGAAATTGGAAGAAGAGTGCAGCTTGTACAATTGAACCTCCTGTGGCACTATTCTGGTAATTCCCTGGGAATAGGGAATTGGGGAAAGATTTTATATGTAATTTCTATTTAAAATTTTTCGTTCTGGCATACTGAGGTAAAAAGCTAGTGGAAATTTTTTTGAAAACAAAATAAAATTGGGAATAACTTTCCCTACCAATTTAGATATGGAAAAATCATTCCCAATTTATAAATATTTACATCAAACTTTTCTCCTCAGTAGGCCGGAAAAAAAATATTTGAACTGAAATTACATATAAAATCTTTCCCCAATTCCCTATTCCCAGGGAATTACCAGAATAGTGCCACTGGACAGTGGAATTATAAGTTTAATGCCTCAAAACGGTTTGTCATGAGACGATTACGGAAACAATATCTGACCTGGGGATTGAGAAATCTGATCGTAAAAAATAAATAAAGATAGCAAACATTGAAATTAGCGTACTGCGCCTCATAACGTATCAGTAAAAACAGAAAAGCTCAAAGACGGAACCGCTTTATTAAAAAATACTTTAAAAGAGTCTGTTTAAGAAGGAACTTATATTTTGTATTACTGTTTTACAACCAACTGAGTTATCGGAACAGAAGAGTTAGAAGAGGGAAGTTGCGAACCAATAGAAAGGAGGTTCAACGCTTGGTCGTGTAATGTGCAATGAAGTTAACGATTTTGCATAGTTTTTAGTTTCAACATCAAAACGTGATAGTATTAATAATATATAAGTACCTTACCTTAAAATATTCCTTAATCCAATGCAATGAAGTATAATTGTTATAATTTTTTTTTTAATTTAAAAATATGGTTTGATTAGGGAAGTCAATAATTATTTGTTCATTTTTATGCACCAAAGTATAACTTTTATCCATTTGAACCTTGCAAAACCATCCTTATCCATTTTTAAATGTTTGACAAACTCTTGTATAATGCTATTTTATCGCAATCAATTAGTAAACAGTGTAACATATAATGTCATTTGATGATACTGATATCGATCAAAAGCGTTCGTGTCCAATATATAAAGGGTAATTTATTTAAGATTAGACGAAAATTTTCAAAGTGTCCAAGTTACAATATACAGAGGTTGTCCAATATACAAAGTGTTTTTATCATTTTTTTAAACATAACTATGAAATTTCAAGTGGCTCCAAGATACAGAAATGTCCAACATTGGATGTTTTAATAAAATTCAATTTTTCATTCTATTTGCACCTGATATCAATTGACGAATAGGTCCTACCTCCAAAAATTCTGAAAATCGGTATACTAAGATATTTTAGTGAGCTGATTACGAATATGGCCATGAAAATACCAGCAAATGACTACAAGTAGCTCTAAATGATCCCAAGTGGCCCTAAAAGACCCCAAATGGTCTTAAATGACAATTAATCCAAAGGCGAAACAATATTTTATTTTTGCGAAGCACCAATGTTTTTAAAATAATGTTAAATCATTTTATACCTTACGATTGGGGGCTACCGCCCCAAACTACGGCTTTTATAAAAATAAAAAATTATTGTTATTTCAATTATTTTATTTCCATTTTTATTTATAATCCACTTATGGGAAATTTAATTTTAGTTTTTAGGAATTTAAAAATCGCTGGAGCGGGAGTTTAGGATCGGGTTATGTACATAAGGTGGGTCGGCTCCAGTCGCTTCACAATGTACATTTTGGAAAAGAAGAAATTTAATTTCAGTTTATGGGAATTTAAAAACCGATATGAGCAGGAGTATAGCAACGGATTATACCTGGCGGGTCGCTACACCAATCTCTGAGATTTTTGTTATTTCGCTTAGTGTAGTGGAACGTCCGTGGGTATGCAATACTCGCGGTATCGGTAAAGCTTTAAAAAATCGATACATGAGTCTTGATCATCATATCGAGATAGGGCTTACTGATTTATATATCGCAATGTATTCCCTTTCGAACATTTATAGTCACTATGCACGCCAATCTCATGTATGTGAAGATAGCTCGAATTCCATCCCCGAAAAATGCGATGGCAACACTAATTATTACCATAATTTTTTACTCTCAGCCCAAAAAATTTCGAAATTTTTACTCTCAGCCCCGAAAATATTTGCTATCGTGATAGTTAAAAAATGTCATGACAGTTGAAATTTTCGGGGCTGAGAGTAGATATAATACTGTGAATGGAGCATGCACGATTTTTTTAGAATTTTTCTACGTATAGTAGTTGAGATATAGTCTATAGAACTCAAGAAATATTCGTTGGCTCAACTAGCGGTGCACATCGTTTGATAGGTGAATGTTTAAGGAGCGTGCGTGAATTTTTTTAGAATTCTTTTAAGTATAGTAGTTGAGATATAGTCCATAGAAATCAGGAACTGTTCGTTGGCCCAAGTAACTGTGCACATCGTTTGATAGATGAATATTTAAGGAGCATGTACGATTTTTTTTTTTAAATTTCTTTGTATAGTAGTTGAGATATGGTTCATAGAAGTCAGGAGCTATTCGTTGGCGAACTAGCGGTCCACATCATTTGGTAGGTGAATGTTTAATATATCAATTTTTTTCAATGTATTGCGCAAATCGATCAATTCTGCGGTAGTTTTCACTTTGTCTAATGCAAGTTGCACACTAGTAACGGTTGTCTTATGTCCGGACTCTCAACACTATCTGCTACAATATATTCTTCACCCAATTGATTTTCAATAACACAATCAATTTCTGTTTCACTTTTATTTAAATCAATTTCATAATCAATATCACTACTCCTAAGAAGGTTTATTCGATTTAAATCACTCTTACAATTAAAACCAACTGAATTTATGATTTATACTAATGAATTGTGATTTGACGTATCGTCTGTGTTGGCCGTCGATGTTTTGTTCCCCAGTTCGGCTACCAAATTGGAAATAAACGGTGTATTTCGCATTAATAAGTCTTTAATCTTTAGTCTGTTACTCACATAGCATTTCAGGTGAACGTTTTTACAAATTTTAGCTAGTAACGGGTGCCTTGTAGAATCGCACGAAAGTATTATTTCGCCATAACTCACCCCGTAATCGACAATAGTTTTTGTAATAATATCAAAGTTTCTTTTGTGAACTCAAAAGATTTGAAAGGCATGGCGTAAAATATTTTAGTGGTTATTTCTCAAAATAAAATTTGAATAAATTCAAAATAAAATGATAAAAATATTAATTCACAAAAAATACTGCAAATTACACAACAAAACCCAAGAAAAATAAAGGACTATTGTGCCCAACACATAAAACAGTTTAAAACTGTTAATATTTATACGCAACAAAACTATAAATGGCAAAAAAGAATGTCCTAATACGAGCAAAAGTAAATAATCAAACAATCAAAATATTATATATATGCTACGTTTTAAACCAAGTCCAGGTACAGCAAAGGTCGATAGTTTTAAAAAAAAACTTTTTATAGAATCACAAATAAACACAACACGAAGTTTCAGATAACACAACTGAACAGCACAAAATCTAAACAATAATGAAATGAAACAAACAAAAAAAATTTTTATATCTCTTTTCCGGTCAGAATTTATTTTTCTTCATTATTAGTCCACCACGCACAAATGTGTATGTAAAAAATGACTGGTTGTAATGTCTACCGGATTTTAAAGCAAATTAGTTAAATCGGAATTCTTTTTGAAAAAAGGATAATAATTTGATAACCTATAAATTATATACGTATTAATTATTTGTTTTTGATAACATATTAAATATTTTATTGTAATTAGAGTTATAGTGTTATTTTTCGGACGAAAACGATTTAATTGGTATGCACAAATGTCGGCGTAATACACAAGTTTCATAAAGTCCTAATGAGTAGTAACTCCTAATAAATTCTACCTACCCTAATGGTACCTGGAGTGCTTACCGCTCCATAATTCTTTAAGCCATGAAACTTGCTGAGTAGATAGTCTTAACCTAGATACGCTTCCATTATCAAGGAAACCGATGCCAAAATCCTGCAACCCCGTTTAGTATTACATGGTAACCGTCTAACCGAACGGCTTAAAGAATTATGGAGTGGTATGCACTTCAGACACCATTAGAGTAGGTAGAATTCATTAGGACTTTATGAAACTTACTTAACATATAAATTTATGGTCTGTTAGTTTTTGTTATAATTAATAAAACCAGTGCCATACTGGCGATAATTTATCGTCCCTAACTCGTTATTTGATTTAATTTTTTTCTGCTTTTTGCTTCGTCAATTTTTCCAATTTGGATTCAATATATTTGAAATATGTTTAAAGTTTATTTTTGGGCAAAGTCTTTTTATACTACATATATTAAAATTTATATGTATTATATGGTATATTAAAATTTATATGTATTATATTTTCTAAAATTTTAATGAAGCGTCTAAATGATTACATTACACATACCAACGCAAAAAAAATTGTTTTGTTTTTTAGGACAAATTTAGTATAAACTTCACATCGGTTCTATTCCAGTATACTATATTACATTTGTATTTGTTGCGTTTGCTATTAATGTGCGGTTTTTCCTAATGAGCCGTGGATATTTATGCTAATGTACCTACCTAATAGTGGCCTCCCCCAAGACAGAAATGGAACTATGTACATAGGTACAGATTACAAAAACTATGAATTCCAAATACAATACCGTGGTGTATTATCCGGCACTAGAAGTCAAATATAGTGCCAATGTTGTCACGGTATTTTTAAATAGGCACAATACGGTCTGCACTCTATGATCATACAGGCTTCTTAAAAATTCACATATCTAACGATCTGCTCCACTAGTTGGGCCAAATAATAGTTCCTGACTTCTATGGACTATATCTTAGCTCATTTTGAATTCTAAAAAGCATAGAAACTTTAATCAAATAAGTCCCGACATTTTTATATATCATATACTAAAGTTATATACTATATTACAATATTTAACAGTAATTTTGTTGTTTATTGTAATTTATTTAGAATTTAAGAATGTTGTTCATGTTTTGAATGATGCGTCTAGTTTTATTTATACAATTTCGTAAACAAAATTTTATAAAAATTTTTTTTATTTATTTTTATTTATAAAACTTTTATACGTGTATATTAAGTGACTCTCTGCCCCGAAAATATTTACTGTCATGACAGCTAAAACTATCATGACACAAACATTTTTCTGGGCTGAGAGTGAAGGAAAGATTCAAAGTAATTTTTGATTTTCGCTGTCAGTATATTTTTGGAGAGTAGAATTTTGTTTATTTACATATTTTATGAGAATTTTTTACTGTTTTTTTTAAACTCATAAAATTTTTATTTATTATTTAGCTGTTGTTAGTTTTATTGCTATAATTGTTAATTAAATGTCGCAATAGTATACATAAACTTGTATAGTATTACCATAAGCAACTTTTTCGATTTTCGGGGATAGAAATTTGGGCTATCTTCACAAAGGTGCCAAACTCTGAGATTTTTGCTATTTGCCGTAGTGTAGTAGAACATCCGTGGATATGCAATACTCGCTGTATCGGTAAAGCTTTAAAAATTCGATACATGAGCCTTGTTCATAATTTCGAGATGTGCTTTCTTTTTTTAAATAGCTCAATGTATGTATATCATTTCGAACGTATATAGTCACTATGCGAGCCAATCTTTGAAATTTTTGTTATGGTGTATCATTTTATACAGTATGGTATGTGATTTACTGAAAAATTTATAATAACGAGCATATTAGGTTTTTTAATGTTAAACAATTTCTTTTGTATTTTACGTTGTTGTTGTTTATAGATGGAGAACATGGAATTGTTCTATATATAGACAATATTCTTATGTAAAATATCAACGTCAGTCGCCGCGGCCTGATGAGATGACTGATTTTTTCAAATCAATAATCTCATTAAGTTCGAAACTGATCGTTGCGATTCTTGCAAATCTTTCATCTATAATTCAAATTAAATTCTAATTTCTATTTGTTTTATCAATATTTATTATCATTATTCTTTCGATTTATATATAAAATAAATACACCGTTAAAACTGCACACTTTGAAATTTTTATCCAAGAAATAAAAATGTGTCCAAAAACTTTTGTCCAAGAACTTCACATCGGTATTTTTTGTCTCCCTAATTAGTAGGAGGTTTTTTAGATTTTTCTCAGTATGAAATTTGATGGACAAGAGGTTATTTGGCTTTTAATCTACACAACTAATTTTGATAATTTCAGCTGTTGTCAGTGGCGGTGAAGCATTAGGTGCTAGGTAGCCAGAGAACTGCACAAAATGGTATCTGTATACCATTAAGATTAAATTATTTTCAAAATAATTGGCGCGGATCTTACCCAACGACCAATTTTGCATCGAAATATTTCTCAGAGATCTTTTAAGAAATAAACGTGTGTCGCTTTGCTGATTATGGAATAATCACCAAAAAAAGAGAAAGGTATCGCACCGGGTATCAACGACAACTTTACTACCGCTATCATCAACTTCATATATAATCAAGTGATTTTAGGATTTGTAAGTATATTTACAATAAAAATGTATACGCACAAACGTATTAGGAACTGTGATTTCGAAGCTATATCTTCTAATATGCCACCGGATCTGGATTTCGAGCCATCCCTACTACTTCGTATCTGAAGTATCGTCGAAAATATACAGATATTAAAATAAAATATTTGGTCTAACCTTCAAAATATCAACCATCTGCCTCAAGTTTTACAATATGGACCTGAACCTTAATGGCGAGGTACTCTTGAATATGTCCCGAAATAGAAATTGGAAGTTGTTGCCACAAATCCGTTTGCATATATTTAGTCAAATAAAGAGGTCGACTATAACATTAATACACTTGTAACTCTAACGAAAAAATTTAATTTTTTTGAGGGGAAGAAATAAATCACCATATATGTACCGTATACGACACGTCATCCATATCACCCGCACAACACTTTCATTTCCATTCATTACTTGTAACAAAATTACCAATTTATATTGTTACATTTAAAACGACACATAACACAATTTTCCTTATATTACACAAAGTAATTTATGATTATTTTTATATACAATGCGGTTTTGTGTTGTTTTAGGCAATTGGAATCACTTCAGACTTTCCAAGTGTATACGTCTTTATATTCATTTTTTTTTTATTAGTATCGCTACATGATCTTTTACATATTAGCTGTATATTCCTAGATGTGATTGCCTTCTATGTATATAAGCACCACCTACGTTGTCTTATATGTACATAATACGTAATGTACTTGATGTTGTTGATATTTTTTTCATTTAAAATATTATTACTGTCATAAAATAAATGTACGTAAACACATAAGTACGTATGTGTAAAGCTAAAACGAACAAACACACACACATCCAAAAAAATCATAAATTATGAGAGGAAAAAAATATTTTTCATATACAAGTATATGGAAAATCATGAAAAATGGAAAAATAAAATGATTACAAGAATATAAGGAAAAATTATTGATGTAAAAATAAATTTTCATCTAACTACTATATATATTTATGTATATAGGATACACACATCACACATCTATTACTGTTATTTTTCTAAGATAGATATATACTTATATATCAGTATATATTCTTCAACCCAGATTGTTGTAACGTTACGAGATGGAAAATTTTTATACTGTGCACTTTTTTATTATCACTGATAATAATGATAGTAAATATTATATAATATATATGATTTTCTTAATAAAACTACAACATAAAAAAATAAATATCTCTAGAATTTAGATAGTGTGAGGTACATACAGCAACAACATGATAGTTTTATTATATTTTGTTGGGCATCCGTGCTTTGCCGATAAATTTTCTATCGATGAACGAACAAAGATACGTTTGGCATTATTTTCAAACATTGCAGAAACTAATTGAGTAATATTTTAGATAATTTTCTAACTGTAAAATGATCAATTTTTTACAAACAGTTGTTTCCGTCAATATTCCATTCACAAACGTAATCCACCTATCATCAAAAATGTGTTCAGACTGTGTGTTTGTTCCTCATGTTTCCTCAGACTTTTTTTTATTATTCGAAATTTTTTATAATTTTTTATCAAATTTTGATTTAGTGTGAAAACTGAATGTACACGATGATATGTTGACTTGTCGCTTCAAACTATAAAATATATATATATAATGTAATGTGCAGATGTAAAGAACAAAAATTATGATGACAATGAATGATATATGAACTCATCATACATATTATGTATATGTTATATAAAAAGAATATTTTAATAGTCTTGAGACTTTTATATGGTGTAAGATTTCTTATGGTGGAGGCACCCCACATAATTAATAACCTGCGTTTGTATATAAAAGAGGCTAAATGAGTTCCAATCCTTCGACTTGTTCGCCCACGATACCAAGACTTTAATAAATAACACCTTTTTGATATATTGTATCAACTCATAAGCATTTTATATTATATGTTTAATATTTTTCACAAATTTTGATCTGTTTGCAGCATATCCACCCTATCCGAATAACATCATAAATAATGTTAATAATTAATAAAAACCCTCCTGCCATAACTTTACAACAATTTATACACAAGAAAAATAAAGAATTTATAATTAATGAGCCACATAAAAGCGATTTACTTAAACGTAAATCTATATAGTACCAGAGAAACACACAAAAAATAGATAAACCCAAATTTTCAAATCATTAAATTTTCATAAATTTTCCAAAAAAAAAAAAAATAATAAAAGCACACAACGAACAAAATACTTGAACAACAAAAAACAATTTAAACCTATTTTTCTTAATTAATTTTAAGAAAATTTCAAAAACGTGTAGAATTATATTATTTTGTGTTAGCTCTTCTGCTCTTATATAAATTTTTTATAAATAAAAAATTCCAGGAAAATTAAATAAAATTTTCTGTTGGAAAAACTGAGGTGAAAACCATATACACAATGAAAATTTTTGAACAAAAGCAAACTATCCCAACTCATTTCTATAGACATCACACACACACGCACACCTTAAAACCACTTTAAAATTATATCTAATATTCCGAAAAAAGCTTGCAAATCTTTGATATTTTATTACCAACACATTTTATATGAGATATTTATGCTGTCAGAGCCATCTAGATTTATAAGAGCCTTTCTGTTCGAATTTTTTCCCCCTCTTTCCATTATCTTTCTAAAAACAGAGGAGCGTTGATAAAGAAACAACTAACTTCATCATGCATTGGGCAGAGGGGGCGAGTGCCACAGATATATAAGACTCCAAAAACATAATCATCAACGTCAAGCAACCATTGTTTGGACTAGTACAAATTTGGGTGACCGGATGGGAACATCGTAGTAGGAAAAGTGAAAAATCGCAATGAAACGAAACCTACGCCTGGCATGCTAGTACTCCTGACTAAGCAGCCCTGGGAGCTGGCTAGAATCTATTGAACCAAATCATTCATTAATCAGAAATCATACTGATTACAGAAACGCACATTAGGAGAAATAATACAAACTGGCAAACAACACAAATATCGACGATTGGCTACATTGGCAACTAGAATATCAGAACTACCGATTATGATGGATGGATTCGGAGATTCTTAAACGTTTTTTGGAAGAAATTCTGGAATATGGGGAAGGGGTATCCCATGTGGGGTTTTTTGGATTGAAATGAGATTTTTAGATGATTTATGAAAGAAATTTAGGAATATGGCTAACTAGGGCGGAACTCAGGCAGTTTTTAATCGATTACGATGGAATTGAATTTGTTTAATGGAAATGAGATTCATTAACGATTTCTAGAAGAAGCTTTTTAATATAGCCACCTGGAACGAGACACGGCTATTATTTAACCGATTATGATGGAATTCTGCACGTTGGATAAATATGGGATTATAAAATGATAAACTGCTGTACTTGTCAGAGAATGAGAAACGAAATCATAATTTTCCTATTTTCTGATTATTGCTGTGGTGGAGAGTGTAATTATTGGTTGTTTTATGGAATTATCTCACAGACCATGTATGCTTTTGTATTGCAAGTACCTCAAAAGTATAAATTTCCGCATTGTTGGAAAGGTTCTGGAAATCTCAAGGTCTTAGAAGACATCATATTCCATGTTATCGTGAACACTTTTCGAGGTCGTTGTTGATCAGAATACTATAAATTTATCTGAGGCCTTTGGGTAGGGTTTGTAAAGTGATGTTTTGTGAGAGTAGGTAGTTTGCCTGCCGCTCAACCAACTAATTACATGAGTGGGCTACGTACTTGTCATAAATGTTAAGGTCTTATCAGAAACGTGTTAACATCACGAGCCGCTTACTCCAAGAAAGACGACTGCTTATTACCGAGTTCCGTCTTAGTTTAAATTACCGAGTTCCGTGACAGATAGCCATATTTCACAACTTCTTCCAAAAGTTATTGAAGAATCTTATTTCCATCCAACATATTCAATTTCAGCAAAATCGGTTAAGAAGTTATCAAATTTCATTCTACGTAGCCATTTCTATCCAACATACCCAATCTCATCATTATCAGTTTAAGCATCCCACTTCCATCCATATATACCCAATCCCATAAGAACCCTAATTCCATCCAATATACACTAACAGACAATCGAATTTAACGGACTCCCCAATTAATCCGTTGAATCTAGGCTTTTCTGTATAACATTTTAATCCCCTAAATGTTTTACCAAACAAAAAATACAAGGATAAGATCATTGATCCGCACCTACGGAAGAAGCAGATAACACAAACAACAACAAAATTCTACGAGCAAGGTACCAAGCTACAGTAGTCGATATTGAACACCCAGAAATAACATAAAAATTGTTCAAGGTATGACAACCAATAACAACTGTATCGCATCAATCATGGGTCCATGGGAAGAGTAAACACACACATAATTCTGCAAGAAATTATAATAGAGATACTCCATTGAATAACTGTTTCACACAAATCAGCTTTATAGGAGGCGGCAGCAAATTCCCACCCCAAAAAAATGTACACACATATAACTTTTCATCACCACAGATGATGGACGAGAACCAAAAATCAAGTTCATCATATGTGTGTACACAGTACTTTCTGGTTAACAAGAAATTCTTATCCTCCTTACATGTCAGTCAGAGAAATGAGAGTAGGAAGCAGACGTACACAGCGTAATCGCTAAATTCAAAATTAAAACAGAGTATCAACAATGAAGAGCAGCACCCAAAGATTAATCGGGGGAAACTCAACATTGAGAAATTGAAGAACACTGACACCAAAAAAAGACTCATTCAAAGAAACGCTCGACAACTCTCAATCTTCCAACTAACGAAACCAGCGCTATATCGGAAAGAAATGGGGCCAAATAGGAAAATCCTTCTACGTTCAGACCAATGTGCTTGGCAACTAAAACTACTCCAGAATACCATAGATTAGAGGAGAGATGATTAATAAAATACATGGAGGAAAATTGAGAAACGCCAACTAAAAGCTACAGCTGAGTCATGAAAATACGGCGAAAAATCGAATATGAAGGACTACTACTGACTGCTAAACAAATAAAGAAATGGCAATAAATGGTCGCAGAAAATGTTTGAGGTTCGACCGATTTAGATAAGATATGGTAAAGGTTTTCTGTTGCCTGGAATGGATTACGATGAGTTTATTTTTGGAAAAACTAATTTAGGAGTTTTCGAATCGAACTAAATTTGGGAAATTTGTTTAAGAATTCTCAACTAAAATTTTAGGGAGGGCATTTTCGAATGTTAGGAAATGATTTCAATCGGTCACAACTTTGATGAAATTGTATAGAGTTGCTCTGGCGTAGCAACTATGTTGCGTCTTGTTATGCAATATGTCCATAAAATGTCATCTCAACAGATAGAGATGGAACCTAGATTAATGTTGAAAATGGGAATTTTCAATTTAAATAAATCTTAGCCCTTTTCTTAACCGATTGCCAAAAACCTCGGTTGGTACTATGAAAATATCCAATTTGAAACAAAACAGCGATATTGAATAGAGCTAAGCCGTTGAAGAAGTTAAAATAAGTATAATAAACACGAACATCTTCGACACCGAGATTTTTTCAGATTTACCATACGCTATACAGCCGAAGTCTAGGTCTATAGCCAGAACAGGTTGAGTAATCCTCATAAAATTTCAAACTTATGTTTTTCTGAAAAATTCGGAAAGAAGCAGACAGAATCGGAAAATTGATTTGTAAATGACAAATTTTAATAAAATCCTTTTTTATAAGAACTGCTCGTTTTTGAAATATTTTGTATAATAAAGGATTAACAAAAAAAACTATTTGGGCCAACAAATATTTTAAATGAAATTGGTTCATGCCATTTTACTGTTTTACACGCAGAAAGGGGGAAATTCATCATTGAGAGAATGGAATCTTCCAAGTAGCAAAACCAGCGCTATCAATCAGAAATTGAACCAAATAGTAAAAGCCTATACGTTAAGACTGCTACCAATGTGCCTGGCTACCAAAACTTCACCAGAAAACTATTGATTAGAGATAATGCATGGAGGTAATATATAGCTCTGTAATGAAGATACGGCGGAAAACCGAAACAAAAATTAAGATACTGCTTAAGAAGTAAAGAATATGGCGAGAAATGATCGCAGAAAATACACAGAAGACATTCTCGAGACTGCAGAAAAAGCAGGAAAATTCACAAACTTACCACCAATAAAGGAGTCTAACCACCAATAAAGAAAAGGGCATTCCGAGAAAGATAATTGAACTCATTAAGGATATGTACAGAGATGCCGCAAATAGAGTTCAGTACAAGGGAGAAGCAGGGTCATAAATATTACAACACGCACAGCTCAACAGCTGTTTTATCTCACAGCTGTTTTATCTGTTATTCACACAGTCAAAGATGTATGTGTTTTCTCTCCAATACTTTTCTTAATAGTACTGTATAACGTAATGCGAAAATTAAACAAAACATGCCCAATTGGCATTCATTCAGTGGGGTTCAATAAATCCATTCAATGACCTGGATCCCCAGAGGGATCACTAGAAGGCTCCAGGTATTTGAGTATAAATGCCTTTAGGCGTCTAATAAAATGCTTCTGACCAAATAATATTACAAACGAAGAACTTCTGCAGCGACGATATAACAGGAATGCCAATGGATTGAAAACCACAAGCCCCGAATAGATTAAGATGGTCCAGTCGATTAGATGCCCTTTACTCCTAAAATCGGAAATAAAGGAAAAAGAAAAAAAAATATTATTGTACAGGTTTGGACATGATTTAGAGATGTATACACTAGTAGCTGATTTAAGGCCAAATTATAAAAATATTGGTTAGCGAGAAGTTCCTGAAAATGAACTCTGTTCTAGGGATTTATTGATTCTCATTTTTATTTTTTTATTTTTATTTTTTTTAATTTTTACCATGCAGTCTGTTTTGGGGTTCGAGGCTCACCTTGATTTTTCGCAGTTACGCTTTTAACGTCCTTACTGTACGCTTACTCAGCCAACTCGAGGACGCACCGCTATAGGGCTGATTTAATATCACATCGTAAGCTCCATGCCAGCCTAAAATGAATCATCGGAAATTAGCTTACCATTCAAAGTTTGATTATCAACAAATTTTGGATCAATAGTCGCATATTGCGTTGATAACTACACAGAGAAAAATAATTGCAATAAAATTTACAAAACCGAGAAATGATTTAGGAAAAAATCATTAGTTGTAAAATTCATTACAAAACTGAACAATTTAGAATAGGTATAGTTCTTTTGTAGTAGAAATAGTCAGATTTTTTTAATTTATTACATTTGTAGTCAAAATTTATTACAAGTGTAGTCAAATTTCTTCATCTACCACCCGAACATTTATTTTGTTTTCATAACGAAGTAAAATTAACTGCGTTCGTTGTAAAATTGAGTTGTAATCACATGTAATAATTGTTACTACATTAATATTGCATAACCTAGTAAAATTAACTACCATTCGTAGTAACTATTACTACGTTATTTGTAAGTGTAGTAAATTTCATGGTCGAATAGTTTTGTTTATTCCATTCGTAGTAAATTTGGTAGAAAATTGAGAGGAAAAAAGGAGAACTACGGTAAATTGGTCGTTATTAAGGTGTTTCTCGAACAGTAAGGATTAATAATACATATTTTAATTATAAATTTATTTAAGAATTTTTTCGGCTTTTCGGACAAAATATTATTTTAATGGACACCAATACAATGTTTACGACTATTTTAGTCGCAGAAAACTTTCTGCGACTAAAATAGTCGTAAACATTGTATTGGTGTCCATTAAAATAATATTTTGTCCGAAAAGCCGAAAAAATTCTTAAATAAATTAAATTCACGGACGATTAAAAAATTCTTCTTAATTATAAATTTAGTTTGCGTGATTTTTGTCTGCAATTATACTTGTGCAGTGAGTGAATTAATGTGAATTAGTGTCTTGGTAAGTATATGTTTTTTGATTAATAACATTAAAACAAATATTAAACAGTATAGTTTTGCTTTTATATACTATAAAGAATTTTTTCGTGAGGCCTGTCGATATTTCAACTTGTTAGTTATCATCTGTCAATAATCCTACGTTCTTTTAACATCCGTAACTTTAAATTTTACTCCAAATATATTTATAATAATTTTGAAAATATGTAATTATTTATAATTACACCGTTTTTAGGACTTTTAGTTAATGTGTGTAATGGATGAACTTCATATATTTTTTTTGAATGTATTGACCAATATGGCGCAAATTTCTGTATGTCCTCACAAATTTACCACCATATACTACCCATGTAATGAAATTTAGTTCATGTGTTGTAAAAATACGAAATATTGTAGTTATAGTTATTACGAGTGTAGTGAAACGTGATTACACTGGAATTGTAGCGACGATTCGGATGATAAATAACAGCGACAAGTATTATGAAAAGATTCGTATAATTTTAATGTAATTAAGAAACTACACTTAAATTATTATATATAAATAAGCAAATATTTGAAATTTTTAGATACTTTGCTGTAAGCCACAAAATTTTAAATGGAACTCAACGACGTAAGTGGTGTTGATGGCATTGATGAGAGGATTAACGAGATCACCGAGTCGGAAACCAGTTATTATATATTAAGCTCAGTAAGTCCTATTCAAATTGAGACAGCGGATGGATCTGCAGAAGATAGTCCATACACCATACACCAGATAGAACTATAGATCACCCGAAGCCGAGTAGTGATGCTTTAATTGAAAATGGAGTAGAAGCTGTTAAAAATCTTTTATTAAAATGAGGTCTTCCAGAATTATGTCAAAATTTTCATGGTAACTGTTAAACCAATTTCTACACGCAAACTTAAAATTGTATAAGCAATAAGCATTATATTTTAAAATTAATTAGATCAAAATTTAAATGTTGATTGTCTAAAAGATATCACTTTCTCGGACATTGATGTTCTAATACCACCACCACTAATGCGGGCCAGAATTTTATTTAAATCGAAATTAGTGGACTGGAGAATTCCGAAGGTATTATTTTTCAGCTCTTTATAGTCTTCCCAACTAATGATTTGTTTCTGTAGAATTTTCCCCCAAGATCATTGGCGGATACAGTTTCGATCGGTTCTTTGTCGGTTATGGATTGGGTTTCATCAGCGGCAAATGCATCACAAACAAATTTACAACCAATCTCGCCTAAATCAGCTAAAGATTCTTTGGTTAGTATCATAAACGGTTTGTTAAGCAGAAATTGAATTCTTAATCTGTTTCATTCCTTTTTTTATAGAACATTGAGCATATATTAAAATCGAATTTCCGGGGCAGCCTTTTTTCCAGAAAACGGTTCCTTTTAACTCCAGTGAGAGAAAGGAACTTATAGGAATAATCGTAGAATATGCAATTTTCAATGATATTCTAATTGGCGCAAAAGAATGTAACATCATTGCTAATGACATAGTAAAATTGTTTCCATTTGAAACAAAGGTAGGTGTCTTCCCTATTTTCAACATTTTTTCAAAAACGTTTAAATTATGTATTAACTGTATGAATATTATGTATTTTAGAACTGTTATTTTGTTGAAAGTGGGAACGGTGGCCGAGCCCGAGGTCAATTCTATACCACGTACAATAACACATTAAAAACTTTAAGGAGAAAAGGACTAGTTGAACGCCGTCCAAAAAGCCGTAGTTCACTGGTTTCTGATGAGCAATCAGTCCTTTCTGCCCACCATCACCATCGAATGTATATCGAATCTGAAAAGTTTTACTTCAAACAGCTGAACGAATTTGGACTTCATTGTATCCAGATTTTTGCCAATGATATAGATTTTAAGGGGACTTCCTATAGATCGGGATTCTTTTTATCCAAGCAACATGACAAAGTGATGTATAAAATATTTGAAATGATAGTATGTCATGATAATGTTATTATAGTATCTACACAAATGTTCTATGACTATGATATGAATTTGAATGCATTTATTCTAAAAGATAACTCAGAAAACTTAAGTTTGAATAATATATGTGAATTTCAGTACTATCCTAGTTTACCTCACAAATTGTCTGATGGTAGACTGGCCCTTAGATTTAAGGTAATTTAATTTATAAAATTAGGTTAAATAATGATTTTTTTTGTTATCAATAAAAGTTAAAAATTAATCGTGTGTTTCAGTTTAAATTTTTACAGCGGATTATTTTATTTGATCCCAGTTTTATTACGATTGCAGTTCAATGTAATAAGCCACAATTTGAAAGTATATCTTATTACAGTTGCAATAACTTTTACAACAAATATAGAAAGCAATTTCATTACATTGTAATATGTTTGACATCGGTGGTAATAAGTTTCACTACAAGATATTACTAAGAAGTTAATAAATTTTATTAGGCTTGCAGTAAATTTTACTACAGATATAGAAAACCATTTCATTACATTCTAATGAATTTTAATTCGCTTGTAATTAAATCTACTACTATCAAGTTTTGCTACATTATACAGTAAATGTTATTACCCTTGTAATGGGTTGAAATTTCATTGCATTTGTCGTCAATTTCATTGCAATTTTTGTTGAATTTTACTACACTTTTCTCTCTGTGTAGGCGTTGATAACTAGGCAAAGTGCGTATACAAGACAATGTCTAGAATGTCTAGAAGTTATTTCAAAAGGATCATTTTGTGGCAGTCCGTCGGAGTGGCCTATGTTTATATCAACGTATACACGCACAACACAGGTATGCGGGCTGACTAATGATGAAAACTTGGAAAGACTGAAAAAAATGTATAAAGGGTGATGCAAGGAATGTGGTGAAAGCCTATCTATATTTTCCACATAATGTATCCCAAACTATAAAGACATTGAAGATGCTTTTTGGGCAATCTATCGTCAATCAAGGCCACCAGTAGATCTAGAAAGTTCAGAAGTATTAGTTAAATTTTCAATGCAAGTGCAACACCTTTGTACAACAGCAATAGCGTGGGAGAACAGGGAACATCTGAACAACACTTATGCGAAAAGTCGTTCAAAAATTACCAGCACAACTAAAATTGCAATGGGCCTCGCGATTGGTTGAGCTCAAAGGCTGAAATTGCGAGCATAGTGGCATTGTTAACAATATACCCTCAATACAGCTACAAACGTTTGACAAGTTTGAAAGACAGCAATGAAATCAAAATAGACAAAAATATGTCAATTCTATTCAACTGGAAACTAAAGCTTCGAATGGTGATTCCAAGACAAGCTCGAGTAGGGAGCCTGCTGCTGACAACACATGTAAATTCGTCAAAGCAGCTGATAAAAATCAAACATGCATTTTGAAATGTTAGCTTGTATTGGCAGAATGTCGTAAATTTAAAAATATGAGAAGCAGTGAAAGATGACTAGCAAACGGCCTGTGTCGAAAATGCTTCAAAAGACATCAGTTTTGCATATACATACAAGCTTCATGTAAAATAAAAAATAGATGGATGTAAAGTAAGCCATCATCAACTGTTGCATAATGCCGTAGTACACAAAAACTACAATTCAGCAAATCATGTTACTACGAAACTAACAGGCGTGGTCGAGATTTACCAACAACCACAAAAAATACACTGCTGTTTCGAATAGTGCCAGTGGTACTACATGGTCGAGAAAGTTATGCTTTGTTGGATGAGGGTACCAGTGTAACTCTGCTAGACGAGGAGGTGGCAAAAAAGTTATAACTCGATGGTCCACAAAAGAGCCTAGAATTAAAATGAGAAACATGGACAGAAAAACACAGTCGTCTAGTCGATCTGGAGATTTCAGGTGTTTCTAATGATTCAATTTGATTTGTACAAGATATCGAACCTATACTGAAAATCGAACTGAAAGGGCCAGATTAATTAGTTCCACTGGCGCACATTTTAATGAGATTTGGTCCACGACCCTTTGCTCTAGCAGGTGACATAATAGAAATGTTCCATCAAATTGGAATACTAGAGGAAGATCAAAAGTCGCAACGGTTTCTCTGGCACGACGGAGGAAAAGAACAACAACCGGATGTTTATGTCATGAGAGTAATGACATTCCGGACAACATGCTTACCGAGTTCGGCACAATTCGTTAAAAAACCTAAACGCAATGAAATTCCAGAAACAGAGCCCAGAAGCGTCAAAGGTGATCTGTCATAAACATTACGAAAGAAGAAGCAATAAAAATTGGCGAAGAAGTGATTCAAATTGATTCACTCGACTGATCAACAAAAAATCGGAGGAGAACTAACCTGTGATGAGACTCAAGAAGCTAAAAATGAGTTATTACGACATGTACAACGAAAAGTGTACTCTGATGCAATTTCATGCTTAAAGGATAATCCAGCAAAACCATTAGATAAAACTAGTTCACTCTTGTGGTTCACACCATTTTTGGATGAAAATTCAGTTTTGCGAGTTCGAGGTAGAATTGCTTTCGATACAAAAAATCCAATAATCCTGCAGAGTAAACATCGCATAACTCGTCTCATCTTGGCCGAGTACCACGAACGGCTTCATCATCATAACCACAAAACTGTTTTAAATGAAGTTCGGCAAAAATATTACATTAGCAAACTTCGAGTGGCACTGAAGCGAGTCAGAGCAGCAGACAGCTAAAAATGTAAAGTTGAAAAAGCGAAACCAAACGTTCCAGAAATGGCTGGTCATCCGTCAGCAAGACTTGGACCGATGGGGTGTTTTATTAACATATGTCTAACAACACGTGCAATTCACTTAGAAATAGCACATACACTGGATAAAAGTTCATGTCTCATGACAATTCAGAATTTTATAGCACGTCGAGGAACTCCGTTAGAAATTCGAACGGACAACGGAACAAATTTTCATGGAGTGAATAATGAATTGAATCACCTACGTGAAAAACTTCAATATAAATTTAACCCGCCAGCATCTCCATATATGGGCGCATGTTGGAAACGATTGATCCTTTAAAAAATAGCTCACAGCGGCAATGCCACCACAGAATCCTAACCACGAAGTAATCTGATGTTATATCTAATGGTAGCTGAAAATATTATCAATTATAGGCTGCTGACCTACATACCGACTGAATCAGGTGAGAATGAAGCTTTCAACCCTAACCACTTTCTTCTGGGGTCATCAAGTGGTATGAAGCCCATTACCGATTTAAACAGTGACGTCTACTTCTTACGCATGGATTGAAAAATGGCTCAATTGATGGCAGGTATCTACAGGTATATCTATCCGATATTACACAAAGAACTAAATGGTTCCAGAAAGCTATGCATATCGAAATCGACGACGTTGTCGTAGTGATGGATGAAAGGAAATGAAACTCATGGGTGAAAGGAGTAGTAATATGGCCTGTTTTTTATTACATCGAAGAAATCAGAGATATAAAAAGAAAGTCTTTTCCGTTTTTTTATTTTATCGGATCGATCCGATACAATTTTTTCGTTTTTTTTATTTTCTCTGACCATTCTCAGTTCGTCATTTTTCCATCTGATTTTTTTCAGATAGTTCAGAGAAAAAACATACATATTTGAAATATTTTGACAGAAAATGTGGTGGACGCTATGAGAAATAGTAATTAATAAATTACTTAGTAACTATTTTTATATTTTTTATCTAATTAAATTTTTTGTAAAATTAATAATACGCTAATTTATTATTTTTTTGTGATAGATACCAAGATTACATATTTTCAGTACAATGTATAAAACTCGGTAAAAAGCCTTTTCAGATAAAATATCCGGTTTGTCAGATAAATAATCTCTCTGTTTTATCTGTTATTAACTATTTTTAGTAAATTAATTGTACAATTAATAATACGCTAATTTATTATTTTTTCGTAGTAGATCGATACCCTCAATTACATATTTTCAGTACTGTGTACAAAACTCGATAAAAGCCTTTTCAGAGAAAATATTATCCAATTTGTCAAATAATTAATCTCTCTGATTTATCGGATATCTCGGATACAATAAAAAAAACAGGCCAATGGTCGTTATCAAACAACAGGATAGTGACATGGTTAGGCAAGTAATTGTGAAGACAGCCGAAGGTACGTATACCCCACCGGCAGTAAAAGTATCAGTGCTTGATCTCAAAGAAATCATTGAATTCATCATTCCGCTCAAATTATTCCGCCAAAAACAAAATTTAGCCCTAATACGAGACATTTTTAGTTTTTGCGGAATAATTTTAATTTTATCGAGTGGGACGAAAATTTAAATAAAATTCAGAGTTCATTTTCGGGAACTTATCACTGAACGAATTTTTGTCAAAGTTGGCTTATAATTTACCATTAGTATAAGCATCTCAGAACTTTACAATATTTAGATTTGTTATAACATTTTTTTTTAATTTTTTTAATTATATTACTGAAATCAAATCGAATTTAATAAATTTATATATTTTTTTGTTTTTTTCATTAATTTTGATAAAATTTTTGAGCTGTGCTAACTTCTCAAATGGTATATATGAATGAAATGCTGGGATATCTTCACACAAAAGTAAATTAAGGGGACATAGCACCTTCAAAATTGAAATAAAAAAGTTTTTCAAAGATTTTTTTTTTTGGAATAAAAAGAGATATCTTAATGAAACTTTCCATTGACATTTTATTTAACGTGAAAGTATAGAAAACAATTTTTTTAGATTTTTTTTAGCCCACTGTCGTCTGCTACAAGGGTTTTCCAAAAACACTGAAAATTCGCGGCGTGTATCATAACTGCTCTCAGAAACGTCTAAAAAACGGGGTTTTATTCAGCATTAAATCGCCCTTGGAATGAACTAAAAGGAAAAAAATTGGTTGAAAATTAAAAAAATGGCGGCATTTTTTCGAAAATGCAGCTTTTTTGTCCCCCCAACTAATTGTAACTTAAAAAATAGAAAGCCGATTATTCCTTCCGTAGTTCATTCTGAGCAGAAATATACGTAGATCAACGTGTTAAAATTTTAGAACTATTGGATAAGTAGTTTTTTTCCGAATCTTGCACGCCAACTTGAAAAACGTCATTTCGAGATAATCGCGTTTAAATTATCGCGCTTTAAATAAGGCAATAAATAACAGAAAAATATAAATAAATTTTTTTTTAGATTTTCATGTTTATATCATTAAAATCCTGTTTTTAAACGTTTATTCTAACATATTCTATCATAAAAAAAATTTCATTTTTTTCGAAAATTTGAAGGTGCTATGTACCCTTAAGTGTAGTTAGAAGTTAGTGCAAGTGTTGCTTGATTAAATATTTCTATTTTCTGCAAATATAATAGAATACTAAGATAACTTAGTATACGTAGCGACAGGTACAACATAGGGACATTTTAACCAGAGTTCTCGCCACCCTAATTTCAATAGTGTTTTTGTTCAATTCATGTCAAAATACAACAGGAAAACAATTCAGAGATTATCAAACTAAAACAACTGAACAATCCGGCAAATCCACCAGCTGCCAAAAATGAAAGATTTTGGATGCCTCTTACAGGGGAGAAGACACGTACTGCATAGTCCTCCACACTATCATAACTATGAGTGACTCTTACTAAAGAATCAAGTATCTACCTCTATATTTTACTCTTCATTTACAATTTACAAAATTAAAACATAACAGTGTACTGCACACCGCTCCATTGTTTTTACGATAGAATTGTCCATTTTTCAATTGGATTTGTATGTGATTTACATATACGATTTTAATCTATGCAAAAATATCTAGAATCATTATATGTATGATTAGTTGAAGTAGGATTTTTTAGTTCGAAATAACAGTAAAATTTAATATTTTTGATTTATTATTTACCGGATTAATATATAAAATGATAATATAGTCTAGCATCCACATAAAATTATCATAAATATTAATTCCATAACTCAATATATACGTAGAACTGAGTTAATTTAGTATAATAAAAATCAAATCGGATTATTTCATTTCAATTGGTATTTTTTTTTTTTTGTTAAATTTTATTTTTAAATTATTTAAAATACACGAGAACAAAAAAGTCAAAATTACATCAACATTTTACACAAACCAACATCCCGAAATAAAAATAAGCAAAACCACTATCCTGCGTTGAATACAAATATAAATTTTATTTTTCGAAAACACAACACAAAAAAAAAGCAAAAAAAATTATTTTGGTTTGAAAAATAGAAATAAAAATTTATAAACATACATTTTTATTTTGAATTATGTCAAACCAAATAATAAATTTTATCTGAATAAATGTATCAACATAATAATAGCAATTATCTCATTCCCAACACGTTCACAGATTTTCTTCTCATATTTTTAGAACCATATACTTGGTTAAAACGTATATCTTGACGAAAACAATTTTAAATTAGGTCATTCAAAAAATTTTAAAATTTTTTGTGTGGCAGGTTCTGGCAACAGTTTCATGTACCCGTAAAAGAAGATGAAAATCAATAGTTTATAGTGGTTATTCTCTCATATAACGTAATAAAATAAACAAAACTTTACCCAGCCACTTTTGCATTTTTATCTAAATTAGAAGAACAGTTTTATCTAAATTTTTTTTAGATCCATAATAGTGCTTGCAATAACAAAAAAAACGAAAGAAACTCATTAAAATAACAAAAAAAAGGGTTTCCATAAAAATAAATTTCGTGTCAGCAAAACTTTTTTTAAAGTTTTTATAGATTTTTACTTAGTGTAAGCCTTTTCTAATCGGTAAATTTTAATGAGGAATTAAATTGGAAAGCACATTATACGTATATAATGTTGACACGTTTGAAATACGTAAGTAATACCGTTACGGTCACATTCGGTACTATTATGTTGAGCAGATGATAAATTTATATTTTTAAGCAGCATCCTAACGATGGTTAATAAATAAAATGTTGTATTTTATAGAATTTATTTAATGTCGTTTGATAACAGAATATAGCTATGTATACACACATACAGACACATAAACAAGCAAACACAAAAGATAACAAGGTACATAATTAACTAATATATACGATAGAATGGTTTACAGAGAGCTCATTATGTTCTTGGAAATTTATACACCATTAATTATCCATCCAACCATATTTAGATTTTAATCACATAAATAATATTATATTTTCTATTCATTCATTTAATTTAATTATATATTCCCAAAAAATACATGTACAATTTCTTTTTCAAAAAAAAAAAAAAAAAAAATTAATTTATGTGACATCAAAAAGCACAAGAAAACTTCTAGACAATATTTTATCTAAAGATAAATTATAATCTTTGAAGAAGAAACAAAATAAAATTTTAATTTCATATTTAGCAGTACCGTACAAGTGTTTAAGAAGTACATAACCATAGAGGATGTAAGCATACAGCACAGACTTTTTTTTAAAATTATTCATTAATATTTATTTTTAAGAAGTGTAATTAGACCAGAAAATAACCTTATCCCTGTGTTTATTGTGCTTACATTATCTACATGACATCATATGCATAACACCAAAGTTGTAGCATTGAAAAAAACTTATCTTATGTAGAACAAATTATAGATCCATTTCCTAAAGTTGTTTTTTGTTAATTTTTTTTTTTTAAATTAAAATAAAAACATAAAAATGAGCTTTTTTCATTTTGTGTTGAGCTTTTTTATGCTGTTTTACTGGTGCGCTCTAATATCTTCGGTTAAAAGAAGAAGATTTTTTTATTGAAATAAATTTCTTCATTGTTGTTGGTTGTCGTTTTTAGTATTTCATATCAAATTTCTGTTGTTCGGTATATATAACATAGATTTTTATGTTTTCACAAGCCAAAAATACATAACTGTATTTTATGTTGAATGTTCGTAGTTATACAGAAGACAATTATTATTATTCTAGTTTTTCTATAACGAGAAAACTAAAAATTAAAAATAAAAACAAAAATTGGAAATGTTCAAGAAAGCACAAATGGAAACTTGTGAAGCTTAAAAAAGTTTTTAAGTTGTTCATCCAATAAAAATGCAATTTATATATGAGCAATGCAATTTATATATAGAATATGCATGACAGTGTATTCTAGTACACTATTATGAAAAGATAATGATAACGAAAACCTTCTATGGTAGTTCAGGTTTTTTTAGAAATGACGAGAACTCACATACAATGTTTTGATAACAGTAATGCAATAATAGATGTGTTCAAAATAAATTCCGTATGGCATAGAAGATTAAAAGTTATTATTAGATTTTTAAATTGTGTCTGGTACTTAAAATAATAGTTTTCATGATTGTGAAATAAATACCAGATATTTACAATGTTAAATTTAAAAATTTCAATTGGATTTATTTTGTAGTAAAATTCAAATATTTTTAGACTATTTATTGTTCTTGTTTAATAAAAGTCGCCAAATCCCTATTGGTGTCACTGTGAAGATCATTAAATATTCTAACGACTTTAGATGATTACGAGAAAACTGTTATGCAACTTACTACTGATTTGTAAATTTAAAAGATTGTTATTTCAGATGCTGTATAAGGTAGCGGAAATTTTACAGTGGATTTTAAACTGGAGAAAACTTGGCTGTTTCTTAATTAATAATCGTAAAATTTGCATCGCATACAGGGACAGTTCAGACAAAATTTATTAGTTTGAATTTTCAATATAGTTTTTTGATTTTCTGCAGTCGTATAAGTTATTTTCAGTTTTTGGCCAATATCTCAAAAACTTCCACTAGTGACCAATACTTTCGGTTGTTTTTCTAATAGCTTAGGTCATGGATAATTTGGGTAAAATTAATTTATTCATATATTTATGGATGGACCTATGTTATTAGAAAAACAACCGAAATTAGTGGTTACTAGTGGAAGTTTTTGAGATATTGGCCAAAAACTGAAAATAACTTATACGACTGCAGAAAATCAAAAAATTATATTGAAAATTCAGACCAATAAATTTTGTCTGAATTTTCCCTGTATATGCGATGCAAATTTTACAATTATTAATTAGGAAATGAACGAGTTTGCTCCAGTTAAAAATCCATTTAAATCGTGTAGAATGTAGAGATACCATTTTTCCATCTAAATATATTTCAATAAAAAATTAGCCTAGAAAACAATTTCCATAAGGATTGCTTATGAAATGGCCAAGTTTAGTCCAACATTATCAGATCTTAGAATAATGTCCAAAACTTACTTTTAAATCTCTGATCAATTCTACTATCGAAATTTCATCGTAATTCAAGATTTCATTTACCGAATTCCTTTACTTCGGAGATTAATCAATTTGTCATTTTAAGGATCATTTTTAATATTTTATTCCGCTAGGATATTTTGTTTCGTGTTAAAAGAGATACAAAATGAACACAAAATTTCAAAACACAGATTCATGGAAGGATAACAGCTACCACACAATACAAATTTTATTCCGGTAAAACCACTAAACTACTGCAACATTTTTATGAAATTTATAAATTCAAAGAACCCATAGAAAATTTCTTATTTAGTCGCGATTAGCTTCGTACGGCGTTATGATTATCGTTGAAACCGATACGTAACAAAATTTTATTTGGGATAGTTGAAAAACGTCTTGATGAACTCGATTCCGACTACTATTAAAATTTCTAATTTATTTAAGTAGCACTGGATGTAGAACAATACTTTGAAGATGCTCCTATTTTCGGTTTCCTTTACAAATTGATCGAAATGGATTACATCGATGACTGGGTAGAATCGATTCGAATTCTACAAATCGTGTATCACGGAGTGTTAGGGGATAGTGTTAAACACCAGGGATTAAAGTGAAGAGAGCTACCAGTGAACGCGTATAACGTCACTCAATAAGTCCCGTCAGCCTCGGGAAGCAAAGATTGCGCATCTAAAATAAAACTCATATAGTCTTTATAGAAAATATCAAGTATCAAGTATCAAAATTTTATGACAATCCGACCATTAGTTTACAGCAAGTAACATTTGTTTTAGTAACGTTTTCAAAACAATGAAAATACGCGAGCTGATGATGCCACGGCGAACACTAATTAACCAAGTGATACAAGAGAAATGATTTTTCTACTGACGGCCTACCTAGTTTTTCTTGTTCTGTACAATCGACAACTTATGGTTATTCAGTGTGAACTTCGTCGATCATACCACATGTTCAACCTTCAAAACACGGGATGGAAGGGAAAATCGTTTGACGCGGACATTTACAGATTCATTTTTCAAAACACCAACCGGGCGGGCACCACTAATACGCTTGAACTGCTAAGTAGTTTGTAGAATTAAATTTACTCAGTCAACTTTAAAAACGTGAACAAACCAACCAGGTATCCTGGTACACTCGGTAGTCTTTTTTTTAGATTAATTTCTAAGTACCATTAACGACTAATAGGGGCACTAGAACGCCATTCTACAAACTATGGAGAAAACAACTCCATTAATCGGATGGCTAAATTTATCAAAGGACAACTTCAAAAATATCCTGAAAAATTATTTTTAAAATTTTTAAATGTTAAATCAAAATTTGATTTATATTCATTTTTTTTAAAGTTTTTTCGTTAAATTTTTTATTTTTTTTATTTCTGTTTTAATAAATTTGTGTTTTATAATTTGAAGTCAGATAAAGACTAAATAACAGATATTTTTGAATAAATAAATAGTTAGGTTCCCGATTACCAAGTAATTTTTGGAAACCAACCAACCAACCACGGCTTGTTTTACATTTTACAAATGCTAACGGGAATCTTACAAATGAAATTTGAACTCATTTCACTGGTCAACTCGCCATATCAACAATAGTAGATGATGTTTCTCAACTATCAGATCAACATTTTAGTAGGGTCGAATAATTTCATTCCATCCATATATCAGAAGACAAAAACGCGAATAATTAAACTGTTTATTGAAAAACGGCAGTTAGCAGTTTCCATCAAAAAGGCGTCAAATTTAAATTACTTCAATTGCCCTCCAGATGGAAATTTTGCTAGTTTTCGAATGGCCAAAGACTGAGTAAACGTCGTAACAACTAGGGTTAAACAAACAATAAGAAAAATATTTTAATAATATGTTTTAAAATTTAATAAAAAGCTATTGGTAAAAGTATTATCTTATAATATTATTATAAAATTATGCATTCTAAATTGTATTAAATATGTAAACACGCATAAAATGTGTACACATTTCGTATAATTTACGAGAAGACATAAACCTTACTTTTAGCACCGTTAAAAAAAACTCTGTTTTCGTTTTTTCTTTTTATGATTACGACTGCCGTCTACAGTTCAAAGAATAAACTGTAGACATAAATTTAATGACAAAGCAAGCAATGTGGCCTGTAATATTCTAGGTACACTGTCTACTCAGTCATAACATAATATTTATTATATCTACCACAAAAAGTAGAAAATTAACTCCTTCCCTCCAATTTTTAATCCCTAGGGCCAATGTGTAAAAATACACTCAACCCTTAAAAAACATAATGATTACCTCCTCCTCAAGTTCTTTCTTGGCAATTTGGTTTCGTACTGATACAAAGTTGGTCTGCTCATCAGGGTGCAATAACCAAACTGCAAAAATTCAAATCTTGCTTCATACCTTTAGTATAACACAAGAACATTTCAGCAACATACTACCAGGGAAAAACAAAATTTTTCAAAACCTTCTAGAAATTCCCAAACTTTCAAGCTCATGCTACGAAGTTCAAGGAAGCTGGTTTTTCAAGCGAAGAAATTTTTGCGAACGTGGCGCAGCTAATCCTGGCATTGTACAGTGCTCCACTAGTATTCAGGAAGCGGAGTGTTCCTGATGAGGACAAGCTAAAATGGGACCAGTTACTAGTACAGTACAGGTATGTATATAAAGACTGCTGTAAAGGGGATAGTAAATTTTGGGAAAATTCTCCTCACAGTAGACGCCATTCAACATCATCTAAAGAGGGTTTATTTTCAAGTACAACATCGGCTGTACGGAGACCAGCTGACCATGGACCCAGCATAATGGGGTGGAGAAAGGAAGGAGACACACTGGTCCCTGTAGAAATGACACAAAAACCTGCACCCTAGAATATTATGGAACTGTAATGGAAATTGTAATCTGAAGACCTGTAGTTGCAGGAAGCACGGTCTTCCTTGCAATCTTGCCTGTAAAATTTGTGAAGGCTCAACTTGCATCATTACTGAGAGATATTCAGTTGATAACGTTATTGCCGCAGAGAGAGAGGGCTTAGATGAGGAAAATGTTCTACTTATGAATACATCAGTCGATGACGCAGAAAATGAGCAGACATTGTTATTAATTAATGAGATAAGGCAAAGTTACAGTTAGATAGTATTTGATTTGAGTTCAACAAAAAAAAATTAAACGCCAATTACATAAATATTGACTTTCTATTCATTCAATTTCTTCCCTCCTCACATAATTTAACTAGAATCAACAATACCACCCAGATATTGCAGTATTGATGTCCGTCTCTAAAACATCATGTTTGGTTGACTTTCATGGGAATGACATCGATGTCAAGATAAAGGTGCCAATGCACAAGGTGTTCAGGGGATCGTTTTTGACGTGAAATTTGGATTCAGCGGCCCAAAAAAAGCCCCAACAATGATTTTCGGATTGTTTTTGTCGATATTGTCAGGAAAATTCTCGGGGATGACGTCCGCGTCCAGGTTCGGGCGCACCAGGTGTCCGTGGGTTTTTCGAAGATGCCATATTTGAATACCGATCATCGGCGTTCCTCAGCTCCAAGTCGGCTGTGGGTCTATCTGAACATCATAATCGTGGTCAGCACCATCGAAAACCCCAAGAACCCGAGTGGGGCTAGTTCTGACTCTTATTTACAAAATTCTCTAATCTTCCAAAAGCCGTCTCAAAAAATGCATTTAAAAAAAAAATAGGGGTGGTTTTTACAAATAATTTTTGGAAGCGAATGCAAAAAACCGCATTCCGATTCGTCTTGCTCTCAAAAATTTCGAACTTTATTGCTTCATTGCCTCGATTAATATCGTGTATACACGAAATGAAAAATAAAACAATGTGATTTATGGCAAAAACAATAAATAGAAACATTTTCATATTACCAAAATAATATTATTATTTTTCGTTAACACTTTTTTTGAAATAAATTATTCTGTTTATAAAAATAAATATTTTAAGTTTGAAAAATATTTTATAAAGCATTTTACAAAATATGTTATTAAAATAAAAAAAAAAAACTATTTATTAGTTTGTAAAAATCTCAACTAATTTCAACAAAACACTTTTTAAATTCAAAAAAAATGTAACTTTTAGAAATTAAAAACTACGTTTTTTAATTTTACAAATCAAAATTTTTCTCATTTTGGAAGGAGTACAAGCTATCCAGGGAGCCGGTTTAAAAAAGTAACTCCGGGCAGTACTCGACACAATTGTGAACAATTGGATTTGTTGTTCCAAAGTACTGCACGAACTGCACTCGAAACATCAAGTCATCCATGTTCCAAGAACTGGAACATGTGAACTAACAGTGGAAAAGTTTAACCGAACACTGGAAGAACATCTGTCGGAAAAAAGTCAATGTCAACCAGGATAACTGGGGATCGATGAATAATCGATTTAAGGCGGAGAGTGAACAGCATAATGAAGTAAAAAGCAATATCGCAAAGACAAACGTTAGAATCAAATCGAGATATCAATTAAAAGCGGATAGCGGAGGGGTTGCAGAGGTCGATTTGGTTTGGCCATAAAACCCCAAGAGAAAAAAAGAAATATCCCCGAAATTATTACAAAGTTGGGAAGTACCTTATAAAATTATCAAGCGAATTAACGATGTTGTATATCAGATCCACCTACCTAGCACTAGCCCCTGAAGTTAGATTAAGTGGTCCACCTTGATAAATTACGACGTTACAACATGGAAAAGCGGACGAGTTTGTTCGAGACCACAGTTTGCCATTTTAGATGCAAACAACGTTTTTTTACATTTTACATGTAAAAAACGTAAATTACAAAAAAAAAATCGTGTATTTTCCAAAAAAAATATACTTAAAAATTGTGAAAACTCTAAAAAATAATTAAACATATTGATACAAAAGATTGTTTATAATTATAATTAACATCACAAATTACAATCAAAAAGTTTAATTAAATGGTCAGTCATAATTATTTTTAACTTTTAGTTATCTACATTCAATAAGAAAACAATAATCATCTATCCTTTTACAATTTGGAAAAAAAAATTTAAAAGTGTATATATTTCTTTCTATGTGGCGTTGTCATCATCTGTCAAAAACAATTTTCAGCCGAACCCAAATAATTATTTAACCAAAAAATACTATTATTCTTACCAGTAGCGGCCGTTAATTTATTACCACTGGATTACAAAATTAAATTTGACACTGGGGTTTGTTTTTTCAAAGGATTGAATGATATAATTAGAAGTTGTTACAGGCTGGCTACTGCCATCCTGCAGATTTCACTAAGCGCATGCAGAGGTCTCCACGGTGATTTTTGCCGGCTACAACTCAAGGAGAAGTGCTATGGATCGTGGGGTTTGAGGCTTGCATGGCTCCTGGCTTACACTGTGTATTTTAATCAGAAAAACCGCAAATAATAATAATAACCCGAGTTTCACCGAAATTTTTCGGCCGGAACCTGAGGAACGAACAGCAAAAAAAAATAAAAAAAATTATAACGGAAGAGAGGTGCGCGCATCCGTACGAACTCACACGGTGGTAAACACCGGTTTCGAATCCGGATGCGGGCACCAAGGGACCGCCAACCCTACGCCGACACAGGATGGGAATTCCCCCCTCATCAAACACAACCGAGAAAATTAAAAGTTCATTCTTTTTATTTTATTTAGAAATGAAAAGAACAACCACTTCCCACAAGAAGAACAACCACTTCCCACAAAAAAAAATATGAGGGAGCGAGGCAATATGTCCCAAATGCGAACAACACCCGATATTCAGTGTTCGATTACAATAAGAAATTTTAAAATTCAAAAGATGAAAAATGTATAACAAGTATAAAAAAAAATAAAATAAACAAAAAAAAAAATCGTACCTTAAAATAAACTTACGGTTGCGACCTTAGGCGGTCGTACTGCCGCAGGGTCGCCGCCCCGGACCGTTGGGCTTCTTTTCGCCTTCGCTGGGCTCGATCTGCTTTCTTTGGGTGACTTCCGCCTTCGTTGGGCGACTTCAGCCTTCGTTGGGCTTTGCTATGCCTTCGTTGAGCGACTTCAGTCTTCGTTGGGCTTTGCTATGCCTTCGATGGGCAACTTCCGGCTTCGTTGCGCTTTGCTATGCCTTTGTTGGGCGACTTTCACCTTTGTCCCACGATTTGGCCTTGATAGGCCGTTGAAAAACTTCGGCTTTGTCTCGCCAAAACCGTAAACCCGTTGGGCGTTGTTTCGCCGAAAACCGTACTACGTTGGGCGTCTTTCTGCCGTTAATCAAAAATTGAATGGCCTCAACTGGCAACCTGTAGAAATAATATTGCGTACTGTCGCTGATTTTTGCACTTTATAATTTTCTTTTGATTTGTTATGTTTAAGTCATCATAAACCTCGTTACTCATTCTACTAAATCCATACAGATTTGAGGCGTATCTGCAATTTGCAAACAACGCTCAAAAAAAAATTGACGCACTTCACTTTGTTCACAATACAAAAACCATTAAGGAATTATACACCATTTGTAAACATATTTATATTTTTTATTCCTTAGAAACAAAGGAATTATTTATTTTACTTAATTATAAACTTAAACTTTGTATTATTAAAAAAAATTAAGTTACAATTATTTTCCTGAATTTACTTTTAATTTAAGCGGTTTATGCCCAAAAAAAACTAATCTGGCATTGCTCACCAAAAAAAAAATCGAAATTGACTATCATCACAAAACCTCAAAACTCGAATTATCAAAAATTCTCGCACCGAAAAAAACGACGCGTAAATCGTTCTAGAAGAATTTTCTTTCTTCTCTGTTTTTCGTTTACATCAATTCGCAATGATGTAAACGAGAAGCATATAAGAAAAACATTCTCCTAGAGCGTTTTACTTTGCACACACTCGATGCATATTGGTCTCGGCTCCATCACAATTTTCGAACAATACATGATTGGCAACCCCGCATGTGAAAAATTGTGCTAAAAACCACAGACACAAACCGCAATAGAAGTAGAAAACAAAAAAATGTAACATAGATAGGGGTGTCATAGGTAAAATGACATAAATCATTATACCACTAAAATTATTTGTAAAAAGAAAATCGTTAGAGACAAACGGTCGTAACAAAGTTACTTTGATCTGGGTTTCATTCGATTTACTCGAAGCTGGACCATGCTTAGGTGAAATGGAAGTATGTCTCATCCACATGACCACATACCAGCTTGATTTAGATCAAAAGGAAAAACAATGATAGGTGAATTTACTGGAGTAGTATCAGAATCAAATAGTAAAACGATCAACTTAACGTTAATTTGCCATTGAGTTAAACTTTAAATGGGAACGACTTTAAATTATTCATACATTTTTTCTCTTACCACATTTGCGCTACTTTGAATTGATTTCGATAATTGCTAAATAAATGCTGTGAAAGCCAACTCATCGATAAATAACTCATTAAATTTGTAATTATCTAATTATTCAGGTCAAATCACAATAATTTTTATGTTAAAATTTTAAATTTGTATGCCTTTTTTCAATCGTTGTTTTTGACCGATAAAAAAATGGTCGAGTACACAATTAATTTTCCGTCAATTATTAGATTTGAAATAAAAATGGCGCAATTGTAACAAAAAAGTAGTATTTTATTCATTATTTACTTTACAGTATGTATAAAATAACTGTATTCATTTTACATGTCAAAAACCATGTCAATTATATTTCGTAATTAACGCGCCCGACTATGTTTATGATGAACAGAGTTAAGGTAGTTTTACGAATTCTACTCTATACACAAATACAACAATTGGTGGTCAGGTGCTACCGCATCAAGCATTTTTCTAATATACTGGTCGTCGATTGCATGGCGAATTGATAACTTTGAATTTTCGCGAATACAATTGTATATTGTAAAAGTAATTTACAATTTGAAAACGCATAAATCGACAGATAAATGGAATAATCTGGAACAGTGATGCACAACTAAATAAGCGCGAACAATGTGGAACGCACCCACCATTTTAATTTTAAAGTGAACAGTGCAAGCTATGATGTAAAAGTGAACAGTGTAAAAGTATAAGGGAACAGTAAAGTGAACAGTGATAAATGCTGAAAGAGGGAATTCTAGAAGTTAAAGGAGGTGTTAAATAAAATTTGTTATACTTTTAACGCTGATGGTTTTAATAAATTTTGAGCCGTTAATAAGCAGTATATATATGATGGGTAATTAGAATATCTTCGCAAAATGTTTATAACAAATTATTTGTCTTTAATGAAATCAATTATCGCAGATATACATACTCGTACAAGGAACAACTTTTACAGTACAATTTTCTACGAAAAGCGTTAGCGCGCACGTCTAAAAATTTTAAATTAGGTGTTTAATTTATATAAAAAAATTTCAGCAATTTTATCAAATTATCCAAACTGTTTTTTGTACTGCCAAGTATAATCAATTTACCAAAAGAGTTGGGGTACACGCGTGGCAAAATTAGCATTTTAATTACATAATTTTTCTTTCAAATATCGAAAATTGATTCAATTAATTAAATGGTGATATTTGATATTATTTTGGTGCGGGAGCTGCAGGAATTCATTCGTATTATAAAAAAAACCAATAAAAACACAGCTTAAAGTATCCAAACGATTAAAGCGAGCTTATTTATTCACGTAATACGCACGCAATCGTAATAAATGTACACATTCATGGTGGGTACATAGATGCCTATACACAAAATATAGTATTTAAAAATGATATATGACTACACGTAGATAAAAATGTTTTCGTTTCAATTGAATTAGTTTTTTATAAATAAAACACGTAACCTGGTTGTCCGTCGCGCAGAGCAGGATTGAACAACAAAATCAGTTTATTTTTATATCGCTCGCCGTTTTTTCTGCAAACACAACATTTGTATTTGCCATTCGTGTTCTTAACCACTTTTTGTGTGTATATCCGAATATATATAGGTAGATATGTTATTACAAATTTAAATGTATCTCATTTATTTCAAATGCTCACCGAATTTCAGGCAGAAATGAGACAAAATTTCAGCCAGCTTGCTACCAGGGTGGATAAACTAGAAGATAATTCCAAGCCACCAAATAAACCGCTAAAACATAAAAAGTAAATGACTATAACGTTCCTACGTATAATTGCCTGGAATGCTAACGGGCTTAATGCAAGAGCTCAAGAACTAGAAGTATTTCTAAGAACCAATAACATAGATGTAGCTTTAATATCAGAGACGCACTTTACGGAGAAGAACTTTATCAAAATTACAGGATATAGTGCCTATTGGACATTGCATCCGAGTGATCGTGCTCGAGGAGGGACAGCAATCTTAATCAAACAAAATATCCTACATTTCCAGCAAGAAGAAATTAAGGAGCCATATATGCAAGCTACTGTAATAACGATTAACCACGGTGGTGCTGAACTAAGTTTAGGGGCGATCTACTGTCCACCAAGACATAATATCGTAAGAAATCAATATCTTAACATTTTTAATAAACTTGGACCAAGGTTTATCATAGGAGGTGACTACAACGTCAAACATACTGCGTGGGGATCTCGACTCATAACACCAGGAAAAGGAAAAGAACTCCTAAGTGCAATAGAAATGTCAGGTTGTGAATATCACTCATCGCGTAAACCTACCTATTGGCCTACAGACATCAACAAAGTTCCTGATTTGATTGACTTTTATATCTCGAAAGGAATAGCCTCAAATTACATTGAAGTCGAAGGTATTGACGACCTTACTTCCGATCACACACCGGTCTTAATGACTGTGAGTACATTAGTCGTAAAAAAGAAAACCAAACTTAACCTTACTAATAAATTTACTGATTGGGAATTATTTAGAGAGAAACTGGACAATCTAATTGAGTTAAAAGTTAGTCTTAAAACTAAAGAAGAACTTGAATTACAAACTAAATATTTTATTAACTCCATGCGTGAAGCTGCTAAAGAGGCTACACCCGTATTAGGTGAGAAAGTCGTACAAGAGATCAACTACCCCCTGGCGATTCGAGAACTGATAAAAGAAAGGCGTAAGAAAAGACGCATATGGCATAGAACCAGAAATATTATTGACAAAAGAGAATTTAATCGGGTAAGTAATAAAGTTAACCGATTAATTAAAGAACATAAAGAAGCTTGTACTGAAAATTATTTGAAAGGACTGGGTCCTGAAGCTGACAAAAATTATTCTCTTTGGAAAGCTACTAAAAGATACAAGAGACCAATAATCCAATTGCCACCTATAAGGAACACAAATGGAGAATGGGTGCGACGTAATGAAGACAAAGCAGAACTGTTTGCACAACATCTGGCATCAGTATTTCAACCACACGACATACAATCTAGGATTGACCCTAAACCAGTCTATAGGTCTCCATCAAATATCAGAAGTGTCACCCCACTGGAAATTGCGCAAGAAATAGACATGAATTTGAATCCCAAAAAGTCACCTGGAATTGATGAAATTTCGCCAAGGATGTTTAAGGAGTTATCAAAGAGAGCAGTCACTATGTTAACATATATATATAATGCTTGCTTTCGACTTAAATATGTGCCTGAGTGCTTCAAGGTTGCACAAATAATCATGATAAAAAAACCAGACAAACCAGCCGAGCAAATGGGATCATACAGGCCGATCTCTTTGTTACCTACTATTTCAAAGTTGTTTGAGAAATTGTTATTGAAACGACTAAAACCAATGATCATTATACCTGATTTCCAGTTTGGATTCAGGAATAAACATTCGACAATTGATCAAGTTCATCGCGTGACTGCAAAGATAGAACAAGCACTAGAAGAGAAGAAATATTGCCCTGCCGTATTTCTAGATGTATCACAGGCTTTCGATAGAGTGTGGCATGAGGGTCTTATCCACAAGATAAGTAAATTAGTGCCAGAAAATTACTGCCAATTGCTCGAGTCGTATCTCTCCAAACGAATATTTAGAGTATCACATGAAGAAACATGCTCTAACTTTTACCCAGCCATAGCAGGGGTGCCCCAGGGTAGCGTATTAGGACCCATCCTATATCTACTTTACACTTCTGATATACCGACAACGGAAACAACCTTCATCGGAACTTTTGCTGATGATACCGCAGTATTGGCATCAAGCGAATCGCAGAACCAAGCAGTAGAATACTTACAGCAAGCACTCGATAGAATCAGCCAATGGACCAGGGATTGGAAAATAAAGCTTAACGAGCTGAAATCAGTACACGTAACTTACACGTTGCGGCGCAAAAATAGCAACATCCATACATTTCTCAATGGGGTACAAATTCCCCAAGCTGAATCTGCTAAATATCTTGGATTGCATCTCGACTCAAGATTGAACTGGAAATATCACATTAGACAAAAAGCAGAGCAAATGAAAATAAAACAACGTGAGATGTACTGGCTAATAGGAAGACATTCTAAGCTTACCCTGTACTGTAAACGCCTGATCTACGAATCGATAATTAAACCAATTTGGACGTATGGTATCCAACTCTGGGGCTGTACTAAACAATCAAATCGTTTAATTATTCAACGTTGCCAAAACAAATTTCTACGAACAATAACGAATGCTTACCGCTACGTAACCAACGAGGAATTACACAACGACCTAAACGTTAAATGGATTGATGAAGTGATTCAGGAGTTTGCCATCAAACATGAAAGAAGATTACTGCAACATACCAACAGTGAAGCAATACAACTTCTTGACATAACACTAGAACTGAGACGCCTTAAAAGAATTAAACCGCACGAGCTGGTCATCTAATAAATAAAGATTCATTATTGGGAGCAGCATATTGATTGCTTGTAAACCCACACTCGCTCCACTTATTAGTTTCAAATAAGTGCGTTATCATCATTAGTAATAAATTATCATGTGATAAGATTGTACTATTTAAATAAATAAAAAAAAAAAAAAAAAAAAAAAAAAAAAAATTTATTTCAACACAAAACTGTATGTAATTTATTATTCCACCTCTCAACATCGAACCACTATTTTTCCACAAAAAAAAAACTAAAATTTTTTGGTATCACCGCTTGCAATATTCACCATTCGAAATCCTTGAAATTGTACGCGTCTATAGTTTCAGTTTTAATCGGATAAAATGGTTTTGTTTAACCTATCTTGTTGCTTTGTTTGTTACGTAACCGTTTCGGTAGTCGTTTTTAAAATGTGATTAGATTTTTGGGGGCGCTCAATAACACCCTTTTTAATAATATTATGTGCCCCTATAAAATGTGTAATTTATACAATTACAAATTTATTAGGGATAAAGCCACGACCTACATAAAAGCGAAATCCTTATTAACACATGAATATACCGAATTAACATAACCATTTTCGGGAAATGTTGAATATACTTAATACAATATATGTAAAAGCAACACATACATATATACGACGGTACTCATAGTTGGTAAAATGAAGATAAGTAAAACCTTTTGAATAATTAAATGCATTGCAGCGTTAAATTCAGCTAGTTTTCCTTCTTCCTCTAGACAATGTACAGTAGATAAATGAAATTGTTATAAAAATTCCGGAAACTGTCCATTTATTTTTATGTTTGTACCCACTATATGTACCCAATATACATAGAAGAAACGAATTTTTTTAATTATTACAACAATAACACTGGGAGTAATATTAAAATGCAAGAATAACTTTGATCTTGTGTTTATTTTCCTAGTTTACCATTAAAATTGTATTCATTATAATTTTCCCATTTTCTTGCTTTTTTTTATTCTTCTCTGTTTTTATCCTAGTTCTATCTACACTGTATTCGGAAAATTAACAAAACAGTTTATAATTTTTTTGTCTACATAACACTATACAGTTGAAATTTTCACGGGTTTAAAACATGAAAATTTTGTTGTAAAAGAAAACCTCGACTCTTGGTCGTTTCAGTTTGCGATTTTAATTTTTCCCGTACTAAGAATCGAATTAAAGTACAATTTTTAAAGGAATTTAAGAATTTGCTTCGACGAAAAGTTCTATTAAAAAATTAATAATCAAAAACAAGAAATTTTCCTTACTAGATCCAACCGCAAGCTAGAAGTGACCATCACTATTTCAAGTAAAATTCTGAAAAATTGCACACAGCGCTGAACTGAAAAATTAAGTTGGAATTTAAAAACTCAGTAAAAATTTAAATTAACGAATGAAGATTTCATATAAAACTAATACATACCACTAGATGGCGCAAAAGTCATCAATTGATTTAATAAGACACAAACTATTAAAAATTAAAAATATCGCGCTTTATTAATCAACGCTTCCCTAACATGTCCGACTCTTTTTTTGTAGAATACAGAAAAACCTCGATTTAACGGACTAATTGGGGGAGTCCGTTAAATCCGAATGTCCGTTAAATCCGGATGGAAATTTTTTAAATTTAATCGACTATAGATTTGGAATATGGCCACCTAGGACAGAACTCGTTTATCTCTTAACCGATTATTAAGGGATTTTGTTTGTTGGATGGAAATGAGATTCAGAGATTCATAAACAGTTTTTAGAAGAAGTTCTGGAATATGGCCATCTGGGAATGAGCTCAGACATTTCTTAGCTGATCATGTTGGGACTGGGTGAGTTGGATGAAAATGGAATTCTTAAATTATTACTGAATGAATTTCTGGAATATGGCCACCTGAGACGGAACTCGATCATGGGATTCTTAAATGATTTTTAGAAGAAGTTCTGGAATATAGCTATGGGGTGGATCTAGTTCAATTCTTAACCGATTATGATGGGATTGGGTATGTTGGATGGAAATGGGATTTTTAAATGATTTTTGGAAGAAGTTCTGGAATATGGCCACCTGGGGCGGAACTCATTCAATTCTTAACTGATTATGATAGGATTGAGTATGTTGGATGGAAATGGGATTCTTAAACGATTTTTGGAAGAAGTTCTGGAATATGATCTCCAATGACAGAAATTGGGCATTGTGGATTAAATGAGATTATCAAATAATTTTTGAAAGAAGTTCTGGAAAATGGCCATATGGATTATGTGCTCTTGTATTGCAAGTACCTCAAAAGTGTAAATTTTCGCTTGGTTGTAAAGGTTCTGAAAATCTTATGATCTTAGAAGTCATCTAATTCATGTTCCCGTGAACAGTTTTCGAGATCGTTGTTTATAAGAATTAATGTATCCGAGCCCTTTGTGTATTGTTCATAATGTGATTTTTTGTGAGTCACAATTTGCCCGAAAAATCGAGCGTCCATTAAATCGAGGTCCGTTAAATCGAGCGTCCGTTAAATCGGGGTCCATTAATTCGAACGTTTACTGTATACGGTGAATGTGAAATGCAATTAAAACTTCAATTCGTGTTATTTTGTCATCGTAGCCAACGACCTGTGACACGGTGTATTGTCTTAGTGAAAAACAGCTTTTTCGTTTGTATTTAGTGCCATTATTTCGCAATTTCTACCTTCAAATACTCCAAGAATTTCATGTAATATTCACTGTTGATGGTCTTTCCGTTCTCAATATTATCGATGCATAAAATACCTTGCACTTCCTGAAAAAATTGAACAATATTTTGATATGGAAATAAGTCAATATCTTTGTTCTGAAATTGGAACAATATGACCCAAAGGGTGGGTGACAGCGGAAATTATTACTGGGGCACATTTCGATAAAGTTCATGTTATCCAAAGAATTTCACTAGTTACTGATTTATCTCTACCCCTTCAATTTTGAACGTCTTCAGTTCCCAGTTCGACTTTCTTATGCTAAAAGATTGTAAATAAGTCAGAGTCAATCTTTAAAAGTTGGCTAATTTCTTCCACAGTCTTGTTTTACTCATGGACAGCTTACACAACGTTTTCCAGAGTGACTGATGCACTTCAAGTTAAATTTTTAGAAACCGCAAGACAATGAAAAATACTCTAGGGCCAAGTTGTGACGGATAACGTTGTCGATATTGTGAAATTTTCCAGTAAAATCATTTGTATTTGTAGATACTTTTAAAATACGTACTTAATAAAAATGGGAAAAAATCAAACTCAAATTGTTTTTTAATTTTTGTTTCATAATAGTAAAATTACCGTCCTGGTGAGATCGGGAGATTCAGTATTACAATTGATTATACGATTGGTGATGACGAGTAATATATACACAACCCTTTGTTGGAGTGCGGAATTCATACGCCCACGTACATGTCATGCCGAACTAATTGGACTTAGAGCTGAACGTTGTTACGGATGGCTCAAAGCACGCAAAGGCCTCTCTCCAGTTCACTAAGCACGAAAAGGCCTCTCTCACGTTGACATTTTGCCGGATAGATCTCACGGTAATAGCCTACACCGTGGAACAGAAAAATCAAATGCATTTAATAAAAAAAATCTGAGTTTAAATTAAGTCGACCAGAATTTATCGAACAAAACCTGAGGAAACGTAATAAATTAATCCTAACTGGGTGTGTCCATTCGGCAACGACTGGTCTGCTGAAGAGAACCCCCCGTATGACCCATCGACCCCGAAAGGCCGATGCCCAGCCATCACGAAGCGGGTTTTCAACAAACCAGGCCTCTCTTCACCCGGGGTGAACTCGAGCTAATCTGAGACCATCGAAATGCCACGGGGGACCGTGCGGATTTTCGGTCGTCCCCGAATGGATGACACATACGCTGCACTCCCCACTCCGACCCAGTAAATGTCCTTCCAAGGGGTTGAAAGGGAGTGGCAAGGCCGCAGCCTGTAAAAATGGAGCTCCGACACAAGATTAGAATCCTCCTCACATCATACCGACCCGAAAAATTATTTAGTACTTCATTTTACAAAGGAAGTCAAAAAAACGAAGGACGAAAACAGTTAGATGAAATGACGAAATCTGAAAAGAACAAAACAGACCGACTGCGAAAACTAAAGCGATTAACCTTTATGTGACTGAATGGGTACAATTGTACTCAAAAGAATATTTTACTCTAAATTTTTTTATGATACAGTTTACGTAGGTGGCTGAAACTTTCTGCCATCTTGAATTTTATTTCTTTTTTTTCGTTTCGATTTGCTTGTGGAGAAATATAATTTTTTTCTCTTTCTACAACAATTTTATAAATAGTTATTTAGTCAAATTATCCGTTAATTTATATTTGGGTACAATTGTACCCATTCCAGTCTGCTAAAGGTGTTTTTTTATTCAGTCACATAAAGATCAAAAACTGAACGGATTAAATTTGGTAGCGAGACCGACGTGCAACCAATGCGCGTGCCAAACAAATGTTATGGCACTTGATTACATCAAATCTATTAAAATAAAATAAAATTTGTAAAAAAAAATTGGAAAATAAATAAAGATTTGAAAATTAGATATAAACTAGGTAAATCAAAAATACAAAAATTTAATGATCAAAAAAAAAACATAAAATTAAAAATACTCGTATAATGGTGCCTGCGGGCTTTATTTTAGACCACCCTGTACGGTTGCAGCGTTCCTTACCGCCGAAATGGGTTGGACGTCTTCCCGGCTTATGTTAAAATTTTACAAATGGCCCGTTGGCAACCTGTAGCTTTGCCGGGGCCTCTCCGCGATACCGTTGGGCATTGGATCGCCAAAAACGAAAGAAAATGAAGTGGCCTCAACTGGCTACCCGTAAACAATTTGGTTGGGCGTTATCCCGCCTTAAACCGTTAATACACGTTGGGCGTTGGTTCGCCTTAACCGTAAAACTTGCCACCCTTTAATAATGCGGTACCGGTAATAATTTTGATAAAAATCGCGTTACCAGTGCAGTAGTTGCGGGGCTCGATAAAATACAATACCCGTTGAAACGTGGTAGCTCGTTCGTAGCTTGTTGTAACCTTTAGGCAACCTGTTGGTCAACCGTCAACCATAGGTATGCTAAAAATCTTGAATGTTAGAAACTATACTTTTCAATTCACACTTCTACACTTTCCTAAAAAAAAAACAGAACTCATTTTTATATTTGGTAATTTTTTTATTCATTTCATTCATTAATTTTTATTCACAAAATCGCAACGCAATAACAACCAACAAAACTTCGATAACACTTTAATATTTTTATATGTAATTATTTTTTTAATGTTTTCAATAAAAATATTTTCTTAAGTTAAGTAATGAATAATATAATTTAAAAATGATTAAATCCTGTTTATAAAAATTAAATACTAAATTTTTTATAAAATTTAAAACTAGACTTCATTTAAGGAAATCCAAAACTCGACTTTTTTTTACACCGTTCCAAACTAGACTATTGTTTGTTACGATTTTGATATCCCGAATTTATATAAAGGTAAGTAAGTTTTCTCAATATGCCAAACGTAGCACAGTAGACTTTGAATTTTTACACAGGTAGAATAAGTAAAACTTTATACGTTATAACTAGTAATACAATTATATTTATTAATTTATAATTAAATCGGCAGTAAAATTTTTACTTTTAAGATGTTTCCAGCTCCCTTGTCGAAAATGAAGTGATAGAGCTACTCGTAATTATTTTTCTACTAAAGCAAAAATGTGCCAACACCTAAGAATCGACTGGAAATCGGACTGCTCAATCGGACAGTTCAACCATAGATGGCAGGGCGATCGAAACGAAGAACTTCTACAGTCTTGTCGATAATATAGATTGAGTTTTTTATTCACCAAGAATCAGCTGTCATATTTTAATGACAGATGGCAGCAAATTAAGTTATCTTACAAAACTTCCACTACACATTTTAATTTATAATTACTTGTCTTTCAGAAACTAAAGGAAAATTGGATACAACATATACAATAAGCTACAACAAGATAAGTGAAAATAATATTACATACAAAGTTAAATCTAAATTACATTTTTATATATTTTCTTTTCAGCTCCTGATGATCCCGCACACCTCTCGTCTTCTACAACTATCCAACTCAAAAAAAATTTCTCATACCACACAAAAATACAGAAGAATATTTTTGTTGTGTTTTCGTGCGCTTCACTTGACACTCCCTTTCACCTGCATCAGCTGCACGCACCAGAACAAGAAAACACAACAAAAATACTCTTCTATTTCTTTCTCCATCGCACACCGGCACAAGGGGTACACAATCATTCGACGTTTACGTAATACAGAATATTAATGTCCAATTTACAAAAGAACGTAATACCAGTAACATAACACAGGCGGCCATCAGTAAAAGGTATTTTTCAAACAATCAAAGAGAAAATAAAAATTTGAAAACAAATTAATGTAACAAACTGTTCGATTAGGCTATTGCATTATGAAAGCAGGTAAAAGTAAATTGCGAAGGAGTTGGAAGTTGCCAAATTGGGCAAGTGTACAGGGGGCCGTTCAGTTTAGAATATATTTTATAAATTGTTTAGAATTTTTTTGTAACTACAAAGCACGTCACACAATTATGATTTTGACGTAAATTTTGGTTTATTGATTAATGGTGGGGGTTACGATAATCACGTAATTTAATCATTTTCCTGGTGTTTTATAAATCACTTTATGTATTTAGTGGTAGTTGCTTAAAGCGGGTGTTATTCAATAGTGGAGGACCTGAGCAAGAGAACCTAAGTGGCAAAGTATGGAAACACCGCTTCCCATTCCGTATTATCACTGTCTATAATCTAGTTGAAACTATTACGAATTATTCTCGTACACTTTAAAACTAAATTCGGTTGGTTATCTCAAAAACAAACATTAAAATAGTAATAATTTAAATTTTAGTTAAAGATAATTGAATATTTTTGTTTCTACATCGAAATAGTTAGTTTTATAAAATGTGAATGTAATTTCTTGAACACAAAAAATATTTTTACTTGTTATCTGTGTTTAACAAAATTGCTGAAAAACATAATATTTTTTTAAAATTTATCTTACTTTTCGTTTCTTCTCCTTGTACGATTATATAAAACAAGAATAATTTTCCCAAAACAACACAGAATACCGAAAAAAGACTTGTATTCTAAGAACACAAATATTCTTTGTGATTTTATAATTAAAGGAAGATGATAACTAGTGGTTTCTTGAGAATTTTTACTCGTGTTTTTATTGGTCCAATAAGATTTAGTAAAACACAAGCTTATATGGGAATTGTGGGTTGTATGCTTGTTTACAGTGCTGGATTTACACCGCTACCATACGAATAAAGAAATCTAACCCTCTACAAATCTTTTTACATTTACGTTATTTGTTTACCCGATATATTATATAAACTTGAGCTTTTCACTAACGCTTTTTGGAGTGTATTGTGTGTTTGTATTATTACGAACTATTTTGTCCTATTTTTAATGTTTTGTTGTCTCAAATGTTACGTTCACATATTGGGATTTCAATAGAATTTGCTCTACAATACCAAAACAAAAATGGAAATTGAATAGAAAATATTTTGATATTTATATTTACGTATAGAGAGAGAGAGAGGCAGTACGTTAGACGAGCAACCATTGACAACAAAAAAATTGGTTTGATTAGACAAACGCCAACAACAAAATAGTTTTATTTGGTGAATAATTTATAGCAGCAGGTATTGAGTTTGCATATTGCTCTATTTACATTTTTGGTTGGGAAACACAACAAAATACCTGTACGATTTTCCCAAAAATTTATTTTTTATTTCTATACCAATATTACGATTACGTTGTGGATATGTCACATACGTACTTGTTATTCACAGATACGTCCCGGAAATAACGTGATAAAAATACGCTTTGGTAAGTTTTGTTTACGCTGTTCGTTCGGGCGACGATATGAGCCCCATCCAAACACTATAATTCTATATACCTGTGTTATATAAAGCCAACCATCCCACCCAAAATTATATCACACCAACCTAAGAAAACGTTCCTAATATTCTGTTAGATAATCCTTTTAATGTTTTCTTGTATACATAAACTTGAGACAAATTTATAAAATTGATATTCAGTTCCTTACATAGGACATACAGCATACATGTACACACAAAATCATCATCATAAAAATTTTTAGTACACATGAACATACATATAAGTAAAAACTACATACACAGAGGACAATTTAAATTTTAAGTAAATGTGTATGTGCATATACAAATAGTACAAATGTATAGACAGAGAAAACATCTTATCGAAATTGAAAATCTCATAAATCACAGCTTTTAGTTTATTTTTTATGATTAAGTTATGTTTGTTATACATTTTTTTTATGTTACATTTGAAAAATAAAATCCATTAAAATTATGTGACGTGGTTTGGGGATAATAAAAAAATTCTGATGTATACAAAAACATGTAAATTTGGATATAAAATTGGGAAAAGCCTTGAATTTTCTTAGCACTATTTAACATTTAAAATAACGCTAAGGCATTGGATATTGACTTTAATACCGACCATCAAAGAGAATAGCATATCCCGGTAATATAAGTAAAAGCCTTAAACCACACAACAATATTTCATTCTATACATGTCGTGTGGCAAACCTAACAAAAGCTTTATACAAAACATGAAATTACTTCCCCAAATAGCATGTTCAGTCTTGTAGGAAACACACATGAAAATTCTTTTTTAAAATATAAATAAGGAAAACCACATAATATATAATATTTTTCCCCATTTCAATATTTACATTTTATTTATACACAATAACATTTTCTTTTATACATGTATGTATATATAGGTACACAATTTTTCCAGGTGAACGGTTGAATATTCATCAGAACACACAAAAAAAAAATTATAAAAATTTTACTGCAGTCATAAGCATTTTATTTCAAGATAAAAATACAAGATAATAAACATAAAAAGTGTCAGTACATCTGACAAAATAAATTGGTATACCATTATACACAAATTAGTCCACTTGAATGAACTCGTAATAAAATTGTTGATGTATATTTCGATATATAAAAAAAAAATGCCCACACTTAGAAATTAATTGCGTAAGCAATTTCAATTTATTATATGTAACCAATTGTTCGAATAATGTGTTTTCCCACAGAGGGCGTTTCTTGAACTGCAATTGATGGGCAAAACGAACATTTGGTCTCAAGAAGCAACATTCCATGCCAGAGTATGTGGGAATGCACTTCAATTAAAAAGAATCTAAAAAGTATTTTTGTACCTTACAAAGTACGATATTTTTTCTTCGACTACATATTTAGACAAAATATATGACTTTAATTCAGCACCACAGTACTTGTAACACAATCCATCCAATCCAGATTCTTTTTCAAATTGGTTACACGGTTAGAAATTTGTTTACGTATTTCTGGAATATTTTTTAATATACTAGGGGTGGTACTGGCTTTTTTTACAAACTAATTATAAAAGTAGACTAAGCAAAGAAAAACAACGGTTTAAAATCAACGTATCGTACTGGGGCGATACATGAAGTATTTAAAAATAATTACAATATATTGGAACAGATCAGTCTTCAAAAACTATTACTAAGACGCGAAACTTTTTAAACCCCATATTTCTCTGGGGTCCTATTATGAAACCGATCGCATTTCGCATATTTTGCGATTTTGCGGATGCGACTCGCCGATTGTATTTGTATTATGAAATGCGATTATCGCATATCGAATTTCCTATAGGGAAATTTATTTTGGGATTTTTTTTTATATGTCATTGCAACATCTGTCAGTTCGGACACATTTTGCATTTATTTACTCTTTAAATAAATATAAATATTAAAATGAACCGTATTGCTTTATATGTTTAAATAAGTGTGAGAATGATAAAGATGTCAGTTAATTTGGCCCGAAAAACATCCTGAAAAGGCCTTTTATGTGGTGTGTTTTCATGATAAATTCAAATCTCAGGTCATTTTCAAATTACCGACTTATTTCAGACTTATTTGACGCCATCTTGAATAAGTCAGTCAATTTGTTCCAATTCATTGTACCGAATTATTTGTGACGCAATAACAAAAAAACAAAACGCAATTTCTATTATATGGAAGAAAAAATTTTCTTGACATATTGGTCGTTGCTACTAGATTTGAAAAAAGTACATGTATTAAATTTAGTCAAGACACATTTTTGTAGGTATTTCTGTGTAGACCGAAATGTCTCCAAAAATGTGTGTTAACTAAATCGCGAGGTGACTTATTTGAATAAGTCGGTGTTCACAAATAAGTCGGTAATTGGAAAAGAGCCTCAGCCCAAAAAAAATTAAAACAATTATCAAATGTTAAGTTTCATCCCGATTTTTTTTTTCGAGAAAAAATATTTAACAAAAAAATGAATTTTAAACAAAAAATTTTATTCCATCCCGAGAAAATAATATTTTTTTAAAATTTCGAAATCCTTTTTTGTAAGTTTTCAATAATATAAATGTGTATACTAAAACAATTCAATATAAATACATATATTCAATTTTGGGTTATTCTGGATAATAGCCAGATAGTGTTTTTAATCAAGGTGAGGTTACCAAGACTTTGGGGAGGTTTGGTTTCGAACTAATGAAACATTGAATTTTTTGTATTTAAAAAATTCGGTCGTCCCATCAAACTGCAGTGACCAAACTAAAAAAATTTTGAAAATACTTTGAACTAATCAAAGTATAACGAAGGGGTTGGGAATCATTAAAATTCGCTAAGGCATTGTGATTATACTTTGATTAGTTCAAAGTATTTTCAAAATTTTTGTAGTTTGGTCACTGCAGTCTGATGAAACGACCGAATTTTTTAAATACAAAAAATTTTATGTTTCATTAGTTCGAAACCAAACCTCCCCAAAGTGTTGGTAACCTCACCTTGATTGACATATATTCACTAATTACGATATCATGAGGAATACCGGTAGAAATAATTTATTAAATCATCCACTTGCGTACTATGAATTATTACGTATTATTGTACGAAAAATTATCGTATGAAATTGTATCCCTATCAATCAAACCGATTAGGCTGTACAGAGGTCAATTTTTTATTGAAAATGATTTTTTTGACCCGCTATTTTTTCATGATTTAATCTTTGCAATCTATTCTGGGCTCAACTATTTCGCATTTTTCGATCTTACAGCCTATAGTTGTAGCATAGAAGATGGGTCGGCCCATAAATTGTGCACTTCGACAAGGAGTACTATGTGTGTTCATTTTTATCACCGATCATAATCAGATAATGAAAAATCCCTTTTGCACCCTGCCCCTATCGAAAATCGAACCCGGTACCTCCTAATGCAAAAGCTTTAACCAGCGTTTTGGAAAAAATGACCTGGATGTACGGATGTTAAAAACCAAAAGTATTTAGAATCGGGTTTCTTTTATATTATTACTATAATTTTTCAAAAATGGGTAAATTAGAAAAGATCACAAAATGTTGCTGCATCGGGAATAAAACTAGCGACAACTTAACTTATCAAACACCAATAAGACAAGTAAACAAAAAGATAAAAATTCCAAATTAACCGAAATCCATAATAATTCATAATTCTCGGGTGGTAGAATGATTCCAAAAATTATTTCTACCAGTATTCCCCATGATATCGTAATGAGTTTTTGTTCTCGTGTTACCTAATGATTCAGAAACCTGAAATTATTACCCATTTGGTCCAGACAATTCTTAGATCGGAGCTGGAAAATTGCAAATTTACAGAAATCTTTTTACTAATGCACAAATGTCCGTAACTTGTTTGTCCGTAGCTTTTTTCAACACGAGAGGGATTACACCGATAGGAGTTTCCTGGGCTGATCTGTAACGGATCAAAGTTTCAGAAACTTCCCATTGAAAATACATGGGATTCAAAAATTGATATTTTTTTAATTTTGCAACATAATAATACTACTAATTGCTTTTTACGCTATTTGCCGTAGGCACTTGGCGAAACACACTTACACTTAATAGAAACATTTTATTAAACACTTGTTTTTTATTTCGCAATTTTTTTTTAATTTAATAGCTAATTAATAGCTATGACACAAAGATCAAAAGCCTTTTCGGGCTAAAAAGACTTCTGGCTTAGTTATCATACGTATGATGAAGGTGATACTACGTCTAGATTAAAAAGAAATCTTTTACGAAAAACGTCGTTTCGGTCTCTAAAGTCATTAAAATTTTTATTAGATGAAAGTGACCAAAAATAGTCGATGTATTTCACCGATTTTAAAACTGCTACTTTAAAGCTGCTTCAACACGATTTTTATCTCACGGTTCCTTCAGCAATCGGTTGGGCAGAACTACTGCATAGGAATGGCTCAGCCAACAGTATCGGTTATCATGATTGAAGTGCTGGCTATTTTAGAATCGTTGTGCACAAAATATATAAATTTTGATCAAACAGAGGAGGAAAAATCAGAGTGGAAACAGTATTATTATATAAAGACCGGCTTTCCAGGTGTTGTTGGATGCATAAACGGAACGAATGCAAGTGAATATCATACTACCTGCTCATAATGAGCATCATTATTATAATCGGAAAGGAAACCATAGTATAAATGTTATGGCTGTAAGTTGTAAAAATATATGTACAAATTTGTTTAAACAGAAAATTATAATTTGTTTAAAAAAGACATGTAACCAAAACTTATTCAGTGCCGAGTTCTTCGTTCCTATCAGTGCAGTTAGAAAGTTTTTGGAAGATAAAAATAGAAATGGCGACAGATCATCATGGATAAGTATATAAAATGTAGGCCATGTGTTTCATTATACAATATATTATATATTATTATTATATATCCCCCTGAACCGTGGATGATGACCCCTTACCGAAACGCTGTGGAAGGAACAAATGAGGCTAAATTTGACGAAATTCATTCTAAATGTATAGTAACTAACCATCGAACATTGTTTTGGCGTTCTCAAGAGTAGGTTTAGGTGCTTGTTGAGTGCGTGGCAATATTTCCATAAACGTTCCTAGTTGATTTTGATGAAGCTCTATTTGTCACAGATCAGAATCCTGAAAAAATTAGTGTCAATTCAGGCACGTCATCGAACAATCTACTAACGGAAGCAAAAATAGTCAGGAATAGGATAAAAGATGCCTTGTAATTTTATTTCAAAGTACATAAGAAGTATTTCAGTTTTAAAGTTCTATAAAAAAGTTTTAATTAAAAATTCATATTGTATTCATTATTTTTATCACAGTAAACAAATTAATATCACATATGTATTTATTACATTTCTTCAACATTTGTTCCTTAATTTCAAGTTTTTTTCGTATCAATTTCCGTTTTTCTAAACGATCTCGTTTTTCATCTTCACATTTTTGAATGAATAAATTTAATTTTTTCTCTTTGACTCTACGTGAGAAAAATTTAAAATGTATTTGGCCCGCCACCAGTTCCAAATAGCCAGCTTCTTATTAGCTTTTAATTTATTCTTAATATGGTTTTTAGTCCCTCTATACCTTAAAAAACAAAAATGGTATAGCTGCATATTGTAATTATGAAAAAAAATCATCATTTGATGGTGGTTTATTACATTTATAGTAAGGTATATATTATATACAGAGAGCCGAATCTAAACCCTGATGCATCGAGGCCACACCAACCAATGACATCATCTCACATGGATGTAGAAAAAAAACCTTAAAAACAAAAAAACTGAGTTATATGAATCGGCCAAACCCGTAATATGACAATCAAGGTCCTAAACGGGATAGGAGTCCTGAGACACGAATGAACCAACATAAAGAACAATGAATTTTCCACCTAGAACAACCAGAAGAAGAAAACTTCTGGTACGAGGAATACATATATAAATCATTACAATGACATCGAAGCGGATGCAGAAGAGGGAAATGGTCAAGAAAAGGACAATATTGATGTAAGTTTTATAACAAGTACCTCTAAAGCATATACGTTACGTAGAGTGTTGGACCCACGACAACAACATGCTGAGTTTCCTTATCGACACCGGGGCTAACAAATTTTCATCAAACAAGAACACGCTAAAGACACCCAATCGAGAATCATTTAATATCAGATCAGCAGAGCGCAATACAATGATAACACACAAAACATCGGGACCACCATATTGGATTTCTACGTACTACCAGGACTGAATATCTTCTATGGTAGATACAAGAATTAAGGTCTATGGTTAAAAAATTCTTACCAATCTTTGGACCAAACGGAGATCCGTCAATTATTATGACACAAATGTTAGAGCGGAGATCAGAAAACAACAGACGAGCGATATTCATACAATAAGAGAGCTGAAGTGACCGAGCAGATCCAGAAACTTCTAGGCCCTTCTCGGCTTTCTAAGCCCTTATAATTCATCTATTTGGCTTTAGGAGAAAAAACATGAATGAATAAGGTGAACAACTTTTGGGTGGTTATATATTTTAGCATTTGAATCCTTGAGAAATGTTTACAAAATATTTGCCAAATTATGGAAAGTACAAACTCAAACCACTCTAGACTAGAAAAACATCTCAAAAATTTGACTAAGGGAGAAAACGCTAAAGTCAGCCAACCGCTGCCAACCAACGAAAAAAATAAAAATAAAACTGAATGATAACGAAGGAAGCCTTTCAACATCTAATGAAACTTGTATCGTCAGCAGAGCTCCTAATATTTTCAGGCTTCGAGACACCATCCCTGATAACGACAAATGCTTCAAACCACATCATAGGAGCTGTAATATCGCAGAGAGAAATAAGCAAAAGCCTCCCAATAACTATCATATCTCGATTTTTGAATAAAACTGAAGAGAACTACGTTATATACTTACGAAAAATTTAGGCGATAGTTTGGGTGTTAGGCAATCTGAAAACTTATCTCTATTTGGCTAGAAAAATCAAAATAAATACGAATCATCAACCTCTAACGTTCGCGCTCATAAAAGATCACCACAATGATAAACAATCCATAATTGCCATAATATGCCTCCCGAGAGTTTATTCGCAAAAATTCAGATCTTCCATAGACTGAAATTTTGTCAAAACGGCCATATTGTTGTCACGACAAAAATAGTCGAGGATGTTACGAGCGAAGACAGACCAAACACAATCATAACACGAAGGAGTAGACAGCGTAACAACGAGGTGGAAAGTCTATAACACTCACAAATATGACCGCAAGCCTACACAACGATATTTTTAACATAAACAAAAACAATTTCCTATACATAATTAATTCATTTTTAAAGTATCTGCAGATGATACCGACAGGCACGAGAAATATATCAGATGTAGCAAACACTCGAAGTAAATATCGGAATACCGAACAGCATTGTCCCTGATCATGAACCCACAAACATCAAAATAGAGTATGCATCTTCTTCTGACCCCTATGCCACGATATTCGTTCACAAAAATTTTATTCCAGATCGACGCACTTGACAAAGGCAAACAGAAAATGCTACTGTTGTAAGATGTCGAAAGTTTAAAAGGTTTAAATAGTTTTCAAGAATCGTGGCAGTTAGGTATACATCAGAAATAGGACCGAACATTTTAAATTTTAGGCAAACCCCACGACTGTCAACTAAACTGTAGATGATTTTTCGAATGATAACAGCACCCTAGATAACCGCATAGGTTCGCCAAACTATAAATGAAAATATAAGTATATATATACTTTCCATTTCCGTTTTGGAACTAGCGGAATTACATCTGTTTCGGAGCTGAAGCACTCCCTGCTCTTTCGCGGTTTATTTTTGCGACTTACTTTACGCATCATCTGCCAAATCAAAGACGTACGGCTATAGGTTCGATTTTTATCACCATCTGCGCATTACATAGCTCCATGCTAGCCTATACTGGCATGAAAGATGGATCGGCCCATGAGTTTTGCACTCCGACAGGGGGTCATAGTTGTGCTTCATTTCATCACTGATCGTAATCTGTTGTTTGAAATTTAAGTTTCAATTTTTGTTTTAATCTTTTTTTCGCAAATGCTTACACATGGTGGGCCATCTATTGGTTTGTTTTGAAATCATAGGCTATGGGAACAATTCTTTGAACGATTTGTTTGAAATTTTGGCAACTATCGTCAGTCTGATGTTCCGCGTCACCAAACAATTATCGAAATATTGGTAACTTATTTTAAAAGTCAGTGTTGTGTAACCATGCGAATTGTGAAAATATGTGCCAAAGGTCGTGAGAAAAGCTTCCTATTGGAGGACAGAAGTGGTCCCCAAGCTCACCTCGACGCCGATCGCATTAACTGGCCATTAGGCGCACTGCAGCTTTATAAGAAAATACTGCACAAGGATTTCGGATTATTCGCCACCAAAGGTTCAGATGAATCAGCAGATGAAATTAAACGACCAACCGCTTCGATGCCAGTCTATCAAAACAGTAGAGCTCCTATAGAAGCTTTCACTGCGGATGGACCGATTTCGGCCTAACTTCACAGGGGCTTTCTAATTTATAATAAAAGTTTAAGTATGTAGTTTTAATCCGATCAATCAATCCGTCTACAACTCTAGACGGTACAGAGACCAACATTTTGTTAATATTTTTTTTAAATCGTAATTTCCGCTTAAATTGTGGAAAACTGGTCGACGAAAATTAACTACGACTCAAAATTTACCGAAGTTATTTCTTCGGCCTAGTTTCCTAAAACACTTTGAACCACAGCTTGGCATTGAGCAAACAATTGATGAACTTCATTTCGTGTCTCGAGTTTTAAATCATTGTTTTCAATTCGTGGCTGAAGCCGTCCTTGTGATGTCAAATTTTTTCGGATTGTATGTTAGGGTGTTGAGCTCTACAAGTTCTTAGAAGGGCGGGCCTTTAAAATTTAGTCTACCGCGCACCGTAAACAACTTTCGTGGTTGCAGCAGTGGATATAAAAGTATACGTTCTGCTTTTTTGCCCTTGGCTCACAAAACCTTCACCTCTTATTATTACCGAAAAATTAATTACGCTTGTGACATTATACACGAGGAATTGGGAGAGCGAAATTACGTTATACATATTCAAATTTCATAAAAATCCTTTATATTATTTTTTTTTCTATTCTGTTCCTTTTTGAACATAAATGGTTTCATTAATCATTTTAGTTTTCTCGAGCTTCTATAGCAAATCTAATTTTAAATTTGTTTCGCCATAAAAAACACAATAAACTATGACCAGAATACATAAAAAAATAAAATTTAAAAATCATATTTTTTTTTTTTTTGGTTGGCCAACATAACATGTAATTATGTTTAAAACCTTATGACTCTTCTATATATCATACTTACCAGGATCTGTATATAGATAAAAATACCCATGAGAGAGAAAAACTTTGGGATCAACCTCTTAAGAATATTTATACATTATGTACTCATATACACACGTATTATGTATGTAAAAAGGCAAAATTTATTGTTCTGAGAAAAATCACTAAATCATAAAAAAAAAACTAAAACAAATGAAAAACAATCTTAAGTCATTTTTCTTAAAACAAAACATTGAAATAAAATAGGAAAAATTAAAAAGCATAAATCATGAACAAAATGGGATAAAATGTAGCATGAGCTGTTTTATATTTTGGATTGTATCTCTCACTCTCTTTCATGCGTCCGTATAAAGAGACGTATTTATATAAGGAAGGAGCTATAGATATGTACATATATACAATTCGATACGGTATAAGGAAATGGAGTTAAGAAATGAATTAAGAAAGTTGTTATGTATTTAAGTATAATCTCAACAAAGAGACGTGCGATGAATTCAAAATGGTAATTTGTTATGTGTGCGCGATACGCGAATCTTTATTTTTGAAATTGATTTGAGGTACTCAATATTTATATAGCGAACTCAATATATTTTTGTCAGGTACCGATTTTAATGATTACGTCTTAATTTTGGTGCCAGTGTACATAAACTGTATATTCTATAACAATAAGTATTGGATAATTAGTCTTTAGGAAATATTTTTACTCCTCAGCCTCGTTAGCAAAACGTATACATGAAAATTACAAAAAAAAAAATTATTTATTTTTAGAAAATAGTTATAAACGATCCCTGTCAATCGTATTCTCTTCTTCATTTTTTATTATGTATTATTTGAAACAAATGGTGAAAATATTTTGTAATTTAGATAATATTTACTTGGATAGGTCTTAAAGCTGTTAAAAGTGTTAATATGCCAATTTATCGAGATACAAATACCTTAAGTACAAAATATATTAGTGTGTTGCCTTAAAGTACCACAACACCTAAAAAGCTAGGAAAACGTGGAAAATTTCAAAATAATATAGAGAAAAGGAAACAACGAGAAGCAGGAAAACATAAAACAGTTTGATTTATTAACTTTATATTATTTTCACATATGAACAGCTGAGAATACGCACACATAAAGATGACGATAAAATCATCTTATAATTAAGATGGTTATGGATGTAATTAGGATGGTTATGTTATTTTTTCATTAACATTAAGAAAATGATTGATGCTATGTATAATATGTACGTGTGGTGGGGCTGCAGTTGCCTTTCGAATTATCCGTTTACAATGTGTTCGAAAGTGAGGAGGACATCAACAATGTAGTGCGTCTACGCGTATTAGACAATGTCAACAATTGGTAGAATATGTCGATTATTCGTAGACAATGACGATTATTGTTTTTTCTATTGCTTCCCAATTGTTTTTTTAGTGAGAGGACGCCATCTTGCAATTTCTCAGTTTATAATAGTGTTTAAACATGTGAGATTATTACGTTTAAAATAATTCAACATTTATGCATACATATACAGTAACATCATACATAGCATTACTTTACAAATGGGTAATTTCTTTCTCTTAACATCGAAATTAATTTTATTCAACAGATATCATTGTTTGTTCATTCCGTTTCGCAAGTATAATAATATCAAAAAATATTAGAACTGAACGTAACGTTTAATTTAGTTGGAATATTTTCTTTAAAGTTTATTTTTGAAATTGTATCATTTACGAGAAAAAAGATTATATACTAAACGATTCCAAATTAAATTTGCAACAATACCAATCCGTTGATGATCCGAAGTTGATGAATAAAAAACTTTTCGGGTGTGGTTTAGCGGAATGGAGCTTACAACTCCAAGCCGAGAGATAGAGCACAAAACACAAATCTAGATGCTCTGTCTCGAATACACTCGCACGAAGTATCAGTTCTGGAAGCAGACGAGTTCGGACGAGGATGCAGTTCGTTTTGACCTCACTCTGGGTTATAAAATATTCGAAGAATTCCGTTACATTCAAAAAAAAATTCTGTAAATATACAGCACACAAAATAATTTGTAAATTATAAAAATAAATTGTAAAAATAACAATTTCTTTTTAATAAATTAAATAAAATTTTCCTAAAATTGAAAATATTGAAAAAATGCAATAAAATTTGTAAATTTAATAAAAATTTCGTCAAATATACAAAATATTAACATTAAAATTGAAAGGGATGTTGTTAAATTTACAAATTATTTTGTGTGCTGTATATTTACAAAAATTTTGTAATTTTTTTTTTGAGTGTAGAATTCGCATTTAACAAATTCTATTTTGAACTGTGTTTTGTGACCAGCAAGAGGCAGTCTAGTTTCGTGATGCTGACACACCGATATTTTGATGTATATGTTCGTATGTAAAATTTCCGTGTACAATCAGGTACGCCAATACTGGCACTGATGATAACAAAGATTTTAATTGATCAAAGGTAACTTCTGCCTGGTCATGCCATGTAATTGCTTCCATGGATTTTAGAATTTTCTGGGTTCACTTTGATACTACCATCTCAAACTATATCGCCCGGATACTTTAATACACTTAAAAAAAACGATTACCTTCTGCATAAGACTAATATACATATTGTTAGAGCAGCATGCAAATCCAAATGGCATAAAACCGGATTAGTAGATTGGTTGGCCTGATATAGGAAAAACGGTTTTGACTCGGGCTGACAGATTAAGTGGAATGTTTCAGAAGGTATTTTTAAGATCTTAACTTGTAGTGTATTTCGTATATTTAATCGGCCCTCCACAGCAAGATATTTTTTCTCTGCTAGTGAGATTGCGTACTACAACAGTTTTATTGGCTTCATATTATCATTATCAATATCATAAGCCAGTTTTGTGTTACCTATGTGAATTACATCCAACAATCTGTTCCCAAATACAAATGTTGGGATGACCTTGGTGCATAAACTAATGGGTTTAGACTGGCCTTAAAAATATAAGGCTGTTCCACATGTATGAATACTTTAGTTTTATATGACTGGTATGTTAGTCTATGAGTTTTCAGGAACATACACTGATGTATTGGTCCAGAAATCGGGTAATCGTAGGACTTGTTGACATTTCACTTTTTTCTTATTTTTTTTTTTTACTTTATTACCATAATATAGTTAACAAATTTTGTTTAACACAAATAGTGTTGTAAGTAACTTAAAAGGGTTTACCCTTTCTAGCACCACACCACCGTAACTGATGTATTCATTGATGCATCGGATAACTTTTTATTTGTGAATAACATGTATTTAGTCTGCTTTGTGTTTATATGAGTCCTGTTTCCGTTAAGCCATATCGTCAAAAACGCCTGAGAGAGCCGTATTACTTTATTTTATACCCGCGTCATCAGCATAAAGTTGGATTTCCCCTTTAAGGTTTAGACTGTAAATGTCATTCATATAAATGTTAAACAGAACCAGCGGCGTTTTCTAGTGATGTTCTACACGTTCGCCGAACGACTAAACAATTTTTGATTTTTATTCGAATTCTAAAAGTTTTATTTTTATTACAGAAAATTTTATTTTTATTATAAATTTCTAATATTATTTTCTTAATTAATTACTATAATTTTAATTATTTCGGGTGATCAAAATCCGAAGCAGAACACCTTGAGAGCACAACCAGGACACGTTATTGCTATACCTATATGACATGTCAGTTGGAAATCTCTCGGTACTGGCTCGATACAGTGAATGTGTAAATTCCGTTTGCAAAGATTGAACAACTTCAGGGTCAATAGCAAATGGGTCTACCTCATCGTATTAAAATGGGGATAATTTTTATTTGTTAAGGATGTCTTAAGCTAACTAGAGATATATAACATGTCGTTCGGAAATCTCTGGGTACTGGCCAATCCTCGATACAGTGAATGTGTAAATTCCATTTGCAAAGATTGAACAACTTCGGGGTCAATAGCAAATGGGTCTACCTCATCGTATTCAATTCGGGATAATTTTTATTTGTTTAGGATATCTTAAGCTAACTAGAAATATATGCCATGTCATTTGGAAATCTCTGGGTGCTGGCCAATCCTTGATTCAGTGAATGTGTAAATTCCATTTGCAAAGATTGAACAATTTCGGGGTCAATAGCAAATGGGTCTACCTCATCGTATTAAAATGGGGATAATTTTGATTTGTTTAGGATGTCTTAAGCTAACTAGAAATATATGCCATGTCAGTTGGAAATCTCTGAGTGCTGGCCAATCCTCGATACAGTGAATGTGTAAATTCCATTTTAAAATATTGAACAACTTAGGGGTCAATAGCAAATGGGTCTACCTCATCGTATTAAAATGGGGATAATTTTGATTTGTTTAGGATGTCTTAAGCTAACTAGACATATATGCCATGTCAGTTGGAAATCTCTGGGTGCTGGCCAATCCTCGATACAGTGAATGTGTAAATTCCATTTGCAAAGATTGAATATCTTCGGGGTCAATAACAAATGGGTCTACCTCATCGTATTAAAATGGGGATAATTTTTACTTGTTTAGGATATCTTAAGCTAACTAGAAATATATGCCATGTCAGTTGGAAATCTCTGAGTGCTGGCCAATCCTCGATACAGTGAATGTGTAAATTCCATTTTCAAAGATTGAACAACTTAGGGGTCAATAGCAAATGGGTCTACCTCATCGTATTAAAATGGGGATAATTTTGATTTGTTTAGGATGTCTTAAGCTAACTAGAAATATATGCCATGTCAGTTGGAAATCTCTGAGTGCTGGCCAATCCTCGTTACAGTGAATGTGTAAATTCCATTTGCAAAGATTGAATATTTCCGGGGTCAATAACAAATGGGTCTACCTCATCGTATTAAAATGGGGATAATTTTTATTTGTTTAGAATGTCTTAAGCTAACTAGAAATATATGCCATGTCATTTGCAAATCTCTGGGTGCTGGCCAATCCATGATTCAGTGAATGTGTAAATTCCATTTGCAAAGATTGAACAACTTGGGGGTCAATAGCAAATGGGTCTACCTCATCGTATTAAAATGGGGATAATTTTTATTTGTTAAGGATGTCTTAAGCTAACTAGAGATATATAACATGTCGTTCGGAAATCTCTGGGTACTGGCCAATCCTCGATACAGTGAATGTGTAAATTCCATTTGCAAAGATTGAACAACTTCGGGGTCAATAGCAAATGGGTCTACCTCATCGTATTCAATTCGGGATAATTTTTATTTGTTTAGGATATCTTAAGCTAACTAGAAATATATGCCATGTCAGTTGGAAATCTCTGAGTGCTGGCCAATCCTCGTTACAGTGAATGTGTTAATTCCATTTGCAAAGATTGAATATCTTCGGGGTCAATAACAAATGGGTCTACCTCATCGTATTAAAATGGGGATAATTTTTGTTTGTTTAGGATGTCTTAAGCTAACTAGAAATATATGCCATGTCATTTGGAAATCTCTGGGTGCTGGCCAATCCTTGATTCAGTGAATGTGTAAATTCCATTTGCAAAGATTGAACAATTTCGGGGTCAATAGCAAATGGGTCTACCTCATCGTATTAAAATGGGGATAATTTTGATTTGTTTAGGATGTCTTAAGCTAACTAGAAATATATGCCATGTCAGTTGGAAATCTCTGAGTGCTGGCCAATCCTCGATACAGTGAATGTGTAAATTCCATTTGCAAAGATTGAACAACTTAGGGGTCAATAGCAAATGGGTCTACCTCATCGTATTAAAATGGGGATAATTTTGATTTGTTTAGGATGTCTTAAGCTAACTAGACATATATGCCATGTCAGTTGGAAATCTCTGAGTGCTGGCCAATCCTCGATACAGTGAATGTGTAAATTCCATTTGCAAAGATTGAACAACCTGGGGGTCAATAGCAAATGGGTCTACCTCATCGTATTCAATTGGGGATAATTTTTATTTGTTTAGGATATCTTAAGCTAACTAGACATATATGCCATGTTAGTTGGAAATCTCTGGGTGCTGGCCGATCCTCGATACAGTGAATGTATAAATTCCATTTGCAAAGATTGAATATCTTCGGGGTCAATAGCAAATGGGTCTACCTCATCGTATTAAAATGGGGATAATTTTTATTTGTTTAGGATATCTTAAGCTAACTAGAAATATATGCCATGTCAGTTGCAAATCATTGAGTGCTGGCCAATCCTCGATACAGTGAATGTGTAAATTCCATTTGCAAAGATTGAACAACTTCGGGGTCAATAAAAAATGGGTCTACCTCATCGTATTAAAATGGCGATAATTTTTATTTGTTTAAGATATCTTAAGCTAACTAGAAATATATGTCATGTCAGTTGGAAATCTCTGAGTGCTGGCCAATCCTCGATACAGTGAATGTGTAAATTCCATTTGCAAAGATTGAACAACTTCGGGGTCAATAACAAATGGGTCTACCTCATCGTATTAAAATGGGGATAATTTTTATTTGTTTAGGATATCTTAAGCTAACTAGAAATATATGCCATGTCAGTTGGAAATCTCTGAGTGCTGGCCAATCCTCGATACAGTGAATGTGTAAATTCCATTTGCAAAGATTGAACAACTTCGGGTTCAATAAAAAATGGGTCTACCTCATCGTATTAAAATGGGGATAATTTTTATTTGTTTATGATATAAGATATATTATATTAAGCTAACTGGACAATTAGCGGCGTTTTCTAGTGATGTTCTGCTCGTTTGCCGAACGACTAAACAGTTTTTGATTTTTATTCGAATTCTAAAAGTTTTATTTTTATTACAGAAAATTTTATTTTTAAAATTTTTTATTTTAAATTATAGTTTTTCTAATATTATTTTCTTAATTAATTACTATTATTTTAATTATTTTGGGTGATCAAAATCCGAAGCAGAACACCTTGAGAGCACAACCAGGAAACGCCACTGAACAGAACAGGTATGGAGCCCTGAGGAACGCCTTTGGAAAGGACATGTTGTTAACTTTCTGTCTGATTTACAGCGACAACTTGCGGGCAGTATCTGAGATAACGCCTGAGTGTTATAATAATTGCATCGGTTCTAACTTCAGGCTTAACTGAAGCTTGGCGAGCAATATGTCATAGTCGACCGAGTCAAATGCTTTCCTTAAATCTAAAAACATATTTGCTACAATCAATTTTCTGTCTACGTTTTCCGAAATAAAGTTTGTTAATTCAAGGCAGGCGGCTTGTGTGCTGGATGATTTGGTGAAACCATATTGTTCTTGAGCTATAATATTGTTTTTATCCAAGAATTCAGAGAATTTGGCATTAAGTATTCTTTCGTATACTTTAGATCTTTGTAGACTAACCCATAATTCATTGGATTCTGTGAATCACCATCCTTGAATATTGTTACAACCTTTACCATTTTAAATTTCTCAGGAAATATTCCCTCGGAGAGTGATTTATTTATGAAGCAGGTTAGAGCTCTCTTCAATTTTTCGTGAAATAATTGAAGGAACTTACTTGATATCCCATCCCGTCCAGAAGTTGCAGCTGTTTTGAGGGCTCTAATATTTTGGGTTACCTCAACTTTATTTATATCAGATAGGTCCAATTTGTAGTTTATTCGTTGTTCCTTAACACTTAAATTGGCTGGAGGCCAGGGAAAATCACACTGCAGCTGGCCCATCGATTGCTTAACTATCTATATTGAGAGATATTTTTTTGGTTAAGGACCTGCGATTTTTATTAAATATACCCATTTTCATAAATTTCCAAATTCATTCACGAATTTAAAGTGCCGTACAGCACGAAATAGTTGAAGTTGCCTTACAGTCAGATGATTCCGCAGAAAAATTTGCTTCACATATTCACCTCCAAATCCGATCTGATCCGAGAACAGATTTTTGAATGCGTTCTTCATCGCTAATATTTCTCGTTTGACGTTTGTTGATGTGAGTTTCACAAGAAAAACATTTTGTGGATTTGATTGTGTTCCATTTTCTAATTGAGGCTCGATTTTTCTAATATCAATTTTTTCTATTGATACATTTGAGTTTATTATTTTCAGAATATCACGTGCCTGGGTAAGTGGATTAATTGGTCTACCTGGTATTCCAGAGATTACAATGTTTTTAAGATTTTCCTTTTCTTGTAGATATTCCCCTTCACATTCCAGTTTTGACAGATTTCCTAGCTGTTGTTTCAGTTCAATGTTCTCCTGAACAAGGTTTGTTATTTGATTTCGCAGCTCCTATAAATGATCAAGAAGGGATTGTTTTTTTTGGATAACTGATGGCGCTTGTTCCATGTGCTGCGCTCGCGGAACCATCATTAGGTTTTTATTCGCCACCGTCGGTATATAATTCCGGATCGGTAGTGTGCCAAACACAGCCAATTGAGGATCCGGGTAATTCTTTACTCCTCCGCCCTTTATTTAGGCAATCCGTTGCATGTTTTTCTTGCCCCCCACACATCTAAAACAGAACACAAAAGTTATGGGCCTGTTGCAGGCTTTGAAAGTATTCAAACTGTTTCCACAATTCCAATACTTTCTTTAAGTTGATTCTGCCAAGAAATAAGTCTGCTCCAACTTTCAATTCTGCCCCATACAATTGGCTTTACACCATTTCTCTAGCATAACGTACCTTCCGGCTGTTTAGAAGCCACCGCACATCAGCCGTAGTGCTTGGTGAGAAACAAACAATTATTGAACATTTTATCTGCTCTCAGGTAGGCTCTAGATTGCTATCAACCGTACTCCAAAACCATTCGAACGCCTCTTCATCTAGGTACAGATCTGATACGCTTAGTATGTGGTTATAAGGGATGTCAGATATAGTGTCATGCCATTTTATTCGATCTAGAGCCCGTTGCACTTTCACATCACTCTTTAACCCTACCAATTTGACCTTACAGGTTTTCATCCCCTGTAACAATTTCGTGTTTCTCCAGATTGGTGACCTAAAGAGTTTTGAGAGGTATGTAGCATGTGGTGGTCGGCTTCCTTTATGTTTGCCCTGTTGGACGATTTTACTTAAACCAACTTGGCATCTTAATCGTCACGTCTTCTAACCGTACACTAATAGTGTTTTTGTCAAACTTAGATGGCTGACTCACGAGGTTAGCTCAGCCCTGGATATGTGTCAGTTTTTAATCATCCATTCGTATCTTGTCTATAACATTTTTCACCACACCTGGTACAGCTTCATGCGTCTTTTTACCAACAGAAATGAATCATGCCTTTCCTTGAAACATCCGACTAATGCGTATTGCCAAGTTTGGATCACCGCAAAGCAAAGTCTATTGTACACAAATAAATCGTTGACCCCCATCACAGCGAAATTTGTACGGTATGGATCAAATGAAGAGGAAAACATGTTATATAAACTTTGATAAACTTGTCACTCTATCCTCAATTTTGAAATGGATGCCCTTATTCATATGAGTCGGTCCGATCCTCACTGCTATGGTGAATAGGATGACAAAACTCAATAGTACACCTACTTGACCATGCCATCAGTTCACCCTCTTAACAGAGTTCAGATTTCTATCCTAATGAGTTGTGTTAGTGACGTCTTACACTAACACGTAGCAATGGGATATCTCAGAGATCAGCACTTAGGCGCATGCTCCAGACAGACTATTATTTATTCAAGGGGGTGGGGCGATAACTTGCTGGTCGTCCCTAAAAATTAAGGACTGGCGACACCATCTCGAAAAATGCAAATTTAATTAAAGGAAATGAACAACAAAAATTTTGAAGCAATCTTACAATACCAATCGGGATGCGAATGATGTTTCGAATTAATTGTGGGAATGTCCAGCCCTTTAAACCCCCGGTATTTTCTCCCGCCGAGAAAGGGATATGCGCATTGCACTATAGACCTCGTCACTCAGTCTTGCCAGTAGAGAATTGTGTAATTATCGGTCATACTTATATGAACACAGTACACCATTTAGGAATTATTTTTGAGTATTATTTTGTGCTAGCAACTACCATATTTAAAATAAATAGGAAAATATGCTTTAATTTCTGTTTGGCATAATTTACAGCCAAGGCCAACTCAGTTGCACACACGTCTCACTATCCATTTTGCTGCCTTTGCAGCAAGGTTCACGTAGCTCTGTCGTACAGAAATAAATGCAACACAAAAAGTAGTTCAGGAAATTGGTTAGGGTTCAGAACCCCAAACTGATGGTTTAACATAGTCAACATGTTCCGTGGCAGAACCAATCGTCAGACTTTCTCTAAAAATAAGTTCCAGCCCATTAGAATAATTATTTTTAGGAGAGGAAAAAACAAGAATAGCCAACAAGGAAATTTAAAGTAAATTTGGGACAACCTTGAAAATGATCTCTCAGAAATTATTTTCCGTGTACTTCAGCTGTAGTTTTCTTGCCAAAGTTTGAGTTGTGTAGGTTTAGATTTTAATTTCTATATAAAAACTAGCAAAAATAATCAAATCATGTTTGAATTAAATCCTTTAACAACAGAACTTAACATAATAAATTTAAGAGAGAAGATCGTAAGGCACTAACGGAACAAGTTTTTGTTTAATAAAAGTTACCAAAGGATCAAATCAAATGAAATAACAAAATTACCGAAAGGCAGATATTGGTATATTTTCATCTTAAATAAAAATCAGCAATCAATCTAAGCAGTCGCTACTCTCATATCGAGTATTTTCCCCACGAGCTCTGGTCACATCTAGTATTCGCTATATGCACCAGTTTTGCAATGTACTCCTGAGGTATCTTTTCCCATTCTTCCTACAAAGCTGATTGAAGATAAACTATGGTTTCTGAAACTACGTCCTTTTCCTTTAAACGACGCCCTAGCATATCCCACTCGTGGTCAATGGAACTACCGAGCGGGCGCAACAATTCTGCTACTTCCCATCTCATCCAAATAATTATTAAAAACGTTGTCATGCATTAATAATTCTAAACTATACTAAACTATCACTGTCGTGACAGTTTACTATCGCATTTCGAAAAAATGTCACTATCGCGACAGTAACCAGTGTCATAATACACTGACATGGGATTTATTACATTCGCCCGAAATTTTAAAATTACTTTTATGTATAGATATATCCCTATTATATGGTAGCCTAATCAGACAAAAACTATTCATTTATATGAAGCCCCTATATTCAGTTCAAAAGGCCGATAGCAACCCTAAACTATACCTATCAGGAGAGTTTTCCATCAAAGGCGGAAAAACTATCACTGTCACGACAGTAAAATGTCATAATATGTGTCATGATATTTATAGCATTCAGCCCGAAGTTTTAATTTGTAGTTTATGGTTATATCGTTTGAAGTGTTGACTACAAAATAAAAGATTTACAGAAAAACTCGATAAATCCAGATATAATTTTCCTGCAAACCTCTCAGTTTGCAGTCAAAACTTTAATGAATCATTATATGTTAAGTGCTCAGGAATCGCGACATTTTTTCTCAAGCTGAATATGTATAGATAGTTCAGATAATTCACCTTACAACTATTTTTGAAATTTCTTTGAACATTTGACCTAGCTATTAAGTTTATTTTGCTTTGTTGTTTTAGCTGGATGATATTTTGTGTCATGACAGAAGTAGTATTGCTAATAAATAAAAAAATTAAATTACGAGCTGATAATTCGAGCTAGCTGGAAGTAGAGAGAAGCTGTTCCGCGTAATCTATTTAACGGTTTGTATAAAAAAAATTATAAGGAACAGATGGACAGACTGGAATCTTTATGTTATGTTGTTAAAATATTATTTCACCGTGAAATGGTAATTAAATTCCCAACTCGTAAGCTCTTGTGGAAAATACTCTTAGTAATATTTATGTATCTAGTATGGTAAACTAAAAAAATGTTATGCAAAATTAATGCAACAGCAACGATCGCTTTATATAGAATAACATCTAGATACAGATGACAACGGTGTAGATCATTTATGAGGGAAAAACTGTTTGTGCACACACGATGAGCTTATGTGTATGGTTTAGCTACTTTTTGTGTCGCCAAAATGGGAAGGAGAAAAAAATAAACGGTATTAGAATAAAAATAAATTAATTTTCCTCATTTCTCCCATTTGCTCGCAACATACAGACATGGTTTTCTTTACAGAGTGTTTTTCCCTCATTCGACAATATTAAGTGTGGATTTAATTATGAGAAAAATTACAGGATATCGTGCTAAGCGGCACTAAATTATTATTACGATTTTTTATTTGTATTTTATTTAATGAGATTTTCATTTTTTTCTGTTGCTCATTTTAATTAATGGGAAAACAAGAAATTTCTTTTTTTTTATTCTGTTTAATTTAATTTAAATTTAATAAATTTTTGTTGTTGTAGGTTTTTTGAATTTTTTTTTTTTTTGCTTTGTTTATTTTTTGCTCCATTTGTGTGCTTGGGCTTGCCGATTAGGGCGTTACCAAAAGGAAAACAGGCATAAAATCATTACGAAGCTGTAAGAGCATTTTCCTAAGCAACAAATGTTTTTTTTTTCTTATATTGGTCTACTTCGCTCAGTTAGATGCCGTTTATATATATTTTTTAATAAGGAACCATTATATACATCCACTGTATATATAGATTATGAATATATGTACAAATATTTGTTTATGTACCAAAATAAACTTGTATGTAATGAAAGTCAAATATTTTGTTTAGCCTGTTCACACACACACACACACACACACACCCTTATACCCCGAAAAAATAATAATTTCAACTATAAATTCTGTATGATGCTAGATAAATAATAAAACCTTTTTCTGGATTTAATATCCTGATAAGTGTAAATATAGAGATATGTACGAGTGAGAATATATTTTGGTCCAATAGTATCCATAGTTTTATAGGCGGAAATTTATGTGATTTAATAATATGGGGGGAAATTATATTTCCGCTATTTAAAAATTTACAAATCGTCATATACATACACACATAAAACCTAAACGGATAATGTATAGGGGAAATATATTTTTTTATGTTTGCAATTGGTAACCGGATAACGATGCCACAAATCTTTTAATTGAATAAATCTGCAATGTGTGGAATAAAAGCTTACATTTATATTCAGAAGGGTTCAAAAATACCACCACATCAATACAAATTATATTTAATTTTACTACGATTACTTTCTTGGCATTTCACTCATAAAATTTTCATAAAAGTTCATAACTTTTATTATATTAACACTAAAACATCCCACTAAAACACTATAAGAACAATAAATTTAAAAGGATGGGGGCACTGTATAAAATTCACCACAGTCAATTAAAAGTTCAATCATCCAACTTTTCATAAAATTTAAATAATTTATTGATCGTTAAAAGTAGAGAGCGGTAACATTTTTGTAAAATAAAAGTAGAACGACCAAGGGTTATTTATGTACTATGGAAAATTTCAACTTTTAACGTGTATCACTATCATCATTTATCACCAGCACTATCACCATCGTCATCATATTGACTTTCTGTTATACGAATGAACACAAAAAACTAGTATATAATCCAATAAACCTTTTAAATATGTAACATAATGCGATGAAGGGAAAACGGAAAGTTTTCTTCTACTTATATTATTTTCTATAAGTAGAAATCATCTTAAATTAAATACAACTCAACCATAAAATAAAATATAAAGTGTATACGAAAGAAAGCTTTTATTCCATTTTCGTTTCAAGTTCGTGTTTATACTGGGGATAGTGGTGTATATAGGTGCGAGTGTATACATAATATTTTCCAATGGATTTCCCATTTTGACTTTTATACAGTTCAATTTATCAAAAATTTGATTAATAAATAAATCATAACTGAAATCGAGATAATCAATCAACATAAGATGAATTAAATTTATACTCGGAGCTGATAGTTTTGTTGGTAGATTTTACGGGTATTTTGGTTGTGTGGTTTATTTTTAAGGTTTCTTATGGGAAATTTTCTGCTTTATGCATAGTTTGGGGAAAATGTGTAAAAGAAAATTGAGAAAATTAAATAATTTAATTGGATTTTATTTTTGTTTGTATTGTTTTTTGTTGTAGATGCTGCCGCTGGTACTACAGGTACTAAGATTGAATATAATTCTGTTGGGGATTCAAAATCAACAGTGGCAGAGTACTCTGTACATATACACAGTACGTATTGTGTGCTTTTTCAATGTGAAGTGTTATTATTATTATTATTATTCAGACAAGTTGAAAAGAATATTGTGTTTGATTTAATGCTTCTTAAATACTGAAAAAATGAAATAGATACACATCAATTAATGAACTTTATAATTGAAATTATGATCCAAATATTATACAGAAAAGAAAGAAGATTAAAAGATTATAGGTCAGGTCGAACTACACCCACACACGATAAAATCGCTTTAGATTATGAATTATGTAAACACACAAATATTTAATCTTTAAGAAAATATAAACACAACAAGGTATATATAGTAGATATATCGTGTACGTACATCAACATGAGTATACACATATATGTGACCTGTGTGTACTCATATTTGAACACAGAATAATTTAGACCAAAGTTTATATTTCAAATCATAGATAATATTTGTATTGTTATGACTGTCGTATAATGCATAAAGCACTATAAGACAGGTTGGGTGACTTATTAAATTATTTATTCATATTTATTTATGTTGGGCAATCAAAATGTTGGAGAATATTCTAGTTGAGGCCGTTCAAAACGAACTTTAAGATTTAGAGGTTTTACAGAAACATTTGCTTTACCAACATCAAAACCAAGTGCTATTGAACTTGAAAAAGCCCACAATTGATGATAATAATTTTTTTAGCTGAAACAATCGAAATAAAATTGGAAACTAATAGGAATAACAGGTTTTAAAACTACCAAAGCCAATATGATAATTTTTGATTTACAGTGCTTGGCGAAATAATGAGCGATGTGAGATGGCAACAAAAATATAGTTGAATACTTCGCTCCAATTCAAAGCCAATGTCGTTGGCAAAAAGCGTTTCTTTTAATTTGCTTTTTGTTGCATCGCCTTAATTTTGAAAGCTTGGTTTTTAAATATTTTGATTAATTTGACATCGCCAGACTTACATTTATGTGTCGCAATACCAACAAGGTTTTATGCCCAAAAGATTAGTATCGACCAATCTCATAGAATTTGCCAGATATATGCTATTAAAAAAATTGAGAAGCACTTTCGACTCCATCAATAACTACAAAAATTTTGTCTACAAAACTTAGGAACTCATTTTCAAGTTTGGATTTTCTGGCCAGTTCGTAGCTTGCAATATATTAAAATAGGAGATAAAAGGTCAACTACAATACAATACCGGAAGTATACAAGAAGACATTGATAACCTAGCGATCAGGTGCCTGTTTAATTCTTTGAGTCTTAACATTGAAAAGTGAAAAACTCTATCAATTCACCGATATGCCAACTCTGTTACACAAGACAATATAATAAATGGTGTACGGTAGTACATGAAACTAAGAACCTAGAGATTATTTTCGTTGAAAACGTGATTTTTACTAAGCAGATTGAGCTGTGCATCGCCGCTATAGTGAACTCCATACACGGATTTATCAAATTTTGAGTGGTGACGGTTTTGATTTGGAGACACTTGACGATCCGAGCTTTTGTAATAGTTTTCTACAGAAAAAAGGGAGAAAAGTTCAAACTTTAATTAACTCAAAATAGGATTCAAGAAAACCCTATACAACTGAATAATAAAATGAATAAATTATGCGGTCTTATAAAAGTTGTTGTTGTATTTCGTCATGGCTTCAAATTGCAATATGGGTATCTTACCATTCTCTTTCTAAAAACACGATAACAGTGAACCCAAAACAACTAACTATGTCCTTGTACAGGATTTTTTGGTTTTGTTATCTACTAGCTGAATTACTTCGGGGTTGCACGGGATAAATTAGAACTATTTTTCACTTTGAATATTTTTCAGGAAATCTCTCGACATTGCTGTAGTGCAATCATATATGACAAGAATTCATAAGATGCGTCCTTATAGGCGAGCACGAGACATTATAGATAATTTTTTAATGATATTATTTAACATCCTATTTGAGAGGGTAGGTTCGTTATTTTTGGACTTACATTTTAACTTTTTTAAAATAATACTCCCTTTTTAAAAGCCTTCATCGCTCATTTTTTACAAGGTCAAACCAGTATTGCGTATTGAAGATAATCTACGATGATCTACGTGTTTCAGTACCACGTTTCAGACTTTCATTTTGTCCATATCACATTGATCAAAATCTTTTTTGACTATGACGGTGACAACCGATGTGATTATCTGATAACATTTGCTCTAATGCAGTTTTGAATAAATTTACCATATGATTTCGTACATGGAATAAAATCTGCAAACTTGATATTACACACGTTTTATTCTGGAAGTAATCGCACAAAACCAATTTATCTCAAATTCTTTTGAGACTTTTTCAGACGAACAACACATTCCGGTCGAATGATTGTGAAATTTAAAAGCATCACAATGCAAACAAATGTTGGCAAATAGAGCCCAATTGAAACAGTATGCTTTAATCATAATCTTTATGTAAGAGGGAATTTCTGTGATTTGGAAAAAAATATGGAAGCACATAGGGCCAGAAGGCCGGTCTCTTTAAAAATATTACGAGAACCTGGTTGTTTTGGTATAAAATTCCTATTCCAAGTTTGAATGTGATTAAATGAATGATATGGAAACATATAACGTGGGCTCCTTGATCCAGGCGACGGACCACTTTGATTCAAATTTAAAAAAAAATAGGTTTACAAATAATCATACCAGGGCCTTTAGACGCCAGAGTATAAAAATATTGTAGGGTTGGTTCTAAAGAAAGCAACTTATATATGGTAAAAACTTCATGACTTCGCTCAACCGGCTAAAATGCTCGTACGGACAAACAGACATTTCTGGAGAAAAAATATGTGAGCACTTAGGCCCAGGACCCGACCACTTTAAAAATATTACGAAAACCTGCTCATTTTGATATACAATTTATTTGAATACGATTTGATGAATGGAGTGGAAACTTATAAGAACGGACCCTAGAAGCAGATGACGGAACCCTCGAATTCGACCATGTCACTAATTTCATTTCAGTCAGTCACTATCTAAATGTGGTTATGATTGTAACGACGGTCGAACATCAGACCAGCTACCGAAATTACATAATACTTGTATGTAATTTACAAATACACATACAGCAGATTGCGCATACAGCATATTTTCCAAAATAAAGCTTGAATATTGCAAAAATGTTTTGAGTAGTTTTCATGAACAGTGGCACTATTCTGAAATTCCCTGGGAATAGTATTTTTCTGGCTTACTGAGGGAAGAAGTTTGAGGTTAAAATTTTCTAAACAAAGTTAAATGGGAAAATATTTTTTCCTATAATAATTTTGTGAAACAAAAGTTTCCCAATTAACTTTGTATTGACAATTTTTGCACTAAACTATTCTTTCAGCTTTTCAGCCAGAAAAATATAATTTTGACAAAAATGCAATGAAAATATTTTTTCCAATTCCTTATTCCCAGGAAAGCCAGAATAGGGCCACAGGGTGCATATACAATATTGTTCTCTTTCATACGTTCGAATAACGGTAAATATTTTTACACTTAGCTTAAATAAACAAAAGAATATATTTTTAAAAACAAGTAGTCATCATTTTAGTAGCTGGTTGTGGAAAGTTTATTTTAAAAAAATTAACCAAAATCACACAAAAGTGTCTATCGATATTAAAAAATTGATGGTAAAATTAAAAGAAGATGGTAAAAGGAATTCTGAAATAAGCAAAATTGTAGACTGCAAAAAAAGAATGAGATGTCGTTTGACCGGCATATGCAAAGGAGAATGTTGTGAAACATGATGAGTAGGTGATGTAGGTGTTTTTGCCGATGAACGTAAATTTAATGTATTCGGCTCAGATGAACGTCATTTTGTATGCAGAAAATCCAATAGTTCCGTAGATAAAGACAATTTAACGCCAACCGTAAAACACGGAGGTGGAAGTGTCATGGTCTAGGGTGCCATGGCAGCTAATGGTGTTGGAAACTTGGTTTTTGTCGAATATATAATGTATAAATTTCAAGGTCGTTTATCACCCTGCGTAACTCCCCCCTACGCCACTAATAAACATTTTACAATTTTTGTAATTATGAGTATTCCGATTCCAACATTTAGTGCGTACGAATGTGTGAGTGATCTATGGTAACATCAAATATCGTAATTATCGTAGCGCCAACAGTTCCAACACGTCGTTCCTCTCATGTTGTAATAGCGCTGTCAAATTTGACGGGTTGACGCGAAGATGGAGATTTAAAATATTTTTGGAGCTGCGTGAAGCCTGAAATGGAAAATGGAGCCCGTGGAGCTCTTAAAATTACGAATTGGTGAAATCAAATATAAAAGTTTTGTAATTTAAGTTTTTATAACCGCTTTTTGTGATGCTCCTATTCGGTATTTTTTACTGAAGTAAATTTCCTAACAAACAAAAAAATTGTAAGTGTGTGTGACGCTTATTTACATACAACCTGATTTGTACAACTCTTTATTAAATGTGTCAAAACATGCCCTAACTACTTGTTTACTGATGTCGAAACTTATTACTATGGTCTAATTCTCTGTACAAGTTTGCATTATGGTTCGTTAGGCAGGTAAGGTTTCTGAAAATAAGAGGGCCACGAAAACTCTTTCGGCAATCATTGAACCATTTAAATGTTTCGTATTATGATTACAGTAGTTCCTGTTCAACTTTCAAACGGTTCATTGTTGCATTTATGAAATAAAATCAGAAATTACAAGACAAATTAGATTAAAAAATTGCATTTAGCAAACTTTTATCAGCAGAATCGTCCAGAAGTAAAAATGTAAGTAAGACATCATCAGCTTTTTTTATATTTTCATACGACACCACCAGGACGAGTTATAAATTCCAGTTATAGTATACTGGTTATAAACTTAAAAACCTTTTTACAAATTAATTTCTATTTAATGAGCTTTCGTGGTTTACGGTACACAAACCAGAAAAGCTTTATTTTATTTATTTTAAATCCAATAAATAATTTTTTGCACTACATTAACAATGTTCTATAATTAGTGTGGTGTTTATTTATTTCTATATAGTTTTAGCTAAATACCGAGAGTCAGCGGGTAGTAAATTGGTAAGCACAATTTGTTTCATTTGTTCGTTATGCAAATTGGCAATAATTATGGATAATCTAAATTCAATATGTAATTCAGTTGATATTATGCAAGCGTTTTTTTTCTATTTATTTGAACTAGTATTATCTTAATTACATCTATTTTCATCACCACAAAATTGACTTCATATACTTTTCATCGTATAGAAAAAAGCTTATATTGGCATGGCGTAGTTTGACTAGTACATGAAACACACAACTTCGTATGGTACCATATTCGTACGAGTACAATGTATAACAATGTCAACGATACATAAATAATACATCATTCACTATAAATATCGTATAGTGCATGCTCGTTTTGAATATCTTGTACATTTATGAATAATTATTTTGAATCGTACATTTGATTGTAAATTAGGCTTCTAATAAATAAATATAGCAAAAAAAAAATCCCAGTTTTCCACACATGATGTATCCATTAAATACATTTTCATTTTGTTGATTTCATATAGAGAGACGATTGCATATTATGAGTCTGCTTTATAATACATAATAGTTTTTGTTTTTGTAATTATATGTTCATACATGTGACATAATTTATTGAGGTTGTCACAAGCAATAGTTATTATAAAATATTTTATACAATATTTATACGAATAATAATGTATCTGTACTTCACATGTATTTACATACAATGTCATATGCTTCCACAACACATTAAAAATAAACTGAGTTGTTTTGTTTTGGAAAAGTTTTGAAAATTTTTACAAACATATTTATGTATTGGTCATGTTTGGTCAGTTTTAACTAAAAGCTAAAGCGAGAAAAATATTCTAAGAAACAGTGTTCCGTATAATAAGGGTAGGATGTGTGGGTTAAAAATTTGTAAAGCTCAATTTAATAGAATTACTCTTAATGTTATCAATTTGATAATTAGGACTGAGTCAATGTCGGAAGGTATCTATGAGCTTTGAATCTGAAATAACATTAATTTTTGTATCTGGCAAAATTTATCAGAAACTCGTCGAATAATTTGTTCTTCAACACAATTAGTTGAACAAAATATTCATTTCGTCTTTGATATAGTAGCTAATTAAAGTATATTTTTTCTCAATAATTTCATCGGTTGAGAAAATTTGATAGTCGAGGTAAATGACCGTTGGGTTTTCTTAAAAATTGGGTTTAATTTTTATCTCGTTTAAACAGAAAGTTGAAATTTACTTTCCTTTTTTTGGGGGGGAAATACACCCGCACTACCTCTTATCTATGAGAACTAATTAGCACATACCGGGCTTTAACGATAGGTAAAGTTTAATTTAGAAATTTAAAAGATTTCTTGCGGACCATACTAAGAAATAAAAATATATAACAAACATTTTGTATTTGATCATTATTTTTCGGTTGAGTTATTACATTTTCCTGTTATGAGGTAAACGAAGCAGATACCCTAGGTATAATGGTGGAGAACCGTTAAAATGTTATTTTATTTCCTGAATTATTAATTATAAAACATCCGAGTTCATTACCAAATTCTATTCAGTGCATGCATGAAGATAATTTTTATGTTATATTTGATGCGTATTGACACCTATACGAGCATTAATCCTGAAAAATTTGACCAGTGTATGAAAATTATGTTTCTAATTTTATTTTTGAAATATTGAGTTGCTAGAAAGATTACTTTCTGCGATATAAAGTATAAAACTACAGTACCTAAATTTAAAACATCTAGACTATTAAAGGTCGATAACCAAGGTAATATAATAAGAGCTTCAAACTGTGGGAATCGTATATATCTATGAAGTATAAATATTTCGAAGAAAATTGTGACCAATTCGAAAAGTATAACTTTTACTTTCTTTTCTAAATACCTAGTAAAATAAAGTAAAGTAATCATGAAAAATGTTGGCCTTGAGATTTTTGCAGATTTACCATTCGTCATATCGCCGAAATTAAAAAAAAGTACGAAATTAAAAAAATGTAGAAATTTATCTCGCTATAATGGTCAAGTTTCCTCGTTTAAAGTGTCGATTTGGGAAACTATGATTCGGGCTAAGAATAATCATACACAAATCAAAAAAACTGAATTATTTGTCCCTTTATTACCAAAAAGTACAGGGACTACGATCAAAATCCAGCGAAGTATTTTTGAAAGCACTTTCATGCCACTTTTGCACTCACCGAAACAAATGTAACCAACGGGTTCAGTAGTAAAGAATATTTAACTTTGACTACTGAGTACTGCTAATTCAGAATACCAACAATATTTAGCCGATTTGTGTTAAAATCAACAAGGGTTATGCGAATAGACATATTTATGTTTTGTGTTGCTGTATATGCTTTAATAGTCAAATGGACACCAATACCAGCTCCACGTACATGCTGTTGATTTAGTTTTTGCTAGCACGGATATTTTAGATGACCTATTTGTCGTTGGCGACTTAAACCTCCCGGATCTTATATTGACATAATCTGAGAATAAAACTCATTATATTTCTGCAACTGCATGATCTGCAAAAGAATCTTAAATTACTGCTAACTTTTCAAATCACGGTTTGATGCAGTTCACTAGCTTCAAGAACATTCTAAACAGGCAGCTAGGTCAATTGTCCTCTTCTGACGCCAATAATTGCAGAGTTTATGCAGCGCAGAATAGTGTTGAAACAACATAAAAAAATAAAAACTGGAAAAAATTCTTAAAGACGAGATTATATGGACTCTGATTACTTAAATTATCTGAACGTTTACAGTGAAATTTCGAACTTGTCTCATGAACTCTCCGATTATGCCTAAATATAACAAATAAATTTTAAATCAAATTCTACTGAGCTGTTTATTATATTGAAAAAAAAATGTTTAAAGCTTTTCTATAAATTGGGAGATCTATACGAAATGTAGTGGATGGTGTATTGGGGCAGCTTCCAGAAGAGCTTTCTCAATTTTTGCAGTGAAGATTAAATTTTCAACAAGGGTTAACCTTGTTGGTTTTCTGAAATTAAAGCGGGGATAAAGTTTTTTAAACAAGACATTTTTATCCGGTAGGTTCAATTTTTCGCTTTAGAAATTATGTGTGGTGTATTCGAGATCTTTGTACATTTGTCGGGGGGGATTGGCCACAACATATTCACCGCTCCATTTATTTCTCAGTAGATCTGTTTTTACTTTACTTATCCGTCAAGCTTACGTCAAACACTAATTTGCAACGAATTTTTACTTAAGGTTGAGGGAAAACAGCTATTCACAATATAGAAAAATGAAGCTATGGAAATTAAAATGTTTGCTTTCTCCAATTTTAAACCATGCTTCCTTAAGTTTAATACGAAGAAATCAAATGAATAATAATTACGTATTCTACTATTCACCAAATATGATAATTAATATTTTCAAAAATTAAAAGGTTCATTTTTGCTTATTTTCGGTATTCTTTATTCAACCGCTTTATACGAGGGTTGTTAGCTAATAGGCCCTTTCAGGTACCCTATCAAAAGAACGTCATCGTTTAAAACTGTTGATGAAAAAAACCCAAACCATTTCTCTCATCCGAAATGATGATGGTGTCCATTTCCTGAGTTCATTTATGCTGTAGACGAGTATTTTAAAGAGATTGATGTTTCTACAAATAAATGATTCATATTTGCTCCAGAACACCGATTTAGTACTACCGATACTAACTAAATATTAAAAAAATTAAATATTGTTTATTGTTTTCATGAGTAGACCCAAAACTTTCTGAGCAACCCTCATCGGTCGCTAAGTAATCTTTAACTTAATCTTCGACTAATCGAAACAACCAACTGTAAGTTGAAAAATACCGAAAAGAAGTATAAATTTTATAATGGTAATTCAAGGTCAATGTCTACAGAGACCGATTCAGGTTTGTTTAATACGTAAAGTTAATATGAAATGTTTTGTGAAATCGCTAATGTTAGTTCAAGGCAGGGGTGGAATCATGAACCACGTTTTGTTCCATTGTTTCGCAAAAAGAAAACACAAATAGCAAGCCAGAAAAAAAATAATTCATTCGTCAGCTTTATAGCAATCGAACGAATTTGTAAGGTTTTTTGAAACAACAGAATAAAACCGGTAGAATTATTACTGCTTTCCATATAAAATTTCTCTACCGTCTAAAATTTCCGTGCGGCGTTCATGATTCCGCCCCAGGCTTCGAAGTTCTCCAGCTTCCTTTGTTAAATGATTTTCGGTTCTTTTTCTTTTTTTCTGTTTTAAAATAGTACGATGTAGAACATACTTAAAATAATTGATGGGCCCGAATCAAGGAGAATTAAAATTCTAACATAACTTAAGAAGGAATTTTGGATATTGATTGAAATAAATTCAAGTTAGCCATTGCTTTCAGATCAAATTTACTTTGTAAAGCACTCAGCTAAAGGAAATGAAATTTGAACAAGAATTTCAGATACAATTTTAAGAGTTCGGCTATGCTAGATAGAACCAGGTAGTTTTTCCGCTTTTATTGATTTTATAATTTTTTTGATATGTTTTAACTTTTGATTATAGTTTTTGGTTCAATACACATGTTTTATCGGTTTTGAATCTACTCTTTTAATAAAAAGTATTTTTACGATCGTCTTGAAAAGGACGGTTATTTTAAATGAAATGCGAAATTTGATATGAAGTAACATGAAAAGTAACTTTTATTAAAAGAGAAGCTTAATTAGTTTTAATATGGCCAAAGAGTGCATTATTTAGTTTCAATATGGCCAAAAATCAGAACTTCATTTAAAATTGTTGTTAGATTGTTAATGTTAGATTTCCATTACTGATTTAAATCAAACTTGACTATAACTATTAAAAAATTTCTATTACCTAGTTCTATTGTGCATTGCCGAATACGCTTCTGAATATAAAATTTGACAATAATTAGTTATGAGTTGGCCAAATTGCGTACTAAATGCTCAAATTCGAGGCTGAAATCCAGAACAGGAAGGGTACGGATTCGCCATATACAAAATTCCAAAATCGAATTCTAAAGGAAAAAATTCCTGTACAAAATACTAAATTTCATAATTCCTATATACAAAATTGCAAATCAATTCAGTTTTATGCCCGTAGAAATTATTTTGGAAATTTATTATAAAGACGTCTACGATTAAGTTTTAACCAACGATTTATTGTATAATTTGGTAAGGTATAGGTTTGCTTGTAGGGGAACAGTTCGGTGTTCCAAAAAAAAACCAACTATGTTGTAAAATCAACATAGGCGTTATTCAATCTGGTAAAAAACTGGAATCATTTTTGTGTATTAATTTGAAAGAAATAATTAAGAACTTTTACGAAATGTTGTAATTAACCTTAAACTGATGAAATAACGGAATTTTGCATGGAAAATGGAATTATGAATTTGTATTTTTGTGTTATGGTAATTTGTAAAACGTAATTTTATTTTTTGTTTATAAATTGTGCTTTTGAAATTTAGGTCAGTTGGAATTTTTTTTGGAATAGTGGACCGTTCCCTTCCGAAACTTCATTCGCAATTCAAATTAGAATCCCAAACCAATTCTCCATACCAATTCCGACAAAAATTGTTTGATTAATGAGCAAAAATTCATGTTAAAATGCAAATCACAAATTTCACAATGATTGTTCAAGGCTGTTTTTTAATATTTTTAAAAATTTAGCAAAAGCGGGATTTTAAATAAACGAAACTTTAAAAAGCGAGATTTTCATAATAAATTAGCAATGAGTGCATTGCAAAAGCTCATTTTTTGAATTTCCGGAATTGTATTAAGGTCCGTAGTATATAACCTAAAATATTTCACAATTATAGCTTCCGGCTATTTTGCTAACCGATTGTAGGTCAACAATAAATGGTAGTGTTACCGTTCACAAGATCATTAGCATAAACCACTTTCAATGGACCATAAAATCGACGACACGTTCGACTTTCATGTAGATATAGCGGCCCACATTAAGGCTGTGTTCAACTGTTTGGCAGCTCTGGAGATAAACACTTAACTTTATATCAAGTTACAGCTTCAAAACAGCTATAACTTTATCAAATATGGAGTAAGAGTGAAACTCTCTCCCGTGAATTGGTTCTGTTAACAAAGAAATCATAAAATTTTGCTGATTGCAAACAGAAACAGTAATTTTCGACATATTTTCGACACATTCTCTACATAGTACACGACATTTTTATAATTGTCTACCCATGTAGACTATTAATTAACTAAACCGCGTAGACGATATGGCGCAACTCTGCAGAGGCTTGATAACATGCAAATCGGACCAACTTTACATTTTAAAATAAAATATGACAATATATTTGGAGTGAAAGTTTTAAACTTACATATCTTGTATTTGACAAAAGGTGGTTGAGTTTTCTTCACTTACCTGAAAATATAAAACACAAAAAAAAAACTTTAAAAAAATGTTAGTGAAGTAAAAAGTGTAATAAATATAATCGAATTTTGTAATTTTGTGTCTGATCAGTCCTGAGGTTGATCGATACTCAGAACCTAAAACTCTACTTTTCGGATGAAAGCCGATCGCAAGTGATTGTTCTCCAGTTTGCTTGTTTATATGTGCAAGTGTCGATCGTGGGTATTTGTTATGGTATCAAGGGATATTCGTCACTTTGGACTTCTAATCTTTCGGTATTAGTTGCTAAACCGTAGTATATCGAAAATGAACGCAAGGTTACTTTGTTTAAAAAGTCTAGTTTCGAATTAAAACTAGTGAGAATCAAGGAACCAGGTAATCCTGAAGTTCGGAGTACAGCTTATGACATGGAGGTTGGGGTCTCCACGTAATAGCAAAGCGATACTTGGCATGGTCGTGGTGTTCATTGCTCATGCGCGTCGCTGATTCATGCATGCTCATGGGAGTTGCAGGAACATGATTGACACAAGAAGACGAGAGTGGACATAAAAAGTAAAATAAAACAAACTGGGCTGTTCGAGAAGTGTGCTCACAATAAAATTTAGGCTAAAGTTTACTTTACGTATACATCGAGAAAATCAGGTAAGGAGTACACATTTTTAAATGCAGGATTATTTATCAACAGTTTTTAGGAGGGGAAAGCTTAATTTTTCCGGAAAATTATCCCATTTTTCGGGAAAAACTTGAAAAGTTTTAAATTTTTTTTTCTACTTAGTTTGGTACTTGATGAATTTTATAAATAGTGGAAGAGCGGGGTTTGGGGCACCCATCCTCTAAGGTATACAACGAATTTAAATTACATTAACCCTAATATAAGTGACGTGCCGGGTACCCCTTGCACTTTTAGACGTCCATTTTTGTATGTTTTACTTCCAATAAATCTTTAAATTTTATGACAACTTATAGTTCAATTGGTAGTTTACGATCATATTTAAAATTGAGAAATGTTATAACTTGGATGAACGTGGAAAAAATAAGTTTCCATTCAAAATGTATGTAGGTACTAATCACTCAAATTAAGATATTTTTGCTTCACTCACATGAGGGGAAAAATTTATATTTACGAAAGTTGATTCTTTTAACATTTGTGGCTAGAAACTCTTTGATCTGTGTCTGCAAAGTTGACGAAGCAAAAAATAAAAAAAATGAACATTTTTGAGGAAAATCAAAAAATTGTCCGGAAAAATTTAGCTTCCCCTCCTGAAAACTGTTGATAAATAATCCTGCATTTAAAAATTTCCAAAATTTATATTCCTTACCTGATTTTCTCGATGTATACGTAAAGTAAAATTACGCCAAAATTTATAAAACTGTATGAGGACGAATTCGAAGAAATCCTGTGTTCATATGAAAAAGGTAGCTGTCAGTCTTTCGGGATTACCATCAATGTATCATAAAACCACAAAGGCTGTGCACTTAAAAGTCTACAAAAAACAAAATATTGTGGATTAACCGAGGCTCAGAAGCAAGCGATGATCGCAAAATAGAAGATGTTATTCTGGTGGAGATGAAATTTTATTTTCAGATGAAATGATGTTCTTACTACCAGACTCTCATAAAAAACAGAATGTAATTAAGAAACATTCTACCAAATAACTTAGCCGTGCAAAGCGATGCAAAATGTTTCAACTGTAGTAGTTCTGGGAGCGATTCCAGAAAAAAAGAAATTACCGTTTTTTTATCGGAAGGGGTGTGAAAATCAGCACCGAGTACTCTATTCAAACTGTTCTTTAAAATCTTTTGATTTACCCATGAATATGTTTTGTACGGAAATTAATATTACATCGTTCAGCAAGATAGTGCTCTTTCACATAAAACAAAACTAACTCAAGGGGTGTGACACGTCAATTTACCAGGTTTATATCATCAGAAAAACGGCTTGCTGCTGCATATCCGTACCAAAAACGTTTGGTTTTCTGTATTGGCCTTTTAATCACCGCCTTAGTGCTCCTATGCGAGCAAAAGGTGATATTTTTGTATACGAGAAAAAGCCTCATTTCATTTTATTATGGTATATCAAAGGTCGAATGTCAAAGGGGCAAATGGGTCGAAAGGCGATTTTTTTTGTTTATTTTTTTTTTAGAAATATATATTTTTTATTTAATTTTGGGACGACATTTTGGGGTCGGTTCAAAGACCGAATTATCAAACTCCCGACAAAAAAAAACCCGACTTTTAAAATCCCGATATTCAAAATCCCGATTTTCGAAATCTAGATTTTGGTGAAAAAAGGGGATTTTCTTAAAACGGGATTTTTTTAATAATATTAAATTTTATTTTTTAGATAAAAAGCAAAATTTAATATTTAATATTTTTTATACCTACCTACTAGAATAGGTGACATTAATAGATTCTATCTAATCCGCTCCTTTGCTCATACTGGCTCGTATGTCCTCGAAGTTCAAATCTAAAGCCCCTCGGATTCCTACAACTCCGTGAGAGTTATGGAAGCCGTTAGCCTCTACAATTATTGAATTTGAAAATGCCGGCCCGCGGGTGCCCGAATTCGATTTTTTTTTAAATCGGGCTTTTGAAATTCGGGCTTTTGAAAATCGGGATTTTGGAAATCAGGATTTTGAAAGTCGGGCAATGTCGAAGGGCCGAATGTGTCGAAAGGCCGATTGTGTCGAAGGGCCGAATGTCGAAAGGCCGTATATGTCGAAGGGCCGAATTATCAAAGGGCCGCATGTATCAAAGGGCCGAATGTATCAAAGGGCCAATGTATCAAAGGGACAAATGTCGAAGGGCCGAATGGGGCGAAGGGCCGATTTTTTTTTGTTTTTAAAAATATAATTTTTTTAAATTTGTAATAATAAAAGAATAATTTTTTTTTTATTAACCATAAATGAATTTCTTATGGAGTTATGTATTTTACTATTTCTCATCTTTGGATATTCATGAAATTCCACGTATCCAGTCAGCGATACATTTTGATGAAGGAAAACATTGTCATGCGCCTCCTGAGACATTCAGCCCTATGTCAGCCTTCTGAAAATAGGTATATGTACAAAAAAAAAAAAAAATAAATAAAAAAATTAAATTAAATAAAAAAATATAAAACATATTTCTAAAAACAAAAAAAAATAAAAAAAAAATTGGCGACATTCGGCCCTTCGACACATTTGGCTGTTCGACATTCGGCCCTTCGACACAGTCGGCACTTTGAAATTCGGACTTTCGATATCCGGCCCTTCGACATGCGGCCCTTTGATATCATACCGGGCAAACGACCCCAAATTTTCCTCCATAATGTATCGCTGACTGGATACGTGGAATTTTATGAATATCCAAAGATGAAAATAGTAAAATATGTACATATATTCATAAGAAATTCATTTATGTTTAATAAAAAATATTTACAAAATATTCCATACCAAATTTAAAAAAAAAAAAATTTCTAAAAACAAAAAAAAAATCGGCCCTTCGAACCTAGTTTTTTGAGAAGTTGATCACCTGATCGCTCTAGGCTCCCCAATTTCCGTCAGATGTGAGGCACTTTGCCGTTAAAAAGCAAATATAAGAATTATACTTGGCAAACTGGCGATACAAAAAATTTAATATTTAATCTGAAAAACCCCGTAGTACGTCGGTCATTTGAAAAGTGTAGGATGAGTCTAGATGTTGCTTATCTTTGAAAAGGTCTTACAAAATAACATAATTTGACTGAATCTCCAAAGTATTCAAAACACCAGATACATTATTTTAATTCCGATATAAGGGGTTATCCAATAAGAGTGACCTAATTTTCGATAGGGATTACGGTCATATTGAACATTATTTGAGACATTTTGTAAAATGAAGCGATACACATTACAACAGAACGTTTTTAAATCACTAAAACTTATTATCAAAATCAGTGTTCTGTTCACCAAACTTATCGTGTGCTTCGTGTTATTTACGAACCGTCCTCCTTAACGTACTATTCATCAAATTGTTAATAGATTTGAAAGTAATCATTCTTTGCATGATGTAAAAGTATCAATAAGACAAAGAAATAGCTACCGGAAGTGAAAACAACATTGCTGCCGTAGAAGAGAGTGTACAAGAGGATCGGAATTTATCAATACCACAACGTTCGCAACAATAAGGGCTGTCATATAGCACAACAAAGGCGTATTTCATGTAAAGACTTGGGTTTAAAGTTATATAAGATCTAACTATATTGACAAATAGGAGAATGACGAACATTTTTATCGGAAAATTGTGTTCAGTGATGAGGCTCAATTTTGATCAAATGGCTACATCAACAAACAAAATTGCAGTCCATTGCATCCAGAAAAATTGTATAGTGTGTACGGTTCATATTTTTCCGAAATAAGCAAGGACGCCCTGTCGAAAACATGAAAAACATCAATATCGATGAAATTCGGTTTCATCAAGATGGTGCTATATGAGCCATTAAGCGCTACCTTCTATTTTTAAGAAATGGGCCGGTGAATTGGCCTCCTATGCGACATCACTGGATTATTTATTGTGGGGATATTTGAAGTTACTTCTTTATGCTAATAAATCTTGAATTAACCAATTACGAATAAACAAGACACTCTGATTGGATAACCCTATATTTATGCGGCTTATCGTTTGAAAGGTTTTGAATGAGACGCATATAATTTTACTTGAAATATGTTGCAACAATAAGCCCCGAACTTCCTTAATGCCTAAATTTACATTAAACCTTTACATTATGACTCATTCTGTGATGAAATTCCACAGTGAACATTCACGATTTCCCAAGGATTTTCATATTAAGTGTTCATCGTATTATTATTTGTTTTAGATCAACTCCACCCCATATTTATTGTACAATTATCTATACTGTATACATAAATTGTTATTTAATTTAGTTGTCATATACTATTAATGTCGGCTAAAATACCGGACGGAAAACCTACAAAAGCTGGAATATTTTTCGTTTATGTCTCTTTTGTCTAATAAAAAATATATTAGGATTAGCTAACCGTATATATATACATTATTTAAGGACAACGTATTATCTAAAAATATATTATAATACATGGAAAACGTATAAAAGTTTATTTTATAATGTTTTATTCAGCCAGGGAATAACCGAAGAAAGGTGTTTATAAATTTAATTAGACGACATTAAACGCGTCCGAAATCGTAAAACTGACAATTTAATTAGATTCATTAGGAAATTAGATTTTTGCTGTTTCTATAACGCACGAAAAACATATTTTTTTGCGGTTCTGATACTCCGACGAGACCCAAATTAGCATTCAGCACGTTCGAGATTTATGTGAAATTATTATTTTCGTCATAAATCCATTTCCGTTGTGAGATAATCATCATAAACAACAAATAACAATTTATCACGCAATACACAAGCCATCTTGTGTTGATAAAGGTATAATTTTAAACTTCCGTTATAGAATATGATATTTTGTTGCTGTTGTTGTTGTTGTTGTGCGCGTTTTGTTTCTTATCATATTTTTTTCTCTTTAGATTAACACTAAGTACTTTTTCCATTATATTTTCACACAGTTGTAACGTCAAGCGGGTAGTGCGAGCGGTATTAAAAGCGTTTCAATTTTTCGAGATAATAAAACAGCCATAAAACCATTATTCAAAGATAATTTATAATAAAAAAGAGAATTTTAATTAACAAAAATGAAAATTTAGTTTTTCCATATACAAATACACTCCCGCGCTAACCATGCAATGTATACGAATATAAAATGTCTTCAAAGTAATTTTGCAATAAGTCTTTGTATTTTTTATTTATTTATACTTATATTTTGTGTTAGGTTAGAATTGTTTAAATAAAAATAATAAAAAATAACGGCTCCCCCTTTTTATTTTTTTTTTTTTTTTTGGTCTTCGTTCTGGGCTATATACGAGTAATAATCTTAACGAAAAATAAGGAAATAATAAATTATATTTCTCTGTGTTATAACAATGAATATAAATTGGTCATAATATTCTTGTTTTTTTCTTAGGTGGTTGGTTATCTATTTTGGAGAATTTTAATGCTCCTACTAAAAGCTTTATATATATATATATATATACATTTATAAAGGAATGGAAGAGATTATAGAAGCCGGCAATGATAAATGGAACTGAATATTTAAACGAAAAAACCTTTTGTTTCTTAAATAGTATAAGCCGTTCCGGGGTTAAGATTTTTTTTCCATTTCTTTCGTAAATTATCGGTATTAATATTTGTTATCTCTTTAAATAGCTTACAACACTTGCTTAATATATCTACTACAACTGTAAAGCATTTATTATGACTATATGAAGTTGGTTTTTTTCGATTACCGCATATGCAAATTATTTATGTCACCATATTCGTGATTGTGCTCCAATTTCTTTGTAATTTCTATTGTTGTTCTATCACAAGAAAATATTGGATGCATATAACAATACAAAGTGTACAAAGCATTTTACATGTAGTATTGTGTCCGGAGCACAACTTCTCCCCATTTCGTTATCCGCAATTCAAAGAAAATATATATTTATTTTTTTATTTTGTATTGTTAACTTACGTTTCTACATAACTATTATGTGGAAGACGATATATACGAGTATAAGATTAGAAGTATCTACGTAATAAAATGACGTTAAAGAATTTCCATGTTTATTAGTTTAGATTATAAGTGTACATGGCATAATGTATAATGGTGACATATTTTATGAAAAATCTAATATTTTTTATTTTCCTCTTCGGCATTCGCATAATAATATGCTCGTAGATTAGGGAACATTTTTTTATGTTCACCTTAAATATTTTTGTATTACGATGATTATATTATTGAGGAAAATCATTTGGGTGACACACATAAACATGTCAGGTGGGGGTAAAAAATCATAAATGACAGTTCAATACTCTCTTTGAGCGTACATTTTTTTATTAATTTTTTTTTTCCTTTATAATGATTTAAGTGATTACAGTAATGATGATTTTTTTTTATTTAAATTTTTCGAATTTTTGTTGTCGAAATATTTGAAATCGTTTTTCGATCGATAGATAATGTGGTGATTACAGTATTCGCATATGTGTACCGTTTAGTATGTAAATATATTTTTGCTGAAGGCTGTTTACGCATAGTAAAAATGAAGAGATTTTTTTTATTGTGTTTGTATATTTTACGTAAGGTTTGAACTCCCTTCAATTGTAATGGTATTTATATTACTTGATTAAATTATTTTACAAACTGTTCAATATTTCATTTTATAACCACCCAAATCAAATTTTATTTTTTTTAAATTTAATAAACGTCAGGAATATTTTGATTTTCCATATTATGATAATTTTTTGGCGTCTACACCCCCCACTTCCTATAAATTTATTGTTCAAGTAACAATGATAGAAATGAATGGCTTATACAAAAGCCATAAGATAAAATACCGAAAAACCGTTAAGTTTCAAGATACTATTTTCTTAAAAGTGTACATAAAAAATTATTAATATGATTTATAGAAAATCATTTAAGATAATTATGTTTATTTATTAAAATATTTATTGTATATTTTTGTATATACTCAACTCATGCTCAAAGCATCAGTTTTAGTAAATTTGGAACGATTTCCATGTGCTTTTCGAAAATTCGAATTTCTATGGCTTACTGTCATTTTCTAATAAAGGTCATAATTTTTATTTGCCGAAACGTTAATTTTGGTATTTTATAAATTTGGATTATTCCTGTTTTTATAAATTTCGAACTCCTTCTTCGGTCTAAATTATCGCTTTTTTTCAATTTATAAACTTTCAAATTTTGACTCATATCCTCATAATTATGTAAAGTGTTGTTTATGGGTGTACTAATCCCGGTTTTCAAAATCCCGGTTTTCTTTTCTTCTAGTTCTAAAGTCTTGATTTTGAAAAAAATATTTTTTATTAATTCGGACCGGCCAGACTAATAACATTTTAACATAAAAATAAAATATCTTGCCCAATAATTTACTACAAAAAACCAAGGCTACGAAGTCAGAGCCGAGAGTCGATTCCGTGGAGTTGGTGCTATTTTATCGTAGTCGGAAAAAACTGAAGTCCCATTTTTTTTGTCAAATTACAACAACAGTGTCATATATTGATACCCGCTCTAGAATTAGTCGAATTCCTCGTTTTTAGTGGTTTTCATAAATTGAAACCCGTACACAGTAAAAAGTAAAGGAGCTGGCTGACGGCTGTCACTGCGAATCCCCCCGCCCCCGCTTAACCCTGCGAGGGGTTTTGGAGTTGACTTTCGGATGACGTGGGGCATGGATCAACAAACATGTCGCACTGCGTGCAGCACGTAGGAGCGGATTATATAGACAGCTACTAAAAAGAAAAACAATTGCACCATTTTGTTGAGCAAGATTTCGTACTTGCAACATTTTGTAATTGCAACATTTTGTAGTTACAAGATTAATAAAAAAAATCAATATTTTGTTAATTCAACAATTTGAAATGCAATAATTGTAGAGGCTTACGGCTTCCGTTTCCATCGCACGGGTAGAAGAATTTCAACAAAATCGGGTTAGAAATGGCCTAGTTCCTTTTCTATTGACCGCTTTATCGAAAAATCATTTTAGAATCCCATTTCCATCGTACGTATCGCATTTCAACAAATTCTGTTAAGAAATGGCCAAATTCCATCTTTATTAGCTATTTTCTAGATCTTTGTCGCAAACTCCTTTTTGAATTTTGTCAAAAAACTATTTTTCCACAGACCAAATTTTAAAATATCAAACCGGGATTTCCTAAAAATCAGGATTTTTTATACAAAATCAGGATTTTGAAACCCGCGATTTTAAAAACCGGGATTTTGAAAGCCGGCATTTTGTTACACACCCGTTGTTTATATGCATGGTAAAAATTAATTAAAAATACAGAAACAGTTAAGAAACGTAAATTAAAAACACAATTTCGACAAAAAATTTAGCGGAAACAGTTGTTAAAACTTTGGCGTTTGGATCAGGAGGTACCAGGTTCGCATCCTGATAGAGACCGGATGCCAAAGGAAATGTTCATCAACCGATTACGATCTGTGGTGCAAAGAAACACAAGTATGACTTCCCTGTCGGAGTGCAAAACTCATGGGCCGACCCATCTTCCATGGGGGAATAGGCTGGCATGGAGCTATGCAATAGGCATAGATGGCGAAAAATTCAGACCTATCGCCTCGCGTCCTCGAATTGGTTGGCAACGGCGTAAAAGTAAAAAATTGGAAAAGCAAACCGCGCAAGAGTTGGGAGAACCTTGGTCCCAGAACAGATTGCAAAGATAATAAAAAAATAAATAGAAAAGGGTGATATGCGAAGAGTAAACCGGTAAGTTGTCATCATGTGACTAGTCGTGGATTAGGAAAGTTATATGACGTTGAAGCTACTATGATGGTTTGAGTAATACCTTATAAGCGATTCTCGAGTGTCGTAACAGTAAAAATTTGATTTGTTATTAATTCTTGAGAAATTGACGGTCGTGTGCGTGTTAAGGTGGGGTGCAGCTCAATATCAAACTGCACATTTCGTGAGCTCTTAAATTTTTACAGCATATCCGATATTGAATTATGTAATAATTGGCATTTTAAAAGAATTTGCAATTAATGCGTACCAGTTAATAGTATGCGATTATTTCGTTATGAAAATTAATTGTACAACCATAAACAACAATTGTGATTTTAAGGGGCAGCTCAAAAATCGAAGTTATCTTAAGTTAAAAGCCATACTGTTACGACTCACTGGTCATAACATTAATTTTTTTACTGTTTCGTTTTCAAATTTCTAATTTCTCTTTGATTCTTTGACAAATGCATTTTACTGATGGCACTGGCATCTGTGTTATGTCATTGGTATTACAATGGGGGCATTAATATTCTGTATGACGTAAACGTTGAATGATTTCGAGGGCGAAACCAATGTGTATCCCTAGTGCGTGTGTGTGTGAGCGACTGAAATATAGAGGAGTATTTTGTTGTGTTTTCTTGTTTTGGTGCGTGCAGCTGATGCGGATAAGAGCGATGCGCACTCGCTCTTTATTTTGATCAAACCTAGCAAGGATGTCACGACAATCAAAACGGAATATATACGTGGCCATTCATCAAGTTTATTTATAGTGAGGTCCGAAAAATTTACCCAGTGTATTAAAAGTTTGGGTGTTGGATTCAATATTCACGGAATGCAATATATATATGTGAAACCAAGAACAGTTATAATCACAACCCGTTTCTTACGCCGCGTTAACATTAATATCAACGGTATCCGGATCTGTTTGAATAGCAAAGGTGTTGAAGGGCACAGCGGTAGTGTGATATTTGTTTTATAATTTATTTCGGCGGGTGCAGCATCATACGTGCCGCCATTTTGTGAATGGTACACTAGGATAATTAACGAGTGCCAAGTTTTTGTCAACGGTACCACATTTTCGACGAGTACCACACTGGTTAGCAGGTACCGCATTTATATAGCAGGTCCAAATTTATTTCTGGTGCTGCATTTTCAACGGATACGTTTAATCAACAGGTGCTGCAAACTTTTACGGGTGGCCAACATCGTGGCCATTCCCAAATTATATTTTACAGGTGGCCAACCGGTCATTTGTATTTGGTATCGGTAATAGGCATGCCAACGTGCAGGTGGCCAGCCGGCCAACCGGCCATATGTAAATACTATTTGGCATCGGTACAACACAATAGTTTCGGCGGCCTATCGAGGCCAAATATTTACGGTTCATGCGAGGCAACGCCTCACAATAATTTATTGGTCTACCAAAGGCGGGAATACGCCCAACGAGAAGAATTCCACCTTTAACGTCTGTTTTTTAATTTAAATTTTTTTTATCTTTATTGGTCAATTTATGTTTTTCTTATTTAAATTCATATTTTTCAAATTATTTTTATTTAATTTATATTGTAACCGCGCGCCATTGCGGTTGCTTGTCACCCTTGGCAGGACATCCACAGGGTCGAAGTAGCGAGTTCAGCATATGTGTTGCCTATTCGGTGGCGACCGTAAAATCCACTTAATCTCCCCGTGGCACTCCGATAGTGTTGAGCTCTCGGAGTTTGTGTTGTGGGAGAATCGCTGGAGGCCTCTCTGGGTGAAAAGAGACTTGGTCTCATGAAAAGACGTCTCTACCTTCATATGCTGCTTCGTTGTGGCTGGGCATCGGCCTTCTGGGGTCGATGGGTCATTCGGGGGGACGGGGGTCTCTTCAGTATACTGGATAATTGTCATTCGGAGAGATCCAGTCGTCACACACCCGGTTATTATTAATTTAATAAGGTTCTTCAAGTTTCGTGTGACGAATTCGGGTGTCTCTTAATTTAGTTTCAGTTTAGTTTCAACGGAACTAATTCATTTTAGTTTGCTTTTTAATTTTATTTCTGTTCCACGGTATAGGCCAGAAGCACTCAAGCCTCAACTTCCCTACTGAGAAAACCCTGAGATCAAGCTGACAAAATTACCGTGAGAGAGGCTTCTGCGTGCTAAGTGCAGAATCTGCGGGTTGGCTGAGAGCCATCCGTAACAATACATAGCTCCTAATTCTATAACAAAAAAATGAAAATACTCTAGTTTTAGTAGTTGACAAATTCCTGCTCAACTGTTCCAGCCTAAAATTGTAGGTTTGCGAATTTCGTGAGCTCATAAATAACTCATTTATCGTGTTATATAGTTTTTTCCAATTTTTAGGGTGGGGCTAGCTCAACAGGGATTCGGGACCCCGTCATTGCAGAAACGTTTCATTTCAACGTATCATTTTTTCAAATCTCAATTTGTTTGCGAAATATGTTTGTAGTATAAATCTGAAGCCATTTTAGGAAATACAGTGATCCACAAAAAAGTATACACCTCGCCTTCGTAGTTCGTTTATAGAAAAGATGAAATTAATTAAAAATTTGCCACCGTAGTGAATGTTCTAACATTTTTTCTAATCATACCATTTGTTGTGCAATAAAATGTTGTTTGGTAATTTTTCTGTTTTTTTGTTTCTTATGTATGTTACGAGAATTTTTAGCGATCAATTCAAAACTGTCCTCCAAAATATAAAATAAACTGTGTAATTTGAATAAAAATAATAATTTTTTTAAAAACGCATATTTTTTGACAAAATAAAATATGTTATACCCCCAGAATTTATTATGCCGAGCTCCAAAAAACAATTGAGTGCAAGTCAACGGAACCTTATTGTCGATCTCGTTAAACAGCACAAATCATATCAGGATGTACACAACCTAATTGGAATTGCAGTGCCAACCGTTCACGAGATCATAAAAAAATTAGAAACTTATGAAACAACGAGTGATCAAAGTGGACAAGGCCGCAAACGCGACACATATGAGAGAATTGATCGAACTATCGCCGGTATAGTCAGCAAAGATCACTTCCAAAGTTCAAGGAAAATAGCGGAAAAGCTCAAAAAGGGTCACAATATCGAATTGAGCCCAGAAACACTACGATTGCGAATTCATGAGTCTGGTTTTAAGTATGTTGTTATCGTGGTCCATGTTTGTATGGGAAAAAATTGTTGAGATATCTAACGGGACACGCCCTAGAAATGTGAGATTATGCTACAAACTTAAACAGCCATTCGATGATGGTTTATCAGTTGCGCCTTGAGCGCAAAGTTCGATAGAAACGACATTTTTTTCAATTTTTCTCTTTCAAACGAACAGAAAATCTATTTAAAAAATTTTCTCAGACTAAATAAAAAATTGTGGTCAATAAAGGAGGTCGGTTAACGAATAGCGAGATTATTTCCAATTTTTGAAACTAATAAAAACCCAAATAATAAACGGTTATTTTAAATCCTGGAATTTATATTCAAAATTACAGAAAAAAATAAATAAATAAATAAGAATGAGGTATATAACGAATAAACAATGGAATGTTTTACGGTGTCATAACAAATTGTATGAGTCATTAGGACTTAAGATAGTTGTGTTTTATGATGCCATTATCATAAAACCTACTTATGTTAAGTCCTTATGCCTCATTCTTCTCATTATTGTATTTAAAATTTAAATCCGCCTAACGCATTAATTATGACCTGGTATGACCAATATATTTCTTTGTATCATATATAAAAAAAATAAATGCAAATTAAGTTCAGTTTAAATCTAAATCTCTCGAGAATAGCACACAAATTTGTAAAAATTAAATCTAGTCCGTTTAACAGTTTTATTAATATTTTTAAGAAAGGCTACTACAGTTGATAAAATGGGAGCTAATTTACGGTCCACTACAGAAATGTAACTTCTTGGGCATGAGTATTGTCAAATTATTGGTGCTAAGTTACCGTACTGTAAAATTAACTATTCGTGAAAATGCAGCTCTGACAATCCAGAAAGTGTCTATTTTTTGGATAAAAGCACAAATTCCAGTGAAAAAAGGAAAACATTCCATTAAAAAATTGGAACAATTGCTTGATGAGTGGAAAAAACTTCTAAAGAATAAAAATAAACCTTCAAAAGTTTACCGTAAAAGAGAAATTTTCTTTAATTGTAAACTGGGTGATATTTTCGATATCGCACACAATAATGCCTTGTTCATGATGACCAGTGAAGATGACAAGCGGTTGGTCTTGCGTGAGAAAGGGCGTCCCGGATATTGGGCTGGAGCCAGATGAAGGCAGAAAAAAATATTAAACGATGATATCTTGAAGAAAACAGTAAATTAATATCGATATAGACTCACAAGCATTATTTTCGTCATCGGAGAGTGACAGCGAAAGGATATACATATATATTAAGTCTAAGACTATGGACATTCTATTGTTGAACTATTTTTGAATCGAACAACACAGTGAGGCGTCCTCGTAAAGCAAATAGGGTAGAAATAGCAGCATCAGTTAAATCGACGAAGTTTACAACAGACGTACCACATTGGGATGGAAAATTACTTCCGGAGTTATCTTAAACGGAGACCGTGGATCGTTTGCCGGTGATTTTTATATATAGATGGAGTTTCGCATATAGATGGAGAACAATTATTGGCCGTTCCCAAAATATCAAGATCAACTGGTATGAAAATAGCGGAGGCTGTTTTGCAAAGCTTAATCGATTGGAGAGCAGATGACGGTGTCGTATAGCGGCTTGCTTCGATACAACATATTCGAATACTGGAAAATTAAATGAAACAGCTATTATTTTAGAGCAGAAACTGGATCGAAGTTTATTAGATCTTCCTTGTCGACATCTCGACAGATTTTGTTACACCAAACACTGGCGATTTTTTAAAACGGTTCAAGATTTTCACAGAATTCTTAACGGATTTGTGGCCTCAGGATGATAATTTCAAGAATGGAATGAAGATTATTAGAAGAAAATTCTTTGATGTTTTGGAAAGGTAATTATCCCTCCTCGGTTGAGAAAACTTTTAAATCATTTTTCTGTTCGTTGACAGTGAAAAATTGAAAAAAAAATACTGTTTTTATCGAACGTCGCGCTCTGGTCTTCGATCGACCCAATATTTTTTCGGTTTAAGTTTGTAGCATAACCATAGAAATGGGTCTCGTTAGATATTAAAACTTTCAAAAATATGGTATCTGCCCTTAAGTTATTGGAAAAAAAAAATTGTATGGAATGATGAATCAAAACTCAACCTTAAGGCATCCAACGGAAAACCAAAAGTATGGAAGAAACCAGGTGAAGCATTCAAATTGAGCTGTACCCGAGCCACTGTTGAACACGGTGGTGGCGACATTATGGTGTAGGGCTGCAAGGCATGAGACGAATTTGGAAATCTACAATTAGTATGAATTATATGCTGTATATTGTCGTTTTTAAAAAAAGGCAACATTGCATTTCAAAGGCACCAACAGAAATTTTGAAAATACCTCACGTAAATTTACTGGAATATTCTTCCCAGAGCTCAGACCTCAATCCAATAGAACACCTATGGTACTTACTGGCCAGGTCCACTTAAAGGCGTAACTGTTCAGGCCTGGATTCAAATTGTTGTCAAAGAAATAAAAAATTTAGTTAAGTCCATGCCTATACGTTTACAGGCTGTCATTCACACCAAAGGAGGCCCGACGAAATACTAATTTAATATTATTAAGGTTTTATGTTCAGGGCCAATATAAGTTTTGCTCATTCTAATGAAATGTGACATATCGTTAGAAAGGTCTTAAAAAATAACAACTTTGTTATCAGTCCTTTAGTTGATAGAACCACCGTTTTGTCGCTGGTTGCTTATTATTCCTGTAGTACATAAAATACAAAATTTGCATTATTAAAAAGGCTGTGAAGAATGCCATAAATTTAGCGGAAATGGCTTAGTACTCAAAACTACCGCTATAGTGCTGGAGAGAGAAACTATTTTTTAATTCCGATACAATAATATGGCATACCGATTATCGAACCAAACAACAAGGTTGTAGCAGAACTTTAATTGACAAATTTACTACTTTGGCGCTAGTGACAAATTATTACTTTAGTATGGAACATTTTATAATATCAATGAAATATAACATAATAAAAATATTATATTTGTTGTATTAATATTAAACAAAATTTATAGAGATTCAAAATATTTTTGACAATTTTTTTGATTTTTATTTACTTGAATTTTCCTCATTGGCGCAATGGTAATTTTATGCATACAATAGTTTTACTTCATATACGATGGTCGATCAATACGTAACCGTGTTTCAAAACAGGCGGCTTGCTGAGAGAAGTTGGCATTACCATCGTGTACAGTCATCTGTCAAACGACAACATAATAAATTTCTGTCTAAGGAATAAAAATAAAATAAAAAATAAGAATAAAATAAAAGCGAAGTTGGATGCTATCTATGAGGATCCTACACCATCTATGACAACCGTGAGATATTGGTTCCCACCAGCAGACGTTGCTACCGAGGAAATCGTTAAAAAGGCCCACGACATGATTCTTACTGATCACCGAACTAAACTGCGTGAAATAGCAGAAGGAAAAAAATTAGCTCAAACGAGGAGGTTATCGTCGAAACAGAAGCGTATTTTGAAGAGTTTGTTAAATCGTATTTTTTGGTGGGGTTAAAGAAATGGTAGAAACGTTTGGAAAACTGTATTGGCCAAAAAGCAGATTATGTTGAAAAATATGATGTTGCGTCTTCATTCCTAACACTGGTACGTATTTAATAATCAACTCTCGTACATATATTTTGTACCAAATGAAACAAATCAGAAATGTTTCAATGTTACGTTTCATTGGGTATCATGCAGATATGTTAAAACTGGCCTTACTTTCACGATAAAGATAATTTTTTTTTCAAAATCAAAGATAATCGTACATTGAAGTTTAGTATATAATGGAGTTAAGAATTAAGAATTTTTTTTATTTTTAACATTCAAATTCCAGACTGATGAGCTTAAATATCAATGGGTTTCTGATTCAGTTAGAGACGTTTATAGTGGAAGTATATTGCTTGAATATTATTCTTTTTATCCTCTCAGTTATTGAAAAACTATATATATGAAAAGTATAACCAGACGAACGTCCTATATATCCACTGAAATCGAGATATTACGATATACAAACATGATGAAATGTAACAGATCTTCTATCTAAAGCTAGCTAATTCTAAAATCAGTTATTTATTTGTACAACAAATTCTTCGAATTATCAAATATTATTTTGCGTTACTTGAGCATACATATCATAGAAGCGTATCTTTCATATTTGAACATTGCCATCCATTAATCATTCAAAATTATAACTCAAAATTAAAATACAGAACCCAACATATTATAATCCGCCACAAATCAAAAATTTTACTTGAGTATAACTCATCTGGCGCTTTAAGCACAAAGCTTCAGTACACAGTTCAAAAATCTCTATATAGAGTGAACTAGAAACAAGAATAACAGCAGCAACAACAATCTACAATTGTAATAATAATAAATTATTAAAGCGAAATGATACAAAAATAATAATTTTTCTCGGTTTTCCTTCCAAAAAATCATCCAAAATGACATAATATTGCTTTATATACGTAATATTGTTGTTGTTATCATATTTTCCAAAATAAATTTCAAAAACCTCGTCGTTTTTTATTTGTTGTAATCAAGATAACACAAAATATATAGAAAAATGTATATGTGTTTGTGTATGTGAATGTGCTCACTTACACATTCCAATATTATAACATCATAAATGAAAACCATGGCAGAACACTGACAAAGAAACAAAGAAAATTATGAATAACTTTTCTCGCAGTGTACGATGATAACATGGCACGAGAAGGGTGCTCACACACACATACACAGTGAAAATATGAACTGGAAATTTTATTATTTTTGGTTGTTTCACGATACGGTTGGATGGATTACTTTCGCACCTAATGTGCGGTGTAAAAACGAACGAGTGATTTCAAAAAATGAAAATGTATAATACGTGTACACTGTAAAATCACGGTATATACTAAATGTTTTTCTTTCGACTGAAAAGAGCTTTTGCTGGGTTAACCGCTTTATATTTAATGCTTTGTCTGTGAACCTTTTTGTTGTTTTAGTTACAAACCCAATGAGTTTAGTTTTTGTATACAGATCAATGTTATGAGTACATTAGGCCAAAAACTTACCATACACAATATTATTTACCTACTGTACCATCAAATATTTTTAAAGAAAATTTTTCCTCAAAACTAAAATGATTTTTTGTGCTTGGAAAATAAAAACTTTCATGGGAAAAATATAAAAATAAATGAATTCTTTGTTGGCGTTATTGTTATATGTTTTCCCCAACTGTGTCGAATTTTTCATGAAATTCAATAAAGTTGACAAGTAAATGTTATTTTGTCAAAATACAATAAAATTTTCTATGATTATTTCCGGATTTTTATTTTTTTTTGTAATTTTACAGGCAAAAAGTTTTCTCGACTCCTCAGCGGCATTTAAACACGAGTATAGACAAAACTTGTATATGTATATGTACGATGGTTAACTATTACAAAAGGAAAATGAAAGGAAAAGTCATTCACGTTTAATTTTTGTATCGATTCATATAAACCGAATGAAATGCTTGTCAATTTCTTATTTTGGTATTATGTACATGTGACAGGACAATGAAACGAAAATTTAATTTTACCAAAATACGTTTATACGGTTTTCCTTGTTTTTATTGTTGAGTCAAGCTAATGAGGACTGAATGACAAAAGTTTATATAATCTTAGATTGTGTTTGCACGTATTACACGAGAACTAATCAAAAGTATTTTTCATTCGAAATATTGTGATAAGAATTAAATGAGATGCCATCATCTTTATGGCAAAACCAAGTTTTCTATTTACAATTACCGTGTGTATGCGCATATTACGAAAAAATACCGTGTGTCACACTCTGCATATCTACATACATACATTTTGATTATAACTAAATTTTAACTGACATTTATGTTTTTGTTTCAAAACATTAATTTTTGTTTAGTACAAGATTACCTGTCATACGGTTGAACATGATATCGTCTTAAACTCATATTCCTAGTACAATAAAGTCGCGATGCTATGGAGCTATGAAGGGAAAGATATTTAAAATTAAAAATCACATTAAAATTTTTTATTTTATTCTTTTGCTCTTAAAACGAATACTCTCATGGGGTTTTGACAAATGATAAGACGCATAAAAATCAACGGGGAAATTATGAAACGCGAAAATTATTAATGTATGAGCGATGTTGTAAATATGACTGTAGGTGGATTTCATGTTATTTTACAAGGTAAGCACAATTTCCAATTGTTCCATTTATAAAATAGCTGAATTATCACATTAACAACGTTAAAATCAATTAGGTATCTATATAAAAGCATATTTTTCGCCCATTATTAAGCAAATCAACATATCTGTTACTTTTTTAGACTACACCACAGACTTTTGACATTTGTACAGAACGTAAAATTTGTTTGGTGATCCGTTTCTTTACTGTAAAACATCCCATAATATATATCTACCTGGAATTATTAAGGTTTGAGTTCTGCTCCATTATCTGTTTCACTCTTTTTGGATCTCTTGTTTGAGGATACAGATACTTCGATCTAACAGTGAACTGACGTAACTGACATTTTTTCGATAATAGGCTGTTTATACTAAAATGTTTGTCGTGAGAAAGTGGATCTACTTTCATTCACTCTTAGGACGACGCTTCCCACCATTTTTTAGATTTTCGCAGTAAATTTAATTTTATTTTTAACAGCAGTTTGCGCACCGTATGATTGAAAAGTCGAACTACCCGTTAGAAGCTGGTGTCATTATTAAATAAACATTGGATTTCATTTGAATTCCTAGCAACGATGTTGAAGTGCCAGGCTTCGACGCCACTACGAAGCTACTTTCAGTAATTCTAGAAATATTAAATTCATTTTTTAACATATGTTTAAATATTGACTTCAATAAAAATTATTGCAACGAAATTTTAAAGTGAGCAAACAAAAATATTTACACGCCATCGTCGTCGGGTTCAAAACAGCTCATTTCTTTAGAAATTCATTAATTTTGCGCTAACTTCTTCTATTTCTTGGTAGTAAGGTTGCTCTCATTCTCGAATGTTTTGCTTTAATGCGTTTTCATATTCTCATACAATTATCATATAGCGGGTAAGCGAGTTTCCATAAATATTTCACAGCAGTTTTGTGCAGCTCAATCAGAGCTCAAAATCTTACTTTGTTATAATAATGCTAAATTTTAACTAACTATCTTCTGAAAACTATAACTACTTGGGCAACTCTGGTGCTGCCACCTGATAACTGACGTATCTATCTCGAAGCTTAACCTTTTAGACGGTATATTTACTCAGAATGTTGTTTTATACCGCTGCTATTTTGTGTTGTTATATTGTTTTCAAAATTTAATTACAGTGCAAAAATGAAACTAAATTGTGCACATTTCCGTGCGGTTATTTTTTACAACTTTCGACGTGGATGAACTCAACCACAGTGCTTTGATGAACTTAGTTCGACTTTTGGCGATGAAGCAGCATCAAGGACCAGTATTTATCGATCGTGTACAGAATTTAATCGTGGCTCGACGACGAATAGATTTAATATTGCGTGAACATTTGGGCGCCGAAAAGATTTGTTCCCGTTGGATCCCTCATAATTTGACAAATTGAATTCTAATATGAGCTCTAACTGGAAATTTCCGATGAGTCACGTTCTGGATGAGGTTTAAATGAAATAGAAGGCACGCTTGACAGAAATAAAAAAATTCAAGGTGAATAAGAAGTGGTTAAAATCGTCTTTTTTACTTACCAGAATTATGGTAAATATATAACCAAAAATCCTTATTCCTAGTGAAATTCCAGAAAAAAACAAGGTCAACCCTAGCTGAAAATTTAATCTTTAAATTTATTTGAAACTTTTAATTTCTTATTGTTTTTTGAAATTGCTATACTTTCGAACATCATTGCAAAAATTGGAAAGCTCCCAAGGAAGATGAGCTGCTACTTTCGGTATACAGTTTTTCGCTAGAATTCCCAAGGATCGCTTAATTGCCGCAAAAGGTTTAAGTATTGAATTGTGTGGAGGCATGTATGTGTGTTGTTGTGAAGGCTCAAAGTGTGTGTCCGCTCTCTAGCACAGAGTCTGCTTGTGCAGATCTAATCGGAGTGAAACTCTATACTTAAGCTTTTGAACCAAATTGGGAGTGATTTTTGACCGAGATTAGTCCATTGGAAGTGCAAGCTTGTAAGTTGTTGCGTTTTTCGTTTATTGCAAATGTTTTATTGTAAATCATTTACAAGAAAAACGACAATGCTATAAAAGATTCTTAATTAAATTTGCAAAAATATTGATCAAGATCAGTTTTCCAAAAACTTAAGCGGATATGATGATGTTGAACAAAATCTGTTTTCCGGCTCAAATTTGGCCCCTGTACAGGCCAGGCAGATTAATTGATCGGAATGAAACTTCATGCTTAAGCTTTTTTCACAAAATGGGAGATTCAAATGATTTTTGCACGAAATCGGCCCACCGGAGGGAGCTACTTCCATGTGAGCTTCTTCGTTTATTGTAAATATTTTGAAAAGTACATATATCGTTCATTAGAAAAACGATCATATTAGAGATTCTAAATTAAAAAGCAACAATACCGCCTCATATCAGTTTTCATAAATTTAAATGGAAATTTGGTATCTAAATGCGTAAGAAAAGGACCTGAAAAGCAAAGTGCGAAAGAGTTAGGAGTGCTTCGGTCCCAGAACAAATTGCAAAGATTAAATAATAAAAAATAAGAAAAGGAAAACAATTTTGTGATCGGGGTGGAACTTCATAATTAAGCGTTTTCCACAAACTTAAAGATCACTGTGACTTTTGTTTGAAATCAGTCCACCGGAAATGGAAAATAGTATTTAAAGTACATTACATTTGCGAGAAAACGGTTTAAACTTAAAGTTTGTAGATGAAACTTTAAGCAAAATCAGTTCAGAACATTAAACACCTATTTGTTTTTGAATAAGTAAAAATAGCTTTAGACGTAGGTTAAAGCAGTATTATGCCCTAATATGAAATGGTTTTAATTTTTTTTTTTATTTTAAGTTTTATTCAAGAATTTATTGTATTTGTCCAAAGCGTGTGTGTTTTATTGTGTGTATTTAAAAACACATTTAATTAAACGTTTAATGATTTAATTTTGAAGTTAAATTTGCAGAGTAAATTAATATCTAGAGGATAGAAAAGGATGAATCAAGGTACCGGTTGGTTATATGATCAAAGCGAAGGTGACTTTACGGGTATCATTTGGCACGCCAATGTCCCCTGTCAAGTTATGAGCGTTTAGAAATTGGCCGTGGATCGTTTCTTAAACTCGTAATTAGAATTTTATCTCATTTGAGCAGTGGAAAAGCTAATACAGATTTTACTGTCCCAACGAATAGAGCCATAAATTGATGAAAGTGAGATTCATTAATATTTTAAAAATCCTAAGGCCAAAGAGATCTTTGATTAAAAAAACAAATGGAGTTATCAGCAGAAGGAGCGACATAATCTATTAAAGACTAACACAGACTAAACTACATACCCAAAAAATAATGATATTTAAGATTTTAAATAGCTCCAGAAAATAAAGTAAGTAATAAAAGTATCTTGAGAAACATTTAAATTTAAATCATCAAAGACACTTCATCATACTGGCATAAAAAATAGGTAACAAGACACTCAATATCTAAATAGATTTTTTTTTGGTTGGACTTAGTCCGAAACATAGATGTTAATAAAACGTGTAGGGTAAAGGAAAACTCTAGGGAACCAGGCTTCCTCCAGCAACAGGTCTTATTGACCCAAGCTCACACGAGTCCAAGTCTCAAAATCTAAAAAGGAACAAATAAAGAGATGCAAAAGAAAACTATGTAAGAGAAGCGTCCCGGTGGAAGAAGACGAAAAATTAAGTTTTTCGATTTTAGGAAAAAAGAAAACAAACACGCGCGTTTTCTAGGCTTACTACTTTGCTTGATGTTCATATCATTTTTCTTAATAATTGTGAGACGTTGGTGTTAAATATAAGATCGTCGTGAGTATTACAAGAATTGGGCCTGATTCAAATCTATTCAAAATACTAATAAAAGCAGACTTGCCCAGGCTGGAAAACAAAAGGTCTTAACAGGTTTCTGGTCACTCCTTTAAATATTTGTCTGAACTATTCTAGATGTTAATCGTTGTAAACTTATGAATGGCTAGTCGTTTGTTCACTTGCAAACGAAGACATTATAGCCGTGAAATTGATGAATGAAATGTAAGATAAATTTTTGGCTATTGTTACGCATAGTCTGCTTTTTAACTGACGAACCGGCGACTGTTTGTACAGAAAAATGCGACGTCTAGCAACCATTTCTGGGATAATATACAATAAAATAATTGGGGGTTGCCCGCACAAAGCGTTATTTATTGTATTGTAGGAATCAATTCTCATAGCAAACGCCAAGAGACTCCCCTGACCCATTAAAACAACACAAAATATAACAGCATATAAAATCTGTTTCTTCAAATTGCAATTAATGTTTTCAAATAAATCTGTTTTCGTATCTCGGTGTAACAGCTTTACGAAATAATGAGACATTATGTCCCCCCAAAGCGAATATATATCAAATGGACATTCACTCGAAAAAACACCCAACATTTCATTTATCTAGATTCAATCGATCGGTATCATTCCATTGATACTTACAAATGAAAAGACTTCTTCAAAGCTATATGTATAGTTCAAGTTTTATAATTCAAGATTTTTTTTTTTTAAATTTCGTAAAATAAACATCAACTTCAATTTTATTTTATACGATTTAAGAATGTCAACGTGAGCTTCACGAAAATTTATATAACAGAGTGCATCAAAAACTGTTGATGTATTCATGTTATGCACATATGTGTATGTAATTTTATTTGAATTTTTGAACAAGGAACTTACAATTACTTTATTTTTATTATGGAACTGCAAATAATTTCTGTATTTATATTTGAAAATTTCATTTCGGAGCTTTTCTATCTCTAAAACTATTTTGTAATGTGAATACATTTACATTATATACATCCGAGATAGTTATGTAGATGCACAAATATCTGATTTCAAGTTGAATACAAATAACAATAATAGTGTTTTTATATTTTAACCAAATTTAAATCCATTCATATGTAAATGTATTATATATGAGAAATATATATATATATATATATATATATATATATATATATATATATATATATATATATATATATATATATATATATATATATATATATATATAGCTATGTATATAGCTATGTACTCGGAAGTAATATAATTTCCAATTTAATCATTAAAATTTATTACTTTACCGCATTACCAAGGGGAATCACGTCTACGCCGAAAAATTATGTTTATAAAAAATATCCGAAATCATATCGAATAATACCATACCATATCTACTTATGTACACGAATATATAGTTGAGATTTGAAAATTCAAGTATTTTAGTAGATTATGCAGTTTTCCTTTTTGATGTTGTGATTTTTCCTGGTGAAATTATAGTAATTTGATTTGCAAGAAAATGTAAATTTTCAACCCAATTTTTTGTTTTGGGGAACTATGAAAATTTATTCAATGTACTTATGTGGAATAAACGGAAAGGTAAATCATGTTATTCTCGATTATGTAGCTTGATGTTTCATTATTTACAACCCTTAAGCACACAATGCATTAAAAATGATGCATCTATATGTATGTTTAGTAGCTATGTATTTTAAATTTAACTTTATATGTACGTACAATGTCAACCATTTAAAACTTTCCAACGAAATTTCTCGCAAACCATCTGTAACTGAGAAAAGTATGTGATGAAGGTCTTGCAGGTACCTCAAATGTCAACTTCTATAAAACGATTATGACGTCTATTTTGACACCATTTTGCCTACTACGAGTAAAAAAAAGTATCGATTTCAAGAATCATAATGGCCGCAGGTCATCATGGAATCTTGGGTTTTTATCTTGGAACTGAACATTTTCATTAACACTCCAAGTACAATGGCTTACCAAAATACCATAATTATATTTAAATTTTTAAATTGATAATTTAATGGCAAATAAGAAATCTAATTGAAAATCTAATTGGAGTTAATTCGTAGGTATATGGGATTTGATCATAATAGACTAAAGTTAAATAATTTCAATTAACATTCAACTAACATGATATGATTTTCTTTTATTTTCATTCGTCTACTCTAAAACATTCTAATAAACTAATGACCACTAATTTTGGACACATTAATTAATAATTGATTTGCCATTTAGGAACAGTAAAATAAATTTACATCAAATCGTCCTTGCGTGGTAAAAATAAAAATTTATCGTTAGACGTAATTTTTCGATCTATCAAAAACGAAATTTTAAATATTTTAAAACTATATATTTTTCATTTTCTACGTTATTTCAAGACCAATTTTGATAATCATGTATTAATACTAAAATTTTATGGTACAGAACATCCTGTACCGTGCGTTTCTAAAAAACAATTTTGAAACCTAACCATAGACATTCTAAAAAAAATTTTCGACAGTTCATTATATATTTAATTTCGCCCTTAAAAAATAATTAGGTTAATTGGTAGTAATTTATGGTCAAAAACGGATTCTTAGTAAATGTCGATTTTGGCAAGTTGAGTTCCGTTTTACAGGAGTATTAATGCCCCTACTATTAATACTCGTTACCAGAGATTTCGATTTAAATTCTGATAGTGCGTCAAATAGCTACTTGAATTTATCGTCGAGCCTAAATATCATTTCCTAACCCTGGTTATAAATTGGTCACGAATTTTGTTTGCCTGGAAATGGCCATAACACACCAGAGATTTTTTACTCAGGTTCAAATACTGCGTCAAATAGCTAATTAGGCCTAAATAAAATCTCCTAACCCAGCTTTTTACTGCCGTTTTATTAACTAAAAGTTACGTTTAGTTCTCTTCAGCTCGATTTTGGTTTTCCTATAGAAAAATGAATTATGAAAAATATTTTCATAGTATTTTTGATACAAAATTTTTTTTCTGGCATACTTTGGAAAACCGTTAGTGTAAATTTTTTCAAAAACAAAATTAAATTGGGAATATTTTCCTAGCCAATCGAAATTGGATAGGAAAAATATTCCCTAAACTATAAAATTTTAGATAAAACATGATTTCTCAGTAGGCCAGAAAATGATATTTTTGACAAAAACGCTATATACATACAAAAAAATCCTTATTCCTTTTCCTATAGAAAAACCAGAATCGAGCTTCTGGCAATTTCGATAAACTTAATTATTATTTTTCTACTATTTTTGTAGATGACACTGCTGTACTTGTCAAATGAAATTATGGTTTAGATCTTTGATAAAAATATTGATTTCTGGGGGTCCCCCGATTAGGAGCAAATTAGTGAGCAAATTGGTTGCGGTATTATTAGTCTATTTGACAAAAATCACAAGAACGTTCCAACCGGGCTACTAAGGATAGCAACTAAGCCTCGTAACTGGTCTTTCTTCAAAGACAACGAGTATTTTATTAATCTCAGGCTAGATTCACAAATATAGTACTTTGCCTTTCTGCATACTTTGCCTTTCTTGATAATAGATGTAGTCCTTAAAAGGTTTCTTATCATGCCGTGCTTAGAATGAAAGCCTGTAGCGAAGGCAGACATAAAACAGTCTACATTGCAAGAATCGGAGCTGAGGAAAAGGCAGCGGTATTAGTGCGGCAAGCCGTACCCCGTAGACTGTTAAGCTTCGCTTTAACGGAAATTGACTTACCCAAATACCACCAAATGACAAAAGTGTAAGATAAGAAAGGTAGAATCTATGATTTGTAAATAAAAGGGACTGTTCAGTTTTGTTATAACAAAAATCGTTAATTTCTGTTAAAGACTGTTAATTTCTTTACAGAAGCTAATGAAGCCCTTCGAGTGGATCTTAGACTTTTTATGCTGGTAAAAAGTTATCCCAATCAATCTGAAGATTAGATCTTTTGGCTTTTTTCTTGAGTCTCCTAGAAGTTTTTCTTAGTTTTTTTAAGGTCAGAACACGAAAAATGTTTGTTATTAATATTTTGTTTGGTAATAAGAGGATAGGATATTTCGAAAGCTAATGTGATGTCGTATACGTCAAAAACAAAGCTAGCAAATCAAACAACGGAACAAAAAATAATAAATATTACAGACGTAGATCACAAACTATACAGACAATCATCTCCGTCCTCACAGAATTAACAAAAAAAGGCGAACAGCCTTTTTTGAGGGTTTTAAGCTGAGAAGTGCTTAAATTGTCAAGCCACAATGAATCCTAATGTTTATGCTCGAGCTACCACATAACGTATGATGAGCATTAGCATTGCAACCTACCACTAAACGTAATTGTTTTTTCGTACTCCACGAAAAAACTACTACGAAAATGAAATCGTATAGGGTGAATACACTAATGCTACCGCAAGTGATTTCGAAGGTTCGAGAGTAAGGTGCCGACTAACTAGACGTATGCAAATTTTCGGCAACAAGAGGGTTTCAAGCCGTGAAATGTTGAAATTAAAAGGTGGAATGTTTCCAATGGATCACCCGGTATAAACACACACATTTATCCATACATTATATAAAACACTGAAAAGCAAAGGCTAGAGTAGGGATTGAAAAATATCATACATGTAGCAAATTACATAAACTATGTACATATATGTACACGAGTTGAATCATTAAAACAAACGTTTCTGTAATAAAACGTACCTACATAATTTTGTCTTTTTAAAATTTCAAACCAGCAAAAAAAAATACAAAATTATTTCGCATGACTCTTACAAAAAAATAAATTTTAATTAATAAAAATCACGTTCGCACTTTGTTAGAACAAATATTAAATATTATAGACTTTTATATACATGTACCCTATCTACAATACAATAAAGCTACTCGTATTATTATTATTATTATTATTATTATCCGTCTATCTCACGGGACGACAATTATTTTGAACACAATAAACAATTGGGAATCTATAATTTCTCTAATTTTTATAGCTTTCATACATTTTAATGATTTTAAAAATATTTTTTTTATCACAATTCGATTAAAAGCACGACTTACCCAAATTTGTTGGTAGAAAAAGCATCAGTAAATAGTAGGCGTGCAGATATATTCGTTTCACCTCCATGATTTTGTAATATTCAGGAGTCAAGCTCCACTACACCCACCACCGTATAAAATAAATAAAACAAATAAAAAAATAATCAAAATAAACTTTTTCTTAAATTCACTGTCATTGAGCTTTTTTGTTTGTTTATTTTATGTTCGATGATGTTTTTTCACCCAAACTAATAAAAGCTTGTATCGATTTGATTTGTTCAGGTTGTTTATCGATTCGCGTGGAAAATCTGTAATAAAAGAAAATACAAAAATTATTTACTTGCGTACAATAATTATATGCAAAAGGTAATCAATAATTATAAAATGTTAAACCTTTTCATCACTCTGCATATACAATACATACGGGTACAGTCAAACATCGTGTACGTACAGTTATAAAACAACAAGATTACAAATCGACTCACAAAAGTAATATTTTTGAATACTCTAAAAGTTTATTTAAAGTTCAACACAAAAAGCTTTATTGTGCAACTCATGTTGTGTGTACCTCTTGTACATTCAGTACCCGACTTTTTTCGTTAAATTCGTCTATGAGGAAGCGGAAAAACTTTATTTTAAAATTTACTAAAAATTGAAGTATATATAAGCTAAGTATATGGGAAACGGTATACATACCCGCCCCATCCAGAAAAACGAAAGAATAAAATAAAAATTTTCATTTTACAGCAAAAACAATTTTTTCAACATTTTATTTAAAATAAATAAAAAATCAAAACAAACATCGGATCGCAATATAAATTTTATTTGAATAGACTACCACTGTAATGTTGCTATACATAGTGTAGTGAATAGTGCGATATACTTTATAAATTTGCCGTAGCGGAAATCAGAATGGAAAAAACAAAAATTACAAAAAAAATATTATTAAAAATTAATAAATAAAATATAAAATTCTATTGTTTCTATTCCATTGAAAAATTTAAATTTCCGCTAAAAATACCAATTTATATGAATATATTATTATTTTAGAAAATAATTACAAATGGAAAACTTGGTACGGTTAATATTTTTCGAATAATTATTACAAAAGGTGTATTGTCGGTGCCTACCTACACGTAAAAAATGGGAAATTTCCGAACGTGATGATTTGATGAAAATCTAGTTTTACAGTAGTTTTGAAATAAACCTTCAGTATATATAGTTTTTGATTGATTAGGATTTTACATTTTTGAAAAAGGTAGAAAATTTGAGTTTGATTATTTTATGGTTTTGCCCTGTTTTCGGTATATTTATAGTAATTAACAGATACATATATATTTTTGGAGAAAGGATAATCCGATTTAGAAGTTTGGTTTAAACGAGTAGGTACAAATTATTAACTTGTAAGCTATAATTGGCGTTGGCATGCATTGCCTAGTAGGCTTTTTAATTGGAATGATTAAATCCACTCGGTTTCAATAACAAATTTACAACGATAAAGTTCTGATGGTTAAAAGGTTTACGTGACTCTAAATATTTCACGTAAGAACAAATAAACTAATAATAAAATTACAATGGCACTCAAGGAAAACTGCTTGATTAAGCGGATTAGGTTTGATTAGGCGGATTCGCTATTCTTTCCGACAAAATCACTACCTAGATTAGGCTATCATCGTAGCTTGGATTCCGATAAACTTTCGCGACGTCCAGAAAATGCAACCACTGACGTTAACATCACTCAAGTTCATCAAATTTAGAAAAATGGAAGAAACTTTGAATATGTCCAAAGAACATGTTGGTCACATATTGAATTAAGATTTAGGCAAGATAAAGCTATCCGTGTGTTGGGTGCCGCGTTTGCTTACTTGGGCCAGAAGTGTTCGAATGAACAATTCCAAGGCTCTGTTGCCGCAGTTTAGGCACAATAAATCAAAGGTTTAGCGCCGGCTCATTACTGTTGAGTGAACTTGGATACACCATTACACTCCAGAATCAAAAATACAGTCAAAATAGTAGACTGCCAAGGGGAAATCAACTCCTTAAAAGCCAAAGGGTGTTCCTTCGGCTGGGAAAGTGATGGCGTCTCTTTTCTGGGACAGTCATGGAGTTATCTTAATCGACTATCTTCAAAAACGGAAAAAGGGCCGCATTTGCAGAAAAAGATGTTGTTACACCAAGATAATGTGCCTAGTCCGCATTAGATCTAGTCCGAAGACACTTGTTTGTTGTTCCCAGAGCTAAAAGTTGCACTCGGAAGACAGAGATTGTCATCAAATGAGGAGACCATCCTTCGTAAACACCTATTTTGTAGAGGAAGACGCCGAATACTACGGACGAAGTGTTAAGACTTACAAGGAGAATATGTTGAGAAACAAAAATAAATTTGAAGAAAAAATGTCTTGTATCTTTGTTAGGTTGCAAGCTTTTAAGACAACCACACGTTCCGTATCACCGTCCACCTCGTTCAATAGAAAATATTGCTATATTTTCAGTAGAAAATATTGCGTTCAATAGTAAATATTGCTGCCTTTGCGAGGATTGAAGGAAGCTGACCATCCATTGTGAGATCATTTTCACCTCGGCGGTTATGTGAACAAGTAAAATTTCCATATTTTGGGTACAGAAAATCCACACGTGACAATTAAGAAATCAATACACCCAAAACGAATGATTGCTTGGTGTGAAATATGATCCAAAGGCATCGTAGGGCTATCTTCTTCGAAAAAGAGGAATGAACCACCAGACCCGTTGTTTATTACTTTAACACAGAAGCAAATGGAAGATTAGGCATCCAAACGGAAAGGTGGGTGATTTAGTTGTGATAAAGAAAGATAACTTACCTCCTTTATTAACCCTAACAGTCCCGATTCCCAGTCCTAGAGCAGTAATGAAACGTTCAACTACAAAATTGTGCACTCTACCACCCTTGGAAAATGAAAGTAAGAGCCTATCAACTGACGAAGAAAACAGGCCAACTTTGAGAAGTAGATCATGCCGGGTTCGTACAGCCACTGTAACATTTCTCACATTGTTATCCACTTTAAATAATACAGATGCATGGGTTAGAAGATGCGGGAAGCATATATTTCGACAATGTAGGAGAATTCAGCTACTTCCTGCAAACTGGAATCTAATCATGCGATATAACGATTTACTGTCAGTTTATCGTGAACAATTTATCGTAGAACAATTTATTGTGGACACAATTTATCGTGGAATCAATTTATCGTGGAACAATTTATCGTAGAACAGTTTATCGTCGGCAATTTATCGTATAACAGTTTATCGTGGACAATTTATCGTATAACAGTTTGGAATAGCTTTAGTATCGCAGTCACATTTTTTGTCAGTCTGAGCGACGGTAGCGCCACTTTGACCAAGAGCGGAATTGTTTATAACTAAAAATGTGACTGCTTAGCATTTTGGCCCTAGCGCCATCTATTGGAATAAAAACGAACTAAAATTTAAAAAAATACGTTAAGACGTGCTAAAAAAATTTAATAAAAAAATATTGAATCTCATTTAAAAATAAATGAAATTTAATATTTTTTTATAAATATATTAAATTGAGAGTGGGAGTCGCACTGCGTGCCGCACGTAGGAGTAGATTATATAGAATCTATTAATGACACCTACGTTCCTCCCCGTAGCCCTGCGGGGCTCTTTAGATTTTAATTTCGGGGGGCGTAGGAGCCGGGATCTTCAAACATGTCGCACTGCGTGCCGCACGTAGGAGCGGATTATATAGAATCTGTTAATGACACCTACGCTCCTCCCCGTAGCCCTGCGGGGCTCTTTAAATTTTAATTTCGGGGGGCGTAGGAGACGGGATCTTTAATCGGTTGAAAAACTACCGAGTTCCGTCCCACATGGCCATATTCCAGAACTTCTTTAAAAAATCATTCAATAATCCCATTTCCAACCAACATACACAATCCCACCATAATCGGTTAAGAAACTACCGAGTTCCGTCCCACATGGCAATATTCCAGAACTTCTTCCAAAAATCATTCAATAATCCCATTTCCACCCAACATACCCAATCCCATCATAACCGGTTAAGAAACTACCGAGTTCCGTCCCACATGGCAATATTCCAGAACTTCTTCCAAAAATCATTAAAGGATCCCACTAATTTTTTGATACCACGCATAAAACCTTTCTACGATAAATTGTCCACGAAAAACTGTTCTACGATAAATTGTCCCAAGATAAATTGTGTTCACGTTAAATTGAAACACGAAAAATTGTTTACGATAAAGAGACCGTCACCCGATATAACATGGGAAGCTACTACATCATAGAAAACCCTCCAGTTGCTTACCAGAGTAACCATTTCAATCCAAAGCGAAGGCAAATGCCAAGCTAGGCGTTGATGACATGGTTATGATTATTCTAAGTGCCACCTTTGGCATTAATGTAAGTGCCAACTTGTCTCAACGAAAATTACGAACAGCACTTTATCCGAGTAGAATGAGCAACATCTCTTACAGTTTGCAAAATGTGAAATGACCTGGTTGGACTTGAAATCGTGTATTTCTCGTATTTCGCAATCCCGTTTTCAAAATCACGATTTTCAAAATCCCGTAAAATATAATAAAAATCCCGTAATGATGATTTTAGTGTGTCATTTCTTAGCCGATTATGAAAAAATTAGGCATACTGGATGGAAATGGGAAAAGCCCAATTGATTTTTGGAAGAAGTTCTGGAATTTGGCCACCTATAAGACGGAAGTCGATCATTTCTCAACTTAAACAATTATGATAATATTGATCGAAATGAAATTCTTAAATGATTTCTGGAAGAAGTTCTAAAATAAGGCCACGTGGGATGCAACACAATCATTTCTCCATTTCCTAACCGGTTGTAATGAGATTGGGTTTGTTGAATGGAAATGGGTTTATAAACCTGTTCCAAATCAAACAAACCCAATCACATTATCATTAAGTTAAGAAATGGCTCCGTTAAGAAATGGCTGAGTTCCGTCCGAGAAGGCTATATTCCAGAACTTCTTCCAAAAATCATTTTGAAACCTCATTACCATCTAACATGTCTAAATTCTCCACAATTGGCTAAGATATGACACACTTAATATCAACATTGCGGGATTTTTATAATTTTCTACGGGATTTTAAAATACGGAAAAACGACGTTTCAGCCGCTCCCCTACGTCCATTCTAGATAGATAATACCATACGTTTATTTAAGCAAAATAATATTTACACTATAACCCATCTGAAAAAACTAGAAGAACATCAGCAACAAGTGAATTTGTAATTGACGCATCTTCAGGAATAAAGGGTTTCCAATTTCGGCGGGTCGATATTGAAATGGAACAAAACAACAATATAACATTGTTCAAAGGTCAACCGCGGCTTCTCACGGTGGTACGGATCAGAGTAGTCCAATTTTCAAGGACTGCCGCATACATTCGGCTTAATTTGGGCGATGGTATTGGTTATGTTGGCTTGTGAGGAAACCTCACAAGAAAACGGGTAGCAGAGTCAAATCCTACGGTCTTGATGGCCAATTCACGTCACCTCTGCTACACTCCATTCGCTCATGCACAATGTTTATCGTTGCACCTGCTATGTGGCATGCAACCACATCCTGCTGGAAACGCATGTCGCCTACCTCCATATCTTTCAATTTTGGCCAAAAGAAATCGGTTGGCATCGTTCTGTAGCGCTCGCTGTGGATGATGATGGCCTCACCCACGTCATTTTCAAAAAAGTACAGAGCGGCAATTTTGCTTATTAAAATAGCTATTCATTCAAAAATGACTGCATCCAAAAATTTTTGTGCACAACAAGGAATTGACTGCCTTTCCTGTACACTTTCACGGACCATGGCAATGTTCTCAGCCGACCTGGCGTTCTTTTGACGTACGGGTGTTAGCTGATTGTTTACCGAACCAGTTGTCTCGTATTTGGCCACCAATCGTTTGAGAGTCAAATTTGAATGACCAGGACCACCGCGTCTGCCATAAAATGGGCGCAATACAAAGTTGAATCAGAAGGATATTATCGTAATTGGCATTCTTCAGCCGATATTAATATTGAAATCTTAATGCAAGCAAGACACACAACAGAATACTATCGAAGTAATGCATAACGCTCAGCATAATTCCCTTCTTCGATCTCGATTAATGGATATTATGGCTTCAAGACGAACTGAATCACATCACGGAACTAGCAGTAACGTCAATTAACGTGCATACCGTTAGTGAGGATACATTCCTACCTATGGTTTGCACTATCTGTACCCCTATACGACAAATTTCCGCACTTTGATAGTACCATCGTCTGAATAATTTTTAATGCACCAATCAATCAAGAAACTTTCAATCAGTGATTACCTGTGCACGAAGTATTGTATGTGAGCCATATCTCACCTATTTACACAAAACATTCAACTATGTACATCTCAATGTGAAAGAAACGTGCTGTTACGTACCATTATATGAATCAAGGATTTAAGTTACTAAAACAAAATCATCAAAGTTTACAATTGACTTGATTTGTGAATCACATATCATAGTCAAATAGAACTTTACAGTAGTTGCTTACATGAGAAATACTTAAATGTCGACATTAACGTTCATCAATGCTTTTTGGACATTGAGCCAAGTATTTACTTCAAATTATATTTTGTTGAAAAGCTACCGAGCCTTACATAACCATTGGTACACTGCATCGTTTGCAAATATAAGAAAACTCGATTTATTTTCACATCCATATTTATTTTTCAATTATATAAACAAAGTGAACCTTTGTGAGTTTATGTATCATCATCATCATCAACATAATATTACAGGTAATTTCAACAAACATTTTAAAGAATATTTCTTCAATATATAATCTCATAATATCTATGATAATATTTATACATATATGCATAATATATATGATAAAGTCAGAGATAAAATTGGATGCAAATAAGTTTACAGAAACAGTGGAGTATACCTTCGAGACAGCAGAAGAATACAAAAAAAAAACGGAAAAACCGGAAAATCGAAAAATTTGTATTATGCTCCGTATGCTGCATAATAGACGTTTCTTTATTAGTTAAATATAATTTAATTTCAGTATTATTTATTTTTAATTTAATTTACTTTCATACTTTTCATTTTTATCAAAATAATCAAAGGAACAATTACCATTTAATTTAAATATAAATCCACGCACATATACAAAGAGCCTAGATATTATTTTTAAATGTTGTTGTTTTCATTTGTGGAAAATTTACAGATGTTCGTATGAACCTATATACGTTTAATGTCGCTTGGCCAAAAGGTATACGAGCTTTTCTAGAGAATTGATCTTCCGGTATATTTTAAAAGCTATTATAACATACATAATTTATGTACGTATGTAATTTATAATTTATACCTTTCTTTAGTAAAGCGCGTATTTTACGAGTAAAAAAAAGTTAAAGAGATAAATATTCGAGCTAAGACAAAAAAAATATTATCATTATAATTTACATATAACAATTTTAATAATCATATTTATATATATGAAATGTATGCGCTCTGTGGGATGCGATGAAAAACAGTTTTCATTTCCCAACTTTTCATATTAGATAAATGGGGAAAACTTTTCGTCATTATATGTGTATGATGTGCAGACACAATGAAAAGTTTTACAGTTTACATCAAAACAAAGTTGATTTAAATTAATGAAATCCTTGCTAACAGGCAAAGCAGTTCTGCTTAAATAAATTTTCTTGAAATAATGAGAAAAATGATGGATAAATTATTTCCGTTGTTATACTGAAGTGGCGCAATGCCATATTCAAAAGTTTCTTATTAGATATACTTACTGTAATGTCAATGACTTAGAAACGGAAATAAAACGTTCCATAGTTTAACCTAGGGTACGAGCATTATTTTTCTAAAGTATATGAATTTTACAAAAGAAATATTCAAAACCAATATAAAGAAAATCCAATTATATTTTGATACCGACTCGAATGGATTCCACAAAAAAACATATAAATTTTCCTCGTATATTTCACTAATTTTACAATCAAATAAAATCCCAATAGAATTGATGGTTTATTAGCACTCCGGGTATTCATATTCATTTATAAATACACCGGGTGAGTTTTTTAAGCTGAAACTTTCAAATATCTCGAAAAATAAGCCCTCTACGATAAAAATGACCATATTCAAAATTAAATCATTCTGGAGGGGAAATACATTAGTGCTAAAATTAGGACCCCCACCCCTGTTTGTAAGGGGGGTGGGTGGCAACTTGGAAACTAGGATAGGAACCCCTATTTTTTATTACAGATTCGGATTCTACGGCTAAAAATACTTAGGATTTACTTGAAATATTTTTTCGATTAATGATAGATGGCGCTGTAATAGGCGATACTAAATTTCTTTCGTTTTCTCCTACTGACAACATTATGCATACGATTCTGCAATATGTTTGCATTAAAATTAACATGTTTTCAACTGAAATTAGTTTTAAACAAATTGTATTTCTTAAATTAAAAAAAAAACTATTTTTAGCGTAACACAGGAACATATTGCAGAATCGTATGCATAATGTTCTCAGTAGGAGAAATCGAAAAAAAATTATTTTCGCCTATTACAGCGCAATCTATCATGAATCGAAAAAAATGTTTCAAAGAAATCCTACGTACTTCTAGCCGTAGACTCCGAATCGGCAATAAAAAATAAGAGTTCCTATCTTAGTTCCTAAGTTGCCCCCACCCCCCACCCCCCCTTACAAACAGGGGCGAGGGGTCCTAATTTTAGCACTAATGTATTTCCCCCGCAGAATGATTTAATTTTGAATATGGTCATTTTTATCGTAGAGGGCTTATTTTTCGAGATATTTGAAAGTTTCAGCTTAAAAAACTCACCCGGTATATTATAACTGAAACAATTTATTTTCCATTTTCCGACATTACCAAAAAATGTATATCACTCCAACAGATTCTGTAGAATATAAGAACGGAAATCGTACACAATCAATAATCTCTCGCTTTGCTATAAATTTTTTACAAAATTGAACGGTTACAGACGATTATAATTTTATGATTCACACAATATATAAAAGTTTTCCAAAGTCTGCTTTGAGATTTTATAAATTTTCTAAACGTTTTGAATTGAGGCTGGTCACAAATTTAATCAATAATATAATTTTTGATAAAACACCATCATAGGTGTGTACACACACATATTTATGTACGTGGCAAATATTTCAAAAATTCAAATCTCAAAACACGTAACCTACTTAAAAACCAATTAATAGACCGTACAAATAATTTTATTTACATTTTTGAAATTTCCCAAAAACTCTATATATTTTAATTTAAAATCAAATAAAATAATTATTATTATTATTATTTATAATAGTCTAATTCAATAATTAAAAATCTAACCAACCATACACAAAGCACATACAGTTAAAGTTATATTAAAATGTGGTGAATGTGTGTGTGTATGCCTGTGTGTTTGTGTAAATTTCAAGAATAATTTAAATAATATATTATTTTATGTAAACAGGTAAGCAAATATAATTAAATATATTTATAATTGTTATTTAATAAGGAACACAATATTTGTATTTAATAATAAACAGATTTATGTGATTTGTATTTATTTAAATGTTTTTTAAACAGTTATTTATGTAATATGTCAAGGCCAAGGGGATATAAATGTCATATTGTTCATAATTACTATTTATTGAGCTTTTGGTAAGAGTTAGGTACAGGGATGGGCGTAGACAAATCGTCGACAACTCGTAAACTTAGTTCAAATTTGTCAATATATTTAATATTAATTAAATATCAGACACGGTTTGTTTTGTCCCATTTATGAATGACTATAACCATTAATTATGTTAGTAAATGTACATCAAGAAATCGGCATACAGTCCGCCGTTGATTATTTTCTGATTGCGAAAACGAATTTTAGATAAAATATTTAACTGGCGTATAACCAACTGGCCGTTAGTAATTTTTGAGCCACTAGCCATTAGTAAACTAGATTTCCATTAGTTTATAATAGTGGTTGAATGTTGTTGTTATTGTATCCATAAAAAGTAGTGGGTCTAATATTTAGTTATCCACCATCACTAATAAATACTTCGACAATAATTTTTAAAAGTTAAATTAAAATTAGCGCCATCTATCAATAACTGGTAGGAACTAAAATCAAATTATTTATAATTTTGTCGAAAAAATGTGTACCATGAACAAAACAAAAGAAATACGCTAATTTCAGGCCAAATATTTTTTTTTTCTAAATATAGCCGTAAAGCACAGTGTTGCCAAGATAGTATTCGTTGCTAGATGTGAAACTTTCGGATTATTTCTAGCACCATAAAAATCAATTTTGTACCCAATTGCAATATGAAACTATTCGAACATTTTTTAATTTTGTTTAACTCTACATACAACTGAGATTAAAACTCAAAAATTGTGCTTATTATTGTAACGAAATGTTTCGGGGATCGTTGATGTTCCCTAATATTTATTAAAATGTTTAGGTTTCACGTACGACCTTTTCGTCATCAGAAATTTAGTATTATTGAGATACACTTTGAGCGGTCGTAATCATGCGCGGCTAATACTCATGAGTGATGGGGTGGGGATTTCAAAGTGTATTTTCAATCTTGCTAGACCGCTTTTGTACATAAAAAAAAACAAAATGTATAATAGATAATTAAATGGACTCAACTTGTCTTAGTGGTTTACATTTGAACCTGACCGGACCGATACAAAAAAAAAAAAAAAACAAAATTTATTGACAGGTAAAATTTACATGATAATAGGAAATGGGGAACGGGATGTAATGTGAATGTGATTACCTACTTCCACTTACATGATTGCCAATTTTGTTGCTTTATCTCATCCTGAAAAAATTTAAATACAACGCGGAAAATAACAATATGAAGAGAAAGAAAATATTGAAATAAATAAAATTTGATACCACCAAAATAGTAGCATTTAATTAATTTTATACCGAAAGCCAGTAAAAAATATAAAAAAAATACATTATAATAATTAATGACCATAAAAAAAAATTGAATTCAAGTAAATAATATTTGAAAAAAAATAATTACTTATCACTTAATTTGACGTCAGAGCCAGAAGTAATAATTAATAAAGAAAAAAACGGAATTCATCCGAACAAAACATCAATGAAAATTTGCGTAGTAAATTTTCAAAGCACGAAATTTAACAATTATTACTTGTGACTAATACCTAAGATTAAACTTAAACCTATAAAAATTTAAATATGTAATATTAAATAGAAAAAAAAAAAATATTTAAAGAAAATTATAATATTAAATTACAAAAAAAAAACTTGCAGATTGTTTAAGGCTCGTGGGGGTATCCATTTTCCCATTAGCGATGATGTGACGTTGACCGAAGGGTTTATCACTCGAGTGAATTTATATTTGTCTGCGTTCGTATAATTTTCATACTTATTTGTATTCTGTGGTATAATCGTTGTTATGATTTGCGGACAATGAATCACAACATTCAACAATTTGATTGATTTGACTTTTGTTGGCTTAATAACTGTTAATTTGAGTTTCTCAATTAATTTGTTAACTTTTAACAGTAACAGCATAGTAGTAACAGCATAATGGTTGCACTTATTATTCACAATCACATGGATTTTAATTTAATTTTTCGTTTCAATGAGATTTTTATAAATTATTTTATACTTATTATTTTATAATTTCTTTGTATTTATTTCATTAGTTTATAAATAATAATTATTTTTATAATGTTTTATTATTTAATTCAATCATATAAAATGAGATTGAATTTGTTTGAATGAATCTTGTTCATAAGCACTGCATGAAAACACATGGTTTTTATCACTTTTTACACCAAATTTAACGTCCATTTTTCTTCCACTATAACATACGATGTAATTGTTTCTCAATAGTAGATATGATTTTAAACTAGTATGTAACATTAATTTTAAGGACCTTATATTTTCTTTCTTTATTTATTTTTTTATTTTATTTTATTTTTTTTTTTTGTTGAACTATCATACTTTTATATTTAATTTAATTAGCACTCAGTCTCTTAACATTACTTACTAATTACTTGAACCCCAAAAAAAAAAAAAAATCGGAAATTCAATATTGAAAAATTGATGTGAATCATTTAATTACACTTTCTCAACTGGCTATCGTTTTTTTTTTTCGGTCCCAAACAAGACCTTTTTTGATTGATCGTAAAAGTACGAGGAAAAAAGAAACAAATAAATCAAAACCGGAAGTCAAAAATAAAAATCAAATTCAATTACAGCTCAATAAAATTAAACGAGATTTGCAATCAGGGCTAAACACTAGTGACGGCGTAGGCGCGACGTTACATTATTTATAAAAATTTAGTTAATACGTTTTACAAATGTTTTCTTAATATTTTTTATACCGACCAAATTGCACAGTGCAGGTTTGGCATTTGGATCGGGAGGTACCGGGTTAGAATCCCGTTAGGGGCAGGATGCAAAAGTGAAATTTCATCAACAGATTACGATCTGTGATGAAATGTAACACATCTATGACTCATCTTCCATGTCAGTATAGGCTAGAATGGAGCTTGCAATGTACATTACAGATGGTCTTAAAATCGGTCCTATAGCCGTACGTCCTCGAATTGGTTGATACTGGCTGGCGTAAAAAAAATTTTTTTAAACCAATTTCATTGGTTACAAATCACGTTTTTTTCTTGTGAATTTTATTCATCAACTTGGATTGATTTAAAAAAAATCAGAAGGAAGGAAGGAGTACTAGTACTAGTAACGACATCTAATGGAAAAGGCGGAGTCATATCCTCACACCAAATATATTTGGCTTGCACTTGTCGTTCGGCCACACAATACAATTTATTGACTTAAAATTATCGAGTAAGTACAGAATTTAATAAGAAAATTCTTCAAATTCATACTAATAAAACATTTTGAAATTTACAAAAACGAAAAGTTCTTATTTTCATGGAATTTTCATTGCAATACCCTTAAAATAAAAATTCTATTAAAATTCCAATGAAAGTTGTTTTCTCGATTGCTCGTATATAAATAATAAATCGTTTTTTCATATAAAAGCTCGCATGTTATAAAACAACAATTATGGTCCATTAAAAAACTATAATTTCCAAAGTAAACTTTAAATTCTTAAATTTTTTCTTATGTACAAAAAATGTATAATATACACAAAAGGAAATCATGGTTACGGGTTTGTTTATGGAGAGAACAGAAATTCTGTAAGTGAAGATGATATGGTACATTTCTTACGAATAAATCATAAAATAGAAGAACACACAGAAATTAAACCAATAATAGTCAGATAGTAGAGCAATATTACTTACTACTCACTAAAATACCCAGCAGACAGAATTCTTTTGTGTAGCATAAAATTCTCCCAAGTAGATATCATTTTAAAGTTTTTTTTTTTCATTTTCATCTCATCCACCACCGTCATACATTTTCATTTAACTTAAAATAAAAGAGCTTTTTTATTTTACGGCAAGTTATAAAATGTTTTTTTGTTTTTGTATTTTATTATTTTTAATTTTCTGAAAGTAAAATTATTTTTATTGTTCACAATGAAAATTATTTATTTTCCAAGTTAAAAAAGCACAATATAAAACAAAATAATATCACATAAGATAACAATAAGTTTAATCCGAAGTATGATGGTTGGCCAATTTATTTTATTTTTTTTGGTTGTGCGACCTTGTTGTTGGAATTTTTAAAGTTGTTCTTGCCTATTTTGTGCTTTATACACACATACATACATATATTGAAGATAATCTTTATTTATAATGTGGTGTAACATTCTGAACCTTCAAGAAATAACAAATAAAAAAAAACGAAAAAATTGGAAAACCATTTGGTATATACCGTTCATCCCCATTTCATTATATTTTTTCATGTCAACAATGGTTGCTGAAAAGACAACCAAAACTTTTTTGGTGCTGGTTATTTTGTTGTTGTACTTTCTTCTAATGATGATAATGATTATGATGAACATAGAGCTGAGTTGTCCTTAATTTATTTTTATCACAAACAAAAAAAAAATTGTTCAGAAGAAAAGAATCAGCAGCAGCAACAGAATGTAACGATATAAAAGATAAGTTTTATTTTGATGTTGTTCGTTGGTATGGACGTTCTGGGCATATTTAAAAAAAATTACTAAAGTTATTACTTTTTGGGTTTATTAGGTGACCCTGAAGAACTAAGATTTCGTTTCATGAATAATAAAATCATTTTGTATTTGATATGATTAACACTACGGTTTCAAAGGAACCATTCAAGTTACTTTTCACTTGCATAATTTTAATTCTGGTCTTCTGGCCTGTACTTTTTTTTGGTATATAACTTGGAATAATCTTGATAATATTTTAGTATTCTTAAGATTGGCATAATTTACGAAAAAGTGAGTTTTTAGGAACTTTGTTATCTATAATCATTTTTATTATTTATCCAAATAATAAACTTGCATATTTAAAGGTAGAGTACATTTAAAGAAAAAACGAATTTATGTTGTAAAGTGTAAGCTTTTCCGTTAAATTTTTTTTCTTTTAAACTTTCAAATGTCATATAGCTCTCAAACGACTGAGCTAAATAATTTTACATTGGTTGCTTTACGATACAAATACGAAGTTATCCCAGCAATTTATCACTGCCGTAAAATGATTTTTTTCTAGCTTCACCTACAATTAACTAATAGGTAAACATTTATATATCATGAAGCCCTGTCTCCCAGTTGTAGTTTTGAGGAAATTATCTTAGTTTTGTCGAGCCAGAGGAGAATTTTAATAAAAATGGAGAGGTGTTGTGGCCAACACGCGACTCTCTTTTACGACAAATGCACATAGATCTTGAATGCACGACCACCCACGGGATTTCTGATAAAAATTATCTTGTATAATCAAAAAACATTAATCCTGCTTAGATTTCAAAAAACCAACAAGGTCAACACTTAATAAAAACTTAACCTTCATTGCACGAATATAAAAAGTACCTATGGATGCTGACACTTCGGGTACGCAGATGTCCACCAGATTTTTCATAGCTCTCCCAATTAATAAAAGAAGCTTTAGCATAAAGTTATTTTCCAAATAATCAATCCGCATTGTCTGTACAGATGCCGATGTTTTTGAAAAAAAGATTTTATTTCCGGTAAAATTTAAACTATGATCTATGACGTATTTTGTTTGAAATTTAATTTACATTGGCTTTATTTCAATTGTTTTTTTCGTAAATGCTATATACTTTCCAAATATTTGCAAAAAAAACATAAAACCACCTATCGAAGCTGTCACTTCTGGTGGATTGATTTCGATCAAATTCATTGGAATTTTCCGATTTATGGTAAAAGCTTAAGTATTAATAAGTTTCACTCCAATCAGTCAATCCGTCTGAGCTATAGAGAAAAAATAGACATCTAGTCAAAAAACTCGAGATGAGTACCATCCAAAAAAAACATTTTTAATTGTTAAAAATCGATCTTACCGCTTAAATTTTGGAAAGTTAATCTAATCGGATATTATTGCAAATTTAGTTCATAATCGATTTCGAAAAAGCTTCTATGGAAGCCACTTACGTGACAGTTATTGTTTAAGTTGAAGTTATTTGAACTAATAATATGCAATTCATTCAGGACTGATATACCGTGATACATATCACAAAGTTTACATGGTTTTATGCCAAAAGATCAACTGCAACCGCAACCTTTTCAGAATTCACCAGCAGCTCGATATCAATAAATAGAAAATCACAAGCTTGGATAAAGCCTTTGACTCCTTTCCGAATTAATTTCAACAACCTCTGACGTGCCTTAAGGCTAACATATTCTCATATTGGCACTTGGATTTTCACCATTTTCATTAATGATATCACCGATGAAATGCACTATTTAAAGGTCTTAATGTTTGCAGTAGACCCAAATTTCTTTAAAATCATAGAGAACATCAACGACACCCACAAACTATAACACGATATTGACAACCTAGTGGTTTGGCATGATTCCAATCTGCTCGGTCTCAATATAAATAAGTCTAAAAGAATATCTTTTCATCGAAAAACTAATACTGTTGTCCAACAGTACTGAATTGAAATTGAGTTGAGCGTTACTTTAGTTGAAGCTAGATATGAATTTTTCTACTGGTGCGAAGTTTCTGCACAATTTCATAATTTGGACAGATATTAAACAATATCAAATTTTTGAATTTCATATTATTTTTTTTTTAGAAATTATTTTCATCATCAGAACTATATTCAATTTTTGTATGAAAGAATGTCGTAGTAGTTTAAGGAAAATTACATCGGTTACGAAATACGACAAACACCTACTGTATTACGATAATCTGCAAGAACTAGTGCCATACGTCACTGGATGTAGAACTTATAATCTGACAACCCTGGGAAAATAGACGGGAGCTTTGAAGTGTTCGTTTACTGGAAACAGGCGTAATATGACAGGCGATTTCGCCCGACGTCTTCGCTCTTGTTCTGTTTTGAGCTTAAAGGAAGTGAATCGATTTCATCCAGTAAGAATGAAATCGATTCACTTCCTTTAAGCTCAAAACAGAACAAGAGCGAAGACGTCGGGCGAAATCGCCTGTCATATTACAATACATGGAAAATATGTAATACAAACACAACCATCGACGCAGGCTACGACGATTTTTTCGTTGAAATAAATTTAGAGTCTTTTTCTATTTTTGTCACCGACGAAACAATGTTGCCAACTGTTTTAAATATATATACTCGTATTAATAAGTTGGTATCATTTAACCGTCATATTATTAATATTTTTTTTTTTTCAATTTAGTAGGCTAACGCCACAACGTCATTTGTCAAAACACAGAAGGTTATGTAGTTTGTGGATGTTTTTTTATCGCATACGCTGGTCGCTGACGCTTTTGTTCTGTTAGCTACAGCGATATCGCGACGATATTTTTAAGTATTTTTGTTAAAAAAAATGCTATATGGGTTTGGTTTCCCGTCTGTCCGTCTGTCTGTCTGTCCGTCTGTGTGCACGATAACTTGAGAAGGGATGTAGATATAAACTTAATTTCTTCACTAATAGTTCAAGCAATTCATGGGAATGATCCCTATTGATTTGAACATTTTTGTGTTTAGGGTGTTCGGAGATATGTAGGGTTTTGTTAACCCCCCCTCCTTAAAATTGATAGATTTTTTTAACTTTTTTTCTATTCTCTTTTGATTTCATCGAGCATGTGAATGTGGAATAAAAATATAACTCGTCTGGATGTGAGCTTGTGTGGGTGGTGTAGTTACGGGGGTGGTAGGAGTGGTGGTATGGGAGGTGGAGCGGGTGGGATGAGGTGTTTTGGGTTTGGTGTGAGAATTTGGGATTTGGTGGATGAGAGTTTGTGTTGGTGGTGTGTGTATGCGTGGAAGTGGGTATGGAGGTGATAAAGGGTGATAATATGGGTGGTGCGGTATAGGGTGGTGCGGGTGAGATGGGTTTTTAATTGGATAGTGGGTGGGGGATGGTAATAATGTTTAGATGTGGTTGATTGGAGTCAGTTGAGATATGGTGGATTGGGATCGGTTGGGCTGGGTGTAAATGGGGTTAGGTGGGTATGGGAGTGGGTGGTCGTAATATTTAAAATACGTCAATCACACGGCATAGAAGTTCTTTATAGGCTACAAAAATGCTTAAAGAGTTCGGCTCCGAACCTTTCCCGTCTTTTTTATTTATTCTTCGACGCTCGTCGTCTTCGCTCTTGTTCTGTTTCTAGCTTTAGTATATCCGAGTAAAAGCACGGAGCAGTCTTAAAAAATTCTGAGTTTGTAAAAGTAAATAGACACAGGAAATTATGTACATGGCGTGTACGTGTGTTAATAAAACTGACTATCTGCTTGACTTTCCCTAAGCAAAGACGGGCTAACTTTTAAAGTAAATTCAAACATTTTCATGAGTCAACTATTTAAATATTTTTAACAAAAAAGTATATTTTCTTTGTATTTAATTTTTTGTATGGTCTCAAGACAAATTTGTAGACTTTTCTAAAATAAACTATAAAAAATAATATTATATATTAAAATAATATTAATACTTCCGGTGGACCAATCTCAACCGAATATCACTTGTATCTCCAAATTTATGGAAAAAGCTTAAGTAATAATGATATATTTTTCAAAATACATTGAAAAAAAAGAAAAGCTTTAATTAAGATTCACTTCTGGTTTAAAAACAAGATAGTTCTTATGGAAGCCGTGTCTTTCGATGTACCGAATCGACCAAAATTCAATGTGATCTCCTAATTTATAGAACACCTTAGGTATAAAGTTTCATCCCGAACAATCAGTTCATATAGACTTAGGGCTGGAATTATTGTTGCAAAATTGTTTTTTGTCAAAAATCACCAATTGCCAAATGTCCATTCCAATTTTGGAAAAATGATCTAACCGGTACTGTATATACTGTATAGCAAAATTAATTTAGAATTGTTTACTTCATAACAGTTTTTCTTGTAAACGAAAAAGTTTTCAAAATATTTGCAAAAAAACATAAGAGCTCCTATGGAAACTGCCACTATCGACATCGATTTCAGCAAAAATTCAGTGGGATCTTCTAATTTCTGGAATAAGTTTAAGTATGAAATTTCATTTCGATCAATCAATCCGTCTGGGCTGTACAGGGCAGAAATTTTGATGAAAAACAGTCCCTTGTCAAATATTATCATTTCAGCTTAAATTTTTGAAAACACAAGTATTGTTGCAAAACAGATTAAGAAGCTTTTAATTCATAATGCCTTGTAGATGACATACTTTTCAAAATATTTGCAAAAACCAAAAAACTCCTATGAAAGCTGCCCCTTTCGGTGAACCGATTTCGATCAAACATCACTGACATCTCTCAATATATGAAAAAAGCTTATATATGTTAGAAGTTTCATCTCGATCAGACAAACCGTCTGGGCTGTAAAGAGGACACGGGCAAATGCTGCCAAACGCACGCACGCCAGCCAGCACCCACTGAGATTTTAACAAATACTGTTTTAACCTCGGCGATATGATGAACGATAAATCTGCAAATATCTTTGCAACAAATTTGATATAATTTTTTCGGGCATGAATACGAATATGTCACAAATTAAACAACACAACAATCAACTTACAAGTGAATTTAGGAATAATAGCCATCTCACTAATGAATATTTATTATCACACTCGAAGGATATAGCAGACCTTTCCCGTAAATTTGATGATTTCAGCTTCGCTCTTAGTGATGGTTTTGAGAACATATACATTCATCTATCTCCTGCTTTGAGAACGAACTTAAAACCACGAAGGACATCTGTAGCGAGTTGATGAACTGCGTGATAACAAACCAACCTACAGCAACAGAAATTCCTCAAAATGCCATCTCTTTTCAACATGAACTTCTACCAACGAATACTCAGTCAATCAACAGCCGTCTTTCAACTACAACATCAGCCGTTCCTGTTTCTCACACTATTTTACACCTCCAACACAAATGGCCACTATATCCGATAATTAATCTCCTAACACTGAAAATATCAGTAACTTTAGGTTTAGACCCCCCTGCCGACTCAGAGCAGCTCCTAAGCATAAGAATATATTCGTTTCAAGGCTCAGTATCTCGATGACAAATGCAGATATTCTTGCGCACATTAACTCCTAACGGTCATGTCTCCTCATTTAAAGTACCAATACAAACCGGAAAAACTGAATTATTGGTCCCTTTATTACCAGAATGTAAGAGGGCTATGAACAAACTCCCGCGAAGTATTTTAACAAACTCAAGCCCTTTCTTATGACATTTTTGCACTCACTGTAAAAAATTTAACTAATGACTTTAACAGTAATGAATACTTTACGTCAGATTATAACGTTTTCCGCAAAGATGGTTCGGTTTCTGATGGTGTACTGAATGGTAGAGGCGTTTTTATTGCGGTGCATGTAAAGTTTGATTGCTTAGTAGTGATAATCCCAAATACCGACAATATTGAGCTGATTTGTGTTAAAATCAACACGGGTTATACGAATAAACACATATTTATTTTGTGTTGCTGTATACGCCCTAATATCATGCGACCAGCTTCTCGTACATACTGTCGATTTCCTTTTTGATAACACTGCTATTTTAGATGACCTTTTTGTCGTCGGAGATTTTAACCTTCCGGACCTTGACACGTCGGAGGACAATACCCATTACGTTGGTCAGAATGCATGATTTGCATTTGAGATTTTTATTACTGATAATTTTTCTAATTCCGGTTTGATGCAGATCAGTAACGTCAAGAACAATCTTAACAGGCAACTTGGCTTAGTATTCTTTTCCAGCGCAAATAACTGCAGAGTTAGAAACAAATCTGGTTCTCTACATACAATTGACTTGTATCATCCGTATCTTTTAATTTCATTTTCCACCGAACTGTGTAGGGTTAACATTATTATAATATTTTTATAATAAGACCAAAGGCGGAGTTGACATCATGGACGCAAGACATTGCGATCGTCAATGGCTATATTTTACAACATGTTGGACGTGGCATTTTTGCCAGCTACCTTATTTATAAAATAAATAATGCTTCGTTTGCTAAACAATCAAACAGCCGTAGGAAATTTCTTCAGATTTTGGGACGATCCCTAGCAATGCCATCAATATAGGAACGAGATCTAAAAATCCCAAAATTACAATTCTCTACCTTCATGATAACTAATAAATAAAAACATTTCAAAATGGAAAAGTTACACCTGTACCTAATCAGGGACATAAGGGTTAATAAATAAGGCGTGATATTTATTTTCAACAATTTGGTTGATTACCTACTTGAAACCAATTGTTGAATGATTTAGTAAAACTATCAAATGTTTTAGTTTTAGAAATGATTTCAAATTGTTCATTATCATCTGTCCCGCTCAAAGCAAGTGATTTATAATATCTGGAGCTGCAAAAAACTTTGGCTCACATACTGTTTCCCTATAGTTACTGGTAGTGTTATTTAGCTTTAGAAGCTTATGAAAATTTTTCCCACAATTTTGATTGTGCGTTGTTTCAAGGGGTAAAAAATTTCAAACCCAAAAGACTTCTTATTTAAATTGACCTTTTCTACAGGTTTTACACAATACGTATATAAATGTCAAATTTAATAATTTTTATATTTTGATTCGATTAATTAAATTCAATTCCACCGTACATGTATAATAAAAAAGGATTCGATTGCCCTAACGAATGAACAGTATCAAAACGAAAATGTATTATTTTTAAATTTATAGGATTTGGCCAAAAAAACTCACAACCAAATACGAGAACGAAAAATTATTAGACGAACGAGAAAATTTTGAAGTAAGTAAATTTTCTTGTTATGTAGGCAGCACATAACAAAACAAAAAGTCTATTCAATGTCCAAAAGCTTAAAGCATCTTATTTTTTATATACAGTCGTATATGTGCTTGCGTATATATGTAGTTAATTTTAATAAATGAATGAGTCGAAATTTATGGTTATTTCTCTTAATTTTGTTGTTGTTGCGAACGATTCTTAGCTCGTTTTATTGCTTATAGGCACTTTTGCCTTTTTATGGCCTGTGCGTTATGATGTGAGATTGTCTAACGATGCAAAATGAATGGACAAAACATTTTTGGGTATTTTTTGTGTATTCATACAACAAATATAAATAATAATTAAGGCGAAATTGTACTCTGTACTTCTAAGTATAATAATGATTTAGTACAGTGAGTACTTTTTACAGTGATTCAATAAAGTAATTACCGTAATTCTTTTGTTACGCAACAGCAATTACATTAAACAAAAAGTGTCTCACAACAATAAAAGTTGTTTTTTGCTATTATACCACAATTATGGCATGTCAAGTTTTAATCCTGTCAATGCGGTGGGGTGTATATGTACGTGTGTGTATAAATATTTTAATTTTTTATCCACGTAAAATAACACAGTTTGAAAATCAACGAAATGAGCTTACCGAACAAAAAAAAATACGAAACTTTCAATAAACAACACGATAGTAACAAATAATGAACGAGGAAGATAAAGTAAAACCAAACCAAAAAAGCTCATCATGCTTGTTATTATTTTTAAAGCAAAAAGCACATACCTTGACAGAGCAAACAAGAAAGTTTTACTTTTTTTTATCTACATTCTGATAAAACCACATAAACAAGACAACCAGTAAAAGTACGGTACGCGAATCATAATACAAGCATAAAAAAATGTTCGTACAATATTTGGGAAATGGAAAATTATGTGAAATGAGCATGTAATATAATTATTCGTAATATGTTAGAAATAAAAAATTAAAAAGTTTTCTTCTTTGCGTCATAAAGTTTGTTCGAAGATTTTTTTTTTTTTTTTTGTTATTTTTATTTTGCTTAAGTAATTTTATGTAATTTGTTTGCTTTTAAGGGGGATATGGATCATATACTTGGAAAAGGGATTATCCTCAAGGAATACGAGTTTATTTTTTGTTTGTATACATTACCGACTAAATCTTTTATTACGCGAACAATGGAACGAAATCCACCATTAGTCGTTTACATTTTATAATTAATTTAATTCGACAAAAATTACGATTTAATCATTGGAATAGCAAAATTAAATCTGTTTATGTATATAGAGTCTTTGATTAGTGGGAACGAGAGTAATTTATTTGACCTGAAATATTCATTTTTCAAATGTAAAACAAATTAAATAATAAGTTGAATTTATAATTATAGATAATACTGCTGTACTTGCTCGTAGCACTTGCTCGCAATAGTTCAAGCAAACTACGAAACTATGAGAATACCGAGACATAACAATTCAATTTGTAACATAAAACCGCCGTTTTTGCAGTTATGCATGTTTTTGTTGTTTTAATTATTATAGAATGCTTTTTTCCATAACCATCATTCGTGATAGTGGCAGACATCTATGCAGACAATACAGCCAGATTCGTTAAATCTTACATCGCAATATCTTCTCTACACTAAAAAGGTGATTTTGTTTATTTATGTGACGAACAGTGAAAGTGACATTTGACATATCCGCTCTGAAAATAATTTTATACCATCAGCCTATGAATTTAATTGTCATCATTTATCATCTTTACAATATTTTTTTGGGTATGTCATTTTCAATTTAATTAAAAAATCAACTTGCGAATCATTTAAAAAGATTATGACAAACCGCAATAATAGCCTATGCCTACCATCAGCGTATTTAATTAAATGTAAGAATTATCTTAATCCCGCGCAGGAATTATATTTACAGAACACTAACAATTTTTTCAATTGTCGTATATCCATGTTTCGATAATTTACGAAAAGTGAGTTAGTACAACAAATTTAAATCCAAAATATTGTAATTGGTTTACAGGAAGGTCCAAGGAGCACAAAAAATCTTCGTACATTCTCGTTGTTGGAAGTAATTCGCAAAAATTATACTTGGTAGTTACAGAAATTCAAGTTGTATTCATACGACGGATGAAAATCTCGGATTTTTACATCCGAGACTTTTTTTCAATTTTTTTCAACTATTTTGTATGCAAAGAGGCGTGTCTGTTGTATAATTTACGTGATTAAAACGATGGGATAGAAAAATCTCGGATTTACATCCGTCGTATGAATATGACTTCAAAGAGGAGGAGAAACAAAATTCTAAACATAAACAACATAAACTAAAAATTTTAAACGGCAGAAAATAAAATTGTCAATTGATATATATTAAAAATTAAATTGAAATAAAATGACTAAATTTGGAAAATGGACATTTTAATTTCAACGCAGAAAAATACCGAACAAGGGAACTTTTAAACGAAACGGCAATCCATTCCTGGCAAGCTGGGATTAGAAAAACCTTATCATCGCAATTGTTATGAGAATTGTTCGAGTCGAAAAATATTTAAAAAATGGTCCCGAGATGATATCTAAATAAATTAACACTTTTTTAGCAAGCAAGGAACCGGGCTACACCAGACGACAACAAAATCCTTTCAAACGAGAGAATATGTGAAAAGAGATCAACCTCATTACATGAATTAAACGTTGAATTCTACAAATTAATACTGTTACTAAACCAATATTGTCAAAAGACGCGACTAACGCAAACTTGGAAAATACCTAAACAAGATCGAACATCAACTTAATGCAACATCACAGATCATCATCACATCATGCAATAAGGTGCAATATGATGCAACCTGGTGTAACATGATACATAATGGTGCAATATCACAACGGCCTTTTTGAAGGACCCCTAAAGGAATTTTACGGAAATCAGAACTCCTTGCAATCGAAACTTTCGTCAAGTTTCCAGCCAAATAAAATATTAAAAGAAGACAACAAGCCCAACCAGAAACCATCATGAATAAGGACTTATCGAAATTATTTCTATATCACACCGATATTTTTATAAAAATCGTTTAAGCCAAAAAATTTTAAAAAACCAAGTTCTTCGAATGAACCTCTATACGAATTTTGCCGAAATTAGCACTCACCACAATCATGTCAGTCGAAAAAATATAACGGAACGCGGCCCGCACCGAATAACCATCTAAATGAATTTTCTACGAAATCAGGATCCATCTGAATTGGTTCGTGGTTTTTATAAAAATCGCGCCCCACTGGACAACCTTATCAATGGATTATTCCGGAAAACAGCACTTATCGCAAATGCCTTCCAGTACGCTAACCCTCCGTCACTAACCCTCCGTTATTTCCATCGACCAACGAGATGATTTTGCGTTCAAAAATCACTTGATCGTGCTTTTTCCGCTAAGTTAAAATTAACTAAAAACGAGAATACAGTGCAACGACGAGAAAACTGTGATGACTGCCGTTGCAAATCGTGGGGACGACTCACCCCTGATGAAGTGTCGCAATGGCGGGCAAAGTTCTATCTGGCCTATGATAAGAGACCTTGTGAGAGACGACGCCCTAAGTTTCATATTCCATCTATCCAAAAATTTGAATTACCAGCGAATCATGTGAACAAAGTGGGATTGTTAGGTTCTAATGGCTTTGCCGTGGTATGTTCCCAATCGCATATGCAACATTTCCAATCCTTCGGTCAATTATTGCAGGAATAAATTTTCAGGCTAATTTTGCTGAAAATTTATCCGAAGCATTGCTCTGAAGGTACTAACGAATACAGGTTGTCCAGGTTGGAACATGTGTTGCCGAGTACGTAAATTATAACGCTGAGCATTTCGCCTTGTGGTGAGTAAATAGGAGTACGAACATGAGTAACTCTATACTTGTGCAATAATTTCTGGAACTGTTTAGAAATAAATTGTTTTCCATTATCCGTCACTGCGGATTCAGAAACAGAAAACATAGTAAATACCTAATTTTCGACTTGCTAGCATAATGACGAGGCCGAAGCTTCCCGTAATTCTTTGAGTAACACGAATTTGGAATAATTATCTAATACAATTAAAATATATGCGTTGTGGCGTTTGGACCTGGGATAGAGGCCAAGAAAATCTAGGTTTATTTTCTGGAAAGGACGACTGGATACCGATTGACTTCCCATACTAGGTTTTGTGAAGAAGTTAACGGTCTTATTCATTTTACATGTTTTACAGTTTTTGATAAACGTCTTTACGTCTTGTGCCATACGTGTCCAATAAAACTGCCTTTGTAGTCGTTCTAACGTTTCTGATAAGCCCATATGTGGAAGATGGTGGAAGATGCGCCTGTATTAGACTCATGCTGAGTTATTCCTTAAGGTGTATCGGAGAAAGGTCGTTGAGTGTCAAGTTTTCACAAAATTCTCGTGACAAAGCATCCGGCATCCACATTTTGTGAATACTTACGATAAGCCATCTGGAAATCGAACAACTGGAGCTTGAGACTCCAGCGTGCTAACCTTCCCGAAAGATCCTTTTGGGACATTAACCATTGCAGGCTGGCATGGTCAGTGTAAATCGTGCATGGGTGACCTTATATATATGGTCTGAATTTCTTGACGCGGCGTTTAGTTTTTGAGAGACAAAAACTATTGCACGCTTTGCTCCATCAGAATCGAGATGGAACAATACACTACCTACGAAAGTGTTTGGAATAGTCGGGATTTGCTAGGATCGGTGACGTATGATAACGCAGTTTTCAAGGATTCAAATGCGGAGTTAACCGAATCGGACCACTTAACTTTTACACCTTTCTTCAACAAGTCGGTAAGCGTCGATACCAGCCGCATATTCCTAGAAATCGTCTTAGATGCTTAGATGTTTTTGAGATAGGGAACTCTACTATTGCCCGAACCTTCTCCGGATCAGTTTTGAGACAATCTTTACCGATAACATACTCAATATACTTTACTTCTTTTAGAAGAAATTTGCTCTTACCAACGTTAATAGTAAGTCCTGCGTTCTTTAAACGAAAAGAGACTTCTTCCAACAATTTTAAGTTCTCCTCGAATGTCGCCAACTCGGCCTTGCAGTTGGTGCGGGATTTCTTTGTGCATCAAGCGGCACATCGTCTGAGGTGCGTTACATAAGCCAAATGGCATGACCGTGAATTGGTACAATGGTCTCCATTGGATTGTTGGGCCAACAGGATTACCAAAAGGCATCTTTAAGATCAGTACGAGTCGATCCTTGCCGCTTGTTTTAGACACCAAAGTGACCGGAGAGCACCAACTGCTCTGACTTTCCTCTATTACGCCTAGTGACAACATCCGGTCCAACTCTTTATACAAGCGCGTTTGAACTGCCGGCAACACGGAATAAAACCTTTGCTTTATCGGTTTGGTTATGCCAATGTAAGTGACTTGGGGAAAAAATGAGGCTCTTCCTAGACCATATTTGGTGAAACAAGGAAATTTCTCCGTCACGAAATTTAATTTTATTTGCTGTTCTGACGAAAGAATGTGGTAGGAATTTGCGGATGAGTCAGAAGAAGTGATGGGACATAGAGAACCTACTGTCGGTGAAACACGAAATTTGTTCCAGAAGTCGATGCCTAGGTACATCGGTTGTTCAAGGCTAAGAACAATATACAAACGCATTGTGTTGCATATTTTGAAATTTTACCAGAGCTCTAATATATTCGAAGACCCGTTCCGAATGACTGCGCATCGGATAGCAATTTTTCAATTAAAACTTGCGCGTATGGTCTGGGATCCAGAGGGTTATTAGTGATTATCGAATTAACAAGTTCTGCCATTAATTCTCTGCGTTTTTTTTCAATATAATCTAGTTTGTGTACGATGTTGAGCATTCTATTATCGTTTCTGCGTGTTTTGGAATTTAGCAATTTCATTTGAGGTGGAATTTATGATCCAAGTACTTGATAAGGAAGAAGAAAGAGGTAGTAGAGAAGTGAGGTTACTTGGTTAGCGAGATTTATTCGATTTGGTTTGATGGATTTCCTCGAGATCGGAGTCGTAATTCAGCATCCGTGTTGCTCGCTGCGTCTTCCATTACTGCTGTGTCTTTCTGTAGTGGCCTAGGTATAATCACTTTTGGAGATCCATGGTTCCCAGCTCCTCATTGTCCCCTCCAATTATTTCCCGAACACGTGGGACACTTCTAATATACGGTATCCTTATTGCCACATTTATGACAAAACCATCTAGTTGGAGGTAATTGGCAATCATTGAACGTATGACTTTTTTTGCTACAATTGAAACACACTATTTCGCGAGTATTAGATGGCCACGAGGTTACAGGACCGATTATTAGACTTTTGGTTCACCCATATAATAAAACTCTAGTTATCTTGGCTCATCCGTCTCGAAGGATTATGTATAATTTTGTTACTCCTCAAAAGTGTAAATTAGTAATACTGCTGACCGTACTGCTTATTATAAATTGGTTTCAACAAGTTCAACCAAAGATGACACCAAATCAAAAACTTATTATTTGATTGTCGATATAAAATATAGGTGTCAAAGTCATGAGCTGGCAACTAGTACTTACTTGTAAATAAAATAAATTATATCAATATCTCTGCTAAATTACGGTAGCGCATAACTTTAGTTTAAAACACTTTAACGATCTCATAATTTATACTTAAACATTTAATAGTAAACATTTTTTTGAAAAAGCTTTATAGAAAAACTTTTTACCAAAGTTCATTTTTTAAAGTTAAACATTAATCAAATTAAATTGAAATATTGACATTCAAACTTTTTAAAGTCAACATTTGTGACAGATCTATCTAGTAGAAGCGATACGAGCGATACAATTTCTTTAATCTGTGTTTCCAAGGTTGACGAAACGAAATAATAGGAGCGGCCCAAAATCGCGTAGATCCAGAAAATCCCATGTACAGTATTAATAATATTAAATAGGACATTGTTAATTTAAAAGTACTCACATTATTTAAAATAGATGACTGAAAATGGATTTATACCGTCATAGAATTTTGTTATAAAAATCATGAACAACATCTTGAACGCTATCGAAATTTTGAATGCAACGTTTCTTGGAAACACTTAAAATTTAAAATATAGCAAAGGTCAAGTAGCTTTCGTACAGCAAATTGCGAATGGCAATTGAAATTAATGAATTCAGAGCTTTCCCCTGGAAATGAATCTAAGTGTAGAAAATGAAATGTTCCGCCAAATTTAATTTTATTGAGATAGATTTAAAAACAGTTCAGATTTGTTTGTACATTATTTATTTATTTTCAAATTTTCAATTGTCTATTTTCGTCCTATTTTTCATTTTGCGTCATAATAAAAAGGAAAACACTCAACAAATTTTCGATTATGTCGGCGGTGTTGTGTATATGTATTTAGTTTATTATTAAACTTTGGTAAATAAATAAATTGAAAATTGGAAAATGTGTCTGTGTATTTTTCTTGCTATATACGGATAAATTTTTACAAAGAAACCCAAGATTATTTTCTGGTGTTTCTGTAGCAGAAAACTTAAAATGTCTTCAGAGATATTGTGTGCTGTCAATGTTTTTTTTTTTTTTCGTCAAGTGTTTATCTATTTGTTTGATTATTTTATCTAGACAATAAATTCAATTGGATATGAGGTTTGTCTATGTACGTATTCATTCGTTCAATTCTAGAGATTTTTCTTATCAATTTCTTTATATATGAACAATATTATATACAGGTTGGTGGTAAAGTTGATTACAAAATTTGTCACGGTTTGCTGTGACAATGTGTGCAGACATTTTAAGACCCACCACCCTGTAAACAGAATAGATGTATTTTTATTGCTATTGTTGCCTAACCGTACCTATATATGTGGATATCCTCTTCGGATATATTTTTCTCTACACATGCCATTCGAAACCATTGTTGTGTTGCGGTGTTTTCGGTTGTGTCGTATCAAAATGAAAATATATCAAATCGATTTGACTTGAAGATTAAAATGAAATATTCCTTTTCTCAATTCCAAAAATATATATATATATTTTTTTGCTTCAGTATGTTACGTACCTCTATATTTTGGAATTGGAAAATTCCGGTTTGATTTGTTATTTAAACGGAATCCAATATATTGATTTTCCTTCGTCTTTTCAATTCTTTTATTTATTTATATTTTCTTGCTATTATCAATTATATTTTTTGAATTCCTTTCGACGACATTCCATTTCGAGATGATTGGACCAATTATTAAAAAAAATATAGATAATTGGTTGAGGAATGAAACTGACAAGTAAATCATTGAGATACTATCGTAAACAAACTTAATAAATACATACAGGAACAACATTTCTAATTAACTTGGTTTCATTTAATTAAGATCTAATTGTTATGAAAATAGAAAACCTATCTAAATATGCTACTCAATGTCGTGACTTAAGTATCTTAAATGTATATATATATAAGGACAAGATCCAACTTTACAAAAATCAATTACTTTGAAAATTTCCCAAATAACATAAAATAATTGTGTTGATTGTTCGGAACATAGGCCTAGGAAGGCATACACACAAAATAAAAAGGACAGACACAAATGAGCTGTTTACGAAGAGAAGAAACGACACAAAATTAATTCAATAGACTCCTTTTAGGCAGAGCATCTTCAAAAAAAAAAATAATAATAATAAAATGGTGACCTAAAATTTTTTTTTATTTTAAATGATAAACGAAACGAAGCTGCAAAAGAGATTCATTGTCTTTGTCTCCCTAATTAGGGCAATTCTATAATGTACTTTTTACTGTTTTGTAATCTAAACAATAAAAAAAAGTATCTACAAGGAGATAGGACACAAAAAGGATTTTCTTTTTTTTTTGTTGCTGGTTCATTATTTCGTAATTTTTTTTTATAATCATCATTTTTTCTGTATATACATATATATTGGATGATAGCCTCAAGGAAAATTCCCAGCTTCTACTGTTATTTGTTTCGCTTAATTTTCCTATTTTGCTACTTCTTTACAACGGGTGCGATGAAAAAATTGTTTTGAGCAATTTTTTTTGTAAACTATAATTATTTAAATAAAAATATTTATTTAAGCCTTAATTAATTTTGTTTCACTGGAAATTGTTGCGCAAAGTAGAACAACAACAAAAATAATAATAATAAAGGAATTAAAATTTATAATAGAACGAAATTCGCTAGGATCGATTTTTAAATTGCCGGGTGACATTTTTATAGCTTAATTGATTCGATTTTTCACTTTCTGCTGGAGTGAGAGCTCTATAATATATTACGGAACCTATGTACCTGTGGGTGGTACTTAATTAATTATACACGTTTCTATAGAGGTAGAGAGCCCTCGGCTAATTCTTAATTAATGATAGTGAAGTTTGCATCGTCGGTCGTTATAGTAATTCTAATATGTATATTTTGAACACGGTTCTGGAATGAGTCAATGAGGGGCGCTTCTGATCCATTTCATTTCAAGTAAATATATGTATCGTCAATCTCAAAACTCTTTACTCCTCCTTAGCCTAATACCTAATGTCATACTGTTCAAAATTTCCCATTTAGTCTCATAACCTTAGATATTAGGAAAACTATCGAAAGTCTTGGTTAGGAGTAGGAGTTTTTGAGGTATTAATCATTATCTGAAACTTAATCATTTGGCCACAAAAAATCAAAATATTACTTAGCGAGTTTTAAACGATAATTTTCCATAATTTTCTACAACCATTTTTATATTTTCTTTTTTTTGCAAATAAGTGGATGAGAAGATTCTATCAAAACATTGTTCAAATGATACGAACACACGAGTACAAAATGGCTTCTTCATTCTCTGGTGCTGCATTCTCTGACGATTATATGTGTTCTGAATGGTCCGATCATGTGGAGTTTGATCAAGATTCAGACGACAGTTTGGATGATGTTTGTTTTGAAGAGCCGCACTAGTCATTTACTTAACATAAGATAAAAATATTCAATGAAAATCTACTCCGTTTCCTCAGAGTGGGTGAACTTCATCCTCGAATATAACAGTCGTTATGGAGTCGCAGGAGTAATTACTAGGTATGCAATCAAACGTATTTCGGATGCACTGTCACCTTTTAGGCTACTAATCACAAAAGGCACTGAAAAATGTGTTATTGATAATAAAAAGTTGGAGGGAATACGGGTATATGAAGCCCATTGGAAAGCATAGAACTTAAAGCGTATATTGGCCTGCTGATATAAGCTGACGTGTATAAATCAAATAATGAAGCGCTGGAAAATTTGTGGCATGAGCATAAAGGCCGATATGTTTTTCGGGCAACTATATCGTTGAAACGATTCGGTCATTTAGTATTCTAAGATTTGATGATCGCAGGACACGAGCTTTTGGGATTAATCTGTGGAAATATTTCTGAACTTATAAAACCCAGGTGTAAATGTGAACGTCGATGAACATTTAGTCGGGTTTCTTGGAAGTTGCCCATTTCGTCAATATACATGTCAAACAAACCTGGAAAGTATGGTATCGAATTTTGAATAATTTGTGATAGCAAAAACACGTACGTTTGGAATATACAAGTTTAAACAGGAAAGGTAGCTAACGCGGCTCCGGAAAGAAATCAAGGATTACGCGTATTACTTGATTTGTGTACAACTCAACTGAAGGGCAGAAATGTAATGATCGATAATTTTTTCACATCCTACGAACTTGGACAAATGTTGCTGAAACGACATATGACGAAAGAAAAAACAAAACATCAATTCCGACTGTACTTCTAGATGTAAAGGACAAACCAGTATTTTCATCAATATTTGCATTTACCAGACACAACTATGGTGTCTTATATTCCGAAGAACATTCCATAACCGTAAAGAATTCGCTAATGACGCCGAGAAAAAACCATTATAATTTTAAACTACAACGATACAAAAGGTGGGTTCGACACTGTCGATAAAATGTTGCTTGCTATACCTCTAAAAGAAAAACGAATAGATGGCCGATAGTTGTGTTCGCCAACATTTTGGATATATCTGTTATCAATGCATTCGTGGTGTTCACTACCATTTGACCTGATTGGAATATGCAGAAACATCATAAAATACGCCTTGTAATTGCAATACTTGTTGAAGAATTGATAAAAGATGAAATTGCGAGAAGAATTTATCTTCCACCCTCCGTAGAAAGCCGCAACTTAATCACGGATATTGCAGCGTCACACACAGAACAAACATCATCAGCAGTTTTTTAAGCAAATACATATATGGGTACATAAATCCATAAATGTTAAAACACACTGTTGGTTGGCAAGAACACTGTTAAGATCACGCAATTCGGAGGGCAAACTACAAAAGTGTAATTGTTACTGTGCTATTGGCCCGATGGTAATACACATTTACATTGGATTCCGAATCTTCGAAATTTGTTGTTCGCCCTGATATGGTAGATAGTGTACTTTTCAAGCAACGTTCGGCCGAATGTATCTACTAACTAACGAATATATTATTGGACTAGTTGTATTGAAGATATATCAGATGGTGGTGGAGATACTAAAATGGCGCGATGTCGGGGTTATCTTTCAAATAAGCAGAAGTATCAGAAGAATATCTGTAATTTACTCTAATGAACAAAAAAAAGTAATCAAAGGACATTGCGATCAAGTTACATCTACACCAAAATAGACAATCACCAAGATCGGAATTATGAAGCCTGCGAATGTCCAAAATAATGGATTGATGAGCGCAAGAACATCATTGAAATTCGAGCAGAAAAAGGCACTGCATGTTTTGAACGATAGCTCCTCAACAACTGTAATCAGAAAACGGGTGGTAAAGCTGAAAATAATAAACTATATATTGCGAACTGCCAGTCGAAAAAAAGTCAACCGTATATACTGAAGAAGATCATTCACTCATCGTGCAGCCATCTTCCAGAGCAGTTGGATGTCCCAATGAAGGCACTGGATGGATTACCTGATCTATTTGCGATTAATATTGGTGAATTAGCATAAATCAATATTGTTTACTATAGAATTGACACTGGAAAGGCTATTCCGATCCGGCAATCACCAAGAAGGTCGGTTGGTCAGCACCAAAGGATAATAATCAACTAAAGAGTTTTCTGGGATTATGCTGCTACAACCGAAGATTTATGCAGAGCTTAGCAGACGTTTCACGAAATCTTTGTCGCCCACCTGAAAACCAACAATTTGAGTGGAGCACAGAGCATCAAAAAGCATTTGTAGAAGAGGGAATTATGCAACGTTCCTATTTTGGTGTATCCGTAGAAAAGTGGAATATTCTTCTTAGACACAGATGCACTAGCGCAACACAGGAATAGGTCCCAGACGCAAAAGGGAAATGAGCGAGTTTCGCATATTATAATCGATCCCTCTCTAACGACGAGAAAAACATTGTGTAGCGCGCTAAGCATTTCCACAAATATCTGAATGAGCAAGAATTCGATCATACAGTGTTCAAATTTTAGACGGAAACCGAGGGGCAAGGAACTAGAGAGATTGAACGGCTGCAAGCGAATACTTTTAAAAATGAATACCGGCGAGGTATATTGCATAACAATGATGATCCATAAAGCGTTATACAGCCCTGTGTAACAATATGTATAAGGACTGCTCGTAACTAACTCCGCAGTTATTGCACGAAACCAGTGTGAAGCACTTAATAGCTGCGGGATTAAAACCATTTGCAAGAAGACCAGAAGGCTGAGTTAATTGGGAAAGAAAGGAAATGGCTGATAGAAGACATATAGCTGCGTTGGCATGAAATTGGATCACAATGCAACATCATTAAAAGTTATTGAGCACAGTGGCACTTTGTGAGGATATATATGACGGGTTGTTAACAAAAATCTTGGAATAGGTTAACGGCGACTTTACAAGAAAGCACCGCAAACATCAACGAAAGGAAAAACGGAGCATATAACGAATGAATAAACACGAGTTACGTCCTACGAGCGGATACCGAAGGGCTTACCGAGGGAGATTTGGTTTCGCTATATACAATCCCAAGAGAAAAACAGGAATAATACCGAAACTACAACAAAGTGAAGGGCCTTATAAAATCATTAAACTAAATAACGATGTTCTATATCTGTTTCAACTGGATAAAACAAATAAACTTTGAATTTTTAATTTGAATAAAATTATTCAAAATAATGAATTTACTGAACAATTATTTATACCCAAAATACTGGAATTAACCATGGCGTTGATGGTGTGGAATGTTCGCGACTTCAGTTACAAAGACATAATTTACAATTGAGACAGACATACATCGACAGATACAATAAATGAAATAACCTCGAACCGTGAACAGGATCAGTAACTTTGTTGAACAAGTTACCTTATTGCTGATACAAAAAATTTGTTTTATTTGCAAAGCCCATTCATCCGAAATTCGTAACAATTTTTTTATTAAACCGACTAAAACTATAGTTAACTATCTGATAAATAGTTTAAACAATTTTACAATGAAATTTGAGGAATACAAAGATCAATTAAAACAATAATGACCGCATAAAAAATAAAATACAATTCATAATGTATTTTCGTTTTATGAGCCGGAAGACAATGAAAACCAAAAATATATCACGCTAGAATACAATAATAATAACAAACAATATTATGAAGCACATTTTGCAACAATTTAGATACAAAATTGCATATAAGACAAACTTTAAACTTCAATAGAAAAATAAAGTTCTAGTTATAGAAAATAACTCTGGAAATTATGGAAAGTTAACCAATGAAAACATGTGATTGCGCTAATGCGCCTATTCTTCATTCTTCAAATCCAATCTGTAGTTAGCATTAATATCCACCCTAACGGAACGTAATCGATGAACTCGTCAATAAATTCATCGTTGGCTTTAAAAAAGAAATCATTTAAATAGAGCTAAGCAAGTCCTTATGATAATTCAATTACGAAATATGCTGTAATCTGTTTATGTTATATTCTGTCATAATCAGACAGTAAATTTGGAATTGAGAAAAACTTAAAACCCGAAAAAGCTCCTAGTAACAGCGAACAGAAATTGCCAAAAATGATTTCCCAATATATGAAAAAAGCTTAAGTATGAAGTTTCATCCCATTCAGTCAAGTCAATCCATCTGGTGTGTAGAGAAGCTTCAAACATTTAATCTGTACGGTACCACACACACATACAGATTTTTTAAAACTAGTTTTTTTGTATTCGGCGATATAGCGAATGGTAAATCTGCAAAAAAATTTCATGACTCCTTTTTTTACTAAGTAAATGAAAATAAAAACAGATTTTACAAAATCTTTGTGTGTGCGTCAGTATGTATTCATGTGTGATCCTGTGCCGACAAAATGTTTATATAGCTTCTCTACAGCCCAGAGGGATTGACTGATAGGGATAAAACTTCATGATCAAGCTTTTCTCATAAATTTGTAGGTCCCAATGATTTTTGGTTGAAGTCGCTCTGCCGGAAGTGGCAGATTCCATGGGACCTTTTTCGTTTTTTGTAAATATTTTGAACAGTGATTTGATTTACGAAAAAACGATTGAAACAAAAGATTGTAAATTAAAATTCAAAGCAAACTAGTTCATGCCATTTTTTAAATCTTGCCCCATTTCTGGCTAGTTATACCTAGCTTTGATAAAACCAAAATTCGGCATCTACAGGCCATGCGGATTGGCCATCTGGAATAAATAATTTCTATTAATGTTGAAAAGTTTAAAATTTACAAATAATGACAAAAATTAAAAGATTCAAAATAATTTTAAGAATAAATTTAAACCTTGCTGGATTTCTGAAATTTAAGCAGGCCTAATGTTTTTTGGGAGACAAGACAGATTTAAAGCGATGCCTCATACACACATCTAACTAAAGACGATTCGTGCGTTAATTGGTTTTGCCTCCTCGCCACATACAAGAAAAAAATACAGACGATTTTACAACAACAGTTCTTTATATTTTGCTTCAAAGTACCAAAAATCAACGAAGTGAGGTTGAAAACACAACAGAGAAAATAAAATCGTTTTAAGTTTTTGGATGAATTCGGAATTCGTTTTTAGATTTTTGGAGTTCGTTCACGTGTAAAATTATACAATTCAGAACAAAACCCGTTTCTAGAAACGGCTAAATAGAAAAATGGTTATTTTTCAATTAAAATTATGAAATAATTGCAAATTTATAATTTGGCTGCTAATTTGAGATAATTAATTTCATTAATTTAAGTTAAAAATATGCTGTAATTAATTCATAAATGCCAAATCTGTTTTTGGAAGTCGACCGTAGATATGTATGTGTATGTGGCATCGCTTTTAGCAAAAATTCGACAAGTTTAATTTTTCATTTTTTATACCCGACTTTGGTCTCCATTTTTGGAACTACTACTTACCAATCAATTATTTTACATGGTAACATATCAAACATTGAAAAATATCCGAAGAAATGTAACAAATATCATTTGTTGTTACCTAAAATCTGAAAAAAACGCTTATGCCTTTTAATGTAATAGCTGGCGATGACATAGAAAGTATCGGTGTAAAATGTTTTTTTTTCCTGAACATGCTTATACCTTAATTGTACGCTAGTAAAAGACTGAATGTACCAAAAAATATACTACTCATCAAAATTGACAACAAAATTAAAGTCATTTGTCTCGGGAGAATTGTTTTTTCCCCGAGTTCCTATTTTTGTTTTGTTAGTGAATTAGAAAGTAATGACTAAAATAAATCCGCAGAAAGAGGATGTACATATACGAGTATATATTATATTTTTTTTATGAGCTTAGACCAAAATGAAATATTATCTAACCGTTTTGACAGAACAATTTATAAATTTTTTTAGTTTTGTTTTGCTTAGATTTGTCATAGGATTCAATTCGTTTCGTATATATGAAATGAATTTTTGTCGAGAAGAATACATTTTGTCCTTCAAGACAACGAAATGAATTAAAATTGACATATTGCTTTGGGATTTTTATTTGTAACCGCTGGTAATTTAAATTCCCTTTCAGAAAAAAGAAAAAAATACAATAAACTTGAGAAAATACCCAGGCATGCGTACATTAATATTGAATAAATATTTTATGGTTGGTTTAATTCTTTAAGCTTTTATGAAATGCTTCCAGTAGACGGAAAATAATTGTTATACTCGTATATTACATGGAACGGAATGAAATTAATAAAGCTTTTTGTATTTTTTTATTAGATTTTGTATATTTCAATAAATTAATGAAATATGTTTTGAGATAATTAAATTTATAAATTCCCGATTCAATAGCTTTTCTTTTGCACATTTTACAGTACACGCAGAAAATAGCATGAAAACCTGATTTAACAAATGCCGCGTTTTATTTGCGAACGACAAAATTTGTTCGACCCCAAAAATATAAAATGTCAAGTTAATTGAGTCGAGAGAAATTAAAAGTCCACAAGTTCAATTCAAATACCAGAAATATAAGTTAAAAATAAACAGAAAGTTGTTTAGACTAATTTTTGGTAAAATTTATTAAGGCAGAGATTAAAAGTATTATTTGCACACAATTTAAAGCTCTAAATTTAAAATGAGTGGCAAACAAAAGGATATTAATGAGAGAAATATTCTGTGTAAAATTAAAGTCACAAAAAGTTTTCTTTTAAATTTCCCATCCACATTTTCGTCTGTTCCTTGTTGTACGTGTTTGTCTATGTATTTGTTATTCATAGTTTTTCCTATATACTCTCATCATGTTGTTGGAAGTTAAACACTTTGTTATCTCTTTTGTGTTGACTGATGTTGACATTAATTTGGTATTTTTGTTTCTTTTAACTTCTGGATATGTGCTGTGTATATACAAAAGTTATGTATGGGGTTTGTTTTATACGTCGGCAGTACTTACGGTGTACAATTTTAGTCCTATGTAATGTATCACTTTACAAATATTTGCATAATTAAAATGATGATTTCAGAAGCATCGGAGGCAATGTACTTATTTGTTTACATGTTAGCATCGTTGAACGAATAAAATGTCATGTACGATAAATTAATTTCAATATCATTATGAGTATTTTATTTAGACTAGGTACTGGTAGGTAACTAACATTTTCTAATCTGGTTGGACCCACATCAAAATAAATGCGATTCTGCTATTTTAATTATTACATTCTTGCATAGTAAAAATTACGCAGCAGCAAGTGAACCCAATACTAATATGTATTCTCGACCATGTTCATGTTAAACCGTTTTTGTAAATCTATCGTAGTTTTGGGTAATTTGGATTCTGCGAGTTTCATACTCGTATCAACAATAAAAATAATGTTAAAGATCTTATCGAAATCTCAGCAATTATTATTACTCTTCCTGAAACTTGGGACTATCGAAAGAGTGGCGTTAAGCCAGTGGACTGATTAATTTAATGACAAATCATAAATCAACTGTCGTAATGGAATCTCAATTCTTCAGGGACATTCACCCTTATTTTAATTCTCTACATTCAAAATTAATTAACAATATATAGGTTAGGGCCGGTGATTTTATGTATCCGAAAATTATTACACGACTATTGCAAGGTTTGGGATTGAAAACCTCGCATCTCGTAAAATTTTTTGTTATTTTAAATTTTCCGAGAAATTTTAATTTGACGTTAAATCTAAGAACTAATTTTAGAATATCAATGCAAAAATTTAAAAATTTTAAAAAAAAGCGACTATAAGATGCTGATATTAAGCAATTTGTCCTTATGGTTCCTATGTTCTTCATGTTTGATATGAAAAATCGATTAAATTAATTAATTATTTGTGGAAATCCTAGAGATAACCCCATCGGGAAATTAAGTTTAAAAGTTAGGTCTTGATATGCTTTGATATGGCTTAGGTGATAGATTGACCTAACTTTTAAACTTAATTTCCCGATGGGGTTATCTAGGATTTCCACAAATAGTTATTTAATTTAATCGATTTTTCATATCAAACCAAAGGTACATTGAAACCATAAGGACAAATTGCTTGATTTGCTTATTCTTAAGTATTTTAAAAATTTTGAATCTTTATGGGCAATGTCGACACAATGATGATTACATGTTTCGTGTCTTTTGTAGTTAAATAATAAGAAAAACTCATTTTGTTATACAACACATCACATAGTTTACCAGGTAAGGTGGTTGGTAGTCACATACTTTACCTTAATGTGTAGTCTAAATAGAGCAAATAAAACCGTGATATTTATTCTTTTTCACCAATATTAATTATTATTTATTTAATACAACTTCAAAAATATTTCGGGATGAAATTCTCGTTTTTCTTGCATTTTCAATCAATTTTTCGGGATAGTATTTAATTTAGCAAAGAAACACACCAAATTGAAAAGGTGTTTTCGGGCTGGTTTTTTCGTGCCAGCTTCACATACATAAGGTTATGCGAGCGGCAGGAGTTATCGAGTCATCAAACAATCCGTGGAGTTCACCGATGGTATTGGTCGAAAAAATACGGTAGCATGAGATTTTGCATAGATTATCAAAAACTTAATGATGTCTTGAGAAAGGATAGCTCTCCACTACCTCGAATCGATGACACCTCAGACAAATTATCGGGTGCTAGAATGTTCTCCACATTGGAACCTCAAAATGGATATTGGTATAACTAAGTTCAAGAGGAAGCTCATAAGAAAATGGCATTTAGTGCATAGGCAAAGGGTTATGGCAATTTAATGTAAGGTCATTTAGATTATGTAATGCCCCAGTGGCTTTTGAACGATTAACGGAACTCGTACAAATGAGTACATTGGAGAACGTGTCTTGTATATTTAGAAGATATTATCGTCATGGAAAAAACAGCACCAATACTTGCGAGCTCTAGACCCAAGGTGAAATTTATTTTGGATACCGATGCAAGCAATGATGGTACAGAGTTCAAGTTGAATGTAAACACTGCATGCAAATGGAAGGATAGGAAGATGTAATCAATGTACGATAAATGCTACTCAATGAGGATGAATCAGTTCCTATAAGGAAGAATAACTAAACGATCAACTTGGGGTGAGAGTTCAGATAAGACACCGTTAGTGAAGGCCTGTTGGGCACAGTGGAATAGCCTTAGTTTAAAAATAATCTGGGAGAGGTCGGATGGCAGAGCTAAACAATTTGTAATAGTAAAAAGGGTTTCATGGAAAAGTAAGTTGAGATCATCTCGAAATTAATAAAACACTCACGAATATTTGTGAGCGATTTTATTAGTCCGGATGTAGACAGTCGGTAGTAGAAACGTGTAAAATATGTGATTAATGTACAACAGTGAAAGGACCTACACGGAAAAGTGGAGGATCTATATGCAACAGCAGAGCCCTTCCATATCACGGAAAGTAGTAAAATGGCCGGAGGTGTACCATATACCCAATCAAGAAACAACAACTATCGTTAATGTCATAATTAACAATTGGATTAGCCGCTATGGAGTTTCGATGAAACTTCACTCAGACCAACAAAGCAATTTTGAATAGGTGATATTATGAAGAAAATTTGTCGGTTTTCTGGCATACAAAAGACATGAAGATTGCATCCTAAATCAAATGGTATGATGATAAGATTTAATAGTGCACTATGAAGAAATATTTAGCGAATGTGAATAAAAATCAGTGCGACTGTGTTATATAGTCAATATTACGTCGATAAAATGTAAGAAGAACTTGAGGAGATACACAAATGTGTACGAAGAAAGAAAGATTCGGTTAGCAAGCGATCGGATGAAGGCTCGGTATGACATACGTGCGAGTAATAAAATAACTGATTTGGCTCAACGAAGAACAGGGTTTTTACTGAAGCTCCTACAAAAATAAACGACGAAGTCTACAGAACAAATAAAGGGCAACGAGGGAAACACAAGGTTGCACAACACATTTGGAACGATTGATACTATATAGAGGTGGAAGTTTGGATTCTATTTATAGGACGAAAACCACGACTATTAGGTTGAAGAGAAATTAATTCGGCATTGGCAAGACATTTTATTCAGCAGAACTTGTTCATTTGCGGTTTAAAAAATTACTAACGTTTTTGTGAGATTGGTGACATCTGGGGTTCAGTAGTGGTATATTAAAGGTTATTTTTCTTTCCGATCTTGGGAAACTCGCAAGTACTTTTCAAATCTTACAAGCATATTAAACAAAAAAAATTTAAATCTTAACCTATGTTAATTCTTAATTTTAATATGCACTATTTGGTTTGTGTTTAAATGAATTAGTTAGCTAGATCTAAGGGATCTTTTTTTAAGGCGCCGATATCTAGGGATCCATAATATTTCACGAGTTAATGTGTTGGGATGTTGTTCTAACTTAGTTGGGTATTTTGTGCTGTACTGCTGTATTGTATCTTCCACTGTTTCCGTGTTGAGATTACGGTGTATGTTTGTGTTACGTACCAAAGTACGTTTACCATCCTTCGTATAGTATTTTTGATGGTTATGGTTTTTATGTGTCGCTAATAATGCTGTATCATCTGCAAATGTTGAAACAGTTATATAATTTGAAGTAAGAAGGTCCGCTGTGTAAATTAGATATAACACTGGACACAGTACACTGCCTTGTGGTTGTGGAACCCCTGCACGTATTTCAGTGAAATTGGAAGATGCCCTATTATATTTCACCGAGAATTTCCGGTTTGACAGATAATTTTTAATGATCGCAAGGTCAAGCCATACGTTATTGAAAGCTCGGCGATGCCAAAAAATGCTGCAGAGCAGTACTTTTTTTGTTCAAAAGAGTTTCTGATTTCTGATACGATCCTATACACTTGTTCTATGGTTCCATGATCTTCTCTAAATTCAAACTGGTGATCCGGTATAATGCTTTGCTCTTACAGAATTGGTTTAAGCTTTTTAAGAAGCATTTTTCAAAGATCTTTTACAGAGTAGGCAGCAAAATGATTGGACGACACGAGTCTAGTTTTGTTTCATCTTTACCTGGTTTATGGATCATTATGATCTGTGAAATTTTCCAAGTTCAGGAAAATATAAAGTTTTCATTACAGCATTGAAAATGTATGTTAATAATTTGATGCATATATCTGGAAGTTCTATAAGTATTTTACCACTAATAAGATGACCCGGTGCCTTTTTAGGGTTTATATGTTCAGTGATCATTATTTTTACTGCACGCCATTTATATTTAATTGGTTGATGTTTTGAAGCTTCAACTTCATCAGGCAGCAATTCCGAGTGTCCATTATTTTCGTTCGGAGTTACAATACTGTAACTAAATGTTGAGAGAATGCATTTGCTTTTTCTGCATCGCTTCTTGCTCGCAGTTTAGAACGAGAAGGCAAATTGGAGGACATGATTGCGTGAGTAATCTGTTGCTTCTGATGATGTAGAGAGAGAGAGAGAGAGAGAGAGAGAGAGAGAGAGAGAGAGAGAGAGAGAGAGAGAGAGAGAGAGAGAGAGAGAGAGAGAGAGAGAGAGAGAGAGAGAGAGAGAGAGAGAGAGAGAGAGAGAGAGAGAGAGAGAGAGAGAGAGAGAGAGAAAGAGAGAGAGAGCTGTTGCATGTAGCATCCTTCGCTGCTTGCTCTAATGTCTTCGTTAAATACTGTACTGCTTCATCAATCTCAGATTTCATTTTCACTCTCTTGTCACTGCACACACTCAGAAAAAAAATATGATAAATACATGATTGCAATTACCATAATACGAGTATCATCATTGTATGTTAAATACAATTATTTAAATGATTGATTAATCATACTATGATTGATTTTATCATACTATAATATTCTTGATCATTTTTCTAGATTCTCTTCATCATAACAATGATGGTCACTCAAAAAAAAAATAATCAATGATTATCATTGTTATGATAAAAAAGATCAAGAAAAATGATCAAGAATATCATAGTATGATAAAATCAATCATAGTATGATAAATCAATCATTTAAATAATTGTATTTAACATACAATGATGATACTCGTATTATGGGAATGGGTACAAACTGCCGAATGTCGAAGGGCCGAATGTCGAAGGGCCGAATGTCGAAGGGCCGAATGTCGAAGAGCCGAATGGGTCGAAGGGCCGAATGGGTCGAAGGGCCGAATGTGTCGAAGGGCCGAATGTGTCAAAGGGCCGAATGGGTCGAAGGGCCGAATTTTTTTTTTGCTTTTAGAAATATAATTTTTTAAATTTGTTGTTTTATTGAATATTTTGTAAATTTTTTTATTAAACATAAATTAATTTTTTATGAATTTATGTATTTTACTATTTTTCATAACGTATCCAGTCAGCGATACATTTTGGTGAAGGAAAATTTTGTATCTCTTGTAAAATATCTCTTTTCTTGCCCGTTAACACAATTGTGTGGGTACTCTAAAAGTACCATGACAAAAATTTATTTTTGTATGTGTTTTAACCCAACTTACGCATTTGTGTATTCCTTTTAAAATTATCTTAGCCCGAAAAAAACAATATAAATATATACACAATTGTGTTGGTTGTACTTCCACACAAGCGAATTTTTTGGCGTAATTTTCTAAAAAAATTTCATCTTACCCAAATTTTTTATCAAAAACGCCATTACATACTATTATTTTTTAACCACACATTTGTGTGGTTTGGACTTATATAGTACAATTTTTTTTTGTTTGAAAAAGGGATATGTAAAAAAATGAAAATATAAATAAATTAAATAAAAAAATATATTTCTAAAAATAAAAATAAAAATTCGGCCCTTCGACCCATTCGGCCCTTCGACACATTCGGCCCTTCGACATTCGGCCCTTCGGCGCATTCGGCCCTTCGACACATTCGGCCCTTCGACATTCGGCCCTTCGACATTCGTCCCTTCGACACATTCGGCCCTTTGAAATTCGTTCCTTCGACATTCGGCCCTTCGACATTCGGCCCTTTGATATAATTAATTGCAATCATGTATTTATCATATTTTTTTCTGAGTGCATTTGAATTGAGGCCAATTAGTGCGTCGTTTCGTTAGAAAAAATATTTGATTCTGAATTTAAAACTTGTATGCTTAATGTTATTAAAACCGGGGAGTGATCAGATGATAGCTCGTAGCATATTTGCAATACTCTATATTACACAGAAGTCAAATAAATCGGGAATTTTTCGTCTATCGGTTGATATTGGCCAGTTGATCTGCCGCCAGAAACATGATCTAGACACAGCTGCTTGCCTTTTGGTGATGTTAATCGAGAGCCCCATTGGATATGTTTGGAGTTAAAATCTTCTCCTGCAAGGAATTTATTTCTCAAGGTTTTGAAATAATTTGGAAAGTGTTGCTTTTTAGTTTCGGTGGACAGTAAGTTACGGACATGGTGCATGTACCGGATCTCCTCTAAATCATTCTTCTACGCAGGTGCTAGTAGCCTGTATATGTTCCTCGCGATATTTTCCAGTTCATGGTGTCTTATTCTATCTCTAATAATAATTGCCAATCCCACACGAGGTTTACCGTTAGAGGTGCTGGGTATCGTAAATTGTATAACCATTAAATTTTACAGAGCTCCTTTGTGTAAAATGTGTCTCAGAGACTCGTTTTTGGTTTTGGTTCGTTTGGTTTTGCCTTAATCACACTCGCTAGTTTTGTGCATGTTGTCGCATATCAAGCGATCAGTTGGCAGTTTGTAATAGTTCGAGAATGCCCAAATTCTTGGCAATTGGTGCATTGTAAGACTGACTTACGTTTGGGTGGCTCTTCCACTGCCACCCTTCTATACAACAGATTCCTCATTTTATAGATTTCGTGTGTTCCTTTGGTTTTTGCTGCTTCAAATTCCAGTTCAACTTGGACATTGGTTGAGGGATTTTCTCACGATTAATAAGTCCTTGGCAGTAAGTTCCTCAGGTATCTCTTGTGGCGATACAAATGACTCAATTCCTTTTATTACTACTGTTCGTCCTCTCGAACTTTTCAATCTATATGCGTAAAAGTATTTAAGATGGCAACAATTTTGCGACATGCTTCGATGACCAAGGCTTGAATTCTGGTTTCACCGATATTGCCTTGTTTAATTGGAGCAATAAAAAACTCACCACTTCTTTTTTTTAAGATCGACTACTAATTGTTGGGACGACGCTTCTCGAGGATATATTTATGGTAGTCGCTCTTTTGGTGCTCTCACCTCTTCTCGAGGTTCATCTTTGCTACTATTTTTATTTCCACACAGAGTTTGGAAACGGGTACGGTTGTACTAAAGGTGGTGATTTATAAAATTTTGTTGTATATAGCAGATTTTAAGAATCTGGATTGTCTGCAACTAAATTTAGAATAAATCTAGGCGATTCTAGAATATTCGATCGGTATATAAATACGAGTGCAACATACAGAATGAGTCAGTTTTGGTTAGTGATTTGGGGAATTCGGGTGTGTGGTGTAATTAAAAATTGTAAATAGTGTATTAAGTGAATTAATAAATAATTGTGGACATTTTTTATTATTGTGATTTAGTGTTGGTAAAATAAGAAATGAAAAATTGTTTTTGGAATATTCCAGTAGTGGCGTAAACTTTAGGTAAATATTTTACCGGTATAAATATTATTTCCGGTATTTGTAGAAGTGTGTAAATTACAAGAATTGTTGTTCCGAAACCGTCAAATTCTACGACGATATTCACAATCCAATGATACGAACCGAATTTGACAGGACTAGTTCGTAACAATATCAATCATTGGTTGGTGCGACAGTTTAAGACGTTTAAGATGTCAAGCTTTGCATAGCTTAATATAAAAACAAAAGAAAATTAAAAATAATAGAAAGTAAATTCCATAATTTATATATTTTATTTGCAACGCTTATCTATATTGCCGGTCAATCAAGAGCTTTCAAGGGTTAATTTTTTAAATAAATCAATTATTACACAAAAGCAAATCCTTTTTGTATGTTTATACCTAAGAAATTCAATTATAATCAGTACACACGATTATTTCCATAAAAAGCTTATATAATTCCCGCATCATTCATCTCCCCTCATGTATAATTTGTTGCCTCTCAGCCCTTCTCGAATTACACATACATAATGTTGAAAATAAATCTCGAAAAAAAGTTAATCGGGAGAAAACATCATCACCACACACATACCGTACAAATATACACCGTACACGTTCATATACCGAGTATATATTATAGTGGGGTTTGTAAACAGCACAGAAGCGGAAAAATATAGAAGGGTTAATATGTTCAAATCGGATATTATAAGATCATCATGATTATATATCATTACCTTGATAAGAGCGAATACAACATCAACATGAAATGTATATACATATGTATATGCAATACATATGTATAAAATAAAAACATAGAAATTTGATTAGAAAATAAAAAAGTAAAATCGGAAAATATAAAATCTTATGAATTAGAATTAAGATTTTCGTATAATGATAACACACGCAGACTTTACGATAGGGAAAATTAAATTAAAAGCTCACAATTTATATACATATACATACATACATAAATACATTTACATATATAAGTAAGTATACAGAGTACGATTATATTGTTTTATTGGAAAAGATTAAAACTTCTTTACTTCATCACCGTATTATTAATTTACTTCGCTTAATTTTTATTTTATATATGATCCTTTTTAAGACGGAAAGCGCACAGTAGTGAAAATAAAACAAAAAAACATAAAATATGTTTAGAATAAATTAAAAATGGTAAAAAAATGAATTTATTGATTTTCCCTTTTTCCATCTCCATCTTGAATCCTATCTTGATGGAGTATACTCTCGTATATACGGTACGGAGCTCTGTGTTATATTTTATTTAATTTTCATGTTTGAATTTTAATGGAAATTTAATCCTTGTTGAAGGATTTAAAGCACACAAAATATACAAAACGAAAATATTTAATTTGATATAAAGACAATATGATTATTTATTATGTCAATATTAAATATAATTATAAGGTTGATATATTTTGTTTGGATACGTTTAGGGTTAGCCTATACACAACAATCTGAGATGCAAAGTTTGTAATCTGAATCCTGAAAAAAAAATCTTATTAATATTCTCAAGGATCGGTTTTGTGTATCTGATAAAACTTCCTTTCAACTTTTTCTACGAATAGTATTGCAAAATATATTCCAAATACAACCAACAAAAAAAAATTCAATTTCCTTTATAAATGATATTTAGGGCAAAAATTTCGAAAAAGGAATACACTTGTGTTTCGAGAGCTTTTTATGACAATAAAACAAGTTTCATGAACTTTTTTTTCTAATATAGCTTTACGTATCAGTTTTTGTTTTTACCAAATATACAAGCTTTTCTAGACTTTACAACAAAAGCAGCCATATCATTCCCATCTCTTTAGATACACTCAGCAGCATAATATTTTTAAGGACTTACGTGTGGGTGGGTGTTTGTTTTTTTGTTTGCAAGTAAGAAGACACACAATAAAGCAAAACTATAAATATTTATAATAAAAAGCTTGATTCTGTATATACGAGTAAAATTTAAATGAATTTTACAAAGTAAAAGTGGTTGAGAAGATTTGTTAACGATCTAATTGGTTCAACTATTAATGTCATATCTCTAGGTCTAGTTTAATTATATTATATAGGATGATGACAGCATGATTTTGCTTGAAAAGAAAAATTTGTCAGTATCACCTTACGTAATATATAGCGATGACAGTATTCTGTTACATTTTCGTCTCAAGATTGGATAAGAAAAGGATTATATTTTGATGACTAATGGTTTTTGTTTGGGGTTAACACTATTTTAGAAATAGAATTATTTATTTTTGATTGATTACAAAATTGGGTTCGTTCTTATTTTCATTCGTCATTTATTTCGGCTTAAACTGCTTAACTGCTTCTAACGCAATATACTTTAAAAAGGAAGATATCAGAAAGCATTTCGTTATATTTAATTCAATTCAGAATTTTATGAAAAACTTTAATATTGTACGTTTTGGTATTCTAAGGCATTGTTACAAAGTTCTTTAGCTACGTGGATTGCCCTTGATGGAGTGAAACGGAATACGTGGATTGGCCTTGATAGAGAGTAGTTTTAACTCTAATTCTTCAAGATGTAATCGTTTGATAATAATTTATTAGTATGTATTATACTTTCTAAAACTCTACCAATCATTCTTTATTGTAAAATTAATTACCTTACAGCTCCTGAATAGCTGTTTAATCTTTATATTTATATGAAATACTAGAAATTGTTTTATTTGTGCAAAAAAAAAAAACAAATAACTATTGGCTTTATTAGATGTCAGTAATCGGAGCAAGTCCGTCATCATTAACTTTCCTTTCCATCTTGCGTAATAAGCTTTGTCACGCACTCCCAATCAAACAATCACTTTAGAGATTTTTTTTGTCTCGTGCTGGATGAATAACTTGGGATATGTCGTGTGTTTTCTGAATGAGTACAATCAGATAAGCCGTACTATACCCCTAAAGCTGGCACCTCAACAAGCAAATTTTGTAAACACAATAGTTGGGTCTAATTTCCAGTATTGGTCAGCGACAGGAAATTTCAAATCGGTTTAAAATCTATTAAGACAGCAAGATTAATAAAAAGTGCTGCGTGGGTTTGATAAAATATTGTTTGTCACACAGAAGGTTTTTGTTATATATAAAGTTGCGTTTGCAACACAAATAAAATTTGCTGCAGAATTACCGATAATTATAATCAATTAAAAGGAATAAATAGTTTGGTATGCTTACCAATGGTTTGGTATGTTCCACGTGCCTTTGTTTGTTTAAATGTCATAACACTTTTGATATAGAGTGTACCATGCAAGAAACATGTTGCTTATCTAGCAATCCATGTTGCGGTAGGTATAGAATCCTCGCTTTAAAAATGGGCATAAACCTAATTGCGGAGCTAATTGAGAAACAAATTCTGGTATTTGGTATGGCATAAAGAATAATTGGATATAATGATTTCAAAATGAATAAAATATATAAATTAAACGAACAGCTTTCCGGTGCGTTTTTAACAATAATCGTTGTAGCATCCTCGCTGTATCATTTCAAAATGTCCATTAACTCTGCTGTTTGGTTTATTCAATCCCCAGCGGTTGAGCGTTAAAAAAATTAAATTAAAGCGATTTGAATTCGAAAGATAGGTTTACTAGACAAGCTGACAACATGTATTGTAACAGTTTCAGTTGTGTGAGGCGGAACAGACCACATAAGTTCCTGAAACAGATGACATATATCCAGGAATCAAACCGCCGAAAAAACACAACCAACAGTTTTCGATACAAAAGAGTCGTGGTGCCAAATAGCAGATGGCAATATAAAGTGAGCAAAATTTAGGCAAAAGTTAAGTCATGGCGGCAAATTGTATTACCCATCCATTGGCCTAAGACATTTGAAGGAAATGAGAGGAAAGCTGCGAGCGAGGCGACGCTTAAAAACATGATATAAAGAGCAGCAAAAGTTTGAGGAGAGGGAAGACGATAACCGATACGGAACAGACGGACCAAAAACTAAAGAAAACAAGAAAGATCGTTAAAAAGTGATGCGGTAAAGATAAAGAAAATTGTCTTTTAATTGTTTTCTGTCTGTGCACACCGAAATATGGTGAAACCAAAAAGAGTTCCTACATTTTGAATCTGTAAGTGAGAGGAAATAAATACAAAAAAATATATAAAAAGCAAAAGAAATAGACTAAATGTGTTAAAGAAACTTTAACCCAAAGTTTAAAATCGGAACAGTCTAAGGGTTTAGTGCATAGTTCATGGAACAGAATATCGTTTGTAAACTCAGCCAGCGCGCATGTGACATTTTGTTGCGCTCAGTGTTCAGGCAGAATCAAGTGGTTCAGTGATAAAGTACGCGTCTTATAAGTAAACTGTAAAATCGGAGACGAAGTCAGCCCGAGTTAGGGTGGGTGGGTTTTTATTTATTGTTGATTGAATCCATCATTATTAAGAAAAAGTGGCAGTATCATTAGTAGTGTGTAAGTGGAAAGTGAAAGAGTGGCGAACTGTGAAACGGAATATTCGATGAAATAATTTGCTGTATCGTCGTACGACTTCAAGCCATATGTCGTATAATGTGTAGTGTATGAGTAAGTGCTCGAAGGGGACAGCAGCCCGAAGCAGAGCGAACAGTAGAATTCAGGTGAGTTGCCACTTCATCTCTTTGTTTTTTCCTATTGTTCTCTTGTCCGTGATCGTTTTAGCGACAAGACCACGCCGCGTTGCTTCTGGGGCACATATTGTGGTGACCGTAGATTTGTACGACCGACTTTGTTTTGCTTTGAAAGATAGCCGGCCTAAGCCAGTGTCATTCTAAAAAAATAATTGAAAAATAATGTGCCCAAGCCACTGTCGTTCTAAACATTGTGAAGGCACGTTACAATGTTTGGCGGCATTTAAGCAAGCATGCACAATTGCAACATCATATATATAATTACTTTTTAACAGTTCTATAATCGATTGGGTCGGATTTAAGTTTCAATATAATCTAATAAACACTTTTAGTACAAAAAGTCAACATAAACAGTTAAAATTCGGCCGAAAATTTTATTTGTGTTGCAAGCGCATCTTTATATACATATAACAAAAACCTTTTGTGTGACATTTTATTAAACTCACGAAGTCGGTCGCAAAAGTTCTTTTTATTACTTTTTTTATAAGTTTTAATAGACATGACCAATTATTGGGTTTATCTGAAAAATTACCCGAATTTTGTGCTTAATCGTTGTCATTTTTTTATATTTCCATACGAGAGGTGTTATCATTTTTATTTGACCTTGAAAACTTTAAATTTAAAAAAATTGTGATCAAATAGTAATTATTTAGACCAAACTTTTTTATAAAATTTGCAAAACTATTTTATTGTAAATTATTTTATTATAGTGAGTGTAAAATGCTAGTGTTGTTAATTTACAAGGTAAAATGAATAAAGTAGAAGAAACACAACTAGAAGCACCCCCAAGGGCGAATTTATAAATGTGGTTTTGTCCAGTTTTGCTTTAAATAAAAAATCTAACGACGAGCAACGGCAAATGTGGAAATGACGCAAGGCATGCATAATCAGGCCTCAGGTCCCCTTAAACGACTTTTTTAAAGTGACATTTTTTTACTTACGATTCTATTATTTGTAATTTTTAAAACTGATTTCTCTAAATTCCAATTTTTCTGCACTTACCTGAAAAAGAAAAAGATAAAAATTATTAGTAAAAGAATATATAATATTTTTCAGTGTGTGATCAGCTGTGATACATAAAACACAAATTTTCGGACAAGGAGAGTTACTAGTTTACCGTACAAGTGGCGCTGTGGTTAAAGCTTCGGCATTTGGACCAGGAGGTCCTGGGTTCGAATCCCACCAGAGGCAGGATGTAACGCGAATTTTCTTCACAGATTACGATCGGTGATGTTAATAAACACAACTTAGACCCTCTGTTGGAGTGCAGAATTCAGCGCCGACCCACCGTTCATGTCAGTGTGCAGGTTGACATGGACCTTGCAACGTGCAGGTGGTATACTGTAATTGTGTGAGTAGGTGAATGGGTGGGTGTGTGCGTGAATGAAAAGGGGAGTATTAATTGACCTTAAAAGGACATTAAATCCACTTTCAATACTTTCTTTTTATATATAAAAAAAAAATTAAAAAAAATAGTTTACACACAGGTGAAATGTCCTGTCTTGGATAATGAATGCAATTATTTCCAAATAATTTAATTCCAGATTACCAAGCATTCCAACTTGCGGTCCGCTTGTCACGACCTACTTTATGCAGTTGCTAGCCAAATCGGGGACGTACGGCTATTGGTCCGGTTTACGTAGAGCTCCATGTCAGCTAATAGTACTGCCACAGTTGAAAAAAATATGGCCTATGTAATGCAAATTGCTTTTCATATAGGTCCAGCGCAAGCTTGCATTACAAACTAATGCTAATTGTATTAATTTTTATTGTATATAGTTTACATTAAACTTTAACGGAGTATTTTGTTAAAACTGATACAAGTTATATTAAAATTTTACAGCACATTGCACAAAAAAATAAATTAAAATATCCATTTGGAAGCATCATTTTTTGTCGTAAGTGGCATTAAAATTGTATAGCTCAGCCCAGTGCTTTAAACAGTATAAAGCACACTACATTAGTAATGTAAAATTAATTGTACTACACTCATACTATATTTTGTATTAAAACTAAAACTATAAGACAAATTAAACAGATTCCAATTTTTTACTTTTCCAACTGAATTGACGTAAATCAATTGACGTCTTTACACAGTAAATATATGAAAAATATTTTAAGCTTTTATATTAAAAATATACACAATGCCTTAGCGAATTATAATAAATTTGCTAAAAAATAGTCAACCCCCAGGTTATATAGAAATTTTATTTTAATATACTACTGTAGTAATTTTAGACGCAACTGCATCATAACTATTTTTAATGCATGCTTTGCATCAGAATGTGATACACGATTGCATCGTATAAGCCTTGATGCAAGGGTTGCATTAAAAATTGCAGCAAGATTTTTAAGTGTGATGGCATGTTCATTTTCATCACAGATCATAATCTGTGATGAAAAATCCCTTTTGCATCCTGCCTCTCTCCAGATTCGAACCCGGTACTTCGCATCGATCGCTTTAACCACCTTGCCGTTTAGTCGGTGACTAACGGTATTTTATAAAACCAATAAAAGAATTACAGAATATTCCAAATATTTTTAATTATTTAAACTTTAATCAAAAATGAAGAACACATAAGAACACATAAATGGAAATAAAATATTTTAAACAAAGAACTTAATTCATTTATTGTATTTAACTCATCTAAAGATACTTCTAAGGATATAATTTTAAAACAAATGAAACATTCAGAACAAATTAATACAATTTAATCAGCGAGTCCTTTTTTCTGGAAATAGCTTCTCAGGGAACGTAAACGGTCCAAAGGTTAGTCATTTAGCTGGACAGCCTCGACGTAACATTTTCAACTTAGTTTTCAACTAAATATAAGTCGATTCCAAAATTGGTCCTCTGGATGGGTCTTTCTAAAACTTAATTCCATTCCGAATTGCAGACTGAAAACAGACTCACAATATTCTAAAGGACCTTTAATCATAGTCACGTTGGCCTGCATGGTTTTTAAAATGATCTATCCCTCCCTCTGTGAGTGTGCGTGTGTATATCTCTCTCTGTGTGGTACTGTGCAAAATAAATTTCTCTGCCCTCTCTACGGCCAAAAGTTGTTTTGTCCGATCAAGGTGAAACTTCATACATAAGCTTTTTCCTAAATTTGAAGATCATGACGTGACAGCTTCCAATTCCGCACGATTCAGATATCTCAGAGCCGAACTGAATGTTGCCCAATAATATTATTTGCAGTCACCCATGCGATGGTCTGGGAAGTTGATTAATACAACTAATTTTGTAAATTTAAAAAACGGAATCTCTCGGCCATATGTCGTTGGGAATTATGCCTTAATTCCATGGAAAAAATTTGCTCACAGCAATTATTTTACTGATAAAAGGCAAAACAAAAAAAATATTTTTTATTTCATTTTTATAGTAAAATGTTATGGTTTAACTTCGCAATTACATTTTGGCATAACCTAAAAATTTCATAAAAGTTTTATAATTTGTACATTTTCGTACATTTCGATTTTTTTTGTTACATACATATGTATTTTAATATTTTAATTTTTATATGTGTACCACAAAGAACGTTAACAAATTTAAACTCGAAAGAAAAAATAATTCGACATTTGACTATAAAAATGGCGAACGACTTATTTTGTATGAGTGTGAGAAAAATGTCTTATCTTTACATACATTTTTTGTAGAAGTGTGAACAATGCTGCCATAAAAATACTTCAGTTTACATTTTTTATAGTAGCATTATGGCAGCATACTAACACCAAAATCTATATTTTTTTATGGACAAATTTCTTGATTTTTATTTAATCACACAAAAATCACCATTTTCGTATGTGATTCGAAGTGTTCGGGTCTGGAAAGTTTACCAACACTAATAAATTTACAAATACGAGAATCGTTTTGTACTGGTTTATAAAAATATTAATACTCGTCAACTTTTCAGAACCGAACAACCTGCATCGAGCGGAAATGATGAGATTTTAAAGATTTTTTGCAATAAACCGTTACTAAACTAAATGTAAAGAACTAATGGAATAAAGCATGACCAAGAAAGACATTAGAATTAACCAGAGTGAAATAATTCACATAGTGCGTCCCCGCATAATATTTTTACCATATTGTGAACACCCAAAAAATAAATTTAGTTTCCGCTTTAGATTAAAGTATATTCCAATTGGATTTGTTGTTAATTTGCAAAATGAAATTTCCAAATATGCGAAGAACCTGAATTCAAACAATTGAATTGTTTGCCATAATTGGTTGGGTGGTGTTCATGCGCCAAAGTTGATGATTAGTAGAGATGTTTTCCAGTAAGTATGAAATGAATCGGTGTGGCCGAGAAGGACGTTTCCGATAAAAACAGCGTCCAGAAGAATGGGTCTAGGTCCCCCTGGATATTACTCCCCGAACATAACTCTCCCCGCCATTTCCACCAGGCCAGTACCACTGGTCTATTTCATGAGTTAGAACTAGCGAATGGAAGTAATGGTTACCTTAAGTAAGCCTGCAAGGCCTAGAAAAGAAAGTGAAGAATTCGCTGGTAACGTTCTTTCTGTTGTGTTAATTTGGCTTGGCATACCTCTAAAATTTATACTTTTAGTACGCATGGATGTTATTGTGTTTAATTTGAAAATTGCAAAGACAAGATCAACATCCTAAATTTAAATGCAATTTTTATTTTTGATTAATTAAAACAAACTCTGGGCTTGGCTTTACAAAAGAACAAGTGGATATTTATTGATTAGCGGTGTCTGTTGAAACATTACGTTTTCGTAAAAGTTGCACCCATGATTTACATATCCGTTGTATCAGAAAACTGCTAGCTAGTGGCGAAACATATACATGATTTTGTTACTTAAATAATGATGGGCAAAGTTCAGTAACCAAAGCAACATGAAACATTCATTATGGTTCACTAATATACGATGTAGCATCATCCATTACACTCCAATTAACTAATCTACGACGTTGTACAAGTTCTAAGAAAATTAAAGATTTCCTCGAAATTAAATAAAATTAAAACCATCAGGTAAAAAAATATTTATTTTGCGTACCTAGTGAAGAGAGAAGCACCAAATAATAATAAAATCAAGTTTATCATAATAAAAAGCTGCTGAAGTACTCGTATATCGTAAGAGAGGGAAACAATTGAATTTACAACAAAAATCTTCAGCTAAAATTTTTTATTTTAACTTACCATTATCACTAAAGTTTTTATAAATTTTTTACGGTGATATACTTTTATAAAGCAATAAAATAATTTTTTAAAACACATTTTCCATTTTTCTCTAGCCAATTTGGTTCGTGTTTGTGTAAATTGAAAAATTTAATTTACTCGTAGTTTATAGCGCGAGCTTTTGATGTTTTTCTTAAAACATTTCCTCACTTTCGTGTGTGAGTTTATAGAACATACAGATATTTACAACACAATAAGTGAAAGTTGCTTTGTTGGTTTTAAAAGTGGAAAACTCTTTTTCAATTTTTTTATTTAAATCAAAGTTTAGAAAAACTTTATTTTTGTGAATTGTTTCGCCTTATGAGCTTGCTCTAAAAGCAAACAAAAGAAAACGAAAAATTAAAATTAAAGATTTTTTTTATAATATTTAAATGAGACGAAATAAATAAAAATAATTTATTTTTTATTTTCTTCTGATAATCGCAGAACGAAAATTATAATGGAAATGTTATTTTGATTAATCGTGAAAAATAAATCTGATTTTTTGTTGTTTTATTCATCATTTGTTAAATTATGCCCTGTTTTTGATGGTTCCACTTGTAATATCGAAGAAAAGCACAAAAAATATAGCGGAAAAGTTAATTAATTAAAAATTAATTGTTTAAAATAAGTAAATAAAGAAACAACAACATGAAAATCATTCAATGGTAACAAAAGTTTTGAACAAATTTTGTGTGTGGTAATATATAAACAAAAACAAAAGTTTTGACAATTAAAGTGGTTAAATTACGGGAAAATGTTAACAACTATAATGTGACACTTTTCACTATAAAATAATTGAACTGATACAGGAATGAGGACAAGAATTTTAATAAGCTCCATGGTGTTAGCACCCCACTTCTGTAAAACTTAAACTTTAAACTTTTTTTCTTTTGAAAATGTTTAACGCTTGATTGACGGTAAAAGCCGGATAGTTAAAAATATTAGACGAAATCTATTTTCATTATTATTAAAAAAATAAAATTATACTGTACAGTTGTCAATCATTGACGGGAAAATTATTTTATTTGACGTTAGTATAATTTAAAAAATTATACCAGATTTTATAATAAAGCAAATCTTTGACGTCACTCAATTTTTGATTCATATAATTCAAATTCTAGGTGCCTTATAGAGTTGGTGGTGGTGTCAACGGAAATGTTTGTACATGAAAACCCCCGAACGGATCAAATTCTATTCAACACGCTTATTCAAAATTATCCGCAGTTATTTATTATGAAGAAAATGAAATTGCTCAAACCAAGTCTCCCAGTGCCAAATTTTTTGATTTTGATTTTTTGGTCGAAGAATAGAATCACCCAGCATTCATTGACGGCAGTAGTTTAAGCTCAAGGCTATGACGTCACCCAAAATTTACAATTTAAATAAATTAACTCCATGTAAATTTAAAAAAATTAGTAACGTCATAGCTTTAAGCTTTAAGTGAAATGCTTTACAACTTTTATATAATTAACGTCAAATAAAACTACTGTACTATTAACGATTCTACATCGAAACAAAAATAAAATGAACAAATTTGGTATGGGAGCTAAGTGCTTTGGGTAATTTCATTTTCTTCAAATTAAGTAACCGTGGTGAATTTTACCAGAGCCGACTAGATAAATAGAGCCTCCCTATTCGAGCTTTTTTTCAGTAAACTTAAAATATGGGATATAATAAATGTTAGTTTCCTATAGCAATGTATGAAAAACGACTAATTTTCTTTTTCTTTTTAAGTATACTTAAACCATAAGCTTTTATAATATTTTTGTACGGGTAAATGCAGAAAAGTTCAAACTTCAATCAGTTCAAAAATAAATTCAAGAAAACCCTTTAAACTGTGTGAAAATTGACTTGGAAAATAAATAAATAATGAGCTTTTATTAATGTTGTTGTTGTATGGCGTCATCATTTCAAATCATAATATGGTCTCTTTCCATTCTCTTTCTAAAAACACGATTGCCATGGAAACAAAAACACTGATTTTTGTACAGGATTTTTTTATTTTTATTATTTATAAATAACGGCATTCAGTCAGTCACCACTACAATGTGGTTGTGAAAGCACGCGGGTGACAATGTTTTTGAATCACAGATATGTATAAATACGTGATTAAAAAATTAAAAAAACATTGTTCTATAGATATTCATGTTCTTTTCATTTACAGTATGTACTTGATTTTGTAACTTCGTTTGAACACCATAGCGGCCAACGAAAAGACATAATACTTGTATGCAATTTAAAAATATTTTATTGAAAAATTACAGAGTAAAGATTTTCTTATTGATTTACCAAAATAATTTTTTCTTTGCGGTGATTATTGCGCGCGGTGATATTTTCAGCAGTGATAAATGATGAAAAACTGAGATAGTGGCCGTTTCGATAGCAGCTCTTTGATAAGTTATGGATTATGTACTACCAAACGGGTTGATTTGGTATCTCATTCAGTTGAGGAATTATAACTTGTTTAAAGTATAGCAACAATGTTTTCAAAAGTATACAAGCAATGAACGTTAAATGCTTGCGTATTTGTCCCACGTATGTGTGATAAGCCAAGACGTCTCTTAATGTTGTAAGCCATTCTTTCACCAAAAGTGCCAAACATTGATTTTCTTCGGTTCACGTGTGTTATGTACGCGTCGAATACAAAAGCTCGAAGCAATCGCTTCCCATTGGACACTCCGTTATTTTCGAATCACTGTAGATGGTTATTTATCATTCCTGCTCGAGCATCATTCATTGCAATGCATTTTTAAATGATTTCAATTGAATTTTTTATTTATCTGTGTACTGCCATTCAACAAATTTCGTAACTATTCGGCGTTATATACGCCACGTTGCGTATCCGATTCCAACATTCAATTAGTGTGAACGAATATGTAAGCAATATACATGCATAAGCAATGAACCATATAGTGATAATGTGGTAATAATCAGTATTAACGTTTTTTGTACATTAAACTAATTCTGACCTCCAAAATATAACCGTGATCTGGTAAGCTAGTCGTCTTTGCCACCTAATTCCTGCCAGATTTAACAATTTGTACCAATAGTTTTGAACAACATTTTGGTGGTACAGTGGTACAGTACAGCTCGTATATTCTCATTGGACATCAGATAACATCAAAGATTTATTCTTCGTCGAGCTGGATGAAGTCATCAATAACATACCGCACCACGACATTAAAATCATCGTGGGCGACTTTAATGCAAAAATCGGTAGGAGTGCAGAAAATACATCGCACATCGGTCCTAACAGCCTGCACCTAACTATAGTAATAACAACGGCCAACGCATCATCGACCTGGCAATAACGTACAACTTAGTTGTATCAATAAGAGAATTCACAAAGTAACGTGAAGACTGAATGATGGAAGAACGGAAAACCAAATCGATCACGTAATGGTTTCAGAGAGACACTCCACCAGCATATCTGACGTTAGATCTGCTAAAAATCTGCTAAATCGGAATGACGACGTGACCCCCATTAGAGCAATAGCTCCTCCGCAGAATTGATTAAACTCGGAGGCGCTACTCTTGCAACAAGTCTATACGATCTCGTCGTTTGTATTTGCGGCCAAGAAGAGTTGCCGGAGAATTGGAAGACCGCGCTCATATGCCCGTTGCATAAAAAAGGCGACCGTCTTAAATGTGAAAACTATCGTGGTTTAGCTCTATTGAACACTGCTTACAAAGTGTTGGCCAATGTTGTACTTGCCAGACTCATCCCTTTCGCCGAAAACATCATTGGCGATTATCAGTGTGGTTTTCGTCCCAACCGATCGACCACTGACCAATGTTTCACCATGAGGATGATCCTGGAAAAATGTTGGGAGTACAACATAACCATACATCAAATATATATAGACTTCCGTCAGGTATATGACAGTATAAACCGCGATAACCTTTGGGCCGCGCTCATATGCCTAGGAATTCCAGAGAAACTCGTTTCTCGGTGCAAATTAACAACGTCTGGGTCTGTATGTAGAATTGTAATCGAAGGAACTGTGTCAGACTCCTTTGAAATAACATCTGGTGTTCGACAGGGAGATGCACTCGCGCCTGTGCTGTTCAATTTGGCGCTTGAATACGTAGTGAGGAAAAGCAACATCGAAACTTCGCGCTGCATATTTAATAAGTCAGGCCAAATTCTTGGAAATGCAGATGATATCGTGCTTCTTGACCGAAGACCTAGCGATATCAAAGACAGTTTCGTGCCGCTCGATCGCTGCGCACGAAGACTTGGTTTGAAGGAGAACAGTAGCAAAACCAAATTTGTATCAACACCCAGGAACATCTCCATGATAAATCTCAATTGCAGTCCTGCAAGCTCGCACTTTATAAAGCACTCATAAGACGTGTGCTGGCTTTCGGAAACGAGAGCTGGACCTTGACCACTAACGATTGTGGATTGTTATCAACTTTCGAAAGGAAGGTCATTCGTTCAATCTTTGGTCCAATTAAAGTCGCAAACAATGAATATTGCACTGAGAAAACTCATGTTCAAAAACGACACAGTTTATACATGTTTCGAATATAAAATATATTTGAAAAGACGACAACAACAATTTATATCCCAATATGAAATGTTTTATTTGGTCTGTTTTAAGTCCATTTAACAAATAATTAATAATTACGATGAAAATATTAAATATCAAAACTAACATTAAAAATTTTGTATGTAGCTATAAAATAAAGCTGCTACTAAAAAAAATGTTTCGGAATTAATAAAATTTTATAAGCAGGGAGGATATTTAATTTGTAAAATTTCCAAATATTTTATGCCTAACTTGTAAATAAAATATTTATAATTTACATTGTTACAATAACTGATTTGACTATAATAATTTCTAAATAAGGGGACTTTTAATGTCAGATTGACCCATGTGCCTGTATCATCATGTTTCATTTTGACTTATTTTTAAAAGCTTTTCCTTCCAAAAAAATAAGAACGTGCTTCTTCTGGATGATAGCCAGTTACCAAGTGTTTGGTAGCTTGGTTGTGGCACCACAGCACAAGCTATAAACTAAAGATGAATACTTCAAGTACCTATATGAAGCAAATACAAGTTGACTTAGCGAATTATATTATACTACTAATAAGCGTTGAACATTTTATTATTTCGAGTTAGTGCACTGTACTTAATTTAGTATAGAAATATATTATGTTATAAAACGATAAACAATAATTATGATTTGGCTACAAAAATATCTCTTAAACCTATTTCAATGTAGTAAACATTATATTTCTAAATTTCATATAATGTATAATAGGAAATAAAATAAATTAATAGGAATAAAGATATTAACATAATGAAAATTCATATTGTTCAATTCGGATATATTTTTGTCTGAGTCATGTATGCTTTATATAATATGCTGGTATAATTTGATTGACATGGTTTATGCCCGATTTTCATATGTGGATTTTTTTCAGTGTGGATTCGCATGAACCACGAGATAAAGCAAATTCTTAGAGGTTGCGATATTATCGGATTCATCAAATCCAATCGAGTTAGATGGCTCGGCCACGTTACAAGGTCCCCACAACAACGTATATAAAGTATATAAAGTGTTCCATCAACAACCAGCCGGTGTGCGTCGTAGAGGAACACCCCAACTGCGCTGGCGTGACGACGTCGAAAAAGATCTACATGCACTAGGATGTCGAAACTGGAGGACGAGAGCGATGAACCGAGACGGCTGGAGGACCATAGTGCGGGCGGCAAAATCCCTTCATGGGATGTAAAGCTAGAGAGAGAGAGATACAAATCCAAAATTATGAAAGCAAATTGTTACAACAGACACCAAAACCGGGAGCAAAATTCAATGCGTTTTGGAATCTGGGAGATATTGATACATGCATGATCATATTGAAACAGAAGAACAAAACTACTCAGAACCGAAAATCGAACATACATACTTTTTCAACAACCGTTCCACATAGACAAAAGCATTATGTAACAAATATTTTTTTAATACTTTAATTGTTTCTAGTAGGATACGGAAGCCTAATTGAAAATTTAAGGATGGTTTCATAAAATTTAATAAACCACTTAAACATTATAAAAACGTTAATCAATCCATAAAGAATAAGATTACGATTCAAATATTTACGATTTTTATTCATTTCTGAAATCGGGACAAAAACGACGTGCATCCATAATGAATTGCATACGGCTACTATTTTATATTAAAGTAAACAAATAGCAAATAGGTAACTATTTTATTTTCGGATTTTTATTTCGGATATTATACAGTTTACTTTATCTTCACCATTGAATTACGATGTTTGCACTCTTCATTGTTTTTGATTTCATAGTTCATATTGTCGTTTCTATTTGATTTCCCTTTTTTAAAACACATTGTTGTCTTTCTTATTTGCTTATAAATTTTAATTTACTATTTCTCTCTAACAATTAGTTTTAAATGGCGATATTATGACGACATCAATTTCCCGTATTTTTTTAATTGTTGTTGTTGTACAGCGAAAATCCCTTATATTTTCTTTATTAATTTGAAGAAAACGAGAAGCCTACTGATATCATCATTCGAATGAGTTGAAATCTATTATATATGTCATCGATTTATGTGAAAAGAAATCAATTTTACTTTATTTTTAATTCATGTTTTACTTATCAAACGTAATGCTATCTCCCATACAAAACCTATGAAAAGTTAGTTTTTTTGTTATGTTTTATATCCCATATTTGAAAGTGCTATTTAATAGGCAGGCTTGATTTATTAAGATTGCTTTGATTTTACATACACATGATGAATAAACTTTTAAATTGTTGAGGCCCTTCAGACCTTTCTACAGACACTACCACTGAATCTCTAAGACACCTAAAAATTAATTTATTTAAATTAGAAATTATTCAGACGCCATAGCCTTAAAGCTTTATAATAAAATACGGTATAACTTTGAAAATAATAACCGTCAAAAAAACGAGTTTCCAGAGCTTTTAAATCTGGGGTTTTTTTAATCCTTCTATCAGCGTATTTTTATTGTTTCAGTCTTACTAGTTGTAGATTATCTGTGACACTTCCGACTGATCCTGTTTTTAGGTAGATTTGTTCTTGTCATTCTGCTCTAACGACCTTACTTTTGGAGATTCCAAGTTGTTATACTTTAACACATTTCTCATGTTTTGTAATCCTTGATAAATATCTATCACATCTTTTCACATTTTCTTAGAAGCGACTCCATAATTGGTTGTTTTGCATTCCGACTCTGAGTCTATTGGCATATGCTGAGCATTTTTGAACATACTCGATTTCATCATTGGATAAGTTTTTTCAATAAAATAATTGTCTTATTCTTTTAAGGGTGCTAATATTACCTAAATGAACTACGTGCTTGTCTTTAAAAAAATTCGATTTGAATGTTTGGCACTCTTATTTTGTTTATACATGATTCCCTTTTGTACCACATTCTCTGCTAGATATCCCTGTAACAGCGTATTATTCTCCCTCTCCTTCCTTTATATTACTATATTTCCTCCCAGCCATTACCGACGGACATTATCTTTCGGACATTACTCCCCTGGACATTATTCCCTCACATTACCCTTCCGGTTATTACCCCAGGTCATTTTCCCTCAGTTATTCCTCCGATTGACACCTCCCTTCTACATAACCTAGCTAGAGCATGCTCAATTGTATTAAAAAATTTCTATTTCTAGACATTTCCCGTATACATACTCATGAAATTTGTTACAGGCGAGTAATGCTGTTGCCTCCTTCTTCATCTGCGGATAATTTTTCAAATGCTTGTTGGTGATCATGATACCATACAAAACTATAATAGTTTTCTTAACTAATTCCCTTAGAGGCGAAGTTATTCCTGAGAAATTAGGAAAACTTGGGTAAGTACTTGATCATTCTCAGAATTCTTTGCAATTGCTTTACATCGAGATCCTCACTGTATAAATGTTCATTGAACATTCTATGTACATTCGGGATTCGATAATATTTGCAAACCTGAATTTGTTGAAATGTCACAGGAGCCGAGGAAAGTGTATCGACAGCAGGGTGTCAAAGTAGCTAAGTATTTTTATGTTTCAGCAAACTATAACACGAAGTCAGCAAACTTGGATGTTCCAGAATCCATGTTTACAATCTAAATGCGAAATTTCTTTGAACGTTTTTAAGGGATAGTGCCGTCTGAGTATATTTTTATTTATGTTCCATGGATCAGAACACACTCGTAATTTATTTTTTGTTGAAGATGGTTAGATGACATTATAGGTGTTGGTTCTTTTAAATGGTTTGATGGCGCCTAAATTCATCTTGTTTTCTAGTTCTTTTTTGGGATCGTCTCTAATCGCATAAGAAATACGCTTCTGTGGAGTGATATTGAAGTCTGGGTTAGCCTTTAAATCTTCGATACTAGAGCATTTAATTATTCAACATTTTCAATTATCTGAATATCATAAAACTATTTATTCGGTTAATATTCGAAAAGTAAAAGAAGTACTATCCATGAATAATTGGCAATAAAACAAAAAACATACAAGTTTCGATTAACAAAATTATAAATTTTATTTTATTTATTTTTTATAAATAGGCATGTAAGAAATAGCAGTGCGTTGAGATGTTTAAATTTTAGACTACTTGTCATTTTAGATTTTAGATTTCCCGCCGTAGAGAAACTCCTTTCAGTTTCTGTTGAAGTAGGGCTAATTTATTTGTTCTTTTTTGAACGAATCTAAATAACAAAAATCGTTTTTTTAACTAATTCCCGCGATTTGCATTACCACTTTTCTGTATCTCTTGGCGTTTCATCGGTAGTTGAGTTAATCGCTAGTTGCAGCTTTTATTGCAATATATTTTCACATTTATTGTTGACTGTAAGTGACTCATTTTAATCACAAAAAACAGCTACTTTCATTCCTAGAATCCGCTGCATCTGTGATGGTTGAGGAAGAGTTTTTTAGCGAGATCTTTCGCTAAGGTTTTCGAGGCAGTTTTCGTTGCGTAATTAAAAATTTTCACTCAATCGTCATTTTCATTCAATAGTTCCAGTTTCAAGATATACCAATAAGCTGGTTAAGGCTTTCTCTCTTTTCTGATCCATTATTTTCTTAATTTCGTTGAGTAAGATTTTACTTAAATCATTGATTTCTGTTAGAGGGTTACAACGAAATTTTTTGTAAATAAATGGCTACCTTTTCAGTCACGGTTTCATAACCTAGATCAACTAGTGCATAATTAACGCAATCTTTAAGGAGTAAAAATCTTCGCACCGTCGTAGCCATCGAACTCCATCTTGGTTTTGCGTCAATAAGAAGGCCAAGTTTTTTATTTTCCTGCTCGATCACATATTTTTGAAGTTTAATATTTTTGTCTGAAGACTTTCGAATTTTATTTTTACTATTTTCCGTACCTTCTTTATAATAGAAGAAATATAAACGTTGAGCTTCAGTATAGACATGATTCTTCCATATACCAAAGAAAATTATCATTATCATTCTCGAATGGAAAGTTTGTGTTAAGATAAATTGACTCAGTATCAATGGTATTGTCATCGCCGTTAGCGAAATCATCTTCATAAATTGCAGGACTGTGCATGAAATATTGAAATTTCGAAGTTCAAAAAAGGAATGAAGGGATGAGAAACCATTCGAAGTTTGTTTTACAAAATATTTTGGGAGATAAAAAAAAATATTCGCGTATAAATACAGTTTCAAATAACAAATACTTAAATTTGAGAAAATCTCTGTGATTTGGCCAATCTCCAGTACAATAAGCCTTTAAAAGACATAAAGGGGTTTTAACAGAATTGAATTTTTTTTCAATTTCTGTTAGTGCGAGTTGCAGAGACATGCAGAATCTTTCAATCCACCATGGTAACAAATCATCTCCCGTCTTTTGGATATCGACTCAAGCTCACTTAATTTATACATTTAATGCAAAATTCATATTGGTGTGCGGTAAAACAATAAATAAATATGACGAGAGTAGTATTCAAGGCATATATTAAAACAATCTGACTAATCCAAAAATAGAAACGCTATAATAGTCGTAAAACTTGATAAATTCCATGGAAAAATAAACTAGGTATTTTTACACATCCAAACATCGTACATTTGATTATATAAAATTAGAAAAGAAAAATGATGAATTTAATTTAAACATATCTTAGCCATAAATAATCCACAATCTAAAATACTAAAAGACTAAATTCTAGAAAAGCTTTGAAAACATCTAATAAGCTCACTTACGTATGATATATCATAATAATAATAATAATATAACAATATAATAAAACAATGTAATAATAGTAAAAAAAAACATTACTTGAAATATCGAATGATAGTTATGATGTATCCAAATTCAACTATAATACCTTCAATCTGCGCGTGAAGGTCCAACGTAGCGGCAAGGTGTAGCGGTATATGGCAGATTTCCTCATTACTCGTGCACTCCCAGATGTATAAATTTGAATTGGCTGGTTCGTATCGTAATGTACAAATTATCATAGTACGCAGTCTTAATATGGACGAACACTGCATACGCATACGTACATTTTTAATTCATAAAATATTTTTTTGTCTTTCTATGATCTAGTCGTAAACAATGTACATACACACACAATGGATACAGAAATACAGAATTTGATTCGATTTTTTTTGTTGGTTTGATAAGAACTGGTTTTGTTATAAATAAAAAATAATAATATTTATTTCAGCATAGCACATACAATTTGAATACATAAAATAATAATCGTTTTCATGAATATTTAGAACTAATAATTTTATTGAATTAATTAATACACTAGTAATTAATTAAAGTTTAAATTTCAATGGCCCAATATTCGCCATAATACAAAGCCTAACACCAAAATTTTATATTTTATTATTATTTGGATTTAATTTACGCAAACACGCATTTAGAACACCAATTTGAATTTTGAACATTTTTCAATTTCAGTGAAAAACTGATCACGATTGATCAAGCCAAAAAGAATTAAAATTGTTTCGCGATCTCCACGCGAAATTTTTGGTTAGATTTTACACGGATTCTTAAAAATTTTAACAAGTTTTTTTTTTAAATATTTTTATAATTATTTAACACATTATTTATATGTCTGCTTGTACAATACAAAAATACTGTCTTATCGACACTAGAAAACTGATACAAAAAGAAGAATAATCTTTTTTCGACCGTCGACCTTGCTCTTTTGTATCAGCCATGCTACACTATAATTTGGTTTTCTGGATTCAAACTATTGCGCAATAGATTTTAATTTTTTAATTTTAAACCCTTATTTTAAATTAAATCATTAAATTTTTTTGTCTTGTTTTATTCTTTCTCTCGAAAATAAAATTTAAACAAAAATCTACATCTCAAAAATGTCCTTAAGTTTTTTTATTTTCATTTCGGATTCACGGACAAAAATTTTATTACGCAGCTGCGACGTAAAAATTTTGACCGTGAATCCGAAATGAAAAAATTTGAAATGAAAATAAAAAAATTTACGGACTTTTTTGAGATGTAGATTTTTGTTTAAATTTTATTTTCGAGAGAAAAGAATAAAACAAGACAAAAAAATTTAATGATTTAATTTAAAATAAGGGTTTAAAATTAAAAATTAAAATCTATTGCGCAATAGTTTGAATCCAGAAACCAAAATTGTGTGTAGCATAGCTGAATGAAATAAAAACAAAAATACACGAGATTTTTTACTGCCGCTCTTGTTATTTTATTTGTTTAGTAAACCAAAATATGTTGAAGGGCATGAATGTAGTACGTCTTCGTGTATGAGAACAAATTGTTTTGTTTTTATTTTTGTTAAAATAAAATTAGATTTTTACACCGTAATATGTAATTAACTAAAACGCATTTTAATAAATCAAGACTACTAATAAGCCCAAATGTGAGATTTAGTTGGTTGTGCATAATAACTCGGCAACAAAAAAATCCAATTTACAATAAATGTGGACTTGTGTAAAATTTTAAATGCAATGACAGAAGAACAAAAATTATTGTACGGTTAATCTGTGAATTTTTAAATTAATATCGAAAAATTTGTTAAATAAATATTCGGTTAAAATACCAATTTTTTTCTAAAATATATTTAGACAAACCAAATAATTTCAATTCACGAAAATGTGTTCATAAAAACGGTTGTAAATATAACATTTTATATTTGCTGCGGCACAATATACAGTACAGAAAAAAAGATTTGTTTAAAATTACACAAATAAAATGTGTGAAATTAAGTTAGAACATCTCGTTTCATTATTTTTCTTCGGTACTGTATCTCGTGAAACAAAACAAAAACAAATAACACAAGTGCGAGAGCCGAGAGAAATTAAAAATTTTATACACGCACTTGTCATTGAAAAAATGTGTAGTTGTTTTTATCAGGAAATTAGTAAATGAAAAGTTTCTTAATAGCGAAATATTTTTATTGGAAATGTTTCTTAAAATATCAATATTTATCATGATCCTTCAGATAAATTATATTTGTAGATAATAAAGCAGATTCATTGGGACAAATAAAGATTTTTTTTTTCTCCCATATAGTTTTTTGTTATTTGTATGGCGCCCGCGTTTTTGTTTGGATTTACCCAACCAACTCATGTAATTTTTCTATATCCCTTTTTCAACCAAAAAATATGGCTCAATTAAAGTCCAAACCACACAAATGTGAGTAAAAAATCATAGTAGATAATGGTAAAAAATTACGGCACATAAGCTCGACTACAAAAGCTTATATAAAGCTTTCTTAAATAAATTTCTCGACATGTGATACTCAAAAGCTTCGTCGACCTTGTTAAATACCCGCGATGCCCTTGGAATTGGATCAGAAAGACCGTAGTTCATTAGCACTCGGTCAATGAATAAAGCTCTATCACGTTGACGCATCCGATGCTCGAGAGCATACACGTTGATATGTGCTAATAAGTCGATACAATCACGCAATTGATGATATCACGCATAGGCAGTGCGAAAGCTACATCACGGCGATTATCTAGACGTTTCAGTATAAAAAGATTGCATCGATTCTGATTAGGCGGAATTAATACAATGTGTTTAAGAAAAATGAGTCATGGGCTTCCAAAACCTAAAAAATTTGTAAAAGTATAAAAAATATCTAGGTTCTAATTGCATTACAAACAAAACTAAAGGTTGTTTTGAGGTGATCCTATTCTTTGGTCCGCACGGTCCCCAGACCTCACATCCATGGATTTTTATGTCCTGGGGACGTGTTTCGAAATTTATGTATGCAACAAAGGTACCCATAAAAGACATTTTAATTGAAATGATAAGCGCCACTTTTGAAAAAAAGAAAAATGAAATGCAACTTCGCACAACAACCGTGGAGATAAGAAAAAGATACCTTGCATGCATACGGAGTCGAGAAGGTCATTTTGAACAGAGTACCAGAAAATTTTTAAAACTAAAGTTACTTTAAAACAATCTCTAATTTTTTAAATGCATTTATAAGGTAGACATTTTTTACACTTTTACACATTTTTTAGGATTTGGAAGCCCATAACTCATTTACTCAAACCCATTGTATTAATAGAATGCAATAAAAGTTAGAATGCAATAAAAGTTATTTCGTATCTTTTGTGTAATTTTGTGGGGGGTGAGGGTGAAATTTTGTGTAATTTAAAAAAAACTCAACAATATCGTATCTCACTTTTCGTGACACTTAGGAAACCTGTTCTATGGGATGAAAGCTTCCAAATGTCCCTCCCAATCTGCCAAATGTCATTTTGTCGGTCCACCTGCCAAACACCCTGTATAAGTTGGTAACGCCCCAGCGCCACGTGTCAAAAACTTAAAATATAAACAATTTTTATAATTTTAAAATTTTTAGTATCCGAGTATGATAACTTTTATAATCCATTTTGACATAGATAAAATATGTCGTCGTTGTGTCATTTGCGGCTGTTTTTTATAGCCTTAGTCGGTGACGCTTGTGTTCTTTTAGCTACAGCGATATCACACGAAGATCACAATAAAAATGTTGAAAAATAAAAAACACGTTTCGCGCAATTCGTGAATATTTTGGTCGCCATAGCAACTCGCGATAATCCGAAACAATCAACAATGCGTCGACCACAATGTAAGGACCAGTTTGTTGCAAATTATGCACAAGGACTTGAAATTACACGCACACAAGAACCAATTAAAATAAAAGATCTAACTTATTGACCATCATAAACGTCGTGTATTCACCGATTAGTTCTTAGAGCACCGTGCAATTGATGACCATTTTTCATCAAAAATTTATCTTCAGCGATGAGACGCATTTCACGTTGAATGGGACGGTAAACAATTTGCAAAATTGGGCTCCGAACCAGATACATCCATACAACTCGTATTTGAAATAAAATTACATCAAAATTTAGCACGTTAAAAGAATTAATTTGTCGGATTATACAAAGTTGCCACGGAACGATTTTTTTCTAATTTTCGATAAAGTAAGGCATGAGTGTGCCGATTTCAGAAACAAAATAGCCTTAATTCGACAAAATTATACTTTTAACGTGTTAAATTTGAATGTTATTTTAGTACAAATACGAGTTGTATGTATATATGTATCTGACCCCAGAGCCAAAGTTGGTACAGAACGATTTTTTTATAATTTTCATAAAAATAAGGCATGAGTGTGGCCATCCTAAAACTACATATCCTCATTTCGATAAGTTTATGCCTTTAACACACCAAGTAACTTTAACGTGTCAAACGTTATTTTAGTTCAAATACGAGTACTTTAGATATAACAGTTGTCTGGCTAAAATTCGCAACGTGATTTCTAATAAATTGCTTGAGCTGGGCTAACTTCACACAAGAGCAAATGGTGTTTTATTGGTTAGTGTTGCTGATTGATGATTTTTATTAAGCGCGGGATAAATTCATATATGCCAACAAACGTTCTCTGACTATTCGAATATAAACAGGCAACGATCTTCGTTGCGTCGAAAATCATCAACTAATTTATCAAAAATCACTTCATTATACTTGGCTTTTTATTGTGTGTAATATTCATGAAACTTTTCATTCTGAACTTGAGACATTCTGTTAAAACACACCTTACATGATTACATAAGTTTAGGTGGGTTTACAATGCTCAGTAAGTAATCCACCTTAGGTTTACATTACATAGTATCGTTACAGGGTGCTATCTGTGCAGTATACTTTTGTTTTCTTTAATAAAGACACTAGGTTTCGTCAGATATATTTGTAACCTTCCGTTATTGACCATAAATCAACCGTCAAACATTTTCAAAAATAATTTCCCAAAAGTGGCCTGCTAACACAACGGCGCTATTTTAATAGCACGAGATGTTAATAAAATTCCGACATGTATACGCAATAAAAACGTTGAAACCTTTATTTAAACAAAATTAGCACTTCATCTACATCCCATACGAGTAATATTACTAATCGCTGTATGTTTTAACATTAATTTTAGCTCTGCATGTATTACACACAGAAAAAAATCTAATTTTAATAGCAATTTTTATGTTTCTGAGAAATTCCAGTACCCCGACACGACACATTTAGATCAACTGGATGAAGACAACAATTTAAAATATTTTTTTTTTTTTTTGAATAAAGCAATCACATACACACACACACTCTCATATATTATAATGTACCAGAGAAAATGGAATATATACGAAGCATTCGTAACATTATTTAAGCAAAAAAAATAAAAATGTTACATTTGTGATAAATCCGCTTTTCCTTCATCCATGTAATTCAAATACAGTATAACGTTACAATAACAACAAAACTTATAGATATGTAAAAAAATATTATTTATTCATGAACATAACAAAAAGCATCTCGTGAAAAATAAACTCAAAGCAGAGCCATACATCTCCATATAAGTCCGAAATGTAACGTGTTCCACACATTTCCACAAACAAAGAAAAATATTATGGAAATTTCTCATCTAGATTATAAATTTATTTAGTTATCGTAAAGCAGCATAAATACGGTACCACCTAGATGGGTGTTCTGTAATTAAATGCATTATAAAATGCGAGGCAAGAATTAAATTTGGTTTTGACTTTTGTTTGCGAAGGAAATGTGATTTGGAGATACACGAACATGTATTTGCAAAAAAAAAAAACTTTTTAAAATTACGATCTGTTAAAATTGTAGTAACAATCTACAATCGCAATGAGTTTAACATTTAACAACATGACATTTTACCTAGAGAGAGAGAAAAAATAAAATAAATTTCCACTGTACTACTGTGTATATGGATTGGAGTATAGAGCGAACCATAAATTTTTGGTTAAATCAAATTAAATTAACTTTTAGATAAATTTTTAGATCTTTTCGTTCGTTTTGCTTCAGAAGTACAAAAAACATTCATAGAAGAAAATGTAATTTAGAATTAGTCGTTTAGAGTTTTTGTTTTTTTTTTGTTGTCCTTTTTACCCCGCATGAGTTTGATTTTCCTGAAAAACGAAATATAACATATGTGATTTATAGTCGGATGACTGTTTAGTTATATATCTTGTTCGTTCCTTCTGTGCCTCTGTCTCTCACTCTCTGTTATTCAATATTTGGTGAATAAATAACCCAGGTTAAATGTCCTTCGTATGTGTACATAAGATTATCTGATAGTGTGATAAAGTCGTGTATTTAAACTTTTTTGAGCTTTTGTTGTATATTCGATGTGTATGTATACCTCGTATGTCACTAATGTTAAAATTATATATGTTGGCATTTTTACTACATTGGCTGTTTTAAAAAGATATCGAGAGATGAGGGTTTTGTTATATATTTTCAAGAGATAATGTTTTATGTAGTTTAATGTTGGTTTTTTGCAAAATCACCTTTTATTTCAAATCAGTTAGCGGTGGAAAATTTGTTGAGTGAAACAGGTATACTCGACAGTTTTCTCGAAAGCCGTATACATATTGAATATTGGAATTTGTAAAAGTTTAGATTTATAGCATTTTTCTGTACCACAAAGTCAACAACTTCTATTTTGATTAAATCTTTAGAAACATTTGAGATCGATAACCTTTCTACTTTATAAATTCTTTACGGATTTTTTGGATCCTCCAGTTTCCACCTAAATACTTAAACGAAATAAAAATTATTTTTTCGTTAAATAGACATTTAGTTCTTTTTTATAATAAAACTAAACGTCACCACGGTGTGGGAAGTAATATTGTTGTTCGGTTAGTAACTGATTATTTGGTAATTGTTCCATACAGTTCGAATTAATTTCTTTTAATCGTGTGTTAAATTGAAATCAGATTAATTAATTTATGGTGCAATGGAAATTATAGTGCATATTTGACCGTCGACGAAAAAAGTCGAACAAACAAAATGTAGCAAAACCAAATAAAAATCGCGGTCGTACAATCCAAACATGTCGACAAAAACCTTCTCCACTTAATGGTTACTTCCGACGACCGAGATGGTAACATCCGATGACATAATATATTATGTTGACAAACCGTCTCATCGATTGTAATAATTCAAAATTCGCTAGGCTATTTATTCGATAAAGTTTGATGATATAAACTGGAATATTTACTGGTTCATTG